>JAKNDB010000107.1:0-2400000 GCA_024305405.1 Dirofilaria immitis | reverse complement strand
ATTATATCTAATGGATAGATCGTTTGTAGCATCAACCTTTATTGGATAAATATGTCGCATTATATGCAACCGAATTGATCAAAGAAAACAGGTATGCTGAAGCAACTGCTGCATTTGAAAAATATGGAGCATCTTCGAATCCAAGCAATTTTAATATATATCAACGACTTGTTGAAGAAGTAAGCGGAATTTTTCATCATATCTTTCTTTTAACATTAGATAGATAGATAGCTATGTGAAGATTAAATTAAACTATAAATATTTGAGAAAGGTTGTAGGAAAGTCTAGAAACACAGTAAATGAAAAAAAATCAATGATTCAAATTAAAAATTCATGAGGGCAATTCGTTCTAGAATCTATAATTTTTATGAATATAGTATAGTAAAGTATCTGTCAAGGATTAAATATATTCTAAGTATAAGCATAATGATGGATATTAACGGACATTGAGTTGGATATTAACGGGCATTGAGTTGGATTGAGTTGGATAAACAAGCAAATTAAGAAATTGGATCATTTTCAACTCATCATGACCTATTTCATTTTAAGATTATCAATATGCGTAATATGGACAATCCGAACGTTTATAGAAGATGGGCAGCGCTAAGAAATGTTCTTCTTATGGTATGCAATGGTATGAATATGAAGGAAACGATGAAAGGGGTGAACTTACCTTCTATTTTTGCATGCCATTAAAAATAGGATATTCCATTTTTAAACTGACCTGAAAAGTATCGATCATCGAATTAACTTATCTACAATTTTTATATCTCAATTCATTAATTTATCCTGGAGAGTAAAGATAAGATTCAGATTGAATCAGTAAAAAAAAAAGAATGAGTTAAATCAATATGTTGCTAGATTTGTTTCACATTTCAGTTATTCAACAGATATTTGGAGATTGCTCATTACGGTGCATTACGTTCCGCTATTCTGGAATATGATGGAATGGAGATGGAACTTATCGCAGCTCAAATTACAATAAGTTTTATTCGTTACAGTGATATCATGCAAGCTGATAAAGTCTTTTATGAAGCTGGAATGGCATGCAGAGTTCGTCTAATTTACTTACTTTTTTTTATTTAAGTAATATAATATTTCCCATCATGTTTTTCTTTATCTTTTTGGAAAAAAAGATAACAACAACCTACAACTTCTTGTAATTTCCCAAAAAATCAGTTTTATTGAGGAAAAGACCTAGCAATTTCAAAATGCTTTGAAAAATTGATAGTTGATTTGGCATCTTGTTTGTAAAAAATTAATTTCGTGTTAACCACAGAAGAAAGGTGTCAAGAAAGAGAGCTTGGCATTCACACTTCTGAATCACTATCTTGATTTATGTGACGCAATTGAGGATCAGGACCCAACGATTGTTAATGGTTCCATTTTTGAGGGTACTGATATACCGCAAGAAGTACTGCTCCCGGAAACAAGATATACATCTGTGAGTCCACTTCTGAAATTCAGACTTCGATTTTATCATTTTCTCCTCATTCCTTTCGTGCATGAAAATGTCAGAGTCTAAACTTTCTTATATGATTTCCAAGTTCATTTGTCATTTAAAGTTTTCAGGATGATGAACATGAAGAGGTAAAGGAATGGATATTGGCGATATCTGTGGAACAAAATATAGAACGAAATTTACCCTGTGACGCTAACGGTAATTTCGAAGTAAGCCTCGTTGATGCAAACGGTATATCTCATTCAGCGTGTCTTATTTCAGGTTCCTTCATTTATTTTATCACTAAGATAATACTTTTTATAAAGCCGCAATCTTGGCATATTCGTTTAACATCACTATTGATAGGCCTGCTTTGAATACAATAAACTTTCTGTTGGAGGTTATCCAATACGTGGCAACGTTAAAGAATTTGGATCTTCTGGCAAAGCAGCCGATCGTGATACCTGGAGTCGCTTTATTATGGCACAAAAGACGAAATCAACAGAAAATATAAGTGATGTATTGCAGTTCATAGCGAAATGGACACATACGACAACATCTCTATCTTTATGACTTCTTAATAATTAACTGCGCTTATAAAAAGTTATGATTCCTGAAGAGATGCAGTTTAAGGGATAATTATCACTTTTTCGAAATATTTCAAGTTAAAGTCAAAATCTCTCTTCCTGTTCAATCTGAATCATTTTTTGCATACAACATATTCCTTCACACCTTGGTAATTGAACGCAGCATCCATAAAGAAAATTTGGAACAGTGTTCATTAAAGTGTTTATTCATAAATCAGATTACAAAAGAATTTACCCGCATGCTACCTAACATAGAAACGTATTTATTATAACAATTACTAGGATTGATTATTGCATTAGAATTGACTGTTATAACTAATCAATTAAATAACCGAAAGTTTCACTATTAATAATATTCAAATTTTTAGAGAAAATACTATATCGCAATTCTTTATTTTATGATTCCCAGAAGCCATTTTTTGACATTAACAATATTAGAAGAAGTTGTGTTCAAAATAGTCTAACTAGCGAAAATTAATTAGCGATAGCTTATTTAACCAAATTTCAATGTTTGAAAGATATGGTTATAAGTTATACAATTTTTATTTACTAAAAAAGACCACATTCAACCTAAAAAAGTGCTGCTTTGTATGTGTGGACATGAAGCTAACTTTATTTAGAGCAGATTTTATATGTATGGGAATCTTGCTGCATTTTGTTTCGTCCTATCACACGAAGATAATAGGTCATTTTAAGTACTACACATCATATAAGCAAAGAAATAAAATGCAACGAATAAAGTTAATTAACTTCGGATTTTATACGGCTTTCATTGAGAAAAATGGCGAACGAGGTACCTTACGTTCTCGTAAGTTACATACGTAACGATTACATTTGGCAGCTGACGTAAATTGCCCATCAGCAAGCCTTTATAGAAGCCACGCACACCTTCCACTCCATATGTTTTGCTTATCAAGTCGCATATTCCATTATATTTCGTATGATGATCCTGCAAATATCAGATGTTTGAAAATTAGATGAAAATGCTTTGGACTTTCATTTAGGCTGATTAAATAAAAATAATTCAATATTAAGAATCACCTGCAACCGAGTTCGCAGCACTTGGTACGGAAATGTTATTGTTGTAGCAATTACTTTAGATGCGGCTGAATATATCAAGCAGTCAGCAGTATCCTGAAAAAAATAGAATTTTCCAATTTACAATAGTAAGTCTGAATTCAGAATACTCACTTTAAGTGCTCCATGATTCCTTTGCAATAACTGCCAATAGCGTAGATTAATGACAAGATGATCAGACAGCTGGCACCCGTCGTTATAGATCCAAAACCTGCCAACAGCAGCACTGAATAGTTCTAAGATTTAAAATCGAACGAAAACTTAATTTAAGGAATTTTCTACATAACAAAAGCGCGTGAAGACAAAACCAAAATATGATTAGCAGGAAGCTCTAAACGCTTTAATCGATCATCCTTAAAACGATTGTAAAGCATAAATTGAATTGCACCATGTATAGTTCCAATAACTCCTGGCGTAAAACCCTAAAAATATTCTAAAAATAAATCCGCATAAGATATATAAGACGAACAAAATGCCCTGTCAGACAATGCAAGTTATCAATCCTAATAATGCAGTTATTTTTACAATTAGAAATTCACTAGAACCTTCTACACCAATTTATGCAATATTCTTTCAACTAATCAGCGACCTGCCGTTCATACTTTCTATAACTTCAGTAAACTTCCCATTATCACCTTAATGTCTTATTTTTCAATGCTGCTTCTTCACTCTTAATATGGGTCCACCAAATCCCTTTGAAACAAACTTTCCCCAATTTTTTCTTTTATCCTGCCCTCAATTTTCTTAAATTTATCACTATATTATCGCTTTTGCAACTCTTATTTTGCTCAAACAACTAGCTAATCAAATATCCATGTCTAAGAAGCTAGAAATACAAGTTATAAATATTTTTTTTCTCACGGTTCTTTAAATTCTTTCACTCAGCGGTGCTTGCTTTCATACTATTTTCTATTATTCTTTTTCACTTCCATTCATAGATTCTGATGAATTTTGGCTGGTTAAAAATTTTAAAAAAAAAGCAAGAAAGAGCAAAAAGACAAACTCTGTATAAGGCAATAATTCCTTCGTTCCGAACAACTGTAGAGAGGCAGTTCAGGAGTCCACGATACTTGACTCTTTCATTTTCATATTGCAAACACAACCGAGTTTTTGCCACCCAAATAGGATTAGTAAACATTAAAATACCAGCACCAGTGATCATTCCCAGTAGAACATTATCGAGTGGTTCTGTTCCCGTTGAAATGGTTTTCTCTTCACAGATATTTTTGATGATATGATAACTATAATGAAACTGCTTAGAAAAATGAAAGACCAACAAAATTTTATTTGTAATTTTGCGAAAGTGGTGACAACTTCTTCTTATTCCTAGAAGTTATTGCGGTGACAAAGTATCGTTTTCGAAATTTCCAATAACACTTAACAAATATAGAAGAGAGTTGGCTGTATGTTGACTTACTTGAACAATTTAAATTATCTGCACTAAATTAGAAACTAATTTTTTTTGTAGGATGTAAAGTATAAATCTTGTAAACACGAACAGTTTTGGAACTATTTCAAATCCTAATGAAATCTTAGCGTGACAAGATCTTAGCGACACAATATTTTTTTAATTTATAAAAGATGCCTCAGTTAATAACTGGTTAAAGAAAACAAATGAGTGTATTACGATGTATTAGCCAATCTAAAACTGAGCATTTTGATACGAAGACTTACAACTGAAAATAAAATCCCCAGGACAGAGCGGATCCAATCAGATTTGGCGATAGTCCTTGATACAAACCTTTATACCCCTTGGATAGTACAATACTTTGTGTAGCATGCCAATAATTACGGTACTGTGGACGTTGACGGTTACCATCATTAGCTTCAATGACGAGGATGATACAACAACGCATTAACAGTTGCAATAAATTTATATTGAGACTCGAATAACAAATTCAAAATTTTTGTACGTGCATTTTAAATAATTTGAGCATTATTCATGGAATCGCGCAAATAGTTGATATTTGGGTCTTTTCAGATCTTTCATTTTTTTTTCGCTTCTCCATTTATTTCATTTTATAACAAAATGTACTTAATAATTCATCTATTATTTGATTATTTTAATCTTTATATTAATAATGCCTTAATATATATGTTCATATACTTATTGACCGAATTATTGATTGATATCTTATTTTCATCAACAAATTTTATTATATCTAATAGCTTGTAATAATTTATGGAATGAAATAAAAACAATATAAATTCGCTCGCCTGAGATATATATCGAATATAGTTAGAATCCTTATAATTCTGTTTGAAACAATGCATAAGAAATGAAGTAAGTCAAAATTTGCAGAAAGAGAAAAGATTCATGACACTAAGATGATGCAAAAGTTTAACCTTGACCTCAAGATATAAAAGTTATGCCTTTGAAATATAATTAACAATGTACATGCATTGCATTATGGATAAAAAGTTTATTAAATACCGAAAAAAATTTTGTCACTATGTAAACACATTTTGTTATTTTTATTTTACTTTTTATTCTTTTTGTTACATTATTCCATCTCTTTAAAAGATAATGTAATAGTACAAATGAATGAATAGATTATATTACTATATAATCTAATAAGTGAAAAAGAAATACCAACCGGAATAACGGATCCTGAGGAGATCCAATGGATGGCAAACAATGGTACTTGTTATACCACCGGTGAAACCACCAATTAGATGTTCATACTTTTCCATTCGACTGCATCAACACTTTTACTAAAAAAATGAAAAAAAAAATATCCTGATCATCTCACTCTGCAACATGATAAGCAATAAACATTGCTTTTCTTGGATATGCACGAATCATTCTATAACACATACACTATAATGTATTATTCATTATTCTCTTATAAGAATATTCGCCGAATTTGAAGAATAGCCTAAATCCAGAAGATAATTTACACTTTTCTTAATTTGTTCATTTGGAATCTAAACTATGTCCCGTTAACTCGATTATCTATTCACTTATTAAAAGATACTGTTAATAACGAAGATGTAATTTTTTCCGCTATTATGAAGAAAATCCTTAGCAAGACTAACATTTACTACAACAGCAAGATTTGGTCACAACCCTCATCGGAATATCTTAAGCCAACTGGGAATTGAACAAGCATCCGGATCTCACAGAACCAAAACAATGCATAGTGATCTAGCGAGACCAGTCAGTGCCTCCGAACTGAGGTGTTCTTGCTTTCTCGAGCAAAAAGAGCGAGAGAGAGGAAGAAAGAGTTGGTGATGTAGAGCGAAAGTGCAGTAAGAAGAAGTGTTTTTGGGGAGTACCAAAGATTGATACACAAAAGATCATGAAAACGAGGGAAAGTGAATCCCACCCAAGAAATAAGAACAAACAAGAAATATAGTGTAAATTGGGAGATCACAGAGATCGACAAGATTAATCGAATATTATGCGTTGTAAGATGAAAAAATAATTGAAAGAGTATAGCTAGCTGTTGCAACAGGATGTGAAAGAAATTGTAATTAGAATGACAAATACTGGTTGATTTCGATTTCTCGATGACTCATTAATGGGAGTGACGTTATTTGTTAACTTGGTTATTATTAGTAAATGCGGGGAAGGGACAGGAGTAATGATCTTGTCCAGAATCTAATCATTAGACTAGGCTATGGCTTTAAGGATTGAGTTTTGATTTGTAGCAACTCCTAATCGCGCCAAATCGATTTTTGCTGCTATATCGGTGGATGAAGTATCATCTAGGTCATTTACATCCGTGGTACCATGTTTTTATCGGATTGTTAATAGCTTTTCATCGAGTATTTACATCTACGAATTTGTCGGATTTACTCTCGACAAATATATTTCATCAGAATTAAGATGATCATTTGAAAAGTTGCGGGAAATTTTATTTTGCAATTAAAAATGAATGCAAGAAGTTGATATTTTCCGGACATATTATTTACTAAGTGACTGAGTACTACAATGTCTACCACATCTGTGAAACATCGCGAATTTGTTTCCGAACCAATGGGAGAAAAAGAAGTAACTGCTGTTGCTGGTATTGGACCTACCTACGGTGAAAAATTAAGTAAAGCTGGCTTCGATAAGGTAATTCTTTTATTGATTTATTTATGTATATACTAACATTTACTTTTACTATTTTTTATTATTTAACATTTAATCCTATTATTTATTATGATTAATCCGATCTTTCCTAATTCTACTTTTTTATTTATTGCAAATTTTCTTCTTATTTAAAGACTTATAATTTATTGCCTACTAGTTCTTTGAACATTCACTGTATATATAGGATGAATTATTTTAATGAAGTGCAGAACTATCATAACTTTCAGAAATGAAATTTGGAAAGTGTGTATTATCCGAATGTTACAGTAATATAAATTTCTGTATAAGCTGAATCTTTGAATCACTGCATTATATTCCTTCTGTTTGAATTGCATTATACTCATTCTGTTTGAAAAAATCCATAAAATAGATTTTTTGCATCACAAACATTTATTCTTTACAGTTCAGTCTACTTTGATGCGAACACTACTGAATCCTTATCTTATTTAAGTTTTTAAATCTTTCTCTTCATTTTTAAAATAGATGTGTTTTTGCAGGCTTATGTATTATTCGGACAATTCCTGCTTTTAAAGAAAGAGAAAGAACTTTTCATTGATTGGTTAAAGGTAAATGCATTAACCTTTCTTATGATGCATCCGAATGGATTGGATTTGTACTGCACATAGTATTTAATAGCAATATTCAGTACCTTTTCATTGCAGGAAGTAGCCGGAGTAAGCAGTAATCATGCCTTATCAGCTTATAATTGTTTAAATGAATGGAGTGAGCAGTACATCTAAATTATTGTTTCAATCAGTGACATACCACTGACCGTCACATAAATAAAATACTATGTTGTTTATTATGCTGTTCGTTTGGAATATTTTGACAATATGCATTTATCAAAGCGGATATGAGAATATTATCCACATACCGCAAAAGTTTTTTCGATTTATCCTATGGAAGAAACAGTACGATATAGCCTTTTATTGTTCAGAAATAAATTAATTATTAGAGTCTTGTGAAAAATGAAATATTTAGAGAATATTAATCAATTCTGTATTTATATAACGGACAGTTTTTTTTGAAGTTGAAATGTTTATTGAGGATTGGTTTAAGTGGTTCTAGTAATTTCTTTTTGGGATGTTTGCTTCCATTGGATTTTTGATCATAATTTGTAATGTTGATTATAAAGCAGTATTTAAAAATGATGCATGTATAATATCATGGAAGAACTTGACTAGCAATAGAATGATTCAAATTTGCGTGTCACATAGATGATGATGATGATGGTTGATAAGTTTAAAAAGTAAGCACTTTTGAAAGAAAATAAACAAAGGAGAATATTTTAAAATAACATTTAATGACTTTAAATGAAAGAAAGTAAACTAATGTGACGATAGCCATCATCGCATTCAATCACAATCGTAATTCATAACTGCTCCGTTCGATTATTTGGCGTTTATTTAGTTACAGTTAAGTTCTTTGTTTGTTGAACTAGCCTGTGAGTTGTTTCAGGACTTCGGCGTTTCACTCTGAATAAAATTAAATAAATATATGATGATAGTGTTATAACAGCTCATTTAATTAATCCTATTTAATAGTTCAGGATCTATCAAATCTATCATATTTTTTCTTTAGAAATTTTTCTTAACACATTGTGTTTATGCACGTTATACAGTTCCGAACATGTGATTCGTATCCATTTTACTCCAGGATTGATTCATAGGAAGAAGTGAAATAATTTTGATGCCGAAATATCACCATTCATTAAAAGTAACATAACAACTAGTTGAGATCGATTATAGCTGATATAGTAATGATGCCAAACTATTAAAAGGAAATGGTATAATATGAGTTATTTGCAACTTATAAATAATTTTACATTTCCTATATAGCATCAAAGAAATGAAGTCAATAAATGATTGAATAATTGTGCAAATTATCATTGGAATGTATAAATAATCAAATAGGTATCGGAATAAATGGGTTAATAGTTTCATTTATTAGGAATAAGAAACTTAGAAATGAAAAGTATATATTCCATCATGTTCCGGGTAAGAAGCTAGTAGAGATCGGACTGATGGGATAACAAGATTGTCACATTGAGTCAAATATTTGGAGGGAGACAACGCAAGATAATAGTTGAACTAGCAATAGAATAGGAAGGAATAGGGAACGGATGATGGCGCTTAAATTAGCGAAATGTGGGGCGACGGGTGAGATAAGTTTGTTTTCTAGAAGAAAGAGCGGAAATAAGCCATAAATGGAATCAGGAAAAAGGACAATGAAAAGGTTACAATGGATTCGGTGAAAAGCTTATCGCGGAACGAGATGAAATCGACCGACGAATCGCGAAGGAAGAAGAGATTCTCAAGATGGTAATTTTGTTTATCTTCCTATCATTGTACGATAACGTTTGGTTCTATAACAATACTAGGAATAATATTTTATTACCAGATTAATTGATCTATCTTTTCTGCTCAGTTTTCTTTATCAGATTAATCTATTTCTTTATCTTTTTTCCAAGCACCATGAAATGATAAAGTAATTTATAATTTGTACGACGAAGGAAATAAAAAATGTCTATATATAATATGCACTACATTAGATTATACTAATGGTAGAAAATAATACCAACCTACAGGATTTTTCAAATTTGCTAGTTAAGAATAATATCGATATGCAAAGAAGTTTGGTGGATGCAGAAGGTTTTCCCATCACGTCTGTTGATGTGTACTCAGTGAGACGAGCACGGTATGCGATTATATGTGCGCAGAATGATCGTCAAAAATTAACTTCTGAAATTGAAAAGCTATGCTTATCTTACATCAGCAAAACGAGATTGCATAACAGCACACAGGTGATATTATAGTGCGTTATAATCCACAGATAATATTATGTTGTTATTAAGGAAAATTTGTGAATTATTCTTCCTCATTTTTCTTTTTAACTGATGATATGCAGTTTTTCAGTGAACATGAAAAAGTAGATGGTATATCAACAGTACATCGTACCAGTAATGCTCCATTTGCAACGATAGCCAAAGTAATGGAATCCTCACCGGCCTTTCGAGCGGTCAGTACGTTATCTGTCAATAACATGAACATTGATCAATGATTATGAATTTGTATAACTTTTTCTAAGTTTTCTACACGATCCGTTGGTATGATATATCGAAAGCACCAAACATTAGTACCCCATATAATCTTAATACTTATTTTCTCTTTTCTTGCTCATTTATCGACAATTTTCACTATTTTAATTTTAATGTATACTTTTGGAAGTCTTTTAAAATTCATAACACTTCATTTTTTATTAATGAAGCAAAACGAATATGCAGATTTCCTAGTTGGCTTTAATTATATATTATTTAGGGTTTAAAAGATGGTGACCAACTAATACAGTTTGGTTCGTTACATGCTGGAAATTTTAGCGATATAAAAGAACTTCGAGTTATTGTACAAAACTCTATAGATGTATGATATTTCCGAGTATCTTAGAGACTTAATAGCATATTCTACTACAAAAGAGGAGAGAAAAGATTGTAATGCAGCTTTTCAATTTTCTGGCTTGTTTTTTCATCATTTTATCACACTGTTTAAAAATATTGAATCTATTGTATTTTAATCCTGTTTTACTCTTTCTCGATTAAAAGGTGAGATTACGAAGAATACCTGTAAATGTTGGAGTTACTGTCTTATTAATGACCAGTTTCTCATTTGCAGATTAGAAATTTTTACTTGTTGGATCATTCATGAAAGTGACTGAGTAATTTAAATACTAAATCAAGTAGAAAGTAGAGCTAAGTCGATAATACTGCTAGAAAAATTATATTCCACAAATTAAATAAATAATTGAGACGGTCATCTACGTAAGCAACCATTTTTACTGAATATTGGACACAGCAACTGGATCTTCGAGACAGAAAAATGATTGCTTACGTAGGTGTCCCTAAGTAAAAAAACTATTTTTCACTTTATTACAGAAACCCATACGAGTGACAGTGCTCAGGAACAATAGGCCGATACGCTTGGAACTTATACCGCAAGCATGGTCTGGAAAAGGTACTCTCGGATGTTCCGTACTTCCAGTCACTCCTGCTCATATATGATCCTTTCAGTATGGTATAGACTGATGTATATCAAATTATATTGCCATTTGGGATATACTGGCATATCACCATCCTATAATATATTTCTTTGCTCTTTCATAAGTCTCTGTTTCCAGCATTTGATTCCAAATCATTCGATACTGACACTGTTTATAACATAACAAAACAATATAATAAAAACATCAAATTTTCATGAGAAAATCAAAACTGCTTCACAATAATTTGGGTTCATGACAAAATAAAAACCGCTTAAAATTGTTACTTTAAATAGACTTTTTCTGATTGAATTCGTCATTCCCTTGCTTGATGGCACTGATCCGTATCCTATGTTTGTTTAATGTTTAATCATAAATATGTTTTCTATAATTTCTATTTAAAAGAGACTCGCTTGTTAAGGAATACATATACATAAAATCTGCAAATATTCCTTAACAAAATAAAATTGAAGTTCGCTGAGAGGCATGAGACCATAATGCATATAGCAAAAATTATTGAAAAACCTCATATTACATGAACACAACACAGTAGTACGCTTTCCACATGAAAAAGAAAGCAGGCCGATAGCCCGAAAATAAAAAGGCGAAAAGCATACAAATCTATCACTAAATTCGGAAATCTTTCCCATCACGACCACCAGCAAACGCCAACTTCACAATATATGGTGCTTTGCCAACTGCAACACTTTTCATAATAACTTGATAAAAGTATAGAAATCAAAACATTTGCTATGGAATTTGGGAAATCAATTCCTCATAAATGGAATGGTAACCAACTTAGTATTTGAAATTTTGCCTCACTGATAGGCAGTATGAATTCCGCCAATATTCTTCATATTTCATTAGAATGTAAAATTTCTTTAGTATTGCTGAGTAGTGGCAGAGCAATCAGTAAAGAAATTTGCATTAGAATTAAAGCCCGTATTAATCAGCTTCCTTAAGAAAAAAATTGAGAAAAATCAAGAATTTACCAGGGCTTTCAACCGGAGTATGATTGGCTAACATGAGCGCTTCTGTCGCACGTTCTGTGTTCGGAAACTCGCAAATTCCAGCTGAACTACGCTCCGAACGTTGTGGAAAGATAACTACTTTGTCCGGCGCCACAGCTCCCTTATCCGCAAATAACTGAATATATTTTAATTTTGCAATCATTTTATTGGTCATTGCCATACGTCACTTTTGAGATACTATACTTTACTCATTTTCTAACGTTCACTGTGAAGTGGAATGTTGTGCACTTATTTGTTCATTGATAATTTTTGAAGCGCAGATGATATTTCTACGATCTGCCTGCTCTATGCCATAATTCTTGATGGATATGTTAATTTTTTTCTTCAATATATTTAGGAAAAAAGCGCAATTATTTATTTTGCTACATCTAGACTATCTTATAAGCTCAAATTGTACTTCTTTGAGCTTTTCTTCCGTCATTGTCACGGGAGCGTTGTACCAGTGTAGCACGTGCGTTGGTTTTACAATCCGATTTCGTGCGGCTAATTCGGGCGTCGTATAACGCTGATTGCGACTATTGGTATAATCTCTATAAGTTGCTAACATCAGTTTTTGACAACAGAAGTGACCGATTTTGATAACAATTGTTATGTCAAATTTACTTAATTTCACATAACAACGGCAAATTTTTTGCACTATAGCCCAGCCTTTTAAATCCAATCAATCAACAATATCTCACTTTCCTTTATCTACATAAAAATATGGTGATCATATATTTTACCTGTAAGAAGGTGTACCATCCGGCAATATGAATGGATCACGTATTTCATGCAAAATTTGCTGTTTTGACGGTCGAAGAGCAAGCTTGTTGCCGAAAATCATGGTACCATGGAGATTATCAATTGTTGTGTAGACTTGGCGTACACTACCCATTTGGGCCATTGCTGTATCTGTTTTCGACTTCATAAATTTGATCTAAAACAACTGTGATCAAAAGATGAGAAATTAGAAGTCTCCTAAACACAACTGAACAATGAATCAGCATTTTTTTGCTGAATTAAGATCAAAATTTCGAAAAATGAAAAAGAGACAAAAACAATCCGACAAAGCCACTAATTACCTTATTACAATTACCATAGAGACACAAGAGATTAAATAATTTGTCGCAATTGAAATTATCTTGATCAATGCCATAAATCATCATCACGGGACCATCGCCATTGTAATAATCACGCTCATCTTCGTAGAGACCGGTACCACTTCCTATAAGACAATTTTCATATAGCACAAATCTTTCAAATTTGTGGATCAAAGAATTCGGAAATTTTCAAGAATCGAAAATCAGAAAAGAAAACCCCAAGAGCAGAAAAGTCGAAAGGGAATGAAATGAAACGAATACTATTAATCTTTTTTAGAGATGTGGAAAATCTATTGGTGTGAAAAACATATACTGATTAATGAGAAATAAAAATGATAAGTAATGAAGCATCAATAACCTGTTATTCTTACATTATCGTTAGCAGAACGGTACTAATAATGTTTGCAATATCAGTCAGGTAATAATTTCTATAAAGTGATTTCTACAGTTCTGTGAGTTATTTAGAATAAGATCATTTCCACTTTATTCAGCGACTAATTTTTGTAACATCGAACTATTTCAGAATTTTGCATTTTAAAACTTAACTCATAATCAACTTAACTCGTATTCACAAGATCATTTTAAATTACAATGTATATTACTGAGAGGATAATGAAAGATAACCTCTTCCACGTGCATATCCTCCTCGACTATAACCACTATCACCACGAACAAATCCACCTCGCCCACCTCCTCTGCTATAATATCCATCACCTCGAGAATAACCATCTCCTCTTCCGTATCCTTCAGTCCTCGCATATCCTCCATCGTAATCATCATAGCTGCCACGACCTCTACCGTAGCTGCCACTGTAGCGGTCATCATGATACCCATAATCAGCAGGTGGACCACCACGGCCTCGTCCACCGTATCCTCCTATAATAATTATTCTAGAAATATCTGAATAAGCAATTAACGTTTAATCTAACTATATCCTCTGTATAACCAGTCAATCACGTAAATCTGCATCTTCAATGATTGAACCGTTCGTCACGCCACAAAGTACCACAACATACCGTAACTCGGAGGTCCACGTGGTCCAGGCGCTGAAAAGAGGGAAAGAGAAATTATACATTAAGCGAACCATTAAAACTATGTATAACATCGGTGTTTTGGATGCAATGGAAAAATTATAGTAAATAATGGAAAAAATTACGTCCTCCACGTGGTCCCGCATCATTCAGCAACGTCTTTCGAGGTTCCTCCGTATATTCTGAAACAGCATCTCGAAATGAGCTTGACACTAGGATATATCTTTTTTATTATGCGCATTTTACAAACAAAATCGAAAAAAAAATCATGCAGTAATACAACGCCGACCTTTACAGCTTGTATGAAATGTAAAGAAAGATGCAGAAGACATCAGCGACTCATCCATCAATTAGGCCCCGAGTCACACTCGAACAATGCAATATAATGGTATCAACGAACCTTATCCAAGTAATACATAAACTTAAGCCTGTAGGCCAGTACCATCGCTGAATAATTTCTTCCACACCGCAACCTCTTTTGCGGTAGAAACCTGCAGAAAAGGGATGCGTTCACGTTTAAGGCCAATAATTAAGAAGCTCGATGATAAGCCCTTATAATGGTGCTCGTAGTTTCTTCGTCCTTATATCCCTTTTTGTGTATGTATTCTTTTTATGCATTGCAGTCGAATAATGTACGCCATTAAGTGTCCGTTTGCATGCCGTCACACTATAACCCATTACCTCTTCGCTCACTCTTTTCCCCATCATTATCATTTATGCAGTTTACGACGATCAGTAAACAGTTGTGAATGATAGATTGTACTGCAGTAATGGTAATATGAAGAAATATTTGTTGTTGTTTTTTTTTTTTAGTTTTTTTTTTTTTTCAATTTTCGGATACGATGCCACATTTTTCATATTTATGGTGCTGGATGCAGCTGCACTTAAGTTGACAATCGATACCTGCTGTTTGACTATTTTCTGCATCAACTCAGGAAATATGTCTTCTACGATGAACCTCTATGTTGCTGCTGATGCTGATGATGTTGATGCTGTTGATGATAATGATGGTGATGATAGGAATGATGATGATGGTGCTGGTAATAATAATAATAATAATGATGATGATGGTGTTGATGACGACTGAGAAATGCAACACATCAGTAGATTATCTGCGATATTTTCATGTTGGTATTATTATATGTACTGATGATAGGTAAAATCTGTTGCTGATTTCCCGATCCACTTATAGTGACGTCAGTGTAGTTTGTATAGATGTAACTTTCACACTATGTCCTGTAATTTTGCAATCACCTGCAAGAACACATTCTACCATTTTCACAGTCACTAACATTCTTAACAAACAACCTGATTGTGGCGCTTTTGTATAATCCCACTGATCCATGTCATTTCGAGTAACTTTCACATGCTCTGGCTGAAAATTAATTCAAACTATTTACCTTTACTGCATTCATTTAAAGACAAAGCCACAAGCAAAGTTTTCATACTCCTATTTAATGGTAGTTAAACAATAATGGCTACATGTCATCAAGAGAGCTTCCAAGAAAGAAGATTACTGTTTTCTCAGAAAGATCTAATTAAAAATATATCATGGATTTCAACAATATCTAAAAAATTTGGAATATATAAATAACCTTAGCAAATTCCACTTTAAGTGTACAGCATCCAGAATATATATCAGCCCCATTCATCGCATGCTTCGCCTTCTTCGCGATTTCTGTACTTTCGAATTCAACCAATGCTTGCAGCATTGTACGACGTATCATAGCAATGCGCTTCACAAAACCATGTGGTTCACATATCTATAACTTTCAGCTATGTCAAATTTCTTCGACTCTTTTTGTTCCTATCTTATCAATAAGTAAACAATTTAAAACTCATTTTGCAAGTCTTAATTCATGATGACTCGAATGCACCATGCTTGAATATAAAAGTGGTCTGGAATAATGAGAGCAAGCGAGATAAACAGAAGTTTTAAATATATAAATAACAAGGATATAAACAATACTTGGTGAATGACATCGACGTTAACAGGATATTGAGCATTATAAATGGTCAATATGAGTACGTGGTTTGGTGTTTCCGATTCAAGTCCCAATCGTTGGATCATTTTAGATGTAGAATAATTGAAGAGAGCCGCTTGTCCAGCAACATAAATTTGATTCGTTTGCGCATAAACAACACATGAACGTGCACCTTCTACTTCCTAAAAATATTCCTTACTTAAATATCCTTTATGGATGCATTCGACTAAATATATTTTTATTTCCAAGAAAATATTACTATCATACCAAAACCATTCTTCAAAATTCTATATTGAGACAGGATACCAACCTCAAATTCCACCAGCGCCATCCGTTTTCCTGGCATACAAGTGGCATAGGATATCGGACCAAAATGAGATAATGCTTCCAACAGATCGGCTTCAGTTGCTTTTGGACTTAAATTTCGAACGTGAACAACAATTGATGGATCCGGATTAGTCGGGTCAACATTATCGTCACGTCTAAAACGTTTTGATGGTGGCACTTGTGATCCGCTTTCCTCTTCTTTCACTTCTGTATCCATCTGCAAACCAAATGTCAATCTCTAGAAGGGTCGTTCATTTAATGATAATATACAGTATTCGCTACCGCAAATCCCTTTCCTCCTCCAATGACACCTGGTTCCACCTGATACCATAAAATTTGAATAATTTATCACTCATCGAGAAACCAAACCACAACATCGTCCAACCACATATTATCGTAGGCCTATGCTATTAGCTTCTTCTCTTGATGTGGGAGCAATTAGCGAGATGTGGGATTTCTCAGGAAGATATCATGAAATTTGTAACTAACCGCGAACTGTGCAGTGATACCAACGAATAATTGTAAATTTGTCGTTTATACAAAAGAAATCATGGAATGATCAACATAGTCAACATGGTGATTACAACATTGTTGGTGCGTTTCCTTTTATCACAATTATAACTCAGATAATGCACTGTCAAAATATTTATGACTTTATCCAATGAAATATAAATTTATAAATATTTTGTATCATATGTATATCTTATCTTCGGTTCAGCTGTGGAGCCGAAACTCTGACTTTCCCAGGGATATTTCGTGAAATTTGATCGTCGGTTGCTAGTACCTTCAGCAAATTCATTTCTTGTGCATTCGCCGATTTATCACGCTGAAAATGAAGAATAATAATGAATCGTTTAAAACTACGATCAAAGTATCGTTACTTGTAACATAAAGATCTAAATAAAAAAGTATCGAAGTCATCCGAACATTCAGTATATTCGTTCTGTATCAGAATAATCATCCTTATAATATAGTTACCATCGACGTTAGCTTAAAGTTCTAATTATTATGACTTTCAAATATGGCGCCAAAAATACATAACAAATATAGGTCTATGCTTATATACTACCGTATGCAATTCATTTTCAATGAAAGGGAAATTTTACTTTTCCCAAGCATATATTTCAAAACTTGTTCATCGTCTATCAATTTGATAGTGAGAGATTAGATAATTCTGCGTACATTACACAGAAAAGTAAAAACAGTAAAACTACCTGAAATAATGCTATTGCATTTTTAGCCGCTTTTCCCCGTTTTCCGGTTCCTGGAGTTAATTTCACTTTATATTTGAAATTCTGCATCGTTTGATATGGTGCCACTACTACCAAAGCAAACAAAAGAATATCCTTATCTAATGGTCGCCATGTCAACGAATTTAACATTTTCGTTTCTTCGGCATCCATCGCTACCATATCTGTTTCCAGCAGTTCATCATCTTCCTCCTGAAAACTTATTTACTAAGAAGCGTAAAATTGTACTCAACCAACTTCAGAATTTTAATATCTCCTTATACTGCCAATAGTTCGATGTGCACCGGAATTCACAATTGCACTATTTATTTAATGCTTCATCACTTTAAACTAGGCACGAATCTTCATCCACCCGTTGCAAAAGAGGTTTGGCAATAACTAGCCAATATGGTTATAGACCAGATCTGAAATATGACAGAAACTTATACTTGTATCAGATCTAGCTAACATCATACTTCTTTAGATCTCGTTAAAGGTTCAGCTTTCTTCTCAACTGCTGTTGTATTTGCCTCACACTGAAATTGAGTTATCGTTTTGCTTTCTTGGATATTCTTGTTTTTTCGTCTCTTTCCAAAGGCCTCTCATTCACGTTTTTTCTGTAAAAATCCGTCAGTCATATCATAATAAATCTTACAGTAATCTATGCAGTATTTAATAGCTATAATCACATTATCTCGGGAAATTTCGATTCACTACATAGCGCTTATAAATATCATTGCTCTCTCAAAAAAAAAAGAAAAAAGGAATCAGCTACTGAGGATAACTTCTCAAAACGTTCGAAGAACTATTGATAAATTAATTATCGCGAATGAAATAATATTTAATATTAATGTATTCATAAACCGCGATTACTATACTGATTAACTCACACTTCTTAGAACATCTAACGTCATTTTGATTTGAAATTGGATTTAAATGTATGTGTGCAAAGTAAGCAAAGCTAATGATAATCAATGTATGCATTTTGTGGACTATGGAAAGATAATTTCATTGGCATAATAAATTTATATTTATTATATACAAAAGACGAACTTGCAAAATTTTTTGCATTCTTCGGCTTTGATGCTAGCAACATCAACCTTAATTCGCGTTCTTCTTCATCTTGATCAGCATATTTCTTTTTATTTTATCTGCTTTATGTTTTTGTCGACGGGTCATAGGACGCACTTTGCCATCTTCTTTTAATTCATTTACTTTCTGCGCTTTATCATTGTCTCGAATATCATTGGCCGTTCTGGTATCGGGTTTCTTTTGTTCTAATGGACCAACTTGAATAATCGTGTAAGTATCATCTTCATCTGCACTTTTTCCCTTACCAATGATCCCTTGTAGATTAACCTAAATATCGTTACTACTGATTATCTAACTATGAATTAGCGTGGTTTCATTCATTAAATTTCCTCAAGTCAAAATCAATAAGGATTATGTTACATGATTTAAATAAAATAAAATCTTAGAATGAATTTATAAATCATTTAGTTCATAATCTTAACAACTGTTTGATAAGAATGAAGAAATCATTCTAAAAAATCCGAAATGACAATACAATAACAGGCTTTGAAATTTTATAACTAAAAAAAAATTCTTTTATTCCTTTATCCTTATTTCTAATTTCTAAAGCTTTCAGAGAGACAGAGTCATTAGTAGTGAAGACATTATCCTTGTCCTTCTCAATGTATTAATAGATGGTCGTTTCAGGTCCAAAATTTAAATTTTAAAGACTTACTTGGACATCTGGGAAATCCTCATTCTGCCTATCTGAATCTTTCTCTTCTTCACTGTCACTTCCACTCAAAGAAATTCCGTCATCTTCACCACCACTTTGATCTACAATATCGTCTTCTGCTACCAGAACGGGAGCAACTTTCCTTTCTTCTTTATGCCTTTCTAACGACTCCTCATCCAGTTGGAACATTACACCAAATCCCATTTGCAGTTGACATGTTGGTAAATAATTCTTTTACCACGTATCATAAAACTACCTGGTGTTAGATATTCACCTGTGGGTGCTGTCCTTGAAACCTATAATATATGTGACTATAGCTAAATTCTTCTAACTGAATTTCACTTATTTCAATTATTTTTCACACGACATCGAATATATGTGCTCACCATAGCATCCCCGAAAAACAACATACTTTCATGCCGAAAGCTATATAACAAATGATAAATAGTTTAGCAACTACGACACCGTTATATTTGCAGTTATTTTTATAATAATGTTTAATTTAAATAACAAAATCTTAACGTGATATTTTATCTCTTTTTTTCTACTCTTTTCTATTAATATCCTATACCTCCAACAACTTAAATAATAAAGCCGAAAATGATGTCGTATATACCAACCTGATGCTGATGAACCCACCACGCTGAGGTCGTTACTTTAGCTTCCCATGCCGAAGAATAACATATGGCCATGGTAGCAGCTTCATTCAGAGTTCGTGGTGGTATATCACCACCACCCAATTTATTGCGTATAATGATGGATGACGCGCCTCGGGTATCTGCATGCACATAGATATCACCTGATCGAAGGTACCTGGAACCTTTACAAATTGATTTCATTACACGAATAACTATACAAAAAGTGAAGAAAAAATGATTGAATTCCAAACTACCTTTTCACGAGCAGCTCATTCTGTTGGGCGTCGCGACCGCCAATCACTAAATAATTTTCGGAGCTGACAAACCATAAAAATTTCTCAAACCACATCACACGCCGCTTTTTCATGACTTCAGCCTTTGTATGAACCTTAACATTGAGGAAATAAAAAACAGAAGGAATGAGAAAAGTTCAATGAACCAAGCTTTCCACTGAACCAACGATTTTCCACTGTCAAGCCATTCAATAATCTCAAATTCTGTTTCGACCTAAAACGTAAAAATGAAAAAATTACCACTTCTAGCGTTTCCTTCGTTTTCATTTTTGCTGATTTTAAAGCTTTCGATGAAGCAGAAATTGTTTTCTGCTGTTTTTGCTGTGCAGCTTTTTTTTCTGCATGGAGCTTTCTAGCGTTCTGATAGGATGACAAAGCAATATCAATTGTCACCTCAAATAAGGAATATGTGTTATATTATTGTTTTTCTTTCCATAAAGATTGGAGATGTCTTTTAGTACTAATTATAAGATAAAGAGAGAATTGGTCAAAATTCTTCATTATAATATTTACTGTAATTACTTTTTTGGATCAATTTCCGGACGATACGGATCCTTGAGCAACAGTGTCATTTCATTTGAATTTAAATTTAAACCAACGATAGAAGCAGCAATTGGATTACCAGCCTCATAGGCATTTATTCGCATTTCTTCGATAGCTTCCCAACTAAGCTGAAATCAAAAAGGATCAATTTCTGGAAATTTTTTAAATAACAAGAAATGATTCTCTACGGATAATATTACTTGATTAGCGATAGCAGATCGAATAACCAACAATGCTTTATCCACCAAATCACTGTTTAGTTCAATCAATTCAGCCATTTCTTCCCTTTCTACTTGCGCTATTTTTAAAGCTGTTAATCGATCCTGCATCAACAATAAGATTTTTCCATTGATGAAATTCCACATACAAAGATGCAGGTTATGGATAATAACAAACGTATTCCTTTCAGGAATAGAAAAATTTTATGACTGAAACAAACGCAATAATTACACCTGCTGATCTTTTATGATGTTGTTTAATTTTTTCATTGCTTCTCTTTCTGCATTTAATGTTCTTATATCAGCTTTTGCAACTCCAGCTTGGAAAAAATTCATCGACACACTCCGAGAATGAATCAAAGTGTTTAATATGCATATCGCTAAACTGTGAAAATTTGAATGGATGAAATTCCTGAAAAAAAAATACATATATAAATACAAAAATACAAATACTAGATTTTTTTTCTAAACGTGATTAGAAACAAGATCATATATTTAACAAACTTGATATGTTTCGACAATAACGCCATCCATCCTTGTATCCTCTTTATATATTAAAAATCCTTGCGTTGCACTGCTTCTAACTGTATTGAAAATCTGATGAGCTAACTGTAGTGCTTCGAATAGTTTCGCCACACCACTCTCCTCCATATCGATATTTATACCAATCTTAAATTTCGACAGTACGACTGTAAAGATTATTCTTATCATATAATCTAGTAATCACTGCTATTCATCATTATATCAAAAGCAATAATAACTAGACTGAATAGTGCTGAGAATAACATATTCTTTTTTCTTGTTACCTAGTCCATTTCCCTTTTGTACCCTTAAATATAGGTCAAAACTAACACATAAAACTTCCGAAATATCTCACGAATTATCAAATTACGTGTATCGTGATGAATGCCGAATAAATTCAGAAACTTATTAAGTTTCACTGGATTTATTTTATTTGGAAAGAAAATAAATGAACTCACTGGAATTGCATTGCGAGAAGATGGATAAAATAGAAATAAAATATTGCAAAAAAGATTTGAAGTTCGAATTCTAACGTTATAGGAGATAACCTAATCTAATCAAAGCTGCAGAAAAATGAAAAAATCTAAAAGAAGGACTCAACAAAACCCAAAACAAGGGCCGGGTCTTAAAGTAGGAAACTTCCAGTCAGTAGCATATACTATTGAATTATATAAAACTGCACATTTTACAAATTGGAACATCGAAAAATGAACAACTGTGCAAAATATATAAAAATTTTTTTCTTAAATAATGAATTAGATCAAACCTGAGCATTACGCGGAACACCAACAGTTCTCAATGAATGTTCAATTAAAACAGGACCATACTGAGTAAGAGGAGAAAGAAACCGTTTAATCGATTCACCTTTTTTAACCTTTTGAATTGTTCCATCAGATCATCCTTAGTTGGGCAACTAACATCTTGTCGTGCAGCTTCAAGTGGATATCTAAATAGAATTTTTTTAAGCAGCTTTATCAAAGATAGTATGAAAATATGAAAAAGGATAAAAACAGTAACCGTTCTTGAACAGAAAAACGCATATCTGTTTCCTTGTCAGTTCTCGGTCGCAATACGTTAAGTATGATATAATTATTATCCGTTAATAACACGTTGCCTCTGTCATATAGTTCAACAATCTATTATAACAAATCTTATTAAAAACAAAATATATGATTATTATATAAATCATAACAATTAAATTAGAACGAATATACAGTCTTTTCCCGGCTTCAAGAGAGAAATTACTAAATATTTATATAAACTATAAAATCAATCATTCCACTGCTAATTCTTCTCAAACTACCAAGCTGCCTGTCTAAATCAAAAACTGATTACTTTTACCTGGATGGAAATGTTAAACAATGTCGAAATTATCATCTCTTACTGGCTTCCAGCTGATGCAACATCAGAAACAATCTTTAAATTGATATCATACAACATACCACATGACATGCGTATTCATTAAAACCGAACTGCATATCGATAATCCGATCAACACCGAGTTGTGTAACGCATTCTAGTCGTTTATGTCTGATATGTTTCCGAAGTTTCATACTAAAAGACGAAGGAAAGTGTGCTTTGGGCCAATCAAATGTGGTTTTGTGAATCCTACACCCCGACTCCAGCATTATGAAACATTTTTCATCTGGCCTGTAAAATTCGTATATCTATATCTATTCCATATTATATACATACATTTTACATACATATAAAAAAATAAAGAAAATAAAAAAATAAAAAAATGGAAAAAATAAGAAAATAGAAAGTAAATAAAAAAGATATACAAATATATTTAAAATATATATATATATATATCTTCTCTAATTCTAAATATCATAATGGAAAACCAGAATTAATTAATTGCTCAGTACTTTTGAATCCGTATAAGATATGTTTTAGAATCCATGTCATACACATTAGCAACACGCTGACCAACCAATTTTTTCAAGTCATGAACCACAGCAAACACATCCAAAGTTGAAAATCGGTTTTTCATCCCTGAATAATTTTTATGACTCTTAATTAAACTAATCCCCTTTAAAATCACTTTTAGCGCTTTAAATCGCATGCTTATGTTGCAGACACTCACGACGAAAAACTCCAATCGAAAATTTAAATGACTATTGTACGAACAGCTTATATCCATTTTCTTTTGTTATACCAATCATTTATCATTAAAAACCTCTCTTTCCTTCTACCATATATTATGTATATGTATACATAGTCAGAATGATTGTGAAAAATATGAATATTTCAGGAAACCGCAAGGAATATCACACACTTTGTTCAAATAGAAGATTGCAACTATACTGGCTTAATAAATTCTTGGAACAACTATATATGCAATTTACAATAATTTAATGCGAATTTGAACGAAACAACGAAATGATATAAAAGACAATTTTGTAAGTAACAAAACTACTAATCATTTCCGCGTTATAAATATCAGAGATAAGACCCACGATCATATCTTATCGCCAAACAAACAATTGCATGCATTTACGTATATACAACAAACTGATATTAAAGATAAAAGCGGAATTAATAAGTAGTTGAAATGTTCTATATTATACAAAAATAGAAAAAACTCGAAAATAAAATTCAAAATACAGGTAAAAACAATAGCAAGCTAATTTACTCTAAAAAAAAGCAAAAATACGAAAAAATAAAAATAAACTGTTAAACAATAATTTAGAATCAGAAAAACTATTAAACAATAGTAATTTAAGATCAGAAAAAATGAAGAAGGTGGATATCTTGATATATGTATGTGTGCCTATAATAAGCAGATCATCGCATATTTTACAGCAATATTATAAAATACAAATAACAGGGAAAGACGAATGCTTACAGAATCATATCTATATTCTAATTTTTATCGGAACCACTACCAATTAATATACAATATATACTATTCATAGTGTTAAAATTATTTTCTTAACATAAGAAAAACCCGAAATAACATGTGAGATTCGATGAAATAATTCGAAATTCACATTTTCATGATCAGTTCCAACATTTATATCTACATAAATGTTCCAGGAAATAAAACTTTTCTTTTTCTGAAGCAAATGATAGAAAAAACACAAAATTAACAAATCAGTGGAAACATGAGATATGAGGCAAATAAAAATAGCTGCCTTGCCTTATTTACGAATCATTTTTGCTGCTATTGCTGCCTAGATTTCTCCGGAATTAATCATTACCATAAATAGCAGTAACTACTGCTATATAATTTCTTAATTTGCCAAAGCAACTACCTCCGCCAGCGATAACAACTTTTCACTGTTAAGTGGTTGCTTCAGTAATGCCTAAAAATAGATGATGCAACAAATATGACCATTACTTCAGGATTTTGCATTTGCAGTACGAAAGGGAAAAAAATAAGATGAAATGAAAGATATAGCATAGTGCATCAATTTATGAATTTGGATAGTTGACTATTACAGTATTAACCTGAAATTAAATATTTTCCTTCCTTACAAAATTATTATAACAATAATTGCAAGTAAGAAAGCATATTACCTGATATTTTGTTGGTTCTGGAAGTGCAGAAAGGATTACTTCTACAACAGTACACATCGAAATAACTTGTTCGATAGCAGCATTTGAACCATCACAGGTGGAATCCCAATAAAGAAGAAGTGATGGGCATGGACCTTCAATAAACCGTGGTTCACGTGCCAATCGTAGACGCTATAAGATTGAAAAATAAGAAAATTATAAATCTTCATTGATATCTACTATTATTGAGTTACTGGATCATTGTATTATAGCATTCTTCCATATAACGTCACTTTCTCTATAATACATCCCAGATAAGGTAAATAACAATAACAATATACTACGCAGAATAAATGACATTAGTAATTTCTCAATTTTATTGTTTCGCTTCATTTCTTTTATTTTTCTTAATAAATTATCAAAATATTTAGAATTTATGCATTTCAAAATCATTGTTTGAATATCATAACATTCACTGTATCAATTTGGCTAACACTGAATGTTTTTTTCTCGTAATACAAGTAATGGAAAAGCATACACTGGTATAAACACGTTTTACAACACCGTATTTTACAACCAGCACATCGAAGGAGGCATCTAATACTTGTATTACCACAGCACGTTCAGTCAGTGGTCCACATTCCTGAATTTTATGCTTCGTAATAAAGAGAGAGTAGGATAAACTTTTTTGTTCCATCATTCATTCCAAAAAAATTCACACAAAGAATTAGGACAAAGATTAAACAAACCTTAATAAAAACACCAAAAACATATCATCGCTTGCTTCCGAGACTGTTTTTGCAGCTAGTTTTCTATCATTGCAATGACTTGCTATAGTTTCGACCTCTTTCACTGTCAAACCTGGCGCAGGAGAATAACCAAGTGCTGCTGATAAAAACGATGGACCTAAAAAAACTGTTCCTCATTTCAAAAAAAGAAAAATTCAATAAAATATCTAAAATATTTCACGAACAAGTTTGAATTTCCCCATATTTTTAGCTTTCCAACAGTTTATAATTGTTTACAATTATAAACCCATGAAATAATGAGCAAAATACGAGCGTTCCGAAATAAACTTGTTTAGACGGCAAAATTTTGATTTTATATTAACCGACAAGCCATATCCTATATTCATTACAATGATGTAGGGTCAAGTTTAATTGGAAAGTTATCTACTACTGATTTTATGAACCAACTAAATAAAGTCATTGACGAACCATAATATCCGGATATCGACGTATCGGTGAAGTGAAATGAGTATAAAACGGCACCGAAAGAGCATAATGAGCATAATCTGTTCGGTTTTTCAACGAACCAACGCAAAAATATGATGCTAATTGCATAGATTTCATCAGCAAATACGTAAGCATCTAAAACAATGCCGATATTCCACCCTTAACATACAGTTTTGACAAATTTTCTGAATGCTCAGCTATAAAAATGCAAAAAAGAATAACTATCTATTTTTTAATTCCTGTTTTTGACCAAATCATTGATCGCATTACCTGCACAACTGTTCGCTTTAATTCAGTATCGCCTTCATATTTTCGCAAACTTGAAGAAATTGTTGCACTCGAAGAACCATCCACCGAAAATCCAACCTTCTCACATTTTTCCAAAATGTCGCGCAACATCTAAGGAATAACTTTAACGAAAAATCAGGGAAGAATGAATTATGCGTAAAATTTGGTCTACAAGATTTTCGAAATAAAGCCTAGCATGATGTTTTTATAAAATTTTAATAACAATGATGAGATGGTTAAACTTTTATTTTCGGAGGTGGATGTCGTCGTAAAAGTGCAGTCTTTGGAAATGTTGATTCAATTTTCCGAGCTACAGCTATATTTGCTAGTAGCATGAATTCTTCCACAAGAAAACTGGATTCTTTCCGCTACAACGAAATAATTTCAATATTTACTTCCAAAAAAATAGATCCCAAATCTGAAATTGACGTAAGCCTAGCAAACAATAAGAAACTTACTTCTTGAAGAGAAAGACCGTTAGGCATTCCCGAAATTTCATCAAGTGCAAAGCTTAATTTAGGCATATCAAGATAGAGAGATCCATTTTCAAATCGCTTTTTTCTGAGGATGACTGCAACCTGAAAAACTGATATTACACAGCACAATTTTGACTCTCATATTTCGGTAGATTCAGACTATCGTCTTACTGTAGATTTTAAAAAATAAAATTGAAATATCAGGGGTATATTTTAGAATGATAAAAGCAATTAATGAAAATTCCAACTTCATGGAAGCTGTTTTCCATGAAGTCATGGTAAAAGTAAAACATCCTTCCTTACCTCTCAACATTACAAACTTGATTTAAGAGCAATATGATTCAAAATCAAAAAATATCCTAGTTCGATAGGAATACCTTATGCAGACGAAGTACAGCTTCTTTTACTTCGGCCGACTTTCTGCCATTGAAGATTTCTGGCAACTCGGATGGAACGAAATCCTTTTCTGGATGAAGAATGAAATCCTATAGTAAAATTGAAAATATAAGACAAAATTCTTCAAAAATTACAATCAGTATAATGAAAAAAGTCAGAAAAAAAAAAAGAAATCTGTCTACCTGTGCATGTTCATAAGACAATTTGCAACAAGACCGAATAATTGTACGTCCAAACCATTCATCAAATACTTCTCCTTGGTCATTAATCTTCCAGACCACCGAAAACGTCAACCGATCGACATTAGGGTTCAATGAACACAATTCTTCACAAAGTATTTGTGGCAACATTGGAATTACCTAAACATCTCAGAGAAATATTTATATTCAATATTTAAATTCAAAGGCTATTAAAGCAAGTGATGTGGATTTAGTGAGAACTAACTTTATGAACAAGATAAACCGATGTGCCACGATTTAAAGCCCAATGATCAAGTTCAGTACCGAATTGTACAAAATATGAGACATCGGCTATGTGAACACCAACCTGGAATTTTCATAATATTTCACTTCTTAAAAAATACGTAAATTTGGCGAAGCTATTGTAACTTACCTCCCAACCAGGATTACCAGTTCCATCGCAATCCAAAACCGGTTTTATATGAAGAGCATCGTCCAAATCTCGTGCCGTACTTGGATCAATTGTAAACACAGTTTCATCTCGGAAATCTTTTCGATATTTGAATTCTTTCTGTAACCATAGAGCATATAGTTTCATTGAATAAGAAATAAAACAAATGAGAGAGTGGTTCTCATAACCGAATAGTGAGCTTCATCAATTTTCCATTCAACCGAAACGAACTTCATCAATTTTCCACTCCACCGCCTCAGTAATTGGAAGTGACGAAAGCGCAGCTTGAGAAAACTCTCGAGTATCAACATCATTCGCCAACAATAAGCCTTCTGTTTCTGCTTCTATATCGCCCGCCATACCGAGACTCTTGTATAACTTCCTGAACACATCAATGATTTATGCAGCCGATAGATGACTTCTTAAGAACATGCCAGCACTGAATGGAAAATGCTCACCCCCGTGCAAACTGTGCAGTCGCCTGCCATTCTACCATTCGTGCCACATAAATGAACTTCGCGAAATCTTGTGGACGGTCAAAAAACGTCGCAGGCGTTTGCTCCGCTGGTATCATCATCCGCGGCATTCTTGAATCACCCGGTGAAAAAGTGCCCAATTACGATTTCCATCAGCCATCATTTTTAGCATGCCTACTGCAGCTCGGCAATTTTTCTGTTCACTGATGAAAACTACCTGAAAAGATGCGAAAGATAAGAAAGATAAAAATTTCGGCCTAACTGTTCATAACTTATGTAAGTGAAACATATCATATCGATACGAACAATTTCATATGATAGCTGACTTTAGCAATATGAACTTCGAATTAACCTCAGCGGTTTTTGAAGGCATATATCAGGAATCCCCAATCTTCATCCGGCATATCTGATAAAATTCGGTAATTTGATCGTCGCTGCACAGATCCATTGCTACCAGTTCCATTACGTCGTGTAGGTATTGTACCCATTCCCAAATTTGAAACGTAAGCACCACATGCTGATACCCCAGAGCGCGAAAGACTTCTTAAAAACATATCGGTAAATTGATTGGACAAAAAGCCCTTAAAATACTCCGCATCTAAAATAATGTGATGAACACTTGATACATACATTGATGAATCAGTTCGTTTTACGATAGCAAGCCTTGATATAATGTTCAGAATAACTGGGTCAATATCATTGCCATCATCTATAACTCGTCTGCGACGTTCCAATTCGAGCTAGAATGATAAAATTTGTCGAGCGCAAACTAGCCATTTTATTATCAAAATAAGAGTTAGAAATTCGTGAATAATATAGAAGCAGAAATTCAAAACAATCCCTCTGAAGACAACCTTTGCAGCAATACATAACATTTGTTCGCGACTGTATCGTCGATTCTTTGTAACGGGCACGTCTTTTTTCAACTTTTCACTTGAAATGCATTTATCAAAGCATATAGGAAGCTGGAAGAAAAAATTATCATATGAAAATTTTTAAATCACAAGTAACAGCATGGTAATAAGCTTCAACGATTTACAAATTTTATAAAAGAAATAATTTACATCAAGCAGTTCAGCTGGCGACAATTCTATTTCGGAATCGCTACGCTTGATTGGTGGAATAGTCAGTGGTTGGCCGTTGTCATCAACACGAGCCTTTAAATTCCCACTACGCCATGCCTCATACAATGCATCACGAACCTTAATAGCCATGAAATATCAAAAACAAAAAGTAGAAGAACATCAATAACAAATCGACAAATAGCAATATATAGCTTACAACCCAACAATTCCTATCTTTGATGCGAACAACGACAACATCACCATGAAGCGCGCGATTACGATCATGGACGCCAAGAATCAAAATATCTTGCTGTTCATCGCCCATAGGATTGTCCACGAATGACTCTTCATAGTTACGTTGATTAACACGCAGAATACCCTTAGATAAGTCTAATAGAGTAATAAAATTCCTTCATGGTTTTCAACACTCATAGATGGAAGCTGGAGGGAATCAGTAATAAATATCAAAATATATTTTAAAGAAATAAACATAATAAAAAGGTAACACACATTTATTCACAAAAAATAGAAGCTTACTTTGATGAGATCTCCATTCGCTAATCCACGATTTACAGCATCCAAGCTCACGTAGGGCATGAAAAAGGGTTTACGAGTTTTTGATTCTGCTGAATACTTCGCTGTTGATTATTTCCATTAACTTGGGAGGCATTCCCTTGCAAGCCATGTATACTATTGAGATAATGATGATGTCCAGTGGCACCACCATTTTTATTACCTTTAAATCATTTTTTCACATTCTTAAAAAAAAAAAACAGTTTCAAAATAATAGCTAAATCAATCATGAAATATCTGGATCGCAAAATTAAGCATTAATTTCAATGAATTAATATTAAGTAGTAATACGAACGATCTACTCTTACGTAATGCTTGTGGGTGTTTGTTCGCCGTAGCCGCCATTACCACAGTACGTAGTAATGGGGCAAATGTTCAAAGGAATGAAATTGAAACTTTAACCACACTCAATTTTGCAGCGCTATAACTAACTGATCAAAAGTTTCTACCTCTCGACTGTAAATTCAAAATAGGTCAAAGGACTCATATTTATAAAAATAATAAAGTATGCCAAATTCATTATTCGTTCCCAAAGCAACGAATCATCCATGAAAAGCTAATGGAACTATTTTTTTATTCTAAATACCATTTCATAAATAAGAAGATACGACCGTTTGATGCATTTAAAGATCAATTGTATACGATAAATCATTTAAGACTATCCAGAATATGATCCACTGCTAAAAACATGAGAATAACCGCAATTGCAACATATTTATGGCAAAATTCAACCCGATCCAGCCAGCCGGATTCGAACCAGCGACCTAAGGATGTCAGCTTATAATCTACAGTCCTCCGCTCTACCAACTGAGCTATGGCTGGTCTTCGTGTTGCAGCAGCTGGTTTCATTTCATATAAATTTCTGGGAATTCTTGTACGGTTCTTGTGGTTCTAATATTTTATATCATAATGCCGGACGTGGGAAAATAGAAGCAAGAAAAAGACACGTCAGTGATTATATACTTTTTCCAACAGGTTCTTCAAGTTCAATTCGTCAATATTAATATTTATATTACCTTGTTTTTGAGAATCCAAACCATGGTTAAAAATACCATGCGCCGATGATGCAGGTGTCGACGGTCGTTGCATCCCGCTTGAAATCAATGGAAACATTGGGGAAAGTGGTGGTAATAGCCGAATTAATTCCAATGGTGGTAACCGAATCGCATTACCATGCGCTGCCACTCCGCTACCGCCGCCTTAAATGTACATTAAAAAGAATTGCGAAAACTGAATGCAGGCTTCAGTCTAAATATTCAAAAACTATTTAACAATTTCACTTTTATCAATCTTTCAATTGAGAATACTCAGATCTAATAGAATCTATCTTTTAATAGAATTGGAAGTTTTCGTTAAATTCGACAAATTTTTTTTCTATGATAAAAAATAATATACCACCAGTATTATGTCCCGCAGATACAGGTGACAGTTGTGAACCGGCGTGGACAATTGCAGCTGCTTTCATCGCCTTTTCAAATATGCATGTAGGAAGAGCTGACGGATATGGATGACGATCCGCTTCATGAGCTAAGAAGGAAAGCAAAAATATCAGGGGTTTTCTTTTTGTTAATAACTCGCATTAATTTTTCCCGGAAAATTCGAGCATCTAATGACATAACATTGTTTTGCAGGAATAATCCAGACCAAAGTTTAGAATAACAAAGCAGTAACTATAATTAGTTCTAATTAAATGATAATTAATTAAATTGTTAAAATGAATGTGAGCAAATAATAAGAAAAAAATTACTTATTGAGACGAGTCCTGGTGGTAGTGGTGGGATCTTCCATCCAGCAAGAAGAGTGGCAGGATCAACTGATATTCCGTGATGATTTGATGTTTCAACCATCGATGGCACACAGTTATGGCGGTCATTATTGCTCTTGGTAGTCATTATCGAGCCGTTTCGATCTTTTCGTCTCTTTTGTCAGCATTTTTATCGCCACATCCCATTAATTCCGAAACACTAATTTTTCCTGTTCGCACGCTCTGAAGCGAATGGATATTTATAATAATATCACAAGCCAATATCAGATAAATTGAAACTAAATTCATACATTTCATACTGCACCAATTTAAATCGATACTATTTCATACTACCAATCTAATTCGAATTGGAAGATTTGTTCAAAGCAACATTATTGAAGATACTAATAATCTATTGAGCTTCTTTATAATATACGGTACTTGCACTCTAATATTTCACTAATATTTTTTTCGTCAAATAAATAACTTACACCGGAAGAATTGTCTCGTCCACGACGTTGAATTTCACCCAACAATGCGAGTTCTTCTACGCTTAAGGACATACGTGTCTCTTCCTTTCCATCAGTCAATGTTGTGAAACTCAAAGTTCGTGAGGATGGTGTATCTCGGGCTACTGGTACAATGCACTTTTTACTGGTTGACATGATTCCTTTGTGACGTATCGCTTTGCCACCTGTCTTACTGCTGTCACTATAATGTCGTCGTTGTTGTTGTTGTTCTGGTATTGTCGTGGATGAATCGTTCTATAACTTTTTCAACTCGCACTATCGAACAACAAACAAATGAAATGAAACAATTCACATACATACGCATACATACTCATCTGTATTAATTAACTTATCATTAATCAAATTTTTCTCCATTTTCGATTAGTAAATTAGACTACCGTATACCATGCTAAATGCAAGCATCGCTATCTTATTTTATTGTAATTTCTCTTCAATATCTTAATAGAAGTACCATAAGGTCAATCATTCTTTTTTTCCATCCTGAATTCAAATCACCATATTTCACACCTATTTTACTCTTTCTTCTTAATATCATATCATCCAGGCAATAGCCAATATCTTTCTTTCTTATCACGACTTATCTCTCTCAATTTGGAGCTTTTATCAAAATAATCCACTAATGATAAGTATTGTAAAAGTTTTGTCTTAAATATTCTATACTATCCTCTTTATGAATTAACATGCTGATCACTCTGTGTAGGGTCACTATTCAACGAAGAATTGACATTTTAATTGAACTTGATCTCAGTTCATCATTTTTTCCTGCTACTTTCCATCTAAGTTTTTCTAAAGATGCAATGAAACAGTTTGAGGATAAAGAAGCAAGTAGGAATCTAAGGATGAAATTATATAAATTAAGTTTAAGCAAGAGAAATTTCCCATATACGAATTAACATGATAGGGATGGTAATCAAATAAGCTATAAAATACATATATCTCACACTAAATTTCATATAAACTCTCAATGATTAAAAAAATCAATCAATAATTGTATAAGTAATGATCAATTGATCATTTTATATAATTGAAAGGCAAGAGATTTTGTTTAACTTAATCTCGCAATAATCAAGAAATAATGGCAACAAAATATAACAGTAATAATAATAGAAAAGTAAACGTGATTCACGTTCGTACGTCAACAGTATCTGAACTATTCCCTTAAGGCGACAAATTAGCAGCCGACCATTCGCTATAATAATAATACAACTCAATGGGATATTTCTGGCTAAAAGTCATGGCATGATCTGCATGCTATATGCAAATTATCGCGTACGTGCATATCAGTATTGTAGTAATTCTGGAATATTCTGGAACTATATTCGAGAATTACTGTTTTCCCGTCTATACTGATAGAACTGCCATATTTCATTTATCCTCGGAATGAAATATATTGCAAAATTACCGCATATATTTTCGCGGAAAAAGTACTGTATGCTATTTAGGAAGATGATACTTTAGAACTCTGTATATATACATGTTGTAAGAAATGAATTACTAGATGATTGTTTCATCGAGATTACTGACATGATCGAGATTACTAATAGAAATAGCATGCATGGCAATATATATAAATAAAGCTTACTAATTTTATGTATTGTAAACATTTTGCATTTTATATTGACATTTCATAAATTATATTTGGCAACTTGATGAATTTGAAATTAATGCCAAATTTTTTTTTTTTCGCATACATATAGTAAATAATAACATATCAATTGTTTATATCAAAAAATTGTTTATTCATCTTTTTTTTTTTTAATTTAATTTGTTTATTTATAATTATTCTCGAATAATTATTATAAACAAATAAATAGGTAAAAATATTTATATGTTACTTGTATTTTACAATGATTCTGTCATATTATCCAAAGCTAAATTCTTTTTCTAAATTTTATTATTTTTTAACATTCTATTACTTCATTTCATGTATTTGACGATAGATTTGATAATAAATTAAATTCTATTCTATTATTGTTAGAAGAAGAGAAAGATGAAAATAATAGAATAGTATTAAAATATAAGAGAAAGATTAGGAAGAGAATAGTTGTAAGATAAAAGTGGTTAAATTATGCTAACTTTATTATTATAAATAAGAAGGAAATAAGTTTGCAATCAAGTTTAATAGTTCATGTCAAAAGTTTCTTTATTGCCATTGTTTTGTCTTAATTATAAACCTTATTGCTATTATATTTATCATTTTTATCATTAATGATTAATAGGTTAAAAATTATCTTAAGTTATAGCAATTTTAATCTCTTCATCAATTTCATTGTTATAGTTATAACAATAATTATCAGATATTCTTGAAGATATATTGCAAATTTGGATAATATTTTAATTAACAAATATTGAATGAACATTATAATCAATTCTTCGAATAACTTAATTATGAAAAACTTAAATTAAACATATATATGTGAAGTCGAGAAAAATATTGAAATATTCTATTTCTTATAATTTATGATGATGAAAATGCAAATTAAAATTATTGATACAAGCATTCTTAAATGATGGAATCAAAAAAAATTTGAATATAAGCAAATATCATTGGAGAAAATAGTGGATGTTATTTGTTAAAGAATGCTAGTGATAAATTTGCATATATTATTAATATCAGTGATAGGCTGGTTGTTCTTGTAATGTTTGTAATACAAAAACCAGCATATTTCTTATTTCATCCTTCTAAATTATCTCTCAATCATTATCATCAATCATTACTGTTAATTATCTTCAATTTTTATTGCTTCATTATTATTATCAATTCCTGTTATTATTATTAGCAATATAATTTATTCATCTGCTGTTATATCAGTTTATTTATCTTTCTTTTTGCTAACATCCTTCTTCGATACTCTGTGATATGACTCTGATATAGTAGTATTGAAGATATCAGGGATATGAAAGCAATCAAATATCATCTACTACCAGATTCTACGTTATAATATGGATTAGAAGTAAAATACATTGTATTTCCTTTTGCAAAATCTCCCAATATAAATATAATCATATATATTGAAATTGAATTCATATACTAATTGATTGTTATGATTGATTATCATCCATAAATATCATATCATGATAGAGAAGATGAGGGATCATCAATTTATTAATAAAACATTTAAGAATTTATAAGTCATTAATAATTGAGATAGTAAAAAGGAAAACAAAAATCAGATTAAATTATAATAATTATAAAAAGTGGCAATAAGAGAAGATCTTTTAAAGAGGAAAGTATGATAGGTATATGTCAAGAATATAAAAATGAAACTAAAAAAATCATTTTAGAAATAACTTAAGTGTTAATAGTTTAATATTCCTTACATATATATATATATATATATATCTAGGAAAAATGAATTCTTTTTCCACAAAATATAAAATCCATATAACTTATTACTAGTTTAATATTCTTTTTACATATTGTGCTCACTCATTTCCCTATGGTTAGATCCTGTATATTCGTCGCATTAAGATATCGGAGAATATCAGACCATAAAAATTCACAAATTATTGCTATCTATATCAAAGAGTAGTAATACATTTATTTCATTGAGATTTTTTTATTTATTCTAGTCAATATACTATCTTCAAAGTTATCAAGAAATTGTTTCCCTGCTTCAGATATGCCATAACTATGCCAATCTTTCTCCATATATTTAGGCGATTGTGACCACATGGATTTTAAATTTTGTGGAAAAAGAACGATTAGAGAAATCGTTATACAAACAAGCCATTTATTTTTGAACAACACTGAGAAATAATAAAAGACATGCAACATTTAATTAAAAAAAACAATAAATAAAAGAGATGTGACATTAAAGTCATAGGTTAAATGCTCAAAATATTTCTCTTTGACAAAAAGTTAAAAAATCTTAAAACTATAAACCGCGGTGATAAAAATATTTAATTTTTCTTGATTTAAGAATGCTTTCCTCCAGAAAAGGTAATACATTGATTGATGAAGTCACAAAAAAAATTAGGCAGTGGCGGATCTTTTAGCTTGCATAACTTCTTTCCGACTTGCATCCTGCAATAACTGGGTATCCACTTGATCAGCAGGCAATTGTACGTATCGCACTACTGATCCACGAATAAAGCAGTTTTTGACGGAAAGCATATGTGGATACCGCTCCGAATCTGTCACTGAGATATCCGTTAATTTCATGTTTAGGTACTGATCCACAGAATGCAATGTACCGCAGATACTGCAATGGAAAGATCACAATCAATTCATCAAGAATATAACAACTTCCTGCATTTTTTCCTTCTATTAGTTACTGGAAAAAGAAAAGAACACAAGGAAAAAAAGAACACAAAGAAATCTTCTATTCATCCGGTACCATTTCTAATAATTAGGTGTTTTCTATTCTTTGAAGCGATATTGGCTCAACCAAAATAAGTGCCATTTTAAAAGATCGAAAACAACATTAAACGTTATAAGTAAATTTCAAATTAACTCACCTCAGATCATTTTTTAATTCGACCACCACATCTTTTCCAACCAGTGATTTGAAAAATGAATAAAATAGCTGTAAAATGAATTATGAAATTTAACAACACTCCCAATCTCTTCTAGTTATGCTCAAATGGATTTTCTCTTTCCATAATAAACAAAGGCACTTTTTCTTTTTTTCTCCTCCTCTATCAAAAAAAAGAAAAAACTTACCATTTCAATGAACAATTCGCATGCCAATAAAAAATACTTATCCTGAAACTAAACAAATATTTTGATAATAGCAACAGAACAGTTTGATAACTTTAAAATTCTTCATTTAAAACAATATAGAGCAGATATACCTCTCCCCACTATTCTCTATCCTGAATCATTACCACTTGAAAGAATATAATAAAATAATTGCAATTTACATATGTTCAAAATCATACAAATATTCGTAAAGACTAGTACAGTTCTTACCACAATATCTTAACTAAATTGTGATTTCGTACTTTAAATTATGCTAAGCTTCCGTATAAGATCATTCCTTATAAGATCAATATTCTTTGAAAAGACAAATCAAATCGAGCACGAAAGTTGCTAAAAAATTGTCGTCAATTGGAAAAAACAATGGAAACTTCGCCCACGACAGCTGTAAGCAAAAAATTAATAGCATTGTCTTTTCCCGTATCTTAAATGACTTTTTATGACCTTGATGTTTTACCATCTTTCTACAAAAAGAAGATCTTTTGGTTCACTAATCAAAACTTCAATTTTGCGCAAAGAACTGCTATTATCAGAAATATATGTCCAATAACAAATTCTCACGGAGCATTCCACGGAGCAAAATCCCAAAATAGAGAGATTAAATATTTTGCAATTTTTATTTAGCATGAAATTTCTGTACTTGCAAACAGTGAATGCAAGATATCACATTTACAGAACGAAAGAGAGAAAAGCAGCAAAATAACACAGTTAGAAAGAACAATGAAGCAACATAATTGAGAAAGAACTACTAAGAAAATTTAAAATGGAATAAAATGACAGCAGGACAACTTCCTGTGGCAGAGTAGAAAAAGGGATTATAAAAAGTTGAATTACTGCTGTGCAAGAGTTTCGTTTTTGCTAATTTTCAAATTTTATTCTCTTTCTCTCATTTAGCATATTTTCTTGACTACTGATTGTAATCTGAAATTGGTTTTTACTAAACTTCATAATCAAAATATACAGTGTAATCGCTGTTATACATTCTGAGATCGCTGGGGTTTCCACCAAGAATATTCAATATAATAAGGTGATAAAGTGTCAGGTGATACAATAGCTAACAAGACATGTTTCTTTACTTGAGAGGAGAGCCTTGAGAGTGCAATAAGATCTAAGGAAGATAGAGAATCCTGTGAATCCACACATTTCACTAACCACTTGGAATGATCCTGAAAAAATATGACATTATGAAAAATACTGCATTTATTATATCATTTAGAGAATAAAAAATGGTATTAGACAATAATATTTGAAAACGCTATTAGGTAAAAGACTTTTAATAAATAACAAAGGAATGTATAGATACTAACTTCACCAGGAGCAGATTCGTAAACAAGGTAATCACATCCGAATTTCAAACCACACGTCAAATAATAACCTCTACGCCACAAATCACGAAATGTGTTCAGCCGGATTCGGAAAACTGAACTCTTGGGAAGCGGTGGCCTCTCCATTTCTTCATACGCTTCTTCACGAGTATCATCTGTAAATATTATCATATGTAAATACAAGTGCGACCTACAAAAAGATCCGATTTCTTCATTAAAATTTTTCAGCTATCGTTAATAAACATATGTCACAGTAAGAAAGCAGTTCGTTTTTTTTCCAACTTTGTTGTATGTAAACAGTTACAAATCTCAATTGTTCTAATGTAAAAAACTATGCTAGGATTTAGATTTAATCCAATTTTCTCATTTCTACACCTTTAAAGTTACTAAACGGAGAATTTAAATACTGTATATTTAAGTTATGGAACTTATTAATAATAATTAAAGTTAATAAGCTCCGGAGTTTTAAGACTTCAAATTCTGAATTTTTGGTATCGGTATGGTATACTGATATAATATACAGCCCTATATGGAAATGAAATTTTACTTAGTTGTATTTTTGAAAGATTTCTGTATTGAGGGCAAATTATAGAACTTCATTGTAATAATCCATTGTAATGATGAAATGCTAACTATAAAACTCTTACTAAGGTACAGATCTTGCTAATTAGAAGTTTTTAGTTTAAAATTTATGTTAAAACAACTCACACAATGGAAGAAACCAGGTATCACCTTGCTTAAGGACATTTCCAGGCCTCGATAATTCCTTCACTGTGTCGTCTATTTCGGAAGTAGTAACTTCCACGTTAAGAATATCGTAACGTCGAACCTGGAATATACTATAATTCTATTATTTTATAAAATTTCATTAACCATACAAATCTTATTTCAGTGTAATGTATAAAAGCGAAGTTTTCCGAATAAAAATAGAACATGCAAAATATAAAGTATCATTCATGAACAGAAGTTTTTAAAAGACACAAAGAAATAATGATTCGAGTTAAAGAGGCAACTAATAATCTTAATTTTTCGCTACCGATTTATCGAAATGAATAAAACTTGTGGTGTATTATTTCAAAAAAGAATTTTTAAACTGAGCAAGCCTGATTTCAATTATAATAATAATAAGATGATGATATTAGTCTCGAAAATTTACTAAGACTTGTAGACATACGAAAGGGTAAATTTCACACAAAATTCGATCCTATATATTTCAAAATGGTATAAGAAGGAACAGAGATTCAACAAATAACTAAAGTACATAGTTATTTGAACATGTTCTGAAGAAAATTGAAATATTTTATAATAAAACTAACCAATCCTATAAGACGAGGAAAAGAAAGAATAAATGAATTCTATCAAGTAACGTGTAATGAAAAATGCTGTATTTAATTCACTTCATTCAACTGCAGTAGAAAAAACTTATGCGGTACTTTCAGAGTCGCAGCTGTGGCTCCGCTATCAGCCTGACGTTTCAACTTTTTACTTTTCGACCCTTCGCTATCATTTCCGCCTTCTTTCTTAGTGCTACATCGTCCAGTTGTGTAGAATGAGTATTTGAAAGTTCTGCATCCTTCCTTTCAATAGGAAGATCTTCCGTATTACTCTTGAGTTGTACAACCTTTGCGAACCCAAAAGACGACATAATTAATGATTAAAACAATATGAAACAATATAAAACATAACTGATTGATAAATCAATCAGTTATAAAGTGCTAATTTTTAAAGTTATTTCAAAAAAAACATTGCTGAAATCAATTCATATCATGTTTTTTCTGAATAGACGAAGGAAAACAGCATTTTCATTAGAATCGGAAATAGAATGATTAACCATATTCAACAAGTACAGCCACTTGTTCCGGCATTAAAACGAATGGAGCTCCATATTTCCGAAGATCAGCGCGTGCTTCAGGAGAAGTACCACATGCTTCGGTGATAATACGACATTCTTTCATCAACTGCTCGGACACTTCAAAATTTATGCGAATTCCAAGAGAATGTTTCCAAACAATATTTCAAAAATAAATTTCAAATTCTTGCTTACAATAAAAGAGATTACAACTCAAATCCTCATATTTGCTAATAGCAAAATAGTTAATTTTTGTTCGTGTTGTGGCTCAGTTTCTTCTATTACCATGTAAACTACATTTTTTGGAAAATATTATAACTCCAGTTATATTTCGAATGTAATATGGCACGTTTCTTTCGACAACTTTCACTAAGATCATTATATGCATTATTTACTAACTATCAGCATCAAATACGAGAAATTGCGAATTCAGATATTCGATTCGTATAGGTACGCATTTCATCGAGATACCAAACTTATGATCTTTCGACGTACTGCATTTATCTGTCGCTGTTCTATATTCATTCATCAAATTTGCTCTATTCATCTTTACTAAAAAAATCTTCATCTCATATGTTCTACACAAACTTTCTATTTCATTTATTTTTATTTTGATATTTACGAAATACTACGTGTTTATAATATTAAATCAACAGAAACATATATAGATATTATTACCGGCTACTAATATATCCGAAAAATAAAGAGCTTCCTAACATCATTGTCCAAGTTTATTCTTTTAATTCCTATAAATCTCATACAACTCTATAATTTAAATTATTGGCATTACGTATGATGACACGTGAATATATTAATAGAAAATTGGAGAAGCGTGACAGCGTGGCAGCGTGACATGGAAGGAAAGTTAAAACTACACACAATAAAAAGTATAGAAATAGACTAGATACATAACACACCCCAGCGTACGCCACTTCCGAGCCCCAGTACACGCCACCATGTCACACCCCACCGTCTCCCCACAATATCAAAAATTACCTCATTTTCGCCACACACCTGCAACATCAAATCTCCTCAACCTCCATACTCTCTCACAGAACAGGACTTCTTCAACTTTCCATTGCGGGCTTATTTCAGAACAAATTTTCGAATTTCCGCAATTAGCAAAAATTCCGGTGGGCAATGTAGAAGAGTCGGTCCCTGAATTATTGTGAGGAAATGACAGATACGCGTTACCGATTTATCTGCAGATGTTGGGCAAATCCTTCGGATATCAAAGCCATTCTCGAGAATTCTCGGAAGCTAGTAAAAATGGAATGCGGTACACTTTTTCCTATAATATCGCATTGTGAGCATCTCACTCACTTGGATAATCTCGGACATACTCAAAAAGTTAAGATATGCAGCAGAATAATTACAATCTGCTCTCACGAATGATTCAAAATACTTTGTCGTTTAACTTCCTGAATCCCTTCCCGATCTGTCCACTTAGGAAAAATAAAATCAGCGAAAAATTTTTTATCCACGCTTGTCGAAATGAAAGGTTACTTTTTTCTTGTAGTGCATACTATTAAGCAATAGTTTTATTTTTCATTCATATTTCCGCTATTGCTGCTATCATAATTTACATAGAGGAATTATCTGAAGTTATTTATTAGCCATAATTATTGAAACTGAGTACATATCCAGTAGCATTATCATGCTATTATTTTATCCATAAAATTGAAAGTGTCATTACTATATTTATGTTTCGACCGAAAAATGGAAGAGTTGATCCTTCTAACAATGTGACACTCGCTTTCCTACTAAACATTGAATAAGGAACACAAATATAGATCGAGCTATAATTTTAGTTTTCCGCTGATAAAAAATAAAACAATGAGTGATGCAATCAGGATAGTCTTAGCATGTTTTTGCATAGGCAATCAACTGCTTTTGGAACAGCCAACTAATTTTTTTCAAATTTACTGGGAGACTTAAACATCGAGCAATATTATCATCTTTAAAGCTTCATGTCCATCGCTGAGCTACAACTAAAGAATCATGTTTATAATCTTGTTCCTTGCTGAAATATTATCATATCTACAAGAAAGACACATTCAATGTTAAAATAAAACTGCAGCAACAATACTCAACTACATTTCAAAATAATATGAATGTCATTTCTGTAGAAAATTTATAAAAAATAAGGATAAATGCTACTATATTCGATAATGTTTGTTCGTGTAAATTCAATGAATAGAAACACATGCATAGGCAGATATCATATGGCATATTCAAAGAATCTAAATAAGAGAAACGAGCAAATATGAGCTTTTCTTTTTCATATAAAATTGAAACTTTGCTGTACTAGCTAATTACAGCGATAATTCGAAAATGAGAAGCTTGACTTGCTCTAGCTGGACATGTCAGAAATGGAAATTTAGACTTATTGATGGCGGCAGGATTCCAATAACATGGCAGTGAGGACTGAAGACTTTGAGAGACAGAAGGTCACTTTGAGGATGAGCTCATCGGACCTCCAGATAGGTCGACCAATGCATGTGTATATGTAGCCGGTTGAAAAATCATCTCAATTATATCATCTTCAACTTTTCTCTGACCATATCGATTTTTCAAAATCTGCAAAACGAATATTAGTTATATTAGAGACTAGATTGATATTATGGATTTATTTCTCACCATGGTCAGTAAAAATTTTCGACACTTAATTTCGTACATGTTTTTACTACTATACATTTGATATTCGGAATTAATTATGGTTCCCATTTGATATTCGCAATTAAATATGGTTCTTAATCCATCTAATGGTCAAAATAACGATTATTCTTTATAATAAACAATAATGTTATAATGCATAATCCTTCGGGTAAATTGCCAACGTATCTGGTGGGAATAGGATATATCTATATCCATTTATAACATTTCACATCGATTATCTACTCGCCAAAGTATCATTCAACAAAGACTTAAAAATGCATCGAATGTGTAAATAAACAATGTTGTAAACATATTTGCACTTTTGAAAAACTTACATATAAAAATTTACGAAATCTGCGCCGATCAACTTCGTCTCGTCGTCGTTGTATTGCAAAAACATTATCCGCTTCTTGCGTGACTCGTCCCGAACCTCCAAAGTGATTTATGTCGAGATCTTCGCCACCCTAAAATCATTACAAAAATGGAAATCTCCTATGAATCTTTTTTAGAATTAACATTCGTAAAGCCATAAAAAATGTAAAATAAATAATTCTTAGCTACAACTTACGTTAGTTTTTCGAGGATGGACTACCATTGTTATATGTGTCATACAATCAGTAGCAATACTTCGCATCAAACCGATAAAACGATCCTACAAGAAATTTCGAAGACATTTAAAATTGTACGATAGATTGATATTATCAATTTATTGAAACATTTAAGAATAAAAGTACCAACATTTGAAATTATAAGGTTATAAGAGTACCTGTTGATGGAATCGCTCGAATGAATTCGCTGTTTCATCGTTTAGAATTGCAAGACCTACTAAAAATTGCAAATTATCAATGACGACATGCTCAATTTCACCTGCTACAACTTGATTTTTAATCGCCTGCAATATGTAAATTTTAAACCAATCAAACAAATATTTAAAAAACATTTCAGACTAAATGATTTCGAATGAAATGATTATTGATATGTATTTTTAATATTAATATAAATAATGAATAAAATCAAATAACTTTAGAATAAAAAAAGAAACTGCCAATATATTATTTATTTTAAATGATTATAATAAAAAAGCGATCTGATTAAATATAGTTAGAATAGCAAAAAAAAAAAAGGCTAAGATTCAAGCATACATACATTAGCTATCTGAGTAACGGAACGATCCCGGAATTCATCCGCTTTCATAATAATCAATTCTCCTTTAGTTCGTTCGAAACGATCAATCCATAGTTCAACGGTTGGATGATGTTCTACTTTGTACAAAGGTAATCTGTAAAAAGAAAATTATTGCGATAATGAGGGATCAATACAAAAGTGATGACAATAAAGCACAGTGGAACATGAAATGCATATATGCATGTCGAGCACAGCAAAACCACAATCACGTGCATATGGCACCACAAATATGCATTTGACGTCCACTGTACCATCATTTAACGTAATTCACGTGATATATATATATATATATTAAGCTTAAATATCTTCATCTCTTCCACAACTTTCTTACTAATTAAGGAAAAGCATGATGCTCTTATGATAGTCCGTTATGATGCGAACAGTGTGCGTCAAATGATCTCAGAAATGATAATAAAAATCTTAGCAAAAACAGGCAAAAATATGGATGGTAGTAGAAGTACAGAAAAGTCATATGATAAATTATATATATATATATACATACATAGCTATAATGACCTATATATATAAAGGTCATTATAACTCGCTTACTTCACTCCGTTATAAAGTGTTCGGGACTTCGCCATACTTCGCAAATGTGCTGGTCTAATAAAACTATACGGTTAATTTTGCGAAAAAAAAAAAATTCAGTACTACTGTAAGGACTTCTGTTCCATTAATAAATGCAAAAGTTTCCTTGTAGCAACTTATACCTCTACAAGAAATGCTAATGATTTCAAATTTCAAGTTCCTTCTTTCTGCATAAATTTCGATATATGTGCTAATATATGTGAAATTATATAAACGCAAATAATATGTTTCTTCTCCTTTTATACTTTAATTTCTATTATCGCATTTCTTGAATTATCTTCATCTTTCAATTCTACTTATTTCCCAATTCCAGCACTCACATAATCGTCCATAAGTACGCTGTTTATTCAGCTACTTAATGTTATCATTTTTCTTAAAATCTAAATAATCTCGAAAAAAAAAAAGGTAATAGTACAGAAATAGCCAAATAAGAAACTAAACAATTATTGAATAATAAAAACTTTTCGTTTTCAAAGTTATGTGAATGAAATAATATTGTATTTATAAACCTTATTTTTCAACTTGTAAGGAAATATCACGTTTTAGTCCATGGAAATTTGAAAAGATGCTGGAGATGAAGTCTCCACTATTATGCCATTATCGAGCCAAAAATTAAAAAAACTTACGCTGCAAATTGTACAAGCATCCATTTCAGAATTTTTTCATCCGGCATTTCGAAACTGCAGAATAGAGTACGAACCTTTAATAGAAAAAATAAATATTAATAGCAATTATTAGAAACAAACAATACTTCTATCTATATGATCAAAATAATGCTTGAAAAAATAAAAAGAAAATATAAAATGTAGTAGCACTAACCCCTTGAACAAGAAGATCAAGAGCATATTCACAAAGAAATGTTGTTTTTCCAAAACCGGTACCTCCAGTTATAACAGTCATTTCTCCGGGTCGAAATCCACGCATATATCGGTTCAGCAAATCAAATCGTTTCCACTGCAAAACATTGTTAAATGAAAATGAATATGTCCCGGTCTATTTAATCCATTACAATGGAAAAAGGCAAAAATTTATAGAATTTAACAAGCAGATTGTTTGCCTTAATATTTTTATATTGCAAATCACCTGTGCAACACCATTCATCTTTATCTGATCCTTAACCAACTCAGATTTCAGTTCACTTCGTACATCAATTAATGAACGAAATCCTTTAGCACGTAAACGAATCGAATCCTCTCGAATTGCTTTATTAATTTCACGTTTACGATCAGAACGTAATAGTTCAATCGGACGTTCATGATTGCTAAAAGGAAGAGTAATTGAATATTTACATCATATAAGATAAGGAGTTTGAAAGATGAAAAGATTCTATGGATAACTTGAATAACTTACTCAACAATGAAGCAACGATTAGCATTCAATAGCGATGCATAATCTTTCGCATATTTTTCTTGAACATAAGGAAACCAAAGATAAATCATATCGAAATCTTCCAAATATGGAAGGACACTAAAAATAGACAATAATATATTTATATCCTAACAAGGCTTAGAAAAGATAAACAAAAAAAAAGATGTATATATTAAGATCATTTATCCAAAAGAAAACCTTGTATCTAGTTGTTCACCTTTCGGCAACGCTATGCATAGCATACCACTAGTGGCTTCGAAAACCGCTAGAGCATCACGCTCATTTGTAGTCAATACAATACGTCGATCTGATGCCGTAACCATATGATAGCCAAAAATTCCCGAAAAAGGTAATTTCCTGCAACAATTACAATACAATTCCGAATATTTAGTGGACATTTCATCGAAAAAATCTGAGAAGTCAATCAACGTATGATTCTAGTAAGAAAATGCATCGTGGATATTCATTAAATACTGCTTTGATATTTTTTAAAGCTTAGAAATAAGGCAATCCATACGTTTAGTAAATATGTTCACTTCCATCCTTTTTTTTTTTTTTTGTAGAACATACCAGCGATACGATATGTATTTTAACAAAAATTTATCGTAGAAAAAATTTCTTAGACATATAAAACCGTTGTAATTCGAAATACGCATTATTATCATTATCATTTCCTACCCTTCATTATCCGGTATAGGATAATTTTCCTTTTCCAAGCGATCACTACCGATTTTTCGAATAATTTTTAATCCAACAGGTAAGCGTACACGACTACTAGGTCCTGCAAAAGAGAAAAGAAAAATATTTGTTGTATGGAAGAAATACAATAAAGCATTAATAAAAAAAAAAAAAGGAAAGAATGTTGAAAATTAACAATCATTATATATATATTTATTTTTTAAAATAAATATACCTCGATATCTCGGATAACACAATCCGACCCTCATAAAATTATCTAAATGTCCTTTGATATGATATCGTGAAAGAGTATCATATGAAATACGCTAAAAATTATATTTTTAGCTATAAATGAGGAAATTTTTATTTATATGAAAAAGATATGTTAGAATATAGCTAAGCATAATAGAACAATATCATTTTAGCAATAATTATTTCAAATAAATGAATTTTTATGTATATCATATCAGTACTATTAAACTACGATAACTATAAGATAATTATTATTAAAACAAATAATTAAATATTATTAATTATTCATTTTTTTTAAAGCATTTATTTGGCAGTTATTAAAATGGTAATCTACACAAACAAAACAATGAATGTATAAAAAATCTATTTCAGTTCTTCAAAAAAGTTCATGTAATATAATGTTATCATGATGTTTGATTATTTATAAATATCATCGATAATTATTAAATAAAAAAATTTGATAATAAGCAGGAAACCAACATCAATGCCAAGAAGTCGTCTAAGCACAAGGAATTCACTTTGTTCAGAATGACCCTGTAATTCACGCAAATCCACAGCTTCCATCCATATTAATCGAAGAGCTGGATCAGACGGCATACTCAGAGAAGCAGCTAAATAATCATTGTATTCGATGATGCTTAGTTTATAGATTTAAAATTCATTTACCAAATCTCGAAAAATTAATTCTACGTGCTCGATTTTGATAAAGAACAATGATACTGATATTAAGCTACTTTTGCTTTTAATATCGGATGTACTAATAATTCAAAATTTTGTTCAAAATGAAATCATACTATTTGATTCATAGATATTTTATCTAACAGATTCAAGGAAAGAGAACAAATAAACAATAAAATCAAGAGTACTGAAACTTTGAATAGATTTTTTAAAATAAAAGTAAGGAGATAAACGTAAAAAATCAAAAAGAAACTTACGTGCAGCATCGGTAGAATGTTTTAAATTCTGATCATTGTCAAATATTCGTGGTGATATCTTATCAGCCCTATAAAAATATGCAAAGAAAGATCAAACTGAAAGAACGATTTACTATCTTGAAAATTATCATGTAATAAATAATATATATGAGTATATGAGTAACAGTAAATGAAATTCCAAGAGAATAGAAAGTTATTCTGAAGAATTACTATATTGCTCATGAATAGATGGGGCTATTCAGACGATTGATAGTTGAAATTTCGACAAGATTAAATATATTAATTGCACTTTAGTAATGAACCTATTGCTTATTTTCACAGTTACTTTTCATATTTCTTTATTTCTTGATTTTTTTTTTTTATCTATCAAAAGAAATTAAAGATTAGAGTAATTAGGAATGCCGACTTTTTTATGTTAACTTATTGTTTCAATCATTCATCAATCTTTGATTATCTATGTTAATCAAAATATTTAGCCTATTAAAATAAATCATAATACTTTCAAAATTAACTCATAAAAATAATAATGTAATTCATCAACTTTCTATTAATGCTAATACCTTTTAAAATTATGGAGATTTTTCATTTCTTTAAACAAAATTGCTCTTTTATAACATTTTTGATATTCCAAATAGCAAATAATTTTTAAATAACAGATAATTTTTTTTTTTCACAAACAAGCAAAGGTATGGGATTTTAGAGGAGAAGCGGAAAGGAGTGCAATTTCAAATATACTTCCTTAACGCAAACGCAGAAGAGAAGATGAAGAGAGGAAGAAGGACAATATTTTTCAGTAGGATGAAATGCGGCATGAATCAAGAACCTGGTAACTAAGTTCTTTTTTTTGGATGAATGCTTACCACCTTCATTAGTCAAACAAGTGGATTATTTTTGAAAAGAAAAAGAAATTTATGGGAAGGAAAAGAAAGAGCCAAGGCATCATTGAGCCATAAAATGGGAACCAATAGAACATAATCGGTTTCTCAATGTGCTTTTACAAGACTCCTGATTAAAGGACAATTTTTTGGGCAATCACGCATGAATCAAACCAAAAGTATATTTGTTATGCAAATAAAAATCTAGCAATGAAATCACAACTTCAACAGCCTTTTCCAGTTACTTTTCTCCTCAAAAAACATCCCTTTCTTATCAATGAATATGAATTAGATGATAATTGCTATGAGTTTAAATTCAAATTTAATCTTAAAAATTTTTTTGAAGCTTGAAAACTTACTGTTCACGTAAAAGGCGAAAATTTTCTGTTTCCTTCATTTTCTTTGACGCTCTCTTTCTTCGTATTGAGATATGAGATCCAGATAACTTACTTTATCATAGAGATCTGAGTCTAGCTAAAACAATCAGTAATCAATAACAATAAAATAAAACATATATGAAAAGCATTCTAAACATAAAGTTTGATAGTGAAACATCAAAACTATCCAGTTAAAACGTAAAAAGAGAATTTCAGAATTCATTTGAAATTGATTAATTCTCGATTTAAATTAAATATCATCACATATTCATACGAAATAAAGGGAAAATTTGAATAGATGAAAGACTAGCATCGTCCATTGCAGGCAAATGGTTGCCTTGTCCACTTCCTTCTTCAAGATTGACTTCTTTTTTGGCACTTGCAATGCTGTGACGTATTTCCAGGTACCTTCCTTCGGGTCTTTTTGTAATAATGGACATAAAGCAGCTGGTTTCGATTCTTCCACTGGTCGTTCTTCCACGTTCTCTAATAACAATTCCTGGAAAATTTTCCTCCATTTTTCAAAATCAATTAGTGCACTGAATGAAATTAAAAAGCTACGACTTCTTGTTTATTCATCCATAGCAGTTTCACAATCAGATAACCTGTTTACAATAGATAAATATCATGCAGTATTTCAACTACCATGAAGTAAAATAAATGAGAATTTCAACCTGTATAGTGGACATGCTACAAGACGGCACAAGGGAAGCAAAATAGAATTTTAGTATTTTCAATGCTCAACTCTTTTCATGGATAATTGAGGGAATGTGGCAGTAATTGATACTCGAGAAAAGTATATTCAAAATAACTTCCTCTCCTTATTTTCAAATTCTGCCCTTTCTCTTATGTCATTTATTCAACTTACCACTATATTAAAATAAAAATTTTAAAGAAATTACAAAAAATTTTGAAAGTGTATAATTATTTTTAGTATCGAAAATAGTAACATCGAATTAAGCCTATTTACAAAAAGGACAATTTTAAAATTGAAATTTCAAATACTAACTTCTCAGGTACCACTCCAGAAATTTTAAATATTAATTTCTTAGGCATTCCAGAAACTTTTTCTTTTTCCTGCTGCAATTACTGAACATATGAAAAGTGAATGATGAAGATAATTTCGATCAGAAGATTTCATCAAAATGATTATATAGAATAGAAGGACAATTTTTCAAACAATTTCAATAATGGAAAAATACTTTGCTTATAGAGGTGCCTCTAATAAGTGTCAGGCTGCTTTAAGGAAAGAATGAAAAAAAAAAAAAAGGGCCAAAGCAATAAATGCCTGCCAAATTGACATTTCAACTATATACGATAATTCATAATAATCTGGACATGCTTGAATAGCTTGTGCATGAATAAAAACGAATCAAATGTTTCAAAATAGATTTTAAGAGAAAATATTCTCTCTTCCTTTAAAATCCTTTTATTATCAATCTGAATAGTAGAAAAACTAAATAAAAAAAAAAAATTGGAGTGGGAAAAGAAGAATTTATAGCAAATTTCGGATAATAATGACAGTAAAATAAAATAAAATTATCATTTAATCAATCAACATGGCGCTTTGAGATAATATTTGAAAAAAGTTCCATACAGTATCTTTTATTTTATATTCATAAATGTATCGCTCTTTCAAACATTACTTGTCTTATCATTAATAGAAATTATAAGTCATTGAATTGATATTTGATAAAAATAATAGAATAGGAAGAGCGATGATAATAATGAAGAAATATAATGGAAGATCAGAATTGATGCTTATTTAGAAGATGGAAATCGTAATTATTGATAATCATAACAGATTAAAAATATTAATAACATCCACATCAATAACATGAAAATCGATCAAAAATGATTTTAGCAATTTAAATGTGCTACTTCCTAACTTTTCTTCATTTATCAAATAAGTGATAATTAATTTCAATTATCCTATAATACTTGTTTTATATTATTCTACTATTGTCATAAGGCTAATTATTATATTTGTTGGCCTATCTATTAATCTAATTTTATCATTTTATCAATAGCAACCCAATATTGGTTAGAATATTTTAATTCATAAAGGAGCGATAATTTAATGGACCAGAGAATATCCCTGCATTCCGATATAATATCATATATGACATAATATCTGAACATTAAGAGCATAGTTAAACTAAAAATTCAAGTCAATCATATTCAGAGAAATAATGGAGGAAACAATGATGGTTTGTTTTTGAAAGTTTATAGCTCAATTTATAGATTAATTGATCAACAATATCCCATTGCACAGTTTGCCGATTTACGATCAACGACATAATGGCCCTTTGGGCAAATACTTCCTCTTGCTATAATAGATGTAATTCTTTATAAGTCTATATTTACGAGCTACAATTTCATTCCAAGACTAATTTAAAAAAAAAAAAAAAAAAAAAAACTTATATCAATATATACTATCCTCTCAAAAACATACCATTCTCATCATTAAATGAAATAAGTCTCGATATCGAAATCATTTTAGCTTCATCTAATGCTAAAATCAACTTTAAAGCTTGGAAATGCTTGTTTACATTACTTTTTTACTTCGTGAAATCCGATAAAAGTAGCATATTATCTCAGAAATGATTTCTTTGATGTTTTATTTATACACTAGCGTTTTTGAAAAGATCAAATTGAATTATTTTGTAAACAGATCGAATTATTCTATATATTCCGCTTGTCACTCCAAAAAAAAGTTAATTTAACAGCTAAAGTAGGAGAAGTCCATGATAAATTCAATTGTTATTACGAATTTATATTTTTCCAATATTTTATATAAAACAAAGAAAGAACGAAGAAGGAATCATGAATTGCAATTTGGTGAAATAGGAGTGAATCCCAACAAAAACAGGGAGTTTATATTTGGAGCAAATTAAGAAAAAAAATGCCTAACAGTCAACATCATAGTTTAACGGATTAAATAAGAAGCAAACCTTGAAAACATTGAATGTAGTTTTATGGCCACATGAAGTACACATTATACTGGTATCCCGAAACGAAATGCAAGCTGTATCCAACGACTTACATTGTAAACATTTTGTGCGAATATTTCCCAGATATGGCTAAAATTCAATTCAGTAATTTTTTTATTCTTAAGAAAAGTAGTAGAACTATTCAATAATTTTCATACAGTTTTTGATAATTTTTAATAAGGCTATGTGAGATAATTATGATGTCTCTTACAGACGAAAAAAATGAAAATTACAATTACTAAGACTACAAATTGATAAAATTTCGTAGGGAAAATTAAAAATATAATCACATAAACTTACGGTTAGGCTAAACGGTAATCCATATTTCACGAGAAATTCAATGATTTCCGATCTTGTACTTCTCTCTAATCTCTTTATAACAGAAGTTACAGGCTGCCGGTTGTGCTGCTGGAAATATACAAAAGTGAATAGTTCTTTTAGCAACAAAAAATATGAAATGAAATAATTAACGATTAAGCTATTAAGTTTTAAATTATTCTGCACCTCTCTAAAATTAATCAAAATAAATATTCTCGAAATATACAGTAAAGAATAATGGAATAAACAACTATAGAATGGCAATGAATAAAAAATAAGCATAAATCATAGTAACAGAATAAAGAGCAAAATAAAGAAGATTTTAAAAATTGAATTGTTAATTAATCTTCTATTTTAAAAGTCAACGACTAAATGACAACAGTAATTTAATTAATTAGTTTTCGTTTTAATTGCATGTAATCAATGGTAATCATTATTAATAATTTCATGAGATAACTTACTTTAATTTCATTTATATCTTTTGCGGCTGTAGATTGTTGCATAAACTCTTGTATAATATTCTCGAAAGTAAGCTGTTGATTGGCATACTTCTACAATAACGATAAATTATAAATAAATACTTTTTTGAAATAGTATTATCAAATATGGATTTCTCTCTTTTCTTTTTTATCTCTATATCCAAGTTTATTTTTCTACTATCACTATCGAAACATAAAAGTCAAGTTCAAAAAAATAAGCACATACTGTAAGATAATAGTGTGATTTATGTACTCTTAGAAAGGCCTTCCATTTACTAAAACGAAGTGAATGTGCAACAGCTTGACGTCTACATATAATCATTTTAGTAATATTCAATCCAAAGATTCTAACATTTCCATGATGCAATATATAGATGAAGATGAATAAACATCATATCATAATATATTCTGAAATAATATATAATAAAAATAATATGAAACAAATGATTATATAATTATTAGAAAAAATTATTCTATCCAATATCCACAGAATATAACTCTACAAAACTTTTACGTTTAAAATTGTTATGTTGATTATACCATTTTCGAATAAATATTTTTCATACGGTGAAATCAGTACCTACAACGATAATATATATAATGATAATTAAATTAACTTATCATTCTAACAAATAACATTTCTAAAATTAGTTTCATACTAAAAAAAAAAAAAGACTACAGAAACTTTATATTATTATCAACAATTCAATTTTGTTTAATTTATCATTACTAATTATTATCAATTATCACTAACTCATGTTAAGATAATTTCTTATATGAAATAAAATAATTATTAAACAGAATCATATTTTTAATCGGATTACCTTAATAGCTATCAAATAAACAGAAAACTTTGATTTCATAGGTAATAGAAGTATTTAGAAATTTTGCAGTTATAACCATCAGATAAAAAAATATTTGTTGACTTTCTTGATTTCTTTATCAGTCAGTAACTTTCCTACAAATGATAAGAATTTAATAAACAATATGCTTAAATTTTATTACATCAATATACTCAACAATATTCTGAATATATCAGGTACATAATATGTTATTTTAGTATACTTAATATCAATAAATTAAACAGGAATAATATATACTTTTCAAATAAAAGTATCATACAACAATATCCATTTATTCTTGTAAATATACATTTAATAGAGAATAGTATACTGGAATAAGTATTTGTTGAATAATTGATTATAAAAATAAACACTCTTTTAAAACACACAATATCATATTTTCATCATATTTATTTTATCAAATCCATCTAATGATATTAGCAAACTTCTTCGATTCAAAAAAATTATTACTTATTAAACTGATCAAATATGATAAAAGATCGAATTATGAATCATATTAGTATTAACAATGAATTACTATCAATTTTTTTTCTATATAATAAAATCAAGAAACGCACAGCATAAAAATCTAACAATATTTTACTAAGCAAATTAAAAAAAAAAAAACCCATAAAACATTAATCTATTTAAGCATTTCTTAAGTAAGTAGTTAAATTTTTCGAACAAATATGAGGATTTTAAGCAATAATAACACAGCTTCTATTATTTATATTTTGTAGTATTTATTCAAAAATAAAGAAATATAATTTCTCTCCTGTTCTTTTATTTTAAGTCCACATTTTAATTATATTTTTAGAACTAAACATTTAAATCAGACGCTACAACGGATATATCGCCAATTCATTAACTCTTCATATGATTTGTCTTCTGTTTCCGAAAACGACATGAAAAATCAAAATCGTAATATCATTTTATCATTATCTAAACACAAAGCAAAAAATTAAGATTTTTCGATAATTTTAACTAATAAATGGAAAACTGTAACGAAAGATGCATAATACATAAATTATTTGAACTAATGCCAATCAATATCAACGAAAAAACAAAAATGTGCAATAAGGATTATTATCATAATGAATTCATGCAGTAGAATGAAAAAATTATTCGACTTTTACTTTGGTATTTTTATTTATTCTACTTTTAAGTTATGCTTACTGAGTAATCAAGAAATTCAATGCTAATTTCTATCAAAAGAAAAAAAAACAGGATGAAAAAGTATAGTTTTCAAAAAGATTCGATAATTGATGAATACCAAATAATTAAATTTTCTGTGTAACTTCTAATTTTTGCCTAAATTTTAACATTATTGTTTGCTCTAAATATAGTATAAAAAAATAATAAATCTCCGATTAAGTCATAAATCAATATGTTTGTTCAACAATTTCACAATGTCGTCTTCTATATCTTTAGGTTGGACTGTGGGAGCGTACCGTTCTACCTACAATAAAATAGATTTATAATAAACGTTTTCCATCACGCCGCTATCATTCGATGACAAATCACCATAGTAGAATGGATTTTTATCCCATATTAAAAGATATATCCACTTAAAATAAAAAGAAAAGAATTATACGAGAATCATATGCTAAAATTCCACTTACCACTTCGCCCTGTCTATTGATAAGAAATTTTGTAAAATTCCATTTAATGGCGTCTAACATATAACCTCCTTTTTGACTTTTTAAAAACGTATACAATGAATGTTCTTCTGGTCCATTAACGTTAATTTTAGCATATAAGTCAGGTTCAAAATTGAATGTTTTCTTTACAAAATGTTTAATTTCTTCTTCATTTCCAGGTTCCTATAAATAAAAAAGAACCAAAAAAAGTTTATAATTGCAAAAGGCTAATAATTACCATTCTTCCTTTATTAATTCTTCTATATTATACCATTTTTCTTATATATAACACTAATGTTTTCTTATAAATTTTTTTCCTATTCTATTTTAAATTTTAAAAAGGATAATAGATAATACTTGAGAAGCGAATTGGTTACAAGGAAAGGCAGCTATTGCCAAACCTTGTTCTTTGTATTTATCATGCAAATCTTTAAGTTGGGCATAGTTTGTCTGAGTAAGACCACAGTTAGATGCCACATTTACTATTAGAACCACTTTATTCCTGCAACAAGTAGTACAATTTTTCAATTATTCCTTTCATTTAAATAGAAATCAAAATCAGAATTATGACGGTCGTTATTCATCAGTAAATTTTATTATTCAATATAAGCAATTCGTTCTTGATAACAACGGAGATTTTTAATCAACTTCGGGAAAAAGACCAGAAAAGAACTGTTTTACTGATCAATAAACAGCAATAAAACACTAATCTTTCAAATTACTTCTTTAAATAGGTAAGTGGTTTAAGTGTACAAACCTGTATCGATCCAGTGATACTTCTACTCCATTTATATCACGAACTCGAAACTGATATATAGTATTCGGTAAAACCTCAGCTACAAACATATTAAACTGCAAAATATTTTCAATCCATTTTTTATTCAAAAATATTGGCTTTCGTAGATTAGATTCAGTTCATCAAATCTTTATGTTAATTGTAAAATCTACTGGAATAATGAGCTTTGTCAACATACCGCTATGACCCACATATGCTTTTTCCTCTTTATAATTCAAATGCATGAGTAAAAATGTAAATAATAATCGAAACCTGATACGACATAACGAATAATGTAACGAATAATAACTGAAGGTTCGATTTGGTTCCATTAAAATATATCCATTTCTCCCATTCCGATCCCATCGTTTTATGCTAGCTATCCCTTCGAAATTAGATAAATGATGTATGCTTTTCTATAAGCATCAGATTATTAGGTTTTTCTTTGTAAAATATATAGATGATAGAGAAATGTTAGACAACATATCAAATAAGTACAAATATTGTCCGAAAATCTGAATCCCCAACACATCTAAGTAGAATTACAGTAATTATCTATCATCAGGTTGCTAATTATCTAAGTTCTGAGAGCATATTATGACAAAAAAGTGAATTAATGGATGGTGCTGATAGAGTATTTTGTGTATTATTATTCACTTCTCCTTACGTTAATTCTTAAATGTTTTATTGATCACATAACCGAAGATACGATAGTGTTGAACCAAAGCCAAAAGTGTAGGAAAAATAATACAACCACAAGTACAACTACAGTTATGAAAAAGTATAGCAAATTGCTCGTTAAATAGATGAACTTAGGGAAAAAATGCAACACATTAGCAAGGAATGCATATGATAGACATCACAACATTACTACCATGCAATGATTAATCATACACTACTGTAATTTGCAATTTTCTTGGTTCTTCAATGGTATCACTGGAAATTTTAATCGAAATATAATACAAATGAATAGAATAGTTTTACCATAGTATATTTATTCTAACCAATATAAAATGAATTTTATTGAAATTATCAGTATACAAATTTAGCACCATTTTCGATACGTAAAAGAGATAACCGATAGGATCATTATCATATATAAAAGAGGTCGTACAACCACTGATAATCACAAAAGAATATGATAAATATCTAAATGTTCAAATATCTAAATGCCAAAGACAAGTATAAATATGAAAAACGATCACAGAAATATACCCGTTAATGAAATATCACATGAAAAAGAATAAATGATGTCAAATTAATCATCTTCGATTGAGTTTTTAAATCAACAACTGCTGATTTGATCAGTGATCAAAATTCATCTTTTAATCCAAGGTAAGAATTCTAAATAAAAATTTTCCTATAACACAAAACTTTTCCAAATACTTCATGACATTTGATCTAATTCTAAGACATTTCGAGACAGTGATAATACTAATTACTGAAGAATTCATAAGGTACGTTTCTCACCCAGCTACCGCTGTTATGGTATCAACATTTCCATTGCAATGTAATATGGATTTTGAAACTCTCTATCTTCAGTAAATTCTAGTATTCAAGTAAGTAGTGTATTTCTAAAATTAACAACTGCTGTAGTATCATCAATCATCTTCGAATATAACTTTCTGAATCCAAAAATTTCAAATCGCAAAAAATACATCAAAATATGGCGATAATTCTCGTTATCTTCACCGACCCAAAATCTGAAAATGGACCAGAAATATTATTTTAAATACTTAACAAACTTCAGCATATTTATTATCAAAAACTATTCATGAAATGCTCCCGTTGCCATTACTATTTAAAAATTAACTCTAAAATCTTAAGAAAATTAATAATTTTATAATATTTTGAAATTGTTTACCGAACTCTGAGATCTACATCCAGAACACTATCCTTGAGTCGAATTGTTTCCAACAATGCAGGAAAAACATCCCACTCTCCACCATCAAGATCCAAAACAAATTTATCTACTTTTGATTCGTTAACAATATCAAGCATATCTGACAAAGTTATCAAAAACCATGAGTTGTTATTTTTGCCATTAGGAATTGTAGTATTTTTTGAAAAATATGGTGAAATGCCATAGGGATATGTGTTATGCGTTGAAACTAACCTGAAATATGCAAACTGTCAAATCATCCTTCTTGATCAAATCAAACGATAATCTCCTCCACCACATTGATCAGCACCGTTTTCAAAATAAAATTACCTCTGATTTGACTCCACTGGAGAAAAAAATAAACTTTGCAGGGAAGAAAGCATTCGAAATTCTCGGCCGTTTCAAATTCACGATAACTAAAATATGGTTTTGAGAAATTTGAAACAGGATTTTAATTGTTTAAAAATTATCGATTATCTTAAAATAGAGTTTTCACAATGCATACCTTACATAAACAACAGTGCATGGATTATTCTTTATCTTGCACAATAGAAGTATGCCATTTTTATTCTTGTCATTTCATTATATTCCACACTTTCTTCTGTAATGGTTGTCAGATACTTCACAAGTCGCTTTTTCTCTTCCAATGGAGAACCTAGATAAAATATTTTTATATTTTTGGTAGTTAAATAATATCTAAAGCAACCCATTCTTAATCCCCACAACTTTATTACCACTAATTAAACCGATAAAACAATATCTTCACACGTTATTAACAATATAAAAACTATACCTTCACATGTTATTAACAATATAAAACTTTCTAAACTCAGTGTAATATGTAGAGATCTGTAAATCGTAAGGTTAATAACAATTTTGATTTCTCTATCTCATTATTCCTTATTATATACAAAAACATTGTATACAGAATTAATCAAAATCAAAAATAAGTGTGAAAATACAAAATTAACCAAAGCCAAAAATAGGTAAATCCACTTCATGATGTGCTTTTTCATGAAACTGAGTCGATACCGACAATTACGAACCATTTGATCACAGGCAGAACTTGATTCGGCCCCAATAAGAGCATAATGATATTTGAGGTACATCTGATAGAGCACTATATACCAATCATATATCAAATTTTCCATATTTCCGGTTATTTCGATGATCAAATGAAGTTGATCCAATTGCAAAACCTAAAATAAACATTGCGATTGTAGTTCTAAATAATGCAACATCTTCGGATAACAAAATAAAACACTGGTGACAACCTTTAAAACTTGTTCCATTAACTTCGGTGCATCATGAAGTTCCTGTAATCGTAACATTTTCGATTTGCCATTAGGAATGGATGAATAGAAACTGATGAATACGGTATCAAATTGTTTATTCGGTAAATCGCGCAATATCTCATCGGAATCCCAAATACCATTATTGCTTAGATGAAACAGGTAATGCATCTCCGCATCTACAACATATATTGTCAATTCAACGCAAAATAAATCACAGGTGTAATTTTAGGAAGACTTACCAACATTCCTTAAGTTGTCAAGTGCTTCGAATTCTTCAGGAACAAAAATGTCCATCGTTCCGGAGTTATTGCAGTCAAATAGAAAGCAAAATCATTTGGTGAACCACTAATGAATAAAGCATCGCTGAAATGTCAGAAACATATCAATTTGAGAATATTCAAAATTCATCATAATTGCTAACTGCTGACACTCATAAAGTTCGAGATGGTACAATTAATAAATTCTAAAAAATGTTTAAATTCACCTAATCTTTATAATTTTTAACTTTATTTATTTGAACTATGAAAAAATACCTAATTGGATTTGATAAACAATTTAAATTTTAATAAGTAACATTATTTTTTAGTATCACTGACCAGATGTAAAATTCCAAATAACAAAGCATTTTGCTATGCTTACTAATACTAATCCGTAATCAACGAATGATACTAATTCATCTCACGGATGATAAAATCAAAATCAACATATAGGAGTTAATTGAAATGGATTAGAAATTACATACCGCATTGTCTTGTTCGATTTTCCATCATTACAAATTGTAAAAGCTCCTCTGCTGTCACCAACAATCATACTTTCTTTACATTTGTACTGCTTTTGTGCTAATAATTCGTTAAGCCGTAATATTTCAGTTACCGTATCATTGAGCTTTGGTGGTAAGAATATATTCACATCTTTCCAACTCAACGAAGATATCTCATCTCTAAATACAGTACTGTAATATAGACTAATCATTTATATGCTTTATAGAACATAACATAAAATATTTCGAATACTGAGATATCCTAATATGCGACAAATGAACAAAGTTATCATTTAAAAAGACTTTGAGATAAGTTAATTAATATCATTTGAAATTAAAAATAATAATAATAATATATAGTAACAAAGAGAGTTTAATTTTAGAAAATCTTTCTTTCTTTTCTCTCTCGATTATGCTAATTAATTTTAAAACACACCTTTATGAAAGAGTTTCATATTCAATGAATCAATCGAAAACCATATCAAACCAAATATTATATCCAAATCTTGCACTAGTAATATCACTGTACATACCGTTATCAATCTTAACACCAACAACCCATTAATATACTGCATTCCTTCCCTCAGTACTACTACTATTATCCAAGTATCACCGTCTAGCGAAATAGCGGCAAACCATCGCAATATCACTTAGTTGGGATTTGATTTTATCCAGCGGGATAAAGAGAGCTGGTGACAAGGTTTTGCAAATTCATTGAGAGGGATCGAGCGCTTCGGGAAAAAGTTATGATTATTTGATGGCCACCAAAACAGAATTGCGTAAAAAATATCAGAGAATTCTGGCTTGGATTTATATCTATACTTCATCATTTCAATAGGATGTTTGAGTAAACAATTACTCTATATTGCTTATAAATGCTACCGTTATGCCGTAGATTTTTATACTTTAAAATTATCATTTAATGATAACTTTCAATAAGGAATTGCTTTTTCGTCTATTATGAATTATTGATGAGTAGAGAAGTTTGAGATAATATACACTATCCACTGGTGTATCTCTTCCATGCTTATATTAAATTCAACTTTTCAAAACTTCAAAATTTTTCCTTTAATTCGACGATAAAAACATTTCTTACACATTGCTTATAAAATTGATATAATAAGAACATTGGAATAAGAATATAATTAATAATGGTTTATTATAGTTCAAAAGCCATAGAAGTATTAGAAAAATGAAATTGAACTTTTCTTATCCACAAGTTGCTATATATATGATTACATATATGTAAAATATTGGATTGATTAACAGAGAATTAATTTGATTAGTATGGATAACTTAGTATTTTAAGGAGAATATTATAACATTGCTTATTTTCATTATATCTTATTTACTTGAACTATTCTACTCCAATTATGCATTTTGAAAGATATGTTGGAGCGTATTAAGTTGCCATATGAAGGATTATCATTACACATATAAATAAATAGAATAAAGGAACAAATGCCTCGATATACGGGATACGAATAAATGATCAAATTTACAGGATATCTTTAGAGATTGGCATATAAATTATGAAAATAACAGTATATAAAAAGCATTATGAGGTAATAATGCTTAATAATCAACATAGAACTAAATATATTGATGAAAATAGATAATGATCGATCATTACATTATACAACTAATTACATATATATATATATATATATATATATATATATATATATATATATATATATATATAGTATGATAGTACAATAGAAAATATCAAAATTTTGTCTTCAATACCAGAAGAGTTCAAATATTCTTTTAAACCAGAGCTTGGTGCATAATCTATTCTAAATTTATCTATAATTTTAGGTGAAATCTTACGCTGCTTTAGATAAGCTACAATGCCTTTGTTCTTTTGTACAAACCAATTTGTAGCTAAGTTTAGCACTGAAAGCAGTAAGTTTATCACTTTTTCTAGACCCAGTAGCACTGAGTTTTTGGGTAACTCAACGCTTGTAACTAATGCTAGCTTTTCTAATGCTTTTTAAAGCTTAAACCCTCAGTTTGTGAAATGAACTCAAGTGTATCGCCATGAGCTAAGCAGCCGAAACAATAATATAACCCTTTAGTGTCGCTCACAAAAAAGATGGGTTTTTTCGTTATGAAATGGACAGAGCCCAACAAAACTATTTCCTCTTTTATTAACCTGACAAAGGCACAACATTTACTTCTTGATCAATTGGAACATAAGCCGCAACTTTTCTACCTATAATATAACTTAAGTTTTTATTGAAAAGATTAATAAGAGAATTTGCTGCATAGATAGAATAGCTTTTATCAGTATTTTTCTTATAGCCCTATATTGCTCCCTTATTTCCTTTTTCGTTGTTTAATATCTTTGAGCATAATCTATCCACTTTGCAGTACCCGTATTGGGTATCTTATGTTGCATGTAAAGCTGCACTAGAAATCATGGTAAAGATATATGCATCTGAGACAAAATATACAAAACTGTGCATAAATGCTGTATATCCGGAGAGACCTATTGACAGTGAAATGTATAAGCAAGCCTTTCCTGGAAAGGATATACCTGAACTAGTATTACCTGAAAAACTAACAGATAAGTTTGTATGATTGATATGTCTCCTATGTATTGATTAATATTATTATAATATCATAAATTAAATCTAAAATAGGAAAGAGGAATGAAAGTAAAGAAAGACAAAGATGAATAAAAAGACAAGTCAATTCTATCATCCATTGCATAATATAGATAAAGATAACCACCTCATAGATGCTACATATATGTATATATATATCGATGGAATCACCTTATAGATGTTACATTTATACATATATGTTTTCATGTAATTCATAAACTAAATTAATTTTCCATTTGTCGTATCTGAGAATATATCAATTAAAAAATCCAAAAAATGCTAGGCGATAATGAGATTAAAAAGAAAAATAACAAACATCAATTATGAAGAACTAAACATCAAAAATTATCGATAATTTAAAATAATGCGATTGTACTGTTCAGAAGACATTTCTTGGAAAAGGAAATGAAACCCCATTTATTATCAATATTACGTAGATGCATAGTCCGCCATATTTTGCTTTTCTTTACAAATAATCTTTTGCTTCTTTTGTTCAGCATCAACGAATAATACTGCATCGTGAACAGATGGGAAGAAATGATTCGATGGAATCATTTCATAGATGTTACATTTAGCAAAGAGTGTCCGAGCTGCTGCTGAAAAGTTTTTCTCAAGTAATATTTCTACTTTCTCATCATTTTCCACTGTTTAGGGCAAAGTTATATAGAACAAAGTGATCGATTTCAATTCATGAATATTAGAATCGATGAAGACTGCATATATTGTAAACAAAAATGGATCACCTTTCGAGGCTGCCACAAATATTTCAACATCTCGAGTTTTCAGCTCCTGTGATATATTCTTCAGGCTTTCAATTCCGGTATAGTCAATATATGTAAATCCCGAAGCATCAATTATCAGATAAAGTTTTTCCTTTTCACTTAACATTTTCTAAAATTTTTTATTGTTTTCAATAAATAAGCTTAGAAACCTAAGTCTAGTAGTATAGTTAACAATCATTTTGTGAATTCTGATGTAATCATTTCGTCTGTAGAAAATATTTGATTATAAAAACAGATTAAATAAAAATGTTTCTTGAATGAAATATCAGATGCATTAATATTTTTTCAACGATTAGTTTTTCTTAAATTGATATTATTTAACAAATAATGGCAAGGAACCATTTGAAAAAGAGATAACTAACCAATTTATCATCGACGATACTAAGAGCTTTACTGATAAACGAATTGCTGTTAAGAAAGAGCAAAGGTGCATCATAACGATAAATTACTATATTAGGTGATACCAATGATGTACTGAAATAACCTATATCAATAATATACTAGCTTGATTGTTTATAAAATCTCATGATTAGCTCGTGATTTTTAAATAACCTTTTCAATATCTTTAAGATCAATGCTTTTAAAGCTTGGATAATAATATGAACGAACTCATTCTATTTTTTTTTACTATTTTATTTGGGAACTTATTAAATGGTTTGAAAAAATTTAATTTTACCTATAACGATGGCTGTCCTTATATAACTCGGTACCTTTCATTTCACCAAGTATTACAGCTTTTGGCCTGCAATATTCTTACGTATAATAGACTAAATGAATTATTCAATAAATTTTATTTATTAAGTGATCCGAGGAAAATTAGAGAATTTAACTAGTCAAAGCTTCCATCGTTTAATTAAAGAAAAAAGCTAAGAAATATGAAATGTGAAATAAATTCTTGCTAAGTTATTTTTATAATTTAACTCAATCATATATCAGTCAGCAATTGACAAATCATTAACCATTGTGTGCGAATAATGACAGTTAAAATAGCGAATGCAATGGCTATACCGAGTCCTTCGCTTACATTCCATAAAAATGTGCCCAGAAAACTTACTAACCAGATAAGCTGAAATTTTTTGGCGGATCATCTTACTAATAAAGCATATATAATTTATCATTCTTTTATCAGCAAGACTATCCTGTTAATTTTATCAATAATTCGAAAAAGACATTAGAAACGCTTCCAATAAATTGCGATTCACTAACCAGGTCAATTTTTGAAGTTTTCCAATATTGAACGATTTCAATAGCTCTTAGAAATATGCCCTGTAGAGCTACCACTATTACTGATACTAGCACACACTGAAATTAAATTAGTGAATAAAATGAATTTTCCTGAACTTTCTGATACTAAGTGATTAGTTACTGAGAAAATGAGATGCAAAATTAATAAATGATAATCGTTATTTAATAACTTTATAAGTTTTAATAAAATAATTATCGTACCGATGGCAGATAATAAAGCAATGGTCCAACTAGTAAAATAACCAATAATACTACAAATGCAGCTACAACACTCGAAAGCTGCAATATTATCTTAATTCTATTTCATAATAATAATCATAACAATGAATATCTTTATTTGATTATCATAACTAGGAATATTTGTATCAGAAATTAAAATTATGCTTAAATAATTGGAAATCATAATATCTATTTCTTTGTTTAAATAACTTTTTTTTGTCAGAAAAAGAAAAGAATATTAACCTCCGAGGTGGCACCTAATTCTGAATTTACGAGAGCACGTGATAAACTTCCACTTGCAGGATGACAACTTAGAAAACCACCCACTAACTGGCATATCGCCATAGCTTTTAGTTCCTTAAATATCATTTTTCGAAAATATTCATTCAATTGATTAAGTTAAAAATATCCATAAAAGTTTCATATTTAATAAAATTTAATCTTATAATTATAATAAGATTGATTCTTTAAATAAAATAACATTATTTGAATGTAAAAATGAACAGAACTAATTCGAAAATAATCGAATATATATTCGATTTAATAATAACAGGAAAGTAGAATAAAAAGTTAGACCAAATATAGAACTAATATTATTATACCTGACTGGGATTAATATGATATCCATGTTTCTTCGCAAATACTTTTCCTACAGATGTTGTAAAAGAATAGATTACTATAGCAATTACTGTAGCATCTAAGATAAATGCGCCAAAATGTTTGAATTCAGGTAATGCCGGCAATGGAAGTCTATAAAATTATGTTAAATTAAAATTATCAGTGGAACATATACTATACATCAAAATATTTTCTGACCATATACGAATTTAACTTCCAAAATACGTATAAGAATAGATACAATAATTATAGTGTAAATTGAAATAAAATATATCTGTTCAGCAAAAAAAAAAAGAAATGTTTAAGGAAGGAAACTATATCTGTTTAACAAAATTCGTATGACTAACTTAATTTTTAAGGAATGCGTAAATGATAAAAAAATTGAATAAATGATAAAAAATTATTTCGAACAGATACGAAGCACCAACTTAGATGGTATTAAACCAACAATGGCAACCTTTTGTTTCACATTTAATTCCAGCATATAAGTAACCAAAGTGCCGACCACCATCTAAATTATTCTTATCAAGATAGAAGATCCAATAAATAAAGAAAATTATCTTATTGATATGTAGCACTACAAATATTTAAGACTAACAGTATCATCTGTTATTTATTATTTACTAAAATAACTATCAGATTTTTTTAGTAAAAACAATAACGTGAATAGTGAAGAACTTTAGAAGTTTGAAAATATTTAGATTGCCAACCACAAGAAGTTCAAATGGCATTGGTATTCGAATACTTCGCTGTATTCGTGGATTTAAAATGTATTTTCCAAGCATCAATATAATAATTGATATCATTGATATTATGACTACATATAAATTTGCTTCTTTCAATAATACCGCAAAATCGAATAAAAACTAAAATATCATTTGAAGTTGTTTTAATAATGAAAAATTCATCAAATGCTGGACTCTTATAAACTGATAAAATTGATTAGGAATAGTTTTATTGGTAAAAATTTCAACATGTGAAGATATGGAAAAATTTTTTAATGGAAAACTTACGTATGGCAATTTCAAAAGGCCAAATGGACCGTATCTTGCTGGTATTTGGACACCGATTAATTTTGGCATTTGTGAAGCAAATACATGACATGCTGCACCAGTTGTAAAACCGCCAACCACTGGATCAGCCAAATACACAGCAACAAAATGCAATTGTAGAATAGCAAAAATTGCCTGAACAATCTAATGTCAATCAGAAAAATGGAAAGGAAAAACAAATAAATATATTCTTTTGCTATATAACCACTGATAATTCTCGGAAAATCAATATTTGTGAAAGTTATTCCAATCAATAATTCTAGTACTAATTAAATATATCATTTACTTCCTCGTATCACACTTGAATTGACCTTCATTTGCCCTTTCTATAATAAAAACTAGTTTCGTCGTATATGGGTAACGGTTAAATTCCTATTCAATTTTCAAAATTTTGTAATGCACTCTTACCAATTTAACCTCTGAATATTTACAACTGCTTAATGTTAACCTTTTGAGTAAAAATTGTATTATTTAGACATACTGTTTCGATGCAGTACTTTCGTATTTATTATTAGCATCAGAACAAAGCATATATTTCAAAATGATAAGTGATAATTCTACCTTATTTTCTTTAATTTTTTTCATCAATACTGAAATATTTGATCTCTGATATGAAATGAAATGAATAATCTTACCATAACTAAACCAACAGTAAATGTTAAAGTAGCCATCAATCGAATAGCTAAATCAGGATCGATCATTTGTGAATTGTATATTTCAGTATTATTACTAATGATACTTGCCATTCTGCGTTCTAACGCATTTCCTGTCATTAATGATGCGACTGCAAACATACCTGCAATTATATTTATTATAATAATATCAAATTTTATTAATTTTTTCAGTATCATTTTATGAAATCTTTTGGTTTCAGAATTTCAACAAAAAAAACGAAAAAATTGAGAATAGAATGATTTATTTGAGGAAGTAAAATTATATCAAACTTTGCAGGAAATGCATTCTATAAAAGCCAATAATGAAGATATATCGAAAATTTCATCCCTAAACAGAATTAATAAAATAAAGAAATTAACATACCAAGATTGACATGTTTCGAAGTGCCAAATATAACGTAAACCAATGTAGGAAACAAAGATGTATACAATCCAACTACCGCATTTACATTTGCTAATGCAGCATAAGCCATAGCTAAATAATTTCTCTTTTTTTTTAACTAATTTAATGATAAGATAATTAAGATCAAATGATCGATCACCAGTAGCATTTTTTGATAAAGCATCAGTAAATTTTTTTAAAAATATTGTGTCAAATTCTATCACTTTTTTTAATAAATACTTTTCGAAAACATTTTGATTAGCTTATATGTGTACAAATGGATATAAGAGATAATTTTGTAAGTCATAAAAGTTTTAATAATAAATCAAAATTTATTCCTTTTCACAAATGCAAATATATAAAAAAACAATGGCATTTCGTGCCATATTATTAATTGAAAATTAAATATTTCAAGCAATTATAACTATTATTTTCTTAAAATTCATTGTTTTTTTGGTCCAATATTTTTCAAAAATTGAATTACTAAAAAAATATCAAATTGATGTGCAAATATAAGTTGAAGATAATGATAAGGAAAGTTAATACGGAACAATCGCTTTCTGGGAACGAAAGGCACTCTAATTTAATGATTAATAATTTAAAGATATTTTTAGAAAAGTTTTAGGTTAACGATTGATAAGTTCCTCTTCATTCATTGTTCTCTTCTAAAAACAAACCTTGCGGTACACAAAGTATTCCCACTGTTATGCCAGCAATGATATCTTTGATAAGATCAGACTTGGAAACATTCGGAAGCCATAGTAATATAGGAAAAGACTGTTTGATTCGATCGATGAATCTATGTTGTATCAAATCATTTGCTTTCTTTTTAATTATTTTTCCCAAATTTGAACTCGATTCGATATATCCATAATGAAAATCGAATTCTTCCTATAATAAAAAAGAAAAAAAAGTTAAAATGAATTTGATTGGAACTGATAAATGATAAAAAAATCAAATATATACAAAATTTAACCTGATTCATAACAGCTCGTTTAATATTGAAAGTTATCTGTTTCCTTTTGTTTCCATATTGCTTCTCACATAAGATTTATGGCAATATTCTTATCATATCTGACTATCTGTATAACATTCTTTGATACTATAATATAAATTATTTATAATAAGAATATATAAAAAATAAAGAATAATATAAATGCGGAAAGAATGCGGAAATGTAGAAGACAGAATGCGCTATTAGGACAATTCCTATCAATTTGTATGATTCAAAATTACAATATGAAGTTTATATCTTACTTGCATATATTTTAATAGCATAAAATTGATATGATAAATAAAAAAAAATTGATAGTATAATGGTCGAACTTTCTAATCAAACATTTTAAAAAGGCCATCAACAATAAACGAAAGTAATAAAGGAAAGATTGAAATTAATGGCTCATTTATAAGATTTCTTTTATGAATATATTCATCAAACTTGTAAATTATGACTTTTATCGATAACGACAAAACAAATATCTTATCATTACATACATATAAACATACATACATACACACACACACACAGACACACATACATTACACATACATATGTAATTTACACTGATAACCAACCAATCATAGTCACCTGTTCCATTATTTCAAAGTACGGATCATATGTGTCGTGAAATAGTGAAAATGAAATTCGATAATTTATAATTGATATATATCGTTTGACAAATACATGATAATTATTTATATTATTTGATATGATAAATATGATAAATATATGATAAATATAATATTAAAAGTTACAAATTTCAAAAGTTATATAACATAAAGTTTTACTATAAATGAAAGTTGAAAGATTACTTCCCATAAATGATATTTTTTCATTTCATTAATAAACAATGCATATTATGAACTTTATCCTCTTTTTCAATTTTCCATAAATAATCACTATTATCTGTTATCATTAAAAGCGCAATATAATCACTATTATTTGTTATCATTAAAAACATTACAATACAATGCATCACAATTAGATACTTAAATTTTTTCCATAAATTACCCCATTATCTTATATAATCCTAGAAATGTGTTATATTATTTAAGAGATTTATATTAAGTTCGGGTATTTAGAAAAGTTATACGATAGATGGAATGAATATGAATTATCGGAAAGTTTCAAATTATGAAAACATTAAGGTTGAATAAAGTTGAATACTTCAAATAATTGCAATATATTGAATGCACGAAATAAAAAGGAAAAAACAATAGTAATCTAATAACTATATAGTTATTATTTATTTATGTAAATACTCTTAAAGGTAACCAAAAGATAGAGAACAAAATTCCAGATTTCTTCCAGTTTTTCATCGATAAGGAAGGATTATCATGAAAATCTGGATTCATGTTTTGCATTCATTAAAGTAATCTTAATCGAATGAATAAAGCTTATAAATGGAGAAATAAGGAGGATGTTGATTTCATCGTCCGTTGAAAATTTCTCTTTTGCTCTTCTTTCTCTCCCAAAATATGCATTTTTCAAAAATCCTTAGTCCTAATCTTTTCAGTATTTAAGATTCATTGAGTCTCTGTTGACCAAATATAGATGGAAAGCGATTTATGGCACAAAGCAAGTTTAATAGACAATTTTATAAAAGTATTGCAACAAATGAGCGTATCATACCTTCTTTAAAAGCCAGAATGGCAAAATACCGGTTAGCTGCCTTCATAATGATCTAATGGTAGAATAACAAAGAATAAAAAAACTTTGTTGATCGTCGATGGAAATCAAACAAATTGAATGAGTTTCAGTGAAAAGCACTTTATAAATAAATGAATATTAAGAAAGAAAATAAATAGCACCCAATGGTTTTAAAAATAGCACACTATCGAATAAATGCAAAAGACCAATAACTGTTACTGTGAGGAATGAAAGAATGTTAGTAGAAGTCATTGATTTCTGAAAAATTATATGTAAAAAATGCAACGAATTTTTACAATAGAAGTCTTAAATTCATTCTTTCAATCTTGCTGGATGAAATAAAGAAAGGCATGATCCGCCCTCGATCACAATTTTGATAAAATTCACAGAAAAAGAAAAAGGCATGAAGATGAATATTTATATAAGCACATCACTGGTTATTAGAAATTTGAGATTTTAAAGTACGACACAGATTCTGAAGTTGTTGCAGTTGTCGATCTTTTAATGCGCATAAATCTTCACATTCTTTAACCTTCAAAGTTGCGGCTGCCAAAGCTCTGAAAATAATCACTTGATAAAAGGATATCATGGATTCGGTAGTAGCGATAAAAATGCTAGCACCCCTTACTATAAGAAAAATAAAAATTTTGTTCGATTAAATTTAAACTTACATTATAGAATCTTTGGGAAATTATTTCTTTAAGTTAATTTATAGATACTAACAACAGAGCTTACTGAGCAGTTTCGTCATATTTCGCTTTCCATTTCCGCGCATCTTTCTCCACCTTAATGACGTTTGAATTCATCCGCTCCATTTCACGCCGAAATTTATCAAAGGTTTCATTTGAATTATTCAGACTTAAATGTAGCTCATTATATTTTTTCGTATATTTATCGATCTGTTCACGCATTGCCTTCTCTCCTTCGAGGACTTCCTTCACTTTCTGTTCACGAGCTAACAACTAAAACATAGAGAAAATTAGGGAGATTTTGATAAGATTTCTCTGCTTATAAAAAGATGATTAATTAATCTAATAAAATAACACGTTTCTGAACTTAATTAACATAAGAAATTGTCAATCTAAAGGACTCTCACAAACTATCTAAAACAAGATAAAAAAACATGAATATATAGAACCACGAAATTAAATCAAAGATTACCTCTACAGAGAATATTTTCTAGAAAAAACAAATCCCATTTATCTATAAGATAACTGCAAAGAACCTCGCTTTGTAACTGTAGTTTTTCTTGTGTGCATTTTTGTGTATCTAATACAGCAGCCTGAAGCTTTGTTTTATACAGTTCCACTTCCATGTCACGAGCCGCTGTCAGCTTCTCACAGTATTCCGTCTTCTGCAATGATTTACATTTATGATGGCATGAAACAGAGCAATACATAAGAGTAATCGAACGATTACTAAAACTTCGAGTTTGATTTTTGCAGTAATCTTATTCAAATAATCAAAGAAAATTAGTTCATTAATTGAGAACACCAATCAACACCTGATAATGATGAATCTGTAGAAATATTTCTGACATACTTCTGTAAACTGTTTCGAGAGCTCAGCCACTCTGCTTTCATATTCTTGTGCCAAAACTTTCAATTTCTCTGATAGCACTGCATTATCGTTTGTTAGTTTTTCAGAAGTTTCTCGTCCTGATTCCATCGATTTCTGTAACAAACAATAATTTTTTCTTCAAACAAGAAAAAAAAAGAATAATGCTCATAACAATTATTAACTTCATTATATTTCATAAGCCACTGTAGGAAATTTGGATTTCTTAATCTTTTCATCTCCTGACTTCCGGCCAAGAATTGGAAAAGTATTTGTGATTTAAATGTTATTTACCTGAATTCCAGCTACTGATTCTTTGAACTGTTCAATCATATCTTTACGATTTCTTTCTAATTCACGTAATTTCTCTACATGTTCTTCGTGAGCCTTTCGTTGTGCCTTTTGCATTTCTCGACATAAATTTTCTAATTTCGATTTCGCTAGTTCGGTTTTAATCAACACTCCCTCAACTGTTTCCACTTTTTTGGTTAACTAAATGAGATAAAAATGTATATTTTCATAACAACTTGTAGCTATTTTGATTCCTATAAGCTATAGTCTTACATTTTCCGGCAGAGATAGCTTCATTCTCTAAGACTATTCAAGACTTGCCCAAAAATGAACTGCGAAGAAACTTCAAAAATTAAAATTTGCATCAATAAGAACGGGCTGAAATGGTGATAAATAATTTCTGAAAGCATTTGTGAACTAGAAATGAAGCATTATTAAGAAATACTGAGCACAAAAAACTTCGAAATGCATCCATATATAAACTACTATGATTTAATAGTAACGAAACTGAAATTAAATTAATTTGGCAATTCTAGAAAGTCACCAATTCATTTTGTTTCCTTAGACTAGTAGTCATTTTCTGCATCTTCGACAGCTCTTCAACCTTGCTTGCCAAAGTAGCTTTTTCTTCTTCGGTTGCTAAAACTCGTTCCATTAATGCTTTCACCAGTTCTTCACCCTCCAAACATCGTCCAATACTTTCTAATTCACTTCTCACATCTGTAATTTATCAGTTATTTTTCACGTTTATCTACTTAAATTATTTTTATTTTGTTGTATTATGGAAATGGAAAAAGAAAAATATATTTGAGGTAAAATACAAAAAAAAAAAAAAATACAACAACCTGTCTTCCGAGCCGAAGCCATTTTTGGATTACTTTTCTGAATATTCAGTCATACAGAACGCAAAATTCGTAAACAAAAGATAAATGAATAGATAGAATAAGTGGATAGATGATAAATAAATGATAAATGGATGAAAATGGATGGTGAAGAGATATATGGCACGAGCTGCAACCAAAGATTGCAATCACTGGCCACACCACTGCTATAAATGTTATATAATTCATTTAAAGGTAATCCTTTTAACTTTTAATCATCATGAAGAATGATTGCAATACGTAACTTTACCGCAAGTATTAGCAAATGATGATTCGTGGTACCAATTCCCGAATTATCTGATTTTTCTTCTACTTCAAGTACGTAAATTTTCTGATTCCTTAACCGCAATGTTATCATCATCATTATATTATCCCATTCTAATCAATACGACTATTAACTTCCGGTTATTGTTAGCTTCAAACTTGATTACGTACGATAACCCCTTTCCATAACATATTATTCGAAATTTTCTTCGAGACTATCTCGAACTAATTGATTGTTTGAATCTTGGAGTAAAACGGATATAAAAAATCAATCTATTCACTTAACCATTAAAACATCATCTCATTTCATCCGACAGCTTTCAAAATCAATCCATGTTGATTAATCGCTCTCTACTTCTATCATATCAAAAAAATCAACCGTGGAATACTTCTCGGCCTACTGCTACTGCTAATGGATAAACGTATCTATACGTGTTAACGTGTCGTACGTTATTTGTGTATGGATAAGATTTGATGACGTAATCTGATATATCTGTATGTATGATGTTGATAACTGAAGAAATAAATGGATCTATGGAGATTTCCCATTGTTAATAATAATATCTATATTGATTTATGAATTATTAACCTGTACGAACACGTAAGATTAGTATCACGTTCTCAAGTTTTTCCGTAATTTTCAACGTAAATAAGAGAAATTTGATAAATCATCTAAACTGATATGATTTATGAAATTAACAGCTTGAAATGATAAGACTAATCATTTTCGAAACAATTTATTTTGCTGTAAATGAAATCAATCGAAAAATGTCTAAAAATATGGCATCATTCTTTTTCCAAAATCATTTCATTTATTAGATCAACACTAAAATTTAATTATTAATTCCAGGAAAGATTTTTTTAAGAAAAAAAGTTCGAAAAAAAGTTTTATATTTCTTATTTGAAATTTTCATAATAAACAATTATTGGATTAAATAGAATTTACAATTTTTCCTTTTTCTTTCGTTTTATTTATACAAAAATTTTGCATTTACATTTTATTTAATAAATTTTATTTGCCAAAAATAAAAGAAATTTATTTAATAAAATTTTCTAAAATAAACGTTTTGTTAATTTTAGAAGAAATTTATAAATAAACAAAAAAAGATAATTTTGAATAATTTTATTTCGCAGAAGGAAAAAATGAGATAAATATAAATGGCAGTAATATTGGAATATATGTATGTGTGATAAATTAGTTAAATTATTTTGAATTAATTTCATTTACCAAATATTAAATTTATTTATTAAAGATTTTTTTCTCAGATATTATTCCAATTATCATATAGTGATAAATGGTGATAAATAATACTATAATAATTATATAAGTATGATTTATAGTGCTCTTTCAAAGATCACTAAAATAATTTCAATGATTTTTCATTTATTTATACATGATATACAAATTAGATAGATTTCCAAGATTTAATTATTATAAATCAAGCTAGGCTAAATAAAGTTAGGCTAGAATTGTTTAAGTAGAAATTAAATACACAAATAAAAAAATATTCTAATTAATGAGTCCTAAATTATCACTGTGATTAAATTAGATTAGGCTTTTATGAAATTAAAATTATATGAAATTTCTTTCAATGTTAAATTTTTTTTTGCCATTTCTGTTTCTACTATGCTATGATATTAATATCATTTATTCCCATAATATTACTTATTAATTAGCCAAGTTATCAGTAGATGATAATTGATTAAACAAAGTTCTCAACAAAAAAAAAGGGAATATTCATAATATTATCGCAAAGTTTTTCATATTTAAAACAAATATCGTATCCTGTAATTCAGAATAGCCTAATATATTTCAGTATTAGTATATTTCAAATACAAATATGTATATTTCAGTATGGAAGATGATAAAGTTGGATTAATTATTTCTTCTACCAACTATAAGTGGATGTATTTCAGTGCCTGCTCGAATGCGACAGTCGCAGCATGTTGCTGTTGAGATCGTTGTTGGTTGCCAATTTCCATTCACATTTCGTAGTACATCGAAATTTCGATACTTTTGTTGACAATCTCCCCAACCTGAAATTGCTTACAAATAATTTAAAAAAAACAAAAAAAAGAAAAATTTTAATCGAAATAATTTTGGTTTTACATTCGAAAGTTTCTTTCCTTTTTTTTTTTTTTTTTGGTTAAATTATTTAAATTTGTTAAAAAGAAAGAAAAATAATTTTCAATTATATTTTAAAATTATTTTTCCTTTTTTAACAACAAACTTCAAATATAGTCGCAATTAAAAAAAAAAAAAGAAAAGAAAGAAAAATTGAAAATTAAAGAAATCAATTTCTTCTTCATCGTTGTGTTTCACTTTTCATCTTCTATCATCTCCTTTTTCTAAGAGAGAAAAATAAAATCAAGTTTTCATCAAAAAAAAAAATATATATAAGTTGCAAAGGTATATATCTATGACCTTTCATATCATTACAATTTATTCTTTTTTTTTTTTGTTAATGAAATAATCTATGATCAATTCACTTATCTTCCATATAATAATCAGAAAAAAAAAACTTAAAAAGATGCATAAGAAAGTATATGTAAAAGATTACCGGATAGACAATGACCTTCATTTTCTTTGGAACAAACAAGTTCGTTAATTAAAGGTGGAAAATAATCAGATGGCAATTTACGCCATGTCCAACATGTACCACAAAGTGTTAACATATTATCATCATCTACTTCACCATGTCGTATGCAAGATATCGTATATCGTGTTCCTGATATGAAATATATCAACGATCGAAATGATTAGTAATTGTATTATAACACTGATATATGATTTAATTTATAGATCAATAATAAATCAATATATCTTCTCTACAAATTATTCCAAATAGCCTTTGAATGTTGCAAGTAATAATAGAAATATTAACAGTGCAAACGACTTGATGTGTCTTGAAATGGTTGTGCAAGTGCAATCAAATATCAATTTTGAGCCTAAGAGAATGAAATCAATTATCAATCTCGAGCCTAATAGAAGGAAATCAAATATCAATCTCGAGCTAGTAGAATGCAATAAAATATCAATCTCAAGCCTAATAGAATGAAATCAAATATCAATCTCGAGCTAATAGAATGTAATAAAATATCAATTTTGAGCCTAAGAGAATGAAATCAATTATCAATCTCGAGCCTAATAGAAGGAAATCAAATATCAATCTCGAGCTAATAGAATGAAATCAAATATCAATCTCGAGCTAGTAGAATGCAATAAAATATCAATCTCAACCTAATAGAATGAAATCAAATATCAATCTCGAGCTAATAGAATGAAATCAAATATCAATCTCGAGCTAGTAGAATGCAATAAAATATCAATTTTGAGCCTAAGAGAATGAAATCAATTATCAATCTCGAGCCTAATAGAATAAAATCAAATATCAATCTCAAGCTTAATAAGATGCTTGTAGTAAAAATGAAGTAAAAGTTTTATTAAAAGATGAGATAAACTATTAAAATAAAATGAATGAGAAAATTAAAAGAAGAACAAACCTAAGACAGGTTGATCAGCTTTCCTTTTAGCTCTCCTTTCGATTGTTTCATTTTTTGTTGTGCTATAATGCCAAATTTTCTCTTTAATATAAGTTGCTATATGCTTATTAGTAAGCGTTTCATGTGTTGTATCTAATGTATGTGATGATGATGATGTATGTGATGATGATGATGTATGTGATGATGTTTGTGTCGCACCAATATTAAACATACGTAATAACGATTTTAAAGTGGAAAGCTGAAATATTAAATGTTACCTTTCCATTATTATATTATATTATTTCATTTATTTTTAATTCGCATATATATATATATATATATATATATGAAATATAAGATAGGAATTATTTCTATTTATACCTTTGGTAGAAAAACTGAATAATCAAATTTTTCATTTTGGATAGGTTGAGGAGTTGCAGATTGTAATACAATTTGTGTAGACGGTAATTGAATAATTGGCGGAGAATGTGATTGTATAACTTGTTGAAACTGTGGTTGTTGTGGTCGTTGCCAAAAATGATTTTGTGGTGGAGGATATACCGGAACTGGATGCACTGGTGCCAAAAATGGATTCACCGGTGTAGGTTGAATTGGAGCATAGTGCACCGGAGCAGGATGAACAGGAGTATAATGCGCTGGAGCTGGTTGCACTGGAGCATAAACAGGATGTACTGGAGCAGGATGCAGTGGAGCATGGTGCGCCGGAGCAGGTTGCACCGGAGCATGGTGCACCGGGACAGGCTGCACCGGAACATGGTGTACCGGTGCTGATTGTACCGGAGCATGGTGTACCGGGGCAGATTGTACCGGGGCAGATTGTATCAGGGGAGATTGTACCGGAGCATGATGCACTGGAGTAGGTTGAATCTACAAAAGAAAATGAAAAAATTCTATTAAATGAATTCTATCAAATATATATGAGAATGAAATTAAATTTTTAATGAAAATAATTTCTTCTAATTATAATTTCTATATGAATATCAATTAATTTTTTCATAAAAAATAATTTTACAAATATTCGAAGAAATCACTCACTTAAGGCATTAATTGATATAATTTAAAAAATAAGCCTAGCTAAATTATGAATATTATCAAGCCAATATTTCTTGTCTATTAGATTTTGATTAAGATAAAAAATCTTACAGCTTGTCCTTGATTTGATGTAGCCGCATATTGCAAACCACGTGCAATCAATGCCTTCATATAAGATGAAGCTCGAGGTGTTCTTGCTAGCTATAATGAAAATATTTTTATTTATATCCATATAATACTTCTTATTATTATCATCATTATTTTCCTAATTATAATTAAGATGTCAAAGGTCAATCAATCAAAATAAGTAAATTCGGTATTTTTTTTTCAATCTTGAAATTAATAGAATGATTGACTAACAAAGAATTCTTTAATAAATCGAATTCTTCGACAATTGCTTGGATCAAAGGAACTGGGAAGTGGAATAGAAACTTGTATATCCGATGGTACCATTCCGATTTGAATTATACGTCTAAGTAATACTGCTGCACATGTTTGACATTCCAATGTTTGACATGCGAATAATTCAGCATTCTTGAAATATTATTCCATTTTAATATAATCGAGAATATTTGAAAAAGTAAATTAAGTTTAATTAATTAGGTAAATGATTGAATATTATGACAGATTAATTCATTGCTTACTTATTAAAATCATTATAGTATTATTACTATTATTATTCCTATATATAATATTTTAAAGCATTAAAATGAAATATTACAATCAATCAATCAATCAATCAATCAATCAATCAATCAATCAATCAATCTAATCATCAATCAATCAATCAATCAGTCAATCAATTATTTACATACTATGGCTACAAAATGAATGTATTAGATAGCATAAAAAGTAATTGAATTTTAGGCTTTGAAATCTAAATTATTATTAACTAAATTAAACATATTATTCTCGACGAGAAATATATTTATTATAGAAATTTGTACATCAAAATTTCATGAATTAATGAGAAGTATTTTCTGCATTTAATAATTACGGTAATATTTTCCATTGGCGAAATGCTTAAGTTCACTTGTTAATTTCGTCTTTATATTGAAGTGTTGTCATCAAAGATTGTTCCCTTCTATAACTGATACAGATTCCCTTCTATAACTGATACAGAGACAGATGTTGCAATCGTTGATATATTTGAATGATTTGCTTAGCACATATTTCCCTGATATAATAGCTTCGTTAAGATTTAGAAAGTTTATAGTTGCACCATACAACATTTTGCTTCTGCGATTTTGATCCATCTATTTGCAGATTCTTTATCGTGAGATGATATTTCTAGGCAGTAATTTCTTCATTGATCAATATAGAGATCTTTGTTGAGTTTTTTATTCTGTCAATTTCAAATTCGAGAAAGTCAAGAAGTTGAATTCCTCATTATTGCCTTCTTCGTTTAATTATAGGAAGATGAGAAGATGATGAAATTCTGTCAGTTGATTCCTCTCCAATTAATTATGGTTAGTCTTCGATAAATGTTCACTAAATTCTTCATCATAAGGACATTCATATCTTTCAAAAACAACTTGGATTATTAGTACGATATAATGAAGAAGCGGTTTCTTTGTTATGCTGAATGTTGATATTATCATTAAAACTTTTATCAACTTTATATTCTATTCTGAACTCAAATGATAAAAAAATCATTCAAATTTACCTTTCATTTTTCATAACTTTTTTAGCCTAAAAATAAATAATATAAAATACAATAATTTGCATATGCAAAACTAACGATAATACCACCATCAGGATATTTCAAACTATCGTCATCCATTGTAACATCATGAAAAGCGATTAATGCTTCTTCAATAGAGGCAGCTTGATATCGAGAATCATAAGCGATGCATTTATCTGTACCAGGTTTAATTACACATGGACACTGAAATATCAAATATATCAATGATTTGCAATATCATCATAATCATAATTGCTGATAATATCAAGTTAAAAATTATGATACTATTGATTAAGTATACCTGTGGAACAACATTTCCTCGCATACGTTGATCCAATAAGTTATTCCTTTGAAAAGTTGTCTTCGAGTATGTCGCTTTTCAAGTATTTTCACGTCATCAGTGAATAACGAATCAGTATCAGTAAATGCAACATTTGATACGTTTAAATGTTGCAAAGATAAAACATCTACAGTTTGAAATGGATCAAACTGTACAACTGTATGAGATAACAGTTCCAGAATTGTTATTTTTATCGTATATAAAAAGAAAATTAAAAAGCCGACATTTATCGTCATATTTTATGGAACAACAATATTGTATAATATCCACCTTCCTTCTTACTTATGTTCCACATTCGTATTAATTTACAATCATATTATTCTTTTGATAAAGGTGATTTAAACCTGAAATATCAAATATATCAATGATTTGCAATATCATCATAATCATTATTGCTGATGATATAATATCAAGTTAAAAATTATGATACTATTGATTTATTATTGATTTATAATTATAAAAAAAAAGCTTAAAAAAATTATTTTATATTACTAATCGCAAAAGATCGCAAAGATAATAATTATTATAAACTTATTGAGAAATTATTTCAAACATTTTTTTCATAATGTTAAAATAAATAAAAGAAAACGACAAAGAATATATTAATTTAAAAAATATATATCTTTTGTTTAACTATTCAATAAACAATTAATCAATAAATAAAACTTTTTCATTCGGCGATTTCTATCTGATCATGATAAAACTTGGAATGGGCAATTTGTTTTGTTTCATTTTCGGATAAATTTTAATTGAATTAATTATCATTATTTGAATATATAAAAGTGATATATATCACTTTTATATATATATGCATCATTAAGGTATATATTGATCATTTATTATAATATGATATTTCGATAATTTGTAGCATAATTTATATGAATATAAATATGTATGAGAAAATATTCTCGATATATAAATTACTTGAAATTATTTATTTATTAATTATATTTTTAATAATCGACAATTCTCTTTCATCTTTTTTTTCTCTTCAATTTTATGCAAAGATGGTAATTATTTTTCTAGCAAATATGAAATTTTGAATAATTATTTCCTTCGATATTTTAACGATAATTAATTATTATTTGTTCAGCATTATTTGAGATTTTTAAATTGAATAAATATTGTGGAGTTGATAAAAAAAAAAAAGTTATTAATACTATTGCTATGATATAACTTTCTTATATCATTACAGTAATAATAATAACAATAATGTTAATAATAATAATGATAATAATAATGGTGATAATAGTAATGATAATAATTAATAGTAAATTGATAATAATAATAATAATAATAACGATAATAATGATTAGATTTTATTACTGTTATTGCAATACAATAACAGAAGAGAATGTTATAATCATTTTTGATAATAATAATGGTGATAATAGTAATGATAATAATTAATAGTAAATTGACAATAATAATAATAATAATAACAACGATAATAATGATTAGATTTTATTACTGTTATTGCAATACAATAACAGAAGAGAATGTTATAATCATTTTTGATAATAATAATGGTGATAATAGTAATGATAATAATTGATAGTAAATTGACAATAATAATAATAATAACAATGATAATAATGATTAGATTTTATTACTATTATTGCGATACAATAACATAACAGAATGTCATAATCATTTATAATTTTTGAAAAGCTACAATTTTTTAATAAAAAAAAAAGAGAAAAAGAAAAAAAAAGATAGAGAGATAATATGAAAAAATAGTTTTCGATCATTGTTTGAAGAAGAAATGTAAGAAAAGTATGTTAAACCGGTATAACAGAGTACTTCATTTTTTTAAACATTCAATTCTTTAAATATAAATGTCCCGTTCGATATGTTTGTTGTTTGTTATGTCTGTCTCTGTGTTTGTAGCATGTTTTAATTATCGCGAAAATATTTAAAAATATTTCCAATTTAATTCTATTACTAACAAAACTTCAATTTAAATCATGCTCCCTCCCTCTCTCTCTTCCTCTCTCTCTCTCTCCCACTCCCTCTCTCTTGCTCTCTTGGTAAAAAGTATTTTTTTTTCTAAATTTAAACAGTAACAGTTCCTAATAATTTAGTAACCTTCACAAAAAATTTCACTTTAAATGATAATATATGAAGGAATAAGAATTATTGATAAAAAAACTAAGACAAATTGAGAAGACGATCCTAATTTAATTGCACTTTAACATATTGTCAATTTGCAAACGGTTAATTATAGGAGTGTTTTATTTTAATAAGACAGATTAGCCAATGAAATGAATGACTAATATACTGTCTCGAATGTATTAAAAGAAAAAATTACTTTTAATTTCCAGCAAGAACTTGACAATTGATAACGATTTTAGGTATTCATACTCTTATCTCAAAATATCACGAGAGTTTATTTAAAATATCGGGAAAAACATTGCAAATCCTAATCATTCTACACATTAGTATGAGCTTCTGAAATAAAATTTCGGTACAGTGGCGTTGCACAACCAAATTTACCACATTACCGTCCAAATAAATGAAAAACTCATCAGCAATACGATCATTACCATTTTTGAAATTGGGGATCCATCAGGAAACTTATACTTTTTATATTTTCGAATTAATATGATGGAAGAGTTTTGAAGATGTATTCTTAAAAAATACGGTAACAGATAGCACAGTAAAATTACTAAAAATTGCAATCAACAACGATCTTTTCATGTAGTATAACAATGCTTATTTTGCTTTTTTTCAATGGATTTGTTCTAATGAATATCCAAAATGTTATGTTATCAATAAATGCTTCTTTTGAAGACTTTAAAACATTACAGGTAGTTATTTATTACGCAAAGCCAACAAAACAAATCAAGGCAATAAAACATTATACGTTCACAAAAAAATAAAAATAAAAAGACACACATAGCATAGCTTCTATCCTTCGTCCATTTGTTCACTGCCAAAAACATCTCCTTGATCTACAATTTGAAGAATATTGGCCAGTATAAAAACATGATATCTATATCTCATATCAAAAAAAAAACTTCAGACTGTCAGGATAACATCTTATATGAATCCCGTCAAAAACATTAAGTCATATCCTTAGATAATTAGCACGTGTTTATACTAAATAGTCCATTACCACTTTTAAAACTGCAAATTTTCAATGACTTCTGCTTCTATCGTAATGAGTCATAATTTGAATTTTTTTCCTGTGCTAGTTGTACTGCCGATAAATTAAACCAATGGTGAATTAATAACAATATGTAAAGCTCAATTTCAAATAATATTTCCTTGATACATTTCAACAAATATTACTTTGGGGAAAAAAATAAGTTTGTCTCGACTAAATTTACGATCCCATTACTTTTGATTTCTACAACCTCAAAATTACTTAAGAGATTAAAATGAAATGAAAAAAAAAATGTACCGCCATTAGTTTCATGCCTGTGCAAATTGGATGATGTATTTTGAAAAATATTTGAATGATCACCATCCCCAACGTCTCCGTCGTAATCTTCTTCTTCATCTGATTTACTTTCTAAAAAAAAGAAAAAGCACGAATTTGAAAATAAATAGCACAGAAAAAAATTTTCAAAGATTTCTGTTATGATTACCATCAACTTTAAATTAAATTGCACTACTTCTCTTTCCAAACAATATTAATTTTCCATTGAAACTGATATATACCTGAGAAATCACCGTCCGGACCCATTGCAAAATCATCTGAAAAATCGTCACCTTCATCTGGATTAAGTCCCTGACACTCACACATTTGTTGATAAATATTTTGTACTGAAATTTTCAAAATTATAAAATTAGTAAGCACAATACCAATGCCAGACACATTAACTCCATTAAATCATCGAATTTGTAGAAACAATATTTCACAATATTCAAAACAAATTTGTTTCGTAACTTCACATCTCCTAATTGAAAGATTAAGAAATTTTGAAGAGAAATTTACGAAAAATGTTACAAACTTTTCTTAAAGGGCTTATATGCAATTATTCAATCATTCAGTTCATTATATTTCATATGATAATTGAACTGCAGGATGGACATATAATTTGTGCTAATTTCCTAATCCAGCTAATCATTAATTAGCAATTCTAACTAGACTTATCATTAAGCAAGTGAACAATATTAGATAATATCAATGAACTGAAGAAATACAAGCTTGTAAATAGTAGGCAATATATTTGAAATTCTAATATACTGCATCTTCAAAACTTACATATACTTTTATCTTGAGGAGCAAAACGTATAGCTAAGTGTGCTTTGTCATCATCATTATTATCATCATCAACATCATTATCGCAACCATTCTCCGTTGTTTCTTCATCAAACTCTGCTTGTTCTTCATTACCATTTGAAGTGGTATTCTGTGTATTACTCACAGATTCTTCGGTACTTTGTATTCCTATGTCTACGAACAAAAATAAAACATAGTTATTACTGACATCGATATGCAACAAAATAGCAAATTCTTCACGTATATATTAAAAAAACAAACAAACAAACTATTCTTTTAAATTATACTACTTTTTTCCTTCATATCAGTTTCCTTCGCGCTCCCGAAGGAACAGTTAGTATTACGAAAGAATCGAATGATCCATGCTTATGTGATACACATTATTTTCGATTTTATGCTATCATTCAGAAGTCTTGGATAAAAATTAAGTAAAATTATTGCGGTCAAAATTTCATGAAAAAGTAAAACAATATAATATAAATGTCTCTTAAGAAAAAAAAGACATGGCGACATACCTGATCCTCTCGCATCAGCTAATATGTAAATACATTCCTCTGGAAATACGTTAGGATCACGTGAAACAGCATGAAGTATTATTGATGGGTAAGTCAGGCTAAAACCTTGTCCACTGATATTTGAGATCCATGTCACTGAACTGAAATATTCCAAAATTTTATAACTCCTATTGACGTGAATAAAATACGATCAATATGAATAAATAAATCATCACTTCAATTAGTCAAACAAAACAATTAAACTAATAATTTTTGAGATTTACTTCACTCTCAAAAGATTGATTTATCATTGATTTAATTCTATCAAAATTCAAAATGTGTGTGTTTCATAAAAAAGCAGCAAAAAATGACTTAAAGCATATAATCATTGATTTGATGTAAACGACACAACCATGAGAGAAACCGAACATCATAGTATAGATAAACACAAATAATAGTTGAAGAAACTTAATACCTTTCGGAAATGGTAAGTTCACCTTCACCAGCAGATTCGCTTTCAATATACGCAGTGACTTGACCTTGAATCAGTCGAACGTCATCCGTTGGAACAACTACATTACTTAAAACAATCATCGTTTACTGTTCTGAAAATAATTCGAGAAGAGAATTTAAATATAATATGAAACTATTCAATAAGCTACAGAACGAATATGAATAGTTCAATCATCCATATCGTATACTGTACATCAAAGTTCAAAGTTTGACCCCACAGTAACACATACCACTCTCCCTTTCACTTCCATCCTCCCAGCCAATTCCCTCCTAAGCTTACAAAATAAAATGTCAAAAGCATAACTCAACCGCTTAAGCTATAACTTAACATATGGCATATTGCCAATACCATAGACTAGTTTTCATTTTGGGATTAATAATCGTTCGTGCAGCATGCAATGTCTGTCATCTTGATTACTAATTAAATCAATCATCCTGATCAGTTACAAATCAATCATCCTGATCAGTTACAAATCAAACATCATGATCAGTTATAAATCAATCAGTTATAAATCAATCATCCTGATCAGTTATAAGTCAATCATCCTGATTAGTTACAAATTAATCATCCTGATCAGTTACAAATCAATCATCCTGATCAGTTACAAATCAAACATCATGATCAGTTATAAATCAATCAGTTATAAATCAATCATCCTGATTAGTTTACAGAGAAGAATTCACGTTGTCTCGTCATCGAGATAATAATCGGATTACGATACATTTACATCGATTTCAATAAAATTAAAATACACGAAAGAAAAAAATCAAATTATATAACGACTTTTAAAATACTTAAAACTAACATCGTCAAAAGCGATCAATCTTCGAAACTTTTTCTTCCTATTATTTTGGTAAATTTTGAGTGAAATTTAAGAATTTCAAATTTCAAATAAATAATAATAATAATTTGCTATTTTTATGAATCATCAAAATTAATCAATCAATTGTGATTCATTTTTCTATACAATTTCATGAAATTTTTATCAAAAATCAAAATTATTAACAATTTTTTATCAAAAAGAAAAAAACAAAAGATCGAAACGAAATTAAATTATTGTAACATAGCAGAAATAATATGTATGAATTTATTTTGAATAATTTTATCTGATTGATATGTTCTGATAAACTGATAAAAAGGATAACTACTAATTATTATAACATAGCAGAAATAATATGCATGAATTTATTTTGAATAATTTTATCTGATTGATATGTTCTGATAAACTGATAAAAAGGATAACTATTAATTATTATGAAATAAGTTACAATAAAAATTCTAAAAATTACTGTAATAAAATTCTATGAGAAAAAACGAATAAATAAATGCATCATTTTAAATTAGTATCAGCGACATAAATCACCTATAATCGTATTGACTTATATTTGAATAGCAAAATAAACATTTCCTAAGAGCTTGATTAATATTCTTTGATAAAGTTGAAGTCTGATTTTTTTAACTAGTTTTTATAATGGCATAATATCGGATATCAGAATATGATCCACTGATAATTCACTCATATACAATTTAATTGCAAACCTGCAACTATTTAAATGAGTTTCAAAAAAAAAAATAATAATTTCTATTTTTAACAAAACATTTCATTGAGAGGAATAGGTTTAATTGAGTATTATTTTAAAAGTATACTGTTATCATAAAATAACATATACTATATCGTCTTATCAGATAACTACAATGACACCGATTTTATTAATATATCATATTTCTATGATTAATTGCATACCTGTTGTAAGAAATAAAAGTTAAAAATAAAGCAGCTAAGTTCAGTACATTGCTACAATCACTAAAAAAAAAAAAATTTGCATAATTGTGAATCTTCTTTATGAATAAAAAAGTATTTGAATTCAATACGTTCGATTCCATTGCTATATATTTTCCAGAATACCTAATCCTTGATTCTGCTCTTTTTGTTTTCATCAGATTCATATATTTCCTTGAATCATCAGATCCAGATCCTGTTCTTTTTGGTTTCACCAGTTCTAGATTCGCATAGTTCCCAGAATCATTAAATCTAGATTTTGCTCTTCTTAGTTTTATCAGTTCTAGATTTATATAATTCCTCGAATCATTAGATCTAGATTCTGCTCTTTTTAGTTTCATCAGTTCTAGATTTATATATTTCCCAGAATCATCAATACATAATTCGTATTATCTACTATCATCATATAATGTACATCTCTCTCTCTTTTTTCATTATCTGATAAATTTAAAAATTTGAAAGTTTAATAAATTAAGAATAAATCCAGCATTATTAACAAATTTCATTTATTTTATTCGTACTGTTCGCTACTACTTGAGCGGTTATTATTTTTCAAAAGAGAACGAATATCAATCGATAATAGTTTGATTTTCTTTTCCATTTAGAATCGTTGTTTATCACACTTTTTTGAATTCTTAAATGAAATTGGAAGAGAAGAAGAAAAGAAAGAGAAAATGAGGCCTGCTATTGGCATAATAAAAAAATTTGGTGCAAGGAGACGAATGAGATTTGGCCATAATAAAATTGTTAAACGAAAAGCATTGAAACCGTTGAGGAAAAAGGTATGGCCAAAGGAGGGAGTAAATTTGGCAAAGATAAAGGCAAAGAAAAAATGAAAAAAGGCTATCGAAAAAAGTAAGATGACAAATAGATAAAATGGATCAGATCATTTTATTACTATCTTTTAATTAATTAAATTAATCCTAAAATTAAATGTGCTATTATCATATCAGAAATCATTTAAGAATAGTATTATGAAATGGAAAAAGATTAAGCATAAATTCGAGAATTTAATTGCCAATAACTTGCTTAGGCAAGCTAAAAGAAGTATGACAAATAATAAGCCAAAAAAAATAATGAATTTGATCTAATTAATTGATGATAAAACTAAGCATTTCTGTTAATTAGAAATAATTAATTGGCTTATTTAAAATGGGCAAATAAGACATTGCTGGGCTTAATAATAAAATATACATAGTCTGAGGTAAAGATTTGAGCCAATTTCTATAATTCATTTTTAATTTAATTTCTAACTTATTTCTAAAAAAAGAAATAAAATAATAGGAGAGAAAAAGATAATAGAAGAAGGAAAAGAAGAAAATCTGAAAGAAAAAGAGAATGAAAATATATTTGAAAAAGAAGTGACAGGGACGACAGAAACAATCGAAAAATCAAAAAGTTAATAAATAATTTAATTTAATTAAGAAAAATATAAATAAAACTAATAAAATAAACGAACTACATTTAATTTCTAATTTATTTATGAAAATATAATAGAAGTGGTAAGAGCGAAGAGAGAAGAAAATGAAGAAAAATTAAAGGAAGGGGAAAAGAAAAAAATCGGAAAAAGATACAATAAAATCTGAAAGTTAATAATTTATTTTTCTTTTTTTCATAAAAAATTATAAATAACTGATAGCGAACGATTGATAAGATAAAATTCTGTTAAATTTTATTATTATCATTGTTTGTTTTCAATTATTAATCGAAAATTGTGATATATTGTGATATTGTTTGATGATTCATCTATCATTTCACAATCATATAAAAATAAAATGAGCAAAATTGTTATTTTTTTAGTTAGTATCTTATTAATCTAAATCGATGATTGCAATTTCCTTATCATCAATCATTAGGATCAACCTAAAAATTTTAATTTTAAACTGACAAAATGAAAATGAAAAGTGAAATGATTTGTAATAGATTTTCATCTCTACTAATCTTATTAAATTTCTATTTATATATTAAATATTAAATTAATTAGGAATTAATAGTAGCATAATGATTACTAGTAATAGATTAAAATTCTATCTATCAGTTTTATTCACTTATTACTATCATACTTTTATTAAATAGGTGTGATAGATAAGACGAAGAAGATGGAAAAGGCAGCAAAAGTTACTTCAAAAATGATAAGCAAAGTTGGAGTGAAAGAAGGAAAAGAAATCGGTGCTACATTTAGGGTATTTAATGCAAAAATTTTTATTTATTTTTAACTTATCATTTTGCATAAGATTTGCTAGATATCATATTACGAGAATAACTCATTGAATCAATCATTTTATAAACAAACCTTTTTAATTCCATCATGTTGAAATGTTTTTATTTTCATTTCATAGTAAATAAATACATGTCAGTAATTTATTTACTATGAAATGTAATAATGCTGAACAATTAATAATTATTATGTAACAAAAGATGATTTGAAATGGTGCGATAGTAAAGCATTCACTAAAATAAATAATTATTTTTAAGCTTGGACGATTTGGTGCCCAATTTTTGCTCCAATATCACGTCCACCATGCGATACTGCAACTGATGATTCTGATGGTGAGGATGTAGAATCAGAGCATTCGGAGGATGAAGAAGTAAGGAAAATAGCAAATTAATAAAAAGACGAAAATGCTGAAACTCAATCTCGATCTCGTGAAATCATTTAATTGGCTATAAAGTTTCTGAATCCTTTGAAATGTCAAAGTTTTTGAAGTTCAAAAATAACAACATATTTTTTTGTTTATTTCACATGATTTGTTTAATTGTTATTTTTTGTAAAAATATATTATTGAATAAAAAAAAAGTGAATTCGTTGAATTGCAATTTTTTTTTTTTTTTTTTTGAGCAATAACATTATAATTTTAGACTTTTAAAAATAATAATCAATGTGCAAAGATTTGATTATTAAAATGCGGAAATTAAATATTTGACTTTATCATGAATTGAGATATCATATTGATATTTATCTCATACTTCCTCATCTATAATATAAATTTATTTGATGCTATAGATATTGATAAAGTATATTTATGATAGTATCAGATATATGATGAATAAATTTTATTAGTACAAATTTAGATTACATGAAATATTAAATGTAATAAATATTTTCTCACCTTCACACTATTTATTGGTATTTTAAGAAGAAATTTTTAATACAATTTCATTCATTAATTAATAGAAACTTTTGAAAAGCAAATTCATCGAAATTTCTGTAGCAATTTATTGGAATGATTATGTGAAATATTTGATTAAAAATAAATAGAATTTATGATGGTAAGCTATTCAAAAATATCATCTAACAGAAGATATTTGGGAAATATCATTAAATGATAAATTCAGATATTTTAGGATAGAACAAATGAAATTGGTGGACAATTTATAGAGAGAGAGAGAGAGAGAGAGAGAGAGAGAGAGAGGGAGAGAGACTAAACTGTCTCCTTCATTGGCATTCATCGATATATTTATAATTTCTACTATTGCTTTTGTTTATAATTTTGTCCTGCTATTTTCCAATTATTCCTTGCACCTTCTTCCTGATCATGAACATTTAATTCAACAATCGATGGTCCTACAATTTCTTGAGTTCCACATGACGATTTGCAATGGCCACCAGGTTCACCGCGTTCTCCAGGTGCTCCAAATGGTCCACTAGGTCCTGGTTCACCTCGTTTACCCGGTGGTCCGGTTGGTCCCTAGTAAATAAATATAGAAATTATTAAATCATTAAAAAGAATTTCAGCATCTTCAAAAAGTACGAAATGTTTTTAAATAATTTTTTTATTTTAATTAAGTACAATTCTAAAATTAAAAATAGCGATATGAAATTTAGGAAAACAACGAAATAAATCAAAATATACCATTTCACCAGGAGGCCCTGGTGGTCCATAATTGCTAGATGGCATTCCATTTGGTCCTGGTAGACCTTTAGGTCCACGGGGTCCTCGCGGTCCCGGCGGACCCTTGATTCCTGTCCCACCAATTGCATCATCACCAGGTGGACCCTATAAACTTTCAGGAAATTACGGTATGACAAAAATAGTGATAAATTTTTTAATTTTTAGATTTATTTTCTGCCTATGCTATTATATTGTTATGTTATATCATTGCACTTGTAAATATATATTATATTATTTGTCCAGGCTTACTATAAATAAAAATATATTTTGTTTATAAATAAATTCATAATTTTTATATTTATGTATAATTGTTATTTCTAAAATATTTTTATTTCGTCATTTTCATCATATTAATTATAATCTGATTACTTGTCTTTTATGTTTAAGTAAGATAAATAATTTATATGTTTGTTTCAATTAATCATTAAATTAAGATATACCTTAACGCCAGGTTCACCTTCTTCACCAGGAGGTCCTGGTGGTCCAGGATCACCTACTCTACCTCCTTTGCCTGGTCTTCCAGGTATGCCATGATGACCCGGATCACCAGGTATTCCAGGCCTTCCTGGTTCTCCTTGTCGTCCTCTATTTCCCGGTGGTCCTGCTGGACAAATCACACTAAAAATTTCTCCCATTATTAGGTGAAAGCCTTTTTTAATAACTCAGGAAATCAGGCACAAAATATATACCAAGGTGAACTAGGTTCTGGTTCCAATGGAATATCCAGTCCATCTAATCCAGGTTTTCCAGGTCTTCCAGGTTCACCATCTGCGCCATCTTCCCCATTCATTCCTGGTGGACCTGGAGCGCCTGGTGGACACCGTAGCTCTACGCAACTATTACACTGTCCTTCGGTTTCTCCCGAATTCATCACTGATGTTCTATCAAAGTCTGAAATCATTCAGTTGATTTTATACAAAACAGAAGAAATAAATTCTCAATTTCACACTTTCTATCTCCCTCATACAATCCAATTGAAAAATCTATCAAGTATACGGTATTGTTATATGTGAAACCAACCATTATTAGCAATAATTCTTCATAATGACAAAGTATTTATTCAAATTTAAAACTTTAATAAAAAAAAATGAATAAGTAAGACTCAGCAAACCTTGACGTTTAATTCGTCCATTACTTCTGATCAAAATGATATCACGCCATAAATTTTTTGAAGTTGACTGAAAAATTAATTTGTTAATATTATATCAAATAAAACTTATAATAATTTAAATACTCAAATATTTTTAGTGCCACTGAAATACCATATCAATACATAACGAAAAAGTTGTAAACGTTGCATTATTATTTCGAGATTTATTTAGCGCAGTAAAATGAATCAAAAGAATATTAGAAATGTCAATAAAAAGTTTAAATCTCAATATTTTTAAATCGAAATTTTCTAAATTTTATCAGAAATGGAAAAAGTGCAAAAATTTTTATGTTTGAATGAAATATTACGTAATATTTTAGATAATAATAATAATAATAATATCACTGATAAGAATTGTTCTTGTCATTTTTATTCGATGTTATATGCTATTTCAATAGCAATTAAACAATTCTTTGCAACATTGCTAGCAAAAAAAAAAAATTTAATTATATATTTAATGAATTTAAGAAAAATACTTACTGAATTATAAAAAGGTTAATATAATGTTAATTAAGTATTGGAAAGTTTTAAATATGATAATTAAATTTAAAAAGGATAAAATATCTATCCTAGAAGATAGAAAATAGCATGATTTAGACTTAATTAAAATTAAATTGAAATCAGAATAAAATTAATGCTAATTGGAAAGTAAAGCTCACGCCAAAGTTATTCATTCGTTCCTTAAGTCGATTAGATGCATAGTCCAATTTCAAGCAAAGAATTGGTAATACAGTAATCATAGCAACGATACATATTAACGAAATTATCGCTGAAGCGCAAGATAATTTGGTACTCAATGATAGTTCTATTGAAGATTCTTTGATGAGTGTAGCATCTATTGTTGATTCTTTGATGATTGAAGCATCCATTGTTGATGATTCTTTGATGGGTATAGTATCCATATGTTTCATTTCTAAAAATGTTTGAAAAAACTGAAAATTTTTAACAAAGTCAATAGTAAGAATCTTTTATTTCAACAAAAATTTTAATTATAAAGGAAAAGGTTAAGAAAAAAGGTCGTTCAATGACCTGTTTTATTCAATGACACAACTAAATGATGCATTGATAGGATAACAAATGAAGGTGAACAACACAATGTTTAAAATTAGTATTTTAGTTAAATCAACGAAGTATGACAATTTCCCGATAATATTTACGAAAATAATCATCGATTAAAAAATAGAATGCATTATGTCCCATAATTCAACAAAAATCATTCATAAACATTTCACTACATGAAATATAATTGAATCTTTGAAGGCAAAATTTAAATAATAATATTTAAAATAAGCAAGTGATTATCTATCTACCAAGTAGTAAATAATTATGAAATTTTAGTAATTTCCCATCGTCTTCTCATTTCTTTTGTATTTTCTCCTAAATTTATCACTTTTTTCAACAGGTATTATTTGTTTATCTGCAATATAATAAATTCAGTTTGAAGAAATTTTATCTGTAAAAATATTTTACTAAATTTTTTTGAAATTTATGTCAAAAATAAATCATAAGTGAAAATATTGAATATTGATCTGACAAAAAAATTCTCAGATTCTCTTGCATGCATTAATGATGTAAAATGTTAGCAAAATTTTTTAGTATCATGTTTGGTTTTCAATGATATCAGCAAAATTTCATCACTTTCATCTAGGAATAACAACTTGAATGACAACTTTATTCGAAATATGCAAATACATATGTAATCCTATAAATTTTTGTATAAATTAAAATAGTTTAATATTTAGTATTTAAACATACTAACAGTAATTTAATAGCAATTTTATTTAACTATCACAATAACAAAGGGTGGTTTATGTTTCCATTATATGAAATATGCAAAAGGTTCAATAAACTTTTCATATTTTTGCTAAAAATATAATTTTAATCGAATATAAATAAATAATAGAATTTTTCGAAAATTCGGTAGAAAAAAAAAAGATAATATTGCTAAGATAAATTGTTCATAAAAATTTGATTATTAATTGTTATTAAATCTTATAATTATCACCAATTATTGTTATATATGAAAAGATACAAAGAAAAAGGTAAATTTCAATGATATATATATATATAGGTTAAAATATAAAATTTCTTTAAAAACTATGTGATATTCTGATAGTATTCAATAATAACATTGTGATATACTAATGGTATCCAGTAATACTTTTATCTCTCTGAATAACTCTTGCGATGGTTTAAGTGTAGTAATTTCAGGTTAATAAAGCAGCAATATCAGACAAACAAATAAAAGCATTATTAAAAAGAATCAGTCAAAAGGAACAGGTACGAGAATTTCATGCAATTAATATACAAGGAGAAAATTCAACAAATGATCAATCATTATCTTCTTCATCCAACCATTGTAATGATCAATATCAGTACGACAAATTACTAACTGTAAGCATGAATGGTTAAATTTCAGTATAAAAAAAATTAATAACAAAGAGATAATTTGATATTGATAATTTTAATTAGTTTAAATTAAATTTTTCAGCTTTATAATTTCTTAAAACAATCAATGAAATTAATCATATTTTATAATTTACAAGATTAGTAACGTTAGATTTTATAAGCATACTTTATAGATTATCCTTTTCTAAAAAGGTTATATCATTATTTAATGAGGAAAGAGATGTTAGTTAGGCTAGTATTATCGGTATATATTTCAGTATATATATTATCTAATATATATTTCAGTGGGAAATTTTTGCATAACAAAAAATTCTTTCCATTTAAAATTATGTCTTTAAAATAAAGCAATAATAAATAATTTAAATAAGTTAAATATTATTATAAAAGATATTTGAATAAATTTAAAAAAAAAAAACCAACATCACAATATGCTTTAACATTTTTTTTTTTTTTTATAGGAAATTCGTAATGGGATAGAATTGCGTCATGTAATACCAAATGAGCATAAACGGTGTGCAAAAATGCTTTATGATAAAACAATCGAAGAACTATTCATTTCAGTAAATTCATTTTATTATTTCTATTCCTTTTTTCCGAAAAAAAAAAAATCCAAAATTAAATACATATATAAATGGGTTATTCGTCTTTTTTTCCTTTTTTTTTTTTTTTTTTTTTCAATTCATCATTACTTACAAAAAGATTTATTTACTTATAATATATTGTATATGTGAAAGGGTGAAGATAAGATAAATGATAAGCAAATCAAATTGTGCGAGCAAAAAGTACTGATGATATCGATATCGAAAATATATTAATTAATGCTATGTGTAAACGACGATTCGCGATGCGATTTGGTTAATTATTCATATTTTTGTGTCTTCAATGATAGAATGAGGAGGAATAATAAATAACATTTTGACCTTTTATCTAAGAATGTTTAATCACAAATAAAACCCACAATATGTTCAATAAAGGAGAAAAAAAAGGAAAGAAAGAAACAAACAAGTGATTGAAATAAATAAATTAAAATGATAATATACCGATTTATCTATCGCCTTTTCTATTTTTGTTGATAACATTTAGCAGCTAAATAAAATTGCTAAAAATTTTAGAATCTTCCTCAAGTGACGAAAATGTAAGTGGTAGAGAATTGGAACATTGGTATGATGCTGATGACGGTAATGATGATGAATAAAATGCTAATTATTTGTATAAAAATTTAATTTAATAATTGATCTCAAATTTGATAATAGTCTATGCTGTTACGTTCCTACTATTTAGATTCAAATTCTATAGTTTAAAAGAAAATGAACCTATACTTTCATAGTTTCATATTAATTCATTTTGATATTTGCATAATAAATCTCTTAGAAATAACAAAAATATGATCAATATGATTTAAATATATGAGTTTCAAATTAGGAAATAAAACATAATGAAATATTGGCTATAAAAATTAATTGATCCATAGGTACGATAAAATGTTTGCGGCAAAATGAATTATAATAATGTGATCACATTTATTTCGATTGCATATTTCCATCAAAAATCTGAATAACACTCAATCATCGAATACCAGTTGATACAATTTATTTTGTTACAACCACAAAATATTTTACATTATATCCTTTGATAATATTTTGTTTAAAACATACGTCTTATTTAATTAATCAAATTTAAAATACAGCGTAGTAAAGAAAGAAGAAAAATATATCTTAATAAGTTTCATATCTCTAGAATATCTCGCATGTCTAAAAACAATCACAACTGGTGACAATTATATTTATAATAGATATATGTAAATAATCAAAATTTATTTTTGATTCGTCATCCAATATAACCGAACATTAGGATGTATAATAATATAATGAATCATTTATCTAATTTTGCTTTTTATTTCTGGAAATTGTCCATTATCTCATGCTTTGATTCTGATAATTAAATCCTTCGTATAACTATGTGTGATAAGCCGCTGCTCACTACAAAAACCAAACAAGAATTATCGATACGAAAACGGTTAGCTTGCATGTTTCAAGCAGTGGTTACTCAATCAAGCAACATCGGCAGTTTATCGGTTTTTTCCGCTCAAACATCGTTCAGGCTGCTAATATCTCATTCTCTCTCTTTGTTTCAACTCATCCATATTTTATTTGCATTTTAAGCATTTTATCACTTATGTTGTTCAATATATTTATTGGCGAATAAAAAATTATCATTAATCGATGCGTTATATTCGAAGGTTTAATTATCCAATTTTGAGATCATAACAAAGAAAATTATTTCTCGAATGTATCCCCAGGTCGAGACGAGTAATTTTTACTACATTTGAATTATGGTAGATGAAATTATTGTTGGAAACATTGCTAACATAGTGAGAACTGCAATCCTTCATATTTTTTCTAATTATTTTAATTAAATTGATAATTTAAGATAAATATTTTTTCGATGATAAAAGTTGATATTTTGGAATTTCATTTTCTCCTTTCATTTTTTTCTTCAGCTTTATGGAATCTTAAATGTTGGAAATTTATTATACTTTACAGAATTTTTATATTCCCATTAATTCTAAATATAACAATTTATCGAATTAAATTCATTTTGAATAAAAAATTTAGTCTCTTTCACAATTTAAATAAATTTAACTAGGAAGGAAAAGATTTACTGCATTGCTTAATGATTCAAAATAATTCCACTATAGTATTATTCCTCCTTCGCATATTATATTACATAATTGTGTGCGATTAACGAAAAAATTTCAGGATTTGATCGTCATGATATTGATAAACTGAAAAATTAGAATACAACACACTTCAGTCTTACAAGATTTCTCAAATCATTCGAGATGTCATTCACCACATCGCTGCATTGATTCGTAAATCCGTGTTAAGCAGCGTAAATCTCTTATCAATTTAAGCTTGCCTTTTTAATTCCTATTTTTCTAATTCACCATTATATTATATCATTATCCACGATGAAATTAAGAAGTTTACTGCTTTCTTAAGTTGCAAAACAACCAATGCAATATATTGCATTAGATGATTTTGATTTCTACGTATTCTGCAACATACGAATGTAAAAAAATTTTTGATTTTATAAAATTAATTTTTTTATTTAGTATTTAAATTTTTGAAATTTATTTAAAAAATAATTAGTCATACCGTAATTAATTACGAGTTAACAAAACTTGCAATAAATTTTTATAAATATCATTTAGCAATATGTTTTCCTAAATAAGTGAAGAAAATTTTAAAAATTGCTCTTTAAAAGTTTCCTTATTTGAGAAGTATTGCGAAAAATTATAATTACTTTGCAGTATGTTTTGCATTTGATGCAAGAACTCAAAATTCCAAAACTTCAATGGAACAATGAATGAGAGCTATATATATTCTTATAATTTTGATACTTTTTTCTATCATTTTTAATATTAATTAGATTGATCGTATAACTATAAATCCATTAGGATATCCATATAATTTTTTAAGATATCTAATTTTAATTTAATAAATTGGAATTTACAAAAATTTATAAAAGTGATATTCATATAGGAATGCTTGATATGATTAGATAATAAATAAATTAGCAATCAGATTTAAATGTGAGAAAACTTTGAAAGCACGTAGTTGTTAAGCTGCAATAAATCAATTTTATTTTAATTACTATAAATTTAAACACATTAAGAATAGCATTTTTTAATTGCTATAATAGCATCTGTTTTCTCGATAATAATTCCCAAAATAATGATAAGACATTCCATCCTCCGATCTATAATCATGTTGAACGATAATTCGGTAATTGTCTGAATGAGGAGTAGTTACGATAACAATGTTGCTAATTTTACCTTTTTCTCGTAAGGCTATTTTTAGATTTAAAATAAAATAAGATCATTTTGCCAATATTTAATACAACAAAATGAAATGAAATGATAATAAATGGTATGATTATTTCAAATATTTGTAGAAATGTAAAAATAGTCGGTTAAAGAATGAAACATTGTTACACAAACTATTTTTTACAGTATTAGGAATATGTTAATAAAAGTAGAAATGTAAGTTAATAGTGACACAGAGTATGAATAATTGCTAGATGGATTAAATTTGATATTATGAAGAATGAAAGAGAGAGAAATGAATTTCAATTTTATTGATTCATCATCATTTGATAAGCTTTAATTGTGAACAATACTAATAACTTAGTAATAAATATTAATTTAGGCTTATTGTTAATTTCAAGTGCTTTTTTATTTAACTATTCGTAAATTACTAATTTAAATTTATTATTAATTAACACATCTGCTTTCTTTTTTCTTTTTTTTCTTCTTATCTTTCTCTTTCCATAGAATAAATTGAAAATTGAATTCCAAAGAAAGAAATTGATAATAATTAGATGAAAACACATTTAGGCTGAGATACTTTTATTTTCCATTTAGCTTTAGCTGATCTCTTTAAAGTAAATGTATGTATGTATTTATATACGAAAGATGAACGACAAAGTATTAGTTTACTTCAATAACTCATTTCCAGTGTATTTTTAGGTATTTTGCTTGCACATCAATATATTCTTAATTTAATCAAGCATTAATTTCTCGATTTTTCTTATAATTTCTTTCAGTTATGATTATCTTATGTTTGTGAATTCATTCATACGAATATAAATTGCATAAATAGCGTGTGTAATATGCAAAAGTAAATAGTGCGGAAAAAATAGAATATCGAGATCTTTCTTCGGCTGTTATATTAAAGATTTAAATTTTGTCATTTCTTCTAAAATGATTATTTTTAGCTATAGAATATTTAAATATTATCTACAAAGATAGAGATATAGAAAAAACTGCTCAGAGGAAGAAATGAAAAAATTAAATGATTTGATTAAGGATGCTCACTTTCAGGTGATCCAAATGGATCAAGAAAAGATTTAAGTAAAAGAATGATAAATGATCACGTGATGACATAGCTGATATTATTAACGTTAGTTAAATTCGAAATGACTGAATCCTTCAATTTAGTGAATAAAATTAATTGATTATGATAAGATTGTAAATGAATAAAATTTTATCTTTGTTAACAAAATAAAATAAAATTTAATGGATTTAACATTTTATCGATTTACTTTGATCAAGGATTTAGTTAACAATTTAATCAATATAATTCGATTCAGATAAGTTAAATTAAACCAAATTTGAATCCTCAAAATTTTATAGGAGTAATTGATAAAATAAAATGAAATGAGATATGGTTTGATGATTCACGCTTAATGACATTATTATATGTGAAAATTTCAAATTTATTCGAAAAAAAATATATATATATATTTACAGGTACAGGCTAGATGCGCAAATGTAATTGTAAATGTTCGTAACGAATTAGAAATCGATTTCATTTTTATAATTAATGGATAAATGAACCGGTGGATGAAGGTATTTTTAATTTAAAATTAATTAATTCGTATTCGTTTCTGTTTTTAATAATTTCTTGTGATATATAATCATACTATTGTCATATATTATTACTAAGTACAAAAGAAATTTTATTTTCCATTATCTACTACCTATAAATTTATGTATATACATGTGCATCAGAATAATCTCATTACTACTATTACTATTACTGTTACAACTATTAAATTGTTTTTTTTATTAATCAGAGATAAAATTGGCAGGTTATATAGGTAAATTGTATAGGTAGTAGATGAATAATTGTTTACAATAAACTATTTTACTTAGCTAAATAGAAATATAAATTTTGAATACAATATTGATAGCGATTCAACATATAAACACGAAAATTGGTTAAGAATTTGATTCAATTATTTCTTTAATCGATATGTTGCACTATTTGACGAACTTTTTAGCAATTTCATTATAAACACCAGATATAGCATTTAGCTATCTCAAATTGAGTTAAATTGAATCAGATCATCTTAAATCAAATCAAATCACTGCATACTCTAATATGCATCTCATTCTATTTTTAAAATGAAAAATAACAAATGAAATGAAGTGAAAAATTTTGATAGGTTGAGTATATTTGAAACGATAAAGAGGATCAAGGATCAAACTTGCGAGCATTTAGAAAGTTTGTTAAATTGTAAAACAAAATGATAGAAAGATATAAATTTAGAATAACTTAATATTTAATAGGAAAAAATTCAACATTAATTAAATGGATAATCACTTCCAGTACAATATGTTAATAAGCTAAACTATATATCTGACCATTCCATTTATACTATATGCATCATCACTGATAATTTAACTCTCAAATATATATTTTTTCCGTGAAACCTCATTTAGCCTTATCAATCGTTTCGCTTTATTGTTTCATTGGTTATTAATAGGCCGGAAAAAACGAAAAAATTGTAAAATAAATAAGATATACCACTGCACTGCATTTTATTTACATTGGATATCAAAAAAATTGTTTACAATTAAAGCATCATGAAAATATTAATTTGAAGAAATTTTTTTCACAAGAAAAATGAATATGGTATTCTGCTGAAGAAAAATAAATGGCAGTCTCAGACCTAAATTTAATTTAACTTGATACTTTTTCAAACAATTAATTGCATCATAAATTTAAATACAAACAAACAGACTGATGGAAAAGAAAATAGATATTATTATTATTTTTTCAATTAATTCTCAGTAATTCTATTTTTATATTACTTTTATTGATTTTTATTTTTTTGCAAGAAAAGAGAAGAGAAAATAGATTTCGTTTCTTTTTTTTTTTTACTATGTAATGCAAATTTTTTATATTATTTATTTCAGAAAAAGAAGATCGTAGAAAAAAGTTTTCCATAAGAAAAAAAATAAACATATCAAGTATAAAATGGAACATTAAACGAAAATTTCGATTAGTACAAATAATAAAATATGCAAAAGCAATTTTGATGTGACAATATTTATTTCACACATCAATTGATGACATTTACCAACCATTGCAGACGTATTTGCATGTATGATATATTTATAGGAAGCGTTTTTAGAGTAAATAACAATAATAAGGCAATGTTTACATATTTACCAAGCCTATATATTTATTTATGTATGCATTGCTTTCTTTTCCTCTATATTTTGGAAGACAATTGAAACATGAAAAAGTAAATTAAAATAAATGATTGAAGCGATACATCTTTTCGTTTTATGTCAAAGCATTAGTAGAGAAACAACCCTCGTCGGCAATATAGTAATTGTTTCAATTAAAAATTCAATTTATTATTGATTAATGGATATGAAGCATATTCGAGTTTCGCTTATATTCTGCTAACGAAATATTTTGATCAGCAATTAAAATGCAATCAATTAATCATAGTGATTAATCGAAATTAAATGTCACTCTTACAGTTGCATGAATTAAGTATTAGAGAAGTTTTCTTGGCATGTTAATTTATAATTTTCTTTAACATTCATTAAATTTTATTTTCGCCAATTTTTTCATTATTCTATTCTATTTAAGTTGAAGATGAAAATGCACAATATAAAAGAAAATGTTGACAATGAAATGTTTAAAAGAAGTAAATGCAAGGAAGAGGAAGAGAAATGAAATAATTTTTGGTGACTGATGTGTCAAGGAATTTTCAGTTTTCATATGGAATTTAACAAATGAGAAAGACTTAACTGTTCCGTTTGGATCTCTTTGAAGCTAAAAATTTCTTACAAAATTCTATCTTTTATCAGTGAAGGAATTAGCCATACATAATGAGGCGATTATCAAATAACATGTTTCATTTCAAGAAAAGAATTTACTTCCCAAAATGCGGGAAAGTATCAGTTTATATCAGTGAGTGATGTCTCATTGTTGTCTCGTTGTCGCTGTTGTCACCATCGTCATCTATCCCCGAAAGAAACAATACCATAGAGCATGTAATACAGCTGGTAGCCAGAAAAGAAACACAGGACGATATTTACTACCACATGGATATTGCAATCGCTGCTGTGAATGAAAATTGCCAATGGCTAAAAATTCATTATTATCGTTATCATTTATATCAGTGCTGAACGGTCACATCAATTTATATGATGAAGTTAAGATAGATTATCATATAATAAAAGTTGAAACAATAAAGTTTTATAACTACCATCGTTATTATTGACTTGTATTAATCTGAAAGATCTCTATATTATTATATAGTATGATGGATTATCATATGATTAAATTTAAAGCAATAAGGTTCGATTACTCATATCTGCTGACTAATTCTCAAATTTCATTTTCAATTTTCCAATAAAAAATAGAACTGATCGGAATTCGTTCTAATAGTTGGCCTAAACCATTAATTTCTTCATGTATTCTTTCTAACCTTGCCTTCATTTCTGCTCATTTAACTCTAACTTTCATTTGTAATGTAGTATCAATATATCAAATTTACCGGTAAAAAGATCGCTAAGATAAGTTCGATAATCTGTTGCATTTCCACCATAATTGCTGTTTTGGTCTTGTACTCTCTCTAAGTTACAACAATTGATCTGTAAATATGCAATGACGATAACAATTTTGCATTATTCATACCGTGCAACTCAAAACAATAGCAATGATGCAAATAATATTTGTATTCATTTCTTATTTCAATCATCTATTCTAATTTAACGTCTTCAGTTCTCGTGAAATTCCAGTTGCTTTTGTAATTGGATAAAAATTATTTGGAAATTTTAAAAAACTTCAAAATGGCTAATTTTTTTTTCTGACACAAGCATTCCTTCAAATATCAAATTAATTTAATATAAGTCTTTTGAAATATGTAAAAATTTTATCATTTATTAAATTTATCTAAAAAACAAAATGTAATTCCTTTCTTAGATCTATTCAAGTTTTACAGGCATATTTCTAAAATTCTTTAAATATTATTTCGAAAAAAATAAACTAATAATCTTTTTTACTCAGATTTTAAAATCCAGAAATTCAATTTGAAAATAGGGAAATCTGGAAAATACAGATGAATATTTAACAAAATATATTGAATGATAGTAAAATCTTTACAGTAATCATCAACTTCAATTAGATTAATATATAAAAATGACGATGCAATTATATGTTGAAAGAATATTAATAGAATCAATGAGTGGAAATGAATTAAAACCATTTTAATGAATTCATTCATTCATTAGTCGTCAATCGATTTGGCCAGTACTTTAATCATAGCTATATTCTTCTGGCTTTATTATGGTATTCCATTACACTTCGCGAATAAACAAGAAAAAGTTCCGGGACAAAAGAAAACATAAGGATTCATAAGTGAGTGTGTTAGAGACGTATTAATTTGTAAGTCAAAATGTTGTAAATCGATTCGTATTAGTAATCATGTCCGTATGTGCGAATTGACTATTTAATATAAAATGTAAGCTAAAATTGTTCGCGAAAATCTGTGAGCTCTAGAATTTCATACGCAGACATTATTATTTAACAAAGGCACTATTTCTTGTAGTGGTAGAACTGTATCAGGATCCTCCACTTACGCGGAAAAAGAGGGAACTGGTCACCACATATTCAAGGGATATGCTTCAACTAGGTTGGTTGGAGTTCACAGATATCATAAAGGATATCGAACTTTCGTTGATTTCCCTTTTCCTTTGGTTTACGATATCATCATTAAATTTATCAAAAATCAAGGTTTAAAATCAAGGTTTAATACTCACGTTTGAGATTGGACTTTATCTTTGGCAACATTTGGGAGCTTAAGTGAAATTTTAGTTTATCTTTAATTACAGAGTTATCATTTTCAAATTGAATTCGATAAGAACACTAAACATATTGCATATTTGAATTTATATATACTTTCGACAGTCATTTTTTCATAATTGTAGAAAAGATAAAACCAAAATTTTATTTTTCTCTATTGTTTGCATGACTTCCAAATCATATAAACTCTCTGTCATGCAGATAATTGGGAAAATTTCGAAATGAAATTAAATAATTTTATTCGTGAAATTTGACTCCATAAATTCTAACGATTTTCATCAGAATTTAAATGATAGTAAATAAAATGCATTAATTCATAAATAAATAATTCAAATTGGAAAATGAAAAAAGTACTGGAAAGGATGGGGAAAGAAGAGAAGAAGGAAGTATGGTTTTATGTTGTGAATGATTGAGAAAGAGGTGGAGAAAAAGAAAGACAGCAATTTTGTAAGGTGGCAACTGAGGAGAAAGGGAGGAGGAGAAAGATAAAGAAGGAAGTAGTAATTTTGTGAAACGAACGCCTGAAAAGCAAGAGGAGGAGGAAAAGGAGGAGGAGCAGGGGAGGAAGAAGGAAGTAGTAATTCTGTGATATGGACAAGTTGCAAGTTTTATAAAAGCGAAAAAGAAAAAGACGAAAGAAAGAGAAGTGATTAGTGATAAGAGGAGATGGAAGAAACACATTGAAATGAAAAGGGATGAAATGAATTTGAATTGCATAAAATATAAAAATCAATTTGTGTACAATAATTTCCAACATATTTTTAAATAAATAATCAATATGTAATGAAATCGATTAGTAATGGTAATGAATAGATTAATCTTAATTTTTGATAATTTAGTATCAAAAATTTTTATTTACGAAAAGTTACAACTTATCATATGATAATAATTTTTTCTAGATGACAATTATAATGTTCAGATAAAATTATTGGGCAATTTTAAAACTAATAGCAATACGAAATAAATTGAAAATCATGAATACAAAGAACAAAATTTTCGCTTTAGAAATGCTGTGATCAAATTTATTGTTTTTAATATATTGGAACGACAATGATATGATATGATGATAGCAATAAATTGATAAAATAAATCCTGCGATACTCTTGCATATTTCATATGCATTGAAAAAGATTTACGAAACTAATCGTTCATAATTGTTATCATAAATTGCTATCATACATCATTATAATATCAGCTAATGATATTAACGTGATCAATCAGATATGATAAGTAATAAAGGTAATACATTGATTCCAAATATTCAAAAATATGAACAATTTAAATTGTTTCGCTGTGAGATGAACTTAATAGTGAGAGGAAGAAAATATTGTTGTTGTTATGTTGGCAAAGTTTGCTCCAAAAATTTTTCCTCTCTTTCCCTCTCTCTCTCTATCTTTCTTTCTCTCTCTCTCTCTCTTTCTTTGTTCTAATATATTTGAATTTTACACTGTGAATTGTTGAATGGCTGAAAATACCATTCCTTTTATTTCGCTATTACCCTCTTTCAAACAACTGTTACTGTTGTTGTTGCATACATATGAACTTTTTTTCCTTTTTTTTTTTTTTTTCACATTAAAAAAAAATCGCATATGTACGTAATGTAAGGTATAACTCAAAAATATGTAAAATATACAACTTAAAAAATATATTTATGAAATAAAACAAAAATGATTGTTTTCTTTTTTTTTTTTTTTTCGTTGAATTTTTAAAAGTTATTCAATCATTTTTTTTTTATATTTTATGCATTGATAATTGCTATTTAAATTACATTGAAATATGTTAGAAGTAATGAATATTGCTATTATTCATATTTAATGTTCGAATATTGAATAATCAAATTTTTATCAATTTTAATATTAAAATTGATAGTAATAGAAGAATAATAATATAACATAAAATTATTCTATTCAAATAAAGTTCATATTAATAGAATCAATTTTAATAAAAATTTTTTCAAAAGAAAGCTTAAAGCTTACCATATAAGCTATAATAACATATGATATCGTTTCCTTTTTTTTTTTTTTTTCTGAATGAAAAACTTCTTATTCATACTTATACATTATGCAAACCAAATTTTTATTATTAAAAAGATAGGAATGATCGTATAATATCACCTGCTTTTTTTTTTTTCTTTTTCAGAATTTTGAAATGAATTAGATAAATTAAATAATATATTAATAGAAATAGACGTATAATTATTTTTTTCCTTTGCCTTTAACTTTCATGTATTTTTATCAACAAATTATTACAAATAGTTTTAATGGAATTTGCGAGAAAAGAAAAACAACGAAAATGAAGAAAAAAAAAGATGCCATCAAATTTATAAATGTTTCGAAATTGAAAAAATTCACTTTTGTGATGCATTAAATTAGCAAAAATTGAAATAATTGTCATTATCGAGAATTTCGTTATCGTTTTCAATGTTCTAACAAAATAAAATTTTCATTTCTGGTATATAATAAAAATTTTTATGCAAAAAAAAAAAAAAAAAAAAGAGGAAAAGATCTAAAGAAATTTAATATATAAAAAGAAAAAGTAAATATACTTGCTTTTCTTACTTATGAAAAATGAAATGAAAATGCCTTTTGAAGGCATATTATTTAATCAAATATACCAAATATTTGATATTGATAATTAGCATATATTATTTAATATTGATTCAGTAATTTCTAAATAATAAAATCATACTACTTCTTTAATTCTAGCTAACCATGTATATCTCTAAGATCTACGATTTTTCAAGTTAAAATCTTAAAAAATGTAGGGAAAGAGAGAGAGAGAGAGAGAGAGAGAGAGAGAGAGAGAGAGAGAGAAAGAGAGCAAGCAGATTTATAGCAGTTACAATAAAGATAATCAGCCATTTTATCTTAATTGATTATTGTTTAAACAATTATGATTTAACATTTTAGTTGTGAGTTAATTTCAAAAAAAAATGATTTAGAGGATTTTTTTGATGTTGAAATCTTGGAATGACTAAAAATCATCTTCTTGAAAAAAAAAAACTATTTGGAAATTGTTTTACAGTCGGACGATGAATGAATAGACCGACGTTAAACTGATAAAACTGTCCTTTTCTTGCAAGATAAGCTATCAGTGAAAATCATCAACAATATTTGTTTCCTCACATTTGAATATGTTTTGGTATTTCTAATTCTATTTTTATTTTTAATTTCATTTGAATATATTTTGGTGTAATTTTATAATTGAAATTTATGATCGATTTCTTCATATATTATTTTCTCGAAAAATAATAAGAAAACTATTAACCATCAAACATATTAAATCTAAACCTAATCTTGGAAAACAAATACTTTGAGAGCAAATCCCAACTAGTTTGTCACATAAAATATAAACTATGACTAATCTTCTCTTCAATTTTTGAAAATAATTTGAAATGAATAATTATGTTAAATTTCCAAATGATTAAATATAGTCATAATCATAATAATAGTATTACCAATAACAATAATAATATTAATAGCAATAATGGTAATTGTTAATAATGGTGACAATAATTATAATAACAATAATAGTAGTTGTGATAATAATGATACAATTAATAATGCTGTGGAGAAGAGCGATAAATATTTGATATTGGCGTATGAAATCGCAAAAGACCTTCAAACGCTTTAAACGAAGTTATGATGGAAGAAATATATTGATGAGAAGGAGAAACAAGTTCCGTAAAACGACAATTTCGAAGTATCACAGCTGTACGACACAAAATGGAAATATTCTTCAGCATTAAGAAGTGAAGCAACAAATGCGACAATTACATTTGTTTACGTCTTAAATTTTTATCAACAACTTAACTATTTAATTCTTAATCGCGTTACAAATGATAAAATAATCTTTTATCACCATATCATTTGTCACTCATTTGTTTGCTCTCTTGAAATTTAAAAAGTACAAAAATAAAATTTAAAAATAAATCAAAATAATCATCAAAAATTATGTAATAAATGAATTATCCATTAAAAGCAGAATGCAGGAAGTAAATTAAAAAAGCGAAGATGATGATCAATATATTTTGGGTAGATAATAGATCAAAATAGACCATATTATTCAGATGATACGAATAAACATATGACGTAAATTTATTGCAATAAACTTTGTTCGATTAATTTATACAATTGATATAAACAAATAAATTCGTCGACTGTTAAGCTTAGAGTTTAAATTTCAACTAATTGAAAAAAAAGGATGGAATTTAATTTTATGTTACGTTTCGAAATGTCTTATCAAATAAACGACAATATTAAAAAAAAAAACAAAACATAAAATTAACAATTAACTATCGAAATATGCAATAAATTACCTATCAAATTGTTTATAATATTTTTATTGTTTGCAATCGATACAATATCTTTTATCATAAAATGAAAATTGCATATTGATAACATTTATTTTCTATTATTTGTTTACATAATAGAAAATAAAATGTATAAATAGAAAAAAAGTACGTAAATTTTTAATGAGAAATTGATAATATTTGTTTAACACTATCCATGCAATGCAGATAATTTAATATTTTTTTCTGGGAAATGATAATGAAATCGAAGATTTATAGCCGCAAAATACAATTCCTCTAATTATATTAATAGAAAAGATGATAATTTTCATTACAAACTTTTACTATTTCAAATAACAAAACATCTACAATGCTAAATGAGTTAGTATGAATAAAACTAATATCGTTTAAATCATAATTTCATATAATACTTATCCCATTGAGATATCCTAATTTTGTGCCATTTTTAGTGAAAAATTTTTCGAAATAAAATTAAATATAAATCAATGATTAGGTCATAAATGAAATCAAAGAGAAAAAAATGTCAAGTTACACTGAGAGACCAGCGTTCACTAATAATTTATAATAATTATTTAACATACTTTGCAAAATTAATATACTTCGATTAAGAATAAATAAAAAGATACAACAATTCTGATAAAATAAAACTCGGATGAGATATTATTAAAATTATATTAAAGAACACTCTTCCTTCCATAAATCACTGCTGTCGTTCGATCAAATAAATATGGAAGGCAATTAATTGTTCAATTGTGAGTTGTTCTGTTGACAAATATCTACCAGTTTACAGAAAATACATAAATGTACTTTATATTTGTTAGATAGAAAGATCAAATAGTTCAAAAAATAGGAATAGATCATTGTATCGAAAAAAATTTATTTATACTTTGCATTATTATCATTGATTTAAAAATTTTTGCGACTTACGCAATTGCTACTAAATCTAAAGTATATTTTAAGCAAATGAAATTTGTAGAATAAATACTGATTTATTTAGCAACACTTATCACTAGTTCGATTTAATAACTATTATTACTAGTTTAATTCAATAATAATTATTATTAGTTTAATCTAGCAACGATTACTTGTCAATAGTTAAATCTAGTAATGATTATCACCGGTTCAATCTAGTAACAATTACCATTAGTTCGATCTAATGTAGTAGCAATTATCATTAGTTCAATTTTACAAAATCAACGAATAAAAACTTGTCGTTGTTCAAGTTAAATATTAAAATAAAATAAAATTACAATAAGTAATCAAATCAGATTTATTATCAGAAAAAATTAGGAACGCAAAAACGTTCGGATAAGATCGATTGATCTACATATCAAGCAGTATCATATCAACAATTTTTTGATTAAAATATATATATATATGAATTATCAATTACTTTCAATAACTAACTGAATATATATATATATATATATATGTACTCTTTAATAATAATAATAATAATAATAATACTATATAAATCTAACAATATGCTGTAAAATAGAGCGATGACTGATTGGAGATGAAACATTTTCTTCCTCTTAAGAATATTGTTTCCTTTGGGATATCATTTGAAAGACTTCTTTTTTTTATTAAATAGATATCATATCATATATCTTTCAAAAATGAATGATACCGAATATCTTACAATAAAAATAATTAAATAAATTAGAACTGAAAATTCTAAGAGAATGAAAATTACCGTACTATTATAAATTATGTTAATATATAATATCATATATATATATATATGCATATAAATAGTATTTTTATTTTGATGATGAATTTAGTAATTTGATAAAATTTCAACTTCTTTTCAAATAATAAGTAGTAATATTACAATTTCATCGTCTTTATATAATAAAAATATCTTCTTCATATCCTGCAACGATTACAATAATTTAGATATACAATAACTAATAATATCCTGCAACGATTACAATAATTTAGATATACAATAACTAATAATATCCTGCAACGATTACAATAATTTAGATATACAATAATTAATAATATCCTGCAACGATTACAATAATTTAGATATACAATAACTAATAATATCCTGCAACGATTACAATAATTTAGATATACAATAACTAATAATATCCTGCAACGATTACAATAATTTAGATATACAATAACTAATAATATCCTGCAACGATTACAATAATTTAGATATACAATAATTAATATTCAAATATTTAATTAAGAAGAAATATAAAAGAAAAGTAAGAAAATACTAAATCTTCTTTTTCACAAAAAAAAAAAGAATGGAAAATAATTATAAATGCAAGAAGCTATCATTTTTCTTTGCCAAAAACAAAAACGCTGATTCTCATTGAATTTCATTCAATCGATTTAGCATTATTGAATAGAAAATTTTTCCTTTTCTACGAGAATCGATTGAGTGCAGAATGACAAAGAACTATGTGTTTATTGTCACATGTCAACATCATATCAACAACTGATCCCAAAAAAGAGTGCATGCTTGCTAAATGTGGAAATCATTATATAGCGTGGAAATCATTATATAGCGTGGAAATCATTATATAGCGTGGAAATCATTATATAGCGTGGAATCAGATACACAGATAATGTAGATGTAATCCAATCACAGAACGAATATTTAAATCAATTAGAAATTTAAATCATATGCGGATATAAATTTTGTCTAACATAATTTAATGATGCATAAGTAAAATTTTTTCATACGTATATAATACAGTAATCATTTTAAAAATTTTTAGAGAAAAAAAAATTTAAACAATATGAAATGCAAGCATATAATTTTATTGAATATAAGAAATTTTTAGAGAAACAAAAGTAGCGAAAAAATATGAATAATTGTCAAAAATCAAATGTACCAATAATTATTGGATGAATTTCATTGAAGGACAAAATTTATACTAAACATAATTCATTCCTACCTAACAATCATTATTATCAAAAATATCTTTTGATGTAAAGCTTTTGACTTTTAATAAAATTATTGCATGACAAGAGTTAGAGAATTTACCGTTAAAATGAATTAAATTAAAGTTTACTATAATTGCTGTAATTGTTAATATCATTTACTTATAGTTGTTATGGAATTAAACATTATTTAAATTAATATGATTATAAATTAAGCCTAAGCTAATTAAAGAAATACAATAATCAAAAAGTAGCACAATAAAGAAAAATTTTAGCAACTTTCCTATACATGTTTGAAATTCTTCGTTTTCATTCATTTACTATTTTACATTGCTACCAGAATTCGAATATTTCATCCAATGTAATTCTAATAGAATCTTTAATTTTCTTAATTCTAAAAATCATAATTTTTAATTTCTCATCATTTATGCATATTTGTAACAGTTTCTTCCTCTTGCCGTATTTATGAAGGCTTAAAGTATGAAGCAATTTTGAAATTGTATAAATTTCGAGCATTAAACATACCATAATAAAATTTAGCAATTGAATTCCTTCTCTCGCTTTTTTTAAGGAAATTTTTGGACAAAAGTTTGAAAATTCATTATCTTGAAGTTAATTTATTTTAGAACTTACAAGAAATAAAAAGGATCGAATAAAGGAAAAATAAATTACTGATAAATTCCTGAGATCAATTAATTAGTTACGCAGACATTGGTAATGCCGACATTTACGATATGGGAATTTACTATCCATGAATCGGGAAATGTTATTTATATTCAAAATCAGTCAATAAAAATTTTGCTTTTTATTCGCGTAGTTTGAAAATTCATTATCTTGAAGTTAATTTATTTTAGAACTTACAAGAATTTAAGCAATCATTTTTATAAAATTATAATTTGAATAATCCTAATAGCATTATTCCTCGATATACCCGATGAATATTTTAAAAAATTCAAAAACTTTCCCAATTAATATCATATATTAAGGTGTATGTATGACGAACTTTTCTCTTTGAAAAGAAATTTGTTGTTCTGCAATATAAGTATGAAAATTAGCCAAATTTTTAGTTTGCAAAATTATTAAAACTTAGTGTCGTTGAAATCGCAAGGTGAACCAGAAAATCAGAGAATTCACTGATTCCTTTGTGATGAATTTCACCATCAATATGTTGTATGTGCGTATTCACTGTGTAATGTAAAATGTAAGCTAAAATTCTCGGCCTTTGTCTATGAGCTATATTTCCCACTCCCTAACAAAGGCCTTATTTCTTATACTTATTTTTATAATTAGAGCGAAAAATGGAAATATATATATATGATTGCCTATATTAAGATCAAATGCAATTCAGAACGATATTTTAGCGTAATAAAACAATAAAGAATAAACAAAACAATGAAAACGAATGACTGACTGTACAGAAATAAAAGAATTTAAGTTCAAATATTTGACATTATCAAAATACACAATATTATATCATCTCTTTCCTAATAAAACAACAATAAGCTCATTTCTTAAAACAAAGTATAGTTAGAACTTGATTCATCGTCCAAATACAGCGGATTAAATCATGCATAATTTAAAAGGAATTTAGCGAGAGAATGAAAAGATATTCACCCGGGTTATTTCTGGTAATTTTAGAAATCGAATATGCATCAATATACAACCCGCATGTCCAAGATGGTCTTCATCAGGGCCATTTTTCTGCACATACGTGGCAGCTATACATAAAATAATAATTGCTTAACTTGCTAATATTAGAGTAATTAATCACTCCAATAACGTGAAATCAAAAAACTAGTTCGCATATCAAATACTACAACAACTATGCCATACATTAAATTGAATAATAATAGCAAAATGACTATAAAATAAGAGAGAAAAAGAAGGTATCACAAAATTAGAAGGAACTGCCATTGTTTAACAAATCGAATAGTATATTAGAATCATTAGTTCGTCATGTGTCATTCTCCATCTATGAGAATGCAATTATATGAAAATAAGGAAATGAAGAATACCGCGACATAGTCTTACTAGAATATTTAAAATAAGAGAGAAAAAACAAACAAACTAATCAGGATAAATAGATAAATAGTAGAAAATAGTGAAGTAATTCACTGCCAATGATAATGGGATTTGTATTAAAACTAAAACTAACCTATTTAAAATTGAATATAACTATAAATATTATTACTATGAAAAGCAATCGTAAAAGATCACTACTATGCAACATTTTAGCATATAACCAACCTACTAATATAAATCGAGCAAAAAAAAACATCAAAAACAATTATTTCTTATCCGATAAAATTTTGTCTAGTATATTGTTTTATAATTTTACGGTTTTCTAATATTTCTACAATAATAAATGAATACGATAAAGAAAATCAAGTTTTGTATTTTTCAACTTCAAATCACTTTTGATTTCTGAAAAATAACAAACAGAATAAAAACCTCATCATTATGAGAAATTGAATTTCAAGAATCACTGAAAAACTAATTTCAGTGTGAGAGCACAGAACTCACATGACTCCTTCTCAGATTACGTTTTCGCTTCAACACATTTGTAACATAAAGACTCGAAAATTTCATAGTAACACAGTCATTAACAGCGGGGTCTGGTCTGATAAATCAGGGAAATGGAAATCTAATTTAAATTAATAAATATTTAATAAAATAAACGAGGACTTTAAACAGTCTGCTATTGTTAAGCATGCAGTATTTCAAAGTACTTATTACTCCGATTTGGCAAAGCTATTTTCCTTGTTATCTTCATCGCTACTAACATCGTCAACAGCATTCCCAACAAGTCGTGGCCAATATCGCATGCAGTTCAAGGCACCGCAACTAAAATATCAGTTCGTAAACTCTGTTTAAATAGTTAAAAAAAGTCGTTCTTGAAGCAAGCACTCACAAGCATTTCATAGTCCCCTCTTCTGAAGTTAATATTGTTTCTGGTTTCCACTTCCCATAGAAATAATTCAATGTTAACTCTTGTCCTGCAACCATTACAATATAAACCCAAAAAGAATTTATAATGCTATTCATTCAAATTTTGGATAAAATTATAAATCCTTTACGGAAGACAACTTATGATAATAGCTATATCAACAGATAAATTCATGATATACCAACAGATAAAATTCATGATATACCAACAGATGAGGCCTATATCAACAGATAAAATACATGGAATGATGGAAGTTATATCAATATCTTTAAGAAAGAAGCACCTCGAAAGATCCGGCACTTGCTGAAAAGACCAATTCGATGAAATGATTGATCAAAACGTTCAACTCGTATACGAACAGCAACCAAATTCGGGTCACAGGAATGATTGATAAAAGCAGCTTCGTTTCCGTAATATTTTGCATCAATCAGATACTTTATTTCCTTGTAACCATTCAATTCAAATTGATACATGCTATCGCGACGAGAATCACCTTCAGCGATAGTTAGGACCTATAAGATTTTCAATATGTTTTGAACAAATATTTCAAAAAACTTTCTCTCAAAATCCACAAATTGAAATGATTTACTTACTTCCCCGATATATTCCACAACAAACACATTTGATGGTATATCTTCCAACGCAAAAATACCCCAACCACGAGTTTCCGTACGAACTATTGCCACTTTATAACGACGTCCCTTCTATAAAACGATTATTACTACCCAAAAACAATATATTTCTTATTGCACTCGTAATTGGAAAAACAAACCTGAACTATTTTTGTCGGACAAGCATTGGAGCATCCGCAATTGTAACATTCAACAACAAGATGTTCACTCAACAATTCACAAAAACGCGAACGCATGCGACGGCGTTTTGTGTAAAAAATTTTGACTTTCCAATCTGCATCGATTAGAAAATGTTAGTCAGGCAATGTTTAATAGAAGCTAATTTGTAAATATTGCACAAACTTGGCATCCTTCCATAATCTTAAGTTAATTCAAAATTAAGAATTGAGCAAATCAAAATCCCTCTTATAATGAGTTAATTTATATTACCGTTGGGCAACACTTTTCTCCACTACCGCATTCCTTTGTCTTACAAGTGCATCTTACAGGCGTGTAATTCAACGGGTTAACGTGTGCTTTCGCTTCAGCTGACCATTTATTTACTGCGATATACTGCAATAGCTTTGAAAGCAAAGATCGGAAAAGAAATAAAATAATTGTTTATTAAAGTTATGTTACAATTACTTTCATGAGTTCCCGTTAAAGTAATTAAACTTTCCTTTAGAATTTACACATTATTTTAAAACTTACAATAGACAATAAAAACATCAAACATTGCATTAGTCATATATATATATAATGGACCTAAAGAACGAAAACTTTAAAAGGACTTGAAGAGCTAATATATAATATAAAAAAATAAAGTTTTGTCAGTGTTTAATATGATAAAACAGTCAATGGACAATATAATAAAACTTTGTATAATAATATATTGTACAAAAAATCATATTATTCGAAGTTTTAGTATGAATTCAAAGAAAACCGTGAAATGGCGTTTACGTCTCGCACAATCGACATCGTTATGAATATACAAGATTTGTTGGCCGTTTGCTCGCAAAATAGTATTAATTTCATTTTCCCATCTCATAAGACTATGCAACTGTGATACTTTGCTTAATTGTGACCACTGCTCTTGACGACGTATTACAACTGAAAGTGCCCTTTCACGATCATAAAATTCTTTTACCTGAAAATGTAAAATAATAACGCTTACACTTGGAAATATGAAGTAATAACGTACTATTGGTAATCAAGTAATTATAAAATTTAGAAAATTAGTTACATTTAAAATATTAAATTCATTAGCTTTCTCTTTTAAAATACACAATTTCGAGTTTTCAAGTATTAATTAGTAAGTACTCACTACTTCTGACATATTCCCAAAAGTCCTTCGAGTTTGCCATGAACTTCGTTTGTAAGGCCATCCAACCCATTTAATATAATAAACCCATTTACCATTCTAAAATAAGCCAAAATCGTATTTGCAAGATATTTAACAATAAAAGATGAAGATAATGAAGAATATGACTATGGCACAAAACTTAAAGGATGTAATTTTAAGCAAAATAGCTATAAAATAATGAATAAATACAAAATTTTAGAAAATACCTTCAATCTTTTTTTGCGAGGATACGTTCCACTTCATACATTCCATTTTCATCCCTGCCAACATCTATCGTTGGTTCCTGCTCATCATCAGAACTTTCATCGTTTTCAGTTCGAAACATTACTGACAATGCCGGATATTTTCTCGATGATGATTCGTAATTCTGAATCACGTAGAATTGGGACTGCAAGAATGACACGGCGTAACTGATTTGTTAGATAAAATATTAAAATTGAAGAACCGAAAAACAAGCAGCTAATAAGCAAACGAACCAAATTGTGAAACGTCGATAAAAATTACTTTGCATTTCACATTCGGAGATTTGTTTTTAAATATATCCGCCGATAACAGAACTTCAGTCTATTCTTTCGAGAAACGAAATGATACGATCCCTTTTTCTGTAATGTTGCAATGGTAGTCTTTCCCTCCACTTTTTTTGATATTGTTTGCATGGATATTGCATGCACTTCTTTATTCTGCATAATGCAGCATAATGGTGAAGATTCTTTTCTCTTCGATAAATCTTTCTGTATCGCTTTGGAAACAGTTTTGTTGCAAAAATACTTTTCCCGCCTAGATTATCCTCATTAGCAATAGATTTATATTTCTGATCTAAATCTGATCAGTGATTAACGCTTCACCAATTAATTTGAATTTTAGCATTCGTTTGATTGATCTGGATTCCAAGATATCTCCCAAATCATAATAAAATTCTATTCTCGGTCCCGAATTTCTTTTAGGTTAATCAGGATAATTATCTTCTCAAAGAAATATTTTTCATAGAAAGTTTTTAGATCATCTGTACCTCCACTTTCGGCAGCTAACCGTCAACGTATTAAGAATAATGTCTACCTTGTGTTCGAATATGATGAATGCAATGTACATTGTTTGATAGTGCTTCTGACTTTGAAGAGCTTTCTGCAGAGACTTTTTATCACTTTAACACGAATACACCGGAAAACGATAAGCTTGGTTTATATCGCAGGGTTTGGTCAACTTATGAAGGAAAAGCACTTCCATCTTGAAAATATAAATGAATAAAACAAAACTAAAAACTTGAAATTTTTTTAGACTAATGATTTTCGTATGAAAATTGACTAAATTCAAAGGAAATAATTTCATTCAAATCGAGTAGTATATCACGACAAGAGATTGGTCAAATCCAGATAACAGACTAATTGATTCAAGAATGATTAATTATCATCGAATTTCTAAATTTTGCCTACGAATCCTTGTTCTACTACATTCAAAGTCTTTAGATATATACATGATCTTATTGCTTTTCACTAAAAAATAATATCTATATAAACATATTATACAAAATTTGATGAAATTATGATGAACACCGACGAAAAAATACATGTGAACTAAACCTCTCTTCTTTTCCAATGCTAATTAGCAATGGTTAATAAGTGAATCTCGAAAAAAAAGTTGAAATTTAATCAAATCTTGAAAGAAAAGAGAATGCATCATTTTTTATTCTATCAACTGAAATAAAATTACATATCAAACGGACAAATATTCAATATATCTCAACGTTTTAGGCGTTTAATTCCAAACGCCAAATAAACGTTATAAACGTAAATACATAATTTCACACACGTGTTGTCCATGTTTAATTATTTTACAGTTTTCAGACTAATTTATTTGTATTTTTTTATGAATAAATCATTTTTGCTGTCTCATATAAATGGACCATTAAACTTGGACTTGATAATCTGGTATAGAAGAATACAACTAAGTAGATGAAATTAAATATTGATATAATTAATGCGCATTATGAATATATTAGCTAAGTTTCTTGGCACCATACTACAGCACTCGAGATAGCAAAATTTATACCTACTTGGAATAAAAATAAATTGATAGAACCTACAAAGCTTCTAATATGGATTTTACAATAGATTTCAAATTACAGCATACCGAACAATTTTAACCAATTTAAAAAACAAGAGGAAGAATCCAAAGGCAAAAATGAGATATTGAATCATCTTTATCTTACTAATGGACGGATGTTGAATCATCTTTATCTTACTAATGGATAGTGTTTTAGGAGATATTCTGATCTAAGGAAGTTGCACTAATCAATAAAACTTTAAAAAATGTTCTGGAATAATTTGACACTAATTTATCAGTTTCTAGCAGTATGCTAATTAAAAATATAGTCAGATGTTGAAAGAAAAATATTACAAGTTAAATAGAGCAGAAATAAACAAATTCGACACGTATTTAAAAATTATCAGAGCATAACGATACGATTCTGTGAAATATTGATACACAGTGAAATATTGATAAAGGTTTTTCAAATAGTTGAATTACGGAAGGATTAATGATTGATATTTATATTTACTGTAACAGGTACGCTAAGATAAGTATTACCTTACAGTAATAAGTACTACTTTACGGCAATAAACACCCCCCATTTCACGTTTTAATTTAATTAGCAAACTTTATAGTGAGTGAGTCCCAACATTACATATTATCATAGGATACAGTAAGTAAGCATTCTATAATGTTATAAGATGTATAGATGTGATAAAAAGAAACGAAGGATTAAGAAAATAAGAGCGACAAATACGGTATATTTGCTTATTCAACAGTGGGATTGTAGGATTCTGAAGGTTAGCATACCTGATTTCTGAGTAACTTCATGATGTCAACCTATAAAATTATATAAACCTAGGAGTAATTATGTTGTCCTTCTTGCCCCTCCCTTGATTCCCAAATCCTTAGGTTGACTTCCATGTACGTTTCACGAGCCTAAGACTGTTCCAAATCTCAAAAAACAACCGCCTGAATCGTTTTGCAAATCGAAATCCCACGTATAATTGAGCTTCTTCCAGTTCAATTGCTTTAGTTGACGTGAATAAGGAAATATCTTTACAGAACATTGTTGGGAAAGCCTCCTGACTTCGTTTCAACAGAATGTAAAAATCAATTTGCCAACTTTAGACAATACAGATACATTAAGAATACAAGGATATATTAACATTAAAAAGAACTAAGGATTAAACTTAAACAAATATAAGTGTTAATGGAATCATTTGATAATTGTACTGTAAATTCTCGACGTGAAAATTCATCCATCAAGCAAAACTTCATCGTTACATCTGTTTTCGATTAGCAAATTACGTATGATTTATGGATTATCAACGAGAGTAAAGCGTTTTCGATATTTTAAAGATTAGATCATTTTTATGATATTTCAAATAAGTTCTATAAATTTTTTAATCAAAGTGTGACAATAAAGAAGTTTTCTATTAGAGTTAATAAAAATAAATAAATTACCTATTTCAGGCCTGTACAACTTGCTATTACAAATATACGAACAACTTTGGATAACTCTTATTAATTGATATGCATGCATTCTGCATGACCAGCAATATATGCATGCATTCTCCATGATCAGAAATACATACATGCATTCTGCATAATCAGCTGTATATGTATGCTTTGTGGTTTTACTGCCAATGTCAGGTCATTAATTGATAACAATCCCATCAATAGTTAGAGGTTATTCCGATTTTGATAACTTTTTAGCTTCTATATTTAGTTGTTGATTAAATTCCAGTTGTAAGCTAATAAAAGATGGTAGCATTATTACAATTAAAGCAGTACACTTGGAACTATAGAAAATTTATTTGCAGAAAATTCTTTTTTAATAATAAATTTTATTAACGATTATATTGCGAATTCGCAGGTCGCAATACTACTTCTATCTTTATTATATCGAATTATTGTTAATGTATCACGCGTTAGTTAATAAAACGTATCATAACGTATTTGCACAACAATAATTATAAATATACTCGTAAAGTGTTTCACTATGTTATCCAATTACTTCATCTACGTTTCTTATTCCTTACAAAAAAGAAAACCATTTTTACCTCAACAAATTTACTAGTACCATGAGCCGGGATATTTAAAGATGAAATGCAGCTTCAAAGCTGCTCCAAAATTGTTTTCATGATTTCGGATCTGGTACCGCGACTGGGATACTGGTGCCAGGAGCCGGATATTTAAAGATGAAATGCAGCTTCAAAGCTGCTCCAAAATTGTTTTCATGATTTCGGATCGCCACTAAACGTTGCCAATAACAATTGTGACAAATTTACCGTAGCGTGAAATGAAGATATTTGTCTTTATGAGGGTATTCTTTCTTTCCTTATTGACTTAATTGCTTTAAAGCTATTTCGTATCATCATCATAGATATTTAAAGTTATAATAGATTGTCTAGCTTCATTCATTAAATTCAGGCTACCTTTACTATCGTCGATCATATCTGCATACTTGTCTTCTTTTTTTGCAGCTTTACAATCCGTTGAATGAATTCCAACCAATTCTGATTTATTGATCCAAGTGTTTTCATATAAAATTCGAGGTGAAATTTCTTCTTTTCTTTGATAATCCTTCTTTAACCTAATATTGCTGATTTATTTTTTTCTCTTGATAGATTAAGAGATTTAGATCGAGTCCTTTTATTTCATCGAGAAGTTTCAGTAGTTTTTCTTTGGTACGTTGGGCTACTTTTACGAGACTGGCGGGCATGTTCCGGCTCGTGGTACCAGTAAATTGGTACCAATAAGCTTTGAAGCTGCATTTCATCTTTAAATATCCCGGCTCCTGGTACCAATATCCCAGTCGTAGTACCAGATCCGAAATCATGGATTTTGAAGCTGCATTTCATCTTTAAATATCCCGGCTCATGGTACTAGTAAATTTGTTGAGGTAAAAATGGTTTTCTTTTTTTGTAAGGAATAAGAAACGTAGATGAAGTAATTGGATAACATAGTGAAACACTTTACGAGTATATTTATAATTATTGTTGTGCAAATACGTTATGATACGTTTTATTAACTAACGCGTGATACATTAACAATAATTCGATATAATAAAGATAGAAGTAGTATTGATGGATCGAAACGTAGATTTCGATAGAGTGGATTCATTTTATAGTGAAGATGTTTACAATTTTTTTGTCAATAACATCCTTTGATGTAGGGGAACAAAAAGCTAAATGTCAAATAACGAAACTTTTACAATTAATTATCATACAGCAGATGATAACACTAATCAAGCATGTTATTTAATCAAAAGATTAATAGATATAACACGTTTACACATTCTAAGATAAGATAAGGGTTTGATAAAAGCCCTCATCTCAGAATATTTTTAACATCATTTTGATAATTTTAAAACAAGAAATTAGAACGATAATTTATGTGTTTATAGTTATTCAACATGAGATTTCTACATAAGAATTTATGGATGATTAATTTGTTTAGAGTTAAAATTTAAGAATTAAATTAGAATTTTATTGGGTAATTTATTTATTATGAAACTTTATTATATGATTGATAGGTTTTATACTACATATCAGTTGTTAGATTTGAGATAATTTATGTTACATAAATACATTTAAATTATTTCAATATATTATGAATTATTTCGATAGTGTATGATCAACAATACATGCATGATCAATAATACATGCATGATCAATAATGCATGATCAACAATACATGCATGCATGCTGAACAATCATTAATATATGTATGCATTCTGCATGATTAATATTATTCGAAAATACGAAAAAACGTTTACGATATAAATCGGACATAATTTCGTTATCATTTTCTCCATTATCATTTTCTTATAATTAATTAATTGATTTTAAGGTGCAAAAACTTCTAGTAATAAATATAGAGAAAAAAAACAATATTAGATCTCAATTGTTCAAAATTGTTAACTTGTATTTTTTTCTTTTTGCTCTTTTTTTCTTTAATTGATATAATAGCAATCAAAAAAATTGTTCATCGAACTTTTCTGAATAGCGAAATGATAACTTATCATCACAAATAATATTTATTTTATAAATGATAATGCTCTAGTTTGATTAAGAAGATCCGAGAACTTAATGCTGAGAAATTGTACCAAAAATTGTTCCATCTTTTTAATAACGTTATTATTTAGAATGAAATTATCATCTGATTATCCAAATTATCATTCTACAGGAATTACTGGAATGAAATTATCATCTGATTATCCAAATTATCATTCTACAGGAATTACTAATCTTTCAATATTGATTTTTCTATGAAAAATCGAATAAGAATCTCGAATTTTCAAATTCCTTTTTATTTTCATAGATGAAATTTTTTCAAAATCTAATCACAATTATTTGATATTTTTTTGAGAAACTTTGTGATCTCGTGTTAAGATTTATCTTTTAATATCAATTTTATTATTTACGTCTTCAAATATTTTTTTAATAAATAAATACGAAAATTTAAAAAAATTTTTAAAAATAAATGAAATTAAAAATAAAAAAATCGATTTAATTCTATTATTTGCCGTATTTATCAATAAATTTATCAATTTATCTATTCCTAATTTCAATTATCATTGTTGTTTTCTCTCTCTTTGATAACATTGTTTATGATAGTATTCTTTCTTTTTTTTTTATTACTTTTAATCGTTTCAATTTTTAGCAGTTTTAATTGCTACAAATTTTATATAAATCTTTAAAATTTTCATATAATACTAATCATATCTTACTTATTTAGCTTTATCAGTTATCATTATATAGTTATCATGTTTTACTTACTTATTAATATATTTATTATCTATACTTATAACTACGATCTTACAGTATAACAGCTAATTTGCCCATCTGGTGTTTTACGGATGGACGAGATAATTTGTCGAGCAAACATTTTTGGTAGTGTCTCAATGCTACTTGTTTTTGAATTTCTTAAGTGTCGGTAGAATGTATCGTTTGTCGTCGAATTTTTCAAAGGTCAAAAGGTTAGCAGAAATCCGGACTATTCCCAGTTGTCATCTCGTCACGACTAACTCTACACATGAAGTTACGAGAAATGTAAATTATATTTTATCTGTCATCATGAAATTACACTTTTTTTTTCATCTTAATTTCTGAAATTCTTCATCTTCTTTGCAACGAATCAGTTCATTTTTCAGGTTACTCCTGCTATGCGTGATCCAATTAATACTGGTACAAAATATATAAGGATGGCTGTAACGTTGATCACAACTATTGTAAGTTTTGTATTACTTATAATTTGCTTAAGTCATCATTGATATACTAACTTTAAGCAACGAATGAATTATAAGCTAAACACTTTGGTGATAATAATGACTAACATTTTAAGTTTCTGAAAGCCTTATAGATAAATCGTCAAGGTAGTAACTTGAATTATGTTATCGGAAGATAAGTAATACGGAATGACTAGACAATTTTGATAATGAGAATAGGTTAGTGCTAAAAATAAGAATAATCCAAGTTAAACTAAATCAAGAAAATATTTTAAAGACAAAAACTGAAATGCTTAAAATCTTTACTGCTTCTTGCTTAAATTATGATTATCTCGTTTTAAAAAATTATCAATCTAATTATCAAATTAATTATCACTCAATTATTAAATTTCATAATTGTTGTTTTGAGATTGATTAGAGATATATCAGGCTTCTATTTTTCTGAAGCGCTCGCCAAACTTGTTCAATATAATTCATGTTTACTCATTTCGCATTGAAATATTTTATTTGAATTTTGTCATTGTAAAAGGCGGTTTTCCCAATTATAATCTATTTTTGGTGATAATAATCAATTCAACATTTATATTGCTTTTTTTTGTTCTTTTTTTTCTATAAAAGCAAATAAGAAAATTGATAGAATCTGAGTTGTGAAAAAATTAATAGAAAATATTGTGTTCGAAAAAGTTTGGAATATTCTTTTATCTTTGATATTATTTATGAATGATTTTGCGATGATACTAAGCCGTACATAATAATATTATGGATTTATAGCTCAATTATTAGAGTTCTTTTCTTTTTTTATACAGATAGACTAAGCATTTAACAAGACTAGTAGCTTTTATAACGAGAAATTAAAATACTTATTATATTATTTCTAATACTTGTATATAAATTTATAGATATATGATTTTGTCAATTTTTAGTATCGTTTTAAAATATATAAGAAAAAAATATAAGTTGATAAATAATAATTATTTTTAGTATTTTAATTTAATATTTCAGTTAAAAGTTTGGAGTGAAAATATGATATAAATGATAAATATTGATTGCTTAATTTTTGGTTACATTCAGATTGGTCTTCGACTTATTACTTCTATCCTTGGTAAAAAAGTGATGAAAGTTTCGCTGATTCTTTCAAGTCGCATGCTTTTTCTTGGCCTCAACACTATAATATATTTTTATCCAATGATAGATTGGATGTCAACGATGACGATGATGAAATTTCAACGGATGATATTTAAAATTTTAGATAAATCGCAGTAAACAGATTTTGATTGTTTGTCCAAGACAGATTGTTGTCTTCCTTACAAGGTTGGAATTAATGCATTGCAGAATATAGGACTGTTGAATTGCATTTATTATATTTTGCATCCATTTCTTTAGATAATTGTATAATTATATTACAATTATGGCTATATTTTAGTTTTTGATAAGAAGTTCCGCAATGCTAACCATCTCGTTAATCACATGCAATCAAATTGTTTGATGTTTTAAAAGTCTTTTGATCCTATGATTTTTTTTCAACTTTATTGTTTTTGGGACAATATCATTCCTGTTTTTCCATCTTTCTAATCAGATATCCAATCTGTCTATTCAGTAAGGTGTCCAAATCGATGTTTATAAAACAATCTTTTGAGCATTTAATTGTTCCATTCAAATTTTTACCTTCCTAATCATTGTATGGAGAATTAAAAGATTTGTAAAAATATATCCAAGCTTTTCTAAGATAGATTTAAATTATTGATATGTGTGAAAAGATTTTATTTAAAAATCTGATATTGGGTTTTTTTTTCATCTTTATATTCATGTGATTATACTATTTATTGTATATAGAAGGATATATATTAAAATATTTTGATATTGCAACTTCATTTTTTCATTCCAAACAATATTTTCTTTCAAGCTCAGCAAAAATAGAAAAAAAAGAAATCAAAAAGCAACAAAAATAACTGAAATGAAAATGAGTTTTTATTTGATTTGTTTTTTTTTGATTAAATGATTTTATTTACTACGAATTCATTTTTGTATATCATTTAATATGTTTCTTTTTCTTTAATTAAATTTCTATGCTTCATGTTCGAGAGAGGAAAAAAGGGAATTGATATAATTAATTTATATCGGCAGCCTAATGAATGACTAGACAGATTACTTTTGACGTAATTTTATGGCACTCTGATTAGTTTATCCGTATTGAATGAGATAGAATTGGGAGTAGATCATATTTTAGCATCTTTGGAACAAGTTGTAGAATGCTGCAAGCAAGATGACTAAGATTAAATTCGTTTGAAATAATAGCAGACTTTTGTCAATAAACAAAGCAATTTGGTGACATCGCATTTCAAGATTGAGATGTATATTGTTCGATTCGATTTGGTTTCAATCATTGTTGTCAATTTGAATTGTAGAAATAGAACAAACTTATGATAAAAAGACGTTACAATTTATTCTATGAATTGGAGTCATTTGTACAATTCTCAATTATTTACTCAAGAATTAACTTTTTCAATCATATACTTACTTATACAGTATTTCAACAAAATGAAATGTTTAACTTTTGACTAAGATTTATTTATATGTTAAGAGAGAGATAAGTAAAGATAAATATGAATAACGAATATCTTTATAGCAAAGAAACGGATGATTTTTTCGATGTTAATTCTCTTCATTTCCAATTTTTATTTATGAATTCTTAGATGAGAATATCAATGATTTATAATCAATAATCAATATGTAAATGATTATATCATTTTGAGTTGATTGATAGGAGTACGTATTTTCATCTTGCAATTTTATGATTCATAACAATTTCTCAATAATTTTCATAACTTTCTAAAATAGCACTTCTTTTTTTGTACTTCAAATCTCATTTTATTTCAGTATCGATAATAATTGTCGAGAATTGGTTCATATTGTAAATGTGCACTATCATAAATGATAAATATGAAAAATGCAAATTAACAAATTTTAATAATAATAGCATGAGTGTTTGATGACTTTTGAAATAATCTTTAAATTCGAATATAAGTTAGAGAACTTTTATTGCTGTATTGCAATCATAATACGAGATGTTTGATTCCGAGAGTAATTGATTGATTTATATTATTCTCGAGAATTGTATAATCAGAGAGCATATAAAGCAACTGTATTATTAATAATAATGGAAGTAGACATTTAACTTTTGATTAATTTCAATCAAGCATTGTAAATTTTATCATTTATAATTTCTTTAATAACTCAAATTAATTCAATTAGAAAAAAATGAAAAGAAATAATGATATTCATGTTTTGATATTTCGAGAATAATTATTTCCAATTCAATCATCCTTTACTATTATTATTATTATTATTATTATTATTATTATTATTATTATTATTATTATTATTATTATCATTATTATTATTATTATCATTATTATTATTATTATTATTAACTTACATTTTATTATTTATTACAACGAAAAAGTCTTTAACTGAAATTTCAAAATTATATTTCAAATTCAATTACAAATAAAGAATATGAAAGATGAATATGCGATATAAAAAATGTCTAAATTGATCAATGTTTATGATCAATCAAAAAATCATTCAAATTAATCAATTAACACAAGTAGAATATTGTTTATTATTGAATTCTTCATCATCTTCTTCTTCTTATTATTTTTTTGAATCAAATATTAATATTTATAAATGAATGATATAATCGTCGTTTTTTTTCTCAAAAGTTTTAAAACACTTTTATTTTATTATTTATTTCAAAAAAGAAAATTATTCATAAAAATATAATTGTACTGAAATATTTCAATGCTCGATATTATTATTACTCCATGTTATGTTCATTTTGACGAATCCAATAAGACTATGTATATGATAAAGATATAATGATGAAATAGTAATACTGAATTTAATTAATTGATTCAAAATCCTTCTCAGATAGATAGCAAGAATTTATATTCCATGAGTTAATCAATATATTGAAATAGTAACATTGAATTTAGTTAATTGATTCAAGATCATTCTCAGATAGACAGCAAGAATTTATATTCTTCAGTTTATGGATACATTGAAATAGTAACATTGAATTTAGTTAATTGATTCAAGATCCTTCTCAGATAGACAGCAAGAATTTATATTCTTCAGTTTATGGATACATTGAAATAGTAACATTGAATTTAGTTAATTGATTCAAGATCCTTCTCAGATAGACAGCAAGAATTTATATTCTTCAGTTTATGGATACATCGAAATAGTAACATTGAATTTAGTTAATTGATTCCAGATTCTTCTCAGATAGATAGCAAGAATTTATATTCCATGAGTTAATGAATACATTGAAATAATGGAATATTTGCAAATGAATCAGTTAATAATTGCTATTTGAGCATGAGTGTTTGTTTGTATATATATATATATATAAGATAAATGATTAGTTAATAATTATTATTTACGCATGAGAGTTTGTTTGTATATATATATATATAGAAGGTAAATAATAATTACATAATTTCAATAACCATATTGTAAATTTTAATAATTGCTATTATTGTCATATGACAATTATATTGCAATATATTACGGTAAATGATTACAATATATTCGAATAAACAAATTATTGAATAATACCAAAACATCACATCATACTATAAAAATGTTTTTAAATTTATAAAAATGAATGTAATTATTGGTAAAAGAATTTTAGTGTAAATTTTCTCTCAGTATATTGTTTACCCATTTGCTTTTCATTTGTCAATTTATCAAACCGGTCTTATAAAATGTCATGCTTATGTAATATAACAATTATGATTATGATTATTATTATTATTATCATTGTTATTGCATTTCTTGATAGATATCTTGAATTCATATTATCATGCTTAAACGTTAATCATTTATATGTCTTTGTTTATATTATAAAATTAATTCTAATAAATTCTTTTATTTATTTACTATCAATTGATATGATAAATTTTTAAGCATATAAAATGTTGATAATGTTTATATTTAAGTAATAAGAAATCAAACTTCTAGCAATTCGCAATGCTTGTTCAATGATATAAAACTGCATTTTTTTTTTTTTCATTGTACACAAAATTATTTTTAATTTCCTTTTCTTTTTTTTTTGTTTTTTTTTTTTCGAGAGCAGGAAAGATGTATTGTCGAATTGTGAATCATTTTCACATTATACTAGTTAAAAGATATGATTACCCTTCTTCTATCTGTATCATATGAAATAGTATTGTAAGTGATATTTTGTTACAATCATTAAGATAGTAATTATAATAATATGATAAGAAAATGTTAAATCATTTTAATAAATATTCGAGAATATATGTTTATCGAATTTGATTAAAATTTATTCATTTCGAAGACCGAAAATATTTTCATTTATTTCAATAACTTGATTCTAATTGAAAAAAAAAAACATGATATAAATGAAAATTTTTAATTTTTACAACAAAATTCTTCTTTTCTTTTTGAACTTTAAAAATTATTGAGATGATTGATAATTACCCCAGTACAGTACATCAATAATTGGTAATTACTTCAATACAGTATGTCAACAATTGGTAATTATTTTCGTTATAGTATGTCAATGATTGGTAATTACTTAAGCACAGTATGTCAATAATTGGTAATTACTTCGGCATAGTATGTCAATGATTAATGATTACTTCGGTACAGTATGTCAATGGTTAATAATTCATTCGGTACAGTGTGTCAATGGTTAGTGATTACTTCAGTACAGTATGTCAGTGATTGATAATTACTTCGCCATAATATGTCATCTTTTGTTTGTCAATATCATTTAAATGCCTGAAATAGTCGTAAAAGTATGATATGATATTGCAGGAAAGATGCATGCATGTTGCATGTTATATGTTTGCATGCATCTTTCATTTCAATTACTTTTATCAATATGATGAAAAACAATCATTGTTTAGGAATAAAAATAAATTTTCATTATTGAAATTATCATTATTATTTTGTCATTCTCTTTCTTCCTAATTAATTAATTAATTAATCTCAAATTGATAACTAATTATCAAATGATTAAACAATGATTATTAATCAATTGACTAATCAATAATATATGTATATGATTATTGCTATTTCTATAATACAGTTTGCAATCTCGATGTATACGTTTATTTAAATAATATAGGAATAGAATATCATAATAAACATAGGATAAGTTTAAAATACGTGATAATACTTACTTACGTAAAGTATAGTATACTGATAATAATAATATTATTAATTGAAGTATATAATTTCCTGGGAAATAGAAGCAAAATCATTTCTAATAAAATAATTGAATATTTTATACAAGAATGTTATAGCATAAGTATAGATATAATAATATAATAAAGTGAAAAGGATAAGGATAAAGTTGATGACTATTGGGCAAAATAAGATGGGAGAGAAAGGAAAATAGAATAAAGGAAGAAATAAATAAATAATGAAAGAGAAGAGAATAGTTAGTTGGATTGACGACCGATCATTCGTCCAATGTCGGCAAATCGATCATATAAGAGGAACGGGAAAGATGAGGAGTGCGGGAAAGGTAGAAAACTATTAAAATTTGTCAAAATATCGCTGATGAGAGAGAGGAGAGAATGATGGCTGAAGAGTTAAACGAAGGGATGGTAGAGAAGAAAGAAAAAGAGAAAGAGAGAGAGAGAAGAGGAGAGAGAGAGAGAGAGAATAGTGAGGAAAAATTCATCGAGAAGGACAATACGGCACTCCATCGAATTGTATGTAGTAGTTCATTGAATAACAGTTAGACGCCAACTGACGGCATTACCAACTGACGGCCATCAACACGAATCGAGGGCAGAGGTAGCAGCAGTTGAATTGAATTTCTTGTCTGGGCTATATTATAAATGTGTTATGTGTATTTCTCTCTTTTCATCTATATGGCTTCATATTCATATATTTATGTCTTATTATCAACGATCTTTCGTCATAACTTTGATAAAAATTTCGTAACATTCAATTTTACGGCATTCTCGTATTTCTCGATGATATTTAAATTATTTACTTTTAAAATTTTTTTCTTTGGTGCCTTCTTTTTGTCGTCCTAATTTTCCTATCTTTTCTATCTTTTCGTCTTTATTCATTTTATCATGTGCTATTTAAATAACCTGTCATTCGTTCTCTCAAATGACAAAGGTCATCATTATATAATATAAACACGCACATATATATATATATATATATATATATACCTTTCCTGAGCCTTCACTATTTACTTCATAAACATATATTAAAATAGCTTTACTTCATGATAAAGTATGGAAATTGTAGTTGAATGAACTTGGCTAACCTTTACTTAATCGAATCCATAAATTTGGCTAAATCTGTATATAATAAAAAAAAATCTACTTGGCTGATTAAACTGAATTCACTTATATATGTGAAAAAAAAAAAAAAACTTGGCAATGATCCATTTTAAATTTCTTAAAAAATATATATTAAATATTTAATCAAATCATAATATCACAATGATCCATTTTAAATTTCTTAAAAAATATATATTAAATATTTATCAAATCATAATATCACAATGATCCATTTTAAATTTCAAACATTTTTGATAACTTTTGGAAATTTCCTATTTCATTTACTTTCTCAATGATAAAAGTATATATCAGAGAATTAAAGAAAAAAAAGGAATTTGCTGACAAATTTCAAAAACGTAGCGACAAAGAAAGAAATGATAACTTACTCTTTCCCATATAATTATCTCACTTTAATTATCACTCACTTTTGCTATGATTTTTGTTTGTTTCTCCATTTAATTAATTATTCAAATAATATTTTACGTTTTATTGATAATGATAACGATAATTCAAATAATATTTTACATTTTATTGATAATGATAACGATAATTCAAATAATATTTTACATTTTATTGATAATGATAACGATTCAAATAATATTTTACATTTTATTGATAATGATAACGATGATTCAAATAATATTTTACATTTTATTGATAATGATGACGATAATTCAAATAATATTTTACATTTTATTGATAATGACAACGATGATTCAAATAATATTTTACATTTTATTGATAATGATGACGATAATTCAAATAATATTTTATATTTTATTGATGATGATGACGATAATTCGAACAATATTTTACATTTTATTGATAATGATGACGATAATTCAAATAATATTTTACATTTTATTGATAATGATGACGATAATTCAAATAATATTTTACATTTTATTGATAATGACAACGATAATTCAAATAATATTTTACATTTTATTGATAATGATAACGATAATTCAAATTTTTGCTATAATATTGCTTTTCTTTTTTTTTTTATTATAATTTTTATTATCATTTTTAAAACATTCCTTCTTAATATGCTAATTTTCATTTTGTATTTTGCATTTGCATTTTCATTCCTTTTCTTTTTTTTTTTTTTATATTAAATTATATTTCAACGATTGTAAGAAATATAATATAAGCGATTATCTATTAGATACAATTTGACATTTATTAATAAGCTTGGTGGAAAGTTATTAAATGTTCTAGCAGCCTTTTTTTTTTATCATTTATCCTTCCTTTAAGCTTTCATTATCACATATCTTTTATTTAACTTACTATTTTTAACTTCCTTTTTTTTTTTTTTACAAAGAATTTTATTTATTTCTATGTTTTATTTTATTTTTAGGGAGTGGGGAAGGGAATTGTAATATGGACTTATTGTCGCAATTAGTTGGAACATCAACATGTAAACAACTATCGGATGAAAATGATCAGGAAGAGACTGATTTAACTGCTGCTGCTGCTGCTGCTACTACTACTACTACTGATCTAAGTAGTCTTGAAGGAATGAAAATAATAGAATCGGAAGAGAATAGAATCGATGTGAACAGAGGAAAATCAAATGTAATTTGTAAAACGGAAGAACCAAATTTGGAGAATGGTAGTGATTCACCCAAATTTGGAATTGTAGAAAGCTTCATGTTGAAGGTTTTTTCTTTTTTTTTATTTTTTAAAAAGTTGAAATTGAATTTATAGTTAATAAAAAAAAAAAAAAGATTGTCAGAAAATTTGAAAACATTTTGCTATAAGTGAAAATTGTTAACATAATAATAAAAATAAATATTCGAATATTGAAAGATCAATTTTGATCGCAAGAAATGAAATGATAAAAATACGATCATTCTACATTATCGCTTTCTCATATTCTTTTTCATTTATAAAAACGATATAAACTTTAGATGACACCAGATTCAAACGTTCAAATTTTTCGTTCAAAAAAGGTTTCGAGAAATTGGCATATGAAGGATTCTTGTATAATTTGGATAAGCGCCATCAGAAATATGTATTATGGCGGTGTGAAATGAGCAAAAACCGGGCTACAAATGTAGTGGTCGAGTTCGGATGACCGAAGATTCCCTCGATGTAAAGTTCAACGTTCTCCTGAACATTCTTCCATTCAAACGACTGGGTTTGAAACCATTCATGTTCTAGAGTTGTACGGCATCTCACTGATCAATGATAAATTAACAAAATGAACATCAATTTTTCAAAATCAAGTATTTTCTTCTTGAACTACCTTTTCTTTCCCTGACTTTATATTGCAAATAGCTTAGTAAATCAAAAAGATGGCATTTATTACTGTAAAGGTAAATGAGAACTGAAACCAGGTGGATATTCCGATTCAACAAATTACCTGATTCATGCATTTCAGTAGCATTACAATGAAAAGCTTAAGTAGTTTAGAAGAAATTTAGCTTAGTCATCTTGTTGTGATATAGAAGCTGTACTATTGGCGGTATCAGACAAACCCAAATAGGTTACCATTGTGTGTATCCAAGATATCAGCATTAGTATCTCTTTATTAAATGTCATATAAATTTATTTTTAGATGTATAGCGCACATTCGCATCCACCAAATCCGTTGAAAGTTATCGCAGATATACTGAAGGCACGATTATATGCAGCTGCTGAAGATCCAGCAAATAGTTCAAAATTTTTATATCATGAAGCTGTTCATTTGGCTTCCTTTGCTGGATCTTCAGGTATTTTTTTATACATGTTTAATGAGCATTAAATAAAAAATGCTAAATAAGATTGATATATATTTCATTCTTATTTCCATTGGAAACTTTTTTCGAGAGTAGTCTAAATTAATATTGACTCATTTCTTAAATATATCATTTTGCCTTCAAGTCCTTTTTATAATTTCCGAATGTTGATATGCGTCGTTAACTAAATATGAACTAGAATTGAGCCATTTTATTTATGAATGCGATACTTTGCCGATCTCTTTAATATCGAACTTATAGGTCTACCAAAACTTGGCTCAATGCAGCGTGTCATTAGCCGGAAGCGACGTCATACGCAAAAATTACTGGAAGAAAATCTAAATCCCGCTTCATCAGGTTATGATTCAAGCAATGTTGCTTCAACATCAGGATCAAGCGAAGGGAATTGTTCTATTAGTGATCTTTTGCAAACCGCCGAACGACTGCAGTTTCTTTTCACTCCATCAGGAGGTAAAGTTTATAATTTTTGCGATTTCAATATTGTCTGATCTAATAACGAATGATGTATGGTTTTTTGAAGAAAACTTTAATACGTCAATCTACTTAATTCATCACTTGCTAATCACATGATCTTGTTTAACCAACAGTGTCGTTTTTAGCATGCTTAAAATATCACTTTTTTTTTTTTTTTTTGGGAGAAATGATTCATTACATTTCAAACTCTTTTGTTTTTACACTCACATTTCAATCAAATAACTTGAAATTGACTGATTTTGAAGGATTCAAAGAAATTGGGCTCCAAAAAGCTAAAAATATGAGTGCTGATGGTGATATGGATGAATCGATTGAGATAAAAAACCGAGAACAAGCATGGATGAAGATAGGAAACTTGAATTCTCGATGTTACAATCGCTTTTTTCCGATGCAGGCATATCTGAAGAAAAAATAGAATGTCCTTTTAAGCCTTCGGTTAACTATTTTTGTATATTTTTTCAGATATTTTTTTGAATAGTATTTTACTGCACACCGGACCTATTCTTGATATTATACTGATGCTTTTTTATCCGCTTTTTAGTAAATTTTCAATAATCTGAACTCGTTATTTGACCTTTTGAGAGTTTTAATTCTAAAGCACAAAACAAAGGGACGTTTTTAATTTCCCATATTGACCTTAATTCTCAGGATATCACCGCTTTTTTTTATTTTGTTGAAGTGCATTCAATGATAAATTAACTGGCTGAAATAATTATTTCAGCCAAGGGAACTAATGTTGCGTTTTGGGAGCGTTGTATTTTTTTACTCTATCAGTTTATATTAGAAGTGCATCCTATTTGATGTATACTTGCGTCAGAAATTTTTACAATTTTTTCTTGTAGGAACTTTATTTCTGTTATATTTTTAGAGGAGTAAACGAATGGAAGTCCAAATTCATTTACAACGTGTTGCTCATGATATCGGGATATCAGATCTTACTTCATTCGATCTTGCAGAAGCATTGGATGATGCAGATCCCTTGAAATTTCTCCGCAATGAGTTTGCTTATCCGAAAATGAGAACTTTACCATATGGTGATTTATTTTATTGAAAATTTTCAAACCGAGCACTTTAAAATCAAATAATAAGTTCCATGCTTATGAATCGTATACTTTGAATGTTGTAGGGCTAATCTCCAAAAAAAAAAAAAGTTGAATAGATGATAGTAAAAATTGAAAAGCGAATAAAATTAGACAAGTAGTTTTGCCACAATCTTAAGATGTTCTGTTAATCTCATTAGAGCTATTTTATGCTATTCTCATAAAATGTACACACTGTACTAATCACTAGTATTGGTAAGCTATATATGTATATATATATATTTTTTCAGTTGACCTATTGTTAGTGAATGCTAATGATGATGCTATCTACATGTGTGGTAATTCGTTAGGATTAATGCCGAAAGGTACAAAACGTCTTATGAATGAACAACTTGAGAAATGGGCCAACATGTAAGTATAGATTGTCCATAAAAAAACCTCTCTATCTATTGAATTATATGTGATGTTTTCAGATTTATATCTAATCTTTTGTTTTAAACACATGCCGTTTTCTTGATCCGATGCCGAAGTTGAAATTTAATGAGAAGTGAAAAGTGTGATTTCTCTGTAAAATTTAAGAAAAATTAGACCAATGGAAGAAATTGACATGAAATTTTCATTGCTTCATTTTATTCTTTTTCTATGCGATGATCTAATTTTAGGGGTGTTTTTGGACATTTACAAGAACCATTAGCATGGGCGCAAAGCGATGAATCGATACTAGATAGTATTGCCAACTTGGTAGGAGCTCAGCGAACCGAAGTAGCTTTGATGAATAGCTTAACCGTTAATTTGCACATTTTGTTGGTAAGTTTCAATTAAATTGGAATGAAAAAATTAAACGGAAGTAAAAATTCCGGATCCGTTCGAAAAATTTATTTCACCCCAAACTCGTTTTTAGTCCTAAATGACCATTTCTATATTTTACCGTATTTAATTGTGAATTCTTCTTCCAAAAATATTTTTGTTGTGATAGATATTATAAACTGGAAATTTTTCGTTGCAGGCAGCTTTTTATAAACCTACGCCGGAACGCCATAAAATATTTATTGAATCAAAAGCATTCCCCTCAGATCACTATGCCATCGAATCGCAAATTCGTTTAAAAGGATTTACTGTTGAAGAAAGTTTAATCTGCATACAACCTCGAGCCGTAAGTTTTTATACATTTATGCGCTGCAAGATTATTGTAAAGTCTTTTTGAGTTTTATGTATATTATTTTTGTTTTTTTATTGGGTAAATATAGTTCTTCCAATTCGAATATCGAGAATTACAAATGATGTACCTATCTCTTTTAAGCTGCGAAATCCGTCTTAGATTACTATTACTTTAATAATGGAACATTTTAAAAAATTTTATTTACTTTTGTAGGGTGATGACTGTATTCGAAACGAAGATATCGTAGCGCTAATTGAAGAACAAGGTGATGCGATAGCGATAATTTGGTTTAGTGCTGTTCATTATTACACGGGTCAACTCTTTGATATAAAGAAAATAACCAAGGCTGGGCATGATAAGGCAGGTGTTTCAAATATTTCTTTCCAAAATTATCGATAGTTTCGAATTTATAAAGAATTTATGTTGCTTAGCTTATGTTCATCATGAAATCACGGCATTAAACTTATAATTTATTGTCGGATTATTGGATGAATTGATTAACTGAATATGATTTCTGTTAACTATTTCTAGGGATGTATTGTTGGTTGGAATTTAGCGCATGCATTTGCAAATATTCCTTTATCGCTGCATGAATGGGATGTTGATTTTGCTTGTTGGTGTACCTATAAGTATAGTTCTTCTGGTGCCGGTGGTATTGGAGGCTTTTTCGTGCATAATCGTTTTGAAACTGATAAGCGTGAAAGGATGGTTGGTTGGTGGGGACATAAGAAAGAGACACGTTTCATCATGGATAATCGTTAGTTTCACATTTAGTGACATTTATCTTTGTTTCATCCAGAATCTTGTTTTATCCGACAAGGTATTCTCGATCTATTTGAAACTCCCGAAGTATTATCGCAATCATATTTTGATAATCTCCAATCAGTAACATCCCTAACCGCGATAGTCAAAACCTCCGACCAATTCAGATCAGTGCACTTGTTGGACTATCTACGGATTAGATATACCATAAAGATGAGAATTGAAAATTCTTTTAACCAAAATTTCAACTGAATTTTTATCTCAACCCTAAAGTAATTCAAGTTGATCATGCAACTGATAAAATATTTTGTTCCAGAATTGGATTTGGATACTGGTGCAGCAGGTTATCGTATCAGTAATCCACCGATGATGCTTATGATTCCATTAATTGCTTTTTAGAGGTAATATCGCTTTCAACTTTTATTCTAGCATAAATTGATCCATTCGGTGATAAAATATTAATAACACTCGCAATCTTAGATATTATTCTGATATTTTATGCAGAACCAAAACTAATTCTTTGCGTATTCGAAATAACTCTATAAATATTAGGTAGTTTTGTAAATGAATAATTACTTGGTTTAGATCAGCAAAAAATACTTCAGCTATTTATTTTTAGTTTTTTATTTTAGGTGCTTTCGAAAACAACAATGCAGGATTTACGAACAAAATCCATGTTACTTACTGGTTATTTGGAATACCTCATCAACCACTTCCTCAGCCCGTCTTCGTTGAATAGAAGAACTAAAAAGGTTAATTTTTTATTTTACGAAATGTTTCGTAAATTAGGTAGGCATAGGTAATTGCGCATCGATTTTTTAAGTCGTTTGAACTTTTATTTGTTTTTCATACAAAGAAATGCTTGTATTTTTAACTTGGTCAATCTTTCCTTTCCTCTTATTCACTTCATTATTATAGGTAATGTGTATTAAATGTACTTCATTATTAAAGATAATGTTATTAAAGGTAATGTGTACTATCATCACACCGTCTGATCCAGAGCAACGTGGATGCCAGCTTTCGTTGAAATTTAACGTTAATATATCACTTGTATATGAGGAATTAGTTAGAAGGGGTGTAGCGGTATGTTTAATATAAATTATAAGTTAAGTTAAAAGAAATTTTTTTCTTCATGTCAGATATTTATTCTTAAATTTTCCAAGTATAAAAAGTGGCCTTTTATATAATTTTTTTGCAGAATGATCCAAAGTTTTCCATTTTCTAGGTGGACAAACGATATCCTGATGTGATACGTGTGACACCAGTACATTTATATAATAGTTATACCGATGTCCATCGTTTTATGCGAGCATTATTAGACTCATTACTTGCTGTCGAAGGTGATATTGAGAAATGATTCGGATTCCTCTTTATATTATGATTCGGATTCCTCTTTATATCACGGAAATAATAGGAGAATTTGTATTTAGTTATTTAATAATTTCTTATTTTTCTACTTCAAAAATCTCTTTCATGTAGCATAATATGCGAGAAAAGTGTATAGTTTCTTCAATAAAAACTATGATTTGTGATATGAGTTATTAGCATTTGTTAACAGAAATTTGAATATAAAAAAAGTTATGAATTGTCACAATTTTGGCAAAACTATGTCATGACCTTATCAACGCTTAGGTCAATGAAATCGATCATTCTTGAGATTTTTATTCAAAAAAATAAGATATTTAAATTCAGTCAATTTTCAGCAAATAATAAAAAATCGTGAAATGGTGCGAATTAGGCTAAAGAAATCAAAATTTATACTTAGTATAAAATTCTTCACTACTCTTATCAAATATATAACTGGATATGTCAGATTAACTTTTTTATTCGTTATCAAAAACATCTGTTTTACTCATACAGCAGAAAATTCTTCTCTCAGAGAATTATGAATAGTTTAAATCATTTGATGTCGTTTAGATACGGTAGCTAATTTTAACTGCTTGCAATAGTAGAATGGTCAAACCCAATTTATATGTTGAGCTTTTCAAAATGGATGAGAAGGTCATAATGTTAAATGATTAGATCCGAAAATATAATCATGAGTAAACAGATATCGGAGCAGTATACTAATAAATGTCATTTAAAATCTACTGAAATAAAAGCAGTCTCTCTAGACAGCATTATTAACAACTTATCATCTATGTTGGAGTATGGAAATTTACGAATTGTTGTGATAAGAAATGCGATAACTTAATCATCATGTTATGCAAAATATATATAATTGTTGATCATGATATCGTATCCTATGCAAATCATATCCTCGATAAATTAACTGCAATATGTTCTAAAAAAATTTATATAAAATTTAGATACGTCAAGAGTTTTAATCCATCATGTTTCTGGTCCTTCATATATAATCTTTTTTATCAAGAAGTTTAACTATCTGTGATTATTTTAACGACAATATGGTATGCTAAAATAATTTCATCTATTTTTATATGCAAATATCAGTTAATCAAACTGATATAAACCATAGATTTCTTAAACATTAATGTAATCTGCTTAAGATATAGTGATCATCATCCATACAGATTATATCAAAAAATTTAACAATCAAAATAGCAAAAAGTGAAAAAAATTTGTTGGACTTAAGATGATTGATAAAATCAGATGTATTTATTTTATCAGAAATAAATTATGATAAGCAGTTATTTTTATAAATATTACAATTATTTCGTTATTAAATTGGAAATGTTTTAAAAGTTTAATAATCCTTTCATATATATTAATAGAATGATAATAATTTCAATTGCTAAATTCAAAATTTCAAATTAATAATTTTTTTCTCAGCCAATTAGTTTTCTATTTATTTCTATTATATAATTTCTATTTTTATTTTCCATAAATTTAAAATTAAAAAAGTATTATTTGTACAAATATAAGAATGTTTGAACGTTGGATGAAATTACATTCGACAAAAAAGTTTATTAAAAAATTTTTTTTTGGAATTTAATTTTATATATACTTTTCTTAATAGGAATGAATACTTACATGAAGCAAATTATAATTTCCTTTTTTAAGAGAGTGAAATGTGATATTGATATTGTTTGAAAAAAAAGAAAGTGGCAAATTGAAAAATGAAATGAAAAAATTACTGAAGAGAATGTAATATAGACAAATGACATTTGCCCTCCTAATACTTTCTTTTTTCTTGATTATTTCAAATGGAACTCGTTGAATCATATTTATATATATATATATATATATATATTTGAAATGAAATTTGTTGAATCATATTTATATATATATATATTTGAAATGAAATTTGTTGAATCATATTTATATATATATATATTTGAAATGAAATTTGTTGAATCATATTTATATATATATATATATTTGAAATGAAATTTGTTGAATCATATTTATATATATATATATTTGAAATGAAATTTGTTGAATCATATTATATATATATATATATTTGAAATGAAATTTGTTGAATCATATTTATATATATATATATTTGAAATGAAATTTGTTGAATCATATATATATATATATATATATTTGAAATGAAATTTGTTGAATCATATTTATATATATATATATTTGAAATGAAATTTGTTGAATCATATTTATATATATATATATATTTGAAATGAAATTTGTTGAATCATATTTATATATATATATATTTGAAATGAAATTTGTTGAATCATATTATATATATATATATATTTGAAATGAAATTTGTTGAATCATATTTATATATATATATATTTGAAATGAAATTTGTTGAATCATATATATATATATATATTTGAAATGAAATTTGTTGAATCATATTATATATATATATATTTTGAAATGAAATTTGTTGAATCATATTTATATATATATATATTTGAAATGAAATTTGTTGAATCATATTTATATATATATATATTTGAAATGAAATTTGTTGAATCATATTTATATATATATATATATTGAAATGAAATTTGTTGAATCATATTATATATATATATATTTGAAATGAAATTTGTTGAATCATATTTATATATATATATTTGAAATGAAATTTGTTGAATCATATTTATATATATATATATTTGAAATGAAATTTGTTGAATCATATTTATATATATATATATTTGAAATGAAATTTGTTGAATCATATTTATATATATATATATTTGAAATGAAATTTGTTGAATCATATTTATATATATATATATTTGAAATGAAATTTGTTGAATCATATTTATATATATATATATTTGAAATGAAATTTGTTGAATCATATTATATATATATATTTGAAATGAAATTTGTTGAATCATATTTATATATATATTTGAAATGAATTTGTTGAATCATATTTATATATATATATTTGAAATGAAATTTGTTGAATCATATTTATATATATATATTTGAAATGAAATTTGTTGAATCATATTTATATATATATATTTGAAATGAAATTTGTTGAATCATATTTATATATATATATATATTTGAAATGAAATTTGTTGAATCATATTTATATATATTTGATATCAAAAAAAGTTGCAAATAATATCAACCAAATATTGCAAATTTAATGATATAAAAGTTTTTCTAAGAAGATAAAAGAAAAAAAGTTTATTGCAAAAGTTTTTTTTCTTTTGGAATTTATTTTTTGATAAAAGAAATGTATGCCTTTTCTTGAAAAAAAGAAAATGTCTGAATGAGCAAATAAGATTGAATTTAAAAAAAAAAATTAAAAATTTGTCGCTATTATCTCCCTCTAAGCTTTTTCTACGCGCTGCAAAATTCATTTCAATTAATAGAAGTACTTATGCAGAAAGGACAATTTTTGAATTAAAACCTTTTTTTTTTTTTTAAAAAAAGTTGCTTTTGAGAAAGGCATTCAAATCAGTAAATGATAAAACTGGAAATGAAGTATATGCTATTCATTGACACATTACTGTCTGAAGTTTACATATAAATAATTTAAATCAATTTTATTAAGTAAAAATCTCACAGAGAGAGAGAGAGAGAGAGAGAGAAAGAGAGATAGATAGAGGGAGAGGTAGATAGTAGCAATAAATTTTCAATGTTTTTTTTGAAAATTCGATTCATCTTATTTGCTTACGAAATTTTTAAAAAATAATAATAAAAATTTTTAGTTCCCAAATTTACGTTTAAAATTTTATTTTTCTTTTCCCTCTTCTCCTCTCTCAAAATATAAATTATCTCTTTTCTATACTTTTCCTTAAATGCTCATTTCATACTTTTTTCCGTAACCTATCGATGATGATCATTTACTGAAAATTGATTAATTTTAACATTCATGCATGCATTCACGTGATTGTCATTCAAGAAGTTAATTATTTTCCGGTATAATCGAGACTTGCATATCAACGTATCTCATTTATCATCTTCGATTTCAATTCATAAATTCACGCAATGATTAATAATTTCAATTTTCATCCAATTCATTTCATTTCAAATTTTTACGTAATACTTCACGTTTCTTTACGTATTTTGCTAAATTTATATGTTCAATAACAAATATCATTATAACTTACAAATATATATATTCTCATTTTTGTTTTCTCTTTATCTCTCTTTCTCTCTCTCTCTCTCCTTCTTTTACTCTCTAAGAAAAAGTCGAAATTTTTTTAGGAAATTTTTCATTTAAATTTCTTTTGTTTTGCTCTTTGTTCACTGATAAAAATATATCAATCTTTCTTATCTTTTTTTTTATTTATAAAACATTTTCATAGCAAAATTTTGACTTTTCGGATATATTTTGACAACAAAAAAAAAAAAACGAATGTTAAAGATATGTTCAAACCATTGCTTTCTTCTTATTTTTTTTTTTAAAGACATGAGAAATTGATACATGCATTTGATATATTGTAATAAGAAATGGTTGGTTGGTTGGTTGATTGGTTAATTGGTTGATTGGTTGATTGGTTGATTGGTTGATTGGTTGATCACAAATTATCATCAATCAATTTGATAATTTAAAAATAAAAAGAGAAGTGAAGAAGAGCATTTACAGCATTTATAACATTTGGTTATCCGATTGTTTTTTAAAAAGTTTATTCCTTTCTTCTTCTTCTACTTCTACTTCTATTTTATTTATTCATTTTTCTTTTATCTTTTATCTTTTTTTTTTTTAAAAATAATTATCTTTGCATCATTCTATGAAATATATTTAATCAAATGATATCATTTATTGCAAAATGATAAATGATAAATGATTTATCTCATCTTAAAGGGATATAAATGAATTTTATTTTTTTTTTTTAACATTTTTCTTTTAAAATGTATATTTTAAACTTTTCAATTTAAACTGATTAAATTAATATCAATATAATACCTATATGGAATATAAATTATTTTATTTCTAAAAATTTCAAATTATAAATTTTTTTTTATCAATTGATTATCACTTAATAAAATTGCTTTTGTTTTCTATTGAAAGGTAAGATGATATAGAGCAGATATATGTAAAATACAGGTATTCGTGAAACTGCTCTGAGAATTTTTATATATAATATTTTTACTTAAACACACAACAAATTAGTTATAAATGATGCAATTCCTTGAATTCGTTTTTGTTATCATTTTAGGCTTCTTTTATCATAAATTTTCTTTTTTATCACATTTATTTCTCATTGTTACATACATTCTTATTGATAATGATAATGATTAGAAAGAGAGATAGCGATATTAGTTACTTGAATTATTTTATTTCACCTATTAAAATGCTTCATTTATCAATGTAACAATTTAGATTTAGATTCAAATGATCATAAAATGATAATGCACGATATAATATATAAATTTTCGATTATAATTTTTAGAATTTGATTGATTAATTCTGATTTTTAAATTTTTTTTATTTATAATTCGCTCATTGATACGTTTCAATAAAATTTTAATATTATTTAATGTATGCCAAATAAATTATAAATTATCTTATCAAATATTATTCCAATTTTATTCAAATAAATTAACAAAAAATTAAAGAATAAATTATCAAAAATATCTTTTTAAAAAAACAAAACATTAAATATTTATTTTGGTTTTTTTTTTTCATTTTTTGATAAATTATTTCGAATTTATTGGTATGAATAAAAGAAATATACATTTAGTCATCAATAATAAATTATTATTAAAGCAAAAATACTTTAAACAAATATTATCATCTGATATGATCAAATATTGATAAGGCTAAAGAAATAATTGAATAGTTATCATTTGAAATATTTTGTAAGATATAATTATTTGCAAATATTTTAGTATATTTGAAAAAAAAATAGTTCTTCATAAATGTTAACAATTGAATCATTTTCTGTTTAAATCCTAATATTAGACAGGATGCGAACGATTTATTTCAAATTGACAGATGGAATGGAATATATGTGAAATTTCAATTAAATATAAAAAATAGAAAAACTTTTTATAATTGATCGAGAATGAGTCAATATTTTGTATTTTTCAATGATTAAAACATACTTCAATATTTATACGAAACTGATAAGAATGTCGAGATATTTCATTTTATTCCGGTTTGATAAAAAAAAAAAAAAAAAAAAGATGAATGGAAAACGAAAAATAGAATTTAAGCAATGATAATCTGGATACTGTATATTATCAAAATATTATCAAATACAAAGAAGCAAAACGGATTTTATCGCTTTTTTCTCTTTCTCTCTCTCTCTCTCTCTCTTTCATAAAGAAATTTTCTTTCTTAAATAATAAACAGAGTATAGTAATAATAGAAAGAATAAAAGGTTGAAATTTCTTATTTTTATTCTCATTTCAATATATCATATTTCTTATTAAAATTTCAACTTTTATAGCAAAGAATTAATAATATGAAAATATGATAATAAATATATAAAATAGAAGAGATGATGAAGGAGGGAAAAAAAAGTGAAAAATGCTTTGGCTTTCATTTTAAAATGAAAATATTTTTATCACATATATATATATATACATATATCATTTATCATTTATCATTTATCCTTTTATTAATTAAATATTTTAAATTGATTATTGTTTATTTGAGCAATAATAAGTCGACATAATTCTCATCCCTTTCACATATACATTTTTTTTTAAAAACTTATCTTAAACTTTATTTAACTATCTATGCCATTCTCCTAATTATTGTAGGAAAACAAGATTGAATAAAGATAATTAAGAAATATGAGGCAAACAAAAATTGTCATTTTGATGATATTAAAATTGAAAAATTGTTAAATGAAATTTTAATAAAGATTTATTTGTTTAAAATGCTAAAATATATCTAAACTATCTATTTGTTTTCTGATATATTGATAATGATTATGATAATGATGATAATGATGTGATGGTATGTTGTGTTGCTGCTGATGCTACTGCTAGTGCTATCGAAGAATGATAAATATCTATCATCTGAAAAAGGATCACAGTACCAGCTGTCTATTTAATCATTTATTTTTAATCCACCAGCTGGTTGATATTTTCAATGTATCTAAAAAAACATATGACAAATGATAACAACGAAAAAAAAAATAAACAAATAAACAAGTAAATTAATATCTTTTGCTAAATAAAACTATCATATGATAATCATTTATTTAAAGAAAAATTTTGAGCAAAAGATTTTTCAGAAATAATCGTAGTTCTGTTAATTCTTGCAACATTACATTCTATTAGTTTACAACAATCAGAAAATATATGGTAAGTATCGTTCTCGTCTTTTTTTTTTTCAAATAAGCTGATCAAGATTTAACAGTAATCATAGCTCTCTTATCATATCTATTTACTTATCAATTTTGATTTTACTTTTTAGCAATTATTTGAAATATGTCATAAGAAAAATGAAATATAAATAAATATTTTTTAAATGTAAAGGAAAAAAATTATTAATTTTTGAATGATTGTAAAATTCAAAATATCATTTATGAGGAAAATGATATGTATGAAATTTGAAGAATTTCTTCATTATTTTTAAAAATTTTTTATCGATTGAATGACATAATTTTAAAAAAAAAAGAATCAAAGAGGCAATTTTCGAGAGAGAATCTTTCTCTCTCTCTCTCTCTCCCTTTCTCTCCTTCTTTCTTTCTCTCGCTTTTTCTCCCTTCTCTTTACCTTTCTTCTTTTTTTCACTTTTAAATTTATCTTCATTCTTAATTTGACTAAAACTTATGAAAATATATAAAAATCGTATTTTTCTTTTTCAAAGAGGCAATCTTCGAAAGAAAATCTCTTTCTCATTCTCTCTTTCGCTCCCTCTCTCTCTCTCTCTCTCTCTCTATCCTTTTTTTTTTCATTTTCAAATTTATCTGCATTTTTAATTTGACTAAGACTTATGAAAATACATAAAAATTTTTTCTCTCTCTCTCCCTCTCTCTCCCTTGCTCCTCTCTCTCAAACGATTTCTTTATAAAAAAGAAAACCGTTTACGAGCAACAATTATTTCTTTTTTTTTACATCAAACTATAAAAGATTTTAAAATTGGCAATTATGATTGCACCAAAATATTATTAGTCAATCATCAATTTCTTATCATACAACTGATTTTAACAATTCCTTTCTCTTATCATACAACTGATTTTAACAATTTCTTCTATCATTCCTCTTTGATAATAATTTATTAACCTAATTTAATGCTATCATTTTTTTATTTTTCATTCTGATAATAAAATTATCATTTCAATTTATATTATTCGATTGATTAATTATATTTATAAAATTTTTAAAATATTAAATATTATTTTATTGCTTAAAATATATGTTAACAATTTAAAAAAAAACTATTAGATTAGATATTCCTATAATTTGCTAAGATAAGATATCTTCGTATTATCTTAACTATATTTGATTTTAAGCTTAACAATAATCATTGCAATACAACTTATAGATATCAAATATCATCATTATATTCTTTTTTTTTTCTTCTTCTCTTTTCCTTCTCTTCCTTTTTACACTTTTTTTTTTCATTTTCAAACTTTCATTTCATTGATTATTGAAATAAATTTTTTCTTATCAAATATTATGCTTACTTACTCTTATGCTTATCATTTAAATCAAAAAAAAACTTTCTTATCAACTAATAAATTGAAAATATTTCGTCTGATAATTTATTTTGGATCAGTGATTTTTTTTGTAACAATGCTTAAATTTGATGATATAAGTTATACAATTTATTTAATCAATTTCAACAAATTATTCACTGTGATAAGCATAAATTGATAAATTTCCAATCGTTCGTTTCTTTCGTCTTTTGATATAACAAAACTTTTCAAAAATTAAAATTCTATTTAAATCACTTTGCTTGTAGAAGAAAGTATTAGTGATATTGCGATATGATTATTAATAAGAATGAAGGGATGATAAAGTATTAAAATAACTGATAATATTTTCTTAATTAATCATTTATCCATTCTTATTAATAATAATCATTCAATGATAAATTAGTCGTTATCATTTGAGCAATTAAAGTTTCTGTTTTTTTTTCCTTAATTTTGCATTTTTTTTTTTGTCCCATTTTCTGATTCATCGATAATACTTTAATATTTCAACATGGTGTTTTTTTTTTAGTAGTGTATACAAAACATCAAATCATTTTTTATTTATTTATTTATTTTTTCTATCAAATGTGCTTCAATATTTATTTCTCTTTTTTTTTTTTTTTTTTAGATTATAAAATAAAAAAATTTTTTTTTTTAAATATTAATAGGCTATAAATTAATTTTTTCGCATATATTTAATGCAAGAAAGGATGGAAAAATCATTGACACACTTTAAAGTCTTTTTTTTTATTTCTTTAAAATTAAAAAAAAAAAATGAAATGAAATGAAATAATTTTCATTATCGGATAATTAATTTTTATTGTTAAGAATAAAAAAAAAAAAAAAGACAAACGAAGCTCTTCGCTTTTTTAATTTTTTAGATTTAAAATTGATAAAATATACCATTTAAGAAGATAAAATGAATTTTTCTTTTCTCTCTTTTTTTTTTTTTTTTCATACAATTTTTTGAAAGAAATAAAATTTAATATTTTTTGAGAATATTATGAAAATTTTAAAATTTCCGATGATAAAAAAAAATCTATTTGCAAATATCATTATCACACATAGGAAATGATTGACTATGAATTAAATGATGTGGAGATAAAAAAAAAAAAAATGGACTGTTTGCTAAAAATTTCTTCAAATAGCATAAAAATGAAACGATGATATGATGATGAAATTGATGATAATTTCAACAATATATTAGCTGTTAGAAGTTCAAGAGAATTTATCACTTGTTATATTAATCAAGTAAAAATCATCATACATAAAATGATTACAATGTTAAAGTTTATATAATATATTAATCAGAGAAAAATCGTCACATATATAAAATGATGATAAAATTTATGATACATTAATTAAACAAAAATCATTATATATAAAATGATAATGATAAAGTTTATATGATGTATTAATCAAGTAAAAATCATCATATATAAAATGATAAAGTTTGCAATTTTGATAAAATGATACAATTTTATTTAACGATAATCGATTAAATCATTTTCACTTATACAACAATTATTTATGAATTAAATCATAAAATTAAAAAAATTTTATTCGTTTTTCTAAATTTTCCAAAATGAAAAATCAATGTGCAAACTAAAAAAAAAAAAAGTTTTATAAAATGAAAGTGCAGAAGAAGAAGAAGAAGAAGAGAGAGAGAGAGAGAGAGAGGGAGAGAGAATGAAATGAAATGGAAAAAAAAAAGGACGAGAATGCCGCAATTTTATAAAATGCTGTTCGAGTAGAAGCAGCAAGTTGAAAGTGAAAGTGTCGTTAATTTTTGCAAAATTTATGACAAATGCATCGTTATCATACAACAATTATTTATTGCCATCTTTTTAGTAAAATAAAATTTCAACAATTTTTCAATTATTAAATTTAGCATTACATTCCAATAAAAATTTAACTAAAATTAATCAAATAATTCTTATAAATTAATTGATAAATTCGATATGATTGAAATTTTTCTAAATTTTATTTTCATTCATTCATCTTACAATTGATTGATAAATTTGATAATTTAAATGGATCAAGCAATCAATCAATATTCATTTTTATCAATACTATCATATGGTTTTATTTTATATTAAATAAATCTATCATCGTATAAAATTTACGAAAAATTAAATCTTTTATCAATTTTATTCCATAATCGATTTTTGATAATATCGATCAATCGATTGAAATTACAATCACTTTTAACAAAAATTATTTTAATACTTTCTCTTCTTTTTATTTTTTTTCTTTTTAAATAAATAATATCTAATGAATGATAAATTTTGTTTTGATATCGATAAGTCAATTTCGAAATTTGTGAGCGATTATTTTGCATTGAACTATTGAAATTTCAATCTTTTAATAATTTCACCAAAATTGCCTCTCACATTTCAATCATTTCTTTTTTTATTTTGCAATTTGCAGGAAAAATCTGTCATATTACGACAAAAATATTCCTATGATAATTTCTTTTGGGTATGTATTTTTTTTTTTTTTTGAAAAAGTTTTGATGACAATGAATTGGGTATGATGATGAAAGGAGAAATATAGGACGACGAGAAATGAAAAGATACGGTTAGATCGGTTTTTCAATTTTTTTTTTTCGTATTTAAATTGCTATTTGAATAAATGACTAATCGAAGAGAAGGAAGATGATTATAATGATAAATAATCCTGATAATGATAACGAATAATGGTAAAAAAAAATTTACATATTCACTTTTATTCAAACGAACAAATTAATAATAATAATTGGGCCAACAGAGTAATAGATAATTGTGAATTGATTATATAACTGGCCTAACACTATAATACATTGTGTTATATTGTTTAGGCCTATATTAATAATAATAATAGTGATAGTAATAATAATAATATCAATAACTAATAATAATAATAATAATAACAGTAACAAATAATAATAATAGTGATGATAATAAAATAATAATAAGAATAATGATAGCAATGATAATAATAATAGCAATACTAATAGTAGTAATAATAATGCTATAAAATAAATTAGTTTATTGATTAAATATTAGATTAGAAAGACTATAATTGTTAACGATAATGTTAACAATAATTATTTAATTTAATTTGTTATTTCTCATTCTAAAATTTGCCTTTCATAGTTCAAACAAAAAAAAAAATGAATAAATTATATTTTTTAAGTGAGTGAATGAAAAATTTTAATATGTTCCCTTCCCTTTAAGTAAATTTTTTAGTTAAAAGAAAATTTTTATTGCCAAAGATAATATAATATATTTTTCCTTTTTTTCTTTTTTTTTTTGAACCAATTCTAATAAAAGGTTTATTGTGAATATTAATATCTTTGCTAATGTATTTTCTATTTTTCTTTTTTTTTTTTTTTTTGTTGTTGTAATATAAGTTATAATAAATGGCTTAAACTTTTTATCTTTCCTTTTTTTTTTCCATTCATTTTCTTTTTAAGTTGACAACCTTTTCATAAAGCATCTCTTCACCATTTTTCATTTTTAATAAATATGAGAAAGAGATGGGAAAAGATGCAAAATTAGCCTAGCTATATTTTAGAAACTTAATGGACCGAAATATTTGAATGATAGAATTTTTTATTTTTTTCTTTTACTCTCTTCAATAATTCTAGGCTATTTTAGGCCATATATTTAGGCCGTTATGTTTTTTATTTAACATATCAATGAAAATGTAATTGTTATTTTATAATTATTTTAATTTGCGTAATCTTTGAGAATAAAAATTTTAGAAAAGAAAAAATTTCTAATTGATCGCTTTCTTTCAATTAATATTTGTTAATAATATAAGATTGATAGTTGTAGAAATTGTTAGTTACTTCCTAAAAATTACAACTTATATTTTCAACTGTTACGATAACATTCTCGTTGATCGATTGATATATCAAGAAGAAGAAAAAAATGGAAAGTTTCTCGAGAGATTTCGTCTTCCATTCTTTTCCTACTTTTTTTTTTTTAAATAGAAACTTTTTCCGCTTGATTGCTACTGTTATTTTGATTAAAAAAATTTCTAGAATATACTAACTATTGCAATATGGCTTATTCAGCGATGAATGATAAATGATACATTCATCATGATAATCATTCTTCCAAACCAATTGAAATAAGTTTGGGTTTTTATTGTCGAGAAATAAGAATGGATGGATGAACATGAAATGTCAACAAGATGACAATTTAAATATTGCTTCTTGTCCTATCATATCATATCATATCATATCATATCATATCGTCTAGACTAAGATAACAACAACTATAAATTATTAAAAAAATCATTCGTAGTTTTGTCTTCAATTTCTTACTTTTTCGTTTCCATCCTTTTTTTCCATACAATTACCGAAGTGTTACTTTTACTTTGCTACAAATTTTATTTCATTTATAATTAATTCTTTCATTTCCGATTAATGGTAAAAATATTTTAATTCTATGTTATATTCTTATTGATTACAAATAATTAATAAGTTGTAATATTTCAATTTATAATTAATTTTTCTATTTTAATAAACAGTAATAAAAATATATTTCTATAATATTATTATATGTATATGTATATTGAATATATATAAATTGAGTATATATGTATTGATTATATATGTATTGAGTATATATATTGAGTATATATATTGAGTATATATATATTGAGCACATATATGTTGAGTATATATAAATTGAGTATATATGTATTGAGTATATATATATTGAGTATATATGTATTGAGTATATATATATGATGTATTGAGTATACACCTTTCTAACTTTTAATTCTTTTTATTAACTATTTTTGATTTATAAGTTTTTTCTGCAGAAATTTTTAATTTCTTGTTAAATGCTTTTTTTAAATTTATTATATTATTTGTAATCGATAAGAATATAACATAAAATTTGAATATTACTTTTTTATTTCACAATTTAGTATATTTGGTATGAATAATATTCGTTATTATTCTAAATTATATTTGAAAATAGGAAATTGAATAATTATTTATTATTAATACCTTTTAGAATATATTTTGAAATATATTCTAAGAAATGTTTAATTATTTTTTTATTTTTATATTCTCAATTTCTTCCCTTTTTCTATTCTTTACTTTTTTAATATATTTAATTTGAATAAATAAAAATTTTTAAAATACAAATATTAATAATAATATGATAAATTGAATGAGATATGATTATTTATTTTCTTTAAAATATATTATTCTATCCTTTCAATTCTATTTATTCTTATATCTTAATTCCGATTTTATTATTTATTTGAAATTGTCAATGAATTATTATTATTGAAAAATGTCATGGTAACAAATAAACTATCCAATTTCATTTATTTCTATTATCAAATAAATACTAATAACTTATTACGACAGTAATATTTTAATAAAATTATTGAGAACGAATCTTATCATTCATTATCATTATATTATCATTTCTTTTTCTAAATTTGTTAATACAAAATAAATTAAATTAAATTTTTAATATTAAATGCAAAAATAAATAAAAAAGTAAATTAAATTTGAAAAGAAATAAAAATTAAATAAACTTTTAAACAATTTCAAATTATCAAAAATTATATAAAATACAATTATATTATAATATGCCATTATCTTCTTTTTTTTCCTTATCAATCATAGAAATATGGAAATAATTAAGTTAATTGATCAATCAATTAGTAATTATAGTGAAATTATCATTAATTCGATACAGGTATGTATGTATGTTGTATGCATGTGTATGTATGTTGTGTGTATGTATGTTGTATGCATGTGTATGTATGTGTGTGTGTGAGTATGCATAGAAAGAATAATTCTAAGATTAAATTATTTTAAATAAATTTTATTTTCATTTATTTTATTTCCATTCTTGCTTAGACTTAGGAAAAATATTTGTTTAAAAAGTAAATAATATTCGTATAAATCTTAATTTTAATAATTCATTGACAATAATAAACTTAATCGAGAGAGAATATTTCTTCGAGAATTTCATCATAATGAATTTTCGAGAAATGAATGATATGAAATTATATTGAATGCTGAGATTATCGGATAAACTAAATAATAATTATTGGAATATTTTTAGAGCTCTGCGGGACATAGATAGGTTGCATTTCGCATTTTGGTTAATAATAGTTGCGGAAAAAAGAAAAAACGTATCGTCTAGACAGCAGCACCAAATGACACACCCGCACCTGCATCCGCACCTTGAATGCCCGCGCATCACTGCATGCATGCACGTCTTATATATATATATATATATATATACTGCATTGTTATAGCAGTTGTTATGCTATTTGTTCATTTTCATTTTAAAAAGAATATTTGAAATAAATTTTTCTTATTAGTCTATTTTGTTTGTCTGAATGGAATAGACTATTTGTTCTACCTGGATAGTTTATTATCATTTAAGAATAAAAGACTATTTCTACCTGGATAGTTTATTATCATTTAAGAATAAAAGACTATCTACCTGGATAGTTTATTATCATTTAAGAATAAAAGACTATTTGTCTACCTGGATAGTTTATTATCATTTAGGAATAAAAGACTATTTGTCTACCTGGATAGTTTATTATCATTTAAGAATAAAAGACTATTTGTCTACCTGGATAGTTTATTATCATTTAAGAATAAAAGACTATTTGTCTACCTGGATAGTTTATTATCATTTAAGAATAAAAGACTATTTGTCTACCTGGATAGTTTATTATCATTTAAGAATAAAAGACTATTTGTCTACCTGGATAGTTTATTATCATTTAAGAATAAAAGACTATTTGTCTACCCGAATAAGTTTGTCATTGCTTAGGATAGAATAAATTATTTGCCTACCTGAACAATTTATTATCATCTAGATAATGATTAAGATTTTTTGTTTACCTGGATAATTTTATCATCATCCAGGATAGAATAGACTATTTGTCTACATGAACAATTAGTTTATCATCGTCCAGGGAAATGACTGATGGAAATAATTATTTGCTTTGCTAATTGCGTCAGCTCTTTTTTTTCTATTCTCGACTCTCAAAAGGGAGAGTCGATTGATGGATGATTAGAATAATCGAGCTTTATCGCTTGGCGTCTTTATGGTTTGAAAATGAAAAAAAAAATTTATGTCGTGCATTGGCATTATCAATAGAATTCATAGTTGTTTTGCATTCATTGGAATTAAAATAATTTTAAGATCGATCAATTCTAACTGACAAATTTCTTCTCTTATTTTTATTAATACTTTTAATTTCATTTAAATTTAACAATTATTTCATTTATAGCAACGATTTTATACATTATTGAAAGCATTACTAATCATTCATATTTAATCATTATCATTATCATATATCTAATTGATAAGCATATCTTATTCATTGTTTGAAAAATAATTCATTTTTCAAAATAACAACCATCTCCAACTAATCCATCATTATATATTCATTCTGTCATTTCTCTAAGTTGTCAATATTTGCTTTTTTAACTCTTTTTTTTTTTATAAATATAATAGAATGACAGATTAAGATCAATTTGTGGATTTAATTCATTAGATAATTTGTAAACTATACTATGATTTTTTATCGCGATATCATGATAATTATAATATTATAAACAAGCTTATTATCATTAGATTAATTCCCGATAGTTTGATTAAATCTCTTTCAGAATATTTTTCATGAATCTGAAGTAATCAAGAATTTATTTCTCGACTGTTATTTCATTTCATTCAATTACCATTATAAAGATCGAGAAAATCAGGAACAAAGATATCTCTTTTATCTTTCATATAGCGATATTATCATTAAGAGTTATATCATTTTAGATATATGCCGGCCAATCCAACAAATCTAATAATAATAATATATTTTCAGATTTTCCAAAAATCAGTAACAAGCATTATCAATATGCTTAGCACATACACTTAAATGATGATAAGACGTTATCATCAATTGTTAGTGATGATAAGAAATATTTTTCCAAGCGAACAGGAAAAAAAGTCATTTCAGAATTTTATAGCTCAAAAAAAAGTATGAAACATTTAACGATGGTTGTTCAAAAATGTTGATAACTATATCATTAATTTTTTTCGTCTCCGTATTGTCTATCTTAAGAGTTATCTTCATTCTTATATTAGATATTGATAGGATACAGTATTTATTAGATATGATTATCATGTGAGGACAATTTTGACAAGTAATAAATTCTCTAAAAATTTCAACATTTTCTAAAAAATTTGCATAAATTTTATAATTCTTATAAGTTGATCATGATTCAGTATTAATCAATTCATTCTTATAGTTTTAATTATCATTGTATCAATAGTATCTGTGATATTGTTAATTGGTATTATCAGTAAATCAGTTATCAGTTAAGAAAATATTCCATAAATGTTGTTGTTGAATAAATAGGTAATTTGGATTGAATTTCTTTTTGCTTTCAATTTTATAAAAATTTCAAATATAAATCTTATCCTTTAGAATGGATTTTCCAATTTTATTTTTTTTGCGGCAAAATGATAAGTTCATTTTTTATTGATATTTAAGTTTATTTGCATATTGTAAAATATTTTATCAACAATTAATGTAAGATGATTCTGAAGTCATTATGGCTGTAAGTTATGGCTTCAGATGAATCTTTCAAGTTGATGCAATGATATACTATTTATATATATATTAGTTACATATATATCTGATCATGTTAATAATCTCTTGGCTTATCAAGATCAATAAAAAAACATCTCACCTTTGGTATAATGGCAGATAAAAAAAGATGAGATCATTTGACCTCTCAACTTTGTCAGAGAAATATTTACATTTCTTCAATAATAAATAGACATTTCCAAAACTGGAAGCTTGTGCATATATGCTACACAAATAAACTTTTTGCAGATACCCCTGGTGAACCTTTTCTCTCTCTTAACTCCTTCAATACTCAGCAGGAGAGAGGGTAATCATCATCTATACAAACATCTTCCGACAAGTTCATACCTTTCAACACCGTATTTAAATCTTCTTAACCTAACCTACTCTCTCTTTCATTCTCTTTCATTTCCTTTCCATTCTCAATCATCATCTTAACTACTTTGTAGTCGGTAAATTGAACAATTTGATGATTACCTGAAACTTCAGATACTAATTATAACCATTGACAATACATAACGAAATGAAGCAAAGAATTTTCCAAGAAATGTGTATCAGTATGTTCTAATAATAGAAATCGGTAATTAGGGTCATTTAGATAACAATAAGAGGTCAAGATACAGCAATAGAATATATTATAAAGTATAACAATAATTAATCAAGGTCATCAACGGAAGAGAAAGTCGACGAATTTACTTCTTTTGTACGAATTATGATAATTACTTCTCGGAATCTTACAATTATGCTCTATCAATCAGACTCATTGATCAGACTCACCTTGCTAAATAAAAGTTGTAATTGTTTGATAATTAAAAATATGTGGGAATGTAAACATAATATAATTGATATATATTTAGAATAATTCATATTATTAAATTATATGATAATTGTATATTAGATAATTGAAAACGAATTAATATGCATAATTTCTGAAAAGTTATTAAAGAATGTTTATCGAGAATTTTTTTTTTTTGTATTGCTGAAATCAACTAGACATAGGATTGAAAAATAGAGGAATAAAAAGACATAGGATTGAAAATATAGGAATAAAAAGACATAGGATTGAAAAATATAGGAATAAAAAAGACATAGGATTGAAAAATATAGGAATAAAAAAGACATAGGATTGAAAAATATAGGAATAAAAAAAACATAGGATTGAAAAATATAGAAATAAAAAAGACATATGATTGAAAAATACAGGAATAAAAAGACATAGAATTGAAAAATATAGAAATAAAAAAGACATAGGATTGAAAAATACAGGAATAAAAAGACATAGAATTGAAAAATATAGAAATAAAAAAGACATAGGATTGAAAAATACAGGAATAAAAAGACATAGAATTGAAAAATATAGAAATAAAAAAGACATAGGATTGAAAAATACAGGAATAAAAAGACATAGAATTGAAAAATATAGGAATAAAAATAAATAAAAATAATAGTAATAAATTTAAGTTCCAAATTTATATAATAAAATTTTAGGCCTTTTGAAAATTTCAATTTTTATGGATAAAATAAATAAAAAGATTTTTCGTTTTTTTTGTGAGTGAAAGAAAAAAAAGGAATGAATGAATGAATTATTTATTTTTTTTTTTTTAGACAATTTGATTTATTTGAAATTTTTTGTCATTTTTATTTTTAAATATATTTTCATTGTATTCGTTTCTATGCTAACATATTCATTTTTGCAAAGTTTTTGTCGTTTTCTTTTTTGTTGACAAATGAATGTTTTCCTTTTATTTAACAAAGATATATATTCATAGTATAAAAAATATGAAATGAAGCATATATTCGTTCTTATCTATCTATTTCGAGAATTATCATTCGTTGAATCATACAGATACTTATGAGAAATATCTTAAAGAATAGATATCATGATCATGATATATATATATATATATATATATATATATATATATATATAGATATTGTCAAACACTTATAAAATGCATGCATGACCTGGATCGAGTAAAAGCTGAAGTATTCTTCTACATATACGACGATAATGTTTGATTGCTCAAGGACATCATTTGCTATTATACTTTATACCTTTTGTCATATCGGACATTGGAAAATGAAATTACGAAGTATCGAAATAATAACCTTGATAAGAAATCAATCAATATTTTCAAGGAGAAATTGAGTTAATTATATTTTTCAATTTTCAATATTTAATAATCCATTAGTAATATTGCCTTAATCAAGGAATCATAAAATTGCCATAATTAGAATAAGATAAATAAAGTTGCAATAAATTGAACAATATTATTGAAATATTGTTCAATTTATTTTTATAAATAATCATATTTTCAAATAATAAAAAATCTTAAATGTCTAAAACTATTACGATAATTCTAGTAAAGTAATGAATTTAAATAAAAATTTTAAATCTTATTTAATAATTTGAATTGTAATGATAAAAGATTTGATATTTTTATCATATTCCGATCGATTATTTTATTATTTAATTAAAATAATACTAATATTTATCATATTTAATCGATTATTTAATCAATTATTTAATCAAAATAATTCTAATATTTATCATATTCCGATCGATTGTTTTGCATAATAAATGAATGCAAGTCATTTCTTTAAGTTTTATTCCAAAATTTTAATTTTTTTTTATGCAAATATTTTCTATCATTTTTCGATGGACAACAAAAAAAAGCAAAAATTTGTGTGCTAAATTTGGAAATTCAATGAACCGAAATTGTCGTACATTCTTGCATAAAATAATATTTTTTTTTCCTTTTACTAAAAAGTTTTCCAAAACATATGGATGGATGAATAGATGGATGGATGGATGGATGGATGGATGGATGGATGGAAGGATAGATGGATGGATGGAAGGATGGAAGAATGGAAGGATGGATGGATAGTTAGAAGGAAGATGTTTAGAGCTTACCAATCACAATAATCATTGCCTTATCATTTTATATTCGAAAAAGAGCTTTGTAGGAAAATAATACCGTAATTTCGTGCATAATATTTACTTCTTCCGGCCTATCGATTGTTGTTATTTGTACGGATAGATAGATAAGATAGATGGAAAGATGGATAGATGGAAGGATAGTTGAATCTTCTTTCATTCATTACACATTCTTTTTACTTCCATCTCTTATCTTTACTGATATAAATGTATGTAGAAATGTATTGATATGATTATTTGATATTTAAATTTTTATTGCAAAAGAAATCAATTGAAGGAAGAAGAATTGATGAACGAAAAAATGATGAAGCATGATGAAATAAATGTATGATGATGATGATGATGATAATGATGATAATGATGATTAACTAACGGACGACAATTTGACAATTGATTTGAACCAATGACAGTTTAACCAGCTGGTGATAGGATTAAAATGAAATAGCATGATAAATGAATGATGATGATGATGTTGATGATGATGACCTTGTTTAAAAAGGTCATGAGTCATCATTACTAATGTTTCCAATAAGGGTCAATAATGATAATAATAGCTCTAAAAGGGATGGATTAAATCCATAAGATCGGATAAATTCTGCATAATATAATAAATAATAATAATAATAATATATATATATATATAAGGAAGGAAATAATTGATAATTAGCGTAGCATGCAATAAAATTATCCGTTTTAGCAATCAATTTTGCCAAGTAATTAGGTTTAGCTTTAGCTTTCTTTAGCTTTGATAATTATTATCCCAATTGTTCCAAATTGTTAATAATATTTTAATATTAATGATAAAGATAGAGGAAAGATAGATGTTAATTGATATTACATTTCATGCTATAAGCATTTGTTAATTATACATAAAATAGATTAGTAATTAGTAATATCAAACTGTGCCATTTATATTTTCTTCCTTTCAACAAATTCATATTTTACTCATATCATTCAATCAATCTATACTTTATCATAATTGTCATTTCATTTTTTTTTTTACAGATCATTCTGTTGATATCTGAAATTGATAATGATAATATCCAATATTGGCAAGATGATTAATCTATAATAAGTAATAGCAATAGACATTATTACTCAATCGTATAGAAATCGTTTTGTCTGATAGGAATAAAATTTAAAATCTTCAACCGATAAGCTATAAGCTTTAACCCGAAACTTTTGTCGGCACAATTAAAAGCTGTCACTTTTTTGCCATTCATTTTCACAAACATATGCCTATCCTACCATTCGTTTCATTTTCCTTTGAAGATTAAATTGTTGGCCCGAAAAGACGAAGAGATAGATTTATTGTCATCTCTTCGGATACATGTTACTCTTACTATAATGATACAATATGCCTCTCTTATCGTTGTCGTGGTTTTGTGGCTGGCCGTCAATTCGACCTTCCATCTTTGCATTTTCCTTCATCTAATTAACTATCTTTCTATTGAATAATTGATTCAATACCCATTTCATCAAACTAATCAAATAAACGAATTTTAGGTTCAAAAATTAGGATATCTATTTGTTGGAAATTTGAATTAAATAAACGTATTCATATTGCTTTGCAAAATGAATTAAATTAAAAATAAAATAGAAAAAGAAAAAAAAGAAGTAAGCAATTAGATCAATTGAGAAATCTCGAGCTTCTGATAATTAGCAAATAATATGATAATTATTAGCTTGATATACTAGGCTCAAGAGCAAAATATCTAATTAAAAATTCCATTCATATTTTATGGCCTAATTTAATAGCATATAAGCGGAATTTGTTGGCTTATGACAAATTTGCAACAGTTTCAAAGTATCATTCTGTACTGTAATAATTATAAAATTGAGCAAATAATTGCTAAGTTTGCTAAAATAACTTTGGCTCTATTTAATCATACATTTATATAAAATTACCTTTGTATATAATTAAATTTTCTTATTTCATATATGCAAATATGCATAAATCATAAAATTAAATTTAAATAAATATTAAATGTAAACTTTGCTAATATTAATAAATGTTCGATAATAATAACTTCATTTCATTTCCATATTTTATGCGTAATTTTTATGAATAATCAAAGTTTTTTTTTTTTCTTTTAAAAAACTAATTCGTTTAGAGAGAGAGAGAGAGAGAGAGAGAGAGAGAGGAGAGAGAGAGAGAGAAAAAAAGGCGGAAAAAAAAAAAACGATTCATCGATCGATCTGTTCGACGATCTCCGATAAAATCCTTTCATAAATTTCATCATTTCTCTCTTCAATTCTCTTCACCATCAAATATATTTATTTATTTCTATGTTATATGAATGATGAAAGTTATTGTTCAGTTATGGATGATACATTTGAAATTGTCCTTGTATACAACTTCCCTCTCATTTTTTTCCTTTTTTTTTCTCTCTCTCTCTCTCTCTTTCAATATTTTCAATCATTTTTATTTGTTTATTTGTTTGCTCATCCGATCATTGCTACATATAATTTACGTTACGGTACATTTCTTTTCCACAACTAATTTATTATATCAAATAACCTTGGCCTCATTATCATTATCAAATCATCATCATCATCATCATCGTCATCATCATCATCATCATCATCATCATCATCATCATCATCATCATTATCGTAAAGAAATAAATGATCAACAACAACTAACAACAACAATGACAACAACAACAACAACAACAACAACAACAGTAGTAATAACGTTTTCTTAATTTAAACGTATGTTTACAAAAGTTATCAACCATTATCATCTCCTTATCATGTATTATGTTTCATATAAAGATATGACATGATGATGAGAAATGATAATTATTTACAAATAATTATATACATATATATATGTATACTAATATTATATAAAATTAATTTGCATAATTTGTAAAATTTTCTTTTTCCAATTTTTTTTCTCTCTCTCTCTCTCTCTGAATGTTATCTTAAAAAAAAGCAAAAAAAAGTGAACAAGAAGAGAGTCTTTTATCTGACACTTTTTTTTCATTTTTTTTTTTAAATCAGAAATAAACTTACCTTCAAGGACGTATGAAATAATTGTATGATATGATATTATCTTTTTTTTTTTTTTTTTCTAATTTAGAAATTATAAATCTTTTAATTCTAATATCGTTTTTTTTTTTTTTTTTTTTAATTTAAATTTTATTTGCAAGCATTTTTCATCGTTTTTTCCTTCGTCTTCTTCTTCATCTTCTTCTTCGTCTTCTTCTTCGTCTTCTTCTTCTTCGTCTTCTTCGTCTTCTACTTCTTCATCTTCTTCTTCGTCTTCTTCTTCTTCGTCTTCTTCTTCGTCTTCCTTTAATGAATGAATAATTTATTTGTCATAGAATTTTCTTTCCTTTTTTTTTTTTATTATCTTTTTTGACAATAAAGTTAATTTGATAATTTTTTTTCTTCATTTTAATTGATTTATATTAAAGAATGAAATTTTGTAAAAGTTTTTATTTTTTGAAAATACATTTAAATGAAATGAATTGCTATTAAATTATAACTTATAAATTTTATTATCAATCTGTAAAGTAATAAAAAAAAAAACCGGTTATCATTATTGATAAGAATAACCAATTTTATTATTCTTTTTTTTTTTTTCATTCTTTCTTAAATGCATCGAAATTACTTTTTTTCTTTTTATTGTCTTTTTATATTCTTTCATTTTTCTCGAGAATGGTAATATATATACATATACATATATATGTAATCATAAATTTTGCAAATTAGCATTGATTCATTTTTTTTTCCAATTTAAAATTGAAATTTTTATAATAATAACAATAATAATCGCATATTTAATTATTTATATTATAATACTTTAAAATAAATTCGAATTGGAAATTAAATTTAAAAAGAAAAAATGCGATGCGAAGAATTTGTACAGCAAAATATTATATATGTATTTGATAAAGTTTTAACAATTTTGATAATTTTAAAATGCTAATCATTAAATTATTTCAACTTATTACATTTTGCTGTTATCCTATGTTGATGTAAACTTTTGATTGTTATCAATTCTGATCGGTATGATTAAAAAGTTTCGAACATATTTGTTTCGTAATGATATGCCATTATTTTATGATATGATTGATACAAATAGAATTTTATAATTGTAAATTTAAATTTTTAAAAAACATTGAAAATGTTTTTCTCAGCAAATTTAATAAAATTAAGAAAAATAATTGCGCTAATACTGATAATTATTTAAATTTATTTAATTTCCTTCCGTTTTTTTGGCCAAAAGATTTTTGGCCCATATTAATTAGTTTGGCCATATTTTTGCTTGGAATATAAATTAATTAATTTATTGCCTATCACAATTATTGTTTAATTAAAGGAAGATATTTATATATTATGCATAATTTTTAATAACTTCAAACTTTCATAATATTTAATCAATTATTTCTAACGATTATTAACAAGATAAAAAGGAAGTTATGATTAGCGATAATATATAATATAGAAATCATTGACCTTACAAACGGTTTTTCTTGAAAAATTCGAGATCATTTGATAATCGTAATGTTATAGTAATGAAATTCAACAATAAGTATTATATTTATTATCAAAATTATCAGCAATAGCAATTGTTTATCTAATATTAAAGCACCTAGCTACAAATATAGCTAATTTATCATTCGTTGAACAAAATTATGCTGTATAAGTTTTAAAACCAAACTAATATTTTATTTAGTTTTAAAACATTATCAATTATTCTATTCTTCAGATTGATACAATCGTAAATATCATTGTCAAAATGTTGATGTTGTGGTTTAAAAGAAAATTCTTTCGTACGTCACTTTTATTGTTTTTATTTATTTATTTACCTTTTTTGTTACAAAAAAAAAAATAAAATAAAATAATATTTACAACAGTTGCTAGAAAGGAATGTAAGAAGAAAACATTACTTTCATATGTATATATCTATGTAAATTTTAAGAAAAAAAAGTCATTAATATTTTTTTGCTCTTTTTCTTATAAAAATCCTAAAAATTTATGTAATAGTTTTTGTTTCTCGAGAATTTAATGATATATTTCGAGATTATTTTGATAATATAAAATTTCGTTTGGCAATTAATCGAAAAAGGAAGATAAAGCCAAAGCAATTATTTGTCCTCAAAATTGATAAATAGATGAATCGATAGATTATATTGATGATTTGAAATATATTTAATCAGCCAATAAAAGAGATTATCTTTTTTTTTTTTTTTTCAAATTATAATAATCATGATTCGTAAAATTATTTGCATATTTTCATAATTAATTCAGTAATATTACCATCATTACTATCATTATAAATATTATAATATTTCTATTCTATGTTTATATGGCAATATTTCATCGTTGAATATTATACATTTGCAAATTTAATTTTTAATATTTTTTTTCCAACTTTATTACTTATAAATTCATTTGATCATTTAATATTTTATTTATTTTCTCGAATCGATATAATCATTCATATAATTTGTATCATTGATTTATTTACTATAAAACTTGATATTTTATATTTTTTAGAAAATATAAGCATATTTAAGTTGCATTTTTAACAGCAAGTAAATTGTCTTTAATATGATATCAGAAGTTGTAAAATTTTACGTTTAAATCTATACGTACGTATGCGATTTACGATATTTGCACGTATAATGAATGAATTTGCTATACGTATAAAACTTTGATTTCAGGAATACGACGTTTTTATTGAAGACGCATTATAAGAATGTCAAAATTGAAACAAATATAAATTCAAAAGTTATAATATATGAATGGGTAAGAGATAATACTGTAACATCAAATGAACATAGCATAGGTAAAATTAATTAATTAATTAACTAATTAATTCATGTAATACTTAATGATGGATAAATAAAAATATTTTTCATTGAAATTGTAGGTATGAATTAAAATTTTTTTAGATTTCAGTATGCTAATACAACTTTAATATGCAATTTAATTGATTGAATTAATCGATAAATCTTAAATACATTTACATAACGATATTAATTGATCTCGAGACTATAAATGGATAAATTTTTTTTTTTAAAGCCAATAATAGGTTATTGGCTTTAAAAAACGTCATCATTTTCAAATGACCTCTCTGCCCTCTTCTCTTATCCTTAATCCTTTAACTATACTATCTATAATTGATATGTATGATAGAATTGTTGCAATGCTTAAATCTGCCCATCCATTTCATTATAATGATTGGTTCATTTCGTTAACTTAAGACTATACATCACACTTTTTCTCCCTGTCCTCTTTCGCAAATGTCAAGTGCCAAAGTTCAACATTTCAAAACTCTATTCGAGAGTATCTCGTCTATTCTATTCGACTCTATCTACACTTCTTTTACCCGTTGTCATATGCACGAGAATAGAACAATGTCAAGGTGTCATTATGACCGAGAATAATTAGTGATCGTATTCCGTGCGTGGCCTATACTACTTCTCACCTATCCTATACTAAAGCTGTCGCCTGTCCCTGTCCCATCTATCCATCCATCCATCCATCCATCCATCCATCCATCCATCCATCCATCCATCCATCCATCCATCCATCCATCCATCCATCCATCCATCCATCCATCCATCCATCCATCCATCCATCCATCCATCCATCCATCCATCCATCCATCCATCCATCCATCCATCCATCCATCCATCCATCCATCCATCCATTCATCCATCTATCTATATCCATCTATCCATCTATTCATTTCTTATGTTTCGACTACATTAAATGACAATATTTGTGTAATTTGTCCATCATTTTTATCGGTTGAAAACCAAAAAATGCAGCGGGACGGACGACGTAGAATCTCATTTTAATAGCAATTTCAATTCTTAGAAAAGAAAATGTCATACGAGCATCGCAATCATCAAGAATTCCCCGCCATCTCGTCTCCCGCTTCACTTTAACAGAGCATCATTCAAATATCGAGCAAACTGTTCAATTCACATTTTGATTGACATTTTTCCTTTTTTTTTTGTTTTCAAAATTTCTTCTAATTTTTGATGCTTAAAATGAAGTATACGATGCCATAAATGATAATAGAATTGTTAGTCAACTAAAGTCAAGAAAATTTCTCGAGATAAAAGGTAAAAAAAAAGTAAGTTAGTATTAGTTAGTATCATTATAACATTAGCAAATTAAAAGTTAGTATTAATTTATCATAAAATACTCATTATACTGCAATTTTTTTTCATTGAACTTTTCATGGTTATTTAATATTAGTATTTATATGTATATGAAATTTATTAAAACTTAGATTACTTTTTAATTTTGAATTTGAAATTGTGAATTAAAACACTTATCTTACAATTATACTATTCATTCATTCATTTTTTTTTCATTTACATAACAATTCTCGATTCTCGATATTCATAATTCTAGCAATTATTTATAGGAAGCAAATAATATATTAGTAGCATATATAATGCTTTCCTGAAATAAATTCTTTCCCTTTTTTTTCAGAGTTTATTAAATCAAAAATTTCATGCAATACAACTACAAAAACATATCAAAAATGCGAAAGCATTGCGACGATAAAAGTTTTATGATATTAAGTAATCAAAAATGCGAAAACATTGCGACGAAAAAAGTTTTATGATATTAAGTAAGGCGATAAGCTTTTTGTTACATTTACATTTGTGATTAGTACGATATTAGGAAGAATTCAAATTTAACCAATGATTAGTCTATCGTTGTTCGATGAGAAATTTTTACTACTATCAGTTGATTCCTTCCTATCATCCGTTTATTTTACTGTTCATTGAAGTTGAAAGTATTGTCAATGACAAATAACGATGACATCCAATCATCCATTACATTTTTTCTTTTATTTTTTTCCTTCATAAATCTCTCTCTCTCTCTCTCTTTGTTTCTCTTTCCCTTTCTTTCTTCTTTTTTTTTTTTTTAAATTTTTATATATATGAAATATTTAATTGTTAAAATTTTGTTTGAAAAAGTTTTTCAATTTTTCAATTCATTGATTCTTAATGCTATAGCAATAAAGTGATTTGTTTAATGACAATAAATTGCAAATAAGCTGATATAAATTAATCAGTTAGAAATATTTGATGATATTAAAAATGTATCAATTTTCGTTTTCATTTTGCAAAAAAGAAAAAAATTTGAATAAAACGAGAATCTTATATTAGTAAGAGATTAACGATTATTATCATATTTATCATCTAATGACAAATAATCTTTACTGATCAAATACAATATGTCAAGTTAAATTTCGAATATTCGAAAAGATGAAATATTAAAAAATAGTTAAATATTTTTTTAATCATTCTTTATCAATCTCATTGAACATCATTTTTTTCCCCTATCTTAATCTTCTTTTATCCATATGTTATCAGTTATTTTTATTGAAAGATTAAAAATTATCACCAAGAATGATTAAATCAATCCTTTTGATCAATCAATATTTATACTAAATAGTTTATCGTTTATTGCCTTCTCTCTTTAAACAATTTACTAATTTTAAATCTAAGCATAAATAATAAATAAATATGCAAAATAATAAAAATATCAGTAATTGTTAGCCAACAAAGTTTTTAAACAAAAAAAAGAGAAGAAAAAATTGAATAAAATGTCTTCTTACCGTATCATAGAGAAAACACTCATTCATAATTTTTTTTTTTTTTGTTAAAATTCTGTCTGAAATGAACGACAAGATATAATCATAGTATGATTCATATTGATATATGAATGCTAATTTGAATATACATAGTTCGAGAAATTTTGTCCCATATTTATTTGCTTATTTCTGATTGTTACATTTGAGATGGAAAAAGGCAAAATTATCAGAAGGAAGATGGGAAGAAAGGAAAAAGGGACAGAGCTAAGATGAAGAATACATCATGTCTAGACTTTCGATTCATCTTAATAATAACTTCTTCGTCCTATTCATCTTCGAGAGTTACACTATGTTCAATAATAAATTCAGTAATAAATGCATGGGGACATCTGTCCATATCCATTCATTCATTCATCTATCTGTTTATTTATGAAATGAATTTGACCTAAATAATAATAATAATAATGGACTAATTATATCGTTTTCAATATTTGGCTAAAATTGTTGCTCTATTCATCTAAAATATATAAGTTATTTCAAATAAAATAGATTTATCTGAAATGGATTTCAGTTTGAGACATTTCTTTTTTTTTTAACAAAATTCCAATTAATTTAGTGATTAAATTTGATAAATACATACGTAGCAGTTAAATTATAATTTTAAAATTTCCTAAAATGATAAATTGATTGATTCATATCTAAAATTTCAATTTAGTCAACAATACAATTTTTACAATATTGTTGTAATCTATTGAAATGAGTAATGATGATGATGATGATGATGATGATGATGATGATGATGATGATGATGATGACGATGATGATGATGATGATGTTGTTTTTTTTTCTTTTTCTTTTGAATTGTAATTTTTATGAAACATTTTAGAAAACCTTTAAAATTTTGAAATTGAAAAAAATGCTAAATTCATATTTTTAGAATAAACTTTGAATTTCATTTCTTAATATGTAACATTACAACTTTTCTTTTTCTTTCTTTCCTTTTTTTTTTTTTTACAGTATCAAATATTTCCTATCGTCTGCTATAAGTTTTTCTTTTTTTTTTTTTTTTTAAAAAAGATTTAGGCAAAACGGAGACAATCATTTTTTTCTTTTTTAATTTTCTCTCTCTCTTTTTCTTTACCTTTTAAAACAATTTCTTTCTTTCTTTCTTTCTTTCTTTCTCTCTCTCTCTCTCTCTTTCTTTTATCAAGAGGTAAAATTTAATAGATAAATTGATTTTTGATTGAAATTTTTGAAAAATTTCTCTGCTTTATTTACGTTCTAATCAAAATCGTTTTTTAATCTTTGTACTCAATTAACAAATCCTTTCAGTTAGATAAATAAAAATTCTAATGATCAAATCGAATTATCTATTATCAGTAAAATCAAGTTAACTGATAATGATAATGATGATGATGATAGCTTTGAATATATATATACATATCGACAATATTTTTCGATCTCTTTATTTTCTTTTTTTTCTTACTTTCTCAGATTTCATCAATTTTTGCATTTTTAAGAAAAAAAATTGATCTTTGATCATATATGCATATTATTTATAATAATCATTGTTTAGGATAGTGGTATGCTCATTTTTATAAAATTTCTCCTCATTAATTGCTCACTTCATCTCTAATAAATATAATTTATTAGATTGATTTTTTCATTATCATTATCCTTATTATCATTTCTTGTCTGATATAAAACGATTGATATATATATATCTATCTGTTCGATTGTTGTAAAATAAGTATCATTTGTTATGATGATATCATTGATACATACATATATATATATATATATTATACCAGGTGTAATATGTATATTATATATGAGAAGGAAATGGATGGATAGAATAATTTCAAAATAAAAAAGTTTTCTAATTTTAGTTTTATAATAATTAGCTTATATCCTTTTTATTCATATAATATTGGCTATTAAATTTATAAATATAAATATATCGTAATGCGATGATTCAATCTGATTTTGTTATTAATTTTTATCGATCAATTTAATAATAACTCTTTCCATATGCTGTCATATGATTGACATTTATCGTTATATATGGCAAAAGAGATTGAAATAATTAGTAGTATTGCAATTAATTATATCGAAAATCTGTCGGAAACAGAGAAAGGTATTCTTTGATTTTCGAGACAATATTATTTATTCTTTGATCCATTATCGTATAATGATAATATTACTTGAATGAAAATAATAAATATATTATTGTCGTAGTGATTATATTGATAATGATAACAATAAAGTGCAATATATTGTGAATAAATGAAATATTCATCGTTTAAAAGAATCATATTATTCCTAACTTTAATTATCGTATTAATTTAGTTAATTAATTTAGGCATAAAATTTTCTAATTTTTTTTTTTATTTTTCTAGTTATCAAATTCATTAATTATCAAATTTATTAGCTTATTTTGCTTCTGCCAATAAACAACAAGTTGATAGCGATAGTAAATATTTGATCGAAAATGATATGAATAATTAATCTTTTGATATTCATCAAGCAATTTCATTGATTAATAAAATGATATCTTATACAAGTTTTTTTTTTTTTTTTTTTTAAATATTTGATTACTTGTCTTATTTCAATGATTGATACACTACAATGAGATAAATTTACTTGGCTCATTTAAACTTTTTCACATTTCTTTTTATTATCATTATTATCATTTCAACTATCAATTATGTTAAGTGTTTTAGGCAATGGTTTTATTTTATTTTTATTTTTTTTTTTCAAAGTGAATTTTCCACTCTATTATATATAGCATGTACTATCAACAAAACTTAAAAAAACTCTTTCAACTCTTACATTCTTTTTTCAATGATAACTTTGGATGGGAAAAAAAAAAAATTTTTGAAAAATAATCATAGGAGAAGGAGGAAAAAAAATGTCCGAATTTCGAGAGTCTAAAAAAAAAAAAATAATCTCAAAACTTTCTGTCAATTTGCAAATATTAAACTTTTTTTTTTTTTAATTTATTCTCAAATTATACACAATTTATCGATGCAAATTGCTATAATAAAAGATTTATTTTTTTAATTATTTTCTTTAAAAAAAAAAATTTTTTATACTAAAATTAGCCAATTCTAACAAATTATATTACATTTATTTGTAAATGCAATTTTTTTTTCATTTAAATTTTAAATGAAATTGTAAACAAACGAAATATTGAGGCCAATATGTAAACAAAAGGAAAGATTGAGGCCAATATTTTGGATTTATTTACGATCAAAATTTTCTTTTAATCTTTACGAAAAAAGAAAAAAAAGACGAAGGAAATATTAAAGGAAATGTGCCGCAAAAAGTATCACCAATGTAATGATTAAAAAAAAAAGAAAAAAATGAGAGAGAGAGAGAGAGAGAAAGAGATGGGAAGACGAAGAAAGGAAAGCAACTTATTTGATTGTAATTTAAAATGTTGAAAAATTGAATTGGAAACATTTTTCTTTTTTTTTTTTTTTTTTTTGTTAAATCAAACTTACAATATATTTATCATTCGAAATATTGTATAGCAGCATTTGAGCAATCTAAAATTTATTACATCAACAAACAATAAACGATAAATGCTTAATTAAAATTTTTTTGAATGATAGCAACAGATTAGTATTTCCGCCTTATTCAACTTTAATCAATTTAATCACCTACGATAAAGCAATACGTCTTGATATTCAATGGAATTAAAAAATGATGCCATATAAAATATATGCTATATTTCAAATAATTGAATATTGCTTTGCTTTCATTTTTAATCTTATAGGTTTATTGCTTATTTATCATCATTATCATCATCATTCTAATCAAATTTATCTCTTTATCTGTTTTTTAATTTAAAATATTGATAATCTTATAAGTTTATTTTATTCATCATCACTATTCTCATCATTTTGATTAAATTTATCTTTTATTGTCTTTTAATTTAAAATATTGATAATCTTGTAAGTTTGTCTTATTTATCATCATTATCATCATCATTCCGATCAAATTTATCTTTTATTGTCTTTTAATTTAAAGTATTGATAATCTTATAAGTTTATTTATTTATCATCATTTTGATTAAATTTATCTTCTCTTTTATTTAAAATATTGATAATTTTGTAAGTTTGTCTTATTTATCATCATTATCATCATCATCTTTTAAATTTAAAATATTGATAATCTTATAAGTTTATTTATTTATCATCATTATTATCATCATTCTAATCAAATTTATCTTTTATTCTTTTTTAAATTTAAAATATTAAAGAAAATTAGAAAATATTAAAAATAAAATTATTGTAAATTTAGAAAATTGCCTTTTCTTCTTCTTCTTCTTCGTCATTTTACAATTATTTTAGAAGTAAAATTTTACAAAAATAAACAACTCGTTTATATGAATAATTCATTTTAGGATTGATGAAATATGACAGAAAGCAAAAGTTTAGAAATAACTTTTTCTTTTTCCTTTTTCCTTTTTTTTTTTTTTCCTTTTTTGCAAGGCACAAAAGGCACACAACCATTTCTGATTGTTCTTTAAAATTATTTGCCACCGTTTTCTATCATTTCTCTCATTTTCATTTACTCTCTTTTTCGTAAAGTTGATTTTTTGATTAAAACTTTCTCTAAAATTTTTATCATTTCCTTCATGAACTTAATGATAATTTGCTCTTTTAATGAAATATAATCTTTTTTTTCTAAAAAAAAAAAAGTTTACAATAGAAAAAAAATAGATTATTTCAAGAATTACAGCATTGAAAAAGAAACTGTTTGTTTAAATTTCTTTTCAGAACCTACCAAAGTTCTTTAAAATGAAAGAAAAAAAAAAAAGAAAAACATTGAACTATTAATATTCCGCTATTTCAGTGGTGGTAAAAAAAAAAAAGTCCATCAAGATATTGGGACCATCTAATCAAAAAAGTTTAAATTAATATTATCAAAACTCTTGAAATAAAAATAAAAAGGTATTTTATAGAAGGTAGTGATATTTCTTAAAGTAACACAAATCGAATTCTTTCTCCTTATCATCTACTTTATGCAGTATATTTTAATTCTAAATTATTTTCACGGACTATTATCATGATTTATGATAGCTATTGAAAGTTAGAATGTTAGTGCAGAAGAAAATAAATGAGCCAGGTATATGAATGATAATTCACCAGCATTGATATCAATATTTAATACCATGATTATCAATATCAGCATATAGCACACTGTTCACTTTTTATAATTTACTATCATTGATTATTTATATAACCATTAAGATTTATCGCTTTCAATTATCAAATTATAAAAGTAAAATTTAAACATTATTATGAAATATCATAATTGCTATCATAATTATCATTATCATTATAAGCTATCAAATAGAAACATTTTAATAGAGCTTTTTTATTGGATATTGTAAAAGTCGACTTGCGAAGTATGATAATAAAATTCTCACATTGATGTTAAATGTTTTTTTTTTTTCTTCTATTATTTGCATCAAATGAAATTGTAAAAGGAAAAAGATAAGAAGGCAAAGAGAAGAAATTATTTTAGCAAATTTCTTCTTCTTATCTTTAATTCTTTCTTTCTTTCTTTCTTTTTTTTTTATTTTTAAAATTTGATTATTTTATTTTTTTTTTTGATAATCTTTTTTACGGGAAGACGGGAAATTTCTTATCATCATTTTTCGTTTTGCTTCTTCTTCTTCATCTTCTCTCTCTCTCTCTCTCTCTCTCTTATCATGAAATATATTTTTATTTCTTTTTTTTTTTTTTTTTATCGATATAGCATTATATATATATATATATATATGTCTGAGGAATGAATGAAAGATTCGATGAAAATGATTTGATGGCTAACATCAATTTTGCAAGCTTCTCGATCAAGATAAGAACAAGCCAAGATTACTAAAAGCTTCTTGATACATGACATTGACAAGGAAAGGCCAAGAAGCCAAGGCTTCTATCAAGGCAAAAAGAGCAATCATTAAAGAGATGCAATATTGCATTAACCGTCTCGTTGATTGATTTTTATAGTCTTTTTTTTTTAATAAATTTATGAAATATTTTAATGATAATGCATAAATTGAAACCGTTAATATCAGATTGATTATTAGGAATAGGAGGTTTATGGGATTGAATAATTTTGATTGATCACATTGATCCAATTGTTAACAAATAAAAACCGATCCTATTAAACCCATCCATCCTACAATTTATGCTTTGTCTTCCTCAAAACAGATGTTACCTTTTCAATTTTATACTTACCAATCGGTATGTAAAACAAAGAAAAAAGGAGGAAGAGAGAGAGAAAGAGTGAAAGAGTGAAAGAGAGAGAGAGAGAGAGAGAGAGTGAGTGAGAGAGAGTGAGTGAGGGAAATAAATAAGCTATTGTTCATTACAATTAAATTTTCCACAGTTAATTTCAATTGAATGTTAAAAAGATAGTTGATAAGAATAGGGTTGTGTGTGTTATCATTTATAAGCAATATTATATTTTTACTCAATTACTTAATTACTTTTTTTTTAATTATTTAATTCAAATTTCTTACCGCACAAATATACAATATATTTATTTGTTTTTACAATGTAATATAGCAATTTGCAATATATATACATATGACATGTATATATATTGCAAGTTACGTTATTTTGCTATTTCACGTAAAAATGACGTTGCTATTTTACGTATTTGGCCTTTATCATTTTCTTAGGCCAAACTTGGCTCATCTTTACATTTTTCCAATTAAAATTCATCCCGTTGTCCCAGTCCTAGTCCCAGTAGATTGTCATCACCATCCAACAGATAGCAAAATATACGTATTTACTACTTTCTCATTCAATATGCAAAACTATCTATTATCTATGTATCTGTTTTTGATGTGTGTGTATGTATGTGTGTATGTTTGTATGTGTGTGTATGTTTGTATGTGTATGTCGGTGTGTTTGTGTAGAGGAGATGTTTATATGTCATATGTGTTTGCATTGTTAAGTGTCGTCGACGTCTAGTCTCTCATTCCCATTCTATAAATAGCTTTTTGACATAAACACAAATATCACATTGAATTCATTCATATTATTAGAGAATGCGAGGATAGAGAGAGAGAGAGGAGTGAGAGAGAGAGGCAGGAAGGTAAGAAAAAGGAAAGATAAACGGAAGACGATTTTATTTGATGATAGCTATGCGAGCAGAGAAAGAAAAAGAGTGTTTCCGTCCGTTACTTTGATGATTGCTATTAGATAGAAATGACTGACATATACAATAAGAAAAAGCATTTGATGTCGCTGTTGTCGTTGTCGCTATCGTTATCGCAATCGTTGTCGCTATCGTTATCGCTATCGTTGTCGCTATCGTTATCGCTATGGTTGTCGCTATCGCTATCGCTATGGTTGTCGTTGTAGTTGTCGTTGTCGTTATCGTTATCGTTTGTCGTTGTCGTGTGTAAGACCGGATCAAATGGAATCGGATTGGATCGAAGAGTGAGTGACAATGATGGCGGTGACAAATGATGTTGGTAAAGAAAGGACGAGACTAACTGGGTGGGTGTGGGTATATTTGTCGGCATATGTCCCAGTTTCATAAAACTTCATGCGTCGACAATTGTGTAATTTTGAATTTTCGTCAAAATTCTAAATGATTCTCGAAATGCAATTCATCCTTCATTTCATATATGTTTTTTTTTTTCACTTACTCAATTTCAACATGAAAACTTGATTGAAGAATGTATGCATAGATTCTCGAGATATGCATGAATTCTCAAAATATGCATAGATTCTCGAGATATGCATGGATTCTCGAGATCAATAATGCTAATCTGCTCTTCAATCATCATTATCCATTTTCATTAGCAATTGTTTGCGCGAAAAGGACAAATATTCAGCTAAGTTGAATTTGAAATATAATCGAAAAATATATTATCATATTTATTATCTTATCAATCGATGATGAAATATTCTAATCAAATTCAAACATTTTATAATTAATTAATCTATTCTTCAATTATTGTAAATCATGATATCTGCTAATCATTCTGATTTTTTAGACGATACATTGCATTGATTAATTAAAATTAAAATTATGTTAATATGAAAATATCAGCAAAATTTGATTAAATAGATTGCACTTCTTTTGCTATATTTAAATCATCTTTCGATCATCGTCATAGATCGTTATAGAGATTGAGCGATGAAAGATAATCTTGAATATCGTATAGAAATATATAGCACGAGATTTTGAAATATGATATTAAGGCCCAGAAAAGCTCATATTCTTTTTCGTCTCAGGTAGATTGATTGGAATATGAATGATGAGGCCTTTCATTTTTATTAAATTTAGCAGCTGTTGGAATAAGATAATCATTATAATCAATGATGCTTCGAAATATTAAACTGTTGATGTTACCTTTGAAACCATTAACGCTTATCAGATGAACAAGTGATGCCAAAAAGGACATCTAGTTGATGATAAGATAATGATGATAATGATAATGATGATAATCGTGGAGGATGATAATAATGATGGTTTTAAAATAAATTTTTAAAATGAATGAATTTTTGATTTGCTAATAAAAAAAAAAGAAGTTTTATGAGGTTGTTAAATGCTTCCTTGTTTATCCTCATCTCGTAAACAAGGAAATGATTTTCTGATGCACCTATTTATGCTTTTTTTTGCAGAGAGAGAGAGAGAGAGGGAGAAAATGAGAGTGAGAGAGAGAAAAGACAAAAGTGATATAAGAAATAGTTGGATATTTTATTCATTCCAAATGGCATAGCATTTTGTATGAATGAAAACATTTATGTTCAAAGTTGTTTTTCTTCCAGACTAAACATACTTTCAAATAACTTTTTCCTTTGAGACGAATCGTCCAGCGAATATCGCAAATCTGATTCATATTATTCTATCATACTTACTTTGCTTTCCCTTTATTGCGACTATTTTTCCATTCATTTTTATACTATTTTTAAATCTTTTAATCAGAAACCTTTTTATGTTTCTGAAATTTTTAAAATTATCGAAAATCTTTGATAAATGCATGAAAAATTTACGCTTATTATAAGGAAAATTTTCGATCAAAATTCTACAAACATTAAACAAAATTATCATATCATATCCGTTGATAATCAAAAAATGCACTGATATTCTATCACCTAAACTACTACTATTGATTATTATAATAAATCTTATTTCTAATTTAAAATAATGGAGCTAAGATGGCAAAGAAAAATCAGATAAAAAAAAAAAAAAAAAAATATTCTCGCATTCCATTCATTCTTAGATCTTAACTACTATATATTTCGGATCAAACTGATCAATGAGGAAAGAATATTTAATTCAACTTAACAGATAATTAAAATTTTCCCGTAATTAAAATTCTATTGCTTATCGAATGGCAAATCTAAGAGCTTATTTGAAATTGTCTGGCATAGTGAGATTTTTCTCGAAGTGTTACAAATCATGATAACAATTTCAGTGATGCTTCGAGACTATCATCAAAAATTGCCGACAGACATCTTTTTTCTTTTCTTCATAGAAAAAAAAATCGAAATCTCATCTCTCTTTCTTTTTCATAGAAAAAAAATGAAAACAAAAATCTTTTTTTTTTTTGCAACTTAACTTTTCTTATAGCTTTTTAGGCTTAAAATTTTCAGGCGAAAAAAAAAAAACTTGGCCAGAATGATATGATAAATTGGATGTAAACAATGTAACATGCAAAGAAGTAGTAAACAATGTCTAGACTTGTATAGTTGATTTCATTTCATACAAATTGTTATTGATGAAATATGAGTAAGTGGAAAAGCAAGAGGTCAATCATTCTCCTCTTTCTCTCTCCCTCTCCCTCTCCTTCTCTCTATCACTCTCTCTTCTTTTTCTCATATCACAATTATTGATTTGTTTGTTTAGAATCTTTTCAAAATATATTATTTTCATTTTAGATTGATTATTTATCAGAGATTTATTTGCATAAGAACTTAGCAGCAGCTATCGTAACGATGAAAGTTGAAGAGGATGCGATAATACTTTTTATAAAGATAGTTAGTATCAGCAACGAAGGTGACAATTGTCAACTTCTTATTTGCCTTCACTAATTAGACAAACTAAGTAAAGAGAAGTGCACTTCAACAAATCATCTTCGAGAATATATCGATATAGGATTATTTATATGAGTGATAAAAATGATAATAGTTGATAGTTGAATAATAAAAAAAAAAAAAAGAAAAATTTCAACACATTTTTCAACTTTGTCTATTACTTTAAACTGTTATGTAATAAAAAAAAAAAAAAAAAGGAGGGAAGAATGAAAAGAATTTTGTTTACATATATATAAAAATGAGGAACGTTAAATCTTTTCTATCTTTGGTTATCAATCTTATCATCATCTGCTAATACTTCGCAATGAACTACAATTAAATTGATTGATGACAATTATAGTGATTATCAGCATTCAAAAATAATCATTTTAGCTTTATGTATTTATCATTTTAATCAATCATATCAATATGACGATAGCATGGAAAGTAAGAATATATTCCTATTATCACCATTCATGATAATCGTTCCATCATCTTCTTTGCCATTCTTTTATAATTTGTGTAGACTTATCAGTAAAATAATTAATGGATAGAGATAAAAAAATCATTCGAATAAATTAATTTAAAGGTTTTGCGATTTCTCGGATTAATCGCATTGATAATTACCTCCCATGCTTTCGGAGAGTTTTATCACATTGAATACTGAGATGTAAAATATATTTTGCATAATGTCATATCATTATTCTTCATCAGACAATGATAACACGGCTGTTGATAATGCTATCGTTAAAATTGAAATTCTTTATCAACACACCGAAAATCATACAGGAACTTCTCTCTCTCCTCCTCCTCTCTCTCTTCCTCTCTTTCTTTCTCTCATTTTTGCAAAAAGAATAGACCAATCTTGATAGGCATAGAAGAGATAGATTAGATAAGCTGATCATTTTCTTCTTCTCCATGAAGAAATACCAAATTATAATTTATCATATCACTAAATTCAGTAGCTACAACAATCATAGTATCAATAGATATCTTATTTGTATACAAACTAATTATTACTTATTACTTCTAACATTTTAAGAATTGGAATGTGACAATTTTCAAATTTTTTTTCATCCAATAAAGTATATATTATAAAAACTTTTATATGTTTACGTGATGTACAAGTATTTACGTCTATATTCAAATTGATAATAATAATAGTTGTTTACGTGATGTGCGTATACACGTGTTTATATTCAAATTGATAATAATGATTTCTTACGTGATGTACGTATATGTATATATATATATATGTATATATGTATATGTTCAAACTGATAATAATAATCATTGCTCGAGAAGTGCAAAGGAGTGTGAATCTACGCCCTTTACGTGAATATGATGATGATTGAAATTGATGAAGAATAGTTCAAATTGCAATTTATTGCTTCGTATTTATTCGAAACATTTGTACAACTATTCCTTTACATCAACATTTCATCTATAATATATAGTAAACTTCATTTCACATATCTTTCTATTTCATTTTATCTATTAGCTTTATCTGTCATTTCATTCATCTTTTTCATAAATAAAATGAACCAATGATAACATTTTGATTTTATATTTCTCCGATAATTGATAATAAATTTAGAGTAAATGTTATCAAATTATTATTTGATATGTTTAGTTTATCATACAGATATATTTGTTGTAAGATAATTTGATAAAGATATTTTTCTGATACGGAAAGATATTCTATCTCTATTTTTGATGCTTGAATCAAATTTCATGTTACGTATCGTACGTATATTACAATATTGATAATATTGATAAGTGAATTAATATGATATTTTTCTTTTCAGTTCCGAACATTTTGGGGACACTTTTTTTCCTAACATAAATATTTGTACGTATAAATAAAATTAATTCAATCAAAACGGTATCCTTCAAACAAATCAACAATATTTATTCTCGTCTACTACTATTGCTACTGCCGTTACTGCTATTATTGTTATTACTATTATTGCTTTTATGGTTGAAAAGTTTACAATTTATAAAATATCCTATTGAAAAATTATATCTATCAAAGGAAGCAATCGAAAGGAAGAGATAACGAAACGATTTTTATAAAAACAACTTTTTTTTGTTTTTATTTTCGATAGAATTATTATAACAATTAGCAATAACGACGGCAATATCATCAATATCATATATTAACGATACGAAACAGTGGAACTATTACTATTAATCGTAAATTCTGGAATCGAGATACGATCAGAAGCAGAAGCAAAAACAACGGCAGCAATAGCAAACAACAATTAATAGCATTATTTTCCTTAGCACTACAAATAATAATAATAATAATAATAATAACAATAGTGATAATAATAACAACAACAACAACAACTCAAAATTAGTTGAATTCAATTGGGAAGGAACGGCAAATATTGATAGCAACAAAAGTATCAATTGAAAGAGGAAGAAGAAGTAAGAATTAAATTAAATTTTGTTTTTTTTTTTTTTTTTATTTCAAACATTCCTTATCATATTATCATTGTTGTTGATTATCAGTTGTTAGCATTTAATCGTTTGAATTAGTACCAACTTGTGCCTTTCTCCAATTTTTTTCTTTCCTCTTATCCTTTCAATTTTCTTCATCAACAACAGCAGCAACAACAACAACGACAACAACAACGACAACAACAACGACAACAACAACGACAACAACAACAACAACAACAACAACAGCAGTAACAATAACAGTAATAATAATAAAAAAAAAGGAAGAAAAAAAGAGAGGAATTTAGAAAATAAACAAAAGAAAATGGTAAACAAAGAAAAATTGAACAAAGCTAAAATCCATTCATTTCATTTTGCTATAACCATTATAACTACTTCTCCAATCTTTCAATACTAACTATCAATTACTGTTATACTGCTACCGTAATTACTATCATCACAATTGCTTTAATTTTCTTGTCATTGTGTGATGGATCAAATTGTGAATGAGAAATTAAATAGCAAAAAAAAAAAAGAAAAAATTGAAAGGAAAAAAAAAGGAGGAAGAAGCTTTCATATATAAAAAGAAAGGAAAAAAAAGCCCATTGTCTCGAGATTTTTCTCGGTATAAAATTACAAGAAGAAAAGGTATAAATTATTGTCAATAATTAAATCAAATATTCATTTAAAATTTGGCTAGAAATTGATAGGTAAATAAAATTGAAACTTTTATTTGTTTACTTTTAACAGTACTTTATTATCAATTCATTATCATTCAATTGGTATCTTTGCAAAAAAAAATTTTTTTTAAAAAGAAAAGAGAAATTATATTTGTTGATATATATTGCTTAGTAGGATGATAAAAGAATAATTTCTCTCGTTTCTCTCTTTCATCATTTCCCTTTCTCTTTGTTTCTCTCTCTCTCTTTTTTTTTTTATTTAAACGAACGATAATAACGATAATAAGAACAAAGAAATTTTATCAGAGAACTGGATCGATCGTTTATCAGAAACTTTGCCTACACTATCATCATTAATATATAGATAGAGAAAATACGCATAAAGACATGATGTGGTCATTGAACACGGCTTTCTTCATCCTCTTCATCATTTCTGGTTTGTTTTATTTTAATTTTTTTTTTCTTTTCTCTTTCATTATGACAACATGTGAAACTATTATATCGTCCAATCATTTACATTTTCCCATAATGATAAAGGATAGGAAATATTGATTTTTTTTTGTAAATAAAATTTTCTCATTTTGATCGATGATATATTATCATTGATCAAAATGATTTTTGGATTATAATTTTAAAAATATAAAAAAAATTAGAAATATAATTTATTTAGAAAAAATATTTTAGGAAGATTTTTTTTACTTTAAAGAATTTATATTTTCTTTTTTTTTAGAAATTTCAGAATTAAAATAGAAAAATATAATTTGCGAATTTTGCATTTTTTTTTGTATAAAAATAATTCATCGAATGGAATGGATTTTTTTTTTTTAAGGAACCTATTCATCAGGTGTTGCGATACATGAATTACTTGAGCAATATCTTGATGTTGCATGTCAACGAGAAAGGTAAAATTAATATCTTAATTGTTTATTTTTATTATTGAAAATATATCCTTAAAATGTTTTAATGCTGGAATAAAGATTGTTCATTTATCTGTAATAAATATATTATCATCACTTTATTATTATCATGGTATACAATACTAGTTGAATAGATTAGTTGATAAATTAAATTTTGTAGAATCAATGTACAGCTTACATTCAATCGAAAAAAGCATCCAGAAATGACAAAATCAATTCGTGAAATGATATGGCGTGGTAGAATGTGTATTGGTGATGATAAATCAGGCTCATGTTGTTCACAATTGAATATGATACAAGATGTAAGTTATTATTTACATTTTATTTTGATTAGAATTACAAAAATGGCCTAGTAATGGTAAGAATGAGCCAAGTTTATCATTAATTTTTATAACATTTTCGTAATTTTTCTTTTTTTTGGATCAAAATGCATCTAAACCTGTTCATTTGTATTAGTTCATTGAGTCAATTCTCATCAATTAAAAAGAGCGAAATCAATTTTTCTTAGAAGAGCCACTTGGCTGACATTTTTGTCTATAAATTCCATCAGTATGACCAGATGTTCCACATCTGTTCATCGAACATTTGGAGCCAATGCTCCGATAATATTTCAAGAAGTTTAATTTAGTAGCAAATTGCTAAATTGTAGACTAATAATGATAAAGTGATTATTTATTAGTAAAACTATTTATTAGTACGAATGTGTCAATTGCTCATTAAACTTTTTTTTTTTTATCAATGATTTGCAATTGTTAATATTTGTTGTTTAAAAAAGAAAACTTGATATTTCAGTATCACGTAGTATTGGTTGGTTATAGTAAATGTGGTATAGAGAGACGTTCTTTGCAGGTGGCTTCAATTTTATTGCTAAGGTTGGATTTTTTTTTCACATTCATCTTATTTTATTGCTAAGTTCGAATTTTTTTTTGTTTCTCTTTTTTTCCACATTCATCTTAATCTTTCTTTCTTTTTCTTTTTTGCAAAGAGTACAATTTGTTTCATTTCATTATGCCATACAATTGAAATATACAAGTATTGATGATTTATGCTATAGAAATTATTATTACACATTATATATATATACCTATACTGCAGGAATTATACTATATATATATATCTATATTGCAGAAATTATATTATATATATAGCTGTATTGCATGAAATATATTATATATATACCTGTATTGCAGAAATTATATTATATATACATACCTGTATTGCATGAAATATATTATATATATCTGTATTGCAGAAATTATATATACCTATATTGCAGGAATTACATTATATATACACCTGTATTGCAGAAATTATATTATATATATATCTGTATTGCAGGAATTATATATATACCTGTATTACATGAAATATAATATATATATATATATCTGTTATGCAGGAATTATATTATATATACATACCTGTATTGCATGAAATATATTATATATATATCTGTATTGCAGAAATTATATTATATATACCTATATTGCAGGAATTACATTATATATACACCTGTATTGCAGGAATAATATTATAGAAATTCTTTTGTATTATAGATAGATGTACTTATATTATAGAAATCATATATTATAAAAATTGAAATGATTCTATAAAGCGTACTTTTATATGTATTGATTAACATATATAATATTTATTAATAATTTTGGATTAATTTTAGCTAAACTTTTTGATAAATAGCCTTTGTGATATTTCATTAGTTTGACAAAATGTTGCATTAAAATTATAATAAAAATTAAACATTTAATTTGGAACTATTGAATTTAATTGGACCAATTTTTCTTCAATGCTTTTACATTTATGCTAAATTTAAGGTTTATTTCTGGGGTATTGGTAATGTGAATGAACAGTTTGAGATTCAATGTGCGGTACCATTTGTAGAATCTCATGTAAAGGTAATTTTTATTTACTTTCAATCATTTAATAACTGAAGAGGTTTATTTCAATTGTTTTATGCTTTCTATCGAGTATTATTAGTAATAAATTTAATCAGCAGTTATCAATCATTATCGTATATACTCTATTAATATTAGTGATAATAATTTGTTATGGAAATTTCAATTTTTCCACATTAATATATTCTTATTTTCGAGAGTGTTAATAATCAAACTAATTGGAGGGAATAGATTAGAAAAAATATTTTTGAGAAGAAAAGTATAAATTAATTACAACCTTTATTAAGTTTTATAATTTTATTCATTTCACTGGTCACTTTCAATGATTTCATTTTTATCATGAATCTATATAAAACTAATTTATATCTTTTATATCTTCATTTTATAGATATTAATTAATCGATTGATTTTTTTAAACATTTTTTATCATTTGCTTATCAAAAATATCTATCAACAAAATCTTTACTTTTACTTATTTTCAGTTCTTTTAAACTTTTCAAGCATTTCGCTAATTTATTTTCTTCATTCAAAAAAAAAAGTAAAGGAAAAATGAATATTAATAGAATTCAATTTCTGGATTACAGGCAAAAATGATAGCATCTCATAAACCGATTCGGTTATCATCTGTAGATTTTATCAATGCTTATCATTCATCGTCATCATTAATACAAGCGAAACCAATACCCGTACGATTGGGCGGTAATTTACATGTTGCTATTGAGCCGACTCTTGAAGGAATGCAAAAAGTAAAGCAACTTTTTTTTTTTATCATCTTAACTAAACTATATACAATTGATCTAGCAAACTTTCTCTGAATAAATCAACTTGAATAGATTAACCTGAATAGATTAATTGAATAGATTAACCTGAATAGGTCAGATTAAGATTTTTAATTCTCTTCGAAAAGATTAATGAAACTATTTTGGGAAAGTAAACAAAGGAATATTTATATGTATGTATAATAGATATGCTAATAATAAATTGAAATTATTAAGAGATGAAGAAATTATCGAATAATAAGAAAATTTGAATTTTTCAACTAAAATTTATTCCGATAATACGAATGATTTTCAAGGATTACATACATATCCATTGCGTTGTTGGATTACCGTTCCTGCAATTACTGATACTACTACTATTACTACTACCACTACTACTACTACTACTACTACTACTAATACTACTCGTGGTATTTCTAACAAACAATCATCAAATTCTATAGAATTATCGCGAAGGTTAGATATTAAGACAAAAATTTATAGCTTATCTTATACAATATCATTGATATTGTAATTGTTGTATGTATTAATTGATATGTTATCAAAATTATCGTAATAAAGAATAAATTATCTAAATTCGAGATTCATTTTTAAGTACGAGAAACAAGAAATTTGAAGAAATCTATTAGAATTAAGAAGAAGAAATTATTTAAATTTTTATTTTTTTTTTTAACAAATTTCTTAGAATCCATCCATATTGTAAATAAATAAAGTTCTAAAAAAAAAAAAAAATTAAATTTATTACAGATATTTTATCGAAGATGGTTGTCCATCTGTTGATGATAATTCAGTGTTAGCATTTTTGGAACAAGTAAATTATTAAACTATTTTTATTTTTTTATTATATTTTTACACCTGAAAATAGAATGCTACGAAAGATTTGTGTGAAAGTTGCAGAATTAGAAATGAGCATTTAAATATTTAAAAATATATCGATGTAATGCATTAGATAATATATGAAGTGTTTACGATAGATACTTTTCAACTATTAGTAAAGAATTAAATTCGAATAGAATTTCGATTTTCTAATTGTAAACATAAGCCATCTTATCTTTTCTTCTGGATTCCAGATTCCATTGCTATACCTTCTTTCCTGAAATATCAATATATCTTCTCAATGAGATGATTTTTTTTTCTATTTATCTATGTTTCAACTATCTAGAAATTTCTAATTTCAGAAGACGGGTGCTGATCGTTATGCAGAATGGACGAAAATAAAAATTCCAATTACTCGTAATTTAGTTAACCCTTCATTATTAAATGGGTTAATTTTTTTTTTTTTTGATATTTTTCGATTTTTATGAGAAAAATTTATTAAGAAAATTTTTAAATTAAATGAATGGGAAATTAATTAAAAAGTATTATTAATTCATTTCTCGAAAATTGATAACATCTTGTTTAGATCAGAAATAGTTAACGAATCGTTTGAATACGGGCGTATTTCGCTTCATTGCGATGTGATTTTTGTACGGGTCATAAGTTAAATGGCTTTCAAAATACTCCTACGGTATTTTTGCTTTATTATTATTTAAATTTTAAGGATTTATTTCAAATTATACATTTAATATTTGCATGGTAATATCTAAAGTTTCACGTTTTTTTTTTTTTGAGCTATTACTTGATTTGAAAGGAAAAATCTCGAATCATTAGAAAATATTCTTTTAATTAGTATTGATCATTTAATATTTCACTTGCTTATAATTTATACCATATCGATATTACTGTAAAGTCCTTTTTTTTTTTTTTTGGAAAAGTATTAATTTAATCAGTATTGATCGATCATGTGAATCTGTTATTTAATCAATATCGATCGATCATATTGAATTTGATAAAAATTGAAGCTAAATTTTAAAAATCGCTTAAAATAATACACACAATTACTATATGGTTTTGTATTATTAGCCGTAAATTAAATAAACAAAACAAAAAAAAAACGAAAAATCAAATTCAATTACTTTAAATCACTTAACACCGCATTTATCTCTAATGATGACGTTTAATGACGTATAATGACGTGATATATTAAAACGTGTGGAGGTGGAACACGGATATAAAAGAAAAAAAAACGCATATTTGAATAAGAATTGATTTCATTAATTTAATTTAAATAAAAAAAAGCCAAAAAGTCATATTATTCCTTTTTTTTTTAATTATTAATTAGCAAAGAAATAAAATTTATTTTTATTCAAATTTACATCAAATCTTTTCACTTTAATATTTTTTAATATTTTTAAGGTAAAAATAAAAACGATAAGTTTTTATGCTTTTTATATTTAAATTTTTATGCATACATTTTAAATTGGATGAATAAATTGGGCAATTGATTTATTTATCAAATAATTTCAACTACTACTTCTTTTTTTTTTTTGAATTTTTGAGAAAACGAGATAGGTTTTTTTTTTTTTTTTTAAATCATCATTTCTTTGCAAATTTTTAGGGTATCACCAGTCGGTACGGTCTCAGTCTTGAAAGTCTTAGAATTCCGTTTTTGATTAAAAAAAAAAAAAAAGATTTCGACTTACAGAATTAACAGCTTCAACATTGCACTTCTATAGTATAGTATCGCTCTCAAGGACAAATTCATTCTAACAAAAAGGGTCAAGAGTAGTTTGACATTTTACCCGGATGTAGCAATAGATAATAGGTACTTGAAGAATACTACTTATCAAGCATTCAACCTGATTTTACGACAATTTCCCATCTGAGTCATCGTTGTCATACAAAGATAGTTAAAGAATAGTAGATGATTTTAGCATGAATAATCGATGCTTCTTAAAAAACAAAATATTAAAAGTAAAATATATATATACATATATGTATTTTAAGGTGAATGTATGAATCATTATCCATAAAATTAGATCTTTTTCTCTCTTTTCCCCTCCCTCTCTCTCTCTCTCTCTCTCTCTCTCTCTTTCTTTGTCTTTCTCTTCATTTTTTTTACATATTTTATTAATTATCATTCAACATACTTTCTTTTTATTAGTAATTTTTTTTTGTGATAGTAATGGAAAGGTCACTATGCTTTTTTTTCCTAAAAATTGTCAATCATCCGATTAATTCTTTTTTTTTTTTGATAAGTTAAAAAGCAACAAGGTCACAATTTTTTTTTGATACATTAAAAACAACAAGGTCACATTTTTTTTTTTTGCAATATTATCAGACATAAGCGGTTAAATTATTGTTAAATTTGATCTGAGATGAAGATAGTAGTCATCTTCTCAAATATTTGCTAATCTTAAGAAGTTACTGTTTTCATATAGAAATTATACTTTTCTTTTCGAGTATTCCAGTATTCCTATTCGAATATTTATCATACTGTGCTGTAATCTGTATTTATCATGTTGTATATATAGTATCGTCATAATAAGTTTATACTTAATACATTTAATGATTTATCATAGATGAATAGATCATAAAGTTTTGCTAGATATGTAATTATTATTTTTATTACCTTGATTAGTTTACAATTGTACATGATGGTTAAAATTATCAAAGATAAAAATGTTATTTGAAATGAACTAGAATGATAAATATTAAAGCTACTGATTATGATTTAATTAAATTCAAAACAACATATTTCTTAATAATAGTGTAAATGCTTAATTAATTTTAAATTGTACATGATTTATACAATTAATAAGTTAATTAAATTGAAGATATACTATTTCTCATATTTCATGAATTTTTACCCAAATTTTAAATTGATAAAAAAGTTGAAATTAATTAAGAAATTTTGATGAATATAAATTTTTAATTAAATTGATATAATTTTATAGTGTCCACAAGCATCGTTTTGTTCACCGGTATCCGGTGAAAGACGACATTTACCAACTTGGATTGAACCTTATCTACAACGAGCAGTAACAGTCACTTCAACTTCTACGATCCGTATTCTTTTGGCAAATGCTAGTGAACCATCATTGGATGATTATGATGATACATCAATTTCGGATGAATTAATCGCTGATAATGATGATAATCTTATCAATGTTGCATATGGTAAACTTTTTAAAATTTAAATTGAAAATTCTCATAATTTTTAAATTTTATAAAAGAAAAATGAATATTATATTTTTAGATTCAAAATGTGCAAAAGTATGTGCCGTAGCAGTTGAAAAAGCATTGAAAAAGAAGAAGAATGTCATTTAGATGGTATTCCACTTTATATTGTTATTATAATCGCTATTATATCATTCGCATTTGGTGTCGCATTTGTAGCGACTTTATGGTTTATCCATAACAAAACAGGTATGTATATCAATCATTACCATTAAATATTTTGATTTGCTTCAAGCATAATATAAACGAATATTATATTCATCAAATTATATGGAACATTTGAAAGTTAATTAATAATAATAATAATCATTAGAAATTTATAGTTTAATAATTAATTGAGAGATAATTAATTACTCAACAAACAAGGCCTTTTTCTTCATCCATTTTAGTTTAGCTATCAAAAAAAAAAAAATTACACCTTGAATTTTTGAAATGCTCGATTTGATTTATATATCAGGCTATTTGAATCATATTTCATTAGTAGTTGCATCATACATTTAAATTGGTGATCATCATCATCCGTTCTGTTATTTCGAGAAAAGTTGTTATTATCGGTGCTCATATTAATAGTAAATTGTCGAATGATATTGAATCATACAAAGATCCTTTATTTTTATTAAATAACTACATCTGATTTTTTTTTTGATGACAGTATCACCATTTTTGAGATTAACATTAATCAAAATTTGAATCCATGATAATTATATCTAGGAATTCTACTTCAGATATTTTTATTCCAACAAATCGCATTACTAATTAAGTAGAGATACAGAAGCAGCATTGATATGATTTGACTTAAGTAATTATTTCAGTAAATTGATAAGCAATTTAAGTGATTACACTAAGTTCATTTTTTTTTAATACATCAGGAACAAGTTTAAAATAGATTTAGGATAGCACAAATAATTTCTCTAAAATCTTTCTAATATTTTCAATAGTATGATTTTAAGTTTCTAATTCATTTTAATTTCTGATTTTATTTGATAGAGGATGTTAATTGATTCCATATTAATTAATAATAATCTGAAGATAAGATGTCAAAATTTGATTTGCATAATGATGAAAGTTATAGAAATTTATCTGTCGTTATTTTCTGCCACATTTTAAATATATGTTACTTTGAAGTTACAAATGAATATATTATTAAATTCATAATTTAATAGAATTTATTATGAAACTTCGCAATTTTTCTAAAATTTGATCTTTATTGAAAATGCTATAATTTATTCATTTATCTAACTTATTATTATTATTATTCTTTTCTTAAGTTTTAATAAAAAAAAAAATTATGAATAATTTTGTAGATCCATTAAGAAAGATTCGATGTGCAGATCGGAATAGACGTGGTATGCCGTTAAATGCAATATATCGAGATTCAATTATACGGCCATTAAATAATGCCAATGCTTTTATGACAACATGTAGTGCGACAATAGCAGAACGAGAACGACTAGTCTGTGATCGGCCTCAATAATTATCACATTATAAAATGATAGTATTATTATTATTATCAATTAATTATATCATTTTAAAACTTTAGCCAAATTTCTCATAAAATTGAATCATCGAAAAAGAAAAAGGAAAGAAACCAACAATGAAATAATCAAAATAAATAAACAAATAAATAAATAAATTATGGCATATATATTAATATTAATTTTTAATTAAAATTAATATATCAATTTTGAAGAGAAGAAAAAAAGGAAAGGAAAAAAACATTGTCACTTTTTGTTTAAATTATGTGACATGTTATCATATCTCAGGAAATAAATAAACACTTCATTTATTTGTTTTTTTTTTTAAATGAAAACAAAACTTTTATTATTTCTTTTTTTTTAATATTAATCGAAGATTTGTTATTGATAATACAAATAATAAGTAAGAATATATCTTTCCCGTTTTTTCTTTTTTTTTTTCTTGAATAATTCATATTTAATTGATTCGTTGAATGATAGAACACTTCTCTTTTATCACTAGTCTGTTTGTTTTTTTTTTATCTGTTTATTTACGAATTTTATTTATGAACTTTTTTTTTTTTTATTTTTTCCATCTAATTGATTAAGAACGGGGAGATAGATTAAATCGAGTAATATTCTAAAATTTACCGCATTTTTTATATTTAACATTTTCGATTAAAATTTGATGCTTATATTTAATTTGGCTTTTAGTTATGCTATGATATTTAACATAAATAAAATTTTTCCGTTTTAATATAATATAATAGTAATAATAATAATAATAATAACAATAATAATGATAATAATAATAGTGATAATAATAGTAATAATAGTCATAGTAATAATAATAGTAATAATAATATAAAACAAGAAAGAGATTATTTGATTTGAAATTAATAATATGATTTGAATTTGTTCATTTCAAGATTTATCAAATTGCTTTGATAATCGAATTGATATGAGATATCATTACTAAAATTTGGTACATTTTTCCGTGGTTCTTATAGTTTACTTCACGTCAATTCATAGTCTATTAGGAAAGTTGATATAGATGTTGATATCAGAATAGTAGTATTTGATAGAGTATTCTCGAATCGTTGTAATAATAGAATAAATACTTCCTCGAAATATTCATACTTCATTTTCTTATATCCTCTTTTCCTGTGATTTTCATTTCCATCATCTTAGCTGGTGGAATTGAAATCAGAGGACACCTTTTTGCCATCTGTTTCAACGAATGAATCAAGATGGGGTCATGTTTAGCTTTTTTTTTTTTTTGATGAATGATAGTTTATTCTCAATAATGCCTCATATTAATCATTTATAGTATCAATATGATACTATAAATCATTGATAATCTTATCTGGTATTTAATTAAATTACAAATTAATTGATTAAAAATGAAACAAAAATAAAAATTAATGCATAATTCTACAAATATACACCGTTCTTTCATCATTTTATTTTATTTTTATTTTATAAAAATTGGAAGTAAATTATATGAATAATATACAGTACTGCTAATTAGATCCTGCCATATTCTTATCTTCCATTTGTTTATTTTCCTTTTCTTTTTATCTAAAATTTTATCAAAATTTAAATTTGATTAAAGCAATTAATCTGAACAATTAATTTGATACATTTTAATTAAGCTCTTCTCCATTCGTTCGCATTTTATTTTTGTATTTTTTAAATTAAACAAAAATTTATTTTTTTATTGGTTTATGGTTTATCATCATTTTGTTTTCTTTTATTCTTTTTATCATTATTTGTGGAAATTTATCAAAATTTTGATTTTTCATCTGTTCCAATTTCTTACATATTACTTCTCTTTCCTCTCTCTCTCTCTCTCTCTTTCTTCCTCTCTCCCTCTCTTTTCTTGCATTTATTATTAATTAATATTGATCAATCAATATTGATCCCGGATATTTTGCTTATATGGGAGAATTTCTGTTATTGCTGCCGGATAAACTTGGCATTTATATACAGGGGCTTGTACATTCATTGATAAACCATTTAAAATATTTTTATCAAATTTTCAAATATAATTTTTATAAATAATTTTAGTTAAAAATTATTGTAAAAATTTTTCAATTAATTCAATCAATAACTGCTTATGTTTATTTTATAACATGATAATTATTATTATCATTCGTGAATTGTTAACATTTCCTAGATATCTTAATCATTGTACATGCCCTTATTGCTAAGATTATTCATTTATATATGCTTAATTTTTTTGTTTGTTTCTTTTTTTTTTATATTAAGAAAATGTTGATTACCCGTTCAACGGATTTATTTACTGTTTTAATTTAATATTTGTTGTACGTTTAATCATTTATATTATACATACATACGATACATACATACATACATACATACATACATACATACATACATACACATATATACATACATATGCACAATTATTTAAATGTTTTCTCGGGAACAGATTATTAAGTGATAATTTAGAAATGACATCATCCTTCTTTTTTTTTGATAAATATCCACACTTCCAAGTGCTTTCTCAATTTTCTTATTCTTTGTTTCTCAAACTTTTTTTTTTTTTTTGAAATGCTCACTTGCATCTAACAATTATCTGCCGATTCTATTATAATTATTTTTTATGTATTCGTATGAAATATTTAAGTTTTAGAAAGAAAAAAAGAAAAAGGAAAATCCATTTCATTCTATCGTTTCCCTTTTCTATTTTCATCAATAAAAAAAAGATTTTGAATAAGAGAAGTATTATGCTAGAAATTTTTGTACTCTTAACAATTTCTGCATAAATTTTTGCTATTTAAAGAAAAATTTCTAATTCAAAATTCTCCACTCATAAAATGATGGTGCCAGGCAGTGCATGGATTTTTTCAGATAGATTTTTTGGATGCAAGTGAAAATTTTGTCTTTTTTTTTCTTGTGATTTTTGTGCTAGGCACCAGAGATGCCTCTAAATTCTTTCTTTCTTATTTGAATTATCAATAAATTTTGCTGCATTTGAAAGAAAAAAAATGACTTGCAAGAAATTTGCTTTTTTTTCGGAAATTTTCTTTCCGTATTATATTTATTTACTGGTATATCTCACGAAATAATTAATGATGGTATAATTGAAGCCATATGTGATGTGATGAAGGCTTCTTGAGTAACAGGTACTTTTGATGTTACTGTATTTAATTCATCTCTATTGGCTAACTTTTCATACGGAATATTTTAATGACATAAAAGGGAACATATTCAACATTCCTCGATCTAATGATGTGCCCTAGCAAAATGGACTACTTTTTTTACCTCTATAAGGATATATATATATATATATATAGTGGAAATTTATTTATATATGTAATATCACTACCAATTCTTATAATGTCCACAAAAACTATTTTTTATATAAAAGGGATAAAATGTATACGTACGAAAAAAAGGAATTAAAAGGAACGAAGGAGTTAATTTATTCACCAATATAGATTATAGGTAATACAACTTCATAATGGCTGTGATGGAAAATTATTATTTGACTGGACGATCATCATCACAGCGAGGGCGAGATCTCTATGAAAAAAACTTATGCAGCACTAAAAATCCATGAATTATTCAGTCTGTATTTTTAACATTGCCGTCATTGACCGATATGATTTCTAAATTTTAAAATAAGTTGAACATAAAAACAATTTTGCTATATAGCTATTATAGCTATAACAAAACGGACAGTTCAGTTAAAGACATAGTTCGTGGCATATTTTAAATTCACACATTTGACCTACAGCAATGATTTAGAAATTACCGCGTGAATATATTAGTTATCTATCATTTTTCTAAAAGTATTTATTCTGAATTGGAAGCGGGAGGTTTATTCGCTCGAGTAGGAGAATACACGGGAGGTTCAGGTGCTGAAAATAATATATCACCATTATTTTAGAAAAGATTTTGTTTATCAGACCATTGCAAATGTCTGAAGATGAGATAAATGAATTTGTTGAAATAAAAGAATTTCTAATGTCCTCTTCTAATCAATTTTCGTTTTTGGAAAATAAAAATACACTACAGCAGACGTTATTCCGCAATCCATTATAACTTGTGCCGATCCCAGTATTTCACCCATTTCTAAGGCAAAACGAACTTCTCACTGTATGAACATATATTGCAGCATTTGAAATAAAAATGAAGTCTGTCATTTAGAATTAGGTCATCTCTCATTAAATGGTACTTCACGCCAAAATTGACAACGCATTATTAATAATATACAGAAAAACACTTACATTTAACAAAATCATTCCAGGCTATTTTACTGTGCTCAACTGCAGTGCGGGTAATAGCAATTGTTTCATATGGATAGCAAAATGCAGTCATTGTTAATAAACCAATTCCAGAATACAAAAACCTGCGAAACATTGATCTGAAACTTCAATTTGAAAATGTGATATTTAGCATTCTTATACCATGCTGAAAGCTGATAATTCAGCGTGTAATGTCTGTAGATTTCAAAACGAAAATAATGGCTAGCAAATAATCAACATCTCGAAAATCTCTAATTTGATTTCCTAGAATTATAATAATATTAGAAACTAACTTTTTCATACCAAAAAGAAACCGGTAAGACCACCAACGGTAATTGCAACAGCTTTTGGTAATACTCCATAATCTTCTTGCAAAAATTGTTTAAATTCTGCAATTGAAAACAATTCCATAAACAAATCAGGAAATAAGACAAAAAGTTGGATACGTTTTTTTATGAAAAATGCGCATTCAGAAAAAAATTTTTGGCAGTTTTATTAACATTATTATTCAAAAATATGTTAAGATTTGGAAATAATATAAAGCACTATAAATTATTCAAAGAGCTAACCCCGAGCAGAATTAAAAATCTCTTTTGACTTTTCCTCAGCACTGAGATAGGACTCCTGCAAAACATTTTGTTCTATATATTATCACATGATTAAATAAGTAAAAACGCATATTCTTGAATGAAAAGTTGATGTCATTCTGTGAAAAAAAAGCAGAAACAGAAACTGTGCATGCCATAGCATTCTTATGTTTCCAGTTCCTCATTATTTATAATTTCTTCAATAAAATGCTCATTTTTCTCCATTAAATGCCATAAAATTTCATTATTATTTAAAAGATAATATACATGAAAAAAATGTCGATGCTAATGAGATGTTAAGAATGTTTCCAGTTTAAATTTCGAGCAACAAGACTTGAAATGATGGAGCGTTCTATTACAATATTGCATAAATTTACTTTTAATTTCCCTTACTGATCTATTTGTGCTTCATCCCGCATTTATTCCAACATTTCAAAAATATTAACATTTTTGCAAATTCTGCGAAGTGGGGTCGAAAAATTTACCCCTAAATCTCCAAAGTGTTTTAGAGCGGCTTTCCGTAACAGCGCCATTTCCTTTGTACTGGCATTGGCAGCTCTTCGACTTCCTTGTAATATGGCGTCTCATCTGGATACATCGGCAACTGTAAGCTTTTAATATATTACGCCCATCGTCAGTATTATATTCAAAAAACACTATAATGCTAGATACTCTCATGAAATCCAACCTAAGATGAATTGTCATAATTATTGTTATCAGCTGAACAGTGCTAAATTTGCACAAGGCAGATAACTTAGAAAATTTAGAATAAATACAAACAAACAAACAATGCAATAAAATGGTAAGATTTACCAGCTCAAAATAATTATAATTTAACCAATATATAAATTGAATAGAAAGATTAAATAACCGATACTTCCATTAGACAATTAACTATACCATACTAACCATCATCAGAACGTATGAGAGAATAATTAGAATAAAAATGAACAACAGGGAATTGATCTGATTTCAAATGAGCTTACTTCCTCAACTGTAACCATTCGTGCCGGATTTGGTTTGGGTCGTTTATCAGCATTAACTGCTGTCCACCAACGTTCAATAGAAGATTTGATCTTTTCCAACGTTTCATCCATCTTATTTGTTTCAAAAACACGTTAAGCTGAAAAATAGATCTGAAATTTGTTCTCTGCTTCTTATTTATATCAGTTTGATTCGAAATTTAGCATGAACGGAAAAACACAAATCAAAGATTAGAGCACAGATGAATCAAACTCTACGATTGTTATTTAATCAATTAAAACTTGAAACAAAAAATACCTCGAACTCCAGACTAATGTGAACCCGAGATATACCGAGAGTTGGAGATGGACATAGGTTTTAGCAAACTATCTCATGCATTTCTCGGAACAGCTTGTAATAGGCTTATATTCGAAATGCGAAAACATTTGTTTTTTTTTTTTTTGTTAAAGATATTCTGAATGGAAGATATAGGTAATAACGGCAATCATTTCGTAGTGAGTATATATGGTACTTCTTTTGCTGTTACATGATAAAACTTTCCTAAATAATTTTCTTATACTTTTCATTTATTTCATTTCTTTATGCTTACCCTTTTTTTATTTTTTAAATCATTCTTTAGATAGTTTAAATTGGTTCATATTTTTTCAATTTATTTTTTTGGTTTTTACGGTTTTATATTATATTATTTATGTATCTTTGCTTTTGATTGATATTTTAATCTAGTTTATTCACGCTTTATTTATTATAAATCACTTTTCTTTTTCTTTTGATCTTTAAAAAATATAGTCGCTATTTTTTGTTTTCTGTGAATTTGACATTTGCGTGATTTTTCACGCTTATATTATATCCATATGTTAAAATTTTTTTCGCATTTTTATAAAATTATATTCTTCATGTAGTAAAGGATCTGTATAATATTTTTTCTTTTTTTTCAGTATGTCAATGAGTAAACGTTCAAAAAAGACCGTTCATTGCCACCTGCGGTATCACCGCCAGAACTGTTGACACCATCGACAGTATTGAAAGTTGGGAAACATTCATTGTGTTACGTCGGGCACCAAATAAAAATGGTGTGACAGATGAACGCTGTCTTGCAACGATCGTAGAAATTCGTGAAGGTGGACAAGCTAGCACATCCTCAGCTTCTACGTCTGCTATCAGTAATACCACTACTACTATTACTGCTACTACTACTACTACTACTGCTACTACTACTGCTACTACTATTACTACTACTGCTACTACTAATACTAATACTGCTCCTACTACTACTACTACTACTACTACTACTACCACTTTATCATCGGTAAATTACTTTTTCCTGTATCACATAAATGATGAAACGTGTTAAAAACAATGAATAACGAAAAGTATTCATTATTTATAAAGAATTATTTATTCTTTTTATATAGTTTCTCTTATGATGATATTAACGTGCATGTGAATGATAGATAAATTTAAATGTTGCAGGTGGAGAAGTCTTTGTCTGTATAACTTATATTCATTAAATTTATGTTCGGTATTTCTGTTCATATGTATGTTTTATATGAGACGAGTTATTTATTTCAATGGATTTCTTAAAAATTACAATTTCATTCTTTCAAAAAATATACTAAAGTTATTTCAGGATGATATGGATGTCTATAAGATTTGCACAAATTTATTAAACGACGTATCTGGTGAAAAAATTCCTGTAGAGGTGGATATTGCTACAAGGTTCGTAGAATGAACATAAAACTTAGTGAAAAGTTAAAGTTTATAATTGGAAGTTTAAGGATACGAAATATGATCATTAAAGTAATGTAATAATGATAATAACAGAAGTAACAAAACTAATTGAAAAATAATAAATTGGGGAGATATTAATCTTGAGAAAAGAGTAAATTAACCATTATTTAGTTTTGTTAATCTTGTAAACATTTTCGCTTTTCGAGTTCCTAATGAAAGTGTATGAAATTCGTATAAATTTGTCAAGTTATTCGAGGCTGTACTTATTGTTGAAGTTATTTCCGAATATTTTTTTCCTAATTTAGCAATTCATTTGCATAATTTTTTTTTTATTTTTAGAAAAGAACTATGTAAAATGTATTATGTTCATTATGATGGTATGGATAGACGACTAGATGAATGGGTTGGAAGAAATCGCATTGTGGCAAGAGCAAATCCAAACGCTTTCACTTCTGTGCTAGTATATATATTTCGTATATTTTAAGTTGAATGCCTCTATCTAATTTCATCGAAAAAAGATAATTTAGTTTAAAACAATTTAGGCGACAGTTTTGAAAAAGTTTAAATTACTGCGGAAATTGTTTAATAAATCAAATCTGGAAACGGCATATAATCTGTAAAAGGTAACTCAGTCGATGAATTGGGTAGAAGATGTGTTATTGATAAGATGAGGTTCGATTATGTGGGAAAAGATTATTTGTTATTTTCTAGGATATTTATAAGTATAGAAAAGTATTTGCACTTTTCTTACAAATCAAAAAAGAAAGTAAAATCCAATACTGTTTTAGCTTGTTCTTAGTTTTTAGCTCGATTTTAGAAATGTATTATATTACAGATCTTCTTAACAGATTTTTTTTGTTGTAGTCGGTACCATCATCTTTGACCGGTACACTGGAAAGTGGAACATTAACTCGAAGTCAGCGACGTATACACGAAGAATTCAATCATGTGCAGAAAAGTTACGAAGATATGGATGCGACCACGGCAAAGCTTGAAAAAGAACATGCTGAGGTATTTATGTTTTATAGTATGTGTTTCTGTGCATTTACTAATACTAATGCATCGCATCGGATGAATTTTTCGGATAGCTGTTGTTTAGTCTCTCTTTGGTTGATGTCGCTGCTAACATTGCGTTGAAGTCTTGATCTATACATTCGTATCCATGTACCTGTGCTGATACAGAGTTTTGGCATATATAAACTGAATTTCTTAGAATATAAAAGATTGGATATGCTCTAATTTTCATCTATTTAGATATAATTATTCATGCTGATACTTTATGGCAAAATTGCGTTGACATTTTGCTTATTTATTTAAAAACAATTGGTATTCAAGATCTTTTAGCACAGATTATTTTTATTAATCCTTCGGTTTTTACTAAAATTATATGTTTTTATTTTGTTACTTTTAAGTAAATTTTGAACTTTTGGAATGTTATGGCGTTGATAATATATCCATAGAGAAATGATCAAACATCTACAAAATCTTTTTAATAGTTATTCATAAAAAAAGAAAACATTATACCTAAATACTTCAGCTAGTGTGTCCACTTTGTATGGTTGTTGAAACTCGTTGACTGATCGTAAATGCCATATTAATTTCATTAATAACTCTATGAAGAAAATTATTAGAGGATTATATTTTTTTATCTAGATGACAAAAGTAAAAAATATCGACAGAATACGCTACGGTGATTATGAGATAGACGCATGGTATGTCTCGCCGTATCCGGATGAATATAGTAAAGCAGCAATATTGTACATATGTGAATACTGTTTAGCTTATATGCGAACTGAAGCAGAATATTGCTGTCATATGGTTAGAACTTTTTTATTCATCCCCATTTATTTCATTTAGGAATTGTAATACTTCGCTTTTTTTGCGAAAGAACTCTTCTCTAATAAAATATTTGCAGTTACATTATTGTGATCGCCGACAACCTCCAGGCGATGAAATATATCGAGATGGTAATTTATCGGTTTATGAAGTTGATGGAAAAGTAAATAAGGTGCCTATATTTTTCTGTCAAAATTGTCTGTATTTTTGCTAGATATTTTATTTATTTCGATTTTTTACGAACGGTATTAAAGGATTATATTGTTTAGGCTTATTGTCAATGCCTTTGCTTGCTATCAAAGTTATTTCTGGATCATAAAACATTATTTTTGATGTTGAAACTTTCTTGTTCTATGTTTTATGTGAGGTAAGTAAATCCTTTTACTATTACAGAAATAAAATTTGGTTGTTATTAGTTATTATTATTTGATAAAAATTGTTATAATTCGAGGTGCTATGTTTATTTTCTATTTAGTGAGAAAATAAATACATGTCGAAATATATCTCGATATTTTTTTCATGTTCATTGTGATAGTGAAAATGTCATAATGTAAATAGAACGAATGTAAATTGTGGGTTTTGAAATTTATGTTTTTTCGCCACTTTATTATCACAGTATTTAGGTTGATGAAGTGGGCGCTCACGTTGTCGGCCACTTTTCCAAGGAGCGACTTTCTGCAAACAATCTTGCTTGCATTATGGTTTTGCCCCCTTTCAGCGAAAAGGCTATGGAAAACTTCTTATACAGTTAAGTAAGTTCTGTCACTTTTTCGTTTTATTTGTTCTTTGAAATTTTTTAAAGTTCTGTTTGAATTGTTTGAACTGATTTCAGCATATTATTATCAGAGTTACATAGATTCTATGAATTATTTTTATATTTATTAACAGGTTATGAATTGTCGAATCGCGAAGGAATAATTGGAACGCCCGAAAAACCGTTATCTGATCTGGGGAAAGTTAGTTATCGTAGCTACTGGTGGTGGGTGCTTTAGAAGCTCTAGACAGGCTGAATATTGATGACGTGACGGTAAGAATGATTTTGGTTAATCGTTCTATTTTTTGCAATGATTTAAATTCTTGTTAATTGATTTCAGAAAAATTTTTGAGTTTTGTTTTTTGGTTTTAGGTGTCAGATTTGAGTTGTGCTTCCGGTGTAGCTGAAGATGATATAATCTCAACGTTACAAACAATGCAGTTAATAAAGTATTGGAAAGGTGATCATGTCGTACGAATGACAAGGCGGCTTGTAGAGCACTGCAAATCGATTAATATGGGACGACCGCCTAAGTTACTTCTTGATCCTGATCTTCTACGTTGGTGGCCAAAGAAACGACGTCAAATCAGTTATCGCGACAGGGATTAATATATATAAAATCTCATGCTTTTTGGAAAAAATTAAATATAAAAATACGTCTCACCTGTTGCTTGATGTGAAAAGGCATATTTTCACTCTCATATGTTTCAAGTATAATTTTCACAAATTGATATTGCATTATGATATTAAAATGTTGGAGGCAGAACCGTTGCGACACTCTTGTAAACTTTTGAAGATAAAGCATCCCAATTTCCCTTCGCTGCAGGTGCGCCACAGAAAATTGAAGCTTGCTTATAGAATTCAGTAAAAGATATGATTTGTTTTCGAATGGTTTTAAAGGATTTAGCTCTAAATAATTAAATAATTTAACGTTTAACTTATTAATACCGATGCGCTATCATGAAGCCAAATTCTCTGAACGGTATTATTCCAATATTAAACGTACAAATAACAAACTGTATCTTTAAATCTTACCGATAATAAACACTAATACGAGTGGTTTCATTATTGTTTTCAAAATTCTTTATTCAAAATCAATACGAAGATTACGAATAACTGAAAAAATGAGAAAAGAAAAGTAATAAAAGAACCAAATTATATGAGAAGTGAGCAGAAGTTAGCACTTTTACTTCTCATTTTAATAATGGCTTAATTTTACTTACTCAGGTAATTACTTACAGTCAGCTTAACCATGATAAGCATGACATTTTGATGATAAGCATGAGGTGTTCTCAATTATTGATCCAAAATATCTTTAGAGCTTTTCAATATTTCATAAATTTTTAGCATATAGATTTATTACTTTAATAAACATTACTCATACGATATAGTTATGAAATGAAATTAAAAAGCCCTTAAGAATCACTAGATCTGCTGTGCCACAATAAATGAGAATCGGTATTAATCATATCGGAATTTCTGAAACTGATCATTCTATTTGGATAAGTTTAATTGTTGACCGCTTGCATCATTCCATGAAATAATATTATGAGTTTATATCTTTAAAAAATCATGAAATCCTTTATAGAATTTGAATGGATTTTTATCGTCCGATTTTTCAGATGACGAGCGACTATTATCATGATATATAGTTGAATCACCATACGCATAGGTTTTTCAGTACTTTTTTTTTTTTTTAAAACGAAAAGCAATTGAGAACCAAAACCAGAACCAATTTTGTTTTGCCTTTCTTTTTTTTTTTTGATTCGGAATGTTCGCACATCTGTTCTGTCTCCATTAATTTTTATATGGCCAAGCTATTATAGTGCCTTTTATTCAATTCTTGGCCAACTATTACTCTTCTTCCTGTCTCATAAAATTAAAAGCTACTCTTAACCTCAATGGATATTTAAATATCCTATTTTTCTTTCCTAAATCTTAAAACAAGTCCGCTTAGTCAAAATATTATTCTAATCTTTTTGAATAAAAATGTTTCTCTTCTAATCCCTTAAATTCTTGACTCGAGATTATTTTCAAAGCTAGTATTTTTTTGGATTCATTAGAAATATTAGCTGAATCTAATTATCAAAATGATATTTAGCAGAGTTTTCAAAAGATTCCTTAATCTATTTCTTTACTCAATCTCGAACAAAGAGGGAGTAAAGAGATAGCAAGTTTATTTCTTTTACTTCAGATAAGCCACAAAGTTGCAAATAATATGCAACTTATATTCTTACTACATTACTTTTATTTAAATCTCGACAAATTTGAAAATGATAGATAACTTTTTTCCTTTTTTTTTATGAAATATTTTCAATCGATTCATAAAAATTTTTTGCTATTATTTAAAGCTATTACAAACTGTATAAAATGAGATATAATAATCTAAGAAGGTATAGTAATCAGGTAAGGGAATATGTAAAGTTTTTTTTTTTTTTTAAATACTATAGTAATAAGGTATATCTGATAACAAAAAAAAATAGGTTGAATTTTGTCAGATAATTTTGGCGCTTAATTAATTCAGCCTATTATGATATGCTTGTTGTTCAATAATTCATAATAAACATTAAAATAGTTATTCGATTAATATGCAATAACAAATTGAATGAATGATAAAAATGGTAGAATTGAAAAATACATCGGTGGTGTTATGATCGAAGATCTCCGATTGACCTCAATTTCTGATCAACTTAAAATTCATCATTCCTATCCTATCGCTGATATTTGAGTTTTTGAAAATTTAGATGAAATTTTATTTTTTCAAATATTAAATGATTTATTCATTTGATTATTTATTATATTCATCCGATCTACTTGGAATGATTTATATACAAGCTTTTCTTAATTCTATGCTAATGCTTGATAAAGGAATAATTTCGAGAGTAAACTTTATTATATTATTTCTAAATTGAATGATGCATAAACAATCCCATGACTTATCAGCAGTGCCAAATTGTCACTTCCGTGAATAGTCAGTAATGCCAAATTGTTACTTCCATAACTTATCAACAGTGCCGAATTGTTGGTGACAACGCTTTTTACTTTTCAAATACAAAGTTGATATTATTGTTTTATTTCTACTGAAATTATTGATATTGATATAGCAAGATGTTTATGTCGTTTTGCTTGCAGCCGAATCTTCCCTTAATTAAATAACATTTAAATTCAAATGATTAGTTATGATCTCCTTCAGATGCTACTTAATATTGATAAGAGATAAGGTGATAAAATCATTATAACATTTTTCACATGCTAATAGTAATAATAATAAGGGTAGTAAACCAAAAATGACAACATTTACAATAACAACAACAATAACAGTCACAATAAAACAGTAACACATTAGCAATAAATTATAAACCATAGTGATACAACAATAATAATATTAGTAGTAGGATTATAGTAATTAAAAACAATAACATTTACAACAACAATAATAATATTAATAATAAATTATAAGCACAATTGACATATACAGTAGCAATAATAGTAGAAAGAAATCATATTAACAATAGTAATTTGTTGCAACAATAATAATATTTTGCTACAACAATAAGAAAATTACAACAACAATATGATATAGATGAATTTAGCATACCTAACAATATTTATTATTGTTGTTGTTATCGAAGAGGTCATTTCATGTCCAAATAATGCTTCTGCTAAAAATTCATTTTCTAAGGTGCATACATATGTATGTATATATATATGTGTGTGTGTGTGTGTGTGAGTGTGTGTGTGTGTGGGTGTGTATATGCTTAGATATATAGGTGTTATATGTGGGTATGCAAAAATAGCATATGAAAAATGCTATAGTGATTTTATCACCTTATCTCTTATCCTATCATATCTAATCATCAATTTGGTCCAAAAAAGCAAATTTTAAATAATTAATTGAAAGATTTCTTTCTTCATAATGAATTAATTAGATTAATTTGAAAAAAAATGCGATTTAATTATTATTCATTCGGAAAAAAATTGATTTAAAATATGAAATTAATTATTGAAAAATTAAATTTGCAAAAATTTATGGCAGCCATTTTAATTGAAAGATTTCATTTCGTTCTAAATTAATTCGAACACATAGAATGATCAAATTTACCTTAATTTTTAATTATTCATTCCTTTATTTCACTATTGTAAAGGGATAATTTAAAAATGAAAATTAAGAAAATAACAATATATAAATAAATGTTTTATAAAAATAAATTATTTATTTGCTAAAGAAATTTTATAAAAATATTTTTTATTTTATCAAAGAAATTTTTGTTAATTTACGACGAAGAAAAGGAAGGATGAAAATATCAAAGGATATCAATTATCAGTTTTAGGTAATCAATTATTAATTAAGTTTTTATTATAAGAATTTAGTAGATTTTTAAATTATTTAAATAATGAAAATTTTACATTACATGGATTTAAAACAAATATTTCGATTGATTGATGGTTTATATATACAAAATAGATTTATTAATATCTAAAATATAATCAGATAATCCAAATTGTATATCGGATAAATTTGGAAGAAATGTTTAATTGATAGCTTTTGGCTCTTTTATTTCATAGTATGATTGAAGCAAGCCAAATAATCTCATAAATCTTTCATTCGCTTTCTTGCATTTATTTTAGCCAAGATATTTCAGCCAAGCTTGCTTCCACATCTTTTTTTCCCCTCCTCTTTGCTACTTTAAATAACCGTGCATTTTCTGCTCTAAGCTATTATTTAAATTTATTTCTCTTTTTTTTCCTTCTCGATGATTCATCCGTTAGATAAGAAATGAGAAATGTATATCAGTCTATATATTCAAAATGAGACAAGCCAATTTAACTATTTATTTCATAATGAGACAAATATAATATTTCAAAGTTAGAGAAGTATAATTTGTTTTTTTTTTAAACAAACTTTTCAAATATTCTATTCTGGTCAAAAGAAATTTGCATAAAATATTAAAAATTTGTTATAATATTAAAAATGATTGATAATACAACAACGAGAATATAAATAAAAGATTATGCTAATTTTAAATAAATTCTTATCATAAATATTAACTATTTGATATGATAAGAGTGTATAACAAATATTAATCATATTTCACTTATAATCTCGAGAATGATTATGTATATCAATTGCAACTAACTAATGTTGAATATTTTTCATAAAATTGTTAAAATGATAAGCGTGAAATGAACAAAGTTCAGATTTATTTGGAAAATGAGTGTTTTAATGAAATTAAAAAGTTTCCATGATAATATACTTAACGGGAAAGAAATATAAGAAGAGATTGGATAAGAGATTGTTATGATGATTTTCAATGTTTCATATATCATTTATATCTGGCTAATCTGTTCTTTTATTATCTGATAATGAGTAGTATATTTCTTGCCTTTTCGAGATTCAGAGATTCATTTTCAGTAAGCTAATAGGCTAATAAACTCGAGAATATTCCTTTCTCAGTTTTATAATTAGTTTAAAAGAATTTGTGACAAATTCTGTTGTGATAAAAGATTTTTTGATATTTTACAATTTCGATATTTACTTCAAGTAAAGTTCATTGGTAAAAGGTCAAATAGGAACAACGATTATTCCGATTTCAAATGCTTATTATGTAGATTTAAAATGATATTCATTTATCGATTCAGTAAACTTTCTTTCTTCATGGAATTATCAAACAGTAAAGCACAATGAAAGAAGATATTCTCAGATCTAAGCAAATATTAAAAATATATTATCAGATTAATCAGAATCGATGATAATCATTGATATCTCAAGCATGCCTGATTCATCTGTATCATTTAGCAAAAAAAAAAATTATTTATTTAATAATTTTGATTAACTAAAATAAGCAAACTTTCCATTCCTCTACTTCCAACATTACTCATCCCAAAGAACATTTGATCTATTGATGGTGTATATTTTTCGGCTTAATGCTAAGAGATAATTTTATCCAATAAATTTATAGCACACTTGCTTGCTCTGTCAATTATCAAAATGACCAATGGTCAGTTAGTCAAGCCATCTGTCTTAGTCTGTCTACTGTTTATAAATAGATATATTATTTCCTCATAACTCTCCTATTTTAGCCTTCATTTCTTCCAATCGACCATAATCTATTCTTTTTCATTTTACATTTTAGAATTTATTATTAATAATAATAGTAGTAATAATAATGAGATGAGAAAGTTAATATAAGTAAAAGTAAAATAACGAAGAATCATTCTATTCATGAAGTTTATGAAGTTTCTAAATTCTGAAGGAGTTAATAAGAGAAAGCCATCATATATCAATTAATCAATCAATATTATTATTGCTTAATGATTGATTTTTATTGATTTATTTATATTTTGCTATATCCCAAAAAGTTCAATTAATTTTTGTATGACAAATTGCTAATTAATTAATTAATTAACAATTTACATTGCATATTAATAGCATTCATTTGTAACTTTTCTTCTTTCGTAAAATAATTAATTTTGATTGCAATTGAAAGAATTTTTGAGAAATTATTTGCGATTTTTCAATGCTAACTTAATTATTACTTCTCTAGCATATACTGAAGATTTTATCGTATCCTCTTTGGCATATATCAGGGAATTTATTGTATCCTCTTTGGCATATACCAGAGATTTTTATTGTATCCTCTTTAGCATATATCAGGGAATTTATCGTATCCTCTTTGGTATATACCAGAGATTTTTATTGTATCCTCTTTGGCATATATCAGGGAATTTATCATATCCTCTTTCGCATATATCAGAGATTTTTATTGTATCCTCTTTGGCATATATCAGGGAATTTATTGTATCCTCTTTGGCATATACCAGAGATTTTTATTGTATCCTCTTTGGCATATATCAGGGAATTTATTGTATCCTCTTTGCATATATCAGAGATTTATTGTATCCTCTTTGGCATATACCAGAGATTTTTATTGTATCCTCTTTGGCATATATCAGGGAATTTATCATATCCTCTTTCGCATATATCAGAGATTTATCTTTTCTCTCTAGCATATACCGGTGGATTTTGCCGTATATCCTATCTTTTCTGCATATATCAATGATTTTATCATATATCTTGTCTTCTCTGGCATATATCAGAGATTCTATCATATACCGGGGATTTTGGTCGTATATCCTATACCCTTGGCAATAGCTTTAGTTCGATATGAGTTAATGCTATAAAATAAATGGATAAGAATAGCCGGAAGGAAATGAACAATCTATTGAAAAAAAAAAAAAAGAAAAACTTTTTTCCATCCTCCCACAGGGACATATGTATACTTCTTCTTCTATTCCTATCCAATTCGAAAGGCGAAGGTATCAATTTTTTTTTCTCTTTGTTTAAATGGTTGTATCGGTGAGCAAAGAATAGGCTAGTTGCCAATATTATCTCTTCTGTGATTACTCCAAGAGTTCATCTTACCAGGCCCAAAAATCACTTTTTTTTTTCTTTAATAGCTGTATCGATGAACAAAGAATAGGCTGCTTGCCAATATTATCAAAAGATATGATTATTCTAAAGGCTCAATTTTGCTAGGCCCAAAAATCATTTTTTAAATATTCCAAATTTCTCTCTCATTTAATCTATCATTTTTGAAAGGATAAATCACATTTTAATTCTATGAAAAGCATAAAATGCAAATTTACTTCTAATATTTTATGCGATCTCTTACTTATTCCTATTTTTTTCATCCTTCTTTACACTATTTCTTCTCTTCTCTTTACAATGATTTTTAAATATTTTTAATTAATAGAATTATACATATACTAATATTGTAAAAGATTAATTATTAAAATCGCAATGTAATGTCAAAGGTTATCAAATATATTTGCAACGATTTTAGTTACTAGAATATTATATAAATATGTAATTCGCAACGAATATACTCGTAAAAATCGCAATGCAATGTCAAAGATTATTATGAAATATAGAAAAATTCGAAAGTTGAAATTTACATAAAATTTATATTTTAGACAAATTGCTATTTTTCACAAGAATTATAATCAAACATGACATATGACTAATTTCGCATTTTCTAACGAAACTTCTCGATAAAGTTATTGCCAGAAATCAATTAGCGAGAGATCTGAATCCATCTAAGTATGATAACAATTTCTCATTATCATCCCATATTAGATTTCAAAAAGTTTTTCGAGAAAATACTTAATCATATATTGAAATTGCTTGTTTTTTTGAAGTCATAAATCATACTTATCTAAACATAAAGCGATCATAAAATGAGAACTTTTAGAGATATACACTAGCATTATTCAAAGTTGCTGATTATCGATTATTTGATCAGAATATCGTCAGCTATAATTTTGCATTAATTTTTTCTATTGTGATAAAAATTCTATAAATAATTTTTGCAAACTAATTGTGAGAATTCAAATAGACTTACTAAACTTATTGACGTTTGAAAGTTTATTTGAAGTCCTATTTCAAGATTCTTATACGATATGAAAGAATTAATTTGAAAGAAAAAAACAGATACTTTGTTTATTGCTTGCGCAAAATCGTCCTTATTGTTCATGAAAATTTATAATCATCCTTCTGAAATTTTGAATCAAATTTTAGCTGATACAAATTTATATAGCACAATTATTAGTTTCACTACAGCATTAATTTCATATATATAAAAATCAAATTTAAAAATCAAAAATCTTTAACGAATTAAAAATAGACAATATATGACCTCTGCCATCTGTTCTTTTCTTTAAACAAAAGTTCATCAATCGTTATTGTCAGCCATCATTCTATCAATCGTTTATTGAAATGCTAAAAATGAATAATACGAATTTACGATTATTCATCATCTAATTATTCGATTTCGAAATTTTAATTTTAAAATTTGAAAACTTTCATTGGATGATAATTCAAGAATGATAATTCTTTGTTTAGCATATTGTAATCAATGAAATGAAAATTATTATCAAAATTTGTTTGATATAATTTTTTAAATTTATTTCATTTTATCAATGATTTTTTATCATTTCTTTTTCTCTTATTGTTTAATTTAAATTTGAAAAGAAAAAAGTTTATTATTCTTTCATTTAATTTTTCAATTTATTTAAAAGAATCGACTTTTTTTCATTTCTTTAATCTTTTTAATTCTTTTCAATTTGTCTTACTTATAATTTGTGCAATTTTAAGAAGCAAATAATAAAATTGGCAATAAAATAAATTAAATTTCAACAAAAAAAACGAATTTGATATTATCGCAACAGTTGCGTCATATTTTATTTCACATTTCAATGTATTGTGATAATTATCATTTATCACTGCTACACTATATGCATTGTATGATATGAAATATCAAAAATTATAAGCCAATTGCTAAATTAATTAAATTTAATAATCATTTAGATGAATTAGACAATTTGCATCTTTGAAATGTTTTATCTCAAGAAACATTTAATGTTTAGCAATTCTCATATATTGCTATCTGTAAAGATTTGACTGATTATTATTTGTATATTAATTGCCAAGAAATTCATTGATAAGTTTTGTTGCTTCATATTATTGGCCAATTATCAGCCTTATTTAATCAAAGATTTCTATAAATTTTAATATTTTGTATCAATCAGTTATAATTGTTTTTTTATTCAAATTTTTTTATTTAAAATTATGCAGATTTTGTTTTTCTTCCAAAAATAAGCATTAAAAGACAATAAAATTTATATTTTATTAATAATACCATATTGTGTAATTTTTTTCCCGAATTTTTTTTTTTTAATTATAAAATTGAGTTTTCTTCGAGCATTATTTACTATACTTTGTCGAGAATTGATAAGTTTAAACGATTAGCATTATTTCACTAATTTAATATATTTATTTGAAATTATTTAATTAATGGAAAGATTTCATATCCATTTTATTCACTTCTTCTATAATCAAATTTATATTTTATTAGTTATCAGGAAATATTTAATTTAAAATATGAAAATTTCTTTTAGAAGAGATGCCAGCTGTTTAATTTTTTTATTCTTCTCCATCTGTTAGTTGAATTATATATCTAAGTCTTATCATATGCTTTTTTTTAATATTTTTTTTTCTTTAAATGGAATAAGATTGCTTGAAAAATATCTCTCTAATTTATCAGGCTAAAATCAATACTTGGATTTTCCTGATCGACAAGTTGATGTACTAATTGATCCGATCATTCGTTTCAAAATAAACAAATATAAGCATTCGTAAAAGAAATTATCACCTCCAGACAATTCTAATGATCGAGGTAATTTCAGCATACTGATACTACATTGATTTGGCCTAATAAATCAAGCCGATTCGTTTAACATCTATCATTGGTGATTGTCGTTTTAATATCATATGGATAAGATATGAAAGGTTATAAGAATGAAACTTGAACTTCATTGTTTTGATAATTGTATAAATTGGATGAGTAAGCATTTGTTTACTTTAATTGTTTGCTTTTCATTTAAACTTATTACAAAGTCTCTTGACACATTCAATAGAATTTCGTATCATCATTCTGATACTTCAGAATTTAAATATATAGGAATAACTAGAGCAATTTGATATGGCCAATACTGATCCGATCATTGTATTAATATGATTAACATTGATCCGATCATTGTATTAATATGACCAATATTGATCCGACCGTTGCATTCGTAATTAACATTTAAAATCTGTTTAAATTAAAATATAATTTGTCATTTTTATATGACATATGTTTTGATTAAATTCATCTTATCAATGTCATTTCATATTCATCCTTCTACTAATGCTACTACTACTACTACTATGTTTGTACTTGCGGAAATAATGTGAAATATTTTAATTAAGCAAATAAATAAATAGAAAAGCTAATTACGAGAGGAAGAGAGAAAAAGGAATAGACTAGAAAAATTCAGGAATGTTACAAGGGAATTCTTTAGTTATGCGAAAGAAAAAAACTTTCGAGATCGAGAGTTCTACTAATCTAATCTAATTTCTCATGCTGATATGTTAATTACGATTTTATTTGTATTAATTTAAAAAATTCTTTTCTAACCGTCACTTTCTCATAGCATTTATGGGCCATATGGCTTCTCGTCCTTCATTTTTTCTGAAACTTTCTTTTTTCTCACTGATATAATTTCCATTTTTATTATTTAGGAGAAACGATATATTCCAATTATTTTGATAACTTTTCGATGAAAAAAATGATAGATATTTCAATATATTACATTGTTCAGAATTTCTTTTTCTCATTTTTTTGAGAGAGAGAGAGAGAGAGAAATTTTAACTAAGCAATAAATTAAATGGAAAATATTCGATTCTATCACATTATTTACTCCTTGTAGTCTGAGATTAATAATAATATTATTATTATTGTTGTTATTGTTCTTTTCGTTATTATTGTTATTGTTGTTGTTGTTGTTGTTGTTGTATTGTTGTTGTTGTCGTTGTTGTTGTTATTGTTATTATGTTATTGTTATTATTGTTGTTGTTATTGTTGTTTTGCTGCTGCTGCTGCTGCTATATTATTATTTTTATTTTTCCATCATCAGAAACTTATTCATTGATTCATTTGAAATCATTCACCGATAAGTTTCTTTCTTAACTAAAACTTTTTGTCCGAACTGACGATAAGTTAAGAATGCGTATTGTAAGTATTGGTAAAGCAAAGGTATTATAAAATAAATGATAGTTATAATAATATAAAAATGGACATAGCAATTGATATGATAGTTATAATAATATAAAAACAGACATAACAATTGATATGATAGTTATAATAATATAAAAATAGACATAACAATTGATATGATAGTTATAATAATATAAAAATAGACATAACAATTGATATGATAGTTATAATAATATAAAAATAGACATAGCAATTGATATGATAGTTATAATAATATAAAAATAGACATAGCAATTGATATGATAGTTATAATAATATAAAATAGACATAACAATTGATATGATAGTTATAATAATATAAAAATAGACATAGCAATTGATATGATAGTTATAATAATATAAAAATAGACATAGCAATTGATATGATAGTTATAATAATATAAAAATAGACATAGCAATTGATATGATAGTTATAATAATATAAAAATAGACATAACAATTGGTATGATAGTTATAATAATATAAAAATAGACATAGCAATTGATATGATAGTTATAATAATATAAAAATAGACATAGCAATTGATATGATAGTTATAATAATATAAAAATAGACATAACAATTGGTATGATAGTTATAATAATATAAAAATAGACATAGCAATTGATATGATAGTTATAATAATATAAAAATAGACATAACAATTGATATGATATGTGATATATATATATATGTGTTTATGTTTTGGAAAATATAATGAATTAATAGAATGTATAAAATGTTCATCGGATTGATTATACATTTGAGATAGAAATAGTTAAATACTGTCGTCGTTGGAATGTTTAAATTTTCCGACAGCTTTAAGCAGTACAATCGCTTAATCATAAGATATCATCCGATCGCCAGCACTGATAATTTTCCTATCATTACAACATATGCCTAAAAATATTCTTACTTCTTTTCATTTCTTTTTCTTCAATTAAAATTTATTTTTTCTTTCATTTACAATATCTATTTGTTGTTGCATATCTCTTCTTAATTAGAATAATCAAAATAACTGATAAGTTTAGGATTAAAAAAATTTTATGTCTAATAGAATTGATTGATAAGCTTTGAAAGAATAATGATTTACAATGCTAAAAGTTAACCATTTGTTTATTAGTTAATTTAGATATAATTCTTCTCGACTGTTAAGCAAACAAATTGATATTTTTCAGTCTTAACCGAAGATATTATCATAATTATTGAAATGAGAAAAATGTAACAAATATTTTTGCATTATCATAAAGGACTAATTTATATAATCTATTCATCAATACTTATCAATAACCAAATAAATATTATGACAATTAAAATTAGGCAATGAGATTCATCAGAGAAAGTACATTTCTTGAAGTATGTTGCCAAAACGAAAGATCAAATCTTGATCATCATTCTGCATACTTTTATCACTGATCCATTCATTTTTAGTAAAGTTTTTGTATCAGATAAATCAAATAAAAGTATCAGTATCAAGTATCAAATAAAATTTTATCACTGTTTTAGTAAACAATTTCAAATTTAAGGATAGCTCGAGAGGAACAATAAGTTGTTCAAAAGAACTGTCAAATTTTTGTTAGAGATAGAAATAAAACTAAGGTCAATGATCGTTTGATTTCTTCAGACACCTGCACATTATTCATTGATATACATTTAATCAGTATATCTGTTGAGTCATAACCATCTGTTAATGTTCAAAATGCTATCTGTCTATCATTTTGTATTTTATGCTTCGTCGTCCATCTCTCTCTTCATATATTAAAATTTTTATAATTTAAAAAAGATAATTTGATATGAACTAATTGCAAAAATTAACAGATAATTTTGAAGATGGTGATAAGTGGAAGATATAGACGGCATATTGATTGGTTCATTAATCTTTGATTAATCAGAATTTGATTCTGATCGATTATTAATTAATTTGAATGCTTTGTTGTATGATCAATTTATTTGTTCAGAAATAAATCTTGCTATTTTCATCATTTTCATTAGTAATCTATGCAACTTTTCTCTTGAATCAAGAAATGATAATTCATTTAATTGAATCATTTTATCACATTTATGTGATAAATGTTGAAAGTGAGAATCTGATTCAGTGATTCAGTGAAGAAGATGCATATTTAATTCTTTCTTTCTTCGACTTTTCACTTATTGTTTGTTTTTCGAGAAATATTGCAGCTCATTGTTTATTCAAAAATACTGAATTTTTAATTTATATCAAATGCAGAGTAAGATAGTAAAACATGAAATATCTCTCCGTAGGTGTACGGTAACACATCTACAATTATATGGTAATACATCTACAATTATACTGTAACATATCTACAATTATACGGTAGTGATAAATGATTCGAATAATAAGCACAATTTTATTGTTTTTTTTTTATTTATAAATTTTCATCAAATAAGGACAGAAATGTTTTGCATGTATTCCATCATTCAAACTTTTTTCATTTTCTTTTTATATCAAAAGAATTCAAAAAAAAAAATTAATCAATTTTCTTCGAGAATGCTCAACGCAAAATATTCGCAAAATTTTTTTTCTCTTTAAAACAAAAGAATGAATGAACAGATGGAATTGTCATTTCCATCTTCGAATTATTTAATAATTCTATTTTCGATCTTTGAACTATTTTCTTAAATAATCAAAACAAATGTTTCTGCGCATTATGAAATCTAGATTATATGACAAAATGACATACTACTTCCTATTATCATATCAATCATTTGTAGAGCGAAAAATTTCCATTTTTAGGCATGACTCATCTTTTTAATTTAAAAATTTTTATGAGTCATTAAATTTTCAATGAATCATTACATTTTTGTGAGTCATATTATTCGTAATTATTTGATCTTTTATATTTGCTGTTTTATCATTGATAAAATTGATAACAATAATCCTATCAATTGATATTTCCCGAATTCGCCATTCGAACAATATAAAATTTCATATTAATTGAAGGAAGGAATAGAAATGAAATTTTACAAATTTACGTTTTAAAAAGTTTTTCTTTTTGATAAATTCGTTTTACAATAAAAAATTCTCTTTATTGTTCGTACATGTGTACATATGTGTGTGTATGTATATATGTGTGTGTGTGTGTGTGTATGTGTGTGTATATGTGTGTGTGTGTTTTTTCTTTTGAAACTTTGAAGGTATAAAAATTATTTTGAAATGAATGTAACTAAGCAATTAAATAAATTATACTCAATGCTAACATTTGCTTCATTCGATGATAGAAGTCTTTACAAAAAAAAATCTCTGCAAAGGCCAAAAAAAAAAAAAAGTTTGAAAAAAAGTTTCGTTCTGACAGATAAAAAGTTCTGGAAGAAAGCGAAAAACTAATACTTTTTTTTTTTTGTTGACATTAGTTTCATTCAACGAATGTTTAGTTACATTTTACTTCACGTTTTTTTTTCTCTCTCTTTCTATTTAATGCAAAAAGTTTCAAACGGCAAAGTATTTTTTTGTATAAAATAATTTGCAATGATAAATCAATTTGTTGAAATATTTGATTAAAAATGATAAACTTTTTTTATTGTTACGAAAAAGAAAAAATGTTTAAAAAAGCTATTAAATATTATAGTATTATTATTATTATAATTATCATCTGTGATAAACAATGTTCCTCTAATCCAACAAATTCAAAATCATTATTGAATAAATTTCCAATTAATGCTTATCATTTTATCATTTTGCAGTTTTTTTTCTTTTTATTTGTAGATATATAATTAAACAATACGATACATGAATTATTTACATAGTACTATTGAAAAGTAAATATTTATTTTTTCGTATTTTATCAAATTTTCAAAACAAATTAAAGATCAATTTTATGTTTTGAATTTGTTGATGAATTTATTAGAATAATTAAAATTATATTTCATATTAAGAAAAAAAAACTATTCGAAATAATTTGATTATTCGATCTTATCAATTTTCTTTTCTCTTTCTCGATTTGAGCTTTGCGAGATTTTTTTCCCGAAATTGCTTGCATACTATTAATATCATCAAATTGTATATTTGCCATTTTTTACTCACAACAACAACAAAAAAGAAAAAGTAAATATATTATATTAATTAGCATAAATATTTGCTATGTTATAAAAAGAAATTTCTTTTATATAATATTCATTGTTTATTTTATCAAATAAATTAGTTCATATTGATCATTATTGATTGATTGAAAATTTTATTGAATTAATTCATTTTCTTTAAAATTTTCCAATTATACGCATATAAAATTTAAATGAAAATATTTCGCTAAATGAATCGATCATTCCTTCTATTATTTGATATTTTCAAATTATACAATCGGATACAATCAATTTTAATAATTTCATAAAAAGCTAATTATAATTTTAACTTTTCAATTTTCCCTATTATATCGTATGATTTTTGATCAATTAAATTTATTATGTAAATATAAATTAATATATAAGTATATAAATTCTGATATATATATATATATAAATGTCGGATAATATAAATACAATCGGATTATAGAGAGAAATTCGTAATTTTTTTCCCAAGTCATGCAACTAATATATATGCATGGATAAATTAATTCTCGAAGTTATTTTTCAAAAAAGGAAAAATTTATTGTCGAGAGTGAGACATATCCAAGGTTAATTTTAATTATTCATGTAAAATGGATATGCTCGATAATTAGTGGATAGAAATTTCTTTTTTTTTTTTTTTGCAAATTTTATTAGAAATATAGCTGACAATGTCTCAGATAATTTTGACCTTATGAAATAATGATTAAGTTAACAAACTACGGTAAATTCTGCAAAATTAAAAACTTTCTCTGAAATATATCCTAAAGATTAACTTTTGAAAATAAAGTTACTAATTATTGCTTTTCAAACTTTTCCTCATTATTATAATTATTGGCCCATCTATCTCTTGGCCGCTTAAAAACGTATCTGCGAAATCAATAAATTTATTCGACTTTAAATCTCAACTTTTTTTCAAAATTTTTGAAATAAAAACTCAAATTGCATATCGCTTAGAGTAGTAGAAATCTCAATAGAAATTTCGCAAAAAAATTGAGTCGCAAATTTGTCATTATGTAAACAAATTAATTTTTAAAAGTACGCATATCTATCATTTTGGATGAAGTAAAAATCCTGGCTTCTTATTATCGGTGCAAAATTTTCAATTTAAAAATTAATTTAGAAAATTTTTTTGACCTCATGTGCACAAGTTATAAGCTATAGGCAAAAAGAGAGCCAATTTTTTTATCGTAATTGATCGTTCTCGATTATAATTAATCGTTCCCGATTGTAATTGATCGTTCCCGATTGTAATTGACCATTCTCGATTATAATTGATCATTTCCCGATTATAATTGATCATTTCCCGATTATAATTGATCTTCTTCAGATTACGATGATTTGAAATGATAAAAAAATAAATTCGTATTTTTAAACTTTTCATCTTAGCTATAAATCTAAACGTTTTGATATTTTTTTTCTTTTTTTTTTTTAAACAAACAATTTGCCTTTTCTCTTAGAAAAAAAAAAAACTAAAATGAAGAAGGAAAATAAAGATAGATAAATATAGTAGTACTGAATGATGATTTCGCCGCCGATACACAAATTATTTTTATTCAAATCATTCATATTTTTTTTTCTGCCATATCATATTTTCTCATATATCTATGATTATATCCTCCACGATTATTATCATATTTATCATTTTCAATTAAATATGCTATTGATATTTGACTGTATAATTTATATTTTAATGAATATTTCAAATAAATATTAATTTAATCTATATTAAAAAGTTTATCATTTCATTATCAATTATCATAAATGCATAGTCAACATGGAAAATGATAATTTATTAAGTCTAAGATTTTTGAGATTATTAGAATTTCGTCTTCGATAGCCACCATATTTATTTTAAATGATAGTTGTAAGATGTTTAAAATTTCAGGAGAATCCTGAGTGAGTCATGAAAGAACCAATAATCAGAAGGCTATAACATTATCTGAAATTAATAGCATTGATGCTACCGTGTTCATCTTCTTGTTTTACTGGAAGAAGAATCTTCCTATTCATAATATTGCCATACATGATGGAATAATTATCTAATATACTTGGAGAGTAAATTATATTTCTTCTAAATCAGCTGTCACTATCATCAATATCAGTTACCACTATCAATGCTCTTATATTATTATCAATAGTTGGCTAAATGAGATTTCGACGAAATTCACTCACTGCCTTGGCTTTCAATGTTTTCGAATAAAAAGTAAACTAGTCTGTTATTTCAATATTCTTGATGGCCTGATAAGCTTATCAATGATAAATCCTCGAGATCTTTAAGCTTTCTTTATGATATCAATTTGCGGTGATACAATCACATGTCTAATAAGATTTTAAATGAGCACATATATTCCGCGAAAATAAATAAACAAAAATAAAAACAACTTATGCTTAATTTATTTGGCGATTGGCTTTGTGATGATAATATTTGCAAACTTCTCAGATTTTATTCATCTGAGAATATTTATTTTGCATATATTATTAGTATAAGATACATTATAAACATTCATTCATTTACAAACTTTGTCATTCATTACTTTAATTTATATAAATATTTTGAAAAATAACAAATCTAAAATGCTTACTATCAAAGATCATTAAAGTTTATTTTTCTTTTATTGATTATATATGATTTATTATATCTTAAAGTATTAAAAATTTTATTAATAATAATAACTATTATTATTGGCAAAAAATAAGATATTCATCAAGAAAAAAAAAAAGAATGATATGATATGATCTTCAAGAATACTAAAATATTATTTCTATTTTCTTTATCAAATTTAATTAATACATTTAACATTTCAATGATTAAGTTTTCAATTTATTAATTTTCTTTTTTTAATTTTGAATATTTTTTTATCATTAAAAATTTCAGACTGGTTTAAATGAGTCTATCATATTTAGGGTTTTGATATGATTATTGCATTATATACGATTTATAATATACTTCATCATTAATCATATTATCAATTGACCTCATTTTACCTCATACGACAACGATCATTGCAATTTATCATTATTACTGCCATTAAATACAGCTGCTAAATGATTAATATGTTAATGATCATATCTGTGCTTATTTCTTTAATCACTTTATCTTATCATCTAACTCCAGCAGAATCATTTATCGATTTTAATATCACATATGAGGTCAGTTTTACTTATGAAAAATTAGAATGATATTTTTTTGGCATTTTATGAGCGATCATGAAAACGACAGAAATCTTCGTCTAATCAATAGCGCATAAATTTCTATCAAATCAATAATATTCTAACTATCGATAAAAATTCCTTCGATAGAACAAATAATTATTGATGAGAGAAAAAGACGAAATAATATGGATTTAATTTGATATAAATTGAAAATGAAAATTAGGTCACCTGGATAAGGCAATCTGGAATGTCTTTGCGTAACGTACGTCAGTTAACGAATGCCAAATTCTTTAAATTTAAATAATAACTAAATAACTTTTTCTTTTTTCTCTAACTTTTTGCACTATTTTTAGTCAAATATTACGGATGAACGTGAAATTGATGAAATAATATCACGACGATCACGTCGTGAGCCAGCGGTGTGGGGTGAACCAGCGCCAGATTATAGCGGTGTTCAATTGAATAATTATATACACTTCTTGAACGCTCTTATTTTCGTCGATTCTAAAATTGTATGTTTTGTTGTAAGATCGTTTCCAAATTTACCCTTCAATAGTTGCTTATCAGATTATCAGCAGCTTGTTTTATCACTTTGAACGGGAAATGATTATTTCTCAATTATTAATAGATGACTAATTACAGACTAATCATTATGGTTCAAATATGGATAATGTAAAGAGAGATGTAATGAAATTAATTCAAGAAGCTAATAATGTAAGTTTTCCTATGAACTATGAACTATGAACTTTTTTGTTGTTAACATTTGTTTTGTTAAAATATATGATAAACAAATTGTTTATATTTTCGTTTGCAGTATTTTTATCAAATTAATGTTCGAATAATTGTAGTGGATATATTACAAACAGATCGTAATAATCTCAGTTTGTATTCCTTTGAGGAATATAGAAATCGACGGTAAGTATTGTTATTGCTGATGATATAAAAAAACTTTTAAAATTTTCAATGATATATTAATTATGATAAAAATGTGATATTTATTTTTTAAAGCTTAAATGAGAATTTATCAGGGATAAAGATTTATCAAGATTTATCAGAATTTTACTAAAAATGCAAGCATATCTTCATTGATATGAAGAGTTTAAATTTCTATTTTATTCGCTCTCGTATAGTATTGATTCGATTTTACTAACTTTTACGAGAAATTACTGATAATGTTATCAGATTGTAATTAAAACATTTCTTATGCTAACTATTAAATATCTAATTAAATTTCATCAAGTAAAAAATGACTGACCGTCATTTGCCCTTTCTATTTGGAAAAAATATGTTAAAAAAAGTAATTAATTATTTAATTAATTAATTCTAACTTTCTTTATTTTATATTTTAATTTTATTTATTATAAAATTCCTTTTTAAATATTCAAATTTCTTCAATCGTTTTTTATAATATATTAAAAATTAAAATTAAAAAATAAGCCATAATTGTTAAAATTTAATATTAAATTATATAATTGTTAATTTTGAGTTTAAATTTAAATTATAAAATATTAAATTAATTATTTTATAGAATATCAAAATTACCGTATCATGATTTTGCTGCATTAATTTCATATCGTTATGCTGGTGGATTAGCATTTGTTAATGGTATGTGTACCTCAAAAGCTATCATGTTATGTGGGGTATGTTTTTATAATTTTTCTTTTTTTATTTTTTTGAAAGATTAAAAAATCAATATAAAAGAAAATGTCAATAATAATTTTTAGTTTTATCCACATCATCCATCTGCAATGGGTGGTATATTTTTCATGAAGTAGCACATCTTCTTGGTGTACCACATCGTAATTCAACAAATCTTATCGATGTACCAAATTGTTATTGTTCAATGATACGAAATACTGCTACCATTTCAGGATGCCTTAAAATACCGTATGTTTTTAAATCAAAAAAAAAAAAAATTGCAGAAAAAATTTAGCAAAATTTTTTTTAAATATTATTATTAAATTTTTAAAAGATACAAAATAGTTTATACTATCTATTTGATTATTATTTAATATCAAAATTATTCCTTAATAATTTATTTATATAAATAGGAGAATTTTCAAATAATATTTTATATTAAAATTGATTTATATAGAGGTTATGATCACGATTGTACGTTACAACAAATGGTAAATATGTTGGAGAAAAATCGTTGTTTGAAGCATGTTAAAACTATCAATTTTCTTTTTACCGAGTACAAAGTTGAAAAATCGTTACCACTTTGCGGTAATGGCATTATCGAAGATACGGAAGAATGTGATTGCGGTTTACACAAATTATGCTATAATTGGAATTGTCGTGCTGATGAATGCTTACAAATTGTGAAAACTTGGCAAATGGTAAGTTTATATCGATCGATATTAAGAAGAAATAGAAATATCAGGAAATGTTTAGTATTGCTCTCTAAAGAATCAAATTATCAATCGATAATTTTATTTTAGATCAATGCTAAATTTAACCATCAACAGTTAGAAGAAAAGAAGGAAATATAGCCATTGTACAATAAAATGTTAACTATAATTCAGTATCTATTTATTAATCGTTATGACATCATTAGGTTATTCGAAATTTATATGACCTATACAACTCATAGGTCAAACTATCTCTGCTATCCCTTATATTTAGTTTCATACGAATATGAAAATTCGCATCATATCTTTTGGCGTTGAAAAAAGTTTTTTCTTTTAAATAAATTTTTTTAAAAAAACTTAAATGCGCTATAATACATAGGGAATCATGCCCTCTTGTTTATCACTCTTGTTTATCAATTGATAAAAAGCAAATAAATTGTTTTCCAAATTTTTTAATGATCTTTTTTCCTGAATATGGCCATATTTATTTTTATGAATGCTCTTGACTGATAAAATATTTAAATTATATTTTCGATAATTAAAGAGAGCAATGAATATGTCAAACTTTATAAATAATCCTATTTCAGTATATTTGTGGTTGGATAGCTATTGTGATTATTATCATATCATTTATCTTTTGCATTATACGACGATATTGTTTGTTATGTTGTTGTAATACATTAACAAACTATAATTGTAGTACTTATTGTTCATGCAATCTTCTAAAACTTTTTCAAATTTTAAATTAATAATTTATCCAAAAAGTAAACATTTTTGGCATTATGCTGATAGTAATTATGCACAATCATTACGTCGTGCTGGTAACAATATCGTCATATCAAAGCAACATTTAATTGGAGCACCTCATAAGGTAATATTATCAATAAATACATTATATATGACAATAATTCAATTAGTATAATTTTATTGAAATTCTAAATTTCATCTTCTATTATTTAATATTTAGATAATCGAAAGATTATTTGATAATTCCTACTTACAGCTCGATTCAAATGGTATATCAGTATTAATTGCACCAGGTGATAAGGAATGTCTTGTGCGAAAGTCAACGATAACACGGCCAACAGAACCTCCACCACCTCCTCCAACATTCTCTTCTCGGTATACTGTAGCATATTATCTGGTTTGTAATTCCAGCAAAATATAATAATGATTTATTTTAGAAGTACTCTTGATAAAGTATTACCATCGATTCATGCTATACCATCAACTCCTTTCAAACGACCACCACCGTTACCTGTAAAACCACCCAATTTATCACTCAAAATGATTATAGCGGATAGTGATAACACTTATGAAGTGCCAAATACAGCAAGGAAAAGGTATGCATACCTTTTATCATAACAAAATGTATCTCATATCTAAGTATTTCGTTTGATATCAATATTGCAATTTAATCCATATATTCTAATAGATGATAATTCGACTTTAACACTTTGATATCATATAATTTTAAAGATATAATTGATGTAGTAATTTTCTTATATCACTTTATAATTTAATATTGTATTGAATACAGTATATTGTATTATTTAATACAATATTGAATTTTAATATGATAATTATATCTTTTGATAATTTGATTTGACTTAAAAGTAATAGAATTAAATAATTTTTCTGTTTCATTGAAAAAAAAGAATTTATCAGTTTTAATAATATTTAATATAAGGAATGATTTAAGACATTTTATAAATTAAAATTTAACAATTTCTACAACTTCGAAATAAATTTTAATCGTTTTTTTTGAATATGTAATTTGAAATATTTAATTTAAGATTATCATCGTTGATTCGATCGAATGCAATGGATTATTCGCATTCATCAGAATATTATATGGATCATTATGATAGTATATCACGAAAATTTGATGATGATTTTGATGATGATTTCAATGATGGCGAATTGCTTCTTGAATCACATGATGATGATGGTGATGATGATGATGAAAAGAAAAAAACAACCGATACATTATACGGCAATAGTTCCCATGAAAGAACGTTCACCTGTAACAGGTATTTTTGCTCTACTATCGTCGTTTGAGAAAGATTTATTTTCCTTTCTCCTTTAATTTTGACCTTTTTGATTTATTGCAATAATATTGAAGTATGCAAAGATTGATTTATTTACATCACAGATAACTCTTCTTAAATTATACCTCAATCTTAGATGGAAAATGTATGATGAAAAGTGTAAAATCAATACCATCGCATCATTTGGAACAGATCACCAAATTATCTGCACGTGAAGAATCATTCTCATCTAGTGAATCCAGAAGTCAACTTTGTCCATCTGATGATACAGTAAGCACTGGGCTAAGCGAGGAAGATGAACGCTTTATTTCTGTTACCGATATTGTACGCAAATTTAATGGAAAATGTTAACAGAATTCGAGAATGCGGCCCATTGCATATATATCTTTCCTAGAATTATGTTAATTTAAAAATTCACGATAACAGTTAAAAATTGTCTCAAGACGATGAAGATGCTTCGGATAAATGTGGCCTGCGAATCTACGACTATACAAATGATCTCATAGAAAATTGAAATGATAAAAATGTTCGTAATATCAGTATTTCATAGATTACAAAATATCAGTAAATTTGGGAAAATCTTTCTATTATGCTTATATTGTATGAATGATTTCATTTATTAATTATTATACTATCATTTTATCAATTATTACTGATACTGCAATTATCACTGCCATTGTTTTTTTTTTTATACCATTTGCTTATTTCCATCTTTCTATCACTGTTACTTGCACTGCCAATCTTTTTGTATTTTATTTCTTCATTTCTTGCCAAAAAAAGCACATTGTTATCACTTAGCGCATATCTTCATATCAATACACAATCAATAGACATATATTGGAAATGATTTATCAATCGATCGAATAATTGCATAGATCATAGATAAAAAGTGAGTAACTTTGATAGTAACATTGATTGGAATTAGGTTGAAATAAAAATTCAAATTCAAAATAAAAACTTTTTTTTCTACCTAATATAAACTTGTTTAAAATTCTCCCTTATTCTCCTCAGGTTTACAACTGCCACTAATAATCAATAATATTTTTAGCTATTATCACTATCAGCAATTGTTTACTTTCTTTATCACTTCTTCCATTATTGTTCTCAATTAATTTAATCATTTAAATCCCATTGTTTCGTTTTTTTTCAATTGATTTGTTATTTGTTTACATTTTCTATTTATTTCATTTTTATTGTTAAATTGTCTTGTTTACTTTAAATTATCTTTTATCAAACAAATATTATCATTTATAATTTTTTAAAGAAAAATTTATTAAATAGCCATTATTTGCATTTATAATAACATAATGTAAAATGTATTAATCAATTCCAAAAATTTTACTGATCATTTTTTCGTTTCTTTTTTTTTTTAAAAATCTTATCATTTAAAGATTTATCTTTTTTCTAAATCTTATCATTTAAAAATTTGATTTTGAAAAATGGAAGTTTGTTTTTAATTTTATAAAATTTGAAATTAATGCAAAAATAAATTTTACATTCTAATATATATATAATGTATACTTAAAATCATTCATTATCAATATACTAAAGTGATAATTGTTAAATCACAATCGATGGATGATTATCATCCATTTATGGTATATTATAAATGATAATTATTTTAGTTTCAAATTCTTTGAGGAAATCATCAAAAAGCGTGAGAGTTTCTTTTTCGTATTATCCAACAACAATTGTTCTATCGTATCATATGAGAAGAAAACCAATGATGGATAATATTTCCTACAGTATAAAATTGATCTTTGTACAAAAGAGAAAAACAAAAAATTTGAATATATTCAATGATTGTTTGAAAATAAAATAAAATTTCATTATATAAGAATTTCTATAATTTAAAAAAAAATGAAAACTGCCATCAACAAAACAAAATAAAAAAAAAAGTGACTGACATTGATCGATTTTGATCAATCGATCGATTAAACAAAGATGTGAAAAAGGTTAAACTGTAAATATCAATTGAAAAACAAAAATAATATATCAGATGTAGTAGATCATTAAAAAGCCTCATCGATTTATCCGTACCAATTTATTCGGGAATCATCCATTATTCAGGAAATAACTTATCATACTAAAATACTAATAGATAGATAATCTTAGAAGTAATAAAATGAAGATGCTATATCGGTATCGATTTATTCGAGAATCATCCATTTTTAAGAAATAGAAGAATTTATCATATTGAAATGGTAATACAGATGGGAAGATAGTCAAGCCATCATATCATCTTCAAAAATTTTCTCATCTAACTCGTGTTTCTCATGCCAATATTATTCACAAGTCAACATGACATTGTTTTCAGAATGATACATAATGGGTGTGAATCGGATGAAGTATTAAAGTTACTTCTATGGAAGTCTGAGAAAAAAAAAAACTTTTGCTAATTTTCCCATACCGCCTCTCCCTCGCCACACATATATGTTAATTAAATTGATAGATAATTCAATCGAACTTTATTCAAATTAATTCCAAATAAGAAGTTTAGTAAACTTTACTTTTACTTTTCTAATTTGTTCATTAATTTTCCCTTTCCTTTCTTCTTTTTTAAAAATTTCTTCTTCTCTTTTTTTTCGTTTTTTTGTTTAAATTGGATGGATCCGATTTATGCGAACATATAATATCTATTGTATGAACTTTAACATATCAATAATAATCCATTTTTTGATAATCTTTTTTCCGATTAAGGTTAATATGAAATTTAACGTTTCAATATTTTCCTTCGGATTAAATTTAATATGAAATTTATGATATCAATATTTTTTCTAATTAAATTTAATATGAGTTTTTTTTTGATTAAAATCAATATGAAATTTAATATATCAATATCTTCTTTCGGATTAAACTTAACATAAAATTTATGATATCAATAAGAAATTTAAGATATCAATAAAAAATTTAAGATATCAATAATCCTTTTCCAAACTAAGGTTAATATAAAATTTAAGATATCAATATTTTTTTTTCGATTAAAGTTAAAATTTTATTCTATATTTGGACATTAGATCGATGGAAAAATTTACAATCATTTGTAATGATTGATTAAGTTATCTTTTCTATATTTGGAAATGATATTGATGAAACTTTTGAATAAAATCAAATGTATTAAGTTATATTATTAATTAATATTAATTCTATTATCGGCTTCAAATATTTTACTGTTAAGTTAGTAAACATACTTATAAAAAGATAGTTGCATAATCAAATGGGAACTGATATTAGCTATTAAGTTGTTTAGTGATAGTTTAATTTTAATAATCAATAATAATTGATAATAATTTTTCGATAATAATATTATTCAAATTAAAATTCTATGATTAAAGTATTAAGTATTGTTTTTTTAATTTTAGAATTAATGAAATCAGACAATTCGACAGTTATTGATTCAAGCGATTCTAATTTTTTTGTGGTATTTTTTACATTATTATTTAATCTATGGAATTGAAAATCGTATTCTATAAAAAATATTAAATCATTTAAATATAATTTCAAGTGAAGAAATATTTGAATTCTAATTTTTGCATAAGAATCTATAGACATAATTCGAGAATGATTAAAATGCTAGAATCAAGCCTATCAGATATGAATAAATACATCAGAAACCAAATATTTAGAAGTGTAAAAATATTTCTGAAAAATCAATGAACTTGATTCTAAATTATCCCACTAAATGATCAAAAATTTTGATTTTCCAAACAAATCCAAATAAGCATAAATTTTATAATTCTATCAATCATCGCGGGAAAAGTTCAATGAGAAGTTGTTAAGCTTATCAATCGTCGCGGGAAAAGTTTAATAAAAATTTGTCAAAGTTTTTTTTCTACTCAATTTATGTAAAATTTCACAAATTTATTTTGATAAAAAATTGTAAAAGATTAGAATTTGTATTAATTTAAATTTAAAATTCTCAGCAATCTTTTCCATTTCCAATAAATAAAAGAATTTAAATTTAATTTAATTCTTTGCTGCAACTAAATTTAATTCATTTATTTCATCAATGAATAAATAAATTAAATTCAGTTTTCATTGAAAAAAAAGAAATTTAGGTTATTGATTTCTTTAGAGTCTTCCATTTTGAGATAATTGAACTATAAAATGAAATTTTAAAGGGTCGTTTAAAAATTTTCAAATAATTAAAATTGTTGATTGGATTTAGATTAAAGATTTATAATTCAAAAAATTAAATCGATAAAATTTTAATTTCAATTTAAAAATAATTATGAAATTTATCAATGCGTTAATTGAATTTAAATATGATTTTAAGCTCGGATTTGCTTAAATCATTTAAAAAATGATAATTGAAAAGAAGTGTTTATTCTGTAATTTTTTTTTAAATTTCAAAATTAATCAAGTTCGTTGATTTGGTTCGGGATGGAATGAAAATGTTTACCTTTGTAACCTTTCCAAGATAAACTTATTTCTAAAAATAAAAACTTTCCTATATTTCTCGTAGAGTAAAGCGGAAATTGAACGTCGTCGACGAGCGCGAATGAATGCTTCGTTGGATCAATTGAAAATGTTTCATTTAATCCGATCACCGACAATCGAATCAAAAATGGAAAAAATTGAAATTTTAGATTTAACAATCAAATATCTTCAATCAATTGATAGTGATCAAAGGAAAGGTAGAGACAGCGTTGTTTGGACAGTCGTTTACTGTATTATAAATTGAGAAAATATGCCGAAAAAGTTTTGTAGAAGAAAAGTTAAAATCGATTTCAATAGATTAATACATTTTTGATTAAATTTAAAACTTAAATTTTTAAAATATCGATTCCTATATTTTTGAAATTACTATTTGATAATTTAAAAAGTAATTATAATATTTACAGGATTATATTTTCAATCAATACAATACTAATGCATCAACATTTTCGTGAAATTCAACTTCTTCATTTTGAAACTATGATATTTTAGATCTTTTAGTTCTACAAATTGAGCTTTGTTCTTATCCGTAAATAATCATAATTGTTATCATTGAATTATTATTAAAGTTATCACCAAGTTTTTTCACTCATAGATTTTTTTATTTAGCTTTTAGTAATATTTTATAACAATTTCGTTTTTTTTTTTTGTTTTTTTTCTCCAACATTAAATAGATACGATCAATCGATCTTATATCATATCGTCGATCGTTCCAGTATTACGCTGAGCAAGTTGTATTGGCAAAACGGAATTCTGTGAAGTTTTTTGTTTTTCATTCTTCTCTTTAATAAAAACATAAATATTGCAAACTTTAGTTTAATTTTCATTAAATTCTAAAAATAAAAGAAAAAAATTATCTTTTGGATTTAATCCTTTCATTATGTAAATTTAATTAAATCATTTATCAATACAGAAGCAATTTTATTTTCAGAAGCAGAAAAGATGGCATATTTAGGATTCAAGAATGGATTTCAGGAAGCACAGAAGGTTACCACATCATTTATTTATAGCCAATATCATCCTTCTATTTCATCGCCATTAGTTGCTTCGATCAATGCACAATTCGCTTCAGTATTTGATCAGTCTTTTAAATCAATGAATTGGTTACGACCTGTTTATGGAAACAATGTCAAAGGTTATTCAATTTTTTTCTTTCCAAAAATTATTAAATTTAACACAGCACGTCGTTTTGATAGTAATGTGACTAAACACCGGCTACGATCACATACGAATCATGTAGATGGAACTTGCTTCCATTAATTATCTGTCAGATTTATTAAATGATAAGGTTTCTTGTAGTTTGAATCACTAAGTTTATTAAGTTTTACAGCTCTTACTATATCATTCATTCTATTACTATGTAAGTAAAATCTCACAAGAGATTTGAATGAAACTTATTTTTATCTTACTGCGATCATGGAAATGTGAAGAAGATGAATTTTAATAGTGTTTGCTATATTCAACGTTCATCTACAGTATAATCATTCTGAAATATTTCAGGAAGGAAGCAATCTTCATCAATAAATACTTCAGAAACGAATTTGCCCGAAGTTAGACGACAATCGACAAGCTTCTTACCACAATCTCATTCGACACCAATTTTTCATCCTAAAACTATTCCACCATTATTCGAATCACCTGAAAGTAATCAATCATCATCACTATCACTTTCAATATCATCATCGTCATCATCAGCAAAAGAAAGCGAAGATATTTTAAATGTATCAAATAGTATTATTAGTAATAATGTAGAATACGTTTGTGTTACTTGTGAAGGAAACTGTTGTTGTAATAAAAATGATTCAGAATTAAGTATTATTAATGTGTGATTCTGAAGCCACCTTATCGATGATATGCTGAAATATGCATCTATGGAATTGTAAGAGTCTTCTTGCGATAATGATCTTAAATGACTTTATTTTGGAATTTCTGTAAAATGAAATTTCAGAAGACTCTTGCAGTACTTCTACTACAGTAGTAAAAACTGATTTGACGAGACGGTATATGTCTTGGAATCATAAGAATATTATCATTCAAGAAGAATAACTCTTAGAATCACCAATCAGGAATTCTGTGTTATCTGCAAATTGCCCGCCTGAAATATACCGTTTTGAATATGAAGTCATTGATGATATTGTTTGACATTTTTTATTGTATTTTAAACTTGAAAATTATGTATTTTTGATGTGAGATTCTCAAATAAATTTCTGGTGAAGGAATGGTCATAATTATATTGAAAAAATCATAGCATTCATTTCTCGATTCATTCTCGATTTATCGAGAAAGCCATAACGACTTTATGATTAAATAATAGTGATCGATTATATAATCCCCAGGTTCGTAACATCTATTTTATATCCTTTATTTCTGTTTGTTATAGGTATTTAGTTGTTTGCTTCTTCAACGAGAATTTGTTGATAATGATTTGATAACAAATTCTACAGTGATAGTTTGATGATAATGATAACCAAATTTTATATAGATCATGGAAACGTTTGCTTGTTGAATCTAGAATAAGATTTATTGGATAAATGTCTAGTTTCCTTCATCTACTAATCTTACTTCATGATTAACTATTATCGGGAACGATTGAAGGTATTTGTCTAGAATTTCGATATTTTCTCTTTCAATTCCTATAGAAATGTAGGGCAACTGCTAGGCCAGAAAGTGATATCTGATAATCTTGGCTATCATAAAAACAATTATGTACTATATCTATAAATATATATCGAAAAGTATTCTAAATGAAGTTTATTAGCAGTAAATTTTCTTTAGCTAAACGATTGAGAATCTTTCATCACAATTGATTAATTGGATCAAGCTGTATACTAATTCCATGTCCTGTAATGAATTGCAATAGGCTTTGCAAGGATATAGAAAGATCGAATAAGTTTTGTCATATTGAAAAGTTAATAAATAATTCGATCCATTGCTATGAATTTCTGTTAAAAAATCGTAATCAATTATTAATTTATTTATCCAAATTACCATATGCTTTTGTAGAATTATCATGGAAGACATCTTTATCAGAGATAATAATGGCATATCGATTTTATTTAAATATAAAAAAAAAAAAAAAAAAAAAGGACAAAATAATCAAGGAAATAGTAGTAAAATAAATCATTTGCCACATCATACAATGAAGTGTTGTACAAAATGTATAGAAACCTTCAGAGTAATAGAATTTCAGAAGTAAACGATGAAAGAATCTTATTTTTAATGATTTTACGAAGATGCAATAAAAAGAGTAATATTGCAAATGAATAATTTAAGCAGCAAAATTGAGCTATCATTTAACTCTTGTTAAACTTTATGTTTATCATTAAAATATATAACTTCTGTACCTAACATTGAAAATGTTTAATCAATGATATATTTATGATATTAAATGCAAAAAAATATTTTTCATTTTTATAATTATTCTATCTGTTGATTTTTAATCTTTTAAAAAATTTCTTCATTTCCCTTTACTTATATTTTCGATTTAATAATTTTGAAAAATTATTTAGTAATCTTAGAGAAGAAGTAAATGAATTTAATATTATTCCTTACGTTTGAAATTGTGCCAAAGCATGGAGAATTGCAATTCGAGCATGTACTCGACTACCATTATCAATTGATTTCAACGACATACAAACAAAATCGGCGAAACATTCATCGGCATCACGTGGACTCACTGAACGATCAAAAATAGGTTTTTGTTCCGCTAAACGTTGCAACGCTTCGACGCTACGCATCAATGCATGCATAACGGTATCCGATGGTGAATCCGGTGAAGGATCCAGTCTACAACGTTTTGCTGGCATTTTTCGAGAGCCATTAATTCTGCCAATTCTGTTACAGCCGTTGTTGTTGCTGAGCTTACCGGCGGTGTTGGAGATTTACGAGTTGTTTTCCGAATCCTTTGTCTTTTTGCGCCGGACGCTCTCGTCCAGATGAAGAAGGAATCGTTTCTTCTTGTTCCATTAACATATCATCAGCGATCCTAAAGATTTAAAAAAATAATGCATACTGCTACACAGCAAATTATTTTCATCTAAAGCAAGATGAAAATATATGAACAAACAAGATTCTTTAAAAATAAACTATGTATAAAAAGCTTTGTAAAAGTTTTATAGCAGTCAAGTTTTTGTGAAATGTGAAACATCTATGAAATGAATCAATTGAATCTCATTGCAACTATTTGAAACCTTGTCTCTAAGTTTATGCAAAAAAAAAAAAAGGAAGAAATAACCTGTTATCAAAACTGTAACTGGTATCGGAGGATTGCTCAAAAATTTCCGGTTTTACAAACATAGATGTCGTTACATCGCAGTGAATTGCAGCATTGTTATTATTCTTATCCTTGTTGTTGCGGTTATTTTTTTGCTAACTTTTGATGCCGTAATCCTAAGATTTAATAGAAACTTCGAACGAACTTAATTATTTCAATCCTTACAAAAGTACAACATTAATAATGTTGTGAGAGAATTTCTATTTGTCAATTTTTAATCTTTGTAATCAAACTTTTATATCTGACGAAATATAACAAAGTCTAATGAAATATCTTCAAAAAAAAAAAAAAGAAAAAAACTTCGTTTGAAGAGATCAAAGAAATGTTAAATAATATTTTTTGAAGAGCTATTTAAACGTTCTATCTAGGACTGAATAATATTTGAGTAATATGATATTTTTTAGAAGTCAGTTAATCAATATTTGAGTGATAAAATATTTTTGAGAGTGAAAAAAAAAGGATCTATTTTTAAGAAACGGAATTTATCAAACCTATTTTCGGTGCAAGAATTATCCAAAAAGCAGAGATCAGCATAGTAGGAAAATGATGATCCAACACCACATGTCATTACACGTCGACGTTCTTTTGTATATCTATCACGTAACGTACGCCAGCGAGTTTTCACAGCTTCTACTAAAATTAACAATAATTGTAATAATTTCATTTTCGCAGAGTTAATATTAAAAGGAAAGAAATTTCTAGCAAATGAAATTCAATGACTAACCCTTCTCATTAAGTTTAGCAGCAATTTCAATCCATGTTTCCTGTTTCTTGATTGCATTACCGTATAAGGGATGAGAGAAATCATAGATTATTGGATTCAGACGTACTTCTCTGATTAAATTATCATTGAATGTAGAATCTGGCCCACCTTTTGATGACATTACTTAAATACTATTTATTGCTCATCTAATACATTAGAATATCTGAAAAATTCAAAATTTGTGTTTTTTAATTAATTTTTCATTCAAACAAATAAATAATTATTTGATCAACAAATAACGCAATCTTGGATGGATGGATGGATGGATGGATGGATAGATGGATGGATGGATGAAATAAATATAGGAGAATAGTATCCGAGAAAACAATATAGGGAAAATCAAATTACTAGAATCATTCTCGTCGAGAACAATACTTCTATTCTGCATCTACGATAAATTTGCTTAACTGTCATTTTCATTTATTATCAAAAATGACTCTATTCTTTTACACATTCTATTCCATATAAGTAAATAGAAAGTTTTTTTTTAACGCTATTTTACGCCAAATTCTCTTAACAAAACTTTCTGTTTATATTTCATTGGTAAACATATTCAATACTAAATAGTAATTTTGCTATTTAATATTTCCTATAAACTTTCACTATCAAAATTGATAGTATTATATCAAAGGTCAAAGTGGAAAAACTATTACGTTACTACAACAGCATGTAATAGTTATATATATATATAATAAATATATCAACATAAATGCGAGAAGGAAGAAAACATCTGTTCAGCATCATCATCATCATCATCATCGTCGTCGTCGTCGTTGTTGTCATTATCATCGTTGAAAGACAGCGGCAGCCAACCGATTGAGCACATCATCGTGGCATGCCTGCCGGTCGGTACCAATACCGATCTGCAGCACACCGCCATCTTCATTGCTCTATCAGCTCATCGCCACGATCGATCCGTGCCTCCCTGCGTACCGCTTGTTCCGTCGTCAGTCCGCAGAAGATATATATGGCGACTAACACTTTTATGAAGTGTGTCTGTGCTTCTGTTTCGTTCTCTCTGCGGATATTTCTTATTATATATGCTTGTATATGTTGTATATATGTAATGTATGTGTGTGTATGTGTATGTATATGTATGTATGTGTATGTGTGTATGTGTGTGTGTGCGTATGTGTGTGTGTGCGTATGTGTGTGTGTGTATGTGTGAGTACGAAGAGCGCTTACCTCTTCATTTGCTCCATCATTTACAACACAATTTTGAAGTGTAGGGATTGAGGGATTTCGTGAAATGATTAAATACTATAGGTCATAAGGTCACAATACAATTTCTATTAAACAAGCAAGTGTATAATCGTTGTTTCGAATACTGCTTGTAAAATATTACCTTTCTATCATTTGATATGATATGATATGATAACGCTATTATCCCCTCGAAAAATATCCATTCGTTCACTGATAAATGATATAGCTTTGCTAATAAGATTTTATTGATAATATAATTATTTTTCTGATAGACTCTGATCGACAAAATCAATGCTTACCGATTTCATGAACTCTATCATGATTGATTATTATATGATTTGATTAAGGGAAATGGATTATGGTTAGAATAGATTGGATAAGTACGAAACTTCAGGAGCTTCTGATAGTTTACTGAGAATTCCTTACTGATAATGTTATCATTTCTCTGACAAAACTTTATATGATTTTTTTTTCTCTGATGAGTTCTCATCCTAAAACCAATGCAAAGATATGACGTAGATGCGATCGTCGGAAACATTCAGCCTTATACTGGATGCTGTAATTTCAGCGGAATACAAACGGATGTGATCATATTTGAAATAGATCAAATGTAATTTTCCGATCGCTTTCACGAAGAGATTTGAAAGAAATAAAAATTTCGTTTATTCAAAACAATAGTCGTCACAGATACACAAATAAATAATATACGTACGTACAACATAGTTGATGAGAAATTCATCAAACATGATAAAGTACTCTTCTCGAAGTTGTTTGAAATAAGTGATTCTCGAAAAAGTTTAATTTAAAATGAAAATGTTTTTAATGCTTAAATAATCAAAATTTTCAACATAATATTTGGCTTATCAATAAATAGAGAAATTGATGATAAGAAAAAAGACAAAGGAATGACTAGAAAGTTTTTAAGAGGACAATATGGCAGAAATTGATATGATTGACTGATTGATTGATTGATATAGCTATCATCGATCATTTGATTTCTTCGTTTGAAACGAAACGAATAAAATGATACTTTGCCGGCATAGATTCTTCTTGATCTTCTTATACATTCAATCATTCTTTCCTTTATTTATTATTTAGAATAAAACTTTTGAAAATTTTCATTCATTCATTCATTTTTTTTTTTTGAAATATTTCATTTTATATTAATAAATAGTAGTAGCAATATTTTATATATTATCTTGCATGGCAGTAATTTTATATGAGGAAGTCGAGGATGTAATAGTATTTTCGGATAATATAGCTGACTCAGAACTGATTGATAAATCAGTATCATCTGGCTTGGTATCTAATTTTTGTGGTTCCGTTGCAAATTCATCAAGTTCCGGGTAATCACCGATCATTGCCTGCAATATGATCCATTTCATATTATTCGGATTCTTGAAATTTTTTTAAATTTGAAGAAATGTTCAAGATGAAATCGCATTATGGATCGATCGAATTATGGATGCAAAATCTGCTTTAACAACCAATAATCATCTTATCTCCTTTAACAACCAATAATCATTTTTTCTTTATCTTTTCGTTGCCACGTCAATACTTTAAGAATCACAATACTTCTAGCATATTAAACGTAGAAATTGTAGCAAATTGGATACTTCAAATTACTTATAATATCTTGAGATATCTATCATCTCATATAGTCGCTCAATTTAATCAGTTGTTTTCTGAATAAAAAAAAAGGAAAGCTTTTATCCTCTCCGTTCGTATCATCAATAAACTTAAAATGATAGCAGTGATGATTGTAATCAAATGGATGAAACATTTGATGATCCATTGATGTTTTGAGAATTTAGCAACTTGTCATATCATATTTCTCTTTTCTTATCATTATTTATGATCTTATTTTTACTTAAATTTAAAGATAACTCACTTTTAAGCCAACAATATCTCCCTTAACAACCAATAACTGAGGTAGATTATTGAAATCCTCAAAAACCTGAAATAGTTATTTAAATGCAATTATTACCCATTTCTACTTTCCGGATAATTGATGAGTTATTTGAATTATTTGGTTTTTGATTTTTAGGCTTGGCTAGAACTTTTGGAATTTCACCAATGATTTCTTTCGATATAATTAATAATTGTAGCTTTCATAGAATATACAGAAAATATTCCTTGGGATAAGCTTATATAATTAGATAATTTCAAAAATGCTTACTTCGTAATTTCGACATTTATGCACGATAAGCTTTTTAAGTTGAGAATGTTGGGCTAATTCAACTACCGTTCCGCGATTAATCTTTTCGAGATCAATTTCACGTAAGTATACAAACTAAAAAACAATGAAACAAAAATTTCATAGCAATTTATCAATTTATTTTTCTTTTAATTTTACAAATTATTTATGCTACATCAATCATCAACGAGATCATCTAATAGATCGCGATATTATTGAAATATTTTATATAACAACTGCAATGATCAATATCTATTCAGTGTATGTTTTCTCTTATAAAAAGATAAACTATTTTCGAATTTTTCTCGAGATTGATCAAATATTCAATTCATTCTTTCCAATATCAATCAAAATAATGTGTCATATTAATTTATTTAAAATTAAATTAACAATAATAAAATTGTTATATATATTAGAAATATTGCTATCATTTTTTTCTAAATTGATCTTTAGAGCTTTTAAATTTATTAATTTATAATGTTAGCCCAAGTGTTATAAATTTATATTAAAAGTTTTCTTTATGGTTGAATAAATATAATAATTTTAAAAATAATAAATAAAATTTAATATTATCAGAAAGATTATATTATATTAAAATTTAATTTCAATTACATATAATCAAATGTTTTTAAATTGAAATTAAAATTTTTTTTTCTGTAAACAATTAGAAAAATTATGAATTGATAAAAATGATAAGAGATAATTTATGAAATATTTTTGAAAATATATAAGAAGAAGAAAAAAAAAAAAGGAATATTAAAGACTGACTTGAAGACGTGGCATATTTCTTGCCATATAGGAAAAGAAACTATCTGGTAGAAAAGCATAATCAACAGGTGTATCAACGATACATACACGTCTTACTCGATGCTCCAATTTTCTTAGCAATGTTAATAATGGCTCCTGCAAATTAAACTTTTATCTAAAACATTGAATATCGGTAATTGTTCAATTTCACGCATCTATGCATATACATATATATATATATATATATATATATATATATATATATATATATATATTGATAAATTCAATTTCACAAATCAATAGATTCCTTTTTTTTAATTTACCTGTAATTTAAATAAGAATGTGATGTAAGAATCAAATCATTTCGAAAAGTTATTTATGTTAAAACTGATTTTATGCAAAGCAAAGATTAAAAATTTGAAAAATTTTTAAATCCATTATTTAATCAAATATCAATTTATCAAATAATAAAGTTATTTAATCAAATATCAATTTATCAAATAATAAAATTATTTAACAAAATATCAATTTATCAAATAATAAAATTATTTAACAAAATATCAATTTATCAAATAATAAAGTTACTTAACAAAATATCAATTTATCAAAATATTTATCAAATAATAAAGTTATTTAATCAAATATCAATTTATTAAATAATAAAATTATTTAATCAAATATCAATCCATCAAATAATAAAATTATTTGTTGCAATATTCCTCAATGTATAATTATTTAATAATATATCATTTGAGCATAAAATATTTCCTATGAATGTTAAAAAAATGAAAATAATAAATAAATAAAATTGAAAAATAAGAAATAAAAGTTTCATACGAATGATAATTTCTTAGATAATTTAAGAATTAGAATGAAACGATATGTATAAATTGTGTTAATTTGTTATATAAAACTTTTTTCTTTTTTTTTTTTATTTAACAAAAGCAACCAAATTAATTTCCATTTTCCTTTACATCTGATGCTTTCTGATGCTTCTTGAAATTAAGATATAATGTTAGGATAATTATAGAATCATCAATTCTTCAATTTTAATTTTTCAATTTTCTTTTTCTTCTTGTTTTATCCAATCCTTTATACTAATATTAGCATCTGTTGGAGAAAAACGAGAGAGAAATTAACAATTAATTTATAATTGATTAATTGGATAATTTATTTTGCTTGATTTTTCTAAATTAATTTATATCAGTCGTTTCGATAATCTAATCAATCGTCTTGATAATCTAATTAGTCATCTTGATAATCTAATTAATCGTCTTGATAATCTAATTAGTCATCTTGATAATCTTGAATTTTTTATAGGAAAAAATTCCATATAAAAATTTTCAGTTTTTCAATCATTTAAAAAAAAAGACCGGTTATAAGTACGAATTGTCAATTTATGATTAAAAGTTTAAATTTAATTAAAAAATTGATGAAATTCGTAAAGTACAATGATAAGCTTTAAATATAATATAATTTATTTTAATACAATTCTATTAAATATAATAATAATTAAATAATTGAATTAAATTACTACATTTAGCAATAATTAAGATAACCTTTTGAAATTATATTATTTCACGAAATTAAAATTATTAGAGTAAAGGAAATGAATCTCGAGAAGTGTGAAATGAATCTCGAGAAGTGTGAAATGAATCTCGAAAAGTCTGAAATGAATCTCGAGAAGTCTGAAATAAATAAATTCAAAAGAAAAAGAAAGAAAAACCTCATGTTCATGAAAATGACAGCTACAGCAATAAATATATGCCACTTGTCGTTTCCAAAAGATTGGTCCATCAAAACTTATATTAACAGTCATTTTTCATGTCCACTGCAATGATTCTTTCGAAATATAATATAAACCCAAACAGGTCGATTATCAGTACGTGATGCCATTAATGATATTTCACGCCACTTTCGATTAACTAATTCAAGCCTAGAATTAAATAAAATGATAATGATTATTAAATGATTTTTTTTTCACGTATTGTATTATAATAAGATTCTTACGTAAAGTTTGAATTCATTCTAAATAAATCATCCGAGAATTCTTCATAATAATAGTTTGTTATCAGTGATATTTTTTTTTCTTTTTTGCTAGCTATTTTCTTTCATGCTACCAACAAATTTCAAAACATCCAAATGTATAGTAGCATTACTACTTATCATACCAACAAGAAGATAGAGAAATATATGAACGAAAAGATAGATGATGTGTAAGGCATGTCCCCTAAGATGACATACAATTACACATTACACACACACACACATACACACACACACATACATACACATATAGATGTATATTACGGAGAAGTTTAGCGTAGTTTGAATTATAGTTTGAATGATTAGCTATAGCATACCGTGTTAATCATAATGATTAAAAGAATGATTAGAAGAAATATGATTGGCTCATAACTTTTTGGCTTATTTTTGATTGATCTTTCATCTTTATGTCCACTATTGGCCAAAGCCTAAATTCACTATGGTCTTTCATCATAACCATATTGGTGGGCAAATGAATGGAAGCTATTCCAAGTTATATTAATAAGCATATAATGGAAATGAATTGAAGCAATCAGAGAGTGATAGTAAACAGAAAGGGATTTTTCCATCTATCTTTCTCAACTCTCGAGAATAAAGCTGGCAGTAGTAAACAGGAAATCTTTAGCTAATGCATCAAAGGTGTTAGCTGTTATTGAAATTAGTAAAAGGCAAGAAAATTGTATTGAATTATGCTAAATAATATTAGGAAATAAAATGGAATTCTTTTATCAGATTTTTACCTGGAAAGAAATGAAGGAATGACGAAGGAATGATAAATGATAAGCATAACAAAGAGACATCTTCTATGTAACGATTATGCATCATTCCCACTAATTTCTAAAATCATTCAATTTCTTGCTTATTTTATCAATCCATCTATTACTACTACTACTACTACTACTACTACTACTACTACTACTACTACTACTACTACTACTACTACTACTACTACTACTACTGCCACTACTACTACTACCACTACTACTACTACTACTACTACTACTACTACTACTACTACTACTACTACTACTGTTATTATTATTATTATTATTACTACTATTATTATTGATATTCACTATAAAAATGAAGATAAAAGAGATAGATACAGATGAATGATCCCGAAGGAGTATTCTGAATTCCCAGAAGGATATATATGGTAGGTAAGAAGGGAAAAATTAAGAAGTCGAGAAAGAATTCAAAGAATAAACTACTTTACATTGTTCATTCTAACAGTAAAGCAACATACTCCCAAATGTTTTCCTAATTAAATGAATGAAATATGATGTTCACAATCTATCTATCCATCTATCCATCTATCCATCTATCCATTCATCCATTCATCCATTCATTCATTCATCCATCCATCCATCCATTTTTATTTTCAACATTATTCACTCATTCATTTCATTCATTCCTAAACATATCTATCTATCACTTTTTGTTTATATTTCTCTCTCTCCCTCTCTCTCTTCCCTTCTCCTTCTCTCTCTTTATTTTTATATATGCATATGTATATGTACATGTATGTGTATGTGTATATGTATATGTATATGTATATGTATGTGTATGTGTATGTGTATGTGTATGTGTATGTGTATGTATTTGTATATTTATGTGTGTTTATATTATATTGTGTATGTACATACATATATACATACATATGTTTGTTTGAATTATCTATCCTTCCTTATATTCAGAATTATGCGGCCATGCAATAGAAAATGAGAATCTCGACATGATATAATATTCCGGGCGGTATGAACTGCGGCAGCAATAGCAGCGTTAATGATGTAATAACAGAAAGGAATTAATTGAGTGTGTAAAGTATTGGATGAAAATTTTTAGCTTTCTTGAAGAGATTACTAGAAAGAAAGATGATGATGATGATGATGATTGATGATGATAATGATGATGATGATGATGATGATGATATGAAATATTATTCTGTTATCATTTCGCTAATCAATCTTTTCTTCAATCTATTACTGCTGATCATTAGATAATAATGATACTAATGATAACATCGCATCATAGATGCTTACTAATTGATAAATTGAAATTTTTCATTCATTTATCAAAATATTTCATATCATTAAAAAAAAAAAAAAACAGTAAATAATGTGAAAGAAAAATGATACATATCAATAATATGGACGATAAATGGAAAATAAACAACGGAAGAAATTAAAGATAGAAATAATATATATCGTATCATATATCATACAACAAAAGTACCAAATGATATTAAAAATAAATGGAAAATTTTAAAATTCCTTACTTACCTTGTTCGTTGTTTAAGTGAAAGTTGTAGAAGGATGTGTGCACCAATTTTATCCGGTAATTGTTGTATCGGATCAATCGTTAATATATTCCGATATGATTGAACTTGATATCGTCCGCTATTATGATAAGATTGATTATATTTAGCATATCCCAAATGCATTATCTATTGCTAATATAAATTCGAATTGATATATAAATTATTTATTTGAATCGTATCAGTTATCAATCAGAATCAGAATAGCTAAAATATTACAAGCTATTCAATTATTCCTTTTTCCAATGAAATACTGAAAGATATAATTTATCATTCATTTTATAATAAATAAATTATAATTTTTATTATGCGAAAATTATTTATTGCAAAAATTGAAAGAAAAAATCAAGCAGAATACATTTCTCAATAAAAAAATATAATCATAAAAAAAAAATATCACCAAAATATAATCATTAATCAGTGTATAATCAGTATGCGCAGATAATATCCATCAAATTAGCTTCAATTTTTTACGGTCGATTGATAGTTGAAATTAGTGATATGTTAAGAAAACGTATAAATCTTCGCATATATTTATCATCTTTTTTTTTTTTTTTTCATAAGTTAGCGAATGATAATTTTAATTATTTTTTAAAATTATATTATATTTATTCGGCCATTTATTAATTCAGTTATATAATTTGTTATAGAAATGTAATAAAACAAAATAATCACTTCGAGACTGAATGTCAAGAATTAACAATTTGTCTTACTGATTATTAATATGAAATTGTAGTAGAAATTGTGCTATTTTCACAATAAATTTATAACAAATTGCATAATCATTTCCTATTGATCTAATTTAAAAAAGTTAACGATAATACTGAAAATTTCCCAATTCAACAAGAAATATTATCAGCGATATTTATTAGTTGATAATTATTTGGTATATAATTTAAAATATCCCAAAACGAATTAATATCTTGACATATTTTAAGACTGCTCGTTTCATCTATTATTTTTATTTTTTATTCAAATATTATCATAACGAAAATTTCTGTAAAAAAGCAATTTGATATTTTATTGGCAAAGAAAAATCTTTCATTTTAAGAGAAAATAATTTGGAAATTTAAAATTTCTTAATTAATTTAATAAAAATTGATTATGCTATTTTAAAATTAAAATTAATTTTTTTCATTCTCTTCCTATCTTTTCTCTAAAAATTAATATTTTTAATTAAAATGAATTAATTCCGATATATATTAATCAAAACATATCATAATTTATTATAGATAATGTAGCAGAAAAAAATTAAAACAAAACTCATACACTTAATATATGTTCAAAAATAAAAACAAAAAAAAAAATGAAAATGGATTGATATAATTGATTATATCTTCCGTGAAATATATATGTTAGTTATCATGACATTGATCATTTTTCAATATTTGTTATCATTAATCTTTTAGAAGATTAATGATCAGAGCAGTTGTTGTTTTTTTTTCATACCTTTACGATCATTTCAAAAACTTCCCTTCCTCTTCTCCCTCTTCTCCTCTCTTTCTCCTATTCTTATAGTTAGTGTTTGTGTAAAAGTTAATTAAAACGAATTTCGAGAATTATTCTCGATCAAAAGATGTATTTTTGAACTGTTAAATGATTCATTCTATAATACATGATTAATCGATTTTTACAACACAAATTTATTTACTCTTTGTTAAATGCTCAAATGTTCATTCGAGAATTGCTTAATTGATGATTAAAATACAAATTTTATTATTTACAATTTTCACTCAGCTATGCTTAATTACCTTTATTTTTGGTATAAAAAATAAAAATGAAAAAACCTAAGGTGCAAACGAGAGAAATACCTGAGATATATTCAAGAGGAATATATAAAGGTAAGCATTATATGGGTATATGACGTATAGTTCACAATTTACCTGCTTTTATTAAATAGCATAAATATTTATCGTAAAGTTCATTCATCATTATATCACATATTCTACAGGAATTTTCTATAAAAAAAAAAAAAAATGAAAAACCTTCTGTAAGCATTTTATTTTTAGTTTCAATAAAATCTTTAAATGCATAATATATAGGCAAAATATGAAATCATTTCAAATCATTAATTCGATCATATCATATCAAAATATCATATCATTATCATATCAAAGGAAAAAAGAACTATCTAATAATAGCTAAAAGAAAATTATTACAAAATGAGTAATATAACATCGTGGAAAAATATTATTATTATAATTGATATGTAAAGAAAATAATATTAAAAATTTGAAAATATTTCAAATTTTTCTTTCTTTCTTTTTTTTATATTTTTTAAAATAACCCATTATCTTTCTTTCTCTCTTTTTCTTGTTTTATTTTATTCATTGATATTTTGCTTTATCGGCTATTAAAAATTTATTATTTCTAAATTGCTTATATATCTAAATTAAAAATGAAATATTTACAAATATAATATTAAATAGGAAATGAAAAGAAAAGCATTTCAAATATAATTTATTTGAATTAAAAGAATAGAATAAAAATATTTTTATAAAATATAAAGAAAAAAAAAAGTAATTTTAATTTCATCAATCTTACATTCTACGAATTTGACTAATACGAAAAATGATGAAAATATAATAATCATTTAGTAGTAATAATAAAATATATTTATTGTTGCCAAGATACTGACTTCTTGATAAATCATTTAATATGATTGACTTGTTTTAGCAAATTAATCAATTCTTTGAGATCGAGAAATATTTGAAGCTTATATTTATCAATGAGAAAAATCAATTATTTAAAGCAATAAAAGAATTCGAGAGCGATTTGAAATTCTTGATAAATTTCTACGAATTCGAAGTGTGAAATGCTTTTAATCATTGTACTATCTGTCTTTTTGCTTTTTGTTTTTTACTTTTTTAAAAAATTATACTATAGCAACTGTTCAATTGTTCAACTGTTCAGCAATCTTTCTCACCTGTTAGTTTGAATTTTTATCATCAATTTTTAGATAACAAAATAAAAGCATAACAAAAATGATATGCATTTGTAAATAATATATGTGATATGATTTTTTTTCTTTATCAATTATTTTTTTAATTGAACTGATCAACAATAGTTATCTAATTGATTTAAGATCAAGATGATTTAAGCCATCTGCCAATATTCTCTCCGATATTGTTGTGCCTGGTGAAGAAGCAAAAATAATTTGATTATAATTGCTAAAAAAGACAAGAAAATATTCGACGAATATAACCAATCCTTCTTGACAAATCAATGACAGATTTATAAATAAAAATTTTAGTAGAAATTTAAACAAACACACACACATACACACACACACACACACACATATACACACACACATACACACACACATATATACATATATCCTTTAATAGTTGATTATAAAAAAAGTTCATTATTTCAAGCATGAAAAATTGTTGATTGTTCAATAATCTGTTATAAAAAGTTTTTTTTTTTAAAAACCTCAAAATATCAATAATTCATTATTAGCTGTAATAAAAGTTATTTGATAAAAATTTCATTTATCATGTCTAGACGACAATTTTACAACAGATTTTTTCATTCTTTCAACATTATATTACAAAATTTTATTCTCGAAGATTTTTTATTCGTTTTTTTTAGGCGAGAATAAATGTTTGTTGATGAAACTTCAAAAAGTATTGATTAACATTTCGAAAAGAATATCAAATATCAAGATTTAAAATCTCTATTATCTATGTATTATTATTATTATTATTCATTATTCATCATTCATTATTCAAGGCATCAAATTTCAAAATAATAATTAAATATAATGAAAGATCGCAAGAAAAAAAAACGAAAGGTCAACGGAAGGTCAACGAAAGGTTAATAAATATTTCATTTTCAATCATTTAATTTGTTAGCTAAAATATATTATTTATGGGAAAAAAAGAAAAAAACATTTCCGCATTGTAAATGAAAAAAAAAGAAGAGAATAGTCGAAATAAAAGTAATAGAGTGAATTTAATTAAATTCTTTATATTTCAAATGTGTAATGATAGTAGTAGTCGTTTTATGATACATATTATCGATGATAATGATAATGATGATGATGATAATGATGATGATGATGATGATGATGATGATAATAGGATAATATCTATCATTTGCTCATTTACTAACAATGGCTAATATAAATAAGTTTTACTTTTGAAAAAAGTATACTTGAAATGGTATATGTATTTGAATGTTGTAATAAAAACAAAATTATTCTCAATTTTAGCGATAAAAAATTTCAACAATCTACTTGAATGGATGATTTTCATCTCATTTCTTTCACATATTCATTCATTCATTCATTCTCGATATGAAATTTAGTCATTCTCGATATGAAATGAGAAAAATAATAATTGTATCTTTTTCATAGCGAATGAACAATTTTCAGTTGACTAAAGCTTTCCTTCATCATCTAACTATTTTAAATGAGAAAAAAAAACCAATTTTTGTTTGAATTTGTAAAACTATTAATGTAACAGAAAACTAGGCCTAAAGTTAAGCCAAGAAAAAGTTAAAAGATACGAAAATTCTTATGCGGACTTTTTTTTTTTCCACCCCTCTCCCTCATCTCCCCTTCGTTTTACAATTCAATCATAAAAAGGATGAGAAAAATAAATGGGTTAGTGAGAGAGTTAATGAGGAAAAGATAAAAATTAGATATTTTTTTTTTTTTTTAAAGTATTAGGCAAATAATTTAATTTTACTAAAGAATAGGCGCATTAAGAATACTTGAAACAAATGATAATATAGTTGCAATAAAAAGAAAAAAATTCTTAAACTTTACAATTTTTAACTATTTGATAGAATTATTTGATAAATAATTTTACATAAACATAGTAATATAATGATATTGAATTGAATTCATTATGTATGATTATCATTTTCTCGAAAAATCTTATCAATGATAATGAATTCATTATGTATGATTATCATTTTCTCGAAAAATCTTATCAATGATAATGAATTCATTATGTATGATTATCATTTTCTCGAAAAATCTTATCAATGATAATGAATTCATTATGTATGATTATCATTTTCTCGAAAAATCTTATCAATGATAATGAATTCATTATGTATGATTATCATTTTCTCGAAAAATCTTATCAAATATTCGAATTTTTTTTTTATCAAATTTTAATCATTCAATTATAATAAAAGCTTATCTATTTTAACATTATACTATGTAATTGTATTTTTAGTTTTATTATGTGATTGATTTCAGATATTATCATTATTTACTAAAAGCTTATCATCACTTAGTTTAATAAAAGCTAACTTATGATAATGATGGAAATGTATAAATTTTCTATTATACTAAGTTATCTTGTACTAATCGAATCTTGTATTAATCAAGTATTATATTAAAGCAATAGTTCAAAATTGAAAGTATAAATAGTATTGCTCAAAGGATTTATATACTATTAAAAATAAGTGGCAAAAGTTTCAAAAAAAAAAAAGTTTGAGACAAAAAAGTTTCATAAAATTTAAATAAAATAAAATTATTTCACATTTATTTCAATCATATATAATTCAAATATACTATTTCTTCTTATTTTTTTTTTTTTAATACTAAATTAAAATAAAAAACGGAAAGATTTTTTTATTTTATTTTTTAATAAGAAAAGGAAATGATTAATTGTAAAATTGATAGGATATATTTAGAATTTACTATCATTTTTATTGCGGGAAATTATAATATCTATTACTTGTTGTAATCATCATCATTACATGTCGCGATATTATACAATTTGTTAATAATCAATAATATTGCACGATTTATTGATAATGAAATAGTAAAATTTAAAACTAATCCTAATAATGTTAGCAATAAAGTAGGAAAATAATGATAATGATTACTATCATATTTAAGTTATCGTATTATTTGCATTATCATAGATATGGGAAAATAAACGATATAAAGGATAGCCTTAAAGAAGCTATAAGAGAAGGAATTTGCTATTAAAATTAATGATTAGACATCGACCAATATCTAAAAAGAAAATGAACATGACAATTTAAATTTATTTTTAAAAGAAAAAAAAGAGTGATGAAAATGGCAGTAATATAATTGAAGAAAAGAATTTGAGAAAAAATCTAGGAGAGGAATCTCTGGGATAGAAATCTCGAAAGAGAAATGTTAAACAGCATTAGATGGCATTCAGGAGAGGAATCTCTGGGATAGAAATCTCGAAGAAGGTTTTGATGTAAGATTTAGAAGAGGAATTTTGGATGGAATTCAGAAGAAAATTTTAACATCATAACTTTAATATCTTGATAATATCAAATGCAATAGGCAAATCGAATAGAAATGCAATCTTAATCGTATTTAATGATAAAACAACTTGAAAGCATTTGAAGTATAATAATCTCTAAATGTTATTGATAATTTTTTCGAAAAAAATTTCTATTAATTAGCAGCAATTAATAAATACTTCATTACTAATTAATCAGTTAAAGTTAAACTGCTAAACATTAAATTTATCTATAAAATTCGAGAACAATAAATAAAATATTTTCATTTTTCTTATGAGATAAAAATAGAAATTGCAACTATTTAATGTATTACATTCATTAATTATAAATTATCTTCGAAGGATATGAAAATATTTTAATATCGTAGAATTCTAATAAATCATAAATTGTTTTTTTTTTTTCAACTAAAATCAATCAAAATATATAAATATACAAGTAATATATATATATATATATATATATATATATATATATATATATATATATATATATATATATATGTATATATATATATATGGAAAGAATAATAAATTATTCAATGATTAGTTATCAGTTAAGAAATATAAATGATAGCACAAAATGGACATCTCAAAACTAACATTCCTATTCATCACAAAACTTTCGCTAAAATTATTTGAAAATAATGATATATGATAAGTTCTTGCATAACGTTAAATTACTATTTAATCAATAATTCTCTCGTATTTTAGCTTCATATCTAATTAATGATAATATATATTGAAATAAATGAATAGAAAATTTGAAGCTTAATTGCTTTTGCTACAGCTGCGTTATCGTTAAGTTTATTTTTTTTTTTTTTTGTAGAAGATAAGTGCAAGCATTGAAGATGTATTTTATGTATAATGAAATGAAAATAGATGAGAAGGATAGAAGTAAATTTAAAAGTTCATTTTCTTTTATACTTTTCTTGTCAAGGAAAAAAAATGAAACTAAACTTTTGATGATGAAATGATAAATTATTGAATTAAAAAAAAAAAAATAATCGATTAAAAATGATCAGGCTGTTTTGCTGTTTGTATATATTTATAAGCATATATGATGTTAAATGTGATAATATTTCCTGTAATTAGATATCAATTGCTAACATAAAACATACTCTCTTACATTTCAATACAATTATTTATATGTTTAACCTATTGTTGAAAATAAACGATTATTTCCTGAAATTGATTAGAATGCTAAATTAAGGCTATCATTGATAGAACTTCTTGTCATTTTTCAACCTTTCCTAACTTACCTGAATTCATCCTTTTATCATTTATTAAATGATAATTTATCATTAATGAAAGTAATTTTAATCTTTCCAATTTTAAAAGTTTAACAAAAACAAAAAGAATAAATTATTTGAATCTATCGATCAATAATTTATCTTTTGATTAATGCAGTAATTGGTTTGATCGAGTTACTTTTTTAAGTTACTGTATCGTTGATTGTTGTTAATAAAAATATATTATCAAGAATTTGCAAGCATCTGTACATACGGTAATCTCTAAAAAAATATTTCTCAATGTTGCATTTAAATCTATTAACATATTATCATACTATTATCATAATAATTTTTTTTTTCATATTATAGTTTCTTAGCAAATTTGACAATGTAATGCTAAAAGATGGCAATATTGATTGATACGTTTTTTCTCTCAATTTTAATCTAACTAATTGTACTAAAGAAATTCTCAATTGTAATTTTTAGAACAAAAAGGATTCTAAATTTTCCTACTTCAAACGGATTCTGAATTTGATATTTAATGTAAGTTAGAGATAACGGAGATAAATAGATGAATAATATTAATCCTGCTTAAGAACTACATCAAAGATTCTTGTAAATAAAAAACTAATATTAACAAATAGTTCGAAATTGAAATGATAAGAATAGTCTAATCAGTTGATAATTTAAAAGAAACAAATTCACAACTAATGCCGTCAATCTCTTCCAAATTTCTGTGCAACATTCAAAAGTAAGTCTGTAAATATTTTATTTACATTAACCCATGATCAAGTAAGTCTTAATGCCGATTCTATACTACTTGGCAATCGATTTCCTATATCATCTGATATTGATACCTTATCTGTAATCACAAAGAAGACGAAGGAGAAAATGACAGGAAGAAAGAAACTTAAATTACTCCATCGATAAAGTAATGGAATAAATATGATAAATGATAAAATTAAGCAAGACAAAATGAAAAGTTAATAAAATATATATTTTTTGCAACACAGTATGCAAATCTATTATTGCTATATATGATAATTGTTTAACTGATAATAGTGATCCTATTTTTAACATATAGTATGACAAATAATATAAGCTTTTATTTTATCATATATATCTTTTAGAGAATCCAGAAAGTTTCGTTTGATATTGATAATCCTATTTGTAACATACAGTATGACAAATAATATAAGTTTTTAAATTTTAAAATATCATGAATGAGATTATTTAGTTATCATCTAGTGCCCAAAGAAAGTTTGAAAAAATTTTCGTTCATTTCTCGACTTTGTTGAAATTATCAATGAATAGCACTTTCATTTTGATTTTATCCTAATTCTAATAGAATCAGTTTATCATAGAAACAATATATCACTTCTATTATCATAAATAATTTTTATCTCTATTTTATCAGTTAATTCTGTATCATTATTGATTATTTTTATTTATCAAGTTGTAAAAAAATCATTATATTTTGTTTATTTTAGATATTATAAATTGTTGAAATGTTCATTTGAGATTCTTGATGATTCTTCTATGTTATTTGATGCATCATTCAGATTCTAATTATAATCAAGTATTTACATGCCTGGAATTTTCTACAATTTAATAATAATAATAAATTCGATATTTCATCATTAATGCTCAATTAATATCTAATTTCTTTTTAAATAAATAATATTTTTGTAAACAAAAATTTAGCAGAAATACTCAGGTAAATATTTGGGTAAATATTTGGGTAATGATAATATCTAATTTCTGCGAATTCAAAAATATCTCATTTCATTCAATGTAATAGATGAAGGAAAAAATTTTTAAAACAAATCAATAGTTCATTAAGTATGTTAACCTGAAATTAAATAATTTTGAAATTGAATTATCAGACCTAAATTTATATACAAGGTATCCTAAAATGAATGAAACAAAAAACTGTGACAATACTTTATTACAACATAATAATAAATACGTATAGTTATTGGATCAGTATTATGTCTAAAAATGTTTATTTTTTGGATAAATTATTGATTTAAAATTTGAAAAAAGTTTTAGAAGATTGCATGAACAATAAGTACCACAATTATAGTTTGTTAATGTATTACAACAACATAACAAACAATATCGTCGTATAATGCAAAAGATAAATGATATGATAATAATCACAATAGCTATCCAACCATAAATATACTGAAATAGGATTATTTATAAAAGTTTGACATATTCATTGCTCTCTTTAATTATCGAAAATCCTATCTTCGCCAAAACTACCGGCTATAATAATTTAAAATTTGCACCAATTTTATACTATACTAGCAAGATACTGTATTGATGAATTGATTGATTGATCTTATTTGAATATAATATTTTATGAAGTTAGCAAATGATTAAGAAATGAACAATTAGTTTTTCGAAGATCTTGTAATTTATGTTATCTCAAAATTTAATAACTTTGATATTAAATATGATGTCGTAAATTCATCGGAAAAGGGAATTAGAATTATCAGATTTAAATGATCATGTCAAGAGTAATGTTCAATATAATTTTTATTGCTTAATATTAAAATAAATATAAACTCTAAATTATTAAGTTAGTTGTAATTTTTTTACTATAACATATGGTAGAACTTTAGGATTGCAAATTTATCATTTTAGTATCAGAGATTTATCGCATTAATTGATAATTTTTTTTCTCGAACGCATGTTATAATAATAAAATCAAATATTATTTTTATTTTATTTTCAGAAAAAATAAAAACTTTTATTGTGAAATAAATTTTGAACAATCATTGATTAAACATTTTTTGTTTAATAAATTATTCATTCGATTTGTTACAAATTCATTTATTTTTGCTAATTTAACTTTTTTTTTTTTGTTGAACATTTGTTTTTGTTAATTTAACTTTTTGTTGTGTTTTAAAATTACCTTTTTGCATAAATATATTTGCAAATTTATTTAATTTTTATCATTTATATCGATGATAACAAAAATTGATTATATATCAATTTTGCTGTATAAAATAAATAAAAATAATATTTGATTTTATAACTTTCATAGTAAATTTAGTCATTCAATAGCTATATGATCTTTTTATACTTTATACATTCAAATTTTATTTAAAAAATGTTCGAATTTTTGTGCTAAAGAATATATCGTAGCATGATTGTTGATGATCACATCCTGATCACATCTTGATCATCATCTATTATGATATTATCTTATCATTCATTAACTGCGGATACATAGGATTCATCTATGAATGCGTAAATTTAGAATTTAACATGATTCTAGAAAATATTTATTTTTTGATGTCATTATTTTCGTCCGAATTTTGTATCGAAGTATTATTAACCATACAGATCATTTTCTTATTCTCTTTTATAATATTTTATTTTTTTTAGGTTAGACATTTTGAAAGTTTTTGAATTTAAAATTTATTTAGAAAGCAAACTATTTATACTATCACTTATCATCATATTAGACATTGTTTTGTGATTTTTGTTTTTGAATTGTAAGATAAAATAAAATTTAATTTTTCTCTCAAAATTTTAAGGCAAAAAAATCAAAATTTGATAGATATAATGGATAATATAGGTGTGTAAGTATTATAATGGATAATAGAGGTGTACAGATATTATAATGGATAATAGAGGTGTGTAGGTAATTATAATGGACAATAGAAGTGTGTAGGTATTATAACAGAATAATAGAAGTGTACAAGTATTATAATGGATAATAGAGGTGTACAGGTATCATAATGGATAGTATAGATGTACAGGTATCATAATAGATAGTATAGATGTACAGGTATCATAATAGATAGTATAGATGTACAGGTATCATAATAGATAGCATAGGTGTATAGATATTTTACTCTTGAACTATAGTACCATTTCTGATATTTTAGTATTTTGATTATCGTTCAAAACAAAATTTCGTTTAATTAATCTAAAATAGAATCTAATAATTTTATATCAGTTATTTCACCATTCCATTTCCAAATAAGATTTCAGGAAACGTTCATGCACTTCCGTATAAACTGCGTCGCAATAACGAATTTCATAGCGAAGCTGCTGAAAAAAAAAAACCATTTCTATTAAATCTACCGTATTTTTAATTTAAAATTTTATATCGACGACGATTCAATAGAATGATTTAGTGATAATATCTTTAAAATAATCATATCCAGTGAGTTCCGTGTTTATTAAATCTTGATAACATGATCTAATCTATTATTATCTTCATGAAGTTATTGTAATATTTATCATATCTATAGAGTTGCATGTTTATTAAGTCTTGATAACATGATCTAATCTATTATTATCTTCATGAAGTTATTATAATATTTATCATATCTATAGAGTTGCCTGTTTATTAAATCTTGATAACATGATCTAATCTATTATTATCTTCATGGAGTTATTGTAATATTTCAAGCATAATTTTGTATCTAAAAATAAAAAAAAAAATTTTACATCTCTTTCATCATTCACACCGATCTGATCATCTCTGAGTTTATCAAATTCACCAATAATTTTATAAATTATATTGATTGCATTATTGAAAACAATCAGTAATCGTGATTCGAGAACAATTCGATGACCATATGGTACTTTACGATTCTGTAATATTTTCAATATTCGATTAGATGAAAATTTAGTACACAAAATGTATATAGGCTTAAAAATTGCTGATCAATTTCATTTTAATAAATAATTTATTTTATTGATTAATTTATTAACTCTCCTTTTATGATAATTAAGCCTAGTCAGCATTATTTATTAGTTGAAGAAAAAAAATAATTATTTAATAATAATATGATTAAAATCTCTTCTTAAATATAACTCACTTCATGCTCTTCAAAAATTTCGAATGATTGAGTTGCTTTATCAAGCAATTCACCGAGAATTTCTAAACGATCCTCCTCTAAAGAACGATCTTCATATTTCACACTCAATAGTAAATTTTCAGTTTCTTTAATGCGTACTTCTGATTCCTTCCAACGACGAACGATATCCTATATTTCAAATCTTCAAACAAAATTATCAAAAAGAATAGAATATTATCACATTAAAAATTTTACAAAATTCTCGAAAATTTTATTAGATAAAAAATAATGGAAATAAATGAAATAATAATAATAATAAATTTTTTCACTTTATAATAAATTTTTGCAATAGCATCCGGTATATCTTTCATATTTTTAAATGATTCCAAAGGCCTTTTAGCAATTTCTCGAAGTAATTCCGCTTCCTCAAGTTCTTCTGATGTTTTTGGCAGACTTTCTGACAATTGTAATTTAATTAAAATTAAAATTCTTTTTTTTTCACTCTATATAATTTTCTTAAATAAAATAAAAATTAAGAAAAAAACAACTTTTTTTCAAATTGATATATTAACATTTAAATTTGATCACAGAAAATATTCGATATTCTCGAACCTTCATTTTCACTTTTGTCATTCTTTTGCTCAATTTTATCACATATTAGCAATTTTTTAACCATATCATCATTAATTTTGTTCATTTCCATTTCATTCATTTCTGTAGTATCATCTTCAAAACTTTTATCAATTATTTGTGCAGTTTCTGATCTTCCTGTTACCTGAATTTATAAAAGGTGTTATTAATTATTGGTCATAAGAAATTTCTAATCGCACTATTATCATTATCAATTTTTTTAGCTTACATAAATACTGAAATGAAAATATCAAAGATAATATTATCGAATAAATGTTTAAAAGCTGGATAAAGAGGTAGAAGAAAGGGAAAGCAAGATCATGAACAAATATTAGCAAAACTTTAACATATTGCTCGAGAAACAAGTAACATTTATTTGAACTAAAATAGTTCTATGGAAAAATTATCATTAATATATTGTAATATTTGCATTTAATATTATTTGAAATTTAATTTTCATTTGACAGGAAGATAGATACTTTGCAAACTTATTTCATATTTAGTACGGCAAGTTTCATTTCTTTTATTCTTGATGAAATGCTTTGTTTCTATTTTTAAATTTGAAAATTGAGAAAAAATTTATTTATTAAAAGAGATGTGAACTGTATATGAGTTAGTTAGTAATAATATTCATAATATTTAAGCCTTACTGATTTCATTGCATTTTCGATCATCGTTTGATCATTAGCCTCGACTAATTCTTCACCTGATGCAACTTGAATTTCCATCGCATTATTATCAGTCATCTAAACAACAGTATAAGAAGATATTAGTTAAAATGGTTAAATGAAAGCTCTAAAACTTAATTTATTTAAAGCCAAGTTTTATCAAATCAAGTTAATGAATATACTGACAATGCAGATAACGAATTTTATCAAAAGCTACTAATGGTTTGGCTAATTTTTGTACTTATATCCATTAATACATATGGGCAAATTTTCATATTAGCTTTTGAAACATATGAATCTTCTCAAGCATCTATCTCCAACATATTTCAAAATTAATCAATCACTATCATACTCATATAATGTATCTGAATAATTGAATGGATTTTCTTTTTTTTTTGGAAGTAAAAGGAAATAAAATGAATCAACCGACATTCATAGCTTTTGGAAAACAATAATATTTCGAGATGATACTATTGCAACATCTTAAAAATTATTTTCCCATCTAAATATTATCATTTTTGCATAATTATTATAATGCAATAAAGGAATATATGAAAATGAAGAATAAATTTCTATTTTATTATTATATTAAAATTAAAATAAAATATGAAATATCTGAATATTCCTCATAAACTAAACTAATTATAATTTTGCAAAAATTAAATGCTTTCTCGAATTGAAATATCTTGCCAGAATTAAATTGATCATTCAAAGATCAATTTATTTTAATTTGTTTGTAAATGTTGTAGTAAAGATTATTATAAGATCAAGATTTGATTTCTCTGAAATGGTCAAGAATAGTACTTTGTAACACTGTTAATCGAATTTGAGACATCTTTCCTTTGAATTTTCTCGGAATTTTGTTGAATCTCTCAAAATGTCTTATTATGCGAAATATCTAAAATTTTATTCATTTAAATATTTTTTTAAATTATTATCTAATTTAAATTCTAGATTCCAGATTTTTCATGATTCAGTCTTTTGATCAATATAATTCATTTTATACCATTTCTCTCATCATTTGAGTATGCTAACTTCAAAAAATTTGTAATCGATCTCATTTATTTCATCGATTTCATTGCTTATCAATAATTCGAATTATTCTGTTGAAGAAAAACAAAAAAATTAACATCGAATCTTCAGAGTTCTTTTTTTCTTAATATCTGAAGGATGAAGAAACTATACTACCATTATTAGGAATTGTTCTTCCTTCTATGAAAATATATATATGATAAGAAATATGAATAATGGAATTTTGCTTCCAATTGAATTTCTTTATCGAAAGCATGCACTTTTAATAAGAATATGTGATAATCATACTTCTGAAACAGGTAGAAACAACTAAATCAATAATTAATTCTTTTAAGAACATTTCTGCCTCGAGTATTATTTGAATATGTGTTGAGACCATTTCATAAAACATTAGCACTAAACATAGTATTCAGAATACCATATAGCTGCATTTTTTGCACTCCAGCAAAAATGACTTCAATCATAATCTGTTCATTTGGTAGAGTATATGAAATTTTGAATGTCGACTTATTATTTTAACAATTTTAGATATTTCTTTTCACCAGTTGAACAATCATTTTCAATTTGTTTTCACTGCTCTGAAATGTATATTAAGAAATAAAATGTCTAACTAGTAGAGAAATAAAAGTTTTGATTACGGGTAGCATAAATAAGAAATCGATCGTGACAGTATGAATTTTACACTAGCTCCATTCTACAACAAAATAATTGGTTAATTTAATTCTCCTCCAAGCTCATTCTTTTAAATCGATAAATATATTTGACAAATAAATAGCAATATAATAACAAACAATAAAGCAAACTTTACTTATGTTATTCGAAAATTATGCACTAGTTTACCATACATGTAAAAACACAAAATACGCAACCACATCAGAGCAGTCACGTTTCGATATTTACAAAACAATTAATTTATAAAACAATTAAAACATAAAATTAGCAAAAGAGAAGCCAAAAATAAACGTAATATAACTGGATGGTATGACGTAAGTTCTTACTATTTGAATTGGCAAATTTTCGATAATATTAATATTTTTTTGGAAAAATACACTACAGAATCAAATCATAATTTAGACGAAGCAGCTTCGTAAAGTAGTAGATATTCACTGACACTCAGATGTTGGAGCCTTTGCGGCATCATTACTCTCATTCTTCAAGTTTGGATCGTCTATTCCTTTTACTGATTCTATCGAAAATAAAGACCCAAATTGAAAATGTTGCACTACTGGAAACTTCTTAAGGACCTAAAAATGGAAACATGAAATTGAAAATAAAACTACTCGCCAAGCTCAGTTTTAATAAATTAGAGAAAATTAATTCATGACGTTTCCAGAATTAATACAAAAAAATGGAAAAAAACTATCTTACATATTCTTTCAATCTTTCGTACTTTGGTAAAATTTCGGTAATATTAGCTATAGCTTGGAATATGCTCTCATCGATCGCATATTACCTCAACATAATCTTGCCATTCTACGAGGTCTTCGAGTATCATTCGAAATTTCTCAATCAATTCAATATATTTTGCTGTTCAAAATGGATAAGGAAAAATGCAAAAAGCTACTACACAAAAATACAAAAAGATTAATAAGGATCACCTCAGCTTCATACATCTTAAACATGCCAGAATTGATTTTTTCCCAGGTTTGCACAGCGCTAATATTCCATAATTGATTTGAATGCTCATGAAAAGGACCAACTTTTGTCTAAAAATAAAAAGAATGCTGGAATTTCAATTTCTGTCAGTTTTCGACGTTGCTATCTGAATCTTCTTCTCTCTTCAAGGTCATTCGAAGCAAAAAATGGATAACCTCCTATACTCGTATTCTGAAATGGTAAGTTTTACTCTGAAATGAGTAATCATTACTACACTCTATTAAGCACTTGATACCTCTGGTTTACTTCATAAAAAATTTTATAAATGGAAGAAGTATAGGCTTAACACTTCAACTGCGTCACTCTCATTAAACGATTGTTGATACTGCTATATTTCGAGCCCTTTTATCAACATCCCCATAAATATCCAGTTCTATTTATGTAATTGAATCTTACATCATTGATGTATTGTACAGCGTCAAAAACAAATTTTTTGAAGCATGTTTTTCGACAATGTCTGGTTTCAAATAAGACTCTGGTGATAGTCGTTTATTACCTGTAACAAAAGACGTCACAATGAATGAAAAATTTAGCAAAAGATAAGATTTGAGTTTGGTTATAATTTTTTTGCAACAATTGATTACCGATAAGCTGAGAACTGCCCCACAGAAAAGGTATGAACTGAAAATCATCTAGTGCATGCACGCCCCGACTTCCAGCTGGTTCCATTCTATAAGTAGTTTGAAGACATCTTATTAACCGTATATACCTGAAAAAAGATGAACAGAATGTAATGAGTATCGAATATTGATCGTTAATAAGATTCTTTGCAAAAAATATAAAATCTGATGGATTTCATTCAACAAGTTGAAAACGAAAGAGTAAACATGCAGTCCAACATACATTATTAAATATAAAAGTAAATTTAAATTAGCCAAAGCTAGAAAGATCATGTATACAATTCCAAGATTAATCATAACAAACTAAATAAACACGGGGATAGATCATGCAGAATAATAATATACATTTCATTTACATCTTCATCAATAAACTTACTTCAGAAATAATCGAAGAACAAGTGAGCGATTGTCTGATGGCACAAATACGCCCAGTTTGCGAAGGCAAAGCATAAATATTAGAAAGGAAGCTTCATGTCCTAGAAGACTGTTGAATGTACCACGGAAAAGAATGATTCTTGAATGCATCACGCAATAAGCAAAAAAATCATCAATCAGTTTCAGTCATCATAGATGCGGTGCAAAACGAAAACATGAAACCTGATCCATAATCAATTCGTGTTGAATTGCCGAATGAATCCAAAAATATGGAAGTAATTCTACAATGGCGCCCTTTTTTCTGCTGTTAGAAGGCCATAAATTATATCATCAGCTTCCTAAAAAGAAATCAAACTGAATCAAAGATTTACAGCTTATTAATAATATATAATATGTCAAAAACCAATCACATGCCTGAACGATATTTCAATTTACAAAAATGTAAAACCTCTGTTAAACGTTGATGCCATTTACGAAATGCAACATTGCCAAAACGCTGCGTTCCCATATCTTCTGGTGGATATTCCAATGTCCATTTCTAAAAACAATCTTAGCTATTCAACAGTTGATAGTATAGCTCAAATTAAAACATTTGCTAACATCTTCCTGAAAGGTTATCGCAAATTTCTTTCAAATGATACAGGCAGAAACGCAAGCGAAATTTGGATATATAACAAAATATTATGATTTAAATTATGGATATACAATATGCCAAGTACTATGTGCTTGAAAACTAAAAATTATTTTATAATAGAATAAACAAGAGTAAACCGTCAATTAAGTCCGAAATTTATCCTAAAGTTAAAAATGTAAAACCTGCAGTTCGTCCAAAATATCAATTGCATCCATGACTTTTGGACTTATAGGGATATCTTCCGTTGACATAACACCTTTCACTGCATCGTTCAATTCATTTACCATCGCCATATATTCCATATAAGCCTGAAAAGACATTTCAAAAATACACAGATTTATAAAGGCTCAATTTTTTCATTTATAGCTTTATTGTTAGATGCTTTATTCATTGTAATGGAAGTAACATAAAACACAATACATTAAAACACGAAATGGATACCAATTAGAATAACGATCATTCATTAAATCGTAATCGGCTTTGTTAATTCACTATGTAAGAGATGTAAAATTGCAATCTCATCAAAAATATGTAACATTTGAAATTTATACAATAATTTACAACGTAAACAATCCTTCACAATCAATGACTCGATAACTGAACTAAAATTAATCCTGATCATCTCTCATTAGTCGTGAAAGCATAAAAACATTAAAACCCACTAGAAGAGCATGCCACTCTTCCCATTTCTCTCCTTTACTTCATCCAATGATGAGGTTTTTGATGTTTGTCTTTAGTAAATTCTTTATTAATATAGAGTTGAAGCCAAGTTTCGTGGTTACATTGCCGCAAACAGGTAGACAGCTTTCGTTACAACTTTTTGCAGGATATATATATTCAAAAATCTGAATTAAATAGAAAACTACTCCAAAATGGTAAAAATAAGAACGGAGCTTTATCAAAATTGAATTTCTAACGAATATAGAAGTCAAAAATACCTGAACTAGACAAATAACTGAATTTACCTTCGAATGACACCATTTTGTAAGATCAAATACGGATAAAATTTGACGTTCCGGACGGCAATATGTATCCTTGACCGGTTCAACTGAGATATTACTCATCGATTCTGACTTTTATGCTGAATGTTTTTCCCTCAATTTGATAGAATTAATATGACAACAGTGTATGATGAATCTACAAATAACATGTTATGATTAAAATTCTATGAACCATAAATAGCATATCATGATAACAGTATTTGATGAATCTAAAAATAACATGTTATTATTAAAATTCTATGAATCATGATCTTATCATGATACATGAATAGCTCTTATCATGATAACTCATATAACTAAATATTATTTCATAATCAGATTATGCGATGAAAATGAATGTATCATTTTAATAAATTAACATTGTTTATATTATAATAAAAGGAATAAATGAAATAATACATAACATATTGTTCTCATTCAAAAGTTTCATATTTCTAATTCATATTTTTCTATTCCAAATGTATAGAATAAGAATATATCAAAAATTAAGATCAAATAAAGCTAAAATAAACAGTCCCGCAGTGCCTGTTATATCTAACGAAATGAGTGAAATAGAATCGGAAATAAATAACTTGGCATTAAGCCTATATTCGTATTGCCGCTTTATTATCTATAACAGCTCAATCATGCTAATCTAAAGCATTGAATATTTATTGATAAGGATAATGCAGAATAATAAAGAAAACAAAAGAATGCATAGTAATATGAGGATGCAGACATTCTAAAAAATTTATATTTCATCACAGTGCAACATGATAAAGAATGTGCTGTAGAAGAGCAGAGAATAAAATCGAAAAGCGAGATATAATTGTGCATTGTAGCGAAGGAGTTGCAACCCACCGTTTCTTCTTTTCTTTTTCTCTACCGTGTCCACAGTCTTATCGTAGTATGTGCTGCGTCTATTTGTCTACATGTATGTCAGTGTATGTGTTCCGGTCGATACAGTATGGTACCATACTTTTCCATTCATTCCTTCGGGTCAGTATGTATCAGTTACTCTATATCTACTTGTGTGTCTTTGATATATGCCATGTCATATGCATTGACGTATGTGGGTGTTATGTACGTAATTGTAATCCGTATCGGATATTTATATAATTATTTATATATATGTACAGGTACATTATATGTGTATGTATGTATGTGTGCATGTGTGTATGTGTATGTATATATATATATATGCACAATGCATTCATATATGTGTTGGCGTGTGTATGTATGTAGACGTATACGCATGTCCGTGTATGTGAGCATATGCCATAATACGGGATGCATGTCTACTTGCATATATATTTATATGTATATATATGACATATTCAAAGGTTATCAATTATGTTTAGTGATGTCGAAGAAAATTTCCGTGGCATTGTTGGCGGGTTATGTTAATCGCGGGAATTTGATCTCTCCGAATAATATGTTGGCCTGATAGGACGGAAACTTTCATTTTTCTATCTATTCTCATTTTATATCATATCATATTTAAATTTGTTAATTAATATTTAAAGAGAAATTACTTCATCATTTGACGTGTATATCCATCAAAATTCCCTATGCTAATATAATTTATTTAGTTGCTATGTACTTAATTACTTAATTAAAAATCATTTGTTCCATTTTTTTATTTCGATATATTCTTTAATTAATAAATGAAATTATTACTTTTAAAATATATTCAAATTGAAAAAACAAAATTTCATACATATATTTGATATTATTAAAAATCAATATATGCTTGTTAAAATATTTTATTATAAATTTAAAATATTTTTACCTAAAGCATTTTCATTCATACGTAACGCATACATTATAAACATTTTAAAAATCATTCACAACACACATACACAACATACATATCACATATACACAACATACATATCACACATACACACACACACACATACACATACACACAAATTGAAAATTTTTTCACTTCAAATTTGTTTTCTGATGAATTTTGCAAAGTTTTTTTAATGCTTAAAATCCATTTTAGAGAAATGAAAAATAATCAAATTTTAATGAAAATTGCTAATAGCATTATTTTATATAAGATATTTTCATTACACGATTGTTATTTGATAATATTTATGGCATAGATCAGCTGACTTTTAATAGGTATCATTATCCTCCATGATACTTTCATCATCAATAATTTGCTTAATAAATGGACTAATTAAGCAAATGATTAAGAAACTATGTTATAAGCATTTTTTGTTGACAAAGTAATATATGCTGAATTAAGTCCAATCAGAATTTATGCCATCATTAAAGAGTACATTAAATTAAATTCCACAATATGTTACGAGAATTTAGCAACAAATATATTTTATTTATTGTAACAAAAAAATTACTTATTTAAGATATATCATAATGTTATGAAGTAAAATTGATTATTTCAACTTTATAAAATTCTTCCTCAAATAATGCTGAATGCTTCTTCCGATATTTATAATGAGAGAATTAATTTCTATTGAATATGTTTATTTCATCCACATTTTTTCATTATAATTTAAAGTTTATTTTTTCTTCATATATATTTTTAGTTAATCATTAATTATATTTATTAATTTAATATTTGCAAATTCAAAAAATTATTTCTACCATCTGTCCGACATCTTCTCATATAATTTTTATGGATTTTTTTCTCTGCTTATAGCAAAATTTTTACCATTTTTAGACTTTCTATATTTCAATTTATCAGATTTTTTTCCCATTTTCACTTTTTTTTTTGATATTTTCTCAAATTTTTTTCTCTTTTGATTTTCTTGTGGAAATTTTTTCCATTCTACCAAATCATGTTAATGTCCTTTTTCATTAACGTTGAAGATAAATCTGCATTTCAAAGTTGCTTCTATAAGTTTTTTTTCAGTGGCCCACACTTACAATTCTGACCACTTTCTCTTTCTTCTCGCTCAGCAAAAAGGATCAATTCCGAACATTTTTCACTAACTACTATTAATCTATCCAATTTAACTTTTTATTGGAAATTTATTATTTCTCTGTTGGGTCATCTGTTGTAGTATGCAACAGTACTGGTAATTACTAAAAAAAAGTTGCATATGTAATATTATGTTGGAAAATAACTATTGTTTAAATTTCAGCTTTTTTTTCTTTAATAGGGATCAATTTCACATCCGATCTACCTATCTTTGCCACGCTTTTGCTTGAATTATAGTAATTTTGAATAAAATAAATGAAAATCTATAAAATAGGTCACCAATCATAGTTCAAAATTGATTATACGATGAATCCGAAGATGCATTTCTTCAATCGAATACTTTAATTATCGTTATTAGCCAAATTTGCGTATCCGGGAAATATTTAAAGCATGAATATGCTACTATTACTCAAAAACCCGAAATTTAGATGGAAGTATATCATTTTCTTGCAATCTTACAAACAACGATAAGTGTTCTAATTTTAATTGCTATCCCTTTTTTTTCATGTTTGAGCTATCTATCTGTCTTAAACATCATATTAAATCCCTTAAATAACGTAATTCATTATTATGTTTTTAATCACATTGACTTTAAAATAATGTTGCAGTTTTTTACTTAAAAAAATGAATTTAAGAATTGCCAAAAAATAGTAAATAGTTTTAAAAAGATCACTCACTCTACATGTAAAAAATCGTAGCAGTCAATAGCGCGACGATCACTGCAGTGAAGTTTTCATGTATCCTAAAATAATCAAGCTTAATTTTTAGTATTCCAGGTAAAACTATTAATTAAAATAATTTGCTGAGAGCGTTAAAAGGAGAAGGAATTCGTTGTGATCTTCAACAATCTGGATGTACTGTTCATGTCATGGCTTTACATCACAACGATATAGCCGGGGACATGTAACACCAGATGGTGTTGTTTATCATCAGCAATTAGATCCAGAGCACGACGATTTACGGCGAATGGATGATGATATTCATGATTCTACGTATGCTACTGAACACGAAGTAAATTTTAATATTCTTTTAATTGGAGGACGAATAGTGACATAGATTTAGGATTAGAAACCCGGATTAAAATTTATTCTTTCTAAAACTATTAATTTGGTCTTTTTTTTCAAGTTTGGTACCGACGATGATACTCCGCATCATACCCAACCGCGGGCTGTACATCAATGTAATATATGCAACAAAATTTTTGTTTCGTTTAAAGGTAAACATTTTCATATTAATGTTAGTATATGTAATATGTAATCAAATTTTTGTTTCGTTTAAAAGTAAATATTTTTGTGTCGATGTATCATATTTGTAAAATGAATCGATCTAAACTGATTATTTCAAGTATTTTAATTTGCTCATTCATATTTATGTAAATATCGAAGTGACATTGCTAAGCGGCGAAAGTGTAAACAGTGGAGGTGTATCATTCACATAACTATAAACGATAGAATTTGAGTCGGAAATTGCAAATAGTGAATTAAATTGTATATATAAATATGACAGAAAGAATATACAAAAAAAGGTTAAAGTATACATAAATATAACAGAAAGAATATGTAGAACAAAAAAATAGTCACATGCTTCGAAAATGATGGATTGTCTGCCAAATATGATAGCCAACTACTTCAGAGTTAAAATTAAATGATTTTGCAAGTTTGTCCTATAAAACTTTTAAAGTTTGTTTTTTCCCTTAGAAATTGGAAGAGATTAAAATTTGATAATTTTAGGCTTGCAGCAGCATGCTGTAATCCATACGGATCAAAAACCGTTTGGCTGTGATATCTGTGGAAAAGCATTTCGATTTAAATCCAATTTATTTGAGCATCGCTCGGTACATAGTGGCTTTACACCTCATGCATGTCCGTATTGTGGCAAGACATGCAGGCTAAAGGGTAATTTGAAAAAACATTTGAAAACACATGTTTCAACAAAGGAAGAACTTGAAGAAGCATGGAAACCATTTGCAAGGTAAGTAACCAATTCTTATAGTTTGCTTTGAATAAAATTAAAATTATGATAGATTTATCGAAACAAAATTGAACATGCTAGAAGACTTACTATTAGTTTATCTTACTATTTAATTAATACAGTTTTAACTGTTTATTAATTTTAATGTATAGAAGACAGTTTCTGTTGCAACAAAGAACGCCTCCTTGACATTCCTCTCTCATACATTTTTTCTTTGATACAAAATCACATATTATTGTAAAGAGAATGAATAACTTCGTTGTTTAAAATTACGTCGTGGTAAATTGTATGAGAGAAATTCAGCTGAATAAATTTTTGGATCCTTGATTTTGTCTTTTTATATAGTTAAAAAAATATGAAATATTAAAAAATGTTTTTGAAAAAACAATCATACTTAATTGCTTGATTTTAATAACGTATATATATACTGATATTCTTACAGTAATCGGAGACCACCAGCAGATATTCCTGATGATGCAATAATAGTGCGTAGTGCCGGTGAACCATTTTTCACTCCTCCAAGTCGTCCGCGGAAGCGAAACTTGGTTTAGGTCCTGATGCCCGACCATGGATTGAAAAAATTCGACGTGGGAATTATTACCAAGTGCTCCTATAGTTGAAAAGGTGAAAAAATGCCTTCTTCCGTTTTTTGTTTTACGGAAGGAGTTTGGAAAAGTAAATTGAGCTTCCATCAGAAAAGAGATCTGATGAAGCTATGAATTTTAGTCTCATTGGTTCTTATATGAAAACTGATGGTGATTAATATTATTGTAGAATTATGTTTAAAAAAACATATTACACTGCCAGTTCTTTTTAGTTTGTTGAAAGATGTTTATTTTGAACTATTAAATCATTTCCATGGTTGTTTAGACTATGTTCACTGGGTTTACTTGGAGCATTTGAGCCGTACGTTTCAATATAATTAATAAATATTACTTATGATTTGTAGATGCGAAGACTCTCAGAATTATTAAAATCAGCTGAGGAGAATTCATTCAATCTAGACGAAATATTCGAACAGGCCCGTGCATTATCATTTGAACGTTTTGACTGCCCAATTTGTAAAGTGGTATTCATGTCAAGGTTAGAATGTGTTGAACATATTGATATTGAACATCCAATGGCGAGGACTGAGCGACCATTATTTTGCGAAGTAAGCGTCCTCTTTTTTAAGTTATTCTTAATATTATAATTTTTTTTATTTGAACTCAAACAATTTTCGAAAACCTTGCGAGTACTATTTTTTTCTTATCAGTAGTGTCAATTATAAATTGATGATGAATGAGGTAATCGAAGTTGATGCATTTGAAATAGAAGTGTTCTCAAATTGATGGATAGGGCATTTCGCGGAAAAACTTCTGTTAAAGCAATGGAATTTGGATTAAATCATATATTTATTAGGTATGCTTGAGAACTTTTGCGGATCGCAAGGCGATGGAACAACATGAAAGTTACCATAAGCGGGTTCATTTGCTCATTGAACATGGTGATCTCGAGGTAAAGTTTCTGTGCAAGTTTAGTTTAATAATAAAATATCAACATGACTGCTTCTTTATGATAATTAGCTCGACTGGAGCCATTTTACACAGAGTGAAAAGAAAATGAACTAAACAAAAAAATGAATTGAAATTTTACGAAATATTTATAGTGATAAATATGCATTATTGTCTAAGATATGATTATCGCGACCAATCGAAATTTGATCAGAAATGGAAAAATTTGATAAGTAATGAACAAAAAGTTTATTGTGAAAATTATCAAACATTGTTTATTACGATTTGGAAATTGATATTTGACTGGAATAAAACTTACTGATTTAATAGCTCTATTTCTAACTAATCTTAATCTGTTTAGATTGTGGATCCGGAAATCTTGCTTCCGGAAACATGCGACGTTATGGATGAGGAAGTAGAGGCCGTTTGAGCTATACTGTGCTAATTAATATCGAATTTATACATAATTTGTTTGAAAGTTTCATGTTTTTAATTGTTTGCATTAAAAGCCAATTTTAACTGATAGTTTTCCTCCAATTTCGAGTAACAGTTCTCCACCATTTTCAAAATAGTACCTTCTCTTCTTTCCACCTCATTTCCTATTTTGTCTCGGATGTTTACCTCGATTTCAACAGTAAGTATTAACCTCAGTGGGTCGGCTATCTTTCTGTCTCTTTAATCCTTCATTCTTTTCTCATGCCAAAAATTTCAACTGTTTTCAGTAATACTAGATAAGTGCTTTGAATAAAATTTAGAGAGTTTTCATCCATGTTTTTGCTTCTATCGTTTGCTGTAGAATTTATTTCTACTAATAAAATGTCAAGCAAGTATTCGAAGCTAATTTGTTGTTTAAATAAATATATTAATTTAGCAGACAAACAACAAATGATTAGGTAAATTCTCCCCAAACTGCCAAATGAACAAAGCATTTTTTCGTTCTAGAAAAAAAAGAATGCTTATTTCAGAGTCAAATTTATACAAAAAGCAATCACTAAGTCAAAAGGGATTACTGCATAGCAAATTCCGCATCGCCTCTTTCACTGTTGTTTAAGCTTTCCTAATTTCTATCAAAAAGTTGTTTTAAATTGTCTATTTTTATTTCTCATTTTTTTAACTGTGAATTTGCATTTTTGGTACATCTGATGTTGTCAATCATTTTTCTTTCGCAAAATTTGTATTTGTTGTTTGGTATATTATTTTATTTAACAACTGTAAAGATTCCGAAGTTTGTACAATCATCACTCTAATCTATTGACTTCATTAGCAGTTTAAAGATATTACCATTTCTTGTTTTATGGGGTTTTCATAAAGCGTATGACGTTTTTTGGTTATATGGTGCATTTCTTATAGTGGATATTAGTAATTTTTATTTTTAGATTAAATAGAACAATTTCCACATCTAAAAATTATCTTCAAAAGTATGAAATTCAGATAAGATTTTGATTCTTATAGTTATGATAAAGATAAAGATAACTGCCAATTGATCAGTCGTACATATTGATGCCAAAGTTTCTCTTATAAAAAACTGCCATCTATTTGGGTAATTATAACTGCTTATTCTTGATTACATCAATTGATATATTGTGTATATGCGGACAATTCCAAGATACATCGAGAGAAAAAGTATTACTTTTAGACGATGGTAAGATCTTGTGTGTATCATCAATAAGATCTTAATCTTAATATCGCTTTGGTTTAGATTTACAGGGATTTCTAGTAATTATTACTGGCGAAGAAATTTGTAGAAATGAAATTTGCATAAAATGCATCATATTCGGGGTACTCGTTTAATAGTTTGAGAATTTATTTTTATAAATTTAGTAAAGAAGATTAGTAGGAACTTATATTATTGATGTTATTTGATGAATAACAATTTATCTAGTACTTCTCGGGAACTTTTTAAATTGTTACCTTAAAGAATATCTTCAACTCCCAGATTTCATTCATATTTCGAAATATTTCTTTGTAAGCTTCATTTTATTCATTATCAAGGAACTGTAAGTTTCGTGATACTTATGTAAAAAGTGAACGTATATTTTTACAGATCAAACATTATCAAATCTGATCCTATTCAAACAATTTGAAAGTTGTATAGAGTATAGAGAAATAAACTAGTGAGATTATTGTTTGATCAAAAACATTATCAGAAGAATCTTCAATGGTACATATATGTTTCGGATATTTATAAAATCGTATTGATGATTATTATTTCCCTCATATCAGCTCCTGTAACAAATACATCGATTATTCGTTGTGAAATTATTTCTTCGTATAAATATACTATTGATTTAATGTGAATTAAATATTTTACCTGTTCAAGAATAATTGTATTGGCATCATTTCATTATAAACAAACAACATCAACAACAACAGAACTTTATCGTAGATGCTTTTTAGGCTGTCATCTTCTAAATATTATTATATTATTTCAATTCTGAATGTATACTGTATTTATCATGTCAGTGTATCATTATTACTTTGCTAAATTTATAATATCTTTGCAGTAATGATTGAATAGAATAGCAATTGATAGCTACTTCAAAGATTATTCCTATTCATTTTTCTTCTATACAAATATTCAGATTAAAAGATGATTCATCCACAAATCAACTAAGATTAATTTAGGAGTGCATTTTTTGATTAATTTAGGAGCATATTTCCTTCGTTGTTTCAATGCATGATCTGTTCTAAATATCATAGCTTAAAAAATCCCATTCAAATTTTCAAAATATCGATCTTTGGATATGCTTATTAATAGCTAGCATATGATGATAACATCTATTCTATTCTACACTTTTTAGCGACATTAAAAAATGTTAAAAGTTTAATATTTGATTTCTAAAATATAAAGATTAAAAATTAATTTATATACAGAAATGATTTTTATATTCGTACTCTTCCAACAGAGATGATTTGTTACAGTTATGTCATTTTCATGATACCATAATAGTTTGGTTGGTGCATAACTTTTCTTCATGATATTATTATCTATCCATCATGCTGTTAACAATTTCAAATAATTCAACGAATTTACCAATTAATAACAATTCTTGCGCCATAAGTACTGCTGGCTCATTCCTTCTTGTTCACTGAACAAATTAAAACTCTACATCTTACTTATTTGAATTTACAGCAATCACCAATTAGGATTAAATCTCCTCAATCCTAGAGAAAATCCCGTAGTTCATCCCTCATCGAACACAATACTTCCCTCTCTCCGATTTCTGAATTTCAAAGCACTTGAAAGCGGAAAAATCAACCAAACTAAACCATTAAACGCCTCTTGCCATTCCAACTCTTTATTTATTCATCAAACTGCAATGTAACCCCTCCGTTGCCTTCCCATCTCGAGACTTCCCTTTAGACATTATGATTAACTCAAGGCTTATCAACTTGAAATTACGATATCCAATCAACCAATCAACTAATTAGTAAACGACTGACCTCCCTTTCATTTGAAAATACTGGTAACTACGTCAAGACCATATTCAGATGTGTTTCACATTTTATTGCACACTAATCAATTTTATTATGTATAAAAATTCAACTGCAGATATCATCACAAAACATTAAAAGAAAATAATGCGTGACAGTGATCATTACTTTTATTGAAAACATAATATGAAATCAAAATTACGTATATAATCTTTGAACAAAATGACGAAGACCTATCCTTATCATTTTCCCAGACAATGAGAAACAAAATTTATTACTGGTAAAGGAATTATACTTCATTATCTTGAAATAAAACTTAGGAGAGACTGAATTGCCGACTCAACAGACAATCATATACATGAACCAGAAAAAATTCAATCATTACCAACCAGAAAATGGTAATGAGTTAATGCTGAAACAGAGAGGAAAAAAGGAAATGGGCACAACGGGTACAGCCTATTGGCATATACGGTAGTAAAGGAAAAATTTGAATTAATTATAAAGTACATCCTGGAAACCGCGTCCTCGACGATTCGCTACTGGTATACGCTGAAGAAACGTGCTGCTTGATTCGAAACGTTGGGGTTCTGACTATAATTTTAAAATTACAAAATTAACATAAGAAAATGAAAAATATAAAACTTCGAATAGAAAGCAGCGTACTACATATAACATTACAAAAGAAGGACTGACATTCTTGCAATAACCAATAAAATACCTACTATTCTATCAAGAATCTCTCTGAAATTACCGCATCAATTCCAACTTAGTTAAACGTGTACACTGCTTAAAACTTATAAATAGACCAATCACAATTTTTGAACTAACCCGTCGCAAACCGATTCCCAACGCTTCACGCATCTGCGCTGCATTTGGATTAACAACATATTGCGCCTTGCGAATTATGCGATTACGAGGTCGTACGTTGCCAACACGTTGCATACGTCCAAATTCAGGCTGTGTGCGGAATTGAACTCTCCGCGGCTAAAAAACATTAAAAGTAGGTTTTCGAAATGAAATTATAAACAACTGAACTAAAACAAATTTTTCTGCAAATAACTGAAAGAAATATACCGCATTTCTAACAACGACAACATTGGGTTCGTTCAAAATAGCGCGTTTACGTATCCCTCCACGACGAATAATCACGGGTTGTTGTTCAACGATTACAGGACGTGTACGACGTTGCATAATTACTTCACGACGAGGTTGTGCTGCTACTATCTCACGGCGTAATACTTTTTGCTGAAGCATCGGACGAGTACTGGAATAGCGGCATGCCTTATTAATTCATACATTTATATTGTTAGTATCGCTAAGCTTATCTTAGCAATAAACAATACTGACTTGCAACAGATCCCATTCTCAATGTTTTTCCCTTCTCCAGTTCAAATTCAAAAGAATCCATCAATTCATTGAAAGCACGCTGTAAATATGCTAGATGAAAACTCGACTGAATCATTTGCGAACTTACATTTCACGTTGCTCAACCATAAATGACTCACTATCACTAGCAAGTTGGCCCATATGTGATAATCCTCGACCGCGTACTATCTGAAATGACCAACAACAATGATAAAAGTTACGCACCCGAAATATAATTCACCAACTCACATCATTTAGATGAAAGAATCACCTGAGGTGAAGTGAAAATTACTGGCTGTCTAAGCGCATTCCTTCCTGTATTTCTGCGAATTACTTGTGATCGCTGATTAAGACCTGACAAACGGCCCGCCAGACGTGACCCAACAACTGCTGCTTGTCTGCGTGCACGCAACCCCTTACCTGAAAATGATGCTGTCTACAACTAAATTCTTTGGTTCGAATAATCCAATTTCTATAAAATAATTGCATACTTTACAAACATTCATTTCTTCCTGAATCTTACGAAAACAGGATTCTTTTCTACTCTTCACACAAAGTGCGATGCAAGCCGCAGTAATGGCAATGATACGAAAAAAGCAGTAAACAAAAAGGCTTTCATTTCGTTCAAAACTCATCAACAACGAACAAAAAACTTCACCGAATGTTCGTCATACCGTTCGGTTCGATCGGTAACTTTTTTCTAAAATCATTGTTCGTCTGATGTGTATAATATGGTAAATGGCGACGATCACCCACATTCCATAGAATTTTCAAAACATCAAGTCAAGAACCCATCAAGGACCATTCTTTCATGATAAATATAATAATAAGACTGGTTCATGCTTTTGGAATTCTGACGATAAGTCTCCTCCTCCTTCGGTTAAATCTATACGACGTAAGAAGAAGCTAAGCAATCGTCAACAAAACTCCATCACAATGAGACGTATGGCTCTGATATAACACCACGCCACAACAATTTCTCTTCTAGTTCTTCAACAACAGTCCTCGACACATCATTGTGCAAAGTGCACTTTTTGTACTGTTTCCATCAAATCTGGCGATGATCATTTTTAATCATTGAATTCCAGCCATTTAGTAGTACATAACAATGCAGCTGAGCCCTGTGTGAAGAGCGTTTTCCAACTCATTTGCAGTCCATACAAAAAGAGGAATGGCAGCTGAACATACGGCTGGTTTCACAGCAGAATTTCGTCGAAGAGCGCGACGACGTAATGTCACCGCACGATTTATAAGTGACTGATTGGCTCGTCGTCGAATCGCTTTCTAAAGTATGATAAAAACTTACAATTAGTATTTCAAAGAAAAAAAACTCGTGACCTAAGACCTTATTACAGCGAAAAAGCAAAAGCGAATCACACTTAATATTCCTCTTGCTATACCTTGATGATTTACTTCCTTTTCCATGTAATACTCTGAGCTCTGAAATAAGTTATCGAACTAAAATGAAGTGAAAAAGGCACCTTGACAAGTCTATTAACAACTTTCATCGCAACTGCTGCAGAGAGACCGCCATTTACAGCAGCTTGCTGACGGTTTCTACGTATGACTGGACGCATAGCAATTGACCGTTTACCCTAAAAAGCATTTCGATATTTCCTTCATTTTGTTACACTGTCTGTAAGAGAACTAGATATTTCGATATGATAAAATCTCATTTAACTTATAGCACAAAGCTCAATCAATCTCCAAAACCCAACTGCATTACAATAAGTAAAAGTGATAATGCTGATCAGCAAACATCTAAAACTGTCTACTTGAAAGAAAACATTGAAATCAAAAACTACTTTGTTAATGCGTTTTGAGATCATACGTTTTCTCGCTGTTCCTTGAATACCACCATTTTGTTGTCGCTGCTTCGCTTTACGTTCTTTTTGATTATATCATCTGCAAGATATCAAGAAATTTTAGTAGAACACCAAAAACATGGAATAAATTTAAGTCCTTGAAGTAGCTTTCAGGAAAACTGTAAAAAGTTTCATATAAATAGGACTGATTCACTAAAAATGAGTCGAGAAATTTTAAATTTGTTTTGAAAATCGGCAGGAAACGAGGAGCATATGAATTTGAGAATCATGTAGAGTAACGATATTTAAAATGAATTTTGGATCACAACAATAAAATCCACTAAAACTAACCAAGCGACATGTTAAGTTTATTATCAACAACGTTATTATCCATTGTTCACAAATCGGAGATTTGCAGGATTGATAAATGACTCGAAGATAAATAAAAGGATGAGATCACCAGAGCTATCTGCAAATAAATTTCAACCAATTGATCCATGTGATCTCTGATTTCTCATGTAATATCAATGCATAGTCCTCATTACTTCAAGATAAAGTAGATGTGAAAAAGTTCAGCGAAATTCGCTAAGAAACGTATGATAATATCCAATTATATTTTCACCCTCTAGATATTAGAAGTCAATTTTATGTACGAGAAGTAAAAAACTTAACGAATATATCTTTCCCTCCTGAAACAAGTTCGGCTTACAAACCGTAGTTACGAATAAAAAGTGGTATATTGCGCGACGCACAATACTCATTGTAAGTAATCTCCAGTCATCTCACATTAGATGGTAAAAGGTGAAAGTCCACGTGCAATAAAGGCTGAACTACGTGACCTCACGCACTTTACGCTACACGAAACCGGAATGCCTGAAACGCCGCACAACCTCACAAACGCAGCAATCCACACCGAATCACTGCAAGCAAACAAGTGACAATGTGCACACAATCACTACCCCATTAAATATCGATCGAAGAGCATGTTTTCGTTATAAAACCGTAGTTGGAAATCTTCCAATATTAATGAGAATCTTTATTTTTCTCTACTCTCTTTTATTCATGTATTTTTAACTTATTTTTAGCTTTAACCGAAAGACGATGACAGATCAAGATATCCTTTCTCCGTCTAGCAATTTGCTCCAACGTATTGGTGACGTGTGTTGTTGAGATGAATTTCAGGTCGTGATGGTGTGGTTAATTTTAACGTGATTTACGTAATGCGTTTCAGAAGAAGTAGATCATTTGATGCGTAGTGACATTTAATAAAACATTTCTTGAAGAGTTGCGGACCTAAAACTGTACATTTTTAAAATACCTTCTTTGTTAAAGCTACTTAATGTAAAGTATCACGTTTGTAGCTGTCCGTTCAATCACTTTATTTTTGATGGAGAGGCTTTTCCTTGAATAGCTGAATATTTTACGTTACTTGAAAGTTAATAACAGTAGTTTATGAACCTCGAATATAGATGATTGAGTTTATGGGCATCAAAGTTTCAGCGTATTTCGAGATCTGTGTAATTAAGTGGCGTGTAGTTCCTCGAATGCATAAATACTGTAGTCGTTGGTTATGGATCTGGATAATTTTTGCCTGCGCAATTAATCAGATCTTCTTAACAACTTATGAACAAATGATTGCAAACATTTCGGGAATTATCTTTAACATATCAATCGAAAATTCCAGTTAATAATTTCTTTATACCGTGTTAATCTGGAACGATGGAAAATGTGATCCATCAAAGCTTATCTTGATGAAAGACATGAATAAGAAAAACTGGTTCATAGATTACGATAAAATATTCAGCAGTCGGAATGGGTGTTTTCGCAATCCCTTATTACTGTGTGTTGATTATATGTTAGGCTCATTCCTTCTTTAAGGGTGCAAGTTAAAATATCATCCATACGAATAGTGAAATGAAACAACTGGATCTAGCATTTTTAGTTTGGTTCATTTCAAGAATTGCTATGTAATGTTTCAGGAAAAAAGCAGTTGTAAAATCTTGGCATATAATATATTAAAACATATTTCAGGAGTATTATAGTGAAAGAGTCGCAGTTATGCCATCTAAAGTAAGCCTGTTTTCTTCCTGCAAGAAATCTTAGACCATTTATACTTCCAGTGTAGAGGAAGTATTTCTTGTTTCTCTGTTTACTTCGATCGTTTTTTTATTTACATTTAAACTTTCATTTCATGATACTTAATTAATTTACGGACTATTTTTTAATTTAAAAACACAAGGAGAACGAACGTCTGGATGATGTCTGTGACATTCATTATTGTGTCCAGTAGTCTTGATACAGTGATGCATTTTTAAAATCTTTTCAGAATGCACACAATAGTGGGACAACTACAGCAGGAATGGATAAATCACCTGATCAACTGAAGGTCAATAAGTGGGACGGGCCAAGTGTAAGAAACACAATTGATGATGCAATCAGAAAGGTTAAAACCAGCTTAAATTTTCAAAAATAACTGATATAAAAGAATGCAAAAATATTGCTGTCAACTCATTCTCCAAAACAGCTTAGAGATTGTTGTTGAGCGCTAAGTAGGCCATGTCCATTAGTTTTTCATCAATGATCTAAGAATAATGAAGGAATTTAAATTTCATGCTTCATTTATAATTCGCTATTTGTTCGAGAGTAGTGGAAGTTATTCATAGCTCAGGTAGAATGCTGAATGATGATTTATTAATAGATGGAATTTATAAAAACAATTTTTCGTTTTACAATCCTTTAAAAATTTAGCTTTTCAATGAAAAATATGACACTTGGACTGAGAGACATACGCTAGCAGATGGACGATTAATAATATCTACCATTGCTGTTGCTTTTGCTGCTGCTGCACTCATATATGATTATTATGAGTCATTCCCAAAATCGAAACCGGTAATTATTTCTTCAAATTTCGATGTTATAATATATTATATTTTATAATATAATAAAAAATTTTTATAGCTTTTAAAATTGCTGAGTTACTGCTTTTCATTCATTTTTTATTTTATTTTTGTATTGCAAAATAAAATCTGTTTTAGGTGCTTGCAACATGTTCCATTACATATTTCATATTGATGGGTATTTTACAATTGTATCAATGGTATATTGAAAAAGGTACTTTTATCAAGGCGTGGAAATCGATCCAAGTGGACGAACCCCAAAAGATATTGGAAATGGTCATCATACCTCAAAAAGTTGTATTTTTTCAATAGTTTTCATTAGTTTTATATAGATAAAGTTTCAATAAATGGCGAAAAGTTTTGATCCCGTCTAGTTTCTTAATTTTGCAGATATGATGACAAGTATACTCTGGAAGCCGAATATATACAAGAGTCACGTACAGGATATATCAAGGTATGTGAATCTTTTTTTTTTTGGAGATATAAATGAATATTCTTTGTTGAGTGAAAAAAATACTAAATTTTGTGTTTCCGATATTGATGTTTGTCATAGCTTTCTCATTATTATATATTATACTCTCAGTTTTGCAATATACTGAAATAAAAGTTAAAGCTAATGATTTCTATGTTATGTCATTCTTCATTAAAATACGAGATATATAAGGACGGTTAAAGAAACCAAGCATAAATTATGGTCCCAAACAATTCTTATTGGAAAACTAATATTATCTAACATTTCAGGTCTTGAAATCTATAGGAGCGTTCATAGATGAAGAAGGTGTTATTGTTCTACCAATCCTGGAGAAAGAATTAGCACATATTATTAGCAGCGTTTTGAGAAAGGACGCGTAATCAACAGCTGATGATGCTTACGCTCAATTCTCTTCGTTATTTTTTTTTGTTATTTATTTAGATGTTTTATATTTGTTATCATCTAAAAATCAATAAGTCGTGAAATGTTCGTAAAATTTTTATTTTTGGGATGTACTGTTTTTAAACAAAAACTGTTTTTGTTATTTCGCAGTGTGATGAGACAAGTGATATCGCAAATCTGCAAATACATTTTGTGATTGTGTGTGACGTGCTTGCCAGCTAATTAGATCATTCGTTTTATCTTTTACAATAACATTTCTTCAGTTCATCGTGATGTTTTATTTATTTCATTGAAACCGTTCTGGTTTTTCTCCCAAAAAATTTAGACGAATCTAGGTTGGTTCGGTGAATTTTATTTGATTGTTTTGAGGAAAGAAGAATGAGAATATTTACTTTATATTTTTGTTTGTTTTTCTTTAAGAAGTTTCAAGTTATACTGTGCCATCTTTTGTTGTATAACTATGACTTTGAAATATGCTTTTTTTTTTAAACTATTATTTACTTTTATTCTGTCTTCTGCTGTAAATTTTGCTCCTATAGAAAATTGTTTTTCGGTATTTCGGTCATGCGGTAAATTGTTTTTACCTAAAATATGATCCTGGGTTAAGTGTTGGTATCAGCTTCCAGACACTTATTATCTCTTACAAATGTGAAAACATTTATTTGAATTAAAAAGATTTTCTCTACAAAATTTGTAATAATGAGGTATGTGATATTATCTTATCAATGAATATATGGATAGTATTGTTCACATACGTTCAAGGCATGTATTTCGTGTAAAATATTTACATATGTATGGGTATTGGAATTAACATATAAAAGAATATCAGCGGTTTTCTTCTTTGGAGGTGAGCTTTTTGGCAGATATTGACCTCTGATTACGGCACATCAAATTCATTTTCTTTTAATACGCTTGATTTACGTTAAATTGTTTATTTTAAGGTATTTTGAATGTGAAAATTTATTCCATTCGGAATTTGTGGATTGGTATTTAGCGTCCTAGTAATTCGTAATTTATTGCGATAAACGCGGTTGATTTTTGAATCCCGCTGTTCAGCACTGCAACAGTGGAAACGGTGTAATGCCAAATAATGTTCAGCGTGTTATCAATGGTGACCATCAGAATGTTGCTAGCACATCTGGTTGGTGCTTATGATTTATATTGGGCACTGTCATGATTTTTCGCAAATAATTTTATTCGTCGTTTGAAAATTGGTGAAATTAAAGATTATATTATTGAGATTATCAAATTTATTGAACTTATCGAACTATTCGACTATCTTATTAAATTTTTGGCATTGATATTATTTTGTGCCGAATTAATCGTATTGTTGATCCATGTATGTTAATCTGTTCAAAAAGTGGATCACAAATGGAGAACTTGATTGAACAAGGAAATATGTTCTTATAATTAGCATGAATCCTTAAGCAATGAGACTTATTAATTAGTAAAAGTTCACATTCAATTAAAAGATTTTCCATTGTTAATATATTTTTGTTTAAGATTTATATTATATAAGGTACTGCGAATATTAAATATCTCATTTTTTTCCGGATATTTGTATTAACTCACAGTATTAATAGGTACAACAAATACACACACCAGCAATTCTGGAGCTGCAAATGTGGATGCGGAATACGGCATTTCATACGTTAAGGCAATTTTCGTTCAGCTGACATTTTTTCTGCTCGCTAATTTTTTTGTTACTTTTTCTAATACCAGATGCAATTTCTTTCATTATTTCTTTCTTCTATGCATCAATCTTAGATTGAATATTTTTTCCTATAACTTTGAACAAAAATTAAAACATGAATTCTAGGTAGTGGCGGAATCCGTCGGCATAGCAGGACTCTCCGATGTTTGCGCATCTCAAATAGCAGTTCAAACAACATATGCGATCAAGGTAACAAGATGTTATCTTAAAAGCGCATACCTGTACAACTTCCAGCTTTATTTCCTTTGTAGCTTTGTTCCGGTTTTTAATGGCGAAATGTTTAGTGAATTTTTATTTTTAGATGGTAATTGAACAGGCAAAAAAATTCGCTGTACATGGTCGTCGTAAACGCGTCATAGCTGAGGACATCGACTCAGCACTTACAATTTCTGGTTATCCGGTATTAATTTTATAACTTTAAAATTAGTAAACATTTCTCCAAGTTTTTTTCCCTTTCAAAATTAAATGTATCTATTTTATAAATGAATGCAAACAATGTAGGGATTAAAAAACTACTTACGCTAGCAAAGTTCTGTGTGTCTAAATCTGCCAAATGATTTCGATGACACTTTTAATATATGGGCGATAACAATATTTATCTATGTCTTATCTATAAATCTAATATGTTGAGGCTATATGTTTTTCAGAAAATTTGATTTCTTTTCTTTCATAAATCAATTAGCATTCGAAATCTGAATTTTCGAATCAAAAAAAAAGAGTAACAATTTTGATATATCTAATATATTGTTCTAGCCGTTATTTGGTTTCACCGTGAAAGAAGGATTACCTTTCCGTTTTGCTGGATCGTTGGGCCGTGACTTATTTGTTACGGATGATCGCGATGTCGAGATTACACCAATAATTAATGCCCCTGCGGCTAAATTACCTCTGGATACCAATATTAAATGCATGTTTTTAATAGATTTTCTTCCTTCGCTGCAGTTCATGTTCTTAATAATTCTTTTCTTTTTGATAATTCCAAATCTTTTTACCTGTATTTTTAGTGATGAAATTTAAGGCGATTTTGGTGTTAGTTGCAGAATTTATACCATCTTGTGTCAGTATCACGATGTTTCCATTATTCTTCCTTCATTGTCTTTACCTCTTTCAATGCATTGTACGAATTGCAGCTTTCATTGAGCCTTGTGCAATGAATTCATGCAAGAACAATTTCAAAATTTCAGCTCATTGGTTGGTGATTGATGGTGTGCAACCAGCAGTACCGGAGAATCCAGCTCCTGTGATACAGACAGAAGCGCCAGTAATAGTTGCTGCGGAAAAAACAGCACTTGATACGGGTTTATCAATATTATCAAAGGCACATAGAGGTCTGCGACAAACTGAGCAAGTACAAATCAAAACAACTTCTACACACGCACTGTCTGTGGTGAGTTCCGTTTTATTTTTGTTGTTGATATGTTATTCAATTATTGATCATATTTTTCATGGTTTTTAATATAACAATGATGCTGCTTACTATATAAAAAAATTATACTTAATTTGATGATCTAATATGTTATTATGTACATTTTATTTCTTGAAAATTTTCTGTGACATTATCACAGAAGGTAGTCAACGAAAAATACAACTAAATCAATTGAATTTATTGGTTGCTTGTTTATTATTTTTTTGAAGTTGTTTTGGGTCCATGAAAACGTATTATTTCGTCAATATTTTCAAGTTCATTAGAATTTATGGAGTTCTATCATTTATGTAAGTCTGGCGTCATGTAAATAGGTTTTATGGAGTTAATTTTGTTGCAGTTGACTTTAACATCAGTAAAAATTTTCATTTTTCTATAACATAAGTTTATTTTTTTCAGGAGCAGCAAGTGTTCTTTAAAGAAATTACCGAGGCTATTATGGGCAGTGATGATACAAGAAGGACGGTATGCTTATTTGGTTTTTAGACTTCATTCATTTTATATTATAGAAAAGCTTGGACAATAAGTAATACTAATGAAAGATAACAGTGAATAATCATAGTGAAATGAAGTTTTGCCATATATGCGAAATATAGATTTTCTTTTCAATATTGGATGAGATGTAGAGTTATTAAGATTAGATAATTCTAATATCATGTAATAACGTTCTTAAAAATATGTTTCTTTTTATTTAATGTAATGTCTTAAATTCATGATTTCGTTCCAGACGTTACATTTTTAATTCTTGATTTTATAGGAAGCATTGTATAGTCTCCAAACAGATGCGGGTTTGCAACAATTATTACCTAGGTTTTCGGTGGCTATTGTAGAAGGGGTTGGTTGTTATCTGTTCTTTTATTCTATAATTTGTTAGCATTTTTTGTTATTTAAATCCTGTCGTTAGCATCTTATGATTGCATCTTGTTAGCATTTCATATTGCATCTTTTAAAATTTTAATTTTTAAAATTAAGGTTCGATGCAATATTGTGCAACATAATCTGGCTATTTTAATATATTTGATGAGGATGATTCAGAGTTTGGCAAATAATCCAGCACTGTCATTGGAACGTTGTGTTAGTTATTTTCACTGTTTTTTCTAACAATTTATTATTTAATATTTGAAAGAGAATGAATTAACGAATCTATAGGATTAAGGTATTGAATGAGTCAATCTTAATTGACCACCACAAACTTCCTGTGAGCTTTTTATAATTTATTTGTAATTTTATTTGTAGTGATTTAGTAATTTATTCGTATTTTCTAATTGTTTGAAAAAAAGAAAAAACGATCTTGAGGTTTACAGTTGCATGAATTGTTGCCTTCTGTACTATCATGCATATTGAGCCGGCAGTTGTGTGCTCGCCCAGAAACAGACAATCATTGGGCATTACGCGAGTTTTCTAGTCGTTTGTTAGCCACCATATGCAGGTATAGTTTTTATGCATATTATATAATCTAAAGATAAAGATGTTTAACAAGAATTCTCTGACCACTGAAATATGCACAAATTTTTATGATTTTACATTAATTAAAACTGGATCTTGCAATTAATTGTCTCTATTTAATTACTATATGAAAGATTTGCCATATAGAAAAAAGAGTATTTAGGTCCTACAATATCGGCCATTTACGGTCGCGTGTCACTCAAGTGCTTGCGCAGGTTTGGCGTGATGAAAACTGTACACTTGCGGCGTTGTACGGGTCACTGTATGCTCTAAATGAGCTCGGTGTTGACGTGTGTCTTATTTTGAAATTTCTAGATATTTAATAATATATTAATACATAAAATGTTAAAGCTAAAAGATCCAGTTATTTGATCGTTCATCGGGCTTTCATAGCTTTTGTAATCTTTTTGTTGTATGTTACTCTTAGTTTAAATTGCTTTTTGGATCTTGTGTAATAAGAAAGCTAGATGTCACAGTATTCGATGAATAATTAGGCTCAAGCTCTTATCTTTTTACTTATATTATTTAAATCTGTTACAGACCGTACATTCTGTGGTAATACCTCGGGCTGCTCAACTGCATAACGATCTTCGCAGGGTAATGTCGGACAAACCGAGTACGGTTGATAAATTAGCTGCTGAAAAGCTTCAAAATTTCGTCGTCGTAAGTTTATTTAATTATCGATAATAAACTTTCATGGGAAGAGTTCCAACAAGATTTGATTTTTTGTTCATCTTAATGAAGTTTTTCGGATCTGATTTGAAAAGTTCATGTTTTGAAGAAAGTATTGGTGCATTTCGTAAAAACTCAAAAGCCATCAGGACTGAAGGAAGTTGCGGATTATCAAAACATGTTTGGAGGATTTGGTGAAGCAGTACACAAGTATGTTTTGGACTTTTATAATTTTTCCACAGAATTTCGAGTTCTAAATATTAGTGATGGTCACTAGTCTTCGTTAATTATAGTTCGAAATGCATACTGAAAATCATTCTACACATCGTTTCGTCTTAGAATATATTTTAGAATTTTTTCTAAAGAGTAATGCAAAAACAAAAATAATCGTTGTTTTACAGAACTGTAACAAGTGAGCATGCATCAGCAGTATCTGTCAATGCATCAACAAGTAACAACAGTGTACATTCTACAGTTCTTCATAGATCTGGAAGTGATCGAAGGCCAGCTGTATCTGCTGTTAGTGTATATTTACACTTACACTCAATTAATATTTTCTAAAAGGGAACTGGTAGGAAAAGAGGAGAAAGAAGTTACTGAAGATTAAATTTTAAACCATTTATTTGTTCTGTAAATTATAAACTGTTTCAGCAACAGCAACAACGTTTGATGATAGGTACGAAGCAACCTGTAACGTCTTTGTCCAATTCACCACTTTATGTGGTTCGTCCACAGAGTTCACCTGTACCTGTTCGAAATTCTACTCAGCAACCGTATGTTAACATTGTTAGCAGTGGGCGTTTGCAACAATCAACTCCGGTACTGAGTCGTCCAGCGCAACAGAATACATATTATGTTTCCGGTGGAACGAACTCACCGGTATGCCATTCTTTTGATTTTTTTACTTTATCCTTCTAATTTCTTCCTAATGCAGACTAGGAAACTAGTCTTTTAGTACTTTCTTTTCTCTGCCATGATTATGCCTTTAGCACTCATTTCCGAATATTGATTGAGTTTTATCTGTAGTATTAATAGCATAGTAGCGTTTTAATGGAATTCTTTTCCTTTCAGTTGTTAATATATAAAATGTATATGCATATTTGAGCTGGTTTAATTATTAATCGAAGTTATTGCGTGGTACTGTTGAAAGATTATGATCTTTAAGTCAAAATCTGTACATAATGTCAGATTGCAAATTTCCATTATATTTTGAATTAAAACAAGTATTGTTTTTAGACGAATTCCTACGTTGTTCGACCAAGTGGATATAAGAAAATGATTGTAACAAGTCAACGTGGTACTTCGAGTTCTGCGAATGACAGTTTTAGAAATTCATAAATAAAAATATTATCCATTTCTTTTTCACTATCAAATTACCTCTTAAATTGGAGGATTGAAGAAACAAGCCGATCTCAGGTTTCTTTCCTTTCTCTTTTTCTTGTCTGCTGATAAGCTCAGAGAAAATTTTTGTGACTGTTGTTTTATTTTTTTTTCATACTAGTTGCTGTTAATATAAATAGCAACAAATGCACTTGTATTATATATGTATCTCTACTCATTATTTCTTTTTGTCTTGTTCATGCTAACATCGATTGGGATTGCTTTAAAATGGAAGCTTAAATTAGATCAGCAAATAAATTGCTTCCATTTCTGGGTCTGGATTAGATACATGTTGTTCAATCTTTTAATGTTTTGGGGAAAAAGTTGAAATTAAAGTTATTCCTGTTTATCAGCAGGATGCTGTTTGATATCTTTAACATTTCGCTTTGTGACAAAAAAATCTTTTAATATTCGTTAGATGATTTTAATGAATGAGAATGATTAGAATTTTTTTCTTATTTAGTATGTTTTTTATTAAATTTTTGTTTGAGCGGGTTGATAAAACAATGAAGATCCCACTATTATTCTTTTTTGTAGAAAATGTACAGCAATTGTTAATAAAGATAAATTAGTTATAACAATAGATATGATTAACATTCAAGTATATGAGAAATTTTTTGTTTGAGATATTCATTTCATGAACTTATTTTCAGAGATAGTATATTTCAGCAGGCTTTTATGATCTCAAAATTGAGTATGGTTATTGTGAGCCAAGAAAGCTCTCGTTCTGCTGGAATAGCCTATTTCTTATTTCAAATAACATTAGAATAATGTGAGGAATATATCTCAAGATTGCTAAATGTTTTTTCTGATTAGATATAAGGAAGAAAGGGAAAAGGAATGATTGGAATCAGATTATAAAGCAAAAGTGATGCGTTCGATATATTCAGAAATAGAACTGATTAGGTATACTAAAAAAACTAAATTGTCATTCTCACTATTATTTTTGACTCAAATAAAGATGGCGGCACTGTCCCTTCCCTTCGAAATTTTGAATCGTAGCATGAGCTGTCGAAAATCTCGCCAATATTTCTAAAACTGTAGAGCAATTATTTATATCATATTTTCATTATGTTCTCGTGGTTACTTCATGTTTTTTTTTTGTAATGTCTGCTCGTTTTTAATTACATAATAGATTAAGTTTTAAATGCTCAGCACGGTATTATTTTCAATTTTCGAATGCAATAATGATATATCCAGGATACGTTCAGATCAGATGTGGTCTTTTCATAACTAGTTGATTTTTTTAATTGAAACTTAGAAAATTGCTAATGAGTCGCAATTGATTTTTCGCTTTAATAATTTATGGTAAGAGGTGAAAAATGGTGGCATCATTTTAGAATGAAGATTTTTACGATGGAATTTTTTAATTAACAAATTTCGTTTCGCTTTTCGTCTTCGAAAAAATCCTGGATGTGTTGTTGGTTACCTCATTTAATTAAGAGGGACGTGTATCGTCACATATATAAATTTTAGTGCCTGGAAGCTAAAGTGAGCAAAATTTTTTCGTACTCTTATAAAATATGTATTTCTTTCAAAATTCGATGTTCAGTCTTTTCGGTTGGAAGGAACTTTTTTCTGATGAATAATTTTGCATACATTTATAGAAAATACTGATTCTAACATTGAAACTGAGAAAAATTAGAGTTGAAACTGTTTACCCTTGCAGTTATGAGGAACTTGGAATTGTATACCTAAATTGTATTGATGAAGACAGTGTTCTCACTGTTTCCCGTTATTGATTCTATGTTTTTGCTCAAGGGTTGGATGATTTGTACATTTGCATGATGTGCCAGATCTGATGCTCATTAATCTAAAAATAAGTTTTAATATATTAGTGTTTCGGATGGATAAACAATTATCTTGTAGTAGTTGCATTCAATAGTATATATCAGGGCATAAAATTTTTATCCCGATAATGGTCTTATTGGGTTTGTCCGAAATTCGTTATCACATGTTAAATCTCAGCCTTTCCTAATTCGGTTCGGTAATTATATTAATTTTAATTTTTGTTTCAAGTATTGTTTTTCCTTTTCACTTTTTGCGAAATATTCTCTGATTTCTTATGGCGGTTATCATCTAAACTTGATGTTGATACAGTGTGCATGTAATGAGGATTTTTATCATCCTCGAGACAAATGTGGATCTTAATGATTGAGTTCTTTGTGCAGTTTCAATGAAGTACTTTGCTTTTGAAACTTAATAGTTATTCCCACAATTTTTATAACTTAATGAATGCTTGTTTAGGAAGGAATTGAAACCCATCGTATGACACTCTCATCTTTTAGCACACTATCTTGTTTGTTCGTTTATTTATTTGTTTGTTTGTTTGTTTTATATGCAGTGGTTATTTTTCATTTAATGAATATCAGCACATATTATACCACTGTTTCGCATGCATAAATATATGAATGTTTTTGAGTGTTTTGAAATGACGATCTAAATACTCAAAGTGTCTTCGCAGACTATAGACGTTGTCTGGACTCGTAGGATGAAAATTTGTGGATAAATTGCTACCACAGTTAAATGGAAATGATCATAGTCATTATATATATATATATATGGATATAATGTTACATTTATACTATGAAAGTACATATTATTAGAAATATATTCGGAGCGTGATGATACGTATAGTTGATAAATTTTATCAAAGAGGAGAAAAAAATAGTTTATTCGGCGAATCTTTGTTATCGATAATATTTTGAATTGATCTCGTTTCGATAATTTCATGCATTCGGCAAGAGAAAATCGTCATCATTGTCATAAAATAATGCATTCTTCCTAGCAATCACTTATCACAATAACATTTGGCACTGTTTGCGTCGTGATGATGTATTATAACAGAAAATTGAGGAGAAAAACAAGAACTGAAGAATCGCTCAAGTTGATGAAGTATTTTTCAACAAATTGCACTTTCATTTTGATGATAGAATAAAGAACTTTGTTTGCTGCTAAAGTTTTACGTTAGCAACAATGAATAGACATTATTCATCTAAATTTAATTATCTATCGATCATTGTTCCATCATCCAATTTGATTTTTTTGCATTCCTTCAAATATTCAACAAAATATTTACGAAGCATTCGAAATATAAATGAAATTATCATCGATCTTTTCAATTTAAGTTTTTCGAACAATTTTTTCAGAACAGTGAATAGTGTTCATTGGATGTGGACGAAAGTCCAAGGTGTTTGGAATCAAAGTTCAAAAGATTGATAAATGAATATCAATTATCTTTTATTTGTAAATTGATAAAAATAGGATGAATTTCTTCCTTATTTTCAGCCTTCTAAAATGTTTTATCCATTGATATGCTTCCTTTCGATGGCTTCCTCTCTTCCTTTTGTTTGTTTATGAAAATTTAAAAAAAAAAGTTGCTTTCGAACATAAATTTTATAAATATTTATATGTGAGAATTTACGATAAGCATATTAAAATTGCTAGCAGTTAAGATTTTGAAGTTTTTTTTTTTTTTTTCAAAAATAAACCAACAAATACATAATCATTTGATTTTCAGTAAAATTCATTATGAGATGTAACAAATGATGATAATGGTAAAAGCATTGTGAAAATATACTTAGCACAGTTTAGATAATTTAAGATAATACTTCTATTGTTTTAAGAAATTCAAATTATCAACGCTGAATTGTTAAAATAAATCAAAATGAATAGCGATGACGAAATTAGAATATTTTAAATACTTCTCAAACGAATGATGAAGAATATAAATCCTCTTAATAAATGAATGAATAAAATAATTTCGTTTTTAAAATAGTTGCAATTTTATTGAATGAATATTCGAGAATTTCTTCTTTTTCTTCTTCTTTATCTTTTTCAAAAATAAAAATAAGAAATGCTTTAAAATTTTAAGCATATCTATATGATTAGCATTAGTTTATTTAATAGTTTCATAATAATAAATGAATTGCAAAATAAAAAAAAAAAAAGATATTTATTAATTTGCAGCAAAAGGAGGAATGAAAATAGTTTTTAGTTGATGATTGATTATCATATGCTTGCACAGCTAGGCTGTTTTTCTTAAAATATGTTGTAATGAATAGGTACTTTTTCATTAACTCTCCTCAAGTTCATTATCTATTCAATCTTGATAGAGGAAATATTTTTAAGATTAAACTGATAATTTTTCGAGAATTCACATAATTGCTATCCTATTTATCATTTTGAATAATTATTTACTTGGCTTTTTTTTGATAGTAAAAAACTACTACACAATGTTGATGATAGTGATGATTATGATAGATTGGTAATTTATCACAATTATCAAAATACCTAGTATTAATTGTATGACAATTATCTCATCTGTTGTAATATTCATTTGAATATAATAATATATAAAGTATGTACGGAATGAGGTATATCAAATGTTGATAATTTTGTTATTTCACTGATCATTGATTATTTTTGATATTTCGATCAGTTATCATTCATTTTGATAAAAGCATAAATTATCAGATAAATATGTTAATTATTCGCTTGCAAATATATTAAAGAATGCATTGTTAATCAATTTTGCATTTTGCAACATCATCGCATTGATTTGCGATAAAATTATCGATCTTAGCTGACAGGAATAATTAAAATCTGCGGTGACAAAGTTAGTCGTAATTATCATACGAATTACGTTTCTCAAATCGTTTCTAACTGATCACAATCAATCAATATCTTCAATAATACTTCATCAAAAATGATTTCATCATTGCATCATTAATTCAACAATATTATAAAAATGGAATATTAACTTATTTCGCAATGAAATATCGTTATATATTTTGCGTAAAATTTCGCATAAATTATGCTCAATTTTGGAATTAAATTAATTTTTCAAGAAATTGCTCGTAATGCCATCTGAAACACGTAACACTTACGTGAGGATTAAATTTTTGTGATATACGATTTGGGTTTTAGCTTATTAATTCATTTCAGTTACTATTGGTGAGAAATTATTCGGCTTTTCTCTCAATCACTTATCAAATAGCTATCATGATATCAACATTGTCGAAATGTTTTATTTAGATTAGCAAATTTTAAGAAAATTTGCTTATATGACTATCTATGATAAAAAGCATATACATTTTGCTATTGGCTTATTTTGTATTGCTAGAAGCAAATAATATTCGACATGGCCATAAAACGAGAAATACCGGAAATTCTAATACGGTAAATATAAACAAATCATCTATCACCAGTAAGTATTCTATCTAATCATCCGTGAAATTATAATAAAAAATTATCTTAAGTCTTGATTTAAATTTGCCAAGTTTAAATTAGCTATTTATTTGGCCCATTGGTATCAATGCTGTACATTTTAGCCAATGATAATGAACAAGTTATCTCGCAAAATTATTTGTTGAATTTTTTGAATCAATTTACATAATTTATCATTAATCAATGGATTATTCATCTATTGATTGATGCGAACTCATTTTGCTGAATAAAATATTAAAGCGAAAAGCCAGTGATGATTAGATTAGAAATTTAATTATTTTTATAATCAAATATTATTTATTTTCCATTTACGAAATTTATCACTACGACAATCAAACGAAATGTCAAATGATATGCGAATTGCGATGTGAAGTCTCACAAGTAATCTATAATGATGAATTCGAACGTTCACTTTTTATTTGTAGACGAAAAAGGTCACCACGTGATGTTACGTCATTATTCGTTAGCTCAAGAAAAGCATTGCTTATTATTGCGATTGTGGTAATTTATTTAAAATTAATTTTTTTTTCTTTTCTTGAATTCTTCGTAAATTATATATCAATTTAGAGATAATATTAATACACATATTTATTTATTTTTTTAAATATTTAAATGACATATTTATTACTGATAATTTGTCTAACTGATAAGTGATAATAATATCACCATATATATCGGATGGAAAAATCGATATCTTAATGATTAGTAAATTTTTTTGCTACAAACTTTTCTCATTTAATTAGCATTATTACTGGATATTCGATCTTCACTTATTTTTTTTTTTTTTTTTTAAAAATAAAATTATCATATCTGAAATAAACAGTTCATCGTATTGATTGATAAATTTCAGACATTTTGTCCATTTCTTCTTTTGGTTTATTGTTGCTATGTGACATGTTGCGATGATACAACAAATAATTCTGAACCTATTCAAATGATACAACAAAATGATTCTTCGCAAAATAATTTCAACAAGCAGCTCATTTCATCACATGCAACGCAAACTGATGATCATATCACAAGTTATCAATTTATAAGCTCACAATTATAATTGAGAGGAATTTCTATCATATTTAAGGAATATGGTTGCAATATTTACACAATTATTATAGATACTGTTTATGAATGCTTTTAATAACTCCAATTGAATAATTCTTCCTAAGAGCTATCAATCTAAGTTTGAGTTTTACTATCAGGTATAAAATAATTTGTTTTTCAGGGATTACAATTTAATGCTTCAGATTTTTTTTTGAAATCTCATTAGATTCCTAAAAGCTAGTGATGTAATATAAAATGTTACCATTTAAACTATATTTTATGCAACTTTCATATTATCGATTATATAAGAGGAAGCTTTTTCAGTATCTCAAAAGTGAAGTATCAGCTGAAAAATAGACATAGAAACATTTGCTAACATTGATAATCTGATAGATGTGTTTGTTGAAATATTGTTATAAAATGAAATTTGTTAGTACAAATGACCATCCAACATTTCCTTTTGCTATTTCTCCACTGTACAAATAAATAAATTTTTTCAAAACTTCTTTAGAAATCAAATGACATTAATCGTGCACTTGCAATGCGGTATTTTTGCAATGTGACATTTTCAGTTTCCTAAATTTGGCTTAAATATCTCCATTAAGCAATCTATCATATTAGTAATAATAAAATTTACTTGGCAGAATTTATCATTTAGTACAAGTCACCATTATAATAAATTTATTTTTATAGATTTCGTAGAATCGAAATGCGCGTATCACGCACTGTGATATGGAGATAACACATATATGAAAAATTTATGAATACAAGATCAAGCTATTTAAGGTAAACAGTACTTTTTATTCTGAATTGCGAACGAAAAATGCATGTAGAAACAAAAAAAAAAATATTTGACAAGATATCAACACTTAACGCTTGACTAAATGTCTGATTTGATAATGATGATATAAATTTCGATCTCTATCCATAAAATCAGTACTCAAATCCTATAGAACAAGGAATGACACGTACTATCCTACTTTCAATGAATCTCATAACAACAAATCAAAACAATTGGTTGTTTCTATATAATCTATTGGTGCTTATCACTCTTCTAAGCATATTAAAAACGAAGATATTCGAGAAAGAATTGGTCGAATTTGGTCTTCGCCGATATAATCCGAATCCCACTCATTTAATAAGTGACTGAAAAATTTTGATTTAAAGAGAAACGAAACAAAAACATAAAAAAACTTCTATGTCCTAATACAGTAAAATTTCAATTCGCACATGACACCGGACGATGACTGTTACTCCTAAATAAAGAACAGAAATAGAAACATGAAAGCTTTTAAATGGAATTAAATTGACTTAAGTCATTGGCCAGATATTTCAAGCCAAAAACATGTTTTATTCATACCTAGATATTGCGTCTTCACAACTGGGATGTGAACCAAAGAATAAATTGATAGTTAGTAAAATGAGAGCGGAAGGAAACGGTGAATGGTCAGGATCAGATAAACTATGTAAATATAATGGAGCACGTCCTCGTAATTTGTCAATCCCTGAAAATTTCCAAATCTGTCATTTTTCGTTTGCTTTAAAAGCCAAAAACATAGAAAAACTTTCAAGAAAAGTCTGGTCTGAGTTTTACAGATATCTGCTATTTTCATCAAAGATATTGCTTATTAATTCCCAACTGTTTGATACTCAGTATAGTCAAAATAATCATTTCGAGAATCTGAAAATCTTGCAGATATTTACCATGCAAAATCACTGATTTGCTGTATTTTGATAATGATTTCGTAACTTCAGTTTCCAGTAACTGTCGTTCTTTATATTCATTACAAAATATCCTATCAATTTCCCCTTCCCAGTAACATTCGAAAAAACATCACCAAGAGCATTTGCTAACATATCGGCTTTCGTACCCGTAATTAACACGACATATGGTTCGACTGATTTCTGAAATCTTACTACTCTTACTATTTTATTAAGATATTCAGCATTTCAAACTTTTACCAATGTAAATGAGATTTGAATCATTTACTCCAACTTAAAAATGACAAAATATATTTTTCAATCCAATAAGAAGTGCCAAATATCCTGTTTTTTGAAGTAAAATATTTAAGAAGAAATACCTGAAAGACCCACTTTTCGCCGATAAGCCGTAATACTGCCTTTGTATTAATACCATGTTGATATTCAGTAGTGAAATTTTTCTTCAAAACCCCATTAATCTGCTTCTTGTATCTGAAAATAATAAATATATGCATAATCTAAACTTATATAGGATCCATTTTTAACTCATACCTAGTCACTGTCTGTCATCTCTTCACGCTGCTTAGCATTCTGAATAGCATCATGCTTCACATTAAATAGTGGAGTAACATAATGCTGATGAATTATGAACATATGATTACGGAAAATCTCATTACAGAACAAAGAATCATATGAAGAAAAAATGCTGAAGAAAAAATTGAAGCTTGTTGGGATAAAATTAAAAAAAAGCACCAACCTCTTCAGCGATGTAACTTCGCTGTTCGAATTTGAACTTGAGTAAATAAGACCACAGAAAATAAAAATAACAAGAATAATACATAAATATTTGACCTAAATTTATGAAATATAAATAAATCTCTTCTGCTTGCTTCTCAAGATTACAATAGCTAAGCTATGAATACTTACAAAATATTAGCCAATAAAATTTCATGCACTATATCATTTTTTCTATTTCATATAGTTTTAACCTTAATGTTGATATATTCACTGCGATAATTCATGAAATTGATTAGTTCCAGATACTTTTAAATGGATTATCTAGCAATACAACAACAATAAAGTAATATAACAAACAAGAAAAATAGTTTCATTATATCTGACCAAAGAAAATAAGTCATCCAAAGGATTTTGAATCCATTCCAATAATGTCAGCATTAGTGAATTATTACCACTTCGTTGAGATATTGGTGAATTACTAGCACTTCGTTGAGAATCAGTAAATTCTGCATGATCCGATTCGTACGATCTAGAGAATTGTAGCTAAATTAATCTGTAGAAAGAATTCTTGTGACTCCATACCTTACACGTACTAGCAACAAAGTTCTAGACTTATCAACTTCTTCAGTTCATATATGAAAAACTATACATTGTTCATTCGAATTCTTCATCGAATTGAATTCGATATCCAATACGGATATCAGAAAAAAAGTTTCTTTATGTATCAGAATAAGCACTCTATTTTTTATAGCCAAAAGAGATAACCAGTTTGGTGTTCTAAAACATATCTCGTAGGTCAAATAAGGCATATGATAATGCTATTATATACTTCATCAAATGACAAATAATAACAACAAATTCAAATTATTACATAGCTTGAAATCCGAATCTATTACTGCTTAGCTTGAATTTCATATAATTATAACTGTGAAATGTATTCAACTCACATATTATCATCACTGCCGTCCCCGTTCAAATGATTTTTTCAGTTGTTCCAAATTTGGATAAATTCGCTGATTGCGATATGACGGCGATGCTGAATTAGCTGATATACATGAGCGACGATTTCTCTTTTCAAGCATATTTTTGGACTGCTTCAAAATTCAAATATCATCGCTATTGAACACCACAAAAAACTGACAACTGAATAATATAATCAAATTCTAGAAATCAAAAGCTTTATGATTTTCTTTTTCTTTTGCTTTTATAATGTTCCGATTTGCAAACATCTTATATGACTGATAATATCAGTAAATTTGATATACAAAGAGAATTCTAAACGGATCTTTTTCGAGAAAAAAACTTACATCTAAAATCGGGATATCATATCAACTGTTAGAGAAAGTGAATCCATGAATCTTAAACCCTGAATAGAAAACCGTGACATTATGGCTATGAATAGTGACAATTAAATAAGCGTAATTAGTATCTTAGACTACACGGAGACCTGAACAATGATAACTTCAATTAATCAACTAATAAATATTTGATAATCGCTATTGTTGTCGTCGAATCATTCACGGAGCAATTTGCAAAACTGTCGTCTCAAGATAGTTTATTTATCGGTGATAAGATGTTTAAGTGTTTTATAATTTTAAACGATAATAATAATGATAATCAGTTTGCGCAAATCAATCATTTCATCATATCCATGACATAACTGCCGTTTGTTACTTGTTGATAATGCCTAGTTTTTGCGTCACGTGATGTCTCTTTTTCAAACTTTCATATTCTCTTTCTTAAGCAGATTATATGCTTTCTCTTATCAGCGACAATTTTCAGTTATTTGTTCCTCTAAATTATCAATCGACTAGTGATAATCACATTTCCGTCTTCATCCTTTTGATCTGAGAAGTCAAATGAAGTCAAATGAACATTGTTTTCTTATTTACATCCTCTCCTTTAGTGACCCACTTTGTTTGCAACAAATAATCAATCAGAGAACAGAGGCACTGCGACGTCTCCATGGCATCAGATTTACTCGCTGCGAGTGTCAACGAATAGTAATTATAGCACTGCGATTTCTCCATATCATCAGATTTACTCTCTGCGAGTGTGTCAACGAGTAGTATTATTGCACTGCGACTTCTCCATGTCATCAGATTTATTCTCTGCGACTGTCAACGAATAGTATTATCGCAATTTCATTTGTCATATAATTCTTCGCAATTGAAATATTCCATCATTCGAAAAGTATTATTCGACTCTGTTGCTATTTATCGAAATTTCATGACGATATATTGCCATTGTTGAGTTAGAAAGTCTTATCATATCGCTTAATGTTCATATCATTTCAAAATAATCATGTTTAGATAGGATATATGATTGTTTTTATTATTGTTATAACAATATTCTGCTGAAATTATCACAATCAAGAATGATTAAAGATGATAAAGTAACAAAAATTCCTTTGAAATATTTCACAATAGAAAAATATGATAAAATCATTTATTAATACATAGTTATCATTCGATAACAAAATGATGATTATAGTAGAAATATGATATAATGCCAATCTTCTACATTATAAAATTGCATAAATTGATCATCAATATCAATCTAATCAGTTTATTGCTATAATACATCGAATAGATCGTTGTTAGAACTGTAGAATTCTATTACACAGAAAATGTCTAAACAAATAAAAATAACGGAAAGCGAAAGTTGAAGAATTTTTAAAATACTTCAGAAATTCAGAATGTAAGATGATATTAGCTTATTGCTTCTAATATTATAGTAATTGAAAACAAGACGATTATCAAATTAATTGATAACACAATATCGAGAATTTGATAAATTATAAACAATCCGAAAATTAGAGTTTGAAATTCGATGCCAAATGATTAAAGAGAGGAGCGATTAACATTTCTATTTTTTTCCCGAGAAATAATATTGAAAAGGAATAGGAAATATTTAAACTGAAAAAATCAATAACAATAATGAATCAATAACAATATATGCTAAAGAAAATTATTGTAGCATTTGGATTCTTAGGTCTCCGCTAGAATTGAACAATAGGCGTTGGTTCAAAATCCAATAAGTTCTGCTTCAAAATCCTGATCTAAAATAACCGATGAACTTTATGCTAATAGCATATTTACCGAAAATGCAATAAATCCTAGAGTGAACCTTGAAAACTTTATTATTTAAATTTTACATTCTATTTGCTAAGCTTATTTTTCCTAATGAAAATATGATCTCATTATTTACGCCATCAAATTTCAAATGAAAGTTATTTATAATCTCAAAAACAAAAATCAATCAGAATTGAATAAATCTATTCTCTTACAATTTTATAAATAAAATTAAAATTATTAACTTAAAAGAATTTATTCAAAATATAAATATGTGAGATTATTTTTTATATAACTAATTTTTAACATATATATAAGACTTGAAAGTTACATGTAAAGTTCAATAAAACACTAATACAACTTTGATTAAACTTAAAGTTTTGCATATTATTTAAATAAATTGTTGAAATATTACATGCAAATTAGCTAATAATTGATCTTACTTATTAGCCAAAATTTATTTTAAAATTTTTTTTGAAATGACTTTTGATAGAATTGCCAAAAAAAAAAAGAAAAATATAAAATATAGCATTATCCTGAAAATCATATATCTTTTACCAGTCATTGAATGAAATAAATATAAAAAAAAAAAAAAAAAAAAAAAGAAAATCCTGATAAGCAAAAGAATGCGACAAGATAGCATAATAATTTCGAGACTATAGCAGTCTGCTACTTATCGCTGCCACTTCTTATTATTTTTGCAAATAGTCAAATAGATATCACCTCGTTCTCTGTTATTTCTTCTTCTTATCATCGTTGATAGATTCGCAAACTTTATAATGATTATATGTGAATGATTCACTATCCGTAAGAATGTTTGTGTATGAGTTGTTCCTTTTATCAGCGAAGAAATGGATCATCAGATTTTAACATCCATTATTCTTAACTTCATTTTTCCCTTACTTTCATTTTATTTTTAAATGAATTTTTTTACGGCCTCTTCTTAAATGTGTTCTTTTAAATTTACTAATACAATACGATGATTACACCTGTTTCGATCTATAATTTATTTTATGTTATAATCAATGCAACGTAATATAAATTGAAGAAAGCATCAGTAGTAATTATTTTCTCGTGTCATGTATCTCGACATTTATTTTATTTGTTTTTTATCATTGAAATATTACGCACATTAGATGATATGCGTCATTAATGATCGAGATGATATTACATATCATAAGCAATTGCATATTTGTTTTGCTTAACAGAATATTGATAACGATTAGTTTAATCTATTGATTGATAAAAAAAGATTTGATTTATAAAACTATTGAACTTCTAAAATACGACAATAGAAACGAGAAATATCTATCTGGAAGGTTTTTCGATTCTGAATTTAATTTATGATAAGTTTATCAAATTAAATTTAAGAAATTAGATAAGTAATTAATGAATGAAATGAAGATCTATTTATGGATAAAATTTTCATTCAATTATCACATGTTTTATCGCTACCTTGACCTTTTTTAACAAACCTTTGTTATTTTATTATTCACATATATGCTCTTTTATCGTTTTATCATTGACATACCTTATCTACTATTCTTATCATTCCAATTATCATTACATATTCATAAAAATATTATCACAATATTAAATTTATATATTAAACCTTTATGCAATTTTAGTTCTATTTGTTTTATCATTATTATCAGCAGAAAACAGTGTTGCAGTTGCGTAGGCTAAAATATTTTTGAGTGATAGTGAGATACGACAAATTAGTTCGTTTATCAGAGAAACTTTACAGGATGTCAATTGACGAGAAATTTCAAGCTGCTGTAAATATTATACAGAAAATGCCGAAAACAGGTAAAGATTTCATTATCACCTATTACTGATATATATATACATATATATATACATTGAATATCATCATTATTACTAATCATTATCATTAATCATGCCATGCAGAGCGTTGTTAATACTAAAAATTTAAGGTTTTCCAATCAAAGATTCTAATGAAATGTTTTGGCAAGAACTGAGAATTATTAAACTATGAATAGAGATGCAAACATCTGTTTTATTAGATTAATTTTATTGTACTACTTTTATAATTCAATGATTAGTGATGGGATATTCAACTAGGATATATCATCCAAATTTATTTGATAACAATTGATTAACATCTGAGATTTGAACTGTTAAATTTATTCAAGTAAGCAAGTCTGCAAGATGATATCAATTTTGATAATAACGATGAAATGATTCAATATCCTAACTAAACCAATTGAGAGAAAATCTGATAATTTTAATCTTCCAATTATTCCGGCAGTCCGTCAATTACGCTAATCCACGCTACATCGCGTGACCTATCATGAGACAGCCCTAAACATACAGTTAATCTCTAGTATGTGAAGAATATTTATTGATTAATTAAAATATATTATAGGTCCATTGGTACCAACAAATGATGAAAAACTTATGTTCTATTCTTTCTACAAGCAGGCAACAGAGGGTAAAAATCAGAAGGCACCACCAGGTTTCCTGAATTTTGTTGAGAAAGCCAAATGGTTTTTTGCTCATTTTTATCAATTTTTTCTCTTCAATTAAAAATGTCAAAGGTTATTTTTAAGAAAAAATAGAAATAACGAAACAATTAAATACTTCAAATATTTCTGAACCTACGAAATATATGTTGTATTCGGATACGTAAGTTGTATTTTGAAATTTCAGATACATAGGTTGTAATTTGAAATTTCAGATACATAGGCTGTATTTTGAAATTTCAGACACATAGGTTGTATTTTGAAATTTCAGATACATAGGTTGTATTTTGAAATTTCAGATACATAGGTTGTATTTTGAAATTTCAGATACATAGGTTGTATTTTGAAATTTCAGATACATAGGTTGTATTTTGAAATTTCAGATACATAGGTAATATTTTGAAATTTCAGATACATAGGTTGTATTTTGAAATTTCAGATACATAGGTTGTATTTTGAAATTTCAGATACATAGGTTGTATTTTGAAATTTCAGATACATAGGTTGTATTTTGAAATTTCAGATAGATGCAGAAAATCTTAAATATTTTTTTCATTTAAATCAAATCAAAAATTAACATTTTGAACACAAAAAAATTTGTCAAATTATAGGGAAGCATGGAAAAAATTAGATGAAATGTCATCAGATGAAGCAAAAAGATGTATATAAATTTGGTAAAACAAATTATCGATAAAATATCAGAAACAATGAATATCGATGAATGGCTTCAGCAAATTGATCCTTCGTTATCAACAGAATTTGCTTTGATTAATGCAGAATAATTATAACATCAATAAATTTTATCCGTGCAATGATGATATCAATTTCTGTTTGATAAATAAGTATACTTCTCATAAAATATGGCTATATTATTATCATAAGAAAAAAAAATTAAATACTAAATTGCAGAAAAGGAAATATGATATAAGAAAAAAAAGTATAAGTATAAAACAGACGTAGAATTTTTTGACAAATTTTTTTCGTTTATTTATATTCATTTTTTGATATTATAAATAAATCGATGATTTTTTTCTCGAAGAAAAAGAAAAGAAATTCTGAAGAAGTTTTTCGGAAGAAAAACTTTTAATTATTGTGATGTAAATAATGAAATGATTCATTTCATTATTTACATTCTGAAAAAATAAAATAAAATTCAAAACAAACAATAGACTGAATTAACAATAAATAAAGAAGGAAAATATTGAAATTTAATGAAACATTTGAAATATCTGTTCATTATGAATTGGAGGTATTTGAATTCATGGGTATTTGAATTCAAAAAAATACATATGATGTCTATCTTGTAATAATTATAGGTATTTGATAATCGGTGATACCTTTTTTTCCAGATACCTTCAACTAAGTTTTAGTCAATTCAAGAACTTATTTAATTTCATAAAATAAATTCATACAACACTATACAATCTGATTGATCGAAATTTATGTGATATACCGCTCATTTCTTTTTACCGATATTATCACTATGAAGTAAATTAATCGAAGGAAGCTGATACGGTCACAATTTATAGTTACATGATGATTATCGAGACTAGCTAATTATTAGGATTTTCTCATAGTAGCATCAAATTATCTAACCTTTCGAGAGATAACGGTATCTATCAGTAGTTTCAATAAACGTAAGTGATATGTGTAAATTGAAGGCAACCTTGATATATGTATTTATATTTATTATCCAAAATATTCTTAACAAAAAAAAAAAGTTTAAATGCTTGCAAAATATTCATTTTTGATAATAATTTGATCCTGAAGATTGATTTATGCAAATTTACCTTTCGATAGCTTCATATGTAATTAATATTTTTATCCATTGCATATAGTTTAGAGCAAAAGAATTTCCTATAAAAAAAAAAAAAAGAAAAATTTAAGTAAAATACTGAAATGAAAATAAAATTGAATTTTTCAATTGAAATTAAAATTTTTGCATAATTATAAAAGTTTTTTATTTATCATTTAATGGCTTCTTCTTTTTCTTTTCATCAATTATCAATCAATGAAATTTCATAAATCATCAATAAATCATCAATCAATGAAGTTTCATAAATCATCAATAAATCATCAATCAATGAAATTTATTTAAACTAAAAAATATTTCTTTTGAAAATTAAAATTTAAAAAAAAAAATATGACAAATATTTTACATTAATTTACACTACTGGCAGCAGGATTCTTATTGCTTTCTGTGATTTTTTGATCGATCAAAATTTCTATCTCACTACCAATTTCGTATACCTGATTGAGAGTATCATCGAATATGATATGATCATCTGCTTTAGGCGATTCTACGGCTAAATTCTCCATATCGTGTTTCTGCAGTTTACTTTTTTTTTTGCTTCATTTATTTCGCTCTTTGTTTACTTATTTTAGAATGAATCGTTGAAATGAACAAAATGAAATAGTACATCAACGATCAGATATACATGAAATTTTACTTGAAATAAAAAATACCGAATTTAAATTTAAATTCATGATCATTATCTCTTATAACGATTTATCTCGCATCACAATAAATTTGAAAAGTGATATATTATCATGTGAACTATTCAACTAATTTAACTAACTTCTGGAAGTTTTCCTTCTCGAGAACTTATCATAGATTTTTTCAGTAGAATTATCAAAAGATTGAAAGTAACAGAAAACTCAATATTTTGATGAATTGATTCAGATGGATTCTACGGAACATCTATTTCGCCGGAAATATATCAAACAAAGCATTCGAATAATTTAGGTAAACTAAATTTATACAATGTCTTTATATTTTATGAGAGATTTTAAAGAATTTCATAAAATCTACCAAGTCGGTGGGATGACTAATGTAAAGGTTCAAAGGTCCTTTGTACTGAAATTGTTGCGCATTAATCACATCAGGTGCCCATTGTTGCGCATTAATCACATCAGGTGTTGTATTAAGTACCTGCGGTAAAACAACTGGAACTATTCCGGACTCTCCTACAAATCAACTTTCCCTATACAAATAACAAATGGTTAACGATTATAAAGTTTCGTTTACTATGATAAATTTCTTATCATTAATTTGCAAACGAATATGATGCATCAAATGATAAAGCGATCGATACAATAATGATAATGTTAAAAGCATATTCAAACATAAATAAGTAACCTTCGTCCTTCTTTTTCTGACTTTTGGTCAAGTCTTTCGTCATCTTTCGATAGTATATGAAGCCGAAGATAGCTCCACTGATAAGGAAAACAATAATTCCTCCTATGACACAACCTATTAAGCCTCCTTTACCACCACTTTGTCGTGTGACAAGCACCTTTGAACTTAAGTTGATTTTTAATTAACATTTTCTTATTGTCGAATAAAAGCAATTGCTTTTTGCAAATTATGAACTGTTATTATAGCCAATGGAATTAGTCTTGGCCAGTAATAGAGATCCAAAACATTTGCTTTCAAGTAACTAACTTTAGTTATGAAAACTTGAAGATCATGAAAAGGTTCATTAATAAGATGAAGAGGAAATAATAAAATACAAGGAATTAAGATCCCGAGGATATTTCAATAACCAGGTTTAGATTCAGAAGATAAAGTTAATATGATATTTTCCTCTATTCAAGTATTAGGATACAAAAATATTGATCATACATAATTTGATACAATCATAGCTGAATTCAAGCACTGATTATATCAAATCATTCTATACAAATTTGATATAAATAAATGAAAAGAACGATGAAAGACGAAGAAATTAAAAATTGAAAAAATCAAAAAAGTCAAAACTTAAACTTATCAAAATAGAATAATGAATCATACATATTAATCAGACTTGCAAAATACTTTGGATAAACAATATCATGATCTTCAACAGATCAAGAAACAAATTTCTTAGTCTAATTTGTTATGGCTAATTTAATTCAAGCTATAAAGATGATAAAAAACACATTACAAGTTTAATGATAATCATTTTAAATTGAAAGTTAAGAGAAGGTATAATTTAAATTTACTTTGTTGTTGTTTTTCTCGGCATATATGATATGATTGTACTATGTGATCGAATAGTAGTAACATTTGTTGTTTTTTTGATTTTTTTGTAGAAATAGATTAGCTAAATTTGGTATATTATTTATTTTGATTAATTTGTATAAAAATTTTTTATCCTTTTTTTTTTCAATGAAATATTTTAATTCGAATGTACGGATAAAAAGAAAAGATTATTGTGATTGATTTAAGATATGAATTATAATCTTTATTGATAAATATTTATGATATTTGATACCTTTAGTTGGCATGATAGTTGGTTTTGTATGTTTAGTTGATTTTATCATAGTAGTCGGTTTTGTATGTTTACTTGTTTTTATCATAGCAATCGGTTTTGTTGGTTTACCTGTTTTAACAAGGTAATTTGTTGGTTTATCTGTTTTAATAGGGTAATGAGTTTTAATTACCCCTCCCTTCCTGAAATTAATTAATTATTATCATTCATGTGATAAGATGGAATAGAAGCTACGAGTAAATTTTTAAAATAAAATTCATAATAAATATTCATTATCTTCAACTCTTCAATCTTCGAAGAATTTTATATTACTTGAAAATATTCGAATCAAATAAAAGTGTCTTGTAAAATGAATCATTGTATTGTTATCATTCTCAGTACACTTCTATATAATTAGATTTATAATTAATCAAATCTTGATATCGTATTCATCCGATCGAGACATTCGACGGTTTCAGTAAAAAAATAGAAAGAGTAAAAAAACTTGGAAACTGCTAGTTTAAACATTCAAGTAACATTTTAGCTCGAAATGCTTCCTTATCAATGATTAAAGTATGATACTTCGCAGAAATTATAAAACTCTTATTAACTGCTTTCTTATATAGTAATTCAAACTTTTGCAAAATCTCGGCGAAATTAAAAATCAACTGATATCTCATGATAACAGCAAGAAATAGTAAATTGCACTTATATTAAAGCATTTCATTCATATCAATTCATGATAGCCTTATTACTAATATTCATGCTAATACTTTAAAATAATTTAGTTTATTTTGAGTATTGTTTAAGTTGGAAAAATTCCCTTACATAAATAATCATTATCATATCAAACTAAAAAAACGATTGATAAAGAAAGAAGTGTAACATACCCAAAATCAATAAATTTAGGAGTAGTCTTTTTCAAAATTTTTGGAGTTGAGATTTCTTGTTTCATTGCACTTATTGTATGAACTTTTCTTCGATCATCGGAAACTTCATTTAATTTTTCGTTTTTACGGTTACTTCGTTAATAAGAGTGATTCTTATATTATCACGTCTTTTACGCTTATTTACTGCCGATTTCTGTGAAGTTACGGATGATAAATTTCGAGATTTTGATGCTATTGAAATTGACGATGATACGATTTGTTTATCAGGAGAAGTAGTAAATGATGATGGTATTTGTGATCGTAACAGACGAGATAACGGTAAAATAAAAGATTTGGCTCGTTCGATTTTTTGAGATACAGAAGGATAAAGAGATATTGGAGTAACTCGCATAGAGAATTGTTGCTTATTCCTTTGAGAAAAATTTGATAATAAAGGCTGTATTCGAAGAATCTGATGTTGCTGATTAATGTTGTTTGAAGGAAGAGCGGTCGGTATTTTTGTTACTGCATCATTATATCGAGTTTCATTATCAATTATTTGATCATTCAGCACATGCGATTTTAATTCAGATTTAATCAAATTTCGTTCGTACCAGGTAGAATCGGCTTCAGCATCTGATCTCTACAAATTCAATTTCAATACATTATATCGTTTACATGAAAAAGATATTTTAATCCGTAATTCAATTACTGGATGATAATCAGGAATAAATATCTTAAATCATATTGTTAAGATTAGTTGGATTATCACTGATATAATTAATCAGCGATAAGATTCAAAATCCAATATTTGCTTTATGATATGATATGATTACTAATCAATCATATTGAATGATTTGATCTAATAGAATATTATAAAATATTTAATTCAGATTCCATGTTATACATTCTAAGTCAAATGAAACTAACGTTTGTTTTATTCGAATGAATGAAAAATGAATTATTTGTTGATTCATATCGATTATGACTGTAACGTATTTCAATTTCCTAAATTCCAATGTTTACTTAATGAAAATAAATCACATATTAAAAATTCATAAATCTTTTTCAAATAAATTATTACACCTAAATCCTTTCTTTATCATTAATGATTCAAATGGTACTGAAAATAATGCAGAGAATTCAGGTACTTTCATTGATAAGCAAATTTCATATTAAATAGAAGTGATGTTATCATATACATAAACATATAAAGAGAAAGAGAGAAAGAGAAAGAGAGAGGAATTATTATTCAGTTCATAATTGAAATTCTCACCGTACTTAATAAAATGATAGCAATAATTGTGGCAAGCATAACAATAAGTACTAAATTTATCACTCGAAACAATGATATCATTTCAATAGATAGAGTACAGCTTGTAAATACCGTACAACCGGATACTAACAATATATACTAAAAGAAATGATAAGTAAATCAATCTTTTTATATAATCTGATAGATTAAAACATTAAATAAGCATTTGTGCAGAAAACAATGATATAAAGATTGATTGTCATCACCTGTATTATATAAATGATAAGATTAAACGACGAGATCATTATTTCTAAATGATGATAAATAGCCGCATTCTTTTAGCAGAATAAAAAAGAAAAAAAAAGAAAATTTGAAAAAATAACAAGTATATCAAATATCTGCATCATAATCTTGTTATCACATAAATTATCGAATTATCAATGATTAAGAAAACTAATTAAAATCGAATATCAAATATAAAATCAAAAAAAAAGTATAGCATTAAAATATATTTTTAATCACTCAAATTCTAAGTTACTTTAAACATATCAAAAATCAATATAAAATTAAAAAAACTATCTTCAGCTAATGGTATTTAAATATCATATATAATATATATATTTTTTGAATTAATAAAAAAAAAGCGAAATATTCGTAAATTAAAATTATCCTATAAATGTATCAAAATTCTATTTAAATTAATAATAAATAGTCTTATCAGTGTATATTTTCTTTCGGTACGCTTGTAACATTCGGATTTTCTTTTTCAATTTTTGATAAATCGAGTTTCAGAATAATTTTTAGCTTATCACTACCATATTCCAGGATAATTTTTGAGCTTATCACTGTCTTTATTTTAGAAAGCTTTTTTCTATTATAATACCATCAGAATTAAATCCTGCTTCCCATTCTCATAGCTCTTGTCTTTTAAAATGAAAATTTAGTTACCGGTCGAACGGTAACAAAGACTAACTAAACATATACAGGAAAATATGAAAAATGAATATACAGTCTGCAAAATCAGTGAACTAGTGCTTCCATGATCTAGATATTTCCGTACTAGTGTTTCCATGATCCAGGTATTTCCGTATGAAATTTCTTTTTGACAAGTTGGAATTTTCACCAATTAATCATTCCATAATAGCTTTATGTATGAAAAGCTATGTAACGAATCTATGCACGTCATGTGTTTGAAATACAAATATTTTATTTCGTTTATGAAATGATTTTAATAAACCATAAAACTATGATTCGCTATTATTTATATGCTTTAATAATAAAAGAAACAACGAATCATTATTATTTACAATGAAAATAGAAAAGATTCTGGAAATTGAATGATAAAGTATTAAACAAGTATTAAACAAAAATTCGTCTCACTCGATCGCTATTAATTCTATTTTTCTTCGACTAATATATGAAATGAACGCAATATTTGATAAAATTTATAGCTACAAGCTCCATAGCTTATGCAGTTGATGTCAGTTAACCCTCATACTTTCATGCCTAATTATTTACAGTCGCTGCCAACTTGATCTACGAAGAGATTAATTTGATAATCAATATTTGAGAGCCTCCTAAAGACTTCTATTATCTAACAAAAATAGTGATAACATCAGGAAAGACAAAAATGATTAGGTGTCACACTGATTCTGTATTCTCAAATAGCCTTGTTTCCGAAGCAAATTTTGCCTCCAATTCACAAAACCATAACTAATAACAAAACAGAAAGCACATGATAATGCGAATAAATTAAACTGTATTGACCGATTTATCCTGTTAAAGCATGGCTTTAATCCAAGGCGTTTACTTTGCGTGCAGTTTACTTTATCATAGAAACCAGTTTCAAGACAATAAGCTGCAAAAATCCATGAGAATTTCTAGTTAAAAAATGCCATAAAATATATTTATTTTCCACTACAATTCAAATATTTATTAAAATTGATCCGAATTCATTCCTCTCCCGAACAAAGAAGATTATGAATCAGATTATCAATTTATTTATTAATGAAAAAGAACTTGCAAAACTTTCTAGATGATTTATGTGGGAGGATATATTTTTGACTAATTATTTTAATTGAACAGAAAACAATTCAATCAACGAATGAACTACCTGCTTTTACAGCATCCCGTTCGAACTGAGAGCATGCTATGCAACTTTCCAAAACGACGAATGGCTCATTTTTGTAGCACAAATGATCCGGTAATTTCTCAGTAGTTCCGTAAGAAATCTTAAATTTTCTCTTTTGGCTTTTTATTATACAAAACATCTCAAGTAATACGAATTTTACGAAATAAAAAATCCTGAGATAGATTTTATTTTATGCGTTTAATTTTGAATAGTATTTTGTTTTTATGCGTTGAATTTTGAATAGTAGAAGAATTAATTTGATTTTATTTCAGGCTGAATTTGATATTTATCCAACGATCAAAGTTGTAAAAATTAAGAATCAATAAACTATTCAATAAATCTTACTGGATGAGTAACTTGAGATACATTATTTACCATATTTTGTTGAATATTCCACTTAACTAACTTCTTCAACACAAAATTACCATCATAGACATTTTCCATTTGATATATGCAAACAAGAAATACAAATGTAACTCTGAAAATGGATTTCTTTCGAAAACTTTTCTTCTATTCATTCATCTTAAGTTTACTTCCGTGCTCTACAATCTATTTGAAATTGCCGGGACAGATTGGAAAATTATGTGTAATCAAATTCTTCGTATAAAAATGGAACCTATAAAATTGAATTAATATTCTCTCTTTTTCCAATCCAATTTTTTGATTTAAAAAGTTAGAGTAATTATCAAACTTTACAATTCCTTCAATTTGAAATAAATAATGACAAAATATTGACATAATCTTTTTAAATCTAAAATATGTAAAGATAAGATGGAACAATAAACATACAAATATGTATATTTGATTCTATAATCCTTCTTACAAGATAATGCTAGTAATAATAGCAAATTGCCAAAACCAGATAAAGACTTTCGTAATTGTATAATAATTTAAACTTATTTTAGATGAATAATCTCGAATATAATCAAATTCTAAACAGAAAGCTTACAGGATGACGACAGTACCAAGTAGCAGAAAGCGCCGATTGATCAACGATTCAAACATTTTGCTGAACAAATTGAATCAGAACTATTCTGCACTCTTACGATACTTTAAAGCAGAATTCTGAAATATGGCGTATATGTAAGAGAATATGCTTTCCTCATTGATATCTCTGATATAAATAAAGTATCCTTCTGCTGGGCTAATACTCACTTCGCGATATATCTTCCTGTCTTTGGAGGTGGTGATGGCCTAGGAGTATTGATTCATCTCAGATCATTTGTTCAGTTTAATTAATTGCTAATTATTATGCTAATTTACTCATATCTTTATCTGATAGCATATATATTTATTTGTAACTTTTTGAAAATTTGAATGAGCAGTAATTTTACAATTTAATATATGAAGAAGTATAGCTTAAGATGAAATGTTAAATGTCATAATATAATCTCAGTCTGAAACATTGGATTATAGTGAAACATGTTACATGATAATAAATAATTTGTGAAATACTTAACCTGTTTCTCTCTGAAATATACTTTTCTTTTCAGATATCATCATTTTTGAAATGATAACAACTCGTCATACATTACAAGTCATTAGAGCCATAAGTTATTCAGTATTGTTGAAACGATGGATGTCGACAGCTCAGAACAATATTACTTATCATATGGGTTTGGAGGCATCAGGCTGTCATGCGGCACAAACTGCATTAATTCTTAGTGATTCGTATAGACTAAATTATGGAAATCTGTCAAAACTCGTTGGTTCGATGGTAGCACTTCTACACACTACATTTGGGCTTTGTGTATGTAATCTATTTGTATTCAAACCAGATTAAGAAATTGAGAGATTCATTGTAAACCTTTGCTGCGGCAAATGATCGTTAACAACATCCGAATAAAACTATCTCTTAACTTCTGACTTCTGATAGATATGAGATGATGTATCATTTTATTCTAAATTTCGTAATCTCAGCCTAGTTTTTGGCTTTCCAGCAAATTTCAGTTTTAGATATTGCGGCTATTTCTTTTGATTTAAGAAAGCCAGTTTATATTGAAAAAATAACTTTTTCTAATCGTCTCATCATTCAGCGCGGTGACAGAGTACTGAGCCGAGTTGAGAAATCTGTCGACAGTTTAGTGCTTTATTTGGCAACGATACGACTTGGAGCTATTTATGTACCTTTATGTCCAGCCTATACAATGACTGAAACCATCTATTTTGTAGAAGTTAGTAGTGTTTTTATATTGGTTAGTTGTTATTAAGTTTCTTATCTATTGATAAATCAGATATAGTATTACTAAAATTACCGTATGGCTTTCTGCGACTTGTAATTTTGCCGTTGTCGAAAATTTGTTACAATGAATGGTCATATATAATCATTTTGATGATGTCTAGAAAATTGATCTTTAGGCTACAAAATTTTCATTTGAAACTGCAGGAAAACATTATTGGAAAAAGTAGCGTCAGTGCTTATTACATTTCAGGACAGTGATCCCCATTTATTTGTTAGCTGCAATATCAAGCAGGATGAGATTTTTGCAAATAAGATTGAACATATCATAGATTCTACTGCTCTGTTCAAGGAAAGTCGTCAAATGAAACCTGATTATGGTGTGGAATGTTTGAACCCGAATGATATTGCATGTATTTGCTATACTTCAGGAACTACAGGTTTGTTCCGACAGTTAATAGTAGAAAAATAAGAAAAAATTATTTTCCAAATTATTTGCCTTTTCGGCTAAAGTTTAAGAATATATTAGATATTTAGAAATGTACTAGAAATGAAGGAAGGAAAATATTTAGGTTCACCAAAAGGCGCTATGATAAGCCATGGTGGTCTTATGTGGAATGCAGAAACACTAATAGATATGTGGAAATTTTCACAGAAAGATGTGTTACTCCATATGCTTCCGTTTAATCATATACATGGGATGTTTATAAGTCTCAATTGCAGTCTATTTACAAAATCCAGTATAATTTTCAGGTAACAATCAGTTTTATTTGATCTCATTTCACTTCACTTATCCAGCCTTCACTAAAACTTTGATATGCGGAAGTGGTCTTCGAAATTATCTTTAACTAACAAAAAGATCAGAAGAATAAAAACCGCGCTAAAAGAGATTCATCTCATTGACTTTGTCGAACTTTGTGGACTTCATGAATAAATTCTCTAGACCAAAATTTGATGTCAACGATGCTTTCCATTGGCTACCTCAATGTACAGTTATGATGGGTGTTCCGACATATTACAGGTCTTTTAATTTTTTACATTTGTTTATTTCAAAATTTTACTTTGAAAACAATGCTAGTTTTTCATCATATATTTTTAGAAGTTTTAGTTTTTAAATGATTTGATCAAATCGAAAATTTTATTGAATATTATTAAAAAATTTAGCCGTTTGATGCAACGATCCAATTTCGACAAAAATCTAACCAAAAATATTCGTCTATTTATTAGTGGAAGTGCACCTTTATCCACTGTGTTATGGGAAGATTTCAAGCAACGAACTGGACATGAAATACTAGAACGTTATGGCATGACCGAAGGTTGTTTATGTTGCATCTATTATATTTGGGATTTATTTGTGTTGTCTTTAGCGGTTGAATAAAATAACTTTTTTATTCGGTTACTTCTTTGTTCCTTGGATACATCATTATATTTTATGAATAACTGTTTTACGTACTAAAGTGGCAGAAATCGTTTTAGGTATTACTGACGACATTTACTGCAAATTTCTATTTAATGTTATCATCATCATACGAAGACTGATAAGAGTGCGATTCCTTTCAAAATAACAATTAGTGAGCAACACTGTTGTTTGAACAGATATTAATAAAAAAAGTGTCACGCTTTAGAATAGTACACTGAAAAGATGATATCATAATATCATTTTATATAGTGCTTATATCTTAATCAAGGTATTGTAACACGCCATAATATATATATATATATGTTACGACGTAATACCTTGATTAAGATATAAGCACTATATAATAATATATATATATAGTGTATTATTTTGTTGGTAGCATGCTAGCTAAAATGCTTATTAAGCCTACTTAGTTGATCATGATAAAAAAATATATAAATCAATTAAGTTATCATTTTATCTTCATTGTTATCGATGGTTAAGCCACAACTTAGATAAAATATAGACGCCAACGAATATCACTGTTTATTGATATAAATTATTCTATCATATTATCACTGTTATATATGTTCATAAACTCCTGAGCTAATGCATGTAGCACAAATTTTGGGCAAAAGATAATATCACATATTGAAGACTTGGATAGAATCATTGTTAACTAATGATTTGTAATAGTTACGTTAATAAAGTCAGTTTACTTATAATTCCAACTTGAATAAGAATTTTCAGCAGCTGTAATTACAACCAATCTCTACAATGATCGTAGGAAAGGATCTGTTGGAAAAGTTTTACCAGGTGGTAATGTAAGTTTTTCTTTCCCCATTCACTCTGTTTATATATTTCATTGTAATATCCTTGGTGCGAAAAAGTAAAATTGAAAATGGAACATTCTTTATTGCATGCGGAAATAAAGTTTATCTTTGGTATAATTGATATAGCGTATAGCACATCATAATCCTGTTCACGTTGTATGCAATAGGCCGAGGTATAGCATATATGCTGGGATGGAAAAATAGTGAACTATATCTGAGGAAGATGAAGATAGAAAAAATTGTGGTGAATAGTGGGAGTTATGATTAATCTGAAATCGTATAGGATGAAAATTTTTGAAAAAGAATAGTAAGTTTAGTAATGTGGAACCGTATTATATATTATAATATTTTCAACCCTAATAATGATTCTTTCTTTTTTAAAATAATAAACTAAGGAAAGATCTGGTGGGCTTAGTTTTCCTGAATAGTAATTAATTTATTACTTTGTATATAAATATATATATGCGAACTAGATTTGCCCTCAGCTTTATGATATCAAAGGATAGATAGTCAATAGTCAGTCCTAGATGGTCAATGGTTCAGACCATTTATTTGCTATGTTGCAATTAGATATTCTTTATTAAATTGTCAAAAAGTAAAATTAATGACATGCGTACTGTAGATTCGTACAACCGAAAACGATTTGGTGCAAATTCGCCTTCCGAGCTTATTCTTGGGTTACTGGAAAAATGAGAAAATAACACAGAAAGTTTTTAGTGAAGATGGATTTTTCAATACTGGTGATATTGGTAAAATTGATGACGATGGTAAATTTCAGTCTATCCGAAATTTTATATAAACCAAATTTTCCTTATATTTAAAGTCAAAGTATTGATAGGAAAGATTCTTTATTCCGTTCTTTTTCTTTTTTGTTCCAATCGGATTTTTAATTACTTTATAAGAAAAAAATCACTAAAAAATATTCATGTGAGGTAGTGTTTTCGCTTCGATGGAAGAACGATCATAAACATCAAGTGAAAATGAATAATAATATGTGTTGCAGTAATGCTAGCGTCATTGATTGAACATAAGCAGGATAATTATCTGTTAGCGGTTCAGCTGTTAAATATCTCATTTATATTTAGCAGTTTTATTAATTTAGTATATGTTTGAAGGTTTTCTGTGGATACAAGGTCGTGCAAAAGATTTAATTATAAGTGGCGGATTAAACGTGTACCCGAAGGAAGTGGAAGATGCTGTAGATTCTTTACCACATGTATTGGAATCAGCTGTAATAGGTAAATCATTATTCATTATTTTTTCAGCATTTAGCGTCAAAATGTCTTAATAAAAGGAATTCTTTCTTCTGCTTTTCCTTCTGGTTCCTTGAGTTTTATGTTAATATTCTATTATGGAATATATGAATATTACCATTACTTCGTGAACAAAAGAAATATTTTTAGTAAAATGTTTCTTTTGTTGTTGACACAAATGCATTTTCTTAGCCCTTCGTTCTTTTATTCCCTTGGTTTCTCATCGAAACTATATAAAATTATACCGCTACATGAAATTGCGATAGATAACTTTTGCACTACATTTATATATATCCTTAATCCTTTAGAACGTTAGTATTATGTATGTAGATTGGTTCAACATATGAATGAGAAAATGCAAGGAGGATCCATGCTTATGTACTTATAATATTACGCATAGTATTCAGCTTGATTTATGTGCGGTGAAGTTTGTCTTCAGGTATTCCACATCATGATTTGGGCGAAGCAGTGTTAGCAGTTTATGTACCACAATCAGGCAGTCATGCATTTCTGCATGAATCTGAAGCGATACGTATCCTTCATACAAAACTTGCTAACTATAAAGTACCGAAACGTTTTCTCTGTCTTGATCAACTGCCACGAAATGCGATGGGGAAAGTGCAAAAAATATTCTTAGGGAACAATACCGCAATTTATTTTGTATTGAATAGTTCAAATTATATTTTATATGTTTTTGATTGAAGGCTTCAATTGTCTATGATAAGCTTCAAGCTAATTTCGTTTTCCAAGTTGCCACTTACTTTTAGATAGGCTTATCTGAATCTGAATAAAAGGGATATTTATTTATATTTCATGCTCGTGCAGGTTTCATATTAAGTATGATGAATTACTAACAATAAGCATTCTTTTACGGTGCATAATTAAATTGAGGGTTGATTTACGCATTTATTGAGCATATGCTGAGGGAGCAATTTTTGATTATCAAGGAGTATCGGAACAGAGAGAGGAGATATTCGACGATTATTTGTATTAGAAGAATTTTTGCATAGATTTGTAAGCCGAATTTTAGCAATTATCTGTTTTGAATCTCTTTCAATAAAATCTCAAATGTTAGGAAATGATTGTGCACATTTATCTTATATAACTTTTCAATTTTGTATAGTCTTTTGCAAATTTTTTAATGTTTTGATTTTTTTCTGCTATGATTGTTCATGTTCCAATGCAATGCCTCATTATTATTAATATAAATTTATATATCCGACATGACTGTGAATATAGATTTTAAACCCTTTTTTTCTATCATTTTTATTAATTTCATCCCAAAATCATTCTTATGGTGATAAGCTAGCTAATCATGGAAAGCCTAATTTGCTTTTTCAACACGTCCATATTATTAACACCCGTAATTCAAGAAAATAGTGCCTCTATGTCTCATCGGTCATTGAGGAAAGTTCTTGATTTAAGTTCAGGTTCTGTTTATTGTTTAGCAGTATATTTCTATTATTGATGGTGACAGATATTGAGTAGAACAGATTGTTGTTTCTCTCATCAAGGAGCATATTGTAAACAAAGGAGTGGTAAACATGCAACGGCGTCATTCTTCCACCACTATAAATCCCTGTACCGGACAAATACGAGATCTATGAAGGAATATTTTACTGTCAGTCAAGTTGATATTTCTCACCGTACATTCCTTTAATCTCAGTAGACATTTGTTGTGGGTGGCAGTGATATATCGATAGCTCCATCAGCAGATACGAAAGGACAAAAGGTTATAGTGTATCCTTGACCTTGAGCTGTCGTATCGCTATGTCATATTAGTTACTACTGCTAATGAGACAATTTGTACGAATTTTGGGCTGTAATTCTTTCCTTTGATTTCAAGTATTAATGCCGAATTAATCTCAATTAATCAGTTGATATATGACAAAATCGCTGAAAATAAATTGCCTGGTGTGTTTGAGCATTATATCCAAAACTAAGCCTTGAGCTAATTCGTTGGCTTAAATTCTATTTTTTATAGCTATTCTTCAAAGTGTGTTCATCAATTTTATGCAAATTAAAGATACCGTAATAGACAGGCGCTAACAATAACGGTACAAGAAAGAATGAAAAAGATACGAAATGATAAATAAGATGATAAACCCTGAATAGATTAATGGTGTACATGTTGCCTGATAAAAATATGAACTGAAATGTCATCATATCAGTTCCAATGCTGCTAAACTTCTATCATATTTGAGCAGTTTGATTTAAATCAATTTTTATCGGGTATCGTTTATCTTATTTTATATGATATTTATTTATTCTTTCAGATATTTAGAACATACTCTATTATGTATTAGCAGTCAATCCATTCCTATCTTATTCTGTAGATTAAATATATATCAAATTATGTAATGTTAATTGATATTACATTATAAATGGATTATTTATAATTTTAATTTTATTATATCTATTATTATTGAGAAATGCTCATTTTTAGATATGCAATTAATATAATAATGAAATATTTCTTTTTTTTTTTTTTATTCTAAAACAGAATATTAGCAATTTAGGATTGTTTTATTTTTCAAGTAATACTCTTATCTTTTTCATTGAAATTTTCATATTATTGTAAATTTGATTGATAAGTAATCATTGATGATAAGGCAATTTAATCCTTCCTTTTTTTTTTTTTATCTTATAATTTCAACAATAACAATAATGTTTTTAAATCAATTGATATTTCTATTTTGTATAATGTCAAATAAAGTTATGTTCGAAATGATCTTATAAACAATAAAAAAAAATATAATTTTCAATATGTGTTTAAGAAAACAGCAGAACTATTAAACTTCTTGTTAATATTATGTCTCGAACAGAGATTCATTCTATTCTTGTTGATAAGCTTCATTTTGTTCATCATATTAGTAGAACTTCATTTATTCATCATTTGCAACAAATTTTCATGGAAAAAATTTTTAAAAAAAATTCAATCAAAGTATGTAATAAAGTAGTATTTTATTTGATAAGGCGAATGATTACAAAAATTGTGGGACAAAATGTTTTCAATCTATTCATAAATTTTTAATGAATATCATCATCACGTCTCAGTTGAAACATCAATATTAAATGTATACTTAAAATGGGCCATTTTTTAATAAACAAAATTGATGCTGTATGATTAAATTATCAATGAAAATGTTATATTTTTATCATATAATTCATACTAGAAAAGGATATTCAAAGTTTTCACAAGAATAGTTAGTTTATCGAGAAAGGAAATGAATTGCATTTATAAAACTGATAAAAATATAAAATGTTGCATTTATTGTCGCATTCATCATGCAAATTTTACAACAGATAAGATTTTTAACTTATTATCATATCAATACTAAAATTCATTCTTATACTCTGTCCGGCTATTCCGATCACGTTCATCCACGTGCAAATACAAATAACGTGAATACGATACGAGAAGCAATGATATGTCACTGATAATATACACTGTTAGTATTTCATTGAATAGCACAACATATCTTCAAGAAGAAAACTGAAAGTGAAGAGGAACGAGGACAAGTTGGCAGGCGGGCATCGCTCATTTGCCTGTGCAAGTGACGGCGACGAACAGCAGCCATCAATTGCGATACAGCAACCGTACTATCACTACCGCTGCTGCGGCGTTGTTGCTACTGCTGTTGCTGCTGCTGCTGCTGCTGCTGTATTAATAGCTACGATTTGAAGAGAAGATGATGGATGAATAAGGTGGAAGGAAAGAAGAGAAGTCGAAGAAACAGTCGTCGGTTAAATTCATCAAGCACCGCTACCGCCACCGCCACTACCGCCATCGCTATCATCACTGCCGCCGCCGCCGCCGCCGCCATCGCCGCCATCGCCGCCATCGCCGCTTTCACCGCTGCCACTACTATCAGACATCAACTTAACGGTGTCTACCGATGGTACTACTACCCCGAGAATACACACTTTTGGGTGCACCTCCAACTATCATCATTTCTCTTATAATCTTTTTTAATATCTTATATTCCGTATCAACTCATCTCCTTTCCTCCCTTACTTCTCCTTCAAGTTTACCATTTGCACACCGTCCCTCTCACAACTACACACTACATACATATATACAGACACACACACACATACACACACACACACATACACATATATATACAAGCATACACACATACACATACACTCACGCACACACACACACATCCATACACACACACACACACACACACAACTTAGAGGCATCTTCACTTTCAATGACGTTAGCTGCTGATGCTGTTGCAATTGCTACTGGTAGGAATAACTTTGATCGGATTCGAACAACCGATCTGATTCAATCTTATCTGATCGAAGCTAAGGATTCAAATGATTTATATTCTTCTCAATCACATATATTTTTATTTATATTTATTTATTTTATTTTTTTTTTTTTGAAAATTTAACTTCCTTTTCATTTTTATCTTATTTTCTTTATCGTTTTCTCTCTTCCCTTCTTTTATTCTTTTATCTATATTTGTCACTCTAATAATACATCTTTCAATTGAAATTTTGATTAAAATTAGAAAATAGAAATCATTCAATTGATAATATTAACTGAATGAAAAGCTCATAGAACATCATTCTATTACCATCTCATATTTATTATCTATTATTTCATGAATTTACTCTCTCCTATTTCTCTTTTTAATTATTCAATTATTCATTTCTAATTTCCATTTCTATATTCCAATTTTTATATTCACATGCAATAAATAGCATTTTTTAAATCAGAATATAATAATAGTGTATGATGTGTAAGATAAATTATGCTATCCTTATCATTCTTCAAACTTTAATAATATTACGGTATCAATTTGGCAATCTTACCGAGATAACTGAACTGAAATGAAATTATAAGCTTTTGCATTTTAATATACCGTATATGTTGAATATAAAATGTCTCTCAGATGATTCGAATCTTTCCGGTGTTCGAGCATTTTTGCTTGATTTACCATCTGATACAGTTCTTACTTACTGTATTGCCTATGTGACATATACATTTATGTTGTCTCTCTGTTCTTTCCTCCTTTCAATGCTATTTCTCTTTCTATCATATCGATATGCAATAATAAATAAAGATGGAAAAAATGAAACAAAAAGATGCAAGCTATTATATGAAGAGAGTGAAGTGATCGTTATCATCATCCCCTCAGTTAACGGAGATGTCACGCTGATAGCATTTAGTGTTTTTTCCATCAACACTTTCTGCCGCTTTTATTAATCATTGATGCTTCTGCTGCTGCTGCTACTGCTGCTACTGCTGATAATGACGATACTGCTGATACTGATGCTGTTACTACTACTACTATTACTGCTACTACTATTACTGCTAACATCATCGTATTGCTAATCATTGAAAGACTTTATTAACCTTATCAGCATTACTATCAACAATTCTATCTTTATCAATCCGTTATCACCTACCCCATTCCCGTTACATACCTAAAATGAATCGATATGTCAAATGAAAAGAATAAATTTTATAAATCTAAATGAATTGGCTTTCTTCGTTTCCCTTTCTTTAATGCAATGTTTTTTTTTTTTTTTTTTTAACATTTTACATTTTGTTTTATCATTCGTTTCTATCATTGTTTATTCAGGAAAATTAGTTATTCTCTTCTCTCTCTTTTCTTTTTCCAAAAATAGATAGATACATTTTTGTATGTCTTTCACTTTTCTAAAATCAAAATTTTTTGATCATATCATTTATTTCTCCTGCGTTTGAACGAAACGACGGAACATATCAGAGCATTGATTCGATGATCATCGGACATTCTGACGTCAACATTCAATCGACCGAGCAATCAAATCATTTTCTCTTTTTAATCTATCTGTCAAAAGTTTTCCATCTATCGTTTGTTTTTTTTCTCTCATAACCTTTGAATAAATATCTTTTAGTATTCTACTCGGACAGTGCTAACTGCATTTTTTTTTCTTCCTTCTTTTTCCTACTCTCTCTCTCTCTCTCTCTCTCTCTCTAACAATAAGTTAATCTTTTAAACTTTTCCTATCCAAATACAACTTTAACCAAATCTATGCTCTAAAGCTAATAATCTTATTGTTGAAAAAAAAAAATAGTTGAGGATATGAGATAAATTAAATGATACATTGTTTATTTAAATTATCAATGATTTAATCAATATTTCTTAATTAATATTTCTTCTTTGATATTATTTTGTTTGAATAAATACAATTAATGTTTAAACTTATCTTTCTAATTTATTATACTTCAAGATTTAACTCTTCAATATTTAACAATGGATTAATTTAGTAAGATATTTTATAGCGTGGCGCAAAAATACCATATCATCTTTAAAGGAATGAATGTATCGTTTGTGATTCGTCTCTATGTATTGTCAAAAATTGAACATTGTAAATATCAATGGCCTTTTTTTTTTTTTCTTTCGTCTATATTCCATAGAATCATCGATTTATGCCGATACAAAATGCATTATTACATCATTTGATATATGTCTGGAGGTAATAAGAAGTTCTTTGTTTTGCTTTGTTTTGTTTTTTTTTTTTTTTTTTTTAGATCGAATAATCCCGGAAGTTGTAAGATTGTTATCGCTGCCATTTCCGTTAGGTTTGATTTAAAAAGAAAGGCCATTGTGATGAGAATCGTAGTAGCATTTTAGATAGAATGAAATCATAGTGAAAAATATCTCCAACTAATACCATCACATATATCACTAATATTATTTGTTATCAGATGGCGCCTGATATCGTTGTTAAATGAATTAATAGGAAAGGAACGGGGAAAGGGAAGGGGAGGGGAACAATTCTATTCCGTTCGATTATTTATTTAAATTATTTCCAACGATAAAATATAGTGATATTAAATGTGAAAATAATATTGCTTATTAAATAATCGAACAAATAATCCTAATATAATAATGATTGTTTGTAGAAGGACATGTTACGGAATACGGTACTGAAACCTTTTTAATCAAAAGTTAGTATATACCATAGCCCTGAATGATACTATATGAATGATGTAAACTAAGTTAATTGAAATGGGTAGATAAATAAATACTGTGTTACGTTGAATTTTCAAAAAGTTCTGGTAATTTCTATAAAATTTTTTTTTTTTTTGGATTGGAATGATTACTGAATGGAAGAAAATTTTGATAAATCCAATATATATTTAATTTTAGTATTTCAACTATTTAATAGGCATATATTGTTGCAGCATATATGTATGCTTCCAAATCGAACAAAATTGGCATCTAATATTGAAACATGCTTGGAATCTGATAAAATATTTTATGGGAATGTATTTAGAATTAACTTGCTGAGCTTTAAAGTTTACTCTTCATCCTTCATTAATGCCACATTTGTAAGCAATTTTGCTTTCACTTATAGCTGATATTTTGTTTAAAAAAAAAAAAAAAAAAGAAAATTATGAGAGAGAGAAGAATAAAAGGCGAATTATTGATGGTGAATCGAATTGTTAAATGAAACAGCGGCTATTATTCCGCATGATAGTGCAATTCAACATTGAAATGTTATTTTCAAGCATGCAAACCTACCCTCTCCTAAAAATTCCAAATAAAATAAAATAGCCTTAAGAAATATTTCTAATCAGTATATATGCAAAAATAATATAATACATTTATATATATATATATATGTGTGTGTGTCTGTGTGTGTGTGTGTGTGTGTGTATGCTGAAAATAAAGTGAAGTAACAATTAGATGGATAAAAATTGAATAATGTGATATTGGAAAGGATGAGAAGTGTGTGTGTGTGTGTGTGTGTGTGTGTGTGTGTGTGTGTGTGTGTGTGTGTGTGTGTGTGTTATGTCTTATCCAATAGGCTCCGGAATGTCGCCAATGCTTAAAACAGAAAAATTTATTATGATAATTATGGATTTGATGAAAGACAAAGATATAAGGCCTATTTATTTATGCATGTCTCAATTGGTACCTTTAAAAGGAATGAGGTAGAAACACAGTATCATATACTGATATTGATTACTACCTACCTTCATGTGATAATCACCTATGATAGCCAAGGATGGGGAGAAAAAGCGAACGAACATATCGTGCTCTTGTTACCGTAATAAATCCAGCGCTACCAATGAAATTCGTGCTTTTGATGCTATTGCTTGGGGATGACATATACCCATTTGTGGATTTCCCATCCCTTTACTTTGATTTCATAGTCTCTACAGATTACGGTCTCTTTTACCATTTATTTCTTTCCTTACACAGCCATTCCAAATTAGCATTCAGTTTTTATTGTTTTTCTGTTTTTATTTTAGTAATACCATTCATTAATGTTTTACCTTAATTGAGCTTCTCTTTTGAATGAGATATTTGTTAACTATCATGATAAGATAATGAAAGACTTTTGTGATAATCTTATCACATGGTGATAATAATAAAGCTTTGGAAGTGTTCAATGAAATTTTTTTAATGCTTCGTTAATATGTTATAAAAACATTTAGATGTTAATGTTATCATTATCTGCCATAAACATTCCTGAAATTAATGTTTAGATAATTTTAGTTCCAGTAAATCTCATAACAACTTAACACTTAACATCTCTCAAGTGTATGATTAACATTATCTTTTATCATTCTTCTGATGATATAACAGAAAGATTAGACGAATGATGAATTTATAAATACACAGAATTATTGCATATTAATGAATCAATGTTTCGCTGCTTTCACGGTTATATAACAAATTGATTTGCTCATAGTGAATTTTATTTTTTTGGAAGAGTCGCCGAAATGGCGTCGGCGAAAAACGAGTGGAAATGGCGATGGCGTCGAAAGCGAAATTGCAAACAACAACGATGACAAGTACCCCTCATGTACAGATTAACACTCATGTTGATGATCCGCAGAAATCGCTTGAAGAGCTCTTCACGGAGGGTATGAGAACACATGGAAAGCATTTTGAACGCAAGAAGGTATTTTTAATAATCTATAAATATTATTGAAATATTCCATCTGTTCATTTGCTTTAATACAATTTGTCCTACAGAATTAATTACATTTGTTTTTTTTCTTTATTTCGTAATCATTACGAAATATGATATCTGATAAAGTTTGCTTTGATTATTAGATCATGGCTAAGATATCAATATTTGATTACATATGATAGTATCAGTATACTATAGATAACATGAAAATTCAATAGCAAAGTGATATGACAATGTTATAGTCTGAAAGAAACTGATAGTTGTTAATATAGAATAGTTTTTTTCCTTTTGTAACAACAACAATAATAATTATTATTATCATTTCAGCCGAGTGTACCGGCATCATTTAATCAGCGTCCGGTATCATCGTTGAAACCACATATTTCTTCTGCAGAAGGATCAAGTGATGATGGATTAGGCTCTAGTGGTCGACAAACTTTAAGTCCAAGCTCCGTTTCATCCACACAACTCAATATATCTTATCAAGGACCTTATCATCCGAGACAAAGTTCTGCACCTGCTCTAATCAATTACGAAGAAAACATTGAGCATCACTCCAGGTATTCTATATTTTTTTATTACTCATTAGATTATTGTTAGTTAACTTTAATTGCTAAAGATTTTTTCATTCTAACTATTTGGCCATATTTTAAGCGTATGTGATAAATGATAGAAATGTTCTTTCGACGTAAATTTCAACCTTATCAATATTCCGTATTACCGTTTCAATTAGATTTACGTATAAATTGCAGTCGTTTGACGTCAGGTGTAGCGCATGCACCTTCCAAATCGTTAAGTGTCATGGCGGTATCTAATGTTGGTGAACAATATCAAGTTGCATCTCATCGTGCGGCAAAAGTTGCGATCTAGATTGTGAGCCTAGCAAACATTTCGAACAAAATTACGCTCCCCAAGGACAACCATATTTTATCGAGTATGCTTTTCGAATTTGATTTGATCATTTCAAATTTCAGAACTAATAGAAAGCGGAAATTTCATCCTCTTGTTTTTTAATTTTTTTTTTAAAAAGGAAAGACAATGTATTTCCGTCTTCTAATAATTTTCTAATAGCTTACATTAAGAAATATGAGGCTTTCATAACTTCATACATAAATATCTGATTGATTATATTAATTATCCTATTGATTAAAATTTATCAATGTCCGAATTAAGTTTGATAACGATTAGTTGAAAAGAGATACTATCAATGAACAATAATGAATAGTTTGAAAGATAAATAATGCCAATTTCTCAATGCTGTGATAATAAATTCTAGGCTATGAAATTTCATTTTCCTTTCATATGGTAGAGATGATAAAGATGAAATGGAAAATATGTTTTAAAATATAATAGTATATTCAATATTAAAGAATAAATTAATTCAACTTATCAGCTTTAATTTTTAAATTAGTATTAAACAATTTTGATTGCATATTTTAACAAATTAATAATCAAAAACTTAACAATTTTTCATGTATTTATCTATATGCGAAGCAATAACCGATATGAAAGAATGATAATGATAATAATATGAATAAGATAAACATATTTGTTAGGAAAAATTAAAATAATAATGGAATTCCGAGTATTACAATTGAGTTATTATCATTACTATTTAATATCCTGTTCATTAAGATGAGAAAATTATTTGATTGTTGAAATGAAAAAGATATCTTTTCAAAATATGAGAATCTTATATCTTGGTTAATTTCAGTTTTTTATTTGAGAAGAGATTTAAAGTTTAGATGTTGAATTTAAAACTTATGATAAAATTAACAATATAAAATTCATTGTTTATTGCAAGAATGATGAAGAATTTTTCATGTAGAAAATTTTTTATCACCAAAATATTTCTCTTAATTATTTCATTACAAATTAATTGAAAAGAATGAGAGATAAGTATTTTTCTTGTATACAAATGTATATTGAGGTCAAAGTTGAAATTCAATAAGGAGCAATTTGATCATCTAAAATATCAAGATAAAATAATGAGAATAAATCTTCAATTCCATAGCACAAAGCTAACAGAGGTCATGAGGGTTGGGTACTGTATGATAAAAATGAATATAAAGAATAGGAAAAGAAAGAATGTTAATTATTATTTTCAATTTTATAAACTTTGTAATGAAATGAAAAAGCTTTCTGAATTGAATCAAATGGTAAAATGTGAGAGATATTCTATTGAAGCTTTCTACAGTATTCCATTACAGTATCATTGGTTTCAGCTATTCTTATGCAATACATTTTAGTAATGCAACAGAAGTTAATTATTGGAATGAACCACGTGCTAAAAGTCAATCGTTGGATCCAATGGCTCTGGTAGCCAATGAAAGTTCAATGATGGAACGACAACAACAACAACAACAACAACAACAGCAACAATCTATTTTACAGCCTACGGCACCTGTGTCGCAGACTGTACGTCATTTTCTCCTCTCTCGGATGCATTACTTAGGTAATAGGATATCAGTTACTTAATTACTCCAATGATAAGCTATTAAGTAACTTTTAGCAGGTATTCGAGAATGGATACAGTGACAAACAAACTCGACACGATCAAGCATTAATGAAAATTCCTGAAAGAACTTTTGGTATCAGTTATAGAACCATCCCATTAATTTGATATGCATATGATTTATATATTGTTGAGAAAAAGTATTTTTCAATAATATTGTTTTTATAGGAACCGGACGACGGTTTAGGACCTTTACCGGATGGATGGGCAAAACGTTATGATCAGAACGGTGAAGTTTATTTTGTGGATCATAATAGTCGTGAAACAACTTGGTATGATCCCAGAATACGTATGTTTTACTTTATGTATATTAAACTTGCTGATAAAATAATAATATCATTTTAATCATCTCATTATCAGTAGAACGAATTTCTTAATGATAAAATGTGACGAAAGTAACTTAGTGATTATCTTAGCCAATCTTTGGCTTATTTAGACTATTTAAACTTTAATTATTATGATTATGTACTAGAACACATTGTAGCACCACAATTACAAGAAGAGCGTATATGGCAAAGGCATGGATGTGCAAGACAGAATACAGGACAAATTAGGAGAAATGTTTATGAAATACCACAGGTAAATCCATTCATCTTTAATCAATTAGATATTCTAATATCATCATAAAAGATCTCTATTATATCAAAGAAAAAGAAAGATAAGAGTATTATCAATAATCGATATAATAATAATCATTGTAATTTCTTGAATGTTTTAAATAATTGGATGAGAGAGTATTTCTTGAAAGAGAATTAGATCTAAAATAGTATTATGAATATGGATCGAAATAATTCTTCTAAATATGCATAATATTGGATTGATCTTTTATCACAGGATGATTCATCAGTTCGAAGACAGCAATTACAAATGGAACGACGTGGTATGCAAGAACGTCAACAGCAACTTTATCGGCAGGTACTTATCATTGATAATTTTATCATTAATAATATTCAATTTTTATGAAAGAAATGAAAGATAATTTTTTAAGAAAAAAAGCATAAAAAAACAAAAATATTGTTTTAATAGAAATTTCTTTTCTATTTATTATCAAATATCATTTATACTAATATATTGTTATTACATATGCAAATTTTTATAGGGTTGGATTGGGCCACAATGGCAAACAGCTCAACAACAACAACAACAACAACAACAACAACAACAGCAACAACAACAACATCAGCAAACTCCGCTTCCTTCTATCGTACAGCAACAACCTGATATTTCTGCGGTCCGAAAAATCTTGTTACCGTTATTTTTAATATATCATCATATTAGTTGTATATATTTAAAAAAAAATATGCTTCAATAATAAGTAATTTTATTTCAGCGAAATTGAAATTGAATTATATTAAATAGCAACAACTATTATCATGAATAGTTTTTTTTTTTTTTCGGGAACAGAGTCAAAAGTCAAAAAATGTTATAAAATTAATGATAAGCATTTTAATCTTTGTTATAAACAAATGGCTTTCCTATATTTTGCATTTATTAAATCTGCTAGGTTATTCAAAGAAAGTTTCAAAAATTGGAAGTACAAGAGTTTCAGGTTTCTGGATACAGCGAATATTATATGTCTGGTCAAACAGTTGGCAATGATTTTCTTGGAAGAACTCCATACTATGCTCATAATGTATGATTTTTTTTTTTTTTTCATAAGTATTATTTGAAATATCCTTTCGATAAAGCCACTTTCATTAAAATAATTCCTAAATCGAATTTAGGCATTGACATAATTGATAAGCTGAATTTTTCTTTGAAAACTATCTACCAATATTTTGCATAAAATAGCATTACTAATCAATAATTCACTACACTAAGCAATCAATGATAATTTGGTCGAGAACTGAGAAGAGAAATAAGTTAAGAGATTCAGCTATTCAGCAAGAATTTAAATATATTTTAATGAATACTTAGCTCATTTTTTTTCATCCTACTTTGATGTTCATTTTGCAAAAATTAAAACTTATAGCTCAAAATAAACTTATGTTGTTCCTGATAATTTCAGATCATCATTGCTTTTTTTTGTTCAATCATTGATTATTAGAGAGAAGATAATTTATCAAAATCTCAATAATTTTATGATTCATTTTTCAATTTCCTTATTTCTGACTAAGCCATCAACGCTTATGAAAATGTGAATATGATGAAAATTAATAAGAAGTAAAATACGTAGCAATCTTTTGAGTAACAACAAAAGATATAAGTATTAATTAAGCTAAATTTAATTATTCAATTACAGAGGAATATATCGAATGATTCAGCTGTGGATAATACGATGGAAATCGATTATGTAAATGTAGGTACCGTAAGTATGGTTCCGTTACAAAGTGCTCATGAAATTGATCCAAATCTTGTGAGAGTAAGTTAAAAACTTATATGAATAAAAATTATGATTTCATTACATTTACATCTTTAAGAATATAAATAAAAAATTGAAAAAATATTGCGATTATTTTTAAAATAAAAATATATTTAGTTCACTTTTTTACTTTCATAACTGATATTATTTGATTGATTATCATTTTTTTTTTTTTTGATAAGAAATGATTAAATTTATAATATTTCAATATAATATGATATAAGTTTATTTATTTTTTAACAAAATGTTTAATTATAGGACTTAAATGCGCAAGATTTAAATCCGCGTGATTTCGATCAATATCTTCAGCTAAATGATAATCGTTCACCAGCAACTGTTGCTAAACCATACATATGAAATAAACAAAAATTCGTGTAGAAAGGAAAAAAAAAAAAAAAAACGAAGTATTGAAGTACGAAACGGTTGCTTCAAAAAATGAAACCTTATCCCATCATCATCAGTCTATTAAATAGTTCGCTTCGATGCTGTTTGTTATGTCTACAGATTCAGAATTTTAACATCAAACATCAGTTTAACTAACTATACATATCGTATTTTTAGCAGGGTTTATCTGCAAACAACAGCAATCAAAGGTTTGCAAACCTTAATTCCATCTACACGATCGAGCGATTTCAATTGCTTCCTTGATTTTTAAGCGATTCACTCACTCCATTTACCTATTATTGTCATCTATCGCAACTGTATCGTTTCATGATATTCCTCCTCCCATTCATTATCTATCATCTATTTGTATCCATCCATTTTTTTTTTTTTTCTATAAATTACAACTTTTTTTTTCTTTTCATCTTACTGCCATTTTTTTTTTTTTAAAAATGATTCCCTGCAGGTTGATGAGTTGATTTTTCATATATTTTCAATTATATGAAAATATTTTTTGATAAAATTAAATTTCAATTTTATCATTCGAATATTTTTCATTTATATTTTTAAATAAAATGCCATTATTATTATTATTATTATTATTAGAAATGTAAATTTATATAAATGAAGGATGCATTTATTATTGTAATTATATGAAATAAGTTTTGAATTTTTTTCTTTTCTTTTTTCAATATAAAATATTGATTGATTGTATATTCGTCATTATGAGTAAATGATGAATTAATTAATTAACTTTTAGATTTTAAAAATTAAATTAAATAATTTTTAATTTAATGAGATGGTAAAATTTCAAATCGAATCAATACAATGTTCATTTTTTCTTTTTTCTTTTACAACTTTTTCTTTCATCAAATTTTTTTTTTTTTTTAGTATAATAATATTTGCTTTCTAGACAAACTCCTGCATGAATATTCTAGAGAAATAATAATTCATATTGTCATCCATTACACATTCCGTTTAATCTTCCTGTTGATAATAATTAACTTTTCAATGGACGGCAATTTTGCATATATTATCAGAAAAAAAAATTGATAAATGAATTTTCTAGATTTCAATGCGGGTATCATTTGCCTAGTCAAAAATTTGAAAATTTTCATTATTTCAATTTTTGAAAAGAGAAATTTTTACTAGGATAAATAAGAGAAAATTGATAAAATTAAAATGATTTGCATTATATATCATACTTATTATATTACTGCCATAAATTCTAAATTAAATTATCAACGATTGTAAAATGCAATTTAAATATTCTGAAGAAGAAGAAGAAGAGGAAAGAGAGGAATCAATTGATATCTTTTGAAAAGAAATATTTAATTTTTGCAAATGACCATATGCGTTAAATTTAAAATTTATAACTAATATATTTATCGTATATTACAACATATATGCTTCCTTATTAAATTTAATATTACAAAACTTAATAATCAAATTAAATATAAAATTTAATTTGATTATTAAATTTTGATTATTTCGTTTATAATCATTATGTTTATTCTGTACGAGTGCACGAATGAAAATAATTTCTTTTCTTTTTTTTTTTTTTTTTTATTTTATTTTATATTTTTGTTTATTAATCAATCAATTTATATGATCATTGTATTTGTTTCATTTACTTTTTTACATATTCCTAAATCATTTGAAATCTTTTTTTTTTTCAATTTTCTTTTAAATATTTCATAAATGAATTTAGAATATATACAAAGAATATCTCTCAATTATTGCACAGATTTTCTTATTTAGTTAAAAATTCTAATCGAAATTTTTTTAAAAAAAAAAGTTTTAGATTTCTTATCAGAATTTAATGATAAAATCACATTTTTATTTTGCTAATAAATCATTCGTTTTTTTTTGCTTATCTTTTTTATTTAATGCAAATTTATGAAATACGTATATATATATCTTGCATGTAGATTAATTAAACGTTAACAATAATGATAATGATAACGGTGATAGCAATGAAAACATGATAACGGTAACAATTTACAGTGATCATAATGGCATAAAAATGAAGAATCATTTAGTGACGGTGAATGATAGTAATTATAATGATAATGATATTGATGATGGATTATAATTATACCATGATTATATTATGTAATTTCTTCGAATGCTCTCTGTATATGATACCTATGACCTTTCTTCATTACAATTAACGATTCTGTCAACTATATACGTCGTTATATAATATGACCAATATTGATTGCATGTGATAAAATTAACTTATATTATCTTTTCTTGTTTGCACAAATTAAATTACCCCCCCACCCCACCCCCAAAAAAAAAAAAAAAAATTACCCATTACCCGCTGTGACATAACATTTTCCTGCAACTTTATTATACATTTAATCCAATATTTCCCATAATACTTCAAATTGTAATAAATCATTACAGTAAGATTCAATATCCTTGAAGATTCAGATTCCGTATTTCAAGGAATCTCATTTATTTCATCGAAGACAAAATGTCATTTAATTCGTTAGAGCTATTTGTTATAATTAATTTTATTGTTCGAAAAATATTCAGTATTATCATTAGATAAAATGATTAATTTGTTTATATTATTTTATTATCAAAATATTTAGATGTATTAATATGTTTAACAAGTTAATATGAATCATATTTATTTTGCAAATAAACAATAATCACATATATAATAATGCAATATTATTTCTCTTCAGGAAAATTCCCAACAAATATTTACAATAATTTTTGATCGAAAAATTATTTTTTAAAATTCTCAGAAAAAAAAAACGCTATAAGTCATAATATCATAGTGGTATTTTTGTAATAATACAAAAGAAAATAAATAAATAATATGTCATTATTTGGATTATATTGTTGTCCTAACTTATCATCTAACTTTTCCCAAGAAAAGAATAAACAATAATTCAAACAATTATTGTTTGTTTACTCTTTTCGAATAAATTTACTACGATGTGAGACTAATTTTTAATAACAAAGCATAAGATGGCTTTCAAGTTGTGCAAATATGTTGAACAGTTATCATAGCCTAAAATTAATTATCATAACCTGAAATTAAAATAGCAATATTTTTCAAATTAAAAAATTAAATGGATTAATATAAAATTTAATTTTCGCATAAATGATATTCAAAATTCTTTTATCTAACAGCGAAAAAAAAACCATATTGGAAGATGATAAAAATAAATCAAAGAAATTGATTAAAAATGATTGTACTTAATGAAATGAGTGGAAAATATTGCACCATATTTATCACTCGAATGGTCACCATTCGTGATAAATTTATTTGATAAGATGTAATAGATCTATGATCGAACACTTACTACTTAATATTACGATTTGATATTACTATTTTTCATTATCTTTGATGTTTATTTCATTTGGGACAACTTTTGTAATCATGTTTTATGATATTTCTAGATATCTATTTTATCTGGCATCAAATTAAGCAAGCTAAATAGATGTTCAATAAGTCGAACGATTCAGGAAATGATATTAAAGTGCAGTAACTTGTTCATCATACTGACTTTCATCATCATCATAATGAATTTTACTATTGTGACAACCATCATCATTGTCAGCAGTACCGCTATTAAAGCTATCATCGAAATCATGATAACCAGACTCTTCGCTAACTGTATCTATTTCTCGTTCTGATCGCTCTTCTGAGCTTGGTAACCTTCGTAATTTCCAGGAACGATTTTCTGAATCAGTAGACTGCACTCCATCATCTGAACTAATACTGGATGGGCCAGATTCTAAGTTTGAGCTGAAGTCGCTAGCCAGCGATTCAATCTGTTGTTCTTCTTGCTCTAGACTCTTATTATATAGTTTCCTGATTAAGTTCTTCCTATGATCATTACCTAAAAAAATACAAATAATTTACCTGATTTCAAATATTGCTTTAAAGATCAAAGAAATAGTATTAAAAATAGGGAAAAATTTTTTCTTCACTATTTAAAATAGTTTTGACAATAATAATATAATGAAGATACTGAATCAATCTCGTCAGTTCATCGTTTTTTTTTTTTCCTTTTCTTAACTTCATCTATTACTGAGAGGATGCTCTTTTTTCTGATAATGAAAATATGAAATGATAAATAAACCCCGAAAAGAATTCTGTCGAGAGAGAGGAATTTCTGCTGTCTCATTACTTTCTATACTATTCGTACTACAAGCATCACCATTAATCGGCGATTCTCCATAACATGATGAATCCGCGTCTGAATATTCTTCCTGAAATTCTCTCTCTTTACTTTTCAGAAATATTTCTCAGAAATTCCTTCAAAAATAAAAAAATCAGCATAAATTATATATTAAAAATAAAAAGAAAGTGGCACACAAAATATTAATGAATTCAGAGAGATAATTTGATAAGGGAAAGAATTCGATCTTGAATCAAATTCTCGCTCTATTTAGGAATTTACTCAGAATACAGTAAAATTTAGGTATCTGGAACGAAACTAATTAATAATATTTCCCTAATAAAGTTAAAAACCTGTTGCTCTTCGAGATATTCATTTTCCTCATCAATAGCAAACAATCTCGGAGCACTTCTTGAACGGCCAATTGGAGGACGAAAATTGAGTGAACCCGTTTGCAGCAATAGTTTCCTAAATTAAAAATTAATATGGATTGAAAAAAGAAGAATACAAGATAATCATATATTAAAATTATAAAAATCATTGTTATTTCAAATTAGTATTTAAAAAATTTAGAATACCTTTTAGGTCCAGTCGATGGCTGTCCAATAATTAGGGCATTGATTCGAGCATTTTGACGGCATAATTTTTCACGACGATATTCCTAAAATTCAATTCAGTTATTATAAATATTACTTAAATTAATAACAGAAATAACATGAATAATTTAAATTTCAATTTTCAAATCTAAGAAAAAGTAATTATCATATAAATATAATAAATGAAATATATGAGACATAGTGATATCGTCAAAATCATTAGATTCTCAAATGTATATATTATTTTCAATATGGTAGTAAAATGATCAGATAAGAAGAAAATATTAATAAAAATCAAATTTTTGATTTTTAATATTTTTGAATTCCAATATTTATTTCATTATATTCAACTGATATCTGTTAAAATAATGATTAAATGTAGTCAGTTGCTGATCGGATATTAGTTGTAGTTGAGATGGATCCATCTTGCGGGAAGTGAATTAATACAGGAGAAGATTTAAGATGATAATGTTCAGATAAGAAATAGCAACATTGTAAAATATTATTGCTCTTAATATTTCATTAATTTTAATATTGATTTTTGATTAAAAACATCATCAGTTTATTTTAGAGAATAACAATTGATGGATCAATCAAAAGAATGATTAATTTGTTAGAATGATATGATAGATAACTTGAAGCATTTCTGTAATGATAATTCAATAGAAAAGGATAATTAACCTGAAGAGCAGCTCGTAGATAATATTCGAGTGTTTGAGCGATTTTATATGGATCTGATAGCTTTTTGCATAATGCTGCATGGCATCTAAGATTTACGATAACATATATATCAATATTTATCAACTAGTATTAGCAATACTTCATGTTGCTACACCTAATCTAATCTATTATATAAATAAAGAAAAAAATAAGTATCGAATATTTCGAAAAATCAATTATCATTATTGATTTATGATTTATGATTCTATTGTGCATTGAATAAATGAAAAATAAATTTAAAAAGTTGATTAATTATCGAAAAAAAAAATTATCTTATCCAATCATTCTTATCCTTTCATAGCAAATTTATTTCAGATGATTCATTTTCAAATTGTGGAACAAAAATTGTAACTATGATATAATACCTCAATTCCGGTTTCATCTTCTTCCCTTCATGTTTATAAACCCAACAAAATACCCGTGGAAAATTAGACGGTGCCAAACAATATGTTATTCGATGTGACCAATACTCCGTCATACCTTGCTGTTTTGTTTCTGCCTAAAAATGATTGTATATATAAAGTTGAAATTGTTTATTATCATTTAACATTTAAGATAAGAAAAACTTATGTTCATTTAACTACTATCAAATTCACTGATCATTTTCATTTCAATTTGTACTAGAAATATAGTAGCATAGAGTTTGTTATCAATTCATTAGATTATCATATATTTATTATCATATTTATATTAAATTATTCTATCTCATCTTATTCATATAATTCTTCCTCAAACTATCATTTCATTTATCATTTTGATAGCTAATATTTTCATTTCTAAAACTGGAATATCTTGAAATACTCGAAGAACTTGTTTACATATGAATTTTAATTGAATACAAAAGATAAACAGAACTAATATAAACGAAAGTAATATCTTTTCCAATCTTTCTTCTTTTCTGATTATATTATCAAAAATTTAATAAATTTTGAAGTAAACTTACTTAAAATCGAAGAGCTGAATAAAAATCATCTGATAAAATGATAAAATTTATTAAAATTTCTCTATATCAAGTTTGCCTTCATGCTGCTATAATTTTCGTATATCACTAACTTTAAGTCCCGAACGTGTAACGGTAAGTTTCATGGGAAGTTGAGCACGTTGCCTATTACAATAAGTATGCCAAATTAATGAGAGTGGCTTCTCTAAACATTCTTCACCTGAAATGATGCTTTCTAAACTTAGCATATAATGAAGGTAATCAATAAGAATCAAGCAAAGGATAGCTTTTTAGCATTCTGAAGTGTTATTTTGATACTTCATATAAATCATCTATATTAACGAATTTCTTTCATTTCAAAACTATTGATGTGAAATAATCGTACATTTACATATTCCTAAAATATCTTCCACTTATGCTTCAGAATTGGAATTCTGCTGAAATTCAACTTTAACTATCTCGTAATGATTTCTTTTTTTCTCAAAACAAAACTACTTATCAAATTAAATATTTCATAAACATTATTCCCGCAAAAAAAAATCATTAAATTTAATTATGATTATAAATACGTTTGATTATGAACCAAAAATGATTGATATACACGTGCGTACGTGAACACGTGTACATTGCTTATATTATATATAGTATATATAAATATATATTCATTTGCAACGTAACAATTAGTAAATACGAGAAATGTATTTGATTAAAAAGATAAAAATATACCTTTTGCGATTATAGTCAATACATTACCAAGATAAATAACATGATAAGTATCATCTGGTGGATTTATCGTATAATGTTTCCGTCGTCGACGAAATGGAAATGTCAAAAATTGTATTGTACTAATTGACGTTTTATCATTCACGTTATCATTACCATTATTGATATTTGTAGTGCTAGTTAAAAATGTTGACATATAGAAGAAATGATTTCTGAAACAATCTTTACAGATTAAATTTAATCATATCAAGTCTTTTTGACAAATCAACAACATGCAACTATCCTAAAATTAAAATGTGTCAAGACATTCTGATAATTAATGATAAGCTCTGTTTGTTTCATTTGTTAATTTCTCTGTTTTCCTTCATTATTAAATTGAAAAAATTCTAATAATAATAATAATTTCTAAATAATCCAATTCAGATTTTTCTTTTACTAAAATATTAAGCCAGATCAGATAAGCTGAATGTTATTTTATATAAATATATATTAGATACGATATAAATGAGTTTTTCATCAAAACCATAACTTTATCTATTTATCTAATCATTTAACATTTGCAATGTTGATAGTAAAATAATTAGCTCTATAAAGCATTTTTAAAACTTTCGTTGATTATCTAATGAATCGATGTTTTAGTTTATACTTTAAATTGTTAATTAAAAATATTTAAAATTTCATTTCCTATGCTATTTTTCATTAATATTATTTTACGATCAACTACAATTGTTATGATCATTTTAGAAAATAAATTTCAATCAATAAATTGTATTTTATATGAAATACAATTTAAACTTAAATTTTAATATATAAATCAATGTATAATAATTGAAATAGAAAGATATAAATATGATAAAATTTCATCAATTTTTTGATTTATATTAGAATTAAAATTGGCGAAAAAAAATCATAAATTAAATTATAAAGAAAAAAATCATAATAATTGATAGATATATGATTATATCAATTATTTTATTGCCATATATTGAAATATATTATTTCTCAGTTCGTAAGAAATTATCATACGAATTTTTCTCTTACAATTAATTATTCATTCGTTTGTTAAAATTGAGAACATTTTTACGCTATCAACGAATAAACAAAAATTTCAAAAAAAAAAACAAACAAACAAACAAACAAAAGAAGTGAATGTGATAAGAATATTTTAGAAGAAAGGATTAATGAGATTTTGAAAGTGTCATGAAATAAATGATAATATCGGATGATATCATGCATGTAATTTATATTAGAAAGGCATTAATGATAGGAAGATAAGTTAGATGATAAGTTGAAAAAACTTGAATTCACAAATGATGTAATGAATGATGAAAATTTTTCGTATGTTAAGAAAGGAAAAGAATCAAAATACCATGATAAAAGAGGAACAAACATTAAAGAGAAGTAAAGAAGGAAGAAAGGATTAAATGAAAAGAAGAAGAAAAGAAAGAAGGAAAGAAAAGAAGAAACTGGTTACTACCTTTTCATTATCGTTCGTTTAAATTCGGAAGAAAATGGGAAAAATTTATTGTCGAAGAATTGTTTGAAGAAATAGGAATACAAATATCTATATGGTTTTTGATTTATTTGAGGAATTAAAAGAAAGTTTAAAATTCTCGAATTTCCTCTGAACTTCCTGACCTTTTTTTTTTTTTTTTTTTTGAACTTCCTTAACAATTAACATTTCTCCATCTTTTACTACATCTGAAATGAATATAACATTCTGTTCCTCAAAAAAATTAGCTTTACTTTTCTTATATTATAATCATAAATTAGTGCTAATTAGTTTTTTCTCAACTAATTATCTTTTTCCATTATTATTTTCAAAATTAATTTGAATTTATAATTATGAATTTTAATTAAATAAAGCTCACTGATAATGCTACAATATTTCTTCTTTTACAAAGAAAAAAGAAAGCTTTATGATAATTTGTAATGTATGCAGTTACTTTCATATATGATTAATTTAATAAATTTAAAACTTTATGCTTATATTTTAGCTAACAAATAAGATTACATCAGGTATCAAAATTATCTTATCAAATTTATTCCATTAATCATATAATAAAAGATATTAGTAAATTTCATATAAAATATCAGTAAAGAAATAAGAGAATATCTGAAAAATCTAAATAAATTTATAAATGATCAGAAATCATAATAATTTCCGATATGAAATTAAAAATTCCTTTTAAGATTATTTTGAATAATAAGAATATCTTTTTTTTCCTTTGAATTTCGCAAAATATTTCCAATCTATCATATATAAATAAATATAAATTGATAAACATATTTTATTAATGATTTAGACAAATACTAATAATCTATTCAAATTAATTATTTGCATGTTGTGAAACTTACGTTGGAATATAATAAATTAAATATTCCGAAATTAAGTAATTGAAATTTAAGCGCTTATCCTTTTATTTATTTCATCTTATCTTATCAATGCCTATAAATGATATTCTTTCCTTTACAAATTGATAAATTAAAACTTTTAAAAATAATCTCTCATCAATCAAATATTAATAATTTAATTAATTAAAGCATCGTATTTAAAATATTACTGCTAAAAAATGATGAATATATAATAAAAAGATCTCCTGAGAAGATTAGAAGTTTTGAATGGATGAAAGTAGGATACAAGAGTGAAGTAAAATGAAGATTGAGGACTAGTTTGAAGTGGACAGAGGGAATAACTTCGTCATCTCTCTAAATTCTTTACGATGACCATTACTGGATGAGATCGAGAGTGTTAATGTTTAATAATACCTCAATCATTATTCCCACCAAATAAACTAACTACTTCTGTCAGGTATGCATAAACAATAAATAAACAGACGAAGAGGACATTTCTTCTGTAAATAACTTTTCATCATCATATTTGAATTGTACTATATAAATTGTAAAGTAAATATAATTTAAAATATTTATATACTATTATTTGAAATATTTCACTTCTTACGATAATAATTTCGATAATGATAAATTTCAATTAGATATGTTTATATTATGCTAATTTGAATAGGATTTAATGAAGAATTTATGATTAAAATTCTATTAAACATTGAATTATTAAATTATTTAAAATAATATAATATTGAGATAAAAAAAAATCTTATCTGTTGATAAAAATTGATAAGTAATTGTAAAGATAATATATTTGTAAAATTGAAAAATTTTCAATCAAGAATGATTAAACAATTGATATGATAGCTAAAAAGTGTGATAAAGAGAAAAAAGAAAAAATGATGCTAAAAGAGTAAAAAGATTGTTGTAAAATGATCTTAGAATGAGAGAACTGGATTTTAAACAGAGAGATTGGACAAAAGGAAAATTCTAATTTAAAATTACAATTCAAAAATTTTGTTACAATCGATTGATCTTTATAAGTATTAACAATAAATCCATTTATTATCAAAAAAAATCATCTCAATAACTGTTATTGTTATTTTGTAGGATAAGGTTTGAATATTTCTCTATCTAAAAATATCATCGATATATCGTTTATCAGTAATTAAAGATAAAACACTTTCTTCTACTACTCTTTATCTTCGTTTAATTTTATCAAAAATAAAAAAGAAAAGTAAGCGAAAGAAATGAATGTTTATAAAATAGTATTGAATAAAAGAAAGAAAAAGATTGTGTTAATAAGTAAAATGAAAATAATACTAAAAGAAAGTCGAAATTAAAATTGAAACTTAAAATTTCATTTCCTATTTTTATCGAATTTTTTTTATAATAAAAAATGACTGCCAATTTTATAATAAATAGTAACATAGAATAATACAGTATCACATCAAACAGAATAATAATATCGGTAAATGATAAACCATTTAAAAGAATAAAATTTTGCTATCATACTGAAATACTAAAATATAAATTTCTTTTAGTACCCGTAATAATTGTAAAAATAATTCTCGAAAGATAAAATATTTATTATATTAAAATAATAGAAAAGCTTAAAAAGAATAGCTTACCAAGGATTAATAATAAAAGAGCAGGTGGGGGAGGGGGAAAAAATAATGATAATTATTAGATCATCATAATCCTGACCTTTACCACTATAGCTCATTGACATCATCTATAATAGCAGCAACAGTTGGGGCAAAATGCGACATCGTTTATTCCAAACGATACGAAAGCGTCTTTTCTCTCTATCATGGCGGCATTTCCCATTATATGTTATCTTTCTCGAAGGTCATTTTAGCATTATAACATCTTCACTCATATCAACAACAAATCATCCATAAATCCTGATTTAGCATTTCATTTGATCAACTCAAAAATTGGAAATATCTTAAACACCAATTTACTAGTTAATTTTTCACTACAGATTATGAAAGATGTAAAAATAAATTATGGAAATTGATCAAAATCATTTGATTAATTTATTTTTCATCTCAGCAATAAAGCAATTATATGTTTCATATAGTATCCGCTAATGATTTATATAAGATTTTGAACCTTTCGAATATCTATTATATTTAGAAATATTAAATTCATAAAATTTATAAATATAATAAGTGTAGAATTATGATAACTGTAGAATACTAAATACATCGTCTAGTAGTTATCATCTTATTTCATATCATTCTATTTTATCTTTCTTTCGATCAATATAAAATATTTTTCAATGTAATCTTTTTCTCTCATTATATCTTAATATTCGACAATCTTTTGCTATCAACATATATGTATATATATATATATATCCCCAATATCATATGTAAAAGTTTTAACTTTGATATCACTAATATGCATATTATAAAGAAGTCCTAAAAATAATCTCGTATTAATCGTTGTAAAATTTTATAATATAAAAGTTAATATCAGAAAAGAAAAAAAGAAAAAAAACTGATCATTTAATTTTTCATTCATTATTTAAGCTAATAATTTGCAAATATATCACAAATAAATCTATTTTTATTGCAAAAAAAAAAGAAGAGAAAAAAAAAAAACAAAAGCATATAATTTGTTTTATTTAATTGTTACGGATTATTTTAAAGATAATTAGCTACTAATAATCTGTCTATAAATTATTTATATATATGTGTATATATATATACGTCATTTGTCCTATATACATACAAACATCTTTTACATCAATCTTCCATAAAAACATTGTGAATAGTTTTTTTCATTTTAAAATTAGCATGTATATAATTTGCAGTTATAAGAAGCAGCAGATTTAATAGTATATATTATGAAAACGGATGGCATTTAGTAGGAAATTTAATTAGCTCGGTTTGTATAGACATCTGTTAAAGAAGATAATGATGAAGCTAAGATACAAACTGCTCTAGAAGATAATGATGAAGCTATGACACAAACTGCTATATAGGATAATGATGAAGCTAAGATACAAGCTGTTATATAGGATAATGATGAAGCTAAGATACAAATTGTTATAGAGGATAATAATGAGGTTAAGACATGAATTGTTAATATATAAATTCCTACCTCGACCTCTATTAAAGAAAGCAATTCGAAAATAATTAAATATAAAAATAAATCTTAAAAAAAAAAAGTAAAATGTAAAATATGAAACATAAAAATTGAAAATGGATAGATAATGAATAGAAAAGAAAGTATCGCTATTAACGATAATGAATGATTAATCGAAATGACACCATTAATTCCCCTCAAAAGAGAAATAATGTTTGCCAATGTTACCAATAAATGTTTTACATTGAATATTCAAATAATTGTAGTATTTCGATATTCCTCTTCTTTTTATCTTTCAAATCATTTCGAATAGCTAATTGACGACGAATATACAATTGTTGTTCGAGGAACTTCTTTATTACAAAAATGATTGATGATTATGATAGTGATTGTAAAAGTCATAGTATTTGCCCAATGCATAAAATGTAATTTTTCCATATACTAAGTGAACAGGGAAAGTAACATTATCTGTGCAGCAGATCAGATTGAGAATGGGCGATAAAAATAGAAAAAAGGATTATAGTACTCCTCAAGATTACAGACGAAAAGATTTGAAGTAACAACATGTGCTGACAATGTTTGATCATTACCTTTCCTATACAGGTATATATAAATATTGCCCAGAAACCAATCAAAGATATGATCAAGCAAAGACTATCAGGCGAAGATTTTCGACAAAGAGAGGAAAAGAGGCCAATCTGGGGATCATACAAGGTGACAATGTCTCCCCGTTCATTGCAACGATACCACCCTTTTCTACCTACATTTCTCTTATGCGCAATATAGAAAATGGCTGAATGATTGATTGAAAACGTCGTATATTCTCTTCATCGATAATGCATCTTATTCCTGTTTATGCTCATTTCAAAAATACACAATAACAATATCATATGTAAAAGTAAGGTGGAACTTTTGAAAATTAAACAATACTCCAATAGAAATTGGTACCAAATGCTACAAAAGTTCTTGGTCATAAATTACAAATTCCTCAAGATTTCCATTTCGCTTCATTTCATTCTTCTTCCCTGAGATTCCTTCTCAAACTGTCCATTTCAAACACCTAAATTACAATCATGTTTACAGAAATCCTCTGAATTCAAAATCAATATACTGATGATTGCATGGTCGCCAATATGTACTGCAATTCACTTATTGCTAAAACAAAAGGAATGATTATTCCTTTTGTTAGTGAAATATTTCTTTCAGGAAATGCAATATTTTGAAACAAATCTAATATTCATAGATACGTCAATATTTACCGCCTGTCGTTTATATACAATGCATTTTAATAGTACCGAATCCATGAAATATTAAGCGGTAAATATTTTAGAGAGAGATATAGATTTCATATCTTCTTGGAAACTTCGCATAAGTCAGAAGTGATGAAATACTTCGAAACGTTACATAAAAATTTATAATTCCAATTCTACGATTTTATAGAAATTGACTTTAAATTTTTATAACTTTGCCGAAACATTTTAAACATTCCTACTTCATACATGACTTAAGTAGGCGATTCCCGAATGATTAGCCTATGTCCGCTAAAAATTACCCATAATATGAATCTTTAAGAAATCCAATGCAATATATTAAATTGAGCTTCTCTATTCGGAAATGAATATTTTTGATTTTTGAAAAATTTTGCATTTTCCAAATTTATTTATTTTCCCACCGTTTAGAAGCCTGCTTTTCAATAATTTAATAATGATAAGCCCTTGTTGGAATAATTTGAAAATATGGACTTTGTTGTTGTGTAATTTTCGGATTCTTCAAAACGATAAAAATTTTTGTAATGGAGTCGCAAGAAAAAATTTTTTTTTCACCAATTGTATGCGTTGTATGAAGTTAACGGAGGAAAAGGAAAATTGGAGAAACTTTTACAAAAGAAACTTTCTAATATTCTCAAAATTGATTGATTATGGCACATCGGATTTCATCGTATTTTATGTAAAAAAAAAATAGACAAATGGAAAAAGATTCGATTAGTATCCAACAACAAGTATCCTGGTGGAACAGTGACTAAAAAGGATTAGAATAATTTTCCGAAAGTATCACGAGCTATCGAGTTTACTGTTCTTGATAAGGAGTCCCGAATAATTCATTTAAAAATTTTTATTCCTAAACTTTTTCGATTCTTCTTTCAAAAAACTGTTTACTTGAAACTTACTTTGGATACTTAAATCAGTTAAATGTCAATCTAATCATTACCTAGTATCATTATGCAGATCTCTGCAGCTGATTGAGCAATACCGTGCGCCACACCTTATACAGGTGTATTTGGAGAAGAAACCGCAAGCTGCGCAAAACTGCCGTGGCGGTATGCAGCTTGGTGGTGCCCGTGCAGCATCATATGCATCAAAACCCGAAATTTCCGTAGATTTCGACAGCTTAAGAAACAAATTAAATCCAAAAATAAGTTGCGCAATGATTAATGTAAAATAGCGGAATATTAAAGCATTAGATTTCATCAATAATTCAATTTTAATACTTTCTGCAACAAAGCATTACGAAATACAACTTTACTGAATCTTTTCTTCCATCATTAGCAAAAAAAACTAAATTTGCACAAACTGAATAAATGATTGGCAGAAATTTTTGTAATTATGATAATTTCATATATATAATTTAAACAACTGAACAAAATGTTTAGTGACAGTTTACAGAAAAGATATTCATACCGATTCCTCTTCTACTAAAGCAGAGAAATTTTTCGAAATCTCTGTTTAAAATATTCCACTTTGAATTTCTTCTTTTTCTTTCCTGCAAGTAAAGTCCAAATTTCTATACAAACCAAAAATATATACTGTGACTAAAAAATCCGTCAATAGGTCATCAGTACTTTAAAATAATTAAAATGCAATATGACGAAATAGCGAAGAACTCATATTCAAATTCGCAGTAGAAAAATGAAATGAAAATATCGTAATTTTAATAGTTCGGACATTTTGTAGATAGTTATGATGGCAGAATGATAGAAAGTTATGATAAAAATAACATTAAAATTCATTAGATTATACATGATAAAATAAAAAAAAATTACCAGGTTCAGCATCTCCTTTACGAGCCGATGACTGCCCTAACTGTTCATCTTCAAATTTAGGAATATTTTATGCCATTGCAACTGTGCATGAGGATCTTCATGAAAATTATCCTAAAAAATTCAGCTAAACCATGCGTTGAATTTCAGCTTGCAAAATTAAATGTTATCAACGAAACAAAAGTCTCAGTTTCATCTTTCGTGCACTATCAAGAAAGCAAAAGGAGGCTATGAAAAAATATGCACAGATCAGCAAAATTGTGAAAAATATTTTAAAACGAAAATGACAATTTTAACAGCTAATTTCAATCACAGGCTGTAGCAATAATACGACCACTCTAGAACATCATTATGATCTTTTGAAAATTCAGAATTTTCGTAATATCTTCTAATAAAATGAAAAATTTTTCATCATAAAAGCCAGCCTAATAGAAAGTTATCATTCGTTATATAACAATAGCAACAGAAAATTAAAGAATCAGTGGAAAACACAACATGAATTTCAGTAAGTCCTTAATTTCATTTTTTTGAAATCTTTAGTTTTGAATGATCAAAACTAATCTTAAAAAGAGAAAAGGTAAGAATCATTAGCTAGTCACATTTAAAATGAAACTGAAAGAGATTATACAAACCAAACAATACAAATACCAAAAAAACCTGCTCAAGGGCATCAAGTTGTTTTCTCAAACGTCGTTTCCGCGTTACCTCATCTAATACACGTGTTGATTCGGCTGCATGCAAACGAACTAAAAATTTCTTTTCAATTTATTCATACAATTTTTAAATATTCGACGTGAAAAACAAAATAAAATTCAAAATTAAACTAAATTCAAACCGGAATGTCGCTGTGCCTGGGTTGTTCGACTAATACTCATTAACGTTGAAAAATTAGTCCATCAATTCATTAAAAATTGACAAATCCGGACGAGAGATGGAAATAATCTTATGCATACACGCTGCAAATAAATGCAAAATAATTTGAGCATAGCAATCAATCAATAAAACAATATCTTCCTCAATTCTGATTACAATATTCGAATAAAATCATCGCTGGTTATGCTATTGATAATTCAAACTATCCACTTAAAAGATATGTATACAAACATTAATAATGAAACAATAAATTAATAAATTTAGAATTGAAAAATAAACCAATTATTTATTAAATGAAATAGAAATTTAGATATATATATTAAAATTATAAAGTTAAAAAGAAATATCAACAATTCGAGATCGTTGAAATGTACAATAACAATAAAGAGACCATATATGCTGCATTACAAAAAGAGTTTGATGAAAATTAAGACAGTTCAACTTCAAAAGCATTCAAATTTTCCTGAACTTCAGTCCCTATAATCCAGATTCAATGTCTTTGCATATTTATTTTCAATCAGGAATTATCAATCTTTACATATTCGCATCACTTGATCTATGATTATTTCCTGCCTCCAATCGACGAAAAACTCATTTATTTTTTCTTTAAATTTGGATTGATTTTCTTGAACTCTACAATCAAAAAACAAAAATTATGCTACTGACAAACTGCGTCGGAATAAGAGATAGTTTTCAAAGCAGTAACTTCAAAACTGTTGTAAATCAACGCAAAACAATTCCTTAGTCTTTATTTATCATTGTTTCTTTTGAAAATATGAGAATTTTGGGGATCACTTAATGCTAATTTTTGTTATAAAATTACTCAGTTACGCAGTTAATAAGGCGTTTAAAACTGGAAAAATTGTGATGTTGATTTGATAGAAGATAAGACATTATATTTTTCCAATATAAAATTGAAAATAATATAATCACTATAAAATGGCTGCGATAAAAACATTATTATCATCCATTCGTAATTCCTCCAAGCGTTTCAGATATAACAAACAAGGTAATGCAAATTTCCAAGAAATTTTTTCTTTTGATGTAAATCGAACAAGAAGTTCATTAAGTGCAATATACCAGCGTCCTTTCAGTTTTTCATATTCCTGTAATTCGATGGTGAAAACAATCAGTTAAGTTGTATTACGTTGAGCATGAATCCGCACCGATGATCAAGGGTCATCAATGCATTATTTCTCATAATCAAGAATTATTAAACGTTAAACCTCAACCCCAAAGCTCAGAGAAATTTCCAGATATATGAAGTCTCACCTGTTTTTGGTATTCTTCAGCGCAAGAGGAGGCCGTTTTTGACATACATATTTGTTCGAAAAAATTTCATCTATTTTTTTAGCAACTAAAATGAGAATTATTTTTAAATTGAAACAGCAACATTTTAATAAGGAGAAAAAAGATAAACAAAGTTCTGCACAATCCGATTTTATTTTCAGGAAGAGATTCAGCAAAGCATAGATTTCGGAAATGTAATGATTTATTTTATCAAATATTTTACTTGATTTAATTCAAGGCGACCTATACGACCACGCGTTTTCGATGGGATCAAAATAAATTCACCAGTTTCAACTAATCGTAAAGACTTCTGAAATATTAATGAAAAACAGAAATCACAATTTATATAATCCGAAAGTCTGCACTTCTAAATATATGATACTCGGTGTTATGCATGTCGACAGAAACGAATATCAGAGAGAAAATATAGGATGAAGAATAAAAGTCGGTGTCTATCTTCGAAAGGCCACTGAATGTACAATTCTACTGGTATGCAACATTTAAAAATTCTCATTTCCTTGAACTGAATTACGAAGCAGACCTTTAACTGCGAAACAAGAAAACTGTATCTTCGTCGACTGGATTGCATTTGATTATCGCTCCATGATTTCGGTTCTGATTTTGAAACGGCATCCATATCACATTCAGCTGAAGCATTTTCTTTTGAGCTAGTTTCTTCGAGGATTCCACCTATTTCCTAAAAGCTCAAAGACTCAAATAATCCTGTTAAAATTTTTCAAAATTTGCAAAAAACTTTTTCAGCAACTTCATCATACTGCTATATACTAGAGTTTCGATGGATCGAACCTTTTTATCGAATTTTCTTCTCACCGTTATAGACAAAAAAAGAAATACTTTGCAGTTTCTTCATCAGCAATAATAAATGTAATATTACCGTTATCATTTCATATACTCATATGCCATAACACATGCTTTGGTAACACAAAGATTAAGATATAAAGTGAAGAATCACTAATAAATAAATTGAAATAATTCAATTTTTCTTCCAATTGCAAAAATTTATAGCAAAGAGAATATCTTTTACAAGGAGTATGAAATTCATCCAACGAAGTACCTTGAAGTGCAACAACTTCTGTTCCATATCTGTTTCTTTCAATTCTTTCAATTTTTCTTCTAACAATTCAATGCCATGTAATAAATCAGCCAATTCATTGTTCATTTCAACCAAACTACCAGTCACTGCAACAATATACATATGATATATATATATATATATATATATATATATATATATATATATATATATATATATATATATATATATTGATTTTTATATGCATTATAGTTTTTCCTAACTAAGTATTTCCTGTAATTTCTTTTATTCGACACTATAGATAGAAATAAAGGAAAAATCTTTCAAGTTTTATTTAAAACATCTAAAATATAAACTGCAACCTCTTAGCACTTTAAACTATATTATTTTCTTTAAACAACCCTAAAATTGCTTTAAAAGATATAAAGAGTAGATCTCTGATAGACTTCTCAATTTCCTACCATTCAGCTCAAATTCAATTATTAACTTCCTATTTATGTTTAATTAAGCCACTTAAATTTTAAGCTCAAAAAAAACCAGAAACTGGAATATCGGTAAATTAAAGAATACATATACTTCACTTTATATAAGATCTAATTAAAATGAGAAGAGCAAAACAAAAATCTGAAACCAGAGCAATATAAAAAAATCATAGACAGCAAATTACATAAAAATTTCAAAAACAATATATAATTGAAAACCAAATGAATTAAACTGAAATTCAGAATTATGGATAGTCATACATACACAAAAGAGAGAATCAAAAATTCCATTAATTCAGTCAAAAATTATGAAGTTAATAGATACCAAAATTAAAATTTGCAAGGCGAAAAGTAATTTAAAAATTGAAATATTTAACTAAAAAACAAAAAAGCAAAAGTATAGGAAAGTCACACCTCGATTGATATCAGTATCAGAAGCTCCAAATTTTAACATGGAATCACAGTATTTCTCGACTTTACATCGACTTTGCTTCAGACATTCCTCTCTCGCAATATCCACCATTGAACGTAACATCCTGAAAAACTGCAATACTGAAATAAGTATAGGAATTGACAAATATTGCATGCAATGTCTTGAATTCTGGAACTCGAAAATTCTGGAACTTGAACTTGAACTACCGCAAGTGCTGAAACTACGGAAACTTAATTCCCAGTTTTGCCGGGAAATGAAGCAATGCCGGATTACATTTGAGCGACAGGTGCCAGATGAAACATCAATTATGGAAGAGAAAAGATTTTGCACTTGCAATAGACAGAGAGAAAAGGATAATGCAAGAATAGCATGTGATGAGACAATATAAGAAAAGGTTTTTGAATGGTTTACCGTCTTAGCGCTACTGCAGTGGATAGTTAAGTGCTGATAGAGGAAGTATTCGTCACCACTGATCTGTTATTGCGATCACGCTGTAATTATTTGAATATACGTGACTCCTTCCCGGATCACGGAAACTCACGTTAAACATTGTGGGAAATCGTATCATCACGTATCTTAAATTTTCTCATGTGATTGCTCGACTCTTTTTAAATATCTAAGCTCATTTGAATTCATTATTTTATCTGATTTATTATCTTTCATCATATCTTAGAAAGAAGAATTTGCTACAAGAATAAATGGAATTAGCGAATCCTAATTCTGCTATACGAACGGTTTTAAACAAATTTCCTACCGATGAAAATGCCAAAGTATGCCTTTTTTAATTGCAGTAATTTTCAAATATCATTCATATAAAATCTTGCTAAGAATTTGGATATCAGTTGTAATTTTTTTGGCTCTTTTAATGAAACGATGATTCTTTAGCCAAATATTTTAATACATCATCGTGGATTCTTTTTTTTAAATTGAAAGAAATAAAATTTTGTATTCTTGGTACGTACACTGCAACGCATTGAAATGTGTAGCGATTCTTAATAGTTCAGCAAATTACATTTACTAGTCAAACTATTTTATTTTCCCCATCCTTCCTCTCCTCCCTCCACAACAAAAACATATTATTTAACTGATAGGTTTTTCGAGGAACAAATATCGTTAATATACAAAGAAGTCTACAACACAAATGACACATTGAATAATTACAGGATTCGATGGAAAAGCGTGATATGGCAGCTCAGCAAATTCATATCAACATAGTGAACATTATTGAACAGATGAATAATTTGAAACCATTTTACAGTGGTATAAATTATTAAAGATCTTACCAAGTTTCTTAATTTCTTTTTTCAATATACTGTTTAATATACTTTCTCAAAGTCTTTTTGCATAAAATAATCACATATGATAAATATAAGCCTTTTTAATAGATGAAAAATAATGTAAATTAAAATGTGATTTCATTTTTTTTCTAAATGCATAAAATCATTATTATGAAATTAATTCTTTTTATTTTCAAAACGCATAGCTATTGTACAGTCGAAACGCCACTTCAAATGAAAGTTTTTGCATCATTTTTTATCTAAAAATTCTTAATGCATAGAAATTCTCTGGATTAAGAAATTTGCATTTTTAAGTTACAGTTATTTACAAAACGCAGATCTTTTAAACCAATAACTTAGAAGTTAGCCATTTTAGAAAAATTGTTATTAATGCTGTTACCTGCAAAGAAACTGAAATATTTTGTATATATTAATTTTAGAATTCACTTATTCATTCTTCACATAATTTCTTTTGCTAATTTTTGTCATTTTTTCGAAAGGGAATTCATTAATAGTATCAATAATTTTTTAGAACAATTGAATGCTAATGTTGCCGAGAAAGAACATTTATCGATTGCACTACATGAACTGGAAACAGGTAGGAAATAAAATTTATCGGAAGAAGGTAATGTAGTAGCGGGAGATCCATAAAGCATCGTGGCGCATTTCAATTTGCATTACAGATATAGGAAAAAGAAAATCATATCTGAAAGAGGAAGAGGTTGAATTAGAAGATTTGCAACAATGTTCTGAAATACAACGAAATATCGCTAAAGAGCAAAAAGACAGCTTGAATTGTTAAAAATTGCAGAGGTAATATTTAAATTCTATATTCCATCGCAATTATATATTTCGAGTTGTTAAAAATATCAACTATTGCTTGATATAAGATCGACATATAATCTAAGATCAAACTAGCATACATTTTCTTTATGTGACTAGATCATGTAAGCTATGCAAGAAAATTCAATTCATTGGAAACAACATTTGGATTTGCTGTGTGTAACAGCACTTACTTTATGTTTTCTTATCCTATATGATTCTTTTCAATAATTTTATTATTCTCTTTCCTCATTTTGGAGTTTTACTTCTTTTTATTTTTTTGTCATTTTTTTATTAATTATAATTTTCTAGCAGAAAACTGGACTATTATTTTACAGATGGCAAATAAAGAAAGCTGGATAGGAAATATTACCGATCGCCATTGAAGATTTCGAAAATTTTTCCTCATACCTGATGTTTTCTGTTGAACATATCTTCCATATTCATCATTTTTATTGCTTCACTTGCTTTCAAATTTATGTTAATCCCTCATTTAGTTTACTATTGATCTCATATTTATATTTAATGTATTTTTATGGCAGCAAACAATTTTTGAGATAATAATCATTAAAATTTGTCGTTATTTTTCCGCCGAAATTGTCACTTCTATATTCTTATCTTCTGGATGATTACTATAAAAAATATTGTATGTGTTCATATGTCACAAAAGTTTCTGATTATGAGAAATCACTACTCAAGGAAAACAGAGATATTGGATGATAATCCATTCTAAGATGAAGTTAAATATGAATTATGCTAGAAATCTTCTCCAAGAAATTTTTATAAACATAGTTTCTCATTTAAAAAAAGACTGAAAATAATTACAGTTATCGAAAATTCTTGTATAGAAAGAGCTAAGGAATTCTGGCAGTGTTTTGGATTATTACTCTTACCCTGATAAGTGTTCCGTAATTGATAAATTTAAAAAAATTGTAGGATTATCAATTATTCTTTCGTCACTTCTGCTTATATTTAGGATTATTGATGGAAACTGAATGGCAATCTGAAATTGATTTATCCTGCAATATTTGGATAACTTATTATAAATTCGTTTTGGGCAAATATTTCTGTCACTGCTTTGTTTCATTAATGTTGCGCTTATTGCAACCTTTTAGCTCATATAAATTTGCGAATCTCCAATTTTTATGCATATATTACTTGTAATTGTTTTAAAAAAGAAAGATTGAAGAATATGTTAGTAACTATCTATGACTTGAGAAGTATTCTCGAGTACTATCTATAATCTGAGACATTAACTTGTATTATTGCTTTACAAACATGATTTCCTTCAATTGCGTTTTTACTTTCAGTATAATATATAGAATATATTATGACATATTCTTTCAGTGTAATATATAGAATATATTATTATGGCGATATATAGAATATATATATAGCAGATAAACAAATCAACATAAACGTATCGATAGAAACTTACGAGATTGTTGGCATAAACTGAAGCAGCCGATGTTTGGTTTATGGAAACTGGACATTTCACATGACTTTAATGTGGGATACCGTAGTTGTGCTCCTGTCTCAGGTAAATTTATTTTCTGATTTTATAAATATGTTCAGATTTTTTGCATTTTATAAATGTATTCGGATTTCTTTGGTGTTTTGATTATTTCATCAAGAATTAGAAGCCTGATTGAAAGAAGCTTTTGGGTCATTGCTATTTATTTTAGGTTGCCTTCTTTTCATTTGCATGGTTTTTCTTCATGAAGCAACTATTTCGCGATTACGAAGTACACAAAAGATTAGTGCAAATCTTATTCTCCGTTACCTTTGCATTGTCTTGCACAATGTTCGAATTGATTATTTTTGAAATTATTGATTGCCTAGAGTCGAAGTAAGTCTTAAATTCTAGTAAGCTCTAAAATATCTTGCGGAAAAAGTCTGAATACGTCTGGTACTTTATTAATAAAGTTAATAAAATTTGAAAGCTCATGCATTGTTCATATTTCGCAGTTGCTTATGTAGGCCCGTATTTAAAGAAACTGATAGATATATTGTATAAAGAAGTGGTTGTTGAAAAAATGGTCATTGATAATTCTTTTATAATAATTTAGATCTTTTATCACATTTTTGTGAAAATTTCAGTTCGAGGTTTTTACACTGGAAATTGGGGCTTTATTCAATACTTTTCGTATTGATTGTCGTTCTTCCAATTTACTTTTCCTTTCATTATTCCGATCGCTCACGTTCAGTAAGTTTCATCTTTCTTTTTCCATTTTTTTTTTTGCATTCGTCTATCTTTAATTGTTTCGATAAAAATTATAGCTATTTTTTTTTAATGGAAGAATAAATAAACAAAAAAGGTTTCGCATAAAGACTAAAGGTAGACGAGATAAATAAATGCTGACATAGTAATCAAATAACCGATTTTTAGTCGCTGCTAAATATCGGTTATTAATGAATGAATAGAAAGTGCTGTTACTTCTAAAAACTGTATGAAAGATTTTTAAGAAATTTCCTTGTGATTTTTAAAAATTCATGAAAATGTCAACATGATGAATGTTTTCATCAATGAATCGGAAATTTCATGCCGCACATGCATCATGTTATTGACAATTTCAAAATACCTTCAATTTTTGCAGTAAGAAGGAAGTGGATATTGCCTCTTACGATAATCTCATGGATGATATTTATCTATTTCTTTTGGAAAATAGGTGATCCGTTTCCGATTTTGAGCGCCAGGCATGGTAAGAAATATTTTTTCCTTTTTTTTTAAATTCCTTGTTTTTTTTTTTGTAAAATATGGACATTAAAATAGTACCCTTCTTCATATATTGCATAAATTTTCTTTATTATTATTTCTACTGGGAACTCTGGATAATTTAAGTTATCTTAGCCAGTAAAACTATGGAGAAATGCATAAATTTTATTAATACCGAAGCAGTTGGATCTTTAGCGCATAAGCAGCCTTCACATTTTACGGTAGACAATTTAAACACGCAGCCTAACACTTTTAGGATGATTACAATATGTTTAGAATTGAGCAAGTAATTTTTCATGTGACTATATTCAAATAGTTACAGGTATATTTACAATTGAACAAGCAATTTCACGTGTGGGTGTGATTGGTGTAACTGTTATGGCGATATTATCAGGATTTGGTGCGGTGAATGCCCCTTATTGCTATATGACGATTTTCATGCGGCCTGTTGGACAGATACAAATAGCTCAGATGGAACGAAAACTTATGCATACTATGGAAATGATTGTTGCAAAGAAAAGACGATTATGCATTTTAGAGAAGGAAGTTACATTAAGTGCTTTTACGCAAGGTAATCAATTTTGAAATTGACTTATCTCTAATGATTTTTAATGATTTCTTTTTCTCACAGAATTTGTTACATTCCTCATATTAGTGTTTAAGGAATGCTAAAATAAATCAATTGAGTGCTTGAGAAGTCCCTACATTAATGTTGAGAATGGATGTCCATGCATTAACGCATAATTTAAATGAATTAATATTATAAATTTCCAAGAATATGAAGCATAGTTTCTGAGAGTTATGTTGTACTAAATGATAAGTCAGTCCTAGATTGTTAATTCTTCATGCTAAATTAATTTTAGAAATACAGTTGTGATTTGATTTATGCTTTTTTCTGCTGATTATCGTGAATCAATATATTGTTTTAGGAGGTGACAATCAGGGAGGTCTTTTGCAGAAGTTATGGGGCTCAGTATCATTTTCTTCAAGCTCGTTGAAAGATCAGATAAAGTCAGAAATTTTAATAGTTTTGCATAATTAGTTCACTTCTGTTGCTTCATTTGTTTTCTTTTTCTGTAAAACAAATATTTTTATTTCAGAATTTCTGAAGAGATAATTTTGCAGCATGCTTAACTCAGAAATATTACCTCTGGAAGAGCTAAGTCGCTATCTGTTTCTGGAAATTGTTGAGCTACAGAATATGCGAGTACGTGCTTCTTTGCTTGCGGGAAAATTTTTCATAATTTTGATGAAAAATTTCGAGATGTCAAATAATTTATTTTGTTTTGTTTCATTCCATTATCATCTGCTGGTTAGAGTAACGACGATAGAATGCATAAGAATTTTGATTGAGAAACACAGAATTTAAGAATAAGAATAGAATTTATGCATTTATTTTTAAGGACTTTGGTCTCACCATAATTAAAATTTTGAGTAAGAGTAATATATGAACTAGAATAGAATTTCGTGAATTTTATTTAGATCATGGTTGCATAATATACTTAAAAATTCGAGGAACCCTTACTCTGATCAATCGCTTCTGTCTCATATTTTTTTCAGGAACGTATGGAATATAGTAAAACTTGGCAAGGACAATATTTCAATATAGTAGGACATTTCTTTTCTCTTTACTGTATGTGGAAAATTTTTATCTGTACTGTGAATATTATTTTCGATCGAGTTGGTAAAGTGGATCCAGTTACGAGAGGAATTGAGATTGCTGTCAATTATATGGGTTTTGAGCTTGATGTAAGTTCTATTTCAGTTATTTTTGTGCGGTCCATTACTGACTGCAAAATTCATAGGAGCGTATATGTAAGTTTCCTACTATGAAGATTATCACTAACAGTTGAATATGAACGCGGTTTCTTTCTGTTGGAAATCAGTTGTTTTAACTTTAAGTCTCATATTTAGCAATATCAAAACTTAGTTAAAGAGGAATAAAATTGAAGCTTCAAGCTATCAGAATATACTTGCAGATTCGGTTTTGGTCACAACATATATCTTTTCTGTTAGTGGGTGTTATCGCCGTAACTTCAATACGAGGCCTTTTAATAACATTAACAAAATTTTTCTACATGATCTCGAGCAGCAAATCATCAAATCTGATTGTTCTCATTCTTGCTCATATTATGGTAAGCACTGAAATAATATTTCCTTTCAAAAGTTCCAGCCACGACGGGATAGAAAATAAACCGTTCTGGATTTTTCTTGATTGCACTAAAGGAATAGAAATCAACTTTTTTCTTCGGCAGATACATTGAAGAAATTGAATACTTTATTAGAATAAATTTCGATTAAAATACCAGTCATTTCTACATTATCTTATTAAGTCGTCGCCACTAACCAATAAATTTTTGCCTATCCTTATTGCACATATTCGCGATGTGAACTGAGATACCGAGCAAAATCCATTTCTTTCTGTTCATTTAATAAAGTTACTTAACCATTTTCAATCGACTTCCTGATTAATACGTAGTTTTTCATATCTTCAGGGCATGTATTTTGTGTCAAGTGTACTCTTAATGCGAATGAACATGCCTCATCAATATAGGTTCGTTATTATCAGTGAACTTAATGTGTATGCACCTTTTTGTGTTATAAAGCAAAAATTTTTTACTGTTAAATAAAGAATCAAGCATCGCCGTGATTTATTTATTATTCATTAAAATTAAAAATGTGGATTCCATGAGCGAAAAAGTATGATTAGCAAGCCAAAAAGTAAAGTATAGGAGAATATGAATAAAGGAAGGAATTATAGAATTTTTTTCAGATCTAGCATTACCATCGTTTTGGGAGACTTGCAGTTCAATTTTTATCATCGATGGTTCGACGTCATGTTTCTCATTTCAGCTTTGATCAGTATTGCGTTTTTATGGTTAGCTCATAAGCAAACACCAGTTTCAACTGATTTATGAAATTGTTGTAAATGTATTTTTAGTCAAAAAGAAAAAGCTAAAAAGCTAAGGTTTATCTTTAAAATTCTCCCACTTGTTATCAATTTATTAATAAATAATTAACTTGATCGAGGATGAAATAAATTATTCATTTATACTTTCTCCAGGCAAAAGATGAAACACAAATATTCTTTAGAATCGTCAGGATGTTGCTTCGGACATTTGTCGTAGACCTTTCAAGCGTTCCTCATCAGCCCAGTGGAGGAATTCTAAAATATTTTCGTTGTCCATTGATTTTTGTTCCGCCAAACAATTTTCATTTAGCTGCTGGAACAGAATATACTATTAGTTAGGTTTCAATATTTCAATATTCAAGCATAATCTTCCCTTCAATGATTCCCCTTATTCGGATACAGATTTTAACGATTTTTTAATTACATACTGTTTTCTGATTGAAAATGTTTCTGCAGTTCTCTTCATCAAGATATGAAAAGCTAACCAATCCACTAAACTATTTTATTAACAATAAAATGATTCAACAAAAAGAGACCTTTATGGGCATTTGACTTTGCTGATAAAAATATATTGCTTTACATAAATTCCAGTAATCAAAGTTTGGCCATAACACTTCATCAAAATATACATGACATTTGGAACACTGAAAAGAAAAATTAATTTGATTTCATTTCTCGAAACTCCTCTAGTTAACACTTGAAATGTTATATAATTAGCGATGTAGTCTCATTTTTAATTTAAACGTGTCCTTTAATATGAGGATGATATGTTAATGGGAAAGTAGAAAATAGCTTACTTTAAAAAATGAGATTTTGTAGTTAAGTAGTAGGAATACACTGTGAATTGTTTATTTTTTGTTTAAAAATTGTTTTGAAAAACAAAAGTTAGATGATTCGAGATCCTTCGCTGATCATACCTGCCATAATAGGAAATCACTCAAACGTGTTTCTCCACTTGTCCTAATCAGCAAATCTGGATCATTCGAAAAGCGACTATCAAGACACCGTGATATTAAACATTCGTTTATATCAGTAATTGTCAATAACCCTAGAATACAAATGTTTCCGATGATTCTTCGAGAGGAAGTTAGATTGTGAACTCTAACAAAGACTACTGTATTTAATTGTTCTTTTCCTCATTTAACTATAAATAAATAAAAGATGAAGAAACATATCTTCTGGATTAGGATATACAACAATTTATAAGTGATATACCTTTTTGGACGCCATGAGCTATCGTAACTACAGCTCTTCTTATCTCATCTTGCGCTGTGTAAGCAATACATACATTTACTTTGCCACTAAAACATGATGAAATATTAACGTAAATTTCTATGTTGTCTTGAAATTATAGAAACGAAATGCAACTACTTCATCAAATAATATTCAAATTAGTCAAATATATCCTTAATTCTTTAGTTAATCCTCCGTTTTTATTTTCAATTGTGAATAGAGGTACGTGTAATTTCATGAAAAATTGAAGAGAATTAAAGTAATGTGCATGAAGTACTAAATATTTTGAAATAGAATTTGAAATTTTGCCCATTTAATATTAAGACAAGATTAAAAGAATTAGTTAGTTAGTTATTATGAAAATAAACAGAAACAATATATAAGCATACTTAAAAAAGAACGGAAAATTACGACTATTATATGCATAGATGCTAATATATTTTGAATTGATCCAATTTTTGGTTAAGATTTTAAAATTTCATTTTGCAGATTTATTAAAAAAAAAAAAGACAGAAAAATGAAACAGATATAAACGAAAAGATGAACAAAGTATTACACTTGAGAAGTCATCCTTAATAAATAATAAAAAAAGAATAACATACTTATTATGTTCTCGTGTTAATAATTCAATTTTCGCTATGTATTGTCGAAGTTTTAGTGGAAGATGTTCTAAATTTCCAAAAATTGGATACGAATACCGTTTTCAATAAGTTTATCCCTAAAATATAATTGCTAAAATTCACTTTGTTTGATAAAATACAAAAAAAAGAACTATCGAATTTATTTATACATTTCTCCATAATATCGCTATATGAGTATTTCTATTACAAAATTTTTTTGTTGTGAACAATTAGAGAGATAACTAATCCGGCTAAAATGTATAGATTGCTTATAACAAATTTTCCAATGATTTTTTTATGGTAAAATTGTAACAAAATACTAAATTTTCATCAAGGAGTAGCGCAAGTTTGTGCTCGAAGAGAGTTAACAAATCATTGATTTCCATTGCGCTTCGCTTAAAATTTTCTAAACTAAGCGCATATACTGTCACTTCTTTCACACCAATTTCTCGACACCATTGCATCACCTGCAATAAATCATTCGTATCCTGAAATTTTCCAACCTAACATGCTTTATATTTTTCTAAACTAATCAAATAATATGAACTTTAATGTAATTAATAATTTCCAGAATAAAAAAGGTATAAAAATTCCTACTTGTGTTAACTTATCAAAACCTTCGCGATGACCTTCAACAAATGACAAATATCGTTGGCTACGAGCGTATCGTCGATTGCCATCCATAATAAAAGCAATATGTTCCGGAATTGGACCAAATGTAAGAAAATATTTTGCCAAACTGTGCCACCAAGTTTTTTCTCATTCAAATCAAACCACATAATATAATCAATACTAACTCTTTCTTTCGAATAAATATAATAAACTGAAAGGAAAAAACTATGTATCTTTAAAATATTTAATTTCTACGTTATCTAATAAGTAAGCAATATTACAGTATTCTTGAGATATTCTTAATAGAATTATAAATAGAAACTTAAGTGGAAATATAAATCCACTGTTAAATAATCATTGATTCTATTCCAAAGAATTTATCACCAACAACAAATCACAACTAAGGAACAAAAGTCTATTTCCCCAACTCGATATGATCATCAACAAAAATAATGTTATCCAACTTTTATCTCAAACGAAAGTCATCAGTTCCCGAAGGAATCATCTATAAGATCCATTAATTTCACGACTGATACTTAGTGATATCAGCCCATAAATGCTTTATTGCAAAATACAGGAGATTTCTGTCGTTTATTAAATCATCAGAACAATTTGATCATTGAAATAGCATACCACTGAATGGCCCAACAACTCTTCTGAATATCAAAATACTGGATTATGAAAAATTGACTTATAATTTGTCAAATTATTCCCCTGATCTACTCAAATGATAAGGTTAATAACTGGATCATAAATACATTAAAAAATAAAAGTGCTGATAAATCGAAGGAAACATTTGAATTTCAACGACATTAACAAGTATATTAATAATAAATAAACTCTTACGTCTAACCAATTTAACGAGGAAAAAACTCTTTTCGGATTTACAGATACGCTAGAATGAAATTATAATTACAAACATTAAGAATATGTTAAGTGAACAGAATTCAAATGTCAAAGAATACGACTAACACTTATTCGTTGTCAATTTTAAATTATTTCAAAAATTAATTGATGGAAAATTTTATAGCGATAGATAATCAACAAGAAATTTATATAGAATTATTATCCGGAAAGAATTGAAACATACTTTAAATAAGTTCATATTAACATCGCCAACAAGAGTAATTTTTCTTTCTGAATAACCAGAAAGAAAAATTTGGAAGAGATAAGATTATATATGATTCATACGAACAAAACAAAAAATCAAAACCATTCAATAGCAATAACTTTCTATTTTATAAAATTTTATCTTAGCTTAACATATTCATGTTTTCATGTTTTCCGGAAATCCTTATAGATAACCTGAAGATTGTATGCGAGTACTAAAAATAAGATGATATTGGCTTATAGACTAAAATGAGAATAATGCTACCATAATTATTTCTACACGTTTTGACTGACATTCTTTACTATGAACTTTTTAAAATGCACTTCAACAAAGTACGGAATGAAAAGATACAGCGAAACACAAAAGTGTGTGTTGAGCTCCAACAAACAGTTTGGACATAACGTATATTTCATACACTAATTATTAGCTATGAAATCATGTAAAAAGTATTTAGCAATGTTGCCTGATTAGATTGAAATACATAAAGATGCCTATGTATGACTGACAAATATAGTGAAATTTCAGTAACAATGAACTTCAGTTCTTCAATATTCTTGGACCATAGAGTAATACGTATGCACAATGCCAATCACCCCACCTGATAATTTTAAAATATCTTCTGTACTGACTGGGTGTACCTATAAAACATATGTAAACTTTTGCAATAAAAATTTAAAAACTCGTATCATCTTTAAATTCAATTAAAGATATCATTCAAAGGAATTCAACAACTTACTTCATCATCATCGCACATCGCCCAGTGGTTTCCTTTCACGCGAACCCACGCAACATAATGCCCACTACTGGATGAGCGACCTTTGTGTGTTATAACTCCTAAAACAGAAACAGAAGCTAGTATTAAGGATGGATTTTTTAAAGATGAACGTACTAATAAAGATTAGGTGTCACGGAGATATTTTTATATTACTCATTACCAGAATTATTTCACAACTGTCCAGCTACAACATTTTCACGATGGATTAATCGGAATTATGTAATATATCACCAGTATTATTCGGAAAATTAATTTAGATATTGTTAAAGTGATGCAATTTAGAGCTATTTTCAATTAAACTGATGATTTAAACCAACCTGCAATTCGTAATATCCACTGTTATTTGATCCAGGATCATCGTTAAAACTAAAAGGAACAGCTTTCTTGATTTTTCAGACTTATCCGACTCGGTAGTCACTGCTATCCCATCAGAAGTTTTTGATGCTCTCATTATTTCAATTTTTTGTCCTCTTCCTCCTGCAAGACAGAGTCATAGAACTACAAACAAAATATCTTCAAGAATTATCCAGCGCGTAATTGAAAACATCATAAGGTAAATATTTCGTATATTTGACAAAGTATTTCAGACATAATAATCCGCAGAAAAGTCCCTTCTCGGGATTAAGATAGAAAAATATTCCATATATTTGTATCCAACATTTGAGAAAATAAAATAATTTTAGGATTATATTCATAAAGAAATGATCTGTAGAAAAACTATTACTTTAAAAGCACCACGTGCCGGTAATAGTTCCTGTTGTAATTCAGGTGTGCACATGTCATATAAATCGAGAATGAGAGGAAATTTAACATCTTTCAAAATCTTTGCATTCACCTGAAACAGTCATAATTGAACAGAATAAAAATATGATGCATCGAAATCAATTCAACGTAAAGATTCTGAAAAGAAATATTTACTGTCTGAAAACACTTAGAAAACTATCCAATATCACTGCATTTATTATACGGTCGAACCAATTAAATAGTAAAAAATTTAATTTAAAAAGCTTACGAAACTTCACTGAATAAAATTTCGAAGAAAATTTAAAAAGAAACAAACTTAATTTAAAAAGCTTTGAAGATTACCTTATCTTTTTCCTTGTAGAAAAACCGAACCATCTGTATTGAGAGATATGCCGGAAGGCGATCAATCAATGTCTTCTTCTCATACTTGGCATCACGACCAAGCACTGCTGACTTTTTCATAATTTCCTCTGTCAATTTACTCTTAATGCCCAATTGCACATACTTTACTTCTTGGCTAAGGAAACAGCTTAGCTAAAATATAAATAATTTTGATAAAAATATTATATCAAAATTTCATGCTGAAATTGGATTAATTAATAAAATTTCATTATTTCTCTTTTCCTGTGTAAGAAAACAAACAAAAATAAAAAACAAAATAACCTGTAAAAAGTTTCTTTCGTGACACTAATAGGCTCGATATCGGATTCAAGATTTTTCATCTCAACCTTGAACCTACCTTCCATATATCTCGAAACTATAGATGCCAAATGATCCTTTGAAGCCGAGTCGTTATCTATATGAAGAGAATATTAACACAACAGCAATAAGTTATTCAAAAATTTTTAGTTAAAAAATTATGCTTAATTTTCATCCATAATAGTACTTGGTAATCAAAACAATCCATTTCTGGTTTTACTAATAAAGCTATTTAAAATGAGAACTTTCCTGCATGCTTATTTCTTTTGTTCAGTGGAAATTAAAAATTATAACGATCTTTCATTAGTTGTGCTTTTAATAATAGCTCATTAAACACCTGTAACTTTCAACTGCGTCTGAAAAGCTCGAAGTAGTTCAGTCCAGCACTCGTTTGCATCTTGCTGCATCCATCCATGCTCATCTCGTGTAGCAAATTGTGGTAGAACATTGTGCACTACCTCCAATGAATAACTCATAATTAAAAAATATTTCTAAAATCCACACTGTTCAAAGATAAAAATAGTAATTACCATTTGCAGAAACCAGTGACAAGTCAAGTAATTTTACAAATGGTGATTAGTATTCAAAAATAAGAATAGTTGTAAACTGCTATATCACAACTGAAACTTATCATTGTGTATTCAATTTATCGTGCTGAACCACTTCGTTATTCCAAAAAAAAGAAAAAAAACTAATTTCCACAATCAACCACTAAACAAACTTGTATCATAATAAGTGGAATAACACCGCCATAGCTTTTTGATTTTTGATTGTCCATCATTCGATATAAATCACGAACTGCAGCTGTAAGAGCTTTTGATCCACCCTCACCATCAACGGATGCACTTTGAATTGATTCAGAATATTTGCTTAGTGCTTCTCTTAACTCTGGTATTACCTAAATCGGCGATATGTGCGATGTCGAAAATGTCATCAAAAACAACCTTAGTTTAAAATTACCTACTTTGAAACATTGTAAAGTTGCATTCAGGTAACATGTGTTGCCTAGATTCTTCAGACCTGCTGGTAGGACGACTGAATTTGATGTCTGGAAACATGAACATTATTAAAATAGCATTATTTTAAGTTCCAGTAGCAAATCATGGTTAATATATAAAAAAAAAGAAAAAAACAAGTACCTCAGCTTCCATGTCATCAGAATTATCCTCCGGACGATTAGCCGGAGGAGGTGGTGGAACCAAGCCACCACTGCCAATCATCATCAATATCATACCGTCTTTTAACTCACAACCATCCCAGTTGTTATCACCAAGAATTTTACCCTAAAGCATTGGAATAGTGAGTAAATCTTGAAAAATGTTTACCCATCTTCTGAGAAATGAAAACTTCCGATAACTCAAGTGTTCAGTGAAGCAGCATAGTACATTTAGAAATGGAATCTGTTTCATTTCCCAGAACACTGTCTTTCATGTTTCTTATGCTTCCATGCCCATATAAAAACCAAAGTTTCTTTTTCGTGTATGATGAGGAGTAAAATAATTAGCAATAAAGAAATCAATAAAAAAATGAAATCTGTGAGCATTAAAATAAGTAAAATTTTATGCCATAACAATGATAACCATTATAAATTAAAGTTCAGTATCAAACTTTTTAGAAAGAATGTATTCAACAGCGTGTTTGGTATTGGAACAATAGAGGGTCGTAGAAAAATTTTTATCCGGTTTATCATATTTTATTCTCCTACTAAAAGGAAAAAATTTTTCGATGTACTTCAGCACAAATTTTATCTTCTATCGTAGATCCAGTGGGTTTAATATCATCTTGAATGAACCTTAATTTTTTCCCACAAGAAATTCTAATCATTTCTTCCACTACAATATATATAATAATCTAACATTAATATACAGTTTAATGTATTAAGTAAATCTTAACGACTTATAAATTCAATGTAATGTATACACATACAAACAATTTTATGAACATCATACAAAAATCCTTGAGACATTCAGTTAATAAAACCATTAAAAAAACCAATCCAAAAAGCAAAGAAATTTAACTTACTTTAACGAGTACTTTTTGCCGTTCTGGATTCACACCTGTTAATGAAAACAGCTGTGACTTCAACTGAAGCGGTGAATCATCCACATTAGCATCCACTTCGAACCGTTCTTTGCCCCACTTAACAAATACTCGTACCATTGTTTTATCTTCAAAAAAACGACTGATGATTAAGTGATAGCTGAATTGACTGTGAAACACGATTAATTTTTATAGCTGAATTGATTGTAAAGCATGATTAACCTCATAACCATTGTAATGATCACTAAACAAACAAATTAAAGCATAAAATTGTCAAAAATTTCGAGAAAAAAGAAAACTAATTATCACCATAATTATTATTCTAATGTTTCACCAGAAAAATTAAACATAACTGTCACAAAATCAACAATAGATAGGAAAACTAACTGCGATAGAAGTTATTGTTATCCATTCTATTACTGACTTAATTCTATTGTGAGTTATCACTAGGAATATATAAATTTTGGATAAGAGTTTGAAGTCGTATAAAACTCTGAACAGATGATCTATTTGGCATTAAATAATGATAAAAGTTAAGATATTTTAAATGAGAAATACTTTTAATCGAGTTTTATTCGAGAAAACACAAAGCAATCGAGAATAGAAATGATTAATGCGAAGCTATGGAGGTGAAATATGAATGCAGAAAAATTCACATAATAACACTGTCAAATTACGATAACCTGCCAACAAAATAGGTCAATGAGGGAATGACTAGCGAGATGATACCATTGTGAGTCATTTTGCAATGACTTTTAGAAGGGCCGGACACGAATAGCCAGGGAAGAGGTTGATTTCATTTCACAAGAAATGGGAAATAATATTATTAGGTTGAACAGATTCCAACTTGGCTATTATAATATATTCAATAAATTACAATTCTCAAAAGTAAACATGTCATCTTAATAGATTAGAACAAAAAAAAATTAAATGGTGAAAGAATAGAATTGAAATTTTATTCTATTCTAAAAAAATTAAATGGTGAAAGAATAGAATTGAAATTTTATTCTATTTTGATATTTTTTGTTAAGTGAAAATTCTCAAGAATTTGGAACTTCTAAATTGAAGACTTTGAATTATAATAAAACTATCGGGTGATATATCGAGATTGGAAAAAACCAGTGATCGGTCTCTTTTAATTTATTTGCTTAAATGTATTTAAATATCTGGCCATGTTTATGCATTACTCTCTTTATATTTTGAAAGTATTTCAGTTTTGAAAGGCCGGAGATAACAATTATTTAGAAATACTCAGGATGATGTTTCTTGTTATTTCTTATAGATATGCAAATTTTTGATCAAAATTTAAAAATTGAAAATGTAGAAATAATTTTGAAAAGTACGCATTGTTTATTATGGCAAAAAATGAAAAGGTTGGTAAAGCAATAGCTACCGCTCATGTGAAAGATGAACGTGATGTTCCGGATTATGAATTTCCGGATAGGTAATATTATATTTATTAAGGTCAACTTGAACAAATTCATTTTAACATATATTTGTAGGATGATTTATTTCAAGGTCATTCTTTTCAAAATTTTCAAAAAATCAAACGAGCAATTCATTTTAATAATTCATACAGTTATGAGAAACTTATTTCATTTCAGTGAATTATTTATTTTCTAATTAAATTATACAATTATAAACGAATATTGCTGGAATTAATTAGAGGTTTAAAATATATGACATTTGCTGAATGTAAAATTCATACTTCAATTTACTTCAATATCTTGCCCTATGTCTAATAATTTATAAATTGAGAAAGATTGTTATAAATTTAGTGGTCATGTGAAGTTAAATTTGACGTTATCAGATGTAGCAGTTCTTGAAAGAACAGATTCTGAATCGGATATGCGAAGCAAATTATCCTCATCGCCAATAGTGATGTAAGTAAGCTAAAGATGCAGAACTGTTATTCTGCAATTTGATAAAGCCATCAAGCTATCATATCCTTTCTTTCCTGCTAACAGTAATTCTTGAACTAACAAAAATGTATTCTCGAAAAGAAGTTAAAAATGATTGGAAATTTAGCATAAGTTTTTATTAGGACATTTATAAAATTTTGTGGCTTCTTCTACTGGTAATATTATCTTAATTGACTATTTGTTTATTTTGCATATCAGAAATTTTAATTAAAATATACTTAATAATATGATTTTTTCATTTCCCTTCTCAGATATTCTTCTATCTTATAATAATCACATTTTAAGCATAAATTAGAATTTTCATATCGCATGTAATTCTTTTTTTTCTTATAAAATATTATTCTTCATGGATAATAATGATATGTAAAAATTTATTATATATTTGTTGAAATATTATTTAAACAAATATATAATAAATTTTATTGAAATTTAAATAAAATCAAATTCTTTTCTGAAATGGAAAAAATAAGCTAATTTAATTTTTTAGGAAGAAGCAAATTGTGCAAATTCGATTCATCGCAACAGTTGCAGTACTTCTTAGTTTAGGATTCATTTGGTTAGTTTTTTTTCTTTTTTTTCTTCTGAAATTCCATTACATTATATTGCATATCGATAACAAGCTTATTTTTATTTATTCTTAAGAGATTAGAGATAGGAGAAATAGTGAAAAATAGTTAAGTGTCTAAATATGAAATTCAAATTGTGGCAAATGTTTTAAAATATAGTCTGCTACTAAATTGTTTTGTGTGGCATGCGATACGAAATGCAGAAATGGAGCAAATTCTTTTGGGTATTTTGGCATTTGTTGTGGGAATATCAACTCGAGATTGGTATCGCTTACATGGCGAGAAATTGACAAGAGCTTTGAAAGCACTACTTAACGTCCCAAATATGCTTAACACTTTTGAGTAAAAATTTTTCTTCACTTTCCTTCTGAAGTTTTCGTTCATGTAAATAGAATAAGTAAGAAATGGATGAACTGAAAAGGAAATTTGATTTCTTAAAAATTCGTAAAATTGGCTTTCTCATTCCTTCTACAACAAGTATGATCATCAATTTAATTATCAGGTAGATTCGGTGCATTTATTTAAGGATAAAATACTAAACTTCTTTCTTGAAGTCAATCTATGCAGAATTTGTTCGATTCACAAATTAAGTTGATTCATATCAGTTCTGATTCGTAAATTAAGATTATATTCATATTCACTAAACTTTCCAGTACATCGGCATTTGACTTCCTTGATATTTGTAAGCTTTTCAAATTCAACGGAGAATATATTTTTCGGGAGATCCGAAAATCAATGCAGCAATACCACGAACACCAGAAATCAGGTGAATGAACAATATCTAAATATTATGCATGATAAGAGAACAACATATCAAGGACGTATCTTTCATGTAGAAGATCAAAAACATATATTATTATAAAAGCCATTGAACAATATATAATAAATTTCCATTTAAAAATTTAATGCAACTGGACTGTAGCGAAGTAATCCAAATCATTGTTAATCCAATCAAATTAGAATACTTCAGTATCATATCATATTCCATGCATTCTTCCAACATAACATAACAATATTCGATACTAAACCATGATACCATTGCTAAAACATAATATTAGATAACCAGATAACCAAAATGATTGGAAACGGAAGGAAAAAATTATTTGATTTTAATCGAAGTTTATAAAAAAATCTTTCTTCTAATTCTCCGATATAATTGCTCTGTTACAGCCCGCCATTGAGTCCTCCGAATCTAGAAAGAAACGAAACAAGAAGCATGGCAACAACCACTTCCTGAATTCTTTTTATCATATCAAGATACGAATTAGTTAATGTTATAGCTATTTGCATCTTTTATTTATTTTTGTGAAAAAAAAACGAATAAAGGAGAAATAAAGTAAATAAACCATTAATGTGAATTTGAAATTATTTGTTATTCACGTCGACAATACCAAACGAAATTTTTCAAAGGTCGAATTCTGTCAAAAAATGATGAGATATTATGAGGTGAACACATATATCGACCAAACCCAAATCTTTTTCGTTGATGGAATAAGGCAAAAGTGATGAGCATTGTGCAAACAATCAAAAAAAATTTTTTTACTGATCGCTTTTAAAAAAGATATATGGCAATGGTGTAGAATAAGCAGCAATCCAGAGGCACTTAGAGATCGTTTTATCTGATAACAGCACTAAAACTTTAAAAAAACATATAATTCTGTACATAATCATCATAAAAATTTGAACTACGTTTTATTTGATTTAGAAAAACTATACTAATAATACGCATATTTATGTTATGTAGAGATCAATTCTTATATAAGCAAAAAGAATAAAAGAAGAATGCAGAATAGTTCAAAGCTTACTGATTCAATCAAATAAAAAAATAATTGAACTAATTTCATTTAGAAAAAACAAGTGTTTACACAATTTACCAAGCAATAAAATTAGGACTTAAAATCTTTATTTCAAGTGTAAGTTATAAATTTTTAAAAATATCATGTATAATCATGTAAATTTTATTACTCGATGTCAATTATCATAAAAGGAAAAGTTATACATAAAAATTACATTACCATCTCTATTCTTCTTCCATTCTTCCTTCCTTCCATCTCATGATTAACTAAAACTTCAATTCCTATTAAAAATCCTGACGACACATGAAAAATAATTTAATTTATTTCTATGAAATCGGGTTTCGTTGCATTTCTATAAGTCTGTACAGTTTCTCTGACACGTTCAACAGCATCGCTTAACATATCCATAATATCCGAATCTTCCTGAAAATCCATGTTTGTCTTATTAAAGCAAAACAATACTAGTTAACCGATAATGACTCACATTTTGAATAGATTGCTTTTCATATCAATAAGAAAATTTTCTACTTCTTGAATAGAGAAGGTTTTAAAAAAGTGTTAGACGGACGATTTAAAAACTCCAGTTATTTCACTTTTCATTATAATTTTCCAATTATATGACTAATAGACGACTTTCCTGTAAGAGAAAAACACGAAGCCTTCGCAGATAATACAAGATATAATCCTTACTTTCAAAAACTGATCCAAATATGCCTTCTTTTTGAGAAGCGTTTCGCACTGGTTTAAGCTTTCTTGAAAAATACTTGCTGCATTTGTGTGATTACAAAGCATCAATCCGGAAACTCGATTTGTCATTGGTAAGTAAGGCGAACGACGGCATTGAGTTATATTTAGTGAACCTGAACCCCACGGTGCAAATCTGAAAAGTATCACATGCCTTTTTGCATACCGCATTTAAAAAAGTGATTCATGATAAATTTAAAGGATATCATTACAACTTCCAATTATTCATCGCACTTTGTGAAGAGTAATATATGAACTTCTAAAACAATGTTCGTTTATTTAGCCTATTCAATAGGTGAAATGCGACAATTTAAACGAGTAGATAAATAAAGCAATAATTGACATTGAGACGAAAATGCTTTGATTGATCTTACTTTATATCACGCCTTTCCTTAATCTTTGCCAGTGATGAGTAAATTTCAGTCGGATCGATTCTACCTTGTAGAATAGCTAAAGCGGATAACATACAATGATCAATTCCTTTTTCCATTACAGCGCTACTCATCATACTTTTTGGTTGCAGCAAACGCCGAAGTACATCACCAACTGAAGTTTTCATCACTGTAGTATCGCCTTCGCGAAGTGGTGTGAAACCTAAGAAATATAGATGTAAAGCAAAATAGTTTTTCAAATACAAATTCTTCGATTCTCTTTATGTTAACATGGCCATGGATAACAACTAACCTTACTTAGGATCAAAAAAGCTAATCGCAGATCAAAGAAAGGATATATTAAAATGTTCACAGATGATTTATAAATTATGCAATATAAAAACCTGTCTGGATGAAACGCATTGGTGGGTATGCGGCCAAAGGAGCAATTAAGTTGATCAGTCGAGTGTTCATTGCACCAGGAAATCGAAGTGTTGCTGTTGATGCACACATAATCCGAGAAACCTATATAGATTCAAATTTCAAAATCCTTGTTTATCTAGCTTATAATATGCAGCTAATGCTGAAAAGAAAAACGATTCATGCCATCAAAGGGCATTTTCATGACGTTATAGACAAAAACACTAAAAATCAATTTGCTTAAAAAAATTGTAGCAAAAGCCATAAGGAAAAAACAACAAGTTTGCAATTCACATTTTCAAGTGATTTACCATGGAATTTATATGAGAAAATGATAAATTACTATCCGGCCCATTTTCACTTGCAATACGATGAAGAGCTGTATTATCCAGAACAACTACGCAATTTGGATGTTCAATTAATCGAGCCAGTGTCAAAATAGAATTATATGGTTGTACGACTACATCACTTGCTTCGCCTTTCTTCATCACCGGAAAAACTGAGTAGGTTTGAACTAATTTCTTCGGAAATCTGCAAATTTCACATAAAGCAGTTCCAACCAATTTGTATAAAAATCAACATCATTAACTGTGTTACTAACACGATTTCTTTCTAATCAAATAGAAGATAATTGAACCTGTCGCTTATTTTTTCCAACGCATGAGATCCCATTCCTGAGCCAGTACCACCAGCTATAGCATGACATAGCATAAATCCCTCCAGATAATCGCTGTTTTCAGCTTCTCGTTCAAGAATATCAAACAACGCTTCTTGTGCTTCCCTTACAACATCATATTGTATACAACCAAAACTATGATTTTATTTCTTCTTAATCAGAAATTGAGATGAATTAATTACGAATTTCTTATTCAAGATATTATTAAATGACAAATAGTTGAATGATAATTTCCCATTTATCAAATTAATTAAAATGCGTTTCAGGAACAACTAAAAACAATTGGACAGCTGCAAAATAAGGCAGGCATCCCAAAAGTTAAAAATCGAAAAACACTGCTCTTCTCTAAGCAATAGTTTAGAATGAGCCGCAGAAAGCACACTTTCCAATTTCCTCAGCACTCTTCGTCAAAAAATAAAAAACCTTACCTTCCCTGCTTGTAACCACTGGCAAAATTATTCCCGCACCACCACCACTTTTTGACATGAATATATTCTCCATGTTATATAGTGTGCGATAATCAGAAGTAATGATACCATTGATAACACGTGGTTCCAAATCCACCAAAACAGCACGTGGAACATAACGTTCATCATCCGCCTATCATTATTAATATTACATAAATTTTCAACGTCTCGAGCAGTTACACTTTATCAGAAGACCAGAACTGTGAAAACTGTTTCCAAAATAAAGTCGGCATAGTATTTCCTTGGTAAAATAAACCTTCTAAAAAGAATCAGAAGATTTAATAATTAAATGATTCCCAATAATGAAGTATATAGACCTTATAGTATCTGATAATAGACAAACCTGATAGAAAAAACACGCTTCAAGTCTTTCGAATCAAAATCACTTTGTATTGGCACACCATTCGATGCAATACCATGTTCAGCACATAGTGCACGCCAAAATGCATCACCTATTTGATTCCCACATTGACCAAATTGTATGGCAATTATTTCACTCGGCATATCTGTATTAGTGGAAAAACTGATTTTAATATTTATTGATCTTCCGCTAATCATTTAAAACAACAATTAATAATTGCGTACTTTTCTAATTTTTAACATTTTGTTTCGATAAGCTAAAGTTCAAAATATATCAAACCACTTACTCCTAATATCACTCAAAAGAGGAATGTTACTAATTCACTTCAGTATAATTCAGACATGCTCGAGCATGAAATATGAAAATCTTTGAAAGCAACAAATGCATTGAGAGCGACAAAGATTAAACCAAATAAAAAATATGCTTTATTTAGCAACCATACATAATCATGTCAAATTAAAAAACTAAAAGATAGAATAGAATAGTGCTATACAACATTATATAATCATGCAAAAATATTTGGGTTCTTTATTAGATAGAGAATAATAAATCACAGTCTTGGCATGTAAATAACTAAGAGATCGTAACAACAAAATAAAGTTGATATATAAACGAAGCAGCAATTTCTAAGTGCAAAATTAGCATTTCGCTTCTCAAAATTTGTATTTATCTTAATCAATAGTATTCGCCGAATATGACGCATAAGAATTATTAAATTTTTGCCTTATTGAAGCAAAATATATTCCAATTCTTCAAAACCTTTCACGAGTACATCCGCTGCTGCCACGCCACGTTTTGTTTGCAAACGGATTAGGATTTTATCTTCCAAAGGATGAGGTACATTATAACCGCAAAACTCGACATCTTGCCTAAAAATATTTTCTCAGTAACACTTTAAAAATTTTGAAATAGAATAATAGAAAATCAGTGCTCAGTTTTTCTTTTAGGTTATAGCTTATTCAGAATCTTTCGTTGTGTCGTCCTTACTATCATTCAGAAAATCATTTTTATTCCACATCCTCTGTTTCTTATACATTATGCTGTGTTCATATTTCTCAGAATTAAACTTATTAAGAAATCAGACCAATTAATTAAATCAAAGTAAAAATAAGTAAATTTTCATAATTATAGGAAAAAGGATTGCAAAATAAATTAAGGGTGTACTTATGTTATGAACAATTGAAATGAGATGACAAACATACTACACTCAGTTTATATCTGCAAATCATTTTCGGTCCAGTCAGCACTTTTATTTTAGCCTTAAATTTTTGTTTCTATTTGATACTAAAACATAACTGCAGTTTAATGTCAAAAATAAGTATTTATAAGTGTACATTTTGCATAAGATATGTTTCAGAGAATTGCCAATAGTATGATCCTCCTCATGCAAAATTACTGTCAAATTCGAAGGATCTGATCGAAGCGAATCTGGATCTAACTAAAAAGATATGTAATTAACAAAAAAAATGGAAAATCCGAGAAAAATTTTAAAACTGTTTTAATACTCTACTGAGTTAACAAAAATCTGAAACAAAATTCTGATTCAAATTCTCAGATTTGAAAATAAAAATGAATTATTTCCGCATGCTAAGAAACTAAAAGTTAATCAAATCATTACTACCCAATTTTTTGAATAGCAGCTGCATGAAAATCATCATCCATTATGATCCATGAATATTAATATTCAGATTATTAAATTTAAGAAACTAACTACCTTTATCCACTAGTCTTTATCACTATTATATCATTTAAGGATAAAATTAAATTAACTAACAATCTCCACTTTCTGTTCTGGATCTAACAAAGTTGTCATCACCGAATTCCTGCAGAAACCACACCGGTACGAGCAACAACTATTTTTTCAAATTTAAAATCAAATAGTTAATCTCGCTGGATTACGGAACCACATGTGTTTTACGTTATGTCTGATGAGTACAATATGAAAATGGATATAACCAAACGTATTTCTATAGACTTTATACATGTATTTTTGTCAAAGTATTGTTTAGTCATTTTTTCTTTTAATGCATTCAAAAGATAAAACATCCATTTATCAAAAATGATAAGGCTTTTAATTACGATAATATTTTGACAGAATGACGTATAACTTTTGAGGATTCATTTGTTATTGTTTTATGATAATCTTTCAATACACCAGACCAGAATTTTCATCATAGGTCATATATCTTCGAAATATATCATCACTATGTTCGTTCTAAGAAATATTCAATCAGCGTGCGATCAAATTATATTTCAGATAAGTAAATTTCACATAAGTCAACCATTATCAAGTTCATTTGATGAATATAGTAAATTTTTATTTCACAAATCATTTATCCATTCCAATGATTCTTTTTTTTCAGATTCCAATAACTTATTGCGAAATAAGAAATCATTTGATGATGTTGACATACATTGATAAAGATTCTGAATATATCTTAGAGATGAATCAAACTATATTGTCAGTACGTAATTGTATTTTCGTAGTTGTGTCTCTTTGTTGTCTTTTTAAATTAATAAATTATTAGGCATTTATTTAACAGATTGTTATTCAAAAGATAATAATCCTTTAGAAGATATATTATCGATAAATTTGAACGATAAGTATCCGGAAAATTCTTATCGTTCAGAAATCATTTTACATAATGATACGATTGAAACAGCATGAAATGCTAAATTTAATTTTTGTTGGATAGCAATCTGTTAAATAACTGATAAGATGTTAATATTAGGTTTATTATGTTTATTTAAGAAATTCTTTCATGCTTGCTCATTTTTCTTTTTTTTCCCCAATCAGTATGTTAAACATTTGAAAGCATTGTAAAATTCTTCGTATGATCATTTCATTGTAGCGCATTAGTACAAAAATGATAATATTGATAAATATATCTTTTAGCTGATAATAGCTTATTGTCCAGTTACTATAATCATCAATATAGAGAAATCATAGATGTGTCGATCAAGTCATATCATTCGATTATTCATACTGATCATGAAATATCGGACTGATAAGATTATCTTTTTTTCAACCATTTCTTCCTTTATCTAAAATGATATTTATCAGTGATATTTATCATCATTCTATCGTCAATATTAGAAAATGTAAAAATTAATTTTAACATTTCTTGTTTCACTTTAAAGAAATCAATTTAAAGTTATAGGATAAAAAAATAAAATAAATTTCCTATGCCTTCTTAAACAAAATTCTTTAAATTTTATTCAATTTAAAAAGGCGAAATCAATTAAAGAAAATTTAATTTGAAAAATAAATGAAAAGAGAACGATAGTCTTTTTTTTTACATTTTTACGAAAGTTAAAAGGAATTTGAAAACCAAAACTTTCTTTTTTTTTTTTAAAAAAAATTTAATTTCATTCGGCAGCGTACTATATTATTTATACAGCACCGAATGTTAAAAGGATGACAAATATAACAGGTATGTTCTACGATGAAATAATTACTGAAAACTTTTTGTTGGTCTGATTTTTGCCCAATAATCAATAATCAATATAAAAATGAAAGGATGGTAAAGTGAGCATTAATATGAGAGAGGAAAATATGCAATAATAATGATGATGATGATGATGATGATGATGATGGTGCTGTCAAATTTGTATTCAAATTGATACGATCATAGATGGCAATCTTTTGCTGTATCCTGTAGATGACAATAGTTCAATTTTCATTCTTTGTCGATAATATCAAAATGTCCTTGTTGTGATCTATACCATCATATATATTTGATAATGCTGCAAGAAAGAGAATAATAAATCTATTTTGTTATCGGTAAATGGAGTCAATTGAGAATTCATAATGCTACAACTAACACAACTACTACTCCTATTATTACCTGTTAACAAAGTTTCTTACCTTCCTCTCCTTATAAACCGATCATCCAAGAAACGATGCTCATTTATTTCTGTACAATTATTGTAAATTAAAGAAACTTTAAAAAAAATGGTGAAAATTTCCAATAGAGAGAAACTTTACAGTACACTTGGAATGTTTCTTCATGTCCTATTTGTGGCATGTCCGTTGGATTTTTGGCATTGGATTAGATCCAGCCTGAAATCTGTAAATGGACGTACCATTGTTATTACCGGTGCTGGATCCGGTATTGGTAAACGATTAGCTGAATTATTTGCTATCAAATTTGGTGCAAAAGTTGCTGTTTTGGATATCAATCAAGTAAGTCATTTTTATATGATTATTAAAAAAGTAACAAGGGGATGAAATTTCTTCAATGACAAAATAAATCGCTCTTAAAACTATCTTTTAATTTATGTTATATTATTATCTATACTTGTATTGATTTATATTTCGCAAATATGTCGCTTAATTTGAATGTGTTAATTTTCAATAATTTTATTACTGAATTATATCATCGGATGTAAGACTTGGCTACAACTACTTATCTGAATTTTCATTACATTCATAATATATGATTGCATCATGAATGAGAAATTAAGATACAAATTCAGGAAAGATGATCAAATTTTCAGAATTATAATATGCGATATTGCCATTTTATTGCTTTCATATTTTTATCAATTCAAGAATAAATATCTTATCATTATGATCTATCACTACAATATTCTCGGCATTTCTCAAAATGCGATCATATATCGAATATATTCTTAGTAGGCTTCTTTTTTCTCAAATTGCATATACATTATTCCTATCGGGCATGTCACCTTGTTTAAGATCAAGATTAAATTATTCTCTTCCTTTCCTCTTCCTAACAACTAATTCTCATTGATTATTACTTAGATTAGAGATTGTTACTTAATCAGATTTAAATAATAACTAACCATTGGTTAAATTATCATAGTTATCAGTATTTCATTCATATCAGCGATGATCGATTTTTATCACAATTTTACAAATTTCTTTAAATGACTAAAATTACTGATAAATATAAAATTTAAATCAAATATGCATATATTTATATATTTTAGCATGGTGCGCAAGAGACAGTAGAAAATATTATCAAAAATGGCGGTATTGCGCAATGCTGGAAATGTGATATAAGTCAGGTTGATGAGATCAACGAATGTGCCAAACAAATGAATGCTATTTTTGGTATGATTATATTTCAGTTATTATCAATTGTTTCTAATTTTTGTTTCATTCTTTCTTTCTCTCTATTTATTATTTTATCTTATCTTTTCGTTCTCTCTAATTGATAAAATTAGCTATCAGACAAATCTCGAATATAAAACAATTTTAAGAAAATTAGGAAAACTAAGGAATGGTTCGGAATGATTCGATTTGTTAATTTGAGAAAGATAATGAATTAAATAAACAGTAATTATTGTAATTTTTCAATAAATTTTCAGGAAATGTTGATATTGTAATTTGTAATGCAGCTGTTTTACATATGGGACGAATGCTAGAATTGACAATATCTCAATTTCAACAATCGATCGATGTCAATTTAATGGGAATGATCAATGTTTGTTTTATTTATTAATAATATCAATTTTCGGGATGATAATGATCAAAAAAATGAAGAAAAAGATTTAATTGATAAACTTAATTAATAAACTAAATGCTAATTTTTACAGACAATTAGGGCATTTTTACCTTCGATGGAACAACGAAATGATGGGCATATTGTTGCAATTTCATCAATTGCTGGTTTTTGCGGTGAAACAAATGGTGCTGCATATTGGTTAGAGATTAAATTGATTATATGATTGGAAAATGCGTGAAATTTACGTGAATTTACACGTGGAAAAATTATGCAACTACACTAAATTTTCAATATTATACCAAAACTTTTAATTTAGTTAGTTAAATTAAATTTAATTTCAAAATTTTCTTTATTCGATTAAAACATAGTTAATTTATAATCTTATAATCATACAGAACAGTAGTACTTTCTTATCCTTATCTATAATACTATAAGCGTATATATAAGATTATCGATCATAATTTAATTAATTTTTTTTATCCAAATTTTTAAACATTACATATTATCATATATTTTTAGCAGTACAAAATTTGCCATTAGAGGTATAATGCAATCGTTAGAAATGGAAATGAAAGATAGAGGTCTTGATGGTATACGATTTACAACATTATGTCCGTATTTTACACGAACACCGATGATTCTAAATTTACGAATGAGACCTACGTCTACGTAAGTTTTTCTTATCTAATATTCAGCATATCATATCAAATAATGATAATCATTGCATTGTCTTAGATTACTTTTCTTATGCTTATATTGCTTATCTTAATCAAAAATTCAAATTATTCATTGATACTGATAACTGTAACTAAAATCATTATTTAAAAATGGTATATAATTATAACAGTTTTGTTAATAATTAATCATCATATTTCTATGATAGGAAATTATATCTCTGTCAAGAGTGAATAATAAAAGAACTGAAAGATAACAATTTTTCATAAGTAATATTTAAGGTAATGATTGTGTACAGGTTTAAACGGTAAGTGTTATTCATCCAGTCTGTGCACTCTTGGCAGTATCATACTCGAGAAATTTCAGATGGCTCCCGTTCATGTCGATTGATCGTTGTGCATGCGAAATTGTTGATGCCATTTTAAAAGAGAAAAGTATCGTATTTGTACCGCATTATATTAATGTAATTGCTTTTTAAGAGGGTAAATGTTACAACTTTTTTATTCAACCTGTCGTCATTTTATCTATTCATATGAGTCGAGAATCTTCTTTTCTGATAATTGAAGTTTTTGGAATCAATAAATTCTATTTTAGTTAATCGTGATATCTTCGTTGATATATTCAAATACAATAAAGATGAAAGGAAGAGAGAGAGGGAGAGAGAAAGAGAGAGAAGGAAGGAGAGAGGAAGGAGAGAGAAGGAAGGAGAGAAATGAAGAAAAACAATCAATTTTACATAATTTTTGTTGAAAGAATAATCGTTGGATCATTATCGATTTATTCATTATTTATTCAAAGAATAGGAAGAGATAGTTAAGACATATTTTTAAGTTCCATAAAAAGTTTTATTTAGATTATCAAAAATTAACTTCCTTGAAATATATGATAATATTATTTTAATTTGATCTAAATTAATATTCACATAGATGGATCATTATGTTTTAACTTTACTCATAATTATCAGTGAAGTAACATAATCATATGAGATATGTGTTTTGCAGATTATTATCGAAACGTGTGTTTAATGCATGTCGAGAATACCTGAATTGTCAATATGAACCACAAAAAGATCAACAAATAGAAAATGAAAAAATAACGATTGCCAAGAAAACGGATTATTTTAAAAGATTAGATAATGGAAAGAAATATATACTACTTACTACTTATCTGATATTAATAGTAATTTTTAAAGCATAAACTTTATCCTAAATTTATTACAAATTGAAGATGATTATAGTTTAAATGAAATTTATGCAAATATTTCATTTTATTTCCATTTAAACAAATGAACTGATATTAGTAAATTTAATCAATCAATAAAATAAGTAAAAATCTCATTTATCATTTTCTTTTTCTTAACTCTCTCATTCATTAATTTTAGATTAGCTATTTGATGATGCAAGGTATCGTACATGATATGCTACAAACACTGATATTGTTTATCAGTTCAGTAAATTTAATATTGGCTATCTATGCATTATATATTTGCGATCGATTACAATTCTCATTTCCTTGTAAATTTCGATGGTTTATGCAAATTATTTGTTTTGGTCTCATTTCTTTTCTTCAACTTTATCATTTCCAATACTCTTCTGATAATAGAAAAAATTGCAGTTATAAAAAGAATATTCTAATTTAAATAATAATTATACTAACCAATTCTTAATTGTTTATATCACTTCTAGAAAAAAGTTCAGAATTTAGGGATTAAAAATCCAATTAATAATTAATTTTTGATACTTAAAAAAGGAACTTAAATTAGAAACGAAGAGATTGATTAACTAAATTAGAGATTTAAATGCTGCCGATTTAAAATAATTATTAATATCAATAATAATAAAAATAGGTTACCTGTTTTGATTTATTGATACTTCAAGGAGATTTTTATTATCCAATCAATCATCTTTAATTTATTCTATAACAGAATCTATCATACATGTAATTTAGTTTTTGATCCCTTTTAACTATCTATTAACGTTTAATGAAAGAATATATTTTAAATATTCTTTCATATTTCATTTATTCTCTTAAATGCTCCAATTAAAACTTCTTGAAAACAATTATATTCTGTGATATTTCTGTTAATTGTAACATTATTCATATTATTGATAATATAAAAATGATAAAATTTAATCACAACATTTGAAGAGCAATAGAAGAGAAATTATCTTATTTAATATTAATTGAACATTATTAAACTTTCCAATATAACAATAATCAAAATGCTTTTAATTGATCAAAAAATTATTGATGAAACTTTGATAATTAATGATTCATTCATTGTTAAATTGAAGAGTGATTTTGAATTAAGTAGAAAATTCTCGAGATTAATTTCTCTCATCAACATACATAAGCTTCAATATAAGGAAAAATGGAAAATGAAATGTACTATTCTTTCTAAAATGAAAATTAAAACGAAAAAGAAAAAAAATAATCAATCAAAGTATCGATCTTTGGAATATTTAGTTAATGGTATATTATTTTATTTTCTTCATTTTTATATAAAAAAATGTTAGAATTGTAGACATTATAAGAAGAAGGTGAAGCAGAGGAAATAATCTTATCAAGGTCAACTTATTTATTATCTCTCATTAGTGGTATCAGTTATCTTCCAATTAGATCAATTCACTGTTAAATAATTGATAACTAATCTAATTGTTATATAGTATATTATCTACTAATATTACGCATTTCATATCGAATATGTAAATGCCTAAAATTATTGATAGATTTCTTTAGAATTTTTTTTTAAAAATTACGAAAAAAAATATCTAATAATATGATATAATATAGTGATAAGCTTTGATATAATAATTTTCATATTGTTTTCTTTTCGATATAAGAAATTTGAATTTCAAAATTCGAAGAGGAATGGACGATTTCTTCAGATCACCTCATTTCATTTGGTGGTTTCTTATACCATTTGCTCTTTTGATCAATTTTGTAAGTTTATTTTTTCTATTATTATTGATGAAAATTTTCGCTTACTTTTTTAGATTATAATCAATTAATTCTAAAAGTTCTTTTTTTTCTTAAAAAAGGACTGTACTTTGTCATTTTTATATTTTTGATAATATCTATTAATAAATTGTTGAAGGAAAAAATTATTTCCTTTTATCAAATTATCTAATATTAGTAAATGTTCGTTCTATTGAATAATTATTAAATAATTTTTAAATTTATTTTTATAAAAATAATTTAATCCATAACTATTTCCTTATTATCTTATCCATATATGAAATAACTGAGATATATCAAATCTTAAAATTATATCCTCATTAAAATAATTCTATTTAGATGATATGGTATGATGCATATTGGTTTGCTCAATTCGGTATACCGGGAAAATTTCTGAAATTTCTTGGAATACATTTTCCATCATTCTTCATAGCAACCAACTTATTCGCATTAATAGCGCATTTCGGCGAATCATTATATTCGTTGAAATTGTGTAATCTGTTGCATATATCACGAAATAATACTATAAGATGGATGTTGCAAACATTTATTCTCGGCTATCCGTCGCTACGAATACTTCTCAATCGAAATAGAATATGTCAATATCGATGTTGATAATTTTAATTTGAATTAAACGATCAAATATATATGCTATCTTATTCTTTAATCGAAGCAAATAAGAATCATATCGAAATGATTAATATCAGATAGGATAATTTGATAATCCATCAAATCATTCAACAAGATATTATTTTAATTTCAAATGTTGAAATTAAACTTGTTGTTTGATGAAATTTGAAAATTTCCACAAATTTTCATAACAGGACCAAAATCAACAAAATTATTTCTATTTCTTTCTCTAAAAATAAAGTATTTGTTGAATATATGTTCCATCGATTTATATCAAAATCGATATTCATCTATATTTAATTTAAACTGATAATTTGATTCAACTCTTAAAACCTTCTTAAACCTCGTTTAAGACATTTTTATCACATATAACAGATCCATTATCAAATTAGGCGTATCATCATTGATTCAATTCTTTCTATTAGGCACATCATCATTGATTCAATCCTATCTACAATTTTTCAACTGTTGCAGAAAAGATAGAGCCTTAGGTTGTATCTCATACAAGAGAAAAGATATGGTTTATTATTATCACACCAATAAAACTAGATCTTACAGATTACGATACATTGAATGTTATAATAAATTCTTATGCAAATAAATTTTTTCATAGTTGTATAAATGAAAAAAAAAAATGAATACAAAATTAATTAATTGCTATTGGAATAATCATTAAATTGGAATGATAGTGAAAATATTAATATTCGAATCGAATCTTTATATAATACTTATTCATACATTTAGAGTCTATCGCTCATTAAATCGATCAATGTTTCTTTTCTAACTTAATTTTTTTATTTTCAATGAATTTCGAAAAAAAGGAAAATAGGCAAGAAAACTTTTCAAAGCTATTAAATATTCGAAGCAGGCTAAATGCAAAAATTTACTAATTTTGTTATAATAAAATATATTGATTTTATATTTTTAATTCTTCAGTGGTCTTGTTGTGCTATTACTATATTTATCCTCAAAGTTTGAAATTTAAATTATTATAAATTTAAGTACATTTTTATTGACATGAATGAGAGAGCATGATAATCACATTTTTGTTAACAACAAATAAATTCTTATATTTGCTATTCAGCTTCATTCACTGATAATTTCGATAATCAACAAGTTATCAAAATTATTTCCTGTTTTTATCCGGTTCAAGCCACTGCGATTAAAGCGGTTTTCACCAAAGAATCTGCACCTCGAAAGGTATCAAAACAGCAGTCTCCGCTTTTCTCGAAACGGCTCAGTCCCGCGCGGCGGTATGTACAAAGGAACAGGGACGTAATCAACGTGAGCTAATGGCTCACACTTACTAGGAATTCCTCGTTAAGGGAAATTATTTCTGATATCATGTTGTTGCGATGATTGAAAATGATCTGATGAAAGAGTGGATAAATATGATGAATGATGCAAAACTTTTTAATCCAATCTTCAAATAATTATGATTAAAAACAATGCATTTTTGGCATATCTCATCAATTTATCAAATATGCTTCTTAAATGCAATGATTTTAATTCAAAAGTTTTAATGCCAAATAATCCTCAAATAGTCATTTATGACTTTTTATGATGCAATTTTGATAAATGAAAATGTTTTTTTTTTTTTTTTTTTAAAAATCAATTTATAATGAAATATAGAAATTATACGGGAAAATAGAGGATGATACTGGGATTATTGTTTTTTTTTTTTCAATTATCGGTTGATTCATAATTAGCCTTTTATCAAATTTATGCATCTCTCCGCTTTGCATGAAGAATTAAGCGATCGTGAATGATAAAGGTATTAGCTTTGATAGTTGATTCAACTGATTGCCATGAATTTTCTCATTCCATATTATTCATCAATGCCAAGATTCTCATCTTTCTTGCAGAATCTTTTGAATTATCGTTGTAGATGGCTGTAGATTCCAATCCAAGTATATTGTTGACATCATAAATTGTCTACTTTATTTTATGATTCATTTTGAAATTAAATAAAAAATTATTCTTATTTGTTTAGTGTTTAGCAATATTTTCTTGAATTGAAATAAACAGGAAATCATTAATTAAGGTAAATAAAAGAATATAAAATAAGAAATAAATTATATAACAATAAGACCATATTTTTTAATAGCAGCGAAGTTAGACAGTTATAAGAAATATAATTACTTTTACATCAATTCAATAATCTGCTAAAACATTGCTTTAACGATCAATCGTTCTTAGATGGAAGAGTCAGATATGGATAAATATTATATCCGAATAAGAGATGAAGCTTTAGTCGAAATGATGTAGCATCTTATCGATTTAAAAATTACATTTTTTCTTCACTTGTTTTGTTGCAATACTTTGAACTGTCTGATGATATTGATGGATTCTGACATGTTCAATTCTATTTATTAATTTCAGCTACAAAAGATGCTGGAAAAGACTGCACAAATTTGATTACGATACTTTAAAATACGATGAGGAGGTACTTTTTTTTTTTAACACTGTCAAGTTCTTTCTTTCGCAATGCTTTTGATACTGTCTTTCATCGATTCATCGATATTTCTTTGTTCATCAACTATTTATTAACAAATACAAAATTGTCTAATATTAACACCTGGAATGAAACTTACCATTTTCTCAACAAATTTAATAGTTTTTCTCCCTCACCATCAATAATATGGTAATATTAATTTGCATTATTCATTGTTCATTTATTCACCTTCCATTTCAAATTTTATATTTTCTATTTCGCTGCAATAAATAAGAATTGCGAAGAATTTGACCAATGATTGAAATATCATTGAAAATGTAAAATACTCAAACAATTCTGATTTAATCAAACAAAATAAGCATCTAATAAATATTTTAAGAATTCATCAATTTTTTTCACTCAAATTTGAATTTTTATATCAAAGCATTGATTTTAAGATCGAAACAACATATTAAAATATTTCATTCTTGGTACTATATTTAGCAAATTCATATTTCATAAACTGGAAAATTGAATTCAAAATCTCGAATTGATCTGTAATTGTACAGAATTCGTAAGAATTTACATATGCATTTATATTCGTAAGAATTTACATACGTAAGAATTTACATATTGAGTTAGGATTTTAATTTATACTATGCATTCTTCTTATCAATTAATTTAAGTTCTCAATATTACATTAATAACTGTTAAACTATTTGATAGTGAAGATAAAAGAATCGAATAGTTGATTCGTCAAACCTTCTATCAAAACTTTGCTATTCTGATTTCTTAATTGTGTACATTAAAAATGCGTGGATACTTACTTCTAACTTATCGTTAGTTAGAGCATTGAAATATTTAGTATTATTAATGTTTTATAGTAATAATAATACTACACAAATCAATTTATTCAAATGTACAAAGTATATTCGATCATAGTGAAAAATCGATTACAGCATTGTTTTTATATGCGAAAAAAAAAAAAAAATTAGATGATTTGTTCGAAACAACAGTACAAACTATTAGCAAAATAGTGATCGATAATAAACTAGAATATCAGAAGATGTACTGTATTCCACATAATTCTTCAATTCTATTAACATATCAGAAGATGTACTGTATTCCACATAATTCTTCAATTCTATTAACATATCAGAAGATGTACTGTATTCCACATAATTCTTCAATTCTATTAACATATCAGAAGATGTACTGTATTCCACATAATTCTTCAATTCTATGTTAATAGTATCAAGCTCACAAATTAGGACTCTATCTCTCGAATAAATTATACATTTTTTTTTTTTAGATCATTCGAACTAATACATTAAATTCTTTGTTTATTTGATTCTTGAAATTGTGCCCAATTTTTGAGTACTTTAACTGAAATTCTAAAAGTAATAAATCTAATATTATAAATAATCAACGTATAATATGTTAGCAAAGCTAGAGAATTTAAAATTTTAACGGACATAACACGTAACAGACGTCAAACAACCACTCCATACTTAACGGGACATGCGTCTTTTGTAGTGAAGTTATGATAAAGGAATTGGTTTGCATTCAAATTGCTAACAATTTTTTGAAACTAATTGTATGATTCCGCGTTAGTCGTTGGTTTCTGTTAAGTCCCGGAGGTTCCGGGATTTGTGGTAAGATTTTTAGTGCATTTATCCGGATCTCGCATGGTGTTATACATCATGTTACACGTTAAATATTTATAGTACTATTCATATATCAGATTATTCCATTCATTCACATTGTTAGATTGTCGATGCCTTGATGAACTATATCTTCTCTTCAAATATGATAATCTTTGCTGAATATCTGGAATATTCGTTTTTTTTAGAATTTCAGGAAATGGATAGCAACAGCAACAGCAATGATAATGATCCATACAAAGAGGTCATCCGAGGTGGCTTGAAATTGAAGAAAGGCAAGTCAAAATTCAAGAAAAAGTAAGTTCTATGTTTAAAAATTTGGAGCCTTTCTTGGAATGATGCATCCTTGGAACTAGCATTTCCTTTTACGTAATATTCTTTGTAGATGGGTACTATTTGTATATTATTACCATGATATTATAGTAGCGGGAAATGCTATTATTATTGATCTGATTAATCCGCTCATAAAATAATATTTTCCATGAAATATTACTGCATTGAGGTCAGTTTGATAAAATATTTTTTAATTCAGTCTTAAATTTATTATATATATTTCCGAATTTACTTCATTCATATTGTTTGTGAAGTTTGTTGCATCATCTTTCTTCGAAATAAAAAGGCCGTAGTAAGAATTGAAACCTTTTAACTTGGTGGTATATCCGAAATACTGAAATAGAGAAGAGGATAAGTATTGTTTCGAAACTGGTTGTTATTTTACAATTATATGGCGAAGGAAGAAGGCAGTAATTTGCTTTGTTGTCTTTTTTGGTTATTTGAATTCATCATATTTTCCAGAAAAAAGAAAGTGTTGATCTGAAAAGTATTGACATAACTATCCATAAAGATGCTGAAGCAACAGTTACATATAAGACACCAGCAGAGATAGCATTTGAGAAGCGGCAGCTGCAAAATCAGGTAGGAATTGCATCTTTTAATTTGTTCAACTTATATAATAATTCAACTTTTTCAAAGTTGAAGCTGCGTGCTCTTTTTATTAGAGTGTAACTATAATATTTTAAACATTAGATATAACACACCAAGTAATTTGAGGTAAGACATGAGCGGGCTTAACATTTTATAAAATATTTTATAAATAAATAAATATAAGTGATTTGCAACACTATGGGAAATTTTACAACTATTTTTTACTAATTTTATAAAATACCGTAAATTATCTAATGATTAATATTGCTGTGATAAGCATACATTACAAAAGCAATTTATAACAGATATACCCGATGTTTCATTTTTATAATTATTAGTAATTATTTTCTTCTCTGTTAAGGAACTCATGTAAGTGCTTTGGAAAAGATACTGTTTATACTTTTATAGTTTGAACGATTGGCGAAGAAAGCTGCTGTAAGCCATCGTGAAAAAGTTGAAAAGTTCAACCAGCAGATGAGTGAGCTAACTGAATTCAACGATATACCCAAAGTTTCATGGACGAAGTGATTGTAATATAAAACAAAATCTTAGAAACAATTTTTGCTTGCAGTGCATTGTTACTTTATTGTTATTTAAGACTTTCATCGAATATAGTGATGAATTTATATTCTCTTCTGTGTGTATAAAGGAAGCAATCAAATATTTTTTCAGTGTAACATTTTTATAATTATTGAGACGTTCTTTTGAATCCATTCCTTATTTACTCTGAAGAATGATTATTGAATCGATTTCCATTCTCTTTTTTGTATATATATATTTTTGTATTATTAATTTTTAAACAGGTAAAGAAATTGATATATATATTTTGTACATCAATGATTGGAATTCCATTAGAGCTGTTTAAATTTATGTGAAATCGTCAGAATATAGATTGTTGAAGATTTTGTTTTCATTTACTTAATTACATAGAAAGAACAATGCTTAAAATAACAGCACTTCCAGAGAGGTTCATCGACCTATATGAACTGCGGAAAAGACATGCTCTATATCAATAGATAAGTGTGACGTTTAGTGATTCTTTTTTCACATCGATTAAAGATAAATGTAATAAAATATTCGAGCATCTTTTGATAACATGCTTCAATTTGATTTTGTATTATTATTGCTCTAATCAGTACTTATCATAACATTTTCATAACTCCGCATGTTTACATTGGATGCTAATCTCGGATTATGATTTAATGTCAGGACTTTTTCCTGAAATTAACAAAAGTAAGGTTGCATGTACTTTTGTTTGAGATTGGTATTGAAGTTAGATGAATCGACAGTCCAAAAGTGTTGAAACGGGTGATGAAACGAACGAAAATGAACCATCAACTTCGCATATTGTAAAAGACAAATTTGTTAAATCGTATACATACAGCAGTTGGAAAAGGTATTGTATTAAACTGATTCAATTTTTTAGAAGCTCAAATTTAGAAATGTAAATTCCGTTTCGAGAATCAATAATGTAATCATCAATGCGTAATGACAAGACTATTTTTGTGCTTGCGAAAATTGGACTGAAACATTAAAGAATTATGATGTGGTATAAACATTCCGTCATTTCAGATTACGTGATATATGTCGAGCGTTGCAAAAATCACAAGAAATGGCTATGATTCAACGGGAAAAATTGGATGCATTATTAGCAGATGAAGAGGACTACCGTGAACTAGTGAGTTTCGAAAAATCGGTCTCTTAATTTTGTTCTTACGAGAATGTATATTTTTATTGCTTAAGGCCGAACAAATAAAATGCAAACAAGTTGAACTACAAGGACTGCGAGACTATGTGGAGAGACAAAAATGTCGTATAATGACATGTCGTATGAAACTGATTCATTTTAATGACGAAAAATTTCAGAAAGGTATTTAATTTTTGTTATTATTTTTATCATATACTATTCATAAATTTAGGTAAAGAAAGAAATTAAAACTGAACGACCTGAAGCTAAAATAAAACTCTTGCTTGAGTAAAAAATCAAGTTTTTCCCTCTACTCACATCTTATTAACATCAGCTTTATTTTGGAAATTAAAACAATTACTTGGTAAGCGTAACGGAGAAATGAACGATCAATACTTTTAAAGAATTAAATAGATTTTATCTTAATACTAATTACTCGATATAACGAAGAGATTTATTAGAATATTAGAAAAACCCACAATTCGAGATCACGATTTTTAACCGTTAATTTATTACTTCAATCAAAAAATTATAGGTTTGTATTTCTGAGCTATGCATCAATTTGATTAAATGGTAAACTGTTGGACACGAATATCGTCTAATGCAATTAAATTCGTGTGGAAGAACGAATTTAATAGCCTTACGTTAATATGATTTTGCAGATATGATGACAAATAAACGATCAAATGAAGTTATAAAGATGCAAGAAGATTTGCTGAAACGAAAAGCTGCACTTTCTTTAGCGAAGTATAATTTTTATATAATTCCTTTCATAGATGAAAACGTAAAGTTAGGTTAAGGATCTATAGTATCTTATATAGGTTGGAATACTATTTCGTTGACTTCATGAGAATATATTTAATATAAAGGGAATCACTTGCTTATTTAGTAGCCTTATATAGAATATTCGATTAGCATATAAAAACACTTATATCGCCTATAATTTATGTCTGATATTTTAAGTCTTTTGCGAATTCACATAATACTTTTTGTTAGAGATAATTTACTCTTGATCGCTTCACATTTGGCGTGGCGTCGAAGGAAAATGGTTGACGATCTAATGCATATTTATGTTATCAATTTGAATGCATCACCAGAAGCACGTTTGATGTCTTCTTCATGTACTTGTCATTCAGTAGCTTGTATTGCTGGTCTTCATCTTCCGGATGCTTTATCTTTTCCTGGTCAATTCCTTGCTTTATAATGCATTTAAAGCTTCATTCTTCAATACCATTTTTAATTTGTTGTAGCAATGCTAATGTATTTATTGGAAATTTACTGAGATGTTGAGTGTTTGTAATCATGTGGTTTCCAGGACATTCGGATGTAGAAGTAAGTGCTGCTGTAGGATACGTTGTTCAAGTCTTGTCATTACTCTCTCGAATATACAATTTTCCATATCAATATAGAATGTGTTTTTCGGCTCAAAATCAACAATAAAAATCCAGTACTTGAGGAGACGTAAGCGTTTGTATTATTTCTTTAATTTAGTCAATAACGCTTATCTTAAAACTTTTTATTTTTATGGCATTTGTCATTAAGCTTTTTTCAGATAGAGAATGAGAAGTTTTCCATCTTTAGAATTTTCTGTTTAATTTCAATAGCAAAGCTTGAAAACAATTGATTTATCATAGTTTATTAAAAGGTTCATATATTTAGATATCCTCTGCATGGTATAACACGGAATCGTGAAAAATTTGAAGAAGGCATATCATTATTAAATAAAAATATATCGCAGCTTCGCTGGTCATTTAGTTTAACGACGAAAAAGTGGGAAAAACTCTATCAAATTTGCAAAATTTATTGCTTTATATTGTTAGCGAACGGTAACTTTGTTTAAATGGTTTTAATATTTTCAAACATACCATGGCATAACTATCTAAAGGAAAGTCTGGATTAAGGCAATAATAGTTAGCTTTGCTATGCTTTTTGTTTATTAAGATCATATGAAAAGGAGATGAGATTGTTCCGATATAAAATCTTGCGAATAACTTCTGCAAAGCTGTGCGTTACATGATCATAATCGATAATTATAGTTTAGTGTTAGAAGATGTTGGCGACCTGTTATTTACTATTCACATTTCAGATGTGATATTTCGTCGGATTCAGCATTTCAGAGACCATCGATCAGCTGCAGAAATTTTGGAAATATAAATACAGATTCGGATAAATATACTGAATTTAATCAGCGAATCAAACTTTCAAAAAGCACTGAATTTAATCAGCAAAGCAAACTTTCAAAAAAATGGATCCTTCAGTCCTTTGCAGGTGTTAAATATGCATTATATTTTTTTTATTTTTCATTGTACGTCAAAATGCTATGATATATAAGTGTTAAAGCATTTTGGCGTTAAATTTGAAATTGAAATAGAGACAAAATTTCTTTATACCATTTTTTTGTAAGGCTATGTAGAAAACCATTTGCAGGCAAAAGATATTGCTTCAGCAAAGTCTGCATTAGTATTTGACTCATCTGCTGTTGCCGCGTTAACATGGGTTTCTCCACAGAATAGTGAAAACGATGGAGCAAAAATTGTCTTCATTGACGCTAACCAGTTATGGTATTACATCAAGTTAATTTTTGTAAGTTTTATAGGTTGAATATACTTCAAGTTGCAGTCGATATCTTTTATGATAACGTATGTAAGTTTGATTTATGTGTCATAATTTCTAATGCAGCGACCAATAGGCATCATTAACTTCTTTATTTGTTTAATGCATTCAAAAACTTATTTTCACAGTATTATTACTAAGTGAGTAGTAGAATACATGGAAGTTTCTAATTAGTACTAAAAAAATCGTACTTTAAAAAAATGAGTAAAATTTAGGTTATATTTTGATGGGTTTTATTTTTAAATTTATTTATTTATTTCAGTCAACAACCAGGAAAACTAAATCGGTTCATAATATTCGTGATATTTATATTCAATATCCGGTTACAAATAATGTTTGTTAGCATTATACTTTTCTCTTTTCTATCTACTTTGCTTATGATAATTATATTAATTTATTGAAATATTTTCTATGTTTATATCAACCTGAACTACTCTAGTCTTTTAGGTTATCTATCACTGTTTTTAAAGCAAAATAATTCAGAATGGGAAAAATTTATTTCCAACTATGACATTATTTTAGAAGTAAGTTTTGTTAGTATAAGTTGCGTCAAAAGCACTGTACTAAAAGCTTTAGTAGTATTACTAATGTCTCCAATTAGCACCACAAATTGTTTTACCGTTACCAATTCGTCATAAGATTCTGTTTTGTTATCGGTGTTATTTAAATGATAATTTTTGTTTTTAACTTTTTGCTACAGAACTATTAGTGATACAATGAAATTTGATTTGGATTTGTGCGAGAAAAATTAGAATCAATCCATCTCTGTGCAGTTACGAAAAGATTATGATAATATGTCTACTTAAAAGTCAAATCTTCATACAAAATTTTCTGTGCCTTATTACTGTCTTGACATATGTTATTGTTTATGTAAAATCGATTTCTCTTATTTTTTATTTTTTTCTAGGCTACCATTTCTTTTTCACTTTTCAACATTTTGTTTACGCACTGTTGACAACTGAATTAGTAATTCTGCAGATATCCATACACTACTGATGTAGAATAAAAGGTGGTCAAATGGCAAGGGTTCATATATTTCCTGAAATTAGTTTTAATTTTTTATATTTGCTTTAAAATATTCTAATTCAAAACTTCTTTGGCGATTAGAAGGGAAAAATTTTAGCATATTTTGGTAATTGAACCTACGCTAACTTTCCCAACGTAATGTGCTTATAACTTGAAAGCTTTCATAGTTATGGAGAATTGGTATTGTAAGAATTTTATCTATTTAGATAGTTCATGTATTTTCTTTATTTAGACAAAGATAAGATTCTCGGAAGTAGTTTTACATTATCTTAAGATTGTAGCTTTCTAAAGATTTTCTGTGTCTGAAAATTTTTATTCAATTTCGAAAAACTTTTATCAGGTCAAGTGATTCTATTTTCGGGCATGTATGAATTATTTATTCTATTATATTTGTCGATTATAATTTTTCTTTGCTTTTTGTATTATACTACTCTCTTTCATCGCTCATTTTCTGATTTTTAATTCCCATTAAAATTGCTTTTTTTCAACATTTTATGCTCAGTTGTATATTTGCCATGCATAAGCATATATATATATATTTATGTATGTATTAGTGTATATGCATTTATACTCGCATGAATCTTTTCTTATTAGAATAATAGAAATTTTCTAATAGCTTTCGTGTCAATAACACTATTGTGATCCAAAGGTTATAACCTTTTATCTTAAATATATATGAAATCAGAATTGATGTTAGAAATTTATTATTATGACCGATTGTTTACAAGATACATCGCAGTTCACAGTATCATAGAGAGCAATACCGAATGTACATGGATTGATTATAGGGCTGTTATAAATTTAACGAAGAGTTTAAAATCACGATTTACACATTTTTGTTTGATTTAATTTGGTCTACTGAAAATTTGAATTAAATCTTGAGATGCGACATAGGTGAAATCGGATATACAGATTACTAATATCCGGAGAATTTTAATTTTTATTTCCGGTCCATACTGGTGGAAACATTCATATGCAAAAAGTACAAATTGATACAGATGTTGCACAAACTGGCGAGAAAAAGGAAATAGAGGAAGGGAGGGATATAGCAGATTCAGATGCTGAAGAAGCGTTGCTGGAGCCACGATTCAAATATTCCAGAATTTTAAATAATGTGCCTGAGGTAAACATTGTTGAAAATCAAAATGAAAACGAAGTCGTTGCTTTAAAAATTAATGGAAGCTTCTAAAAATATCCAACAAGTGAACAAAAATTTGTAAGAGTTCAAATTAAGTAAGGCCAGGATTTATAAAAATTTTTTTTGCGAATTTCGGTGATAAAATCTTTCTTGTTGTTATGTTATCAGATATTACGAAAAGATATGGCAACTTGTATGGCAATACATGATAAGTTCGCAGCGGTGGGTAGTCGTTCCGGAAATGTTTATATTATTGATCATTTCGGAAGCTTGCATCCTGAAAGTGTTAGCTTTAATTCTTCTCTTTAATTTTCATGGATAAGGAAGCATTACCGTGTGTGCGAAACACAAAGAGAAAATAAAATCAAATTTCTTGACCAATTTGAAATTTTTTTCACAAAACGAATATATGTTGTGAGTATCCCTAAATTAGATCAGAAACTTATTTCACTATTGCAAAGAAAGGCAAACTTTGCGGGTTTCAAGGTAGAAATTAAGTCAAATGTGAGAAATCTATTTCAGATATTTAAATATCAGGGCTATTCTGTAGAGGTTTTAATTTTTGACATTCTAAAATGAAGCAAAGAATACTTTTGCTAGTCGCTGTGAGTCAGTTATTATTAGAAAATAGCGAATTAGTTAGCATATTATATTTATGTATTTAGACAGCACGTCATCATCGATGTCCCGTTGCAAAAATATCAATTGATCCAACAGGATCATATTTCGTTAGTTGTTCACAAGATGCTCGAGTCAGTATTGCTGGAATAACTTCTTTTGAACTTGCTCAGGTATTGTTCTATAAACAATTTTTGTTTTATAATTTTTGATCATAATGCCAATATTTGAAATATATTAGGATATTATATTTTGAATCCTAAATGTAGAAATGAAGACAAATAAATTAGATTTTCCTAAGCAATATTCATATCCTGCGTTATATTGCAAATTGTGAACAAATAAGGATAACAAAAAGGATTAGAAGGACACGAAAAACTTTTCTTGGGAATTAAAATGAATCCAAAGTTATTTAACCTATATGGAAATGTAGCGTATAAGTATAACTATTCGTAACATATTTTTACACCCAATGTCTGTTTGAGCGGAGCTACAATTTAAAAAATAGTATCTTTAGATGATTCTATTTCAACATTTTCTTGCAATTAATGACTGAAAAATTATGTCTTGAGACATAATTTTCATTAAAAATAGTGACAAGACATTATTGTTAACGTACTATAAAATAGTAAAATAAATAGATTACGTTGGAGCGATATCGAGATGCATTATGTGGTTTTTATATGCGTTATTTCTAATCTCTAAGTGGAATGATTTAAATTCGAAATTAGAAAAAAGTGTTATATTGTGATAATCATTTCACTGTAATTGCAGATTATAGATTTAAAATTAGCTGCTCGATCAATAGCAATTGATCCAGATTTCACGAAACGTGGTTCAGGACATATGTTTGTAACTGGAGAAAGGAATTTGTTATTGCATCAGCGAACGTTTTTCGGTAGTTACAAGGAAAAGGTAGCATTTATATCATATCTTTTGAAGTGCTTTGATCGTATTATTTCTTTGTGTATGAATTTTCTTGCTTCCATTTCATACTGTTAGCCCTGTTACCCAATAACTATTGTCTTCTTTAAACATCGAGTTTTTCTAACATTATATCGCTGTATTGCGTATTCAAGAGAAGAAAGGATAGATATTTAAAAGTAGCCAAAAATATATCAGACTGCAGTTTATATCACTGTCAAATTGTTTTGAGATTAAGAATTACGTTTCGAGATTATATTCTATATCTTCTCTTACTTTTCAGTGTTTCATTTTCTGTTAAATATGACTTGAAATAATTCAGTAATCCTTTCCATAAGACAGCTAAAACCAAAGTCATAGTTTTATTTTCTTGTTTTTTCAGATATTGTATGAAGGTATGGATTGTGATGGAATGATTACTCAAATTTCTTGGCAAGACTGTTACATTGCTTTTACGAATGAAACAGGAACTAGAATATTTGATAAGTAAGTGTTAGCAATTTATGATCTACTTTGTTTTATATAATTTACAGATAATAGTTTTCTAACTTCCATAATATCAGTTAATGTTTCAATCATTAATAATATTAAAATCGATCAAGAATAAGTATCATTCTGTGATTACAACTCATTAATGATAATTTTATAACAGGTAGGTGTAAGATACTTTTGCTAAGCTTAATGTTCTGTTTCATTTCCGGAATGTGAATCAGTTAATTGCACTAGTTCAACCCACACATGAAAAACAGTCAACACTTGCAATTAAAGCTCAACCATCTCATTGTTGGATCAATAACGAAACGCTAGCAATTGGATGGTACGATACTGTTTCTGTATGCATTGTTATCGGTTCTTCTGATTCACAGGTATATTTCCATAAATTTCCTCAAATTTTAAATAATCATAGACTGTAGTTTTTAAATAAATTGTTGTTAAGGCAGCTACATCAACCGAAATGAAACGAGTGGAAGTGCATTATGCTTGGAAATTCGATATGTACATAGCTGATATATCGTTCACTTTTAGTGATGATAAATCTTATTGCTGGAAAGAAATAACGGTTTTCGGGATGAAGAAAACAGCAGTTGCAGCCGCTCAAAATGTGTATTTTTATTTTATTTCGTAATTTCTCCCTGAAATATTTAATACAAATTAATATATTTAATACAAATTAATTAATTAGTTTTTTCTTTTTACTCGAACATTTATTGATAATATTGCCATGATTTAAGTGATTTTTACATCTCATTTTTTCTACAGAATTTCATATTTAGTATGGAGAAGGCGATCCTCATTTACTTATTGTAACAATGTTCTAAAAAAAATTTTCACTTTTAAATGAAAAAAGAATCTAATTTTAAACTTCTCAATGTGATTTATTTTCAAAGTATTTTTAAAAGGCGCAGAATGAATGCGAGATGGTGTTGGCATTATTGGAACCAGAGGATCCAAGTACATTTAATTTGACTACCGAGGATAGAATCGAAATGTATACTTGTGATCGAAGCAACCTGACTTTGTTTCATATGTCTTCTCTTCCACATGAAAATGTGTACTTTTTGCTCGGCTGTCAAGAATTCATTGAGGTTAGGTTTTTTTTTCAAAATTTTCTCATAATTCCCGATTGTGTTTATTGATTCACTGTGTGATTTGTCATCATCATTGCTCAAAACAACTCAATTGGCTGATTTTCCCAGACCTTTTATCATTATTAGTTTCAATATTTAATAGAATTGGTGATTTGAAAGTATAAAACACTTCATTTCACTGTAATATGTGCTCTAGAATTAGGGTCGAAGTTACTTGTGAGAATATCATAAAAACTAAAACTGCAAAACACAGAGAAATCTATTTCTTTATTTGTTTAAACTTAACTTTTGCTGATATGTTAAGCAGAGATGACTTTGTAATTTGTCCTTCCATAGTTTGATTGAAATAAGCAATTGTAAAAGAAATATCGGCAGCAGTAGTTGCTTATATTTCTGCAGCAATAAATATTGAAGGCACAACCATGTTCGGCTGATGATCGAGTGCGATGGTATTTGGAGAATGATTTACTTTGTGATGCAATGCATTATTCAAATGAGCATAAAGCTGAACTTGAGCATTTAGATCCTGTTGATATTGGAAGACGTTATTTGAGTTCCCTCATCGAGCAGAAACGTTTTGCGGAAGCTGCGGCAAATCTTAAAACGGTTTGTATGTTTATTTATTTACATAAGTCTGAGAAGACCACTGATTATGAAGCTATATTCTGTTCCAAATTTACAGCATAACTTTTTCAGTTTATCTCATCTATTCCTCTACCTCTTTTTTTCGTTTGTTTAAATGTGCAGCAAGGCTATCTCTGCCAATTTTATACAGAAATCATTTGATGTTAAGGTTTGCGGGCGTCAAAAAGATCTATGGGAATATTACGTAAATGAATTTGAACAGAATAACGTCGTCCTTCAATTGGCAAAATATCTCCCAGTAAGAGATCCTCAACTAGAACCGGAATGTTACCAATGTGTATTGATTGCTGCATTACACAATCATCCAGTTTTATTTTATAATTTGATCAAAATCTGGAATCCAGACTTGTTCCGAGTAGGTCAGTGCTTAATTATTCGTCGCTTATCTATTTCTTTCACTCATGTTCGGTTTATGTGAAATTTCGAATGAAGAATTTGGGGAGAAAACGAAAAATTTCACTTTTTATTGAAATTTATAGTATTTCAGGTGCAATTACGGATATGGCAATGAAACGAATTGTACATGAAAATGTTGATCCACTGTTAGAAAATGATGCCATAGCTATTTATCGATCTCTAGCTCGCCTTTATTTGTATGAGCGAAAATATGATAAAGCTTTAATGCTTTATATCATGTTAAATGACAAAAATGTCTTTCAAGTCATTGAAAAGTATCATCTCTTTGATCTAGTGAGTCCTTTGCCTTTATGATTATCAAAATTATCCTTCTATATCATTTTTCTATAGCCATTCCGATTTCATTAGGAAAATTTAATGCTTCTTGAAACAATGAATGTTGAGAAAATAGTCATATCCATTTCCTCGAAAATATTTCGGAGATATAAGATTGAGAATGGAAGGCTAATGGAGTCACAGCTATATGAATGCATTAATTAGATTTCTATGTTATAGGTCAAAAATGACTTGGCAAAATTGATGGATATCGATGCAAATTTAACAATAAGATTGCTGATTGAAAATGTTGGAAGTCTTCCAACAAAAATGGTTCTATCTCAGCTCGCTATGCATCCAAAATTGCAAGTTTGTTTTGTTTTCTTATGTCCTGCCTGATTTTTGAAATGAAGAAAAGAAATTGGCTTGTCTTTTTCAATAGATGAAATATTTTTTTAAAATATTTCAGATAGCATATCTGAACAGTTTGTTCGAGAGAAATGAAGGAGAAGAATTTATCGATTTTGCTATAGGATTATATGCCGAAAATGAACCACGGCTTCTTTTACCATTCCTCCGGAAAACGGCAATGTACGATATAGCGAAAGCTATCGACATTTGTGAAAAGAAACAGTTTACCAATGAGGTTGCTAATTTGATTTTTGATTTATTTACTGAGGTTTTTTAATTACCTTAAGACATCGTATGATGAATAATAATAATGATTCAGAGCTGGATCCATACTGCTCGGAGTAAGCAATCGTTGGATGTGTCATAAAATCAAATACAAATCACTGTCAAGCTGAAGCTCCAGTAGCCTTAAATGATTTGCAGATGGTTTATTTACTGGGAAGAAGTGGAAATCGTATGAAAGCTTTAGATTTACTTGTAAATAAGCTTAACCGCATTGATAGTGCAATTGACTTTTGCCGTGAAAATGATGATTGTGATCTATGGAATTCACTGGTCGATGCAGCTGTGAAACGTCCGGATCATATTACAGAGCTTTTGAATACTGCCGGCAAATATCTTAATCCATTAAACATTATTGAAAAGGTTTTTTTTTCATGTTCCATTTTTATGCACTCATTATTATTATTGATTTTGTTCCTAATGAGGATATTTAATGGAGATGATAGTTTCTTTTGGAACAGTCTCATTTTTTAGGATGTCATCTTTTGCAAAATAACATGCTCTTGGTGCTTTGAATATATAAATTATGACATCTAAGTTTTTAGATTCCGAAACAAATGAATATCCCTGGTTTACGAAATTTGTTGGTAAAAATTTTGCGTGATTACGAATTACTTGTACAAATGCAGCATGGTTCTTTGCAAGTAACAGAAGCCGATAGTAATCAACTTTTCGCGAAATATTTATCAGATCGTAAACGTCCGATTTTTATCGATTTCAATCAATCTTGCTCCGTATGCAGGTTAAAAACTTGTCCATTTTGAAATTATTATAAATCAGAGTGGAAATTTCATCACTTTTATCTTCAAGCAGTTGGATTTCAGGGTAGCTTTGCTACAATGCGAAAAGCCTACTGATTGCAGACCTACGACCTGCGACATTATTGTTTATGGTTGTGGACATTCAGCACATACCCGTTGTCTGTATATCTCTCATTCAGATGAACGAATAACCATGGAAAGTAATAGGTGCCCTCTGTGTTTTGGATTACAGTTATATGGAAAACATTAGCATATTATCGCATTTTCGGCGATGTCTACTGGTTCACTTGATTTTTCAGTCTATTGTGATTTCCGTTGTTAAAGACAAATCATTCACTGAAATCAAATCTCATGAACTTATATTGCTTTTAGCATATTAAGAAATTTGCATTCTTAGCCATAGGTAAGCTTAAATTGCATACTTAAAAAAATAACCAAAGTAAGGGAAAACAAATTTAAATATGTAAAGCATCCTTCAATAACTATTTATAGATGATTTTCGACAAGTCAGATATAATAGTTAATCAAATAATGGAACTTTGTGATTCAATGTCTTCACAAACTTCATACATACCACAATAATGTTCCATTAATTGCTGTTGATGTAAGGGTTTGACATAAGGCGTATTATGTTATGCCCGCATACAGACAGGACCAACATCCAGAACTACATTCTCAATAATATTTGAACATTGGGCATTCTTTTGGTTAGATTTTCAAAAGAAACTATTAACTTAAGAATTTGCAGAACAGAATTTCGATAGAACTTGAAAGACATTTATTATTTAGCCAGAAAAAACAAGGGTACAAGGAAATACATGGAAAAATTCGGAGGTGCCATACATGAAAAATACTTTTCCATGCATGGTTTCCTATTGATCATGCCATCCGAATAGTCATAATAAATAATGATCTTAATGATCTTAAGAATGTAGAAATTATTAATATATGAAATAAATAATGAACTTTAATAAATAGTTACGTTATGAAGGAAGAATTAAATGTGAAAAAAATATAAAAAGGGAAAATGGAAAACGATACTGGTACCTTATTGGTAGGTAGATAACAGTCATCCTTGAAATATCATGATCGACAGAAATATAATTTATAGGCATAAGGAATAGAAATACTACAAAAAATAGAGTGAGCATGATGGGAAGGAAGTAAAATGTAGATAGGTCTATTACAGGTGGATGAAGTCCCACTGACGAATACTATCATCTTAAGAATGTAGGAAATTAGACTGAGTTATGTCGTAAAATATTGCAGTTTAAATTTTCTGTAATTACCGTAATACGTTGAACGAAGTATACAATATAACGATAGGAGTGCGATCATCAATTTATCAGGAAACTGATATGCAATTATTTTGACTTTAAAATGAGTTATATTCTGTCGGATAATTAGGCAGTTTTTCTGATCATAATGATGAATATTGGTAACTCGTCCGTAAACACATACGATACTATTCCAGTTATAATGATCGATGCTCAGTTTACTAACAAAATAAAGAAAAAGGGCAAATCCAACCAAAACAAGCTTTTTGAAAGCACTAATAAGAAATGTGGAAGCGAATGAGCTTTCGAACTAGGGAAAAAATAGTATGACTTATCAATTACACTGGACTTGAAAATTTGGGAACTAAGAATTTGAATTGATATCCACTGAAGATATTGTAAACGTATTATTGAACTATTATTATAAAACCTCTACAAAAACTTATTAATGGCAAGCATCGGTGGCAAATGTATCCAAATTATCGGTCTGTGGATTGAAGCATTTTAAAATAGCGAATAACCAATGTCCGAAAGCTGCACCAGCGATAACGGCTCCAGTTAACCAAATATTATATGTCATAGCAATAAGCATCAAACAATATGCCAACGTTAATTGTACAAAGTAAAGCATTGCCTGTAATGATAAATTATTTTGGTATTTTAATGAAAATCAGATCATTTCATAACGCTTCAGTGTATGTGCAATTAAAATGGAATTAATAAAAATTACCTGCAAAAATCGAACACCACGAGAAATTTCTGCATTTGCTGGCCTGAAAAATTAGTCGAGAAAAGTGCGCGAACTTGAAGTTACATACTATAAGAGAAGCTGAATTAGTAGAGTTTTATAAATTTCCTTCAGATTATCTGTAACAAGTCAAGCTATCAGAATGGTGTATGCTTCACCCAGCAATCCGGGCAGTTCTAATATTTATCGACATAAACTGAAACAAAATTTTTCAAAATTTTAAAAGAAAGATTATACATTTAAAAACAGAAATAATTTTTACAAAATTAATCGTTTATGGTTCCTTATTCAGTTAAGCAACTGACAGATCGCAAACCTGCTGGGAACCTGCTCATAACTAGGCGTTAGAGCAACCCTTAGAGGAGCTGATACAGAGGAACGATTGCAATCAATACGTTTGTCGTCATCTTGCTTTACTTCATCTTGTTTTATTTCATCATTGGCATGACGGCAACTTGGCGGACATCGTGCAGCAGAAAGCTGCAGATAAACACGAAACCATTTAATCCATTCGTAAAAACAAGCCATTATGAATATCAAGAAACAGGAAAGCAAAAGGCCTGCAATTACTACCAAGAATTAAATTACTAATTATTATCAACTTCTTCAACGAGAAATACTAGTTTGTCATGCACTTTTAATTCAACCACTGATTGCTGCTATTTCTTTTTTTGTATTTCCGCCTTTGCATATGAATTAAATTAAATTATGAAAAGATAAAAATAATGGCATTAGGATAAAGAAAAATACCAAATTCAAATGAATTGCTGAGAAAAATGCTAGACGGTCAGGAACGTAAAGATTTCTTCCTCTAACGAAATAAATGATTGATGGAAATATTAGAGAATTACTATCAAAAACATTAAAAAACTAACCGTACAAAGAATTGATTTGCCAAAACTCGAACAAAATTGTTTCATGATAGCCGGAATGAAACCACATTTTCATAGAATGCTCACTATGTACATCATGTTGAAGATTATGTATTTCGTCATGATTCATTAATCCATCATTCATATTATGTACATGATAATGTTCCATATGTCCATGATGTCCAAGTGTTTTGTCCTTGTCTATTATTTCAACATTATGTCCATGATTTCCTCCAAAAGAAAATAATATACAAAGCATATTTTATAAATAGTAAATAAAAAGTTTCTCTATTTTCAAAATATCTTAACGGAGTAGAAACAGGATAAAAAAGAAACAAAATAATTTAAACATTAAACTACTGACTTCATCTACATGAGTTTTAGCCTTTTTCTATCCTAATAATGTCTCTCCGAATGTAAAGCTGCCTAAATAAATTGGCAACATTAGATCTAAGACTAGCAACTTTAGATGCTATATCAGGCTATTCGTCCAGAGCTACAATACGGTAAAATGTATTACAAAACACAGAGAATATTTCAAATGTTATTACTTTTCATTAAGCCAAAGACAATAAAAATGTCACTGATCAAATACTTTGAAAGTTTCAAGCCATTATTGTAAGGCTATATTCCTAATCATAACCATACCCAAAGAATTATTTATCTTTGGTATGGTTAACAAAATAAAGAACAAAGAAGAAAATTATTTAAAACTTCTTTTCTAATACATATATTCTTACCTAGTTTCTCCCTTTTAATGATAGAACATGCAATAATTCCATCAAGGAACAAATGGAATGCAGCAAATAAATGAATATAAAAAAAAAAAAACCTAATTTGTTGTGATCACTATGATCAATTGCTAACTCATCCAGAAAACTCTTCACACCGCTTAGCCGATCAAATCCTAAAAATCGCTATCGTTTATCGAAGGTGCACTCAACTTTCCGTGTGTCATACTTGGTTCAATATTCATAACTACCTGAAATATATTAATTTTGACGATTAAAGGATTATTCATTCCGTCTGCTGCATACAACCGAAATTTGTGAAATCACGAATAATTCAGAATGATTCAAATGATAATAATCATACATTCATCGATATGATGAATCAATGATTTTAATATCATTTTCAAAGATTTTATTAATATGCGATTGACATCATGAAATTGAATGAAAAATTCCCGCTTACTATTATTGAATTAAACAACAGAATGAACAACACAAAAATTCTACGATGAACAACAACTATCCGTTTTAGGAATTTCCACAACCAATTAGTCTTTTCTCCAAAAAAAGAAAGAAAGAAAAACTTTAAAATTGGACTTCAAACACGCTAACTTTAAATATATAAAAAGATTCATTCTTTTAGATTAAAAATAAAAGAATAAATGAATTAACAATAAATTATTATCGATACTGTAAGTATATAAAATTGCTATTATAATTTCTTTTACTATCATCATTCGCTAATATTATCAGTGAATAAAATAATAATTACAATTTCTACTTTTCATAAAACATTTTGAGAAGTGAATGAAACAGTACTTCGAATAGTCACTATCATCACAAAACTACATGACAAGTATCTTCATATTGAAATCTTGTTTTATTTATTAATGGATGTTTGTATGTATGTGTGTGTATGTGTGTACCTTTCTGCTGTAAATGATTGGCATTTGATTATCACTGCCCGATCAAGTTGTAAATCAATGAAGCAGATACCTTTTCGATGATGGTGACTATTTCGAAGTACTATTCCAATAACTCTTCTAACTCTTCTACACTGTTTTTTTTTTCAACCACTATTTCTTCGTCTCAAAAAATTACTGACATTATCTTTACGATGTCTGCAAATTACAAACATAATATTATCCTAACAGTAAAATCAATAATTAGAAATAGCAATAGTAAAGTAACAATATAACTATTTCATTGATTTACAACTTGATTAGATAACAACGATGAATAAATATGCATGTAATACTGTAGCTCTTAGATGTACAGATCTTACGGCAAAGATAACAAATCAAGAAATAATATCAATTATTGCTATTTATCATAACATGACTTAAACCTAAATAGAAATAAATAATTTCAGACGCTCTCGAATTTATATTCAAAGTTCGAATCCACGATAATTCTAGCTCTCAGTTTATTTTATGATTTTATCTTGAAATAAATAAAATTGTTTCCAAAGAATTAATCGTTCCTTATAATACTATTTGTTCGAATAAAATATATGAACAAAAATGTGAAAAAAATTGGAAAAAGGAAGCAAATAATCAATTTGGTAATTATATTCAATTTCAAATAAAAAAGGAAAAATTTGTAAAAATTGCAAGAAATAATGAAAAAGCTAATAAAAACAATTCTTCTGCAATAAATCAAAAACAGTTCGCTCTTATAGATTAACAATAAATTTTCATTCGTATAACATTTAAAGAAAAATTCAACGGTTGAACTCTCAAGAAATATCACCAGGAAGTAAACTTCTCAAAAAGGCAAAAAACATTTCATTTCGAAAAACACTGACAAATTACTTAGTATTTCCGCAGTACATAGTGATATTTGAGGACAGTTTTCAAGAAAATAAGAAAAACAGATCAAATCATTTTTCTGAAATTCTGTCAATTTCAATTTTAAAACCTCGTCAATTTATAACACGCCTATTACATAAAGTTGTAGTTATAAACGATTTCAGCAGATGTAGAAAAACCGATGAAAAGTGTACAGATATGAATGAAATTAGTAATAAATTATAACAACTAGTAGTGCATTTATAGGAGATTTGATCAGCATAAAATGAAAGTACTGTAAAGTTGACAGATTGAAAGACATTTAATTAAATAAAAAAGTGAATCTTTTGATAATATCAATACGCCGGATATAATCATGCACCAATAGAAAAAGATATGCTCAAAATATAAATCAATTTTAAAAGAAGTCTTAAAAGAAACCTGTGTACCTTAATGACCCGCCACACTAAAGATACAAGAATTTCTATGCCATAATCTTCATGGAAGGAATACACATAATATAACATAAATTACTGATATTTTGAGAATATTTAATCATTTGTCTATGTTGTTCTGTTTCTCACACATTAAGAGACATACTGATTAAAATGAGTATATTATTAGGAGTTTTGTCACAAGATCTCCATATTTCCAAAAGAATTAACGATTCACTCAGTTTTAAATTTTCGATACACATTAAAACTGTGAAGATTAATCGAAAATGAAATTACTCATAGTTTCTGCGCTATATATTCACTACGATTAACTTAAAATTAGCTCACATTTCTTATGAAATTCTCTAAGGATTTATTATCTAATCATTATAGATAAAAACAAAGTCATACCTACAAAAAGAGATATTTATATTATAAAAAAATTGAGAAACAATATCGCTGCTCGGAAGTTTAGAACAGTTGGAAAACGACTTTGCCGGACTATTTTTACAATGGTGTTCGATAATGCCATTCAGATGTTTCAAATAAATGCTATTCCTTCATATTTGAATTTGCCAAAGAGTGATACTTCATCGAGCAATATATGGCCTATTTCATGATCAAATACTGTTAAATAACTAGCTACTGGGAATCCGTCTATTTCTTCTGATTTTAATGCCACAATAATTCGATCTTTACTACCAGGAACAAACTGGAAAGCTGAGAAGCCTCTCTCACTATTTAATGGACCGATCTGTTGGTATTTTACGTTAGAAAAGTCCTCCGAAGCAACAAGCAAATAATTTGTACCTGAAACAAGAAGTATAAATTCACGAATACATTAATCAGGTCCGAATCACAAAAGTTCTTAGTCTTAACTCTTTTTTGCGGATTAAATTGTAATCGTGACGTCAACATTTACTAACATATATTCTCGTACTCTCGTCGCTAAAGTATGCTTCTGAATTATGATTTTACCTTTATATGCTTATTTCCTTATTTTTCATTATCATCACATCACAAGTGATAAAGGAATCAGTGCTCAACGGTACTTGCATTCAAGACATGAATGTTAGAAAATTCATAAACCTAATTTTTAAATTTTTAAAAACACAATGTTTGTACTGGTGGTTTAAGTTTATCTAAAAACCAAACGTCCACTAACCTCTTCGTTCATCCTCTGCTCCGGTATATACTAATTTACTAGCTCTTCTAGGTAAGAAGAACCACTTTCTATAGATTTCGGACCATTGCACTGATTCATGTATCATATAACCAGGCCACTCAATTCCAACTGCCGAACGTAATTTTTTATATTCGTTAACCCAACTGATATGTTCAACAGTACCCTCAGGAGTTACGATCTGAAATATCTGGATGATATCAAAATCAAATATTGCTGGAACTCTATAATCCAATATAAAGGAGGCATTATCTTAAGCGTAACTGCTGCACTTGTAATCAAACATGACTATAATCCTAATTCAATCAGGCAGAGGCTGAGATATTGTTACAGATGCAACAATAGCAATGCCTATAAACACAACAACACCTCTAAATCCAACAATCCCCATAATCCACCCAGATACTACAGCTGTCACCTCAACAAACTCTACAATCATAAATATCTTTCAAATAATGATTCTAAACATAACACTACCGGATATCGCCGCAAGAGCACCTACTAATGCAAATTTTGTTTTAAAAATCAACCAAACTACTAAAAATTAAGAGCGACAGATGAAATAAATTTCAATAAATTTTTTTTTAGCATAAATAACGACTTTTGTTAAAACTCTACGAAATCAATAGATTAATAAAGGCCAATGATGATTTATGGTAACTAATTTTTAATTTCGACATGCAATAATGCGGAAGTTAATGAAAACAGAAATGAATTGACCATTCCAAACATAATCAAATATTTACAGTATAATTCAAATCCAATCTTTCGAGTTACTTGATCATTTCAATCTAGTGTGCCAACATTATATAAAAATTATCCTTAAACAGCTATGCGCATCATAAAAGCTAATTACAAATAAAGGAAAAAGTGGATGACTCAATGACTTTGTCATCATCATAATTAATCGTTTCCAAAATCAGCAGAGTGATAATGATTAATTCATTATTAAATAAAATTATTGATACACTTATTTTTATAAAGTATAAGAATGCACCTTGATCCACATCGGATCTTCATTGACAAATACACCCTTTTCAGTTGTCCATTCTTTTCCAAGTCCGCCAACGTAAAGATTGCCGTCTTTCACAGTCATCCATTCACCTTTGAAACCTTTGGTTGTATTTCCAGCACCGTCACTGAGATAAACCTTGAAGTGATGCAAATTTTATCCATTGAAAAAAAAACGAAAGATTTTTAAAAATCCAATTCAAGAAAATGGCAAAATTTGGCGGTTAAAAATCAAAATGAACGAGAAAAAAACCCAAGGGTAAGCCATATCTCTGTCGATTCGATAAATAATTCCAGTTCGATCATCTATTGATAATAATTTTCCATCAAAACGACAAGATCCGATAGTTCCATCGATCGTCCACCACCAGCAATGGTTGAATAAAGTGCAATCTACAAGAATATCTTATACATGCAAAGAAATATTTCGAAACAAATGCAAATTTAAAACTTATTTTATAATACAACAAGGTAATAAAAACCTAATCTCAAAAGCAATCAACTCTCATAAGTAACCATATTAGATAAATCCCTTCATATTAGTGATAGGATTCAAACCCATATAAAAATTGCAGAATAAAGACGTGGATCTACAACAAAACCTTATTTATGAATAACTAACTTCTACCTGTTCATTATTATTCCATTGGAGCGAAGCTTCAGTATATTCTTTATTTACTGTGAGAATACCAAATTCAATGAAACTCTGCCATAGATTTTCTTCTGTCGGATGCTTACTACTTTCGTCAAGATCCGTCACAACCATTATACGGAATTGATGGGATCCATCATTCAGCAAAACTTCATGACCTGTGCAAAAATCCGCATGAGAAATGTTATTATAAAAGTGAATCTTATAATGAATCCTGCATTACTTCACTCCATAACTAGCATTTATTCAAATGCAAATAAAATATCATGCGCAATGAAGTGATGTGAAATAAACAAAATAAACTTAATAAGCTTATATAACATAAAAAATATATATGTCGGTATTTCAGTATCATCAGGAATGTGAACCGGACAATCATCTAAGATCAGCAGGTGATTTAAAGGTAAGAAGTGAACTCGCACAGGCAACGAGAATGAAAATCATTTAATAAATGATTTTAATTTCGAACCAGTAAATAATTCACTCTTTATATATATGTTTAAAAAAACAACTATTTATTTCAAAATCATCCAAAAAAACATAACAGAAAAAAATATGCATATCGAGACTTCAAAATCACTATTCATATCCTATTTTTGATGCAATAATTCATTCTTGGAGTAGGAAATATTAATGTTAATTATGATTTTGAAAAAAAATGCACTTGTTAGAAAGAAATATATATATTTCAAACCAGTGAATAATTCACTTATTAAAGGAAAGCTTTATGAAATGGATTAGAAAACATTGACATTAATTATTATTTAGTACTTACCAAGTTGTGATGCATTGTACGGCCGACGATAACATTCTAATTTTTGCATATTTTTCGTTAATACAAAGAATGATGCACATAAAATGGCTACAAGTACAGCAGTAGTTAAGGAAAAACCGGTTGACGATCCATAATTATCATTCTTCTGAATTCTTGCATACGTTTCAAGATTCATCGCCATGTAATTAAAAGTTGTGCAGATTAAAACAAACTGACAGGATATGGAGAATCTGAAACTGTTTCAAGTAATGATATCGCATGCATCAAATAATAGCAATTCAATTATACACATTCATTAATGTCCAACTGCTGTCTCATCATAATATCATATCTATTAATAGAAATTTTTCAAATGTTTAAAATAAACAAATCAGTAAGAAATTTGAATAAAATGGAGAGTAGGAAGAATTTAAATATTTTTCAAACAGAAAAATTTTAACTTCAAAATGTCTATAAGTATAAAAAAAGGACAAGATAAATTTAACTTTCCAAATGCAAAATAATTTAAAATTTAAATGATACTTAAATGAAAATTTAAATAAAAATAAAACGATTCGAAAACAAGAAAAAAAATTATGGAATAAATTTAAATTCAAAAAAAGAAATTCATTCCCACATTCGTTGATATTTCTAGCAATTTGAATACAAACCGTTTATGGTGGTGCTTCGTTTATTTGAGATGTTTTCGTTCGGTGTTCTAAGAGAATCTGAGAGGGGACGTGAATTCATGTGATTCATCTTAACCTCTAGAAAAGGATTCATAACAGTTGAAAGGATTCGCTCAAATTCTCAAATTCTAGCAATTTATTCATTCCCAGACTTATTTGCATCATTTTCTGTCATCTCCTTGATTCTAATCTCATAATCGTTAGATCTCAGAATCCTTCTACAACAGAATAAGATTCTTATGAGCAAAGAATTATAGATAAATTTAAATATTTTCGTACTTATTGTAATATTTCACTTAGCATGATACCATTTACTGGTCAATTTTAATTTAATATAGTTTTTGAGGATGGTACCATAAATATACTATCTAGTTTCATTCTAAAATATTTTTGCTACCTTTATCCGTGGAAATGTGATTATTGAGATCACTATAGCAATGAAACATCGCATATTGACGATAACAATAATCTTATCAGACCAAGTACTTCGAATCCGACTAATGACTAATGATTGGTAGTGATGTAGCAACATGCTGAGAAATAAGCATAATAAAATGAATGTATTAAAAACTAAAATTGGACATAAAATGAACATTAAGGAAAGTAAACGAAGACGAGTAGTAGCTGATAAGAATTATTGTTATCATCAGTTGCCGAGCGTTTACAATCTAAGCAGAAATAATTATAAAATCAAAATTTGTAGTCCAGAATGTTAAAAGTTTCATGTTTACTCCTCGAGACTATCTGGTAATGATTATATTTCACTTTTGTCCACACTCTAGCTATTTTAGTCAATTTAAAATATCACGATAACAGCAAATTCGCAGAGGTATTAAAGAATTATCGAGTAGAAAGTTATTCGATTCTCGAGAATGTAATCAGAAAATATCAAAGTTTTTTCATCTCAGCTATAAAATATTTAGCAGCAGACACTCCCGTTATCATTAATAAGTAAGAATGTAAGTATTGACGAGTAAGAATGTAATCACGAGATATCAAAGTTTAAGGAAGTTACAAAACGCATATTCTCCTGAATTTCCCACTTCAATTTCTCGTCTCATATTTTGTGATGTAATAAAATGCTTCGTCGAATAGTCGCATCATTGTTTTTAGTAACATTCTGACAATTTATTTTATTGAAGATAAGGAAGAATTAGAGAGTAAAAGATCAATTTTTTCCTTATCAGTTTTGAAATTATTATTTAAATAAGAATTTTTCGTTGTGACGTTTTGTTTAACTACGCTTTTGTTGTTTACAAACTGAAATTAAGATGTAGTTCAGCAATTTCTTTAATGTAAACGAATAGTTCTTTTGAGGTCAAAAGTCGAGATTGAGAACTACTTTCGAAATGTGAATTTATCTCTGCACGAAATATAAGATGATCCATATCGTCTTACTGTTAGTAGATCAAATAGGAAAGCACTAACTATTAGGTGATGCGAGAGGAGCCTATTAAAATATACAGAGAGTTATATTTTTCTTTTGTTTAGACACTTCTCAATTTTCGTCACTGATAATTAATTGTAATATGTATAGATGTTATCAGTAGATCAATGAAAGCTCCCACAAGCTGGCTCTTAAAATTCTTAGAAATTGCAAAAATATCATCAATTAACTGCCAGATTGCGTATATGCTTTTATATCCATAATTAAGATCATACGACAAGTAAGCATATGGACTTATTGTCATAAGACAAGCAAACAAGGAATGTAATTGAATCTATAATTACGAAAAACAAGAAATCATTTTATGCTAAATATTGATAAGAAATTATTTTATATCATAAAACAGAAAGGACACAATATTGCCGGAAGGCGCAGAATTTTCGGATATGATACTCAAAAATTTCCTTTGTTTAAATTTATTATTGGATTCAACTAAAACGGCATTGAACTTTAAATCTGGCTGGCCTCTTTTTATGACCAATAATCAACATATCTTTTACGTAACTAGTCGTCAATCAAATTTAATAACGATAAAGTAGTAAATCCGAAAAATATGAGTTCAGCCAAGCAGATAATTTCTCTATACTTTTATGGCACCCTTCCTTTATGAGCCATGTCATAATCTCCTATCAATGTATTGCTTCTTTCAACCTTAAAAATACTTCACAGATTGCAAAATCATATGATTTTACAAGGCGAACATGCAAATAAATGGGATAAGCACAATACGATTCGTCGATAGATTGCAGAACACTACCAGAATATTTTTTCAAGCTTATATTTCAAAATTAACGGGCATTTTCTTGAACACAAGAATTTCCCTGAGATAATCTGGAGATTTCTCCATAGTATTTTTATCGAAACTTCGACCAACATTTAGAAGTCACTGATTCCGATGATTGATATTGTCTCTTCCATCTTTCCTCCAATTTCTTTTTCTGCTACTTCACTTCCTTTATGGCGCTTGAGAAACATGATAGAACTGCGTCTTAATTTAGTTCTAACTAACAAATAATTATAGGTCGTTTTCTGTTTACATCAAATATAAATATGGCAAGAGACTATCTTTTTAATTTTTTATTTTTGACATTAGTAGAGACATCAATGTTTCCACTACAAGGTACTTCGTGAAAGCAGGAAAAACAGGAACTTACCGAAGTTCGTGCATGAAAACAGGAAAATCATGCACGAACTTTTTTTTAAGGAACTTACCGAAAAAATCAAGGGCGATAATAATGAAATAGGATTGATAAAATTAATCATGGAAAGAATGAAGTCAACTGAAACATAACTGAATTGAATTATATAAGCAAGAACATAAAAGTTGAAGCGATATCAATTGTAAAAAACAGAATAATTTTATATTCGTACTGGTACAACAAGATTTTTTGTATCAACAAAAAAATAACGGTATTTGGCAAGGCAGCAAAAATTTTATAAAAAAGAAAAGATAGTGCGATCACAGTTTGAAAATAGCTAAAAATTGAAATACAAACAAATACAAATCCTATCCACATTTCAGTATACCTATCCTCCATTTTGAAGCCAAATAAACGATAAAAAATTTTTTCCAAAATTAAAAAAATGTTTTCTAACAGAAGGCCATTAAGGAAGATACATTACATACAAATAATATTAATTTTACGCCTTTCCAATGGTTCTGTGCTACCTGAAAAATAAGACTGATAAGAATTTGTAGACATCCCGATTTTTGTATCCGAACTTTGAGATAAAATATGTATATAGCACGCATTTCTCATAGAATAATGCACACTATTTCAAATTATAACGTACTTGATCAGATGATGATCAAAACTGTTAATCAAATTATTGCTGACCAAAGTTACAAAAACTAACGTTAATCCAAAAAGTTAAATATTTTCCACTTTACATATAAAAATTCATATAGAAAGACAAACAAACTTTATTCAAAAACAAACTTTTTGGTCGTGGCATTGGTTTTTGATCATCGGACCCGGAGGCGGAACACCCGACAGAAGTGCCATTTCAGGAGGAGGCGAACGACCATCATTTGAACCACCGGATGAATAATATAGAGTCCCACTTTTGCTATTTTGCTTACTGATTATGCCAGCAGAATGATCTGCAGAAAATTCTCGATATCCAGGCATACCTAAGACTGGGAAATAATCCGTACGAAAGGGATGACGACCATGTGAACGTGAACGCATCCTCCTTCCTTCCTAAAATAATCCAAAAAGGAGATTATTTATTTCCTAAAAGGAAAGCAAAAGATAAATCAACCAATAATTAATAAAACATATAACTGCAACAAAGAGATCTTATCCTTCAGGTCCAGATGTTAAGATTTCTTAAGTTACTCGAGATTCTCCATTACTGCATAATACTAAAATCTTCGAAATTTTCCATTACTGCGTAATAGTGCAAATCTCTTTCAACAGAGGCCACTTGCGACCAGGACTTTTGAAATAGGGTTGTTGCCATTTACTGAATAATCTTACAGCATTTTCGATTCAGATGCCGAAAATCTTAAAGAAACTAACCTTCTTATTATGTGACTGCATAGCAGCCATGCTTACACCCACATTATGCTCTCGTTCCCTGATACTTCGTCGTTGCTTCGATCCTCTATTGTAGTTGATATTACCATTTTCTGGTTTCACATCATTTAACATGGGATCTATCTTTGTCATCTGCGACGTTTCTGCACGGGATGAGAAAATCTACAACAAAGATTAATCTGCAAGTTAAACTCTATTTTTTCCCACATTCAACAATGCTTTGGAAAAATATATGCGGAAAGTAGATTAAAATAACATAAAAACAAGCCAGGATAAGTTTTAATTAAGAGTTCCTCTTTTCTTGTTTTATATTCTTCAAAAAATAAAGGTAAAAACTAAACCCATCTTTCATTAAGCTAATTTTCACTATCTCTAAAATTTTAATAATCGAAAATATCCTAATATACAAGGAATTTTATGAACAAGCAAACCTCAGGTGGCTCATCATCCCAGAGAGGTCGCACATGGGATAATAAAGGTTGCGTAACTAGGCCACTGCAGCGTGGTATACCATAATCACGATCTGATGATGATGGCGAAATATTTAACACATTGGCGTTATCAAGAATATTGGATGATGGATTTGATAGATGAGCTTGCTCCAGTGACTGCAATTTCATTCTTCATCTTAAATAATTTCAAAACTAATAAATAAATAAAACTATAAAAATAAAGAAATGGATGATAAAGTTAACAGATTGACACTTCTTGAAAATATGCACAGTAGCGGTGCTCGTACAAGATCATCTATGAAGAAGATATATTCAAAAAAATACTAAAGAAAAATAAATAAAATGAAAACCTGTTGTTGCAGAGCTGCTAGCGTTTGTTTACATTGACGCATTTCATGAAAATTACGCGTCTCCAACTTGGTATATTCTGCCTTCAAGCGTTTTAATTCTTGATCAGCTTCCTAAAAAACGGTATGTTCTGAACAGTTATCCACATATTATTATTCAAAAACTGACATTTCAAATTAGAAGATTTCATGTATCTCAACTCAAAATCATTGATGCATTTTTTAATTTACGAACTATAAACTCTAAACCATTCCTACAAAAAGAATTTTCATCCTTAAAAAGAAAAACTATAACAGCGAAAATTCTCTCAGTTTTTTAATCAATTCGGTTCAACTTCTTTGTTATCAGATAAAGAAATATATTAATGTTTCAACTGAGAATACGGCCAAAAATTGTATCACAAAAATTTCACAAAAGTAAGACTAGCTAAATTACCAATAGTTTAAATTCCACAGCTTTTTTTGATCTTCCAATCTTCTTACTTCTTCTTGCCATTTCATTACCTCACCACGCAATTTTTCTGTTAATTCTTCCGTATTTCGTAGTTTTGCTTCCTTCAATTGAATGGAATGGTTAAAAATTTTTACATAAATATAATTACAATTAATATTTCGCTACTCTTAAAAATTTACTCGCTCTTCGACCATCCCTAAAACTCTTTTGAATTGATTATGCGCTTCAATTCTTTCTGCTTCTTTGCCTCCACTTCTTTCAATCGCTTTGCAGAATCTGCTTCGGCAAATTCAACTTTACGCATCAAATGATCCCGCTCATTTAAGTGCTTCTGCAGTGTCAATCTAAACGTGATTACATGAAATAAAAAGAAAATTAAATTGCATAAATAAATAAATCAACCGGATAGTATATTAAATTCATCTAAGATTATACTGGCAGTGTTGTAAATAAAAATACCAGAAAACGCCTTATTTACTAAGCCAGCTAATACGTGACTGCATATAAATAAACAAAAACATTTCTAAATAAATAATGACATTCTCGAAAAAGATTAGAAAGTTAAAATAATTTGATAAATTATTGCATCATTATATAGTTCAATAAAACCTTAAATCACTCACTAATGAGTTGAATATAAAATGGAAATATTTTAAGCTGTTCTTTCTAATCTGAAGAAATTTAGTCTCCCAAAATGCAAAAAAAATCTTATACCAAAAATGTAAAATACAAAAGCTTTTGTCATTCAAAATCTTTCACAGTATAATGTTTGTCTTATCAGTCAGAATTACAGTTTTCGAACATACTTTGCTTGATCTAAATCAGCCTCAACACTTTTTAACTGCACTCTGAGTTTCGTGATTTCCATAATTTCAGCGGGCGAAAATCGATTTTTTTCGGTTTTTCTGAAATCTCTGTTGCTGAATTATCCATATCATCTTCATCAAAATCTGACCAACCGTTTTTTCCTAAATAAATTTCATGAGTAAAATTTTTAAGACTACTTTTGGAACAATCATCTGCCTATCTCAAACTTTTTCATTGAAGACATATCTTTATCTAGTTAGCAAAAGATTAATAGTAGTCAATTAAAATAATTAATATAGAGAACCAAATCCGAACAGCGAACCAATTTTACATTATATATGAAATGATAATGGCAGAATATATGAAAAAATTATAAATGGACGACAATAAACGACATGAAAATCGAATGAATTTAGAGAATATATGCGCAAAACTTAAAAAATTTTCGATGATAATTCACCGATATTCTACAATATTTTAATATATCCCTTAAGACTGATCATAGAGCATCTTCAAATCAATACTAAGCAAGAAAAGAAATCCGACCATTTACGTCTTTTTCGACATCCCCTGTCTTATCAACTGATGATCGCTCATGGACAATAACATTACTCGAACCATGTATTTCATTAATAATCTCCGATAACTGAACAGTTTCATTTTGCAGTTCTTCCACGCGTTTATTTAGTATTTTGTTTTCTGACAAGGATGTCTGTAAAAGATATAACTGAAAAGACATCCTTTGAGAATATGGCTTTCTTAAGGGCATCAATTCACTACAGAAATGACTATAACTTAATCTCACGGAATAAATGTATATCCTTGAAAGAATCCTGATTAACCCTTAACAATAAAGAATTTTCTGCTTAAGAAGAATAATGCACCAATCGTTACTTTCAAATGATCTTTCAGATTTTCAATTTCGAGCGAATGAGAATTTGCTTCTGATTCAAGACGTATTAACTGCGCATTTTTTTGGCCACTTCATTAATCAAACGTTCATTCTCCTTATGCAATACTTCCACAGCGGTATGTATTTCAGAAGACTGCTTCGTTAGCAACTAAAAACATATTTCCTTAAAACGCATTATTGGGTAAACAAAAGGCAGAATTTTTGTAGATAACAAACTCGTTAATTATTTTAATAATAAAAAAACAGTTTCTTAAATTACCTCTCCTACTCTAACAAATCCGAATTTTGAAATATATGCCACATTTTACAAAATTTGAAATTATGCTTAAGATCTAAACTCCACTACCAATCCAAAATGTTATCGATCTTAAAAAAGAAACCTCATTTTTTTCCCCAAGATTTTTATTTTGTTCCGCTAAATCTCTACATTTTCGACGTTCTCTTTCCATCATTTGACTCGTCTCATCCGTTTCTGCTTTTAAGTTATCATTTTCTTCCTCAAGCATATGATACCTATAAGTCTGTGCTGTAAGTACAATATTCTTTAAAAAGTAAGACCTTTTTTATTATTTGGGTAAATAACACATACTTAGCTTTCAATTCATCCATTTCCGACTGCAAGTTTTCAAATTTCTCGTTCATTTCAGAATTCCACGCATTTTTCTCTTTCTCCATTTCAGCACGCAACAACTAAAGCATCATCTTATCAAACAAGAAATCGAAAAAACTGTATTTTCTGAACAAATGATTCTACACTCTCTATCAGAAAGAGAACGATGGAAAATACTTGACATTTTAAGTTAACAATTTTAAGATGATCTTTACATCACGTAGCTTCATTTAATTTTTCCTACCGCTTCCAAATCTTATGATTTACAGTGTGATGACCATCAATTACGAGGATAATTTTACAGACAGTCAAATTATCCCACATGAAAAATATAAAACGTCTTTAAATGAAAATGAAGGAAAAGCTACGAGGGAAAAAAATATTCAATTTGCCTTTATTTGGATTTCACGCTGTCGAATGGTTGTCAGTGCATTATGCAATGTTCTCCGATCAAAAATATCCTTGTCACAAGTATCCGCAAAAATTAGCACCCGTAGTAAATGAATCAGCAAACAAATAGGAACGAAAAATGTCACCAAAACTCCTAAATAGAATTTGTTCACTACATCCCATAAAATAATAAACACTTGAAACAAAAATTTGTGAAATAAATGATCGGACAATGGATATTAAAAAATAAGCATAAAGAAAATATGTGTATGAAAAAAATAAAACAGTTTAGTTTTTTGGATCTGATAAATCAACAAAAACAAATTATGCTTTAATGATCAGAAAATCAGACATCTAAAACAAAAATGGATTGATCTTGCAAATGAAGTTTCGGATTTTAACATTTAATTCCATTCTTATTTTCCCTTTGCCAATAGTCCGGAATAGTTTTTACTAGTTTTAATTATAAAAACCTAATCACGAAACCAATACTAATACCTGCATCATCAATGTTATTTAGTGGTAATGGTAACATATATCGCGCAATACCAATCAATTTGCTGAGCCATCTGCCAATCACAAACAAATATCCTGTCTCTATCTTTTCATCAATGACAGGACTATCATAAACCTTATCACACTTTCCTCTTACGCAATAACCCTGTAAAAAAAAGGAAATGGTAAACAAAAAAATTTGTATTAGTATTTAAAGAAATGATAATGCAACATATATTTCAAACTTAAAACTGCGTCATTAAGTAAGAAACCAAACTGTTTCATTCTCTATTAGAAGAAAACTGATAAAACTACGTGGAAACGGATGCTTAGTTATTTGAGCTGTTAGTCAATAATTAATATTTACCGATTCATATATTTTATCTAAGATGTAATTTTCCCGTTTATTATGCTTTCAGAAAATATGTCCATCGCACTGTACATCATTCATTTTGCTATTTTCCATTACCAATACAAACTATTATAAACTAGCATACCAATCCGTCTTCTTCCATAATATCTGTTTTCACTTCATCCTCTGTTTGTATAGGTTCACCAGCAATTTTTCGCTCTTTGTCTATTTTTGTTGTAGGATCCCCTTGTATTTTCTCAAATAAATAAAAATAAAACCAAGTTGAAGGAATTTCTTGAAGTGAAATAAAAAGTTGATGAAATATCAATCATTAGAATTATATAGTACAAATCTTTCAACAACTGATCTTCTTTCATAGACTGATAACTTTTAACGTATCTACCATTCTGCCATTTATAAAAATGCCTTTTTGATGAGCACTTTATAATGAAATTTTTAGACTTTCAGAAATCAGAAGACAAAAAATCTTACAAATATTTGGAAAAAAGATCATAGATATTTCGAAATTTTTTTCGAAATATCTATGATCAAATAAAGCAGCATAAAATTAAAATGTAAAACTAAGCACTAACTACAATATATTTTCGCCATTATGTATTTTCGGCTAATTCTAATACGACCAATTTTCAGAACAAACATGAATAAAATTTAACTGCTATATCGAATTTGAGATTGATATACCTGTTCACTAGGCAAGGTATTTTCGGTTTCTGATGGATTTATGATATGAGAACGTGTTGAATCTAGCGGTAGTATAGAAGCGATGGATACCGGTGGTGATTCAAGTAGCAAGTTAATTGTTGTTGTTTCTATACCTTTTTCCTCTGATTCCACCTCCATCTTCATTTTCTCTGTAGAATCAAACTCAGATGATGCGGTAACCGGATCAAACTGTGCAGCGAGAGAGGTGGCGGCCATTGTTGGTTCAACATGAGGATGAACTGATACACGCAAAACATCCTCATCTGTGCGAACAGCTGCAATATCACCTGGAGATGGTATTTCCGATTCAGTAATATGGTGTTTTGTCTCAAGAGATGATGATGCTGATGATATAGAAAGAGAATCTGAAGGAGCAGTGTTTATTTCTACTGGTGGTGTCCCATCTGAAGTCATGCTGCCTGAAGTCCGAGGTGTATCGGCATAAGAAGGGGAAGGATTTGGTAAAGACAGATTAACTGAAGAAGGGAGAAATTGATTTCTGATGTATTAACCGGCGTGGGAAGGAGATTCGACTCCGGAACTGCAGCTGATGAAGGGGTGTTTATAACTTGCGAAGGAGATTTGGTATTAATTTGCTGCATAGACATCGGTTGAAGGGACTGAGTAGGCAACACTTTCTCTGCGTTTACAGTGTTTCGTACCGATGGTGTTTTTTCTGTGATAATTCGGTTTGTGGAAGATTACTTTCCTTTGCAAAACTAATATCAGTTACAGGCAAATTTTCCAACGTAGTTGATACAGGCAAATTTTTCCAGCGTAGTTGATGTTTCATCCATAACTGACGGAATCCTGGGCAATACTGTTTCAGAAACATCAGGAGTGATGTTTGCCGTTGATCCTGAGTCTGGTAGCGACATAAGGGAAACAGGTTCAGGCATTATGTTTTGTTGTACAGGAATCTCTGACACCACATTAAATTCAGAGTCGAGAGAAGGCACCTGGAACAATAAAATAGATGATGCATGTCAAATTGAATTTCCAAATGTTAGAAAAGTTCAACAGCTCAAAATCAAAAGTTTAAAAATCATGCAGGTATCGAACATCTTGGTGCTGTGTTGAAGTTATTGTTCCACTACGCATTTGTTGCGGTTTATTCGTTGGGACATTCACTGCCGGAAGTGCCTGGAACATGTGCTACAACTATTAACAATAAAATAACTAAACTTTACTTATCAAGACATTAGTTTAGCAGCATGAGATTCACAAATGCGAGAGTCAACACACTGCACAGTTGCTAAATAAATAATTAAATACAACACAACAGTATAAAGGCTAAGATTACCATAGTAAAGCTTATTTTATAAAACGTGATTAAGACCGTTTCCGATAAACAAGCTCATTACAACATACGTTAAATATTCAAAGAGATAATCAAACAACAATTAGAACAAACAATACTAATCCGCATGAAAAATCGCTGACATATTTCTCATATTTTAGAACCGTTTTTAATTAAAATTTGTAATTTTCCTATGATTCGACACCATAGGATATTAATAAATAATCTAACAATAGAAAAAAATATATTACTGTTGTTTCAGAAGAAAGAATCACAGGTGGAAGTGTATGCTGCACAGTTCGGATCTGTTCTTGCGAATTCACATGCATGCTACGATCATGATAATGTTCATGATCATGAGCTAGTCCGTGATCATGGGAATGCCTTTGTCCATAATTATGCGAATGTCCATGCCCTTGACAAATTCGAGAATATAAATGATAGAAATTGAATGGTTTAATAAAAAAGAAACTATTTTTAGAAACTTCTCTAAGCTACTAAACTTCTAAAAACTTCTAAACTTCTAAAAACTAAACTTCTAAAAACTTCTACTAAACTTCTCTAAACTTCTCTAACTTTACCGATTCTACTCAGTCTAGAGACGCTTAAAATATTCTAGACTAGTTCTGAACCAATGTCGAGATTAAACTATGATATATTATTCAATTTTTTAAAAATTCGGTTTAGCAACTTCGTTTATAAATATTATGTTACTGATTCTTCGGATAACGATGAAATTCAGCTGGTAAAAAAACATTTTAGCTATCAACTGAGCATCAAATTCAAGCTACTGAATTCAAAAAGGAAACCTTCGGTATCAGAAAAGTAGCCCAATGCAGCGTAATCGATTTTTCTATTGGTAATTGTCTTTCAACAGAAAGACGTTGGGCATTAACTTCATAATCTTTAATTAACTCTGGTAAGGCTGCTTTGATACCTTAAATTTTTTTCTCAGTTAGAATAATATCGTCAACAAAATATTCCGCATTAGAGTTGCCTTAAAGCATCTGTGCATAAAACAACATAAAAATTTTTAAAATATAGTGATGAAACAAACTCATGATGCAAGAAGTTAGAGAATTATTCAATACCGATTAATCTGTGAGAAGGATGATCACGTGGATCTCTACTGATCATAAACATTGTTTTATTGGATTCAACCGCATTTTTGAGAAATTCCACGTAATCATCGAGATTAATATGCATCGAGAAAAATTTCCTTTCCTTGCCGGTTCACGAACAAGCTGAAAACAAATAAATTTTATTAAATTATAAATTTAAACAAAAAGTATGATAATATCAGGGACTTTAAGAATTATTCAGAATTTAGAAAGTAGTTTCTCTGCTATTAAGTCACCAGATTAAATCAATTAATACAAGCTTAGATAAAGCAAAAATTTATCTAATATCGCAAGTTTTTTCAAAAATTAAAAATACGCTTTTCCAAATGACTGGACAGTTATGGTTGAAGCACTCTTTATTAGCTAAGGAATGAAAAATTAAACAACTTACGGCGCCTTCCATTAAATCCGTTCGATCACTGAATTTAATAGCATAGACACTGACAATATCGTTTTCATTAGGCGATAAGAATGACTCATGAGTGGCCAGTGATGAGCGGTGAAACCTTCCTTCGAATAATTTTTCTAAATTTTAAAATTAAAACAAGAGAAAATTTAAGAAGAAACTGAAACACTCATTGAATTTGACTTGCAAATATAAAAGAGTCAACTTTTCCGATAAAAATAAGGGACACTTCTGTCATAATAAAAATCGAATTCTATTCATTTATAAAAAAATTACCTGAACAAGATTCATCACCACACAGTTTTGTTTTTCTTGCAATTGCTCCTAATGACGAAGTTAATGATAAAAACATTGCCAACCATATAATCACCTACGAAAAAAAGAAAACATGATCTTTTGTTGGTAATATTTTCTCGAAAGAGATATTTGAATGTAAAGAAAGGAGTCTGTCATATTAAATAAAGAAAATTACTGCAATTTGACAAAAAATAATCAATTCCCAAAAAGCTCAATAACCAAGAACAATGTACTTCGAAAATTCACAGTTCGGAAAGTTCTTTTAACAGGAAAGTATGAAGATATAATTTTAAAATTTCAAAAAATGAAGACATGTTAAATTAGAGTTGGCGAAAAGGTGAATTAAATTAAATTAACTAACATAAAGAAAACGAATGAAAACCATTATCGTTTTATAATCGCTTGCACTATCAAACAGCGAAATAAAACTTAAAAGAAAATAATTGAATATAGATCCGAGCACATTCTGATGTTCTTCACACCTCTTAGATATTATCTAAATTAAATTTAAAAGTTAACAATTTGATACGGTAACTTGTAATGGATATGGAAATTGAATTTGAGGATTTTGGTCTTTACATATCCACTTACATCTAAAATGATCATAAAGAAATTTCAGTTAAACATTATCATTAGGAATCTCAGACAAATAAACTTTTGAAGTTAAATTCACAGCTACGATCTTCAAAAATCTCCGTTTTACAACTTTCTCTACCTACACCAGTAATACATAGTAGAATAAGTTATTTGACATAATAGTACCTGAAAAAAATTCAAACTCAAGTTCAGTCTTATGTCAGATTTCGTTTCCGATTAACAAATATTGATTTGTATTATACAGTAACCGAGGAATAGTATATCTAAAAATTGTTTGCATCATCTAAGTTTTTTCTAATTTAAATTTTTGATAAATTAGTTAAATAGTAAAATAATCAAATAAAAAAGGTAAAATGACATAGTCATTTCTATTGACAAAAAATTCGTCTTATATCTAACAATCTCTCGAAAACATCGAATATATACGAAAGAAATCACAGACGCCTCGGGACACAATCGATTACGTCAGATCAATTACGCCACATACAAAAAGAAAGACATAACTCACCTCAACAATGTATCAAATCAGTTATGTCGATGTGTTCCAACCAACATTCCCGCAACGTCACCACATGAATATCCTTAATAGATACCTTATGAAAAACATTGTTTCAACAATCTGTTAAAATGATTCCCCCAGCATGTTAATCCTGATATTTCTATCCTAGATCTAGTCGATAGATATGATAATCAATTAAATTTTCTTATTATCTTATTTCCCATATCTTATTTGATATTCAAATTTTCACATGTAACTTACTTGGATCTGCAACGTACGTATTTGCTAATGTAAGTTTTATCAGAATTAGAATTTACAAAAAAATTTTAAGTTCCTGCCTGTTTAATTTGACATTTGAAATTCCAGTTGCAAAATGCAAATTTTTTTCGTTATAAAAATTTCATTTGCAAGAATTATAGTTTAATTCTATTTTTTATTTAGTAATTAAGTATGTTCAAGATTTGGAAAATTTCCATCATAAATTCGGATCAAATTCTATAGTACATTTTTAATTGATTACGTTTAAAGCGTAAAGAAATAAAAAGCATGAGAATAACTTATGCAAGATTGGATATCGACCGAGATTTCTCTATAATTGCATCGTGCATATTGCCAAATTACATTCAATTATAGTATTATATCGTATTTGTAATCGCAATTGTTAAATTTTTTTACGATTCATTCTTGACTGCAAATTAATTGGTCGCAAATGTTAATGTAATCATAGAAATAAGGTATAAATTTTGATCGTACTATTTTGTAATTTGAAGACATTTTTAACGATTAACTTTATTCCTCAAAAAAAAAAATTCTTTGAGTGATAGATATTGGCAAAATAAACTTAGTGATACTGTAGTGTTAGATATTGGCAAAATAAACTTAGTGATACTGTAATGTTATATATTGGCAAAATAAACTTAGTGATACTGTAGCGTTAGATATTGGCAAAATAAACTTAGTGATACTGTAATGTTATATATTGGCAAAATAAACTTAGTGATACGGTAGTGTTAGATATTGGCAAAATAAACTTGGTGATACTGTAGTGTTAGATATTGGCAAAATAAACTTAGTGATACTGTAGTGTTACCTTTATCTATTCTTTGCATTAATAGAAAGGAAGCAATGATATTCATCTTACTGAAATTTCAATTATATTCTTTCATCAGTATTATCTATGTCAAAACATTATCACCATGGCAATTTGTTGAGAAGAAAATGATTGTTAATTGATAATTTCATATAATTGACTTAGCTAGTCAATATTTCCTATTTTATAAAATGGAAAAAAAAGAGAAATGAATACACGTGTATTTTACATATGCAAACGTACGTCACCATGGCGATATGATGAAATTGTCAAATCGTATACGTCTTAACAAAAGTTAATTTCATTTTCTGAATATATTAAATAAGCTGAACATATTAAAAAGAAAAAGATGCCTTCTGAAGTACGTTGCAATTTCCATCCTATCATTATCTTTATTCATTGTTAACTCGAAACGATGAGGTATAACGGTGGATTTCTATTCAAATTAAACTTTGAGGAAAATTTTATTAAATGAAATATATTATCACTATTACTACTACTTATTTATTAATAATATCCAAACTTCATTCTTTCGACTTTCATTCTCTAGATATTTCTGGAAAATCAAATCATTTCCACTGATAAAATTATTGTTGCATTATTTGATATTTTCAGCGAATATTCTTAGCTGCTTGATAATATTTGATACGCATGATAATATTGTTGGCCTAAAAAATAGGAGCATTCTTTTGATTTATTTAACTTTCATCTTATTTAATTTATGATTTGAAAAATTTCCATTTTTTTAGCTCTATCTCTTCTTTATGTCTCTTTTGGCTTCTATTTCATGCTTGGATTAAAATTGTATCTATGATAGTTGCTATAAAATTTGTGGTTCAATTTTTTTTTTTTGTTTTGGATTTTAATTTTTATAAATTTTATTTGAGATATTTCAATACAATATTATATACGCAAAATGTTAAATTCACAGCTTAGCGTAAAGATTGATATAATGATAAAATAATTAGAATAACATAATTCATTTTCTGATAATCATGTTTCAGTATCAAGTATTACAGGTAATGAACAAGTAAATTAGCTTATCATGGATACTGTTCACTTTATAGAAGATATTTAATAACCGTTTTCGAAACATTTAAATTTGAAGACGAAACAAAAAAATAAATTCAATATGAAAATTTCTTGTTCTTCTCTTCATTCCAAATGGAATTTACGAACGCTTTTAAAATGTCAAAATTTCGATTCTCCGATTTTAAATAAATGAGCTTTGGCTATTTAATTAATTCTCTATTTATGAGTAATTTGCTAAATATTTGCAATTTTTTCAAATAGGAGAAATCGAGAATGATTGGAAGCGAAAAATCACAATTTTTCCATTAACTTTAATGTTATTTTAAAAATTAATGAAAATTTTGTGTTCGAAATTTCTTTTGCATATAAAATTTTGCATATACATTTTTTATACAATTTTCGTATTTTTATCTATGATTTTTTTTTAAATATGAGAGAGAATCAATTCCTTTTTATTTTTTTTTTTTTATGAAGAATTGAGAAATTCGAGACGAGTAGAAGAAAGTTTGAATTCAATTGGAGCATTTTAAAATGATTCATCATTTTTGATTGAATAATTTGGATTAGATTCGAGATTGAGGAGTAATTTCAATAAAACAAATTCAAGATTGAGGAGTAATTTCAGTAAAACAAAAAGTCTTAATATATATTGCAATAGAATTTATCAAAAATTTTTATTATTAATTCATGCATTGCCAAAATTCTTTTAAAATTTAAAAATTGAACACATTTAATTTTTATAATTAATAAATCATTAATACTACTTTCAGCAATTTTATATTACGATAGTTGGAAGGATAATTGTTTTGCTTATGCTAAAATAAACAACATTTTGAATATATTACTGTGATTCCATATTATCATGCATTCTATTCAATGATATTTACCTCTAATGGACAAGACAGCTAAATGCTCCTATTAAAATTGATAATTTTCATATTTGATATAGGACAGACTGACCTGATATTTAAATAGTAGAGTCTTAAACTGTTTTCTCTCTAATTACCAATCGATAATACAACTTATAAAAATATGCATTACATTAAATTCAAATGTGCAGATTTCAGGAATCAAAAAAATAGTATAACAATGATGGAAAAAGGATACGAGAAAGAGAAAAGTTGTAATTTCAAGGTATCATTGATGCCGCAATTCCCGCATGAAGATCGATCGTATAAATGTATATGTGGTTTAATACATGTTAAAGTAATCATCAATTTCATATATTTTTTAATAAGTCAAGAACTGATTCAAAGCTCATATCGTATTGATATTCTAGCGATCAAATAAATATCAATCGTAAATATTCAATCTTTGATCATATAAACTTGAACTTTGCATCTTCGAGCAAAAATTTTAAGATTCTAAACGTCTTCAAAGCTAAGGTTATAGTGTTTGTCATAGAACTAAATATGAATTTTAAATTTTCAAAAGAGCAAAAAAAGAAGTCAGTTTAGTTTTTAAAATTGTCAGATTTGAACAATTAAAATAACGGACAATTAATCAAATAAAAAACAATTGTTATCAATCTAATTACAGGTATCTTTGATCTCATTTATATTCCGATATATTACCTGCAATAAATTTAAATTTAACTGAACAATTTTCCAGATTGCAACAAGAGCAATTGGTACCGTGACAATGCTTCTTAATTTCATTACTCTCTTTTGGACTATTTTAATTTATTCGAACAAGAAATATGGCCTACTAGGCTCAACAATACCATATAGTATAGCTGCGTTAGTTATTATTATCGCAACAATTGCATTATTCTTTGGAATTATCCAAAAAGATGCAAATTTTTGCTACCGTTCATTTTTATTCAGGTTTCTTTCCTATCGTTATTTCCTAATAAACTTTGATATACTTGGCTTAATGTCATTCATGCCTTTGACAAAAAAGTTGAGCATAAAAATAATTCCAAGTACTCACTTCTAAATAAATGATTTCCTAAATTTGTCTTCTTACCTGAGCCATCAGATGGTTGAATGTACACAGCTCTTCTAGTGAACCATCAGATGGTTAAATGTAATGAAAAAATTTTTTTACTAAATAAATTTGAAATGGATAAGTATCAATGAATCCTTAGTGATTGATGCAATTGAAATTATCTCAAAATATAAAGGTAACGAAAACTTTTGTTAGTATTTTAAAGGCTCTTATTGAACTTGTAGTTTCTAGTAATCATCACTCATTAGAACACCTTCTTTTTTTTTGTAATTTAAAAACGAGCCTTAATGTAATTCTATTTGATAAGTCAAGAAGTAAACAGCCATATTTACTTAGATAACGGTAGCATTAATTTCAACAGTATTCCTCATTATGGTAATAATATTTGTTATATGCAATACATGGCATATTATCTATTCGCCTTTAGAGAAATATTGATGGATTCAAAAAATCAAAGTATGCTTTCATTTCAAAAATATTATCTAACAATTTGTAAATATGATTTCATTAACAAATTACTTATTGAAATATCAAATCAAAGACTTATCAAAATCACCAACTTTTTTTTCCATTGAATTCCAATATTTTCAAGATAATTGATAAAGTCATTTTTAAATAATTGATAAGAAAATGTAAAAGCTTATTCGTCCTTAAATCATTCCAGGTCAAGCAAAAGCGCTATTAATATGTATCCTGATCATTCATATTTTATTTTCATTATGGTCAATTCGTGTGGTATGTACATGCTATCGATATTTCGATGAACTTGAAAATTTTTATAAGTTTTATACTCTTATTTAAAAAAGGATAAATTTGATCAAATGCTATAAAAATTCAGGATAAAAATTTCAGAAGTTTTGAGGAATTAAAGATTTGAGAGATCGATAATTAGCAATTTTGTTAACATTAAATGTACGTTCGATCATCGAAATGTTACTAGAAGAAAATTAAATCTATCAATGTTTAAAATCAGATACTATAGATTCAATAATGGCATAACAGGTACATCATAATTTAGATATCATTTCTGAATACGTCAAAGATACCATGAGTTGATCAGAATTATTTGAATATTACAAGATACACAGATATTTAAATTCAAATATGCTTTCATTTATAACAAATAGAATCTGTTCTTCTAGAGCGTTCTATTCTTCTAGAATCTGTTTTTCTAGAGATAGTTTGATTTAAAAGAATTCAGATTATTTTCGTTTTAAAATATGGAAATATCCGATTCAACGAATAATTGATTTTTCTTTCATTGTATAAAATGATGAAGAAATCATTCCAATATCTCTGTGAATATTTCAGCAATAAAATATAAATATAAATTTCATCAATCTGTTAAAGTTTAAATCAAAATGAGTTTAAATCAATTTTTCATACAGTATCCATCGAGAATAGGCGTTTGTTAAAGTTTCAAAATTCCATATAACAATTGAAAAAAAAAAAAAAGAAGAATATGTTTCTACTAAAAAGGAAAATAAATATGTTACATAGTTTCAGAGATTTCTGAAAATGATATTGCATAATTACAACTTGCAAACTAATTTCTGAAATAATTACAGAAAACATATTATTATTGCGAAATTGTGATATATTGTTGCGAAATCTATTATATTTGATAAAATGATAAAATAGAAGATGCAATGGCAGTACAGAAAAGTACAAATTAATTATAATTAATTCACTTAATGAATAGGTATTATTAAAGATAAAGATAAATAATCATTTTTACCAATAAATTACGTTGATACGTCATACATTCATTAACGAAAATGATGGAACATATTGTTATAACAGCATGATACGTTAATTTTGAATAAACTTCAAAGAAATAAATCCAAGATTTTATCACAATGTGCTGAATGAATGATATGTTATAGTAGTTATGCTAATAAATAATTCAAATTAAAATTTAGCATCCTTTACTTGTATGATGAAATTTCGGAAGTTAAAGAATCTCATATAGTAAAATATGAAAAATTATTAAAATAATATCAAGAAGACGACATCAAGAAATGGCATCAAGAAATGAATTCAATCAAATAAACAACAATTTGATTGGCGCTTAATTAAGATTAACATTGTATAAAAACTTTATATAAACTTCTTATATTGTTGAATTTATAAATTCTCTAGCATTTTTGATTCTGTATATTAGATATTTTTTAATAAGAAAAAAAAATAATTAAAACTATTGAAAACAATTGATACAAACTTTCTAATTTGTTAGAGATAAACATGAAATACAATGATTTACAACGATTTGATATGTTATCAATAGTACGTATAACATTTGATGAAGCATTGATAAGCGTGTCAGCAGCAATTCTTATCAGCAAATAAACCAATAATGATATATCAATATTCTACCATTTGTGCACATTTCATAATTATTGCTCAAATATTGCATCATCACAATTGCTTATTTCTATTCAATTAAGTGTTTCAATTTATGATTAAAAGATATTTTTTAATTAAGACATGAAGAATTTGATTATTCTAATTTTTGTTCAAAAAAATATTTTATTTAAATCTCATTTGTAATTTGTTTAAAGATTGAATCAATGGAATAGTTGAGATATCAGTTAATGATAATTGAAATAGTTGAGATAAAATTAATGATAATTGAAATAGTTGAGATATCAATTAATGATAATTGAAATAGTTGAGATATCAATTAATGATAATTGAAATAGTTGAGATATCAATTAATGATAATGATAATTGAAATAGTTGAGATATCAATTAATGATAATTGAAATAGTTGAGATATCAGTTAATGATAATTGAAATAGTTGAGATATCAATTAATGGTAATTGAAATAGTTGAGATATCAGTTAATGATAATGGTAAGTTTTATTTTGTTCAAATTAAGACATCAGTTAATAATAATAATAATAATAAGTAGAATTCCTTTACCATAACAGAATGCCATTATTATTAAATAATTAAAAATACTGGAATTTTGCATATCTTTCTTTCATAGATCATTTATTAAAAATTATTATCATTTTTGTCCAATTGATTATTTTAATTATTTCAAAAATTAATCGAAATTTTTTCAGTGCACTAATAATGGATATTAATTGCTTAATACTTTTTCTATGTTTATATCAAACAGTACGATGTATACAAATAGTGAAAGATAGTGATAATGATGGAGAAGAAGCAAATGAGAAGATAAGAAAATTAGAGAGTGTAAGTTTTCAGGAATAAACTAAAATTAAATTCAGAATATGAAAAGGTATAACTGTTGAAGTAGATTGAAGCATTAGTAGAAGAAAAAAAAAAGTTAAAAGATTTTTGATGAAATCAGCATAATTTCAGTATGGAAGGAAAGAAAGGAATAAAGAGAATCAAAATATTGATACGATTGATCCGCGGAAATATCTCGATTCATTGTTGCAAAATACTATCAAAAATATTGCAACTGTTATTGACATAACAGAAAAACGACAACAATACATTGTGGATCTTCGTAACAAATATGTAAGTATTCATTGATCAGTTCATTAAAAAAAAAAAAAAAAGTGACAATGAAGCAAAACTAATTAAAAAAGAAGGCCGAAAACAGGAAATGTTTATCACTTCAATGACTGCTATTTTTCTTATCTTTAATATTTAGGTACAATTTATGAATGCTCTCGATAAAGCCCAAACAATGAATGATAATAATTTAACGAAATCGTCCGATGGACAACAACAATATGCTAAGAAAAATATTCGCTGCGGTATGATAAAAATTAGAAAGGGATAGGTGGATACTTTTCTTTTTTAACAAAACTTTGATTAGGAATAGATCAGGAATTAACTGTCTGAACATAACTTCAAATAATTTTGCAATCATTTTTCAGCTGAAGAAAATTGTTCTATGAATAATTTCCGGGACAAAAATAAGCCAAAGCAAAGGCCATTTAATCGAACAGCAACTTGGCTCGAGCATAAAGCACTGAAGTTTATGTTTCTAAATACCACAAAAAATGCATTGAACAGATGTTTGGCAATATCGAAATTCGCATAAACGTTGAACGACGAGCAGACGATTTCTATGTTTGGGCTATCATTCCACAAAAAGGCAAAAATTCATGAAATAATTTAAGATTAATAATACGGTCCATAATTGCAAGCACCATAATGACGTGATGAAACGAAGAAAAAAAATGTTAAAAGGACCTTCAATTTAATTTTATTTCGATGAATAAGATAAAAACAAATTCTAAAATTCAACTTTATCCATCTGTATCATAATTAAGCATCGGTTGTGAATTGCTGTGGGAATGAATCATGAAATAATAAACAAACATATTAATTTCAGTTTTAAATGAATCGACTTTCGGAGTTGAACCAATTAAATCCGATATTGGCATGAAATCTCGAATTATTAGAGCAGAACATGCATCGTTCGATAATAAAACAGAAAGTGAAAAGTTTAAAAATTCTACCGAATCAATAATTGCTATCAGTGGTACTTTTGCCAAATTTTTTTTTCAAAATTTCTTCAAAAATGATATGAAACATAAATGATAGCTTTGTGCTGAAAAAATCAAGATGAACGATCGATCATATAAGGTATCTTTTTGAATTCATATTATTAGATTATTATATTGGCTTAAATTTTCCTCAGGAATCAATTTTTCAGTTTCCACGATTACATTACCGAATTTGCCAGAAATTCCGACATTAGGAACTTGGTGGAATAGTATCTGGTTTTGGATAATACATTTTATTGCATTGATATTATTTATCATTCTTGTCTTATCATGCTTCATTTGGCATTTTGGGAGTAGTAACAAACATTCTGACTACATCAGAATTTAATATCATTCTTTTATCACTTATTTCATTTTCATATTATTATATTAACAAATATATGTTAAACTTGTCGATATAAAAAAATTGTTGAAATCTCTGAGAAGTTCAATCTTATTCAGTTCCGCTTCAGATTAATAAATTTAAAATTTGGCATCACAATTGTAAAAGTGAGCAATTATTTTGTCGCTAAAGTTCGTAACAATTAATTCATAAGGTTTAATTTTGATATTCTAATATTTCTTGCAAAATAAAATATTTTCTTTGATAAAATCAAATGAGAAATATACCTTAAATATTTAAATAAACATTTTTCATTCTCGAAGAAATCATTAATAGTTGCTAAAGTATTGCTAGCAAATGAAAAATGTTTAAAAAGTTTTTATTCAATTCTTTTCTTAAAATGCTTTTTAAATTATATTCGCTTGTTGCAAAAATTTCATTAATTTTGATTTGCAGACATTTTCGAGAGTTACTCTGATCGCATGCTTTACATTCAATTTGTTATTATTATTATTTTTTTTTTTGAAATTAAACTTTTGCATTTGTGTATATTTTCGAGACACTAAAGTACTTATAAATTTAGCAAAGAAGCTATAAATACTTTTCTCTGAAGAGAATTATAGTGATAGAAGTAACTTCGATATTATACTTTTGGCAAAGAGACAAAAGAAAATGACATCTTAAAAAGTTATTGGAAAACAATTAGTTAAATTATCATTTATTCTCTTCTACATATGCAAAAAAAAATAAAAAAAAACAGAAAAACAGAAAAAAAAATGATCGTTCGAATTCATATTTACAAATAGATCATTGAAGCTGAAATCAAATCAAATAAAAGGAGCAAATGAAAATTAAAAAAGAAAATTGAACAATTTTAAATACAATACTGAAATGAATGAGGCGTTCTATAAATTCAAATCATTTGATCAGTCGATTCGATTAAATTGGAACGTCGAATGAGAGAAATGATAAAAGGCACAAATCACCGCTTAAATTGTAATTGTAATTTTCTTATATTTGAAAAGGAGAAAGAGAAGGAGAGAGAGAGAGAGAGAAAAAAGAGGAGAACAGAAAAATTATCATCAATTTTCTCTTTTATCGACTGATTTCATTTCGAGATTAATTATTTTAATGAAAATTGAAAAAGTTTTTGGAATATATAAATGAGAACATTTAAAAAAAAAACAAAAAATATATTTATAAGATGAGAAACCTACATTTAAAACGCGACGTTCATTAGATTTAAAATTAGTAAAGTCACCGGTTATAAGCTGACAGAAATACAGAATACTGTCAAAATAATTCATAAATGATTAATGTTAATGTAGATTATAAACCTGTACATCTATCAATCAATCTTAATATTATCACGTGATACGTTTCTTCTTATCATGTAGTAAGTTATTTCAATTTCACTGGTAAATCATATTGTCTAGACAGCCACATCCAAATATTTCAAGTCAAAAATTACTGAAAGACTGAACTGTGAGAAAAAAAAAGAATCCTAAAAATAATCACTCATTTGTAATTACAATTTAACAGCAATTCAAACGCTATCAAACATAAAATGAATGAGTATCATAGAAAAAAAAAAAAGATAATCACGAGAATTTATTGTATTAAATTTTAAAATCATCTGAGAGGAAAAGGTTATCCTAGTGACCTTAACTATACTCTGAATTTCACAAAATCGTATTTCTTGAAATCTTCCATCTGATTCCGCCAAAATGCAAATGAATTACGTTTATTTATCTATCATCGCGCATATTTGTCTGCTGAAGAAACGTTCGAAGTCCAATATATTGACGCTAAATCCGTTAAGATTGCTATATCTTAAATAAGAGTTATTAAAATCTTTTCATAGTTGTTAAAAATAGTCGAAATAAAGTTGGTACTTTGACAATAATTAATAATCAAAATATCATGACAAATAAACATTCCGAAAAACTTCTTGTAAAGATCTATTTTTTGAACCATCTTTTGAATTCGTTAAATTAACCGGTGACTTTGTAGTGCCCGTTATAGATGCACCACCGGCCATCAGTGATCCAAACATATGTTGAGTTTCGGACCATGAACCTCCGGATGAAGCAGTAGCACCAATCAATGGTGCCGCATTAGCAGCAGTTCCGGGCCATATTCCTGAATATTGCTTGGATAGATTTTCCATAGCAATCATCCGTTGCAAATGTTGCATGTAATTAGCAGCTGCAAGCTGTTGTTGATAACCACTAAGCACAAATGATGTTAAATCAGTTCCGGCAGTTGTCGCAGCACCGTTTGTAGTACTTATTGCTGGCACAATTGTAGGCAAGTTGGTTAAAGAGATCGCAGGATTGACACTTCCGATCGGTTTTGAGCGTTCAACTTCCGGACTTACCGATGATGCAATCGTGCTTACCGGAGTTGATGTACTGCAAATAATATTTTTTTAACTTCCTACATACAAACACTGAAATCATTAGATTGAGATTTCTCCATGCATATCAAAAAAGTCAAGACCTAGATTTCTTTCAAACTTCTTGATCATAATATAGGAAATATTAAAATCAATCCATTTCAAAGAATGGTTAATTCGATTTTGATTACCATTTACCTGTTAATCTCTAAGTTTCTTTTCCGCCAAATTAATTTATGCAATTTATTGCTTTTTACTTCAATAATTCTTTTTCATCATCACTGCATACCTATCTTAATTAGTTTACTACCTGGCTCCATCTGAATTCGTCATATTCGGTTCGTTATTTGTATTAATAGCAGTTGCAGATGGCGAGGAACGACGAATTGATTCGACGGTATCTTTCAATGGAGTAGATGTCAATGAAGTAGCATTCAGAAGAGCAGGTGTTGTTGCCATGAATGCCGCTGCAGCCGGATTCATCATCGATTCTGCTGCAATGATCTTACCACTATGATCCTTTAATTGAACTTATCTGATATACTGATTTCTTATTTATTACTTCTCTTGCTAAAAATCAAAATTATCTTGAATAAATTCAACAAACCTATTGCCTGATGTTGCACACTCATCGCAGCCATAATTGCGGCCGGATCGGCATTGCTTTCAGCAGATTGTTGCGCAGCAGCTGCGGCAAGAAGCGCATAAGGATGCGGTTGCATGAGGATGCGAGGTCCGTGGAATGTGATGCGAAGCTGCATGTCCGTAAGGGTGTACTGTAGAAGTTCTTTCCTGCTTCCTCCATTTCGCTCGTCGATTTTGGAACCAAACCTGAAATAAACCTTATAAAACTTCGGTTTCTCAAATTTAAAATGCTTTTTTCTTTTCATTTATTGAAATTAGAAAATTAAGCTAAACTTTTAAATTTGATTAATAGCTGATAAAATCAACAAATATTTCAATCATTTAAATAATTACTTGAACTCTTGCTTCCGTAAGAATCACTCGTTGCGCTAATTCTTCTCTAAAACAAAATATGCTAATTAAAATTTTTAAATTCTAAAATTTTTACACAAATATCAAATAAATGGAAAAATAGCCTTTTAAAAATTTAAATAGAAAATTGTATATTTCATTGAAATTAAAATTTGATAAAATTGATAATAATTTCGATCAAATTAAAGTTTAATGCATTTACGACATGCTATATATCATTTATTATTTTGATAAACGATATGTATATATGTTAATGTTTTATCATTTTCATTAATATTATCAAAAAATATAAGCAAAATTGGATAATTTATCAAATTCACAATTTGTGGATAGAATAAACAGCTGTGAAAGAGGATGACAGATGTTTTGTAAGTCCCTCTAATTAGAAAATTAATCGTTATCAACGTAAGCAAAAAATGTTGAGGATAAATGGAAAGGTAGATAAAGTATAAGATCTATCATTTAACGAGAGTAAAAAGAAGGAAATTAAATATTTTCCCACGTAGGGGTATTTATCATCATCATCATCATTATCATCATCATCATCATCATCATAACCGCGTTATATTTTAACGAATAATAGAAATAATTTGTTGTAATTATGCGCTTATGTTCATTTGTCGGTATTTTTCTTTTCTTTTTTTTTTTTTTTTTGAATTCATTTAAACTGATAATTAGCCTTCTACTATTCCGTCATTTATTACTATCATCAATAAGATATTATAGGTCAAGAAATCGGATGCTTGTAGAATATAAGTCGTTTACTGGAATTACAGATGTTTTTGATTTTTCCTAAATAGGTGAAAGATTTTATCGGCTTTGCTAAAAATCATTAACATGATGATCATCTGGAAGCGATAACTTAAGACAAGCTATTATTTATGGATTTATTTATTTATTTATTTATTCCTAACTTTATCATTTGAATCTTTCTATGAATACGAAAAAAAAAAATTAGCGAAAAATTTAATTTAGAACTTAAGAAATTATATCATTTTTCATTAAACACTGATAGAAATATAGCCAAATGAATTTATAATTTCTTGAACAATTTCAATGATAATAATTGAAATTCCAAAAAAAAACTTTGACTAATATGAATATGATATTTATCGAATTATTTCACTCACTTGATAATCGGACAAATTATACAATTATCTAAATGAAATTGATATCAAAAAAAAATTATAGTGCAGATATTTTTAGCTCAAATAACGAATTAATTTTCAAAAAAAAAAAAAATTTCCATAAATGAGAATACCTGGTAAAAACATCAGGATAATGCGTTCTTGCGAATACTTTTTCCAATTCGTCTAATTGATAAGCAGAAAATGTTGTCCGATATCGGCGCTGCTTACGTTTTCCATTATCTTCGGGACTATTGGAACAGGAAGATGGCCGATCATTGATGCCCAATAAATCCTATGAAATGTAATGAAATGTATATATATATATCAATAATGATTGCTGTTAATGAGTAATCATTAGTGATTGCTTAATTACTTATTTCTTAATGATTTTTTTCTTTATCGAATGTTTAGTTATTGATGACGATTTAATTAGCTAGTTACTCACAATTTTCTCCTTAATGCTTAATTACTAAAGGCTACTTAATTAATTACTTATCGATAGTTTTCTCTTACTCATTTATTAATTATTAATGGTTATTTACATCTTAGGCTGAAATTAAGTTGTTTTCCACTTTTTACTCATATTTCATGCTTGTCTTAAGAACATTTATCTACTGATGTATTGATGATTGAATAAACAAATTAAGGAAGAAATAAGTAAATTGAAAATTAAAAGCATAGTATGAAATACTTATCTGAAAAAAAAATTACTTCGCTATTAAAGCAAAATAAATTTCTTACATTTGATACAGATGGCTTCATATTGTGTCCTGTTGTTCCTGAATTTCACAATAAATAGTTAGAATTCTTCTCTGATTTTCAATTTATATTTTAATAAAATGCTACTAACGGTTTATAATATAAGAAAAAATTTCATTAAAGCATCACACTGTTAATAAAATACATGCAATTAAACGAATTGATAGAGATTATTCATCAAAGAGATTCATGATTGCCGCCTTTAAGTGATTCTGTTTAATTTTTTTTTTTTGTTGATATAAGCTTTCCATGATTATATAATAGATTCAATTTATTAATGTTATTTATGTGATGAAATCGAATTTTTACTTATAACACAAATCATCGATCTCAGCTATCATTTATGATATCAATGCATATAGCTGTCAGATGGACTAAGCCATCTCTTTCATCCTTTTATTTCTATCAGTAATATCATATAAGTAAAATTTAGATGATTCAGATTCTTTACAAGCTTCCCGTATGTCCTTTGTACCGAAAGTCAGGTCAGTAAATACACAACTTGTAGGATTTTTTTATAAATGACTAATACGTCCGTTCCGAAAATGATCCGATATTCGAGAAAGCAACATTATAATCAAAACTCTTGATGAAACAACAATTAGCTAACGATACGGTATTTCATTGCTTTTGGCTACGGCTACTTCTATACTATGATGAAATATGCAGAATCAAGACAAATGAAATAAACTGCAAGCAGGTGCAATTTATTTTTTTCTCTCAATACCAAAACTTCAGGCTATTAGAAGTTTTTAGTGACAAATGCAGAATGCTTCCAAGATGAAACAAAAAGTTGAGATGTAGAACTACACCGATGAATGCTTGACTACGGCTCTCATCTAAAGTTCGTTTACAACTGATATGATTAAAATAGTTTGGAGCAAATAGAATCAGATGATTGCAATTATCGATATTCAGAAATTCATTGGTTTTATAGGTGATATACAGACTAATACCAGGATCAGTCTCCGTACATCAGTCTTTCAAGAAAAGGAATCATTATTTGACCAATCAACAATTCTTAATTCTTACTTTCTTTTCCTCAAAGATTATGTCAGGAAAATTAACAAATGAAATGTATGGTACAGCGAACTAACCTGCGGAAGATTCGCTTCCACCAGCATTATTACTTTGTCGTTCATCATCGCTATCCTTCCTCTGAACTACTTTGCTTCTTGTGGTTGTGGCCGTTAATGCGGAAATTGCAAATGGAGAATTCAGGAACGAACTTGTTTCACTAGGTTTCGCTAATGCGGCTGCCGAAAAGCCTAAGAAAATGATAGTAAATAAAATTTCATGAATTAGCATAATATATTTGCATAAAACTTGAAGATAAATTTGTTTCTTGATAAGATAAATTATTTTCTGGTTGATGATAAAAATCAATCTGAAACTTATAAAAATACAAATGGTCAAGCTACAGTTGAAATCATTTGAAATGAAGCATCTTCTAGAAAAAGCACTTATATTTTAAATAAGAGCACGTTGAGTCATAAATGCAAGAATGAAATGCTTATTTTTTTTTTTTTTGTTATCAAGCAATTTCCTGAAATGTTGCAAATTCAATAGTCGAATCTTTCCAGTGATATTGTCGGCATTATGAAATTATTGAATTGGTAAGATGCAATTTTATATCAAACTATCAAAAAAAGTTTTAGATCGCTAATATCAAATTTAATTTTCCTTCGCATATTTATTCTTCGATAAATAAATGTAAACTTTTTCAATTAAATATTCGCAAATGTTTCGTAAATTTGAATAGGCGTACCATTTGAAAGAGAATTATTGGTGGTACCATTTGAAGAAGTAATGCTTGTTTGTTGTTGTTGCTGTTGTTGTTGTTGTTGTTGTTGTTGTTGTTGTTGTTGTGCGAATATCACTTTTTGTTGCTCATATAATAGTTGTGTCATTGTAAGAGGTGGTCGAAGTAGAAATGGTCCCAAATTAGGTACCGTAGTTGGTACCACGACTGACGTTTTTGATGCTGCTTCTTGTGATTTGCTATCTGGCTCACCGGGATCAACTTCTACGGCGTCAGGTGCTGCTGCTTTCTCCGGGCAACCCGTAATAGTTATTAATTTTTCGGGCATTCAATTTTATAAAACAGATTTTTGACGAAATTTTTAAAATTTCGTTTTTTAGGAGGGAAAATATTGCGACAGGTTTCAATGATGCTCGACGTTTTTTTTTCAAATTTTCGTTCTAATCTAAAAAATGAAATACTGAATAAAAAAAAATAGGCCGAAGAAATTAAATAAATTATCTCGCGAACGAAATAAAAGCAATTTTATAGGCTATTAACTTTAACAAGAAAAAAAGGTTCGAGTGAAAATTGAATTAGGAATTTAAATCGACCGCTTAGCATAAAATCTAAATTCGAGAATTCAATAAGAAAAACTCGTTAACTAATTGCATGACGAATGATGATTAGTATTTTGATAAAAAAAAAAAAAAAAACAGCAATAGTATTGAAACACCAAATGCTATTTATTTTACATTCAATTGTTATGAATAATGGTGTGATAATTGATAAAAATTTGCAACAGCAAAAATATGAAAATTAAATTTTGACCTAAATGAGGTAAATTATAAAATTAAATATTGAAATATCATAATGATTATAAATTTTATAAAATGATAAATATGACAATTTTATTCTGACTAATTATAAAATGATATTTGTCAATAATCTTCTGTTGACAATTTTTGCAAAAAAAGAAAAATTATCATTCAACAAATTATCAGACTAATAGGTAGGCAATTAAACGATGTGTATTTTCAGGATACAAAAAAAAAAAAGGGAAGCATAAGAAAGTATATAAGAGTAATTTAGGATATGAATAAGAGAACATTTCTGCTATTCTCAACGGATTTTTCTTTTTTTTTTTTCTCCTATATGGAATCAATGAATAGTGCAAAATTAAATTTTAAATATATTTGAAGAGTAAGGAGAAAAGTATCGTCATCTGATGGATTTGAAAAAAATGAAGGAAAAGGGCAGAAGTAAGAAAATGGAGGGAGGGGAAAAAATGAGAAGAAGAAGAAGAAGAAGAAGAAGGGATAAAGTAAATAAAAATGTAATTTAAGGACTTTAATTTCCGTAATTGAGATACAAATTTTTGCTGATGCTATTGCTGTTGCTATTGCCATTGTTGGAGCAAAGAAAAGCAAACATTTTCAGGTTTGGAACAGCCAAAAATTTGCCCTTGAGAAATATAGGAAGATTGAAGAAATATTTCATTTCCATGATGGGTTACTGTATTTTAAGTTAAATATATACAGATATATTTCGTTATCAAAATATATGACTAAATAACAGTCCAATAGATGGAAGAAAAGTATCTGTAAAAAGTATGGATAGGATAATTTAAAGAAAAAAAATCAATCATTAAAGCCTAATAATCATTTCTACATCATAAATTGAATATTAGGAACAAAGTGAACTTTAGAATTTCTCAGAAGATATCACACTTTGATATAGTGTGATATCAAAACATTTTATCTTTCGTATAGATAACGAAGACTTGAAATTTGAATATATTGATAAGCAAAATGCGAATTAGTGATAATTTAAGTTTGATATATTAAGATTATCAATAAAATTAGTTTGTTTGTTTTTTTCTTCTTTTATTTTATGTTCTCTAATAAAGTCAAATTTATATGTTAAAATTGATTTTTGTTGCAAATAATTTTTAGCATAAAATTTGTAATATTTTTTATTTTAAATTAAAATAGTTTATTTGTTTATTGAAAATTAAAAATTGTTGACTAAAGAAGACAAATTGCTATATAAATTTGAGACAATTTTTTTTTTTGTTTTTTTTTTTTAAAACAAGGCAACAGTGTGGATATTTTACAATTCATTTGGCAGAGGTTAAATAAACAAATGAAATTTAATATTGAAAAAAAAAAAAAAAAAGCAATATCATCAATCCATGGCAGAGAATTGAAATGAAGCAATTAAAAGCACATTAATTGTTGTCGTATATCAATCTTTCCGATACTTAACTTATCTGTCATATGCAAATTACCGTCATCTAATAACAGAAATATTTGAAAGATCTATTACTTCAATTAATACTTCATAAATAAAAAAAAAAAGATTATGAATGAATATATTCGATGCTGTGATGATGTGATATTGTGATACTTCATTATCACATATAAACATACAAACATACATACATATAAACAATCTTGAATGATTAATTTCAATTAATTTTAAAAAGTTTAATTTCAAAATTACGTAATTAATTCATGCAATCGTTTGATTAACATAATATTAGTAGGAAGCGAAAATTGCTATAAAATGTTTGAGAATGATAGCGTGATGATTATTATTCGCTAAAAAAAACAGAAACAAAAAAATGAAAAAAATCTATTAATAGCAATCATTAAATGTGAATTGATCAATTAATTGATCATCCATCATATCATCAAATAATCAAATAGATTAGCGATCATTTTGAAACGCTTAAAAGAAGTTAGAATATTTTAAGCAACAATTTTTTGTTTTCTTCAAGAAATGAGAAAAAAAAAGCATATTTTATGGATATTAACACATTTATGCAATGATAAAATTATCATTTATTCATAGTTTAGAATACATCTGTGGAGTTTAAATTTTTAAAAAAAAATTTAAAATAAACTTTCTAACTTGTGATAAAAGCAGCATTAATGACATATGAGAAGTAAGAATAGTAAGGTAGAAATATACGTCAAGAAAGTAGCAATAGCAGCAGCAGTAGTAATAATAGCAGCAATAATAATAATAATAATAATGATAATAATAATAATAATAATAATGGTTGTGATGATAATGATAGAAAAATGCTAATAGTAAAGTAGTAACAATCATCCAAAGTAATAATTACTATTAAAAGAATAAGAAGAGTGGAAGGAAAAGGAAGCCATTGCATAGCCAAAAGTGGCAATTAAACAAATCGAAAATAGCCGGGTTGAAAAGTAATAAATTTAATAAAAGTTATAAATGGATGGCATTATTGCATGCCAAAGATGCTCCTTTCTTGAGAAAGCATTCTCGATTCTCGTTGCTAAAATATAAATGAATGCATGAAAAAGGATTATTATTTTTGATTATCACTCAGATAAGTAATCAAATTTGCACATTGCATGCTATGAAATCAAATAAAAGAAGCAAGCAATGTATTCAAATTATTAATTTAAAATCTCTAAAACATAATTTAATTCCAGCCCTCTCTTTCTCTTTCTCTCTCCCTCCCTCTTTCTCTCTCTCTCTCTCTTTCCTTTTCCTATCCATTTTAATATCAGATGATGAACGGATCTTTCAAATACTTCGTTTTTTTTCTTGCATTCCTCTCTCTCTCTCTCCCTTTTTCTTTCATTCCTTCCTTCCTTCTTAACGATATTATTAAAATTATTATTATTAATTATATTATTTATAATAATTATTATCATTTATTACGATTGTACTTATCGCATTTCAATCTAATATTGCATATTTAATGTTGCCGTTAACATTGTTATTACTGCTATCCAATATCATTATTATTATCATTTCATTTTTTTTAACAAAATATAATATTGCTAAAATTACTGTTTTTATATTTTTACATTGCTAATTTATCATCATCATTATCAACAGTATTATCTATGATAAGATTTTAAAATTTAAAGAAATTAAATATGCAATCAAATATCATCGAATTAAATGAATGAAATATCTAATTAATCTTATCATTCATTTAGCTTATTATTATTATTGAATCATTTGCAGCTAAAAAAAAAAAAAAAAATTGCAATTATTAAAATGTACAATTTTTTTGCTAATTAAAAATTCAAAAACTTTTTCCAACCTAACATACAACTTAAATAGTTTGAATATATGCTATAAATAGTAGTAAAAATAATTAATACAAAGTGTAAGCAAATTTTGCAAAAATGAAAAGAGTAAATTAAAAAAAAAAGTGCTAAAATTTTCCATAAATCTCATCTCATCACATCACATTTTTTTCAATTTAATTTCTTTCCTTCAAATATATTCTTATTAGTTATTTAATATTGCTAAACGAAATATAGTAGAAATTATTAATGAATGTTTAATATATTTGTGCTAATAATTTTATAAAAAAAAAAAAACATTTTCCGCTTTATAACATAATGATGATAATAAGTGTGAAAAGGTGTGATATTTATTAACGGATAAGAAGTAGATGTTAGTTAGTTAGTTATCGATGAATGATATCTTTTAATTTGATTGAATTTTTTGAAAAAATTAAAATAAATTAGCAATTAGTGATTAATGATGATAATAACTTATGCCTACTTCTAAGATCATACTGCTAATTTCGCTTTTAATTCTTTTTAATTAATTTCATACGATCACAATTGTGCTGTCAATTTTATCTATAAATTGATAACGCAGATTGACATTTTGATGATTTATCTTAAGTAAAAATCTATCGGTAATAGATTTTTACTTATGATATTGATGATACAGGTAAATGAACACCTGCTATCATTTTATAATAAAAGGTTTGATTTAAGAAATTAAATAATCGATTGGTCATCGTTTTGGATATATGCTTTTTAAGTCTTTCTAAATTTAGATCAATTTTAATTCAATATGTTAATTGGTCAATAATTATAAGAGATTGTTTTGAATTACCATTTCTTCCACCATTGCTTCTTTTGTTCATAATGCTTGAAATAAGCGCTTAATTGATAAATATCATACTCTCGACTTTAATCCTAAATTAATTCTAAATGTATAGATGAAATTTCAAACAATAAAATATGAAAGGATAAATGAATGATGATAAGGAATGAAAGTGATTTATGAAAAAAAAAGAAATGAATTCGAGAATGAATTGTTTGTTCATCGTATTATATTATGAAACAAAACAATGATAACAATTCATGCAATAAATATAGATAGTACGATAAGCTCAATTTAATCAAAAAAATTTTCAATGATTGTATGATAAATAAAATCCGTTACTTTTATCTTTTCACATTAAAAAATTAAATCTAGTGCATTGCTTAAAGGATTAAATGAGACGCATATACATCGCAAATTTTATCATCCATTCTCGATTGATATATTTATTTGTTATAATAATTTAACAAATATCATAATCTTAGACGGCAATGAATAATTCTCATCAAGATTATTTTGCGATTATTTGCGATAGATTATTAATGGATGCTTTACTGGCATGGCATGTAAGCCGATAAAAGTTTCGTAAGCAGAACGATTTAATAAACAGCTTAATTGTTCCCATCTAATAGTTATCAACTAAATCATTCCTCATCTTCATCTATTCATGCATAATGATAAAAGTAAGCTATAAGCGTTTTTTTATCATTATCATTATTATTATTGATAAAAATCGGCATACTGATATTGTTTCGAATGTATTAGCTACTTCGAATGTATTAGCTACTACTTTCTGCCGTTAAATAATATGTAATTTATTCACTTAGATGAATAGTATGCAGTTTGTTTAAAACTAAATTATCAAATTCAGATATGCATCAAATTGATTTTGCGTTAATTCATAGAATTACAAATGAAGCAATATACAAATATGGATCCATCTGAATCCTCAAGAAGTTATCGTTCTTTTTTTTTTTTTTTTTTTTGAACGATAATTTAATTGAATAAATTACTTTTCTTAGGTATAGTAAAATGCGAGAAAGTGAAGCATTCTAACCAATGAATTTCTCATCTTCATCTAAATAATAAAATAAATTGAGAAAAATCGGAAATAGGCCTAAACATTTGAAGACATTTTATGCATTTATATGTTGGAGGACAAGTAAGTAACCAAACAAATGGAAAGGCAAAATATGACGGTGAAAAAAAAAAAAAAAAAAAAAGGGCCAAGAAAGAAGGAAAGATGCAATTAATGGATGTATATGGCAGCTGGTAATTGGCCTTTAAACATTTTCATCCATAACTAAGTAAGTTAGTATAAAAGTATGCTAATTTATTTCACTACCTAAAATGTATCTATCCGTTACTTTTTCTTTTCTCTTTTTTTTTTTTTTTTTAATTTCATTAATTCAATCTTTTATCATTTTTGAACGATAAAAAGAAAAACAAAAATATTATATAATAGGAAAAGAGTGAAAAGAATGAAAGAAAAATTGACAAATTTTATTAAATTCAATTATTCATTTGAATTGCTAATAGCAAATTGTCAGATTGTTTTCATCAAAAATTGACATTTTAACTCTTAAAACTTTGAATCAATTAAATATCTAATAATATTAGATAGAATAATAATAGTAGTAGTAGTAGTGGTAGTAGTAGTAGTGGTAGTGGTAGTAGTAGTGGTGGTAGTGGTAGTGGTAGTAGTGGTAGTAGTAGTGGTGGTAGTGGTGGTGGTAGTGGTAGTGGTGGTAGTGGTGGTGGTGGTGGTGGTGGTGGTGGTGGTAGTGGTGGTGGTGGTAGTGGTGGTAGTGGTGGTGGTGGTGGTGGTGGTAGTGGTGGTGGTGGTGGTGGTGGTGGTGGTAGTGGTGGTAGTGGTGGTAGTGGTAGTGGTAGTAGTGGTAGTGGTGGTAGTGGTAGTGGTGGTGGTAGTAGTAGTGGTAGTAGTAGTAGTGGTAGTAGTGGTGGTGGTAGTGGTGGTAGTAGCGGTGGTAGTGGTAGTAGTAGTAGTAGTGGTGGTAGTAGTAATAGTAATAATAATAATAATAATAGTAGTAGTAGTCGTCGTAGTAGTAGCAGTTGTTGTGGTATGAATTAATTATTTGCGAGGGATAATTAAAGCAAAATAATTAATTTTGCGATTATTAAAAGAGAAGAGGTTTATAATTACTTTTATGCATTTATGCGAAATTATTTGAATGATTAAAAAATATAAATGAAATGATGATAAAAGATAAGACTAGAAGGTAAGTATAAATAAGTTGTATTGAAATTGATAACGTTAACTATTTGAACTTTTCGCATCGTTCATCGTTTTGACATGCAACCAATTTTATAATGAAATTAATTATTAGATGAAGTTGACAGGTGCAGAGAAATGGGAGATAGAAAAGAGAGAGGATAAATTGGTAAATAATATAAGAGAAAATTAAATAAAAACAGGAAGAAGCTATAGAACATCACTCTTGATGACATCGAGAAAAGAACATATTCTGTCGGATATGACAATTAAATCTTAAACAAATAGAAAAAATAGCGCTGAAGCCTATCAAATAAATAAATCAAATTAGCTTCAATCACAAATCAATTTACACAATTCTTTTTTTTCCTTCTTTTTGCAAAAACATTTCCATTATTAAAAAGTATTGAAAGCTTCATTTACTTCAATAAAATTCGAGAAAAAAATATCGAGAATTCATAAAAGAATTGTACTTCAATCTTTGCTAATTAATAATATATTTGTTATTAGTAAATATAATATAGTAATAAGAATAAAAATAATAATTTCATATTGAATTTAATACTTGGCAAATATCCATAGAGGTTAGATAATTAAACCTTTCTCTAGCTATATTATTTCAAATTTGCTATTGCTCTTTCATTTTCATCATCCTACATTATACATCAATCGTTATTAATCAAAAAAAAAAAAAGAAGAAAAGGAAAAAGCTATAGAAATATCTGAATATAAATAAATATCATAGAAATATTTTTAGTCATTCCATTAATTATCTTCTCAAAAATTTCCGATAAAAATTTAAAAAATAATTGCACTAAAGTATTTCATTGAAGCTATTCGAAATGAATAGAACAAAATCAAATTAATTGCTTTCATAAAAAAAAAAAAAAAATAAAGCAAATTCTAAGTATACTATTGATTTGCAATTTGAATTATGCCTATAAAAGAAACGACGATATATATATATATATATATATATTATCCATTATTTAACTAATAATTTGATATTGTTTATCATGCTTTTAATATGACTATTTAAATTGTTAAGATTTTCGAGAAAATCTAAAATAATAACTCACGATTGAATGAAAATTTTAAATTTAGCATTATGAATTTTGAAATATTAAAAATATATAAATAAATTTTTAAATATTATAATCCGAAAATTTCGAAGAAAATATAAATTTATTAGATTGATAATTTTATTTTAATACATATAAAGTTATCATAATTAACCTTACTATTATCAATCAAATAAGTTTAATCACATTAAGCATATACCGTATCTCATTCCTTTCCATGAGATTTTCAAAAAAAAAAAAAAGTACATACCTAAGAATCTGAAACCTGAAAATGCATTTTAGTGAAAAGATTACTAAATAGGGAAATTGTTTTAATTAGAAAAGATAAAGAAGAAGAAAGAGGGAGAGAAGAAAATAAAGTATCACAAGTATCGTAATTATCGCAAATATACGTAAGATTATTTAAAATTTGTAAAATGAAAATTCAATGGAAAATTATTAAAAGGACAGTCGTACGACGGACGATGGATAGAGAGCTGTCGATTATTGAGAAGAAAGCGGAAAATTAAAATTTGTTATGCTAATAATCATAATGATGATTTAGCGTGATAAAATATTATCATTTATGATAATTATGTTAGTGCATGCAGTTTATTAGCAACAGAGAACATGAAGGTAGTATAGAAATGGCATATAATGAATAATTTGTCAAATTATATTTATTTAATTTCAAATTGGCAAGCAATAATGTTTATCATCGTAAAGAGAGTATAAAATACTTACTACTCATTCAAATCCTGGAAGACTTTTTATAATATAATTTGAGAATGAGAATATTCAAAATATTAAATGAATTATCGTAAAGTATAGAAAATTTTTAGTAACATAATTTATAATGAAAATATTTCAAATTTTTAAATAATACTGATAAAAGGATGATTAATTTAATAATCATTTTATCAAGACAATACTGATATATATTTATTTCATTAATATAAATTCAAATATTTCATATAATACTTACTGATATTAATAATACTTTATCTTTTTCATCAACAATAATTAGGGACAAAAAAAAACAAATTTCATTGAAATCTATCAAAAGATTAATTTATGGTTTTATCACGATGATTCCATTAATCTAAATAATTTTAATTTCGTTTTACCAATCTTAAAAAAAAAAAGGAAAAAACTAGCCCATGATAAACAACGTAGCGTTTCATTCAAATTGTGATCAATCATTAAAATTAAGTCGGGATCAAAAAACGAAATACGGTAATAGAATAATTTATTGCACTCGAAAAAAAAATTTTTCCTTTTGAAAAAATGATCCAGTTCGATTTACTGTTAGGCTCGTTTTTTTTTTTTTTTATTAAATGAAAATGATAGATTTAGGATTATAGGACAAACATATCTATTTTACTTAATATTAAACATATCTTTTTTTTTTGAACTACGAAGTAACAATCCATTCCAAATGATTTGAATTTCTAAGATAAATTTCAATTAATTTCTATTTAAAAAAGAAAAAAATCATTTCTTAGAAACATTTGATTGCTTCTATAAATGATAAATAATGAAAAGACAGAACAGAAATAAAGCAAAAATTTGATTGAGAAAAAGGAATTTTGAAAAACTTTGTGAAATTTATTAAAAATATAATAAGCAATAATCATATATTTTATATTGAAATTTATCGGTATAATTTTTCTTTATAAAATTAATTTTTAAAAACATTTCTATTTTATTCATTACAGCGATCAATGATCAATGATTTTGATCATTTATTGTTTTTCAGAGTAGTAAGAAAGAAACAATATTTGTTTGATCACATTTAAACATAAGCATTATAATATTTGAATAATATTTAAACAGCTATACTAATGTAATCGATTACAATAATTTTTGACATTTCAGATAATACTAAATCAAAATGGCGGAAAATATGAGGCGCTTAGGCGCAATTGATCCATATAATGTTTCTAAGATATTTCTTCAAGAAAAATTGTATTGATAAATAAATTTTCATTCCAAACATTGTTTTTGATATTATTAAAAAAAAAAAAAAAAAGAAACGATGAATATTTATTTGGCTGATGCAAATGGGGGAAAAAATAAGAAAATTACATAGCTTTCATATTTTTAAATCAATAATAAATCTATGCATGCTTCTCGAATATATTTCAATTTATTATTTACCTCTGAAAGATAAATATTATCACAAATAGTGTTTAGCAATAAAAGTAGCAATAAAAAATTAAATCATTACTTCTTTAATTCTTGAACTAAAATTACAATCAGTAAGTTTCTTCTAACAAAAAAAAAAATGCTAATGAATTTTCAAAATTCCCTATCAGAGATTAAAAATTATGTTTGATTTAAATTCATTCTTTTATTTATTTCATAAAGTTGAATTGGGATGATCATGAAAATATTTCTATATCTATTATTCTTTCTTGATCATAATACAAATGATTTTTTTTTTTACCCCTTTGATGATAATATTCATATTGAAAAATAATCAATAATAAATCTATTTCTTGAATAATATCAACTTATAAATTTAGATAATTTAAAAAATTTCAAATAATTCATTTTGTAATGAAAAATTTTTGAAGTGTTCCTTCCCACTGATATATAATAGGAAGATACTTAAATTTAAAAAAAAAAAAAAAAAAAAAAAACAAATCATCAATGTTTCATTTGTCTATCAATAATATATTGCAATAAAATGAATTAAAAACAACGATCGTAGAAAGGAAGAATTTTTTTTTTTATTTTTAAATAAAAAAATGAAATATTTTTTTAAAAATTTTTAAGCATAAATTTGGAATGGATGAAAAGATTTTAACATAAATATTACAAGGATGAACTGTCGTTCTATTAATTCAATTAAATTAATAATTTCAAAAATAAAAGGTAAAATTACTTCTTCATACTTTTCTTCTCTCCTTTCTTCTACCTTATATTATACGTCTAATTATCTAAATTTATATTCATTAATTAAAAAGAAGAAGAAAGAAAAAAGGCAAAGAAAAATATGGGTTAAGTAAGCTTTAATAAAGATTACTAAGAGGTATATGGTTCATATAAATATTATCTCTCAATCATATCACATAACAAAAATAATCGATCATATCTATATATGTATATATATTTCAGCTGTTAATTTATCATCATAACATAATCTTAATTAAATTTTACTTCCAATAAATAATTTGTCAAATACAATATAAAATTGTCATTTCCCTTTAGTTTTTCGTCTAATTTTACATTTCCTTCTTTGAGGAAGGACGAAAAAAAAAAGATTTTTTTATAATTTTAATAATAAAATTAATAAATTTTTTTATTTTGTTGAATTATTTTAATTAATATACTTTCCTTCATTGTTATTGCTTGTATACGATATTTCGATAACATTGCATAATGATGAATGGATATTAGATTAGGACATTTTTTTTTCAACATTCTCGACTTTGATCGAGAAAATCATGAAATGAAAGATTTCCAAATCAACTTACAATAATATACAATAGGCTCAATCAAATATAATTAAATTGCTATTTATCGGTAATATTCCTAACGATTTGCATCTAATTTACGGCTCTATTTCTTTCATAAACTTAATAATTGCAAAAATTCTTATCATTTTTAATATAATCTCATTGAGTTATAGCAAAATATAATATTTATAATTAACTTCATAAGTTTGAAACATGAAAAATCCAATTATTTAACTTCAAAGTTATTATTTGCATAAACAAATTGATAAGAAGTACTGTATTTCTTATCATTACACAATTACTAATTTCTATTATCATAAAGATGAATTTATATGGCAAACTTAAGATCGTCTTATAAAATTTTCAATTTATCATTTTAGATTTGAATTAATTATGATATAAAAAATTATCATTAAATTTGATAAGCTGGCAAATATTGAAGAGAAAAGCAATGGAAAATGAAAATATAATCATTTGCTGTTTAGATCGATAGATTGATAGCTTTGAATAAAATGTAAAATTTTTGTAAGTTAGGAAAAGATAGTGAAGATTAAGAAGGATAGATGGATGGGTAATTTTATTTAAAAATTTTTTTCTTTTTTTTTTTTTTAAAAGAATAAAACTAACAAAAATGATAGGAATTTTTGATAGAAAAAAAAAAACTAAGCATATAATATATAAATTATAAGAGAGATAAAAATATAATATCTTATGCTATAATATAAAAATATATATTTTTATTGCTCATCATATAAGGATCAAAATTAGGGCCTAATATTTCTATATGATGCCTAGGCTAAAATTTTTTGGCCATAGAGAAGCAATTTTTTTTTTTTTTTTTTTTACAGTTAAATAGATAGGATATTTGTGCAATTGAATAATAAAATTAAAAAGTAAAATTGACTTTAAATCTTTCTTCATTCCCTTCCTCAATTTTGGTCTTTCTCCCACTTCCAAAAACATTGATGCCATAAAATGGTAATATTTATGCGTCGTTAGAAATGATCACTTAATGCAATCAAAATGACGATCGCATCAAAATCATATCAAATAAAACATTATATTAGAGCAAAAGCACTTTCAATGGTAAATATTTACGAGCAGCAAAATTGTGAAAGAATCTGTAAAGAATCCGAATGTCTGGAACAGATTCAGAAATCTTTTTGATAGAAAGAAGCAAAGAGAATGAATATATTCAGCGCAAAAAATAGCACTATGATGAATTCATTGGAAAAAAGGAAAAAAAAATTACTGTTTGATAAAAATTAAATATTAGTAATGTCTAAAGTGATTGATTATATATTGTTAAGAGAGAGAGAGAGAGAGAGAGAGAGAGAGAGAGAGAGAGAGAGAGGTAAAGGTGGAGGGAGAGAATTACATATAATATTTAGAGATGAGAAAAATGAAAGGGAAAAAAGATTTCATGAAAATTTATCATTTAAAGAATTTTTAATTAATTCATTTTTTTTTTTAAATAATACAAAATGAAATTTTATTCTTACAAAAATTACTAAACAAAAATGAATCTTCCAAAGGTAATATTAGTCATAAAGCAAACTTTTAAGTATAACATGCTCCAAGCATGATTACAAACATATCATCACCGTCATCATCATCATCATCATCATCATCATCATCATCATCATCATCATCACCGTCTCATTTAAAATGCATTTTAAATAATAGTGCTACATTTCTTAACATATACATATACATATACATACACATACACACACACACACACATATATATATATATACATGTACAAATGTATATAAAGACAGACAGATATATATATATACAGACAAATTGATATACATTTAACTATTAACATGCGATACACATATTATGTACTTATATATATATATTATGATAATAATAAAATGATAAAATGCATGCACACTTATCCTGCAAATAATTATTAAAAAGGAGGTGAGGGGAAAAAAAGTAAACAAAAGAAGTAGAAACGGAACATTGTTGTTTTCATTAGGTCAAAGGGTAAAAGATGGCAATATCTATTTCATGCTAACTTGTAATCGCTATCTGATCGATCATTGATATAGATACTGAAACAAAATGCTGAAATGAAAGATATTTTAGCATAAATGATATTCATTTTAGTACATTATACATGCATACTTTTCTTCCTAACTGCTATACATTTGATTGATATTTATTATCATTTCTGTGATAATTTAATAAAAAAAATAAAACTTATCAATGAATACAAGTGCAAATGAATACAATAAAATATGTGCAATATTTTTTTTAATGCAAATTTATCCATATCATAATTAAATAATTAATTAAAGGAAGTAATAGTTATCGTATCAAGTAAGACTTCTGAATGTATCTTTTCCAAGATATTATAATTTAATCATTCTAATAGATAATAATTGTGTATCATCAGAATAGGCATAATGTTTTGAATAAGTCAATTAAAATATTTGGTGCTTATCACTGATAATATTTACCTAATGATCACAAAATAAAAACAACAACTAAAAATCATTTATAAAGCTAATTTGAAGAAAAAAAGAGCAAAGGAAAAAGCTCCAAGCAAAAATTGAACCTCTAAATCGTAAAATAGTGATAAGCTAAGAGAATTTTTGAAGAGATAAAAAATAATGATAAGCTAAGAGAATCTTTTAGGAAGCTAAAAAAATGAAGTATTAACGAAATAAAATAAAGAATATGCTTAAAAAATTTATTCATGATTTCATCTATTACTAGTAGTAAGAAAAAAAAAATTAATATTTTTTTTTTTAATTAATATTTTTGAATGGGCTCAAATTTGCAGATTATACAAAGATTAAAGATTTTTTTTTTTGCCATTTAGGGAAGAAAAGTATTAGAAATATTTAATTGATTTAATTTTACCTTTAATATTCAAATGCGATATAATGGAAATATTAGGCAATGAATGAGAAGAAAAGATGAAAGAGAAAAAGAAAGACAGATGGCCTAATAGGCTTGATCTAAAAGCTTGAATTGAATTACCATTAGAGGCTAACAATTAACTTATATTAATTTCTCAAATAAAGTCATTAAATTGTTTAATTAATTTTAATTTATTCATCGTAATAAGGCAATTAAAATTATTTGAAGAGTTATTAATGTAATAATGAAATTATATTATTTTCATCGATGAGACGATGAAATTATGAATAAGCAAGCAGCAACTCGATGGTAAAGCCTAATCATGCGTATTTGTGTAATATTTTTTGATCGTTTTTTTGTCCCGTAGGAATTTTATGACTGATTGATGATGATTAATTCTATTTCATTTCTTTCTTCTTCTATTATTTGGTCTATCACTTTGCCATTTTGCTTACACATTTCGCATTCGATGAATATGCTAAAAAAAAACTAACGTTTGAATAAGCTTTTCTTTTAAATCAAAAACTTTTATTAAAATCATCTCAAATATGATCAATTTTTTTATGTCAACAAAAAAAAAAGAAAGAAAAAAATCATCATAGAAAGACGATTAGAAATGTTTTATTTTGTATCATCATTTTTATAATGTAATTTTATTTGATAAATGATCAATATTATTATCACAAATTGACTGATTGATTGATTGATTGATTGATGATTATTAGCTAATCTAATGATATGATATGATATGATTAGTCAGTTTTTTTTCCATTTCATTTCATTTCATTTCATTTCATAACATCTCAATGACTTAAATCAACATCAATTCATAAATAAATAAATATGATATTAGCAGAGGAATTTTTTTATATTTTTGTTATTTGAAAATTTCAATATTCTTAAAATGTTGAATCATCCTATAATGCTAATTGTTTTTATATCTACAATTTTTATGCAATTTAATTGTTGCATAAAAATAAATGCAAACATATCACATTTATCAGCTGAATAAATAATTAAATAAATAAAATCTTTCTTTTAATAGTTTAGAAGTGATATAATAAAAAAAAAAAAAAAATGAAGATAATTTAGATATACCATCTATTGAATTGTCATCTTAGTTGCTTTCGAAAGATACGATATGGATCGAATTGGTTAAAATATCAACGTTGGAATCAGTATCGTAAACGTGATTAGAATGCATTATCGTGCAAATGAGAAGCAACTTCTACCTCAATTATAATGATAATGATGTATTCAGGTTGTAGATGCTCAATTATTCATTAACTCAAATTATCGGATTAATTGCTACAGCAAATTGCTCTTTTATTAACGTGAACGAATGGATTGGATTGATGGATAAATGATGATTGCATTACATTAGAGATGATCAGATTCATGATAGGATAGGCGGAAAGGTATGGAAAAATTGAAGCGAGAGAAAGAAATGAAAAGTTTGATGAAACGATAAAAATTATTCATCCTATCTGCTAATAACAGGTAATAGTAATAATGATTAGTAGCAGTGGTATTAGTAGTAGTAGTTGCAGTAGAGAGGACAGTAACAAATTCCTATTGCCTATTCTATGGTTAAATTACCGTAATCCTATCCAAAAATGTAGAGAGATCAGGACGAGAGTTAATTCTAATTAATACGGGTTCGCTTTTACCAAATAAACACAATTTAATCGCACATATTACGGTTGACAACGATTGACGATATTTATCACTCTTTCTACACTATTGGTCAATTCTGTGTAGACAATGGTTATTTCAAAATATATATCAGAATTTAAGTTTAATATCCGATTGCTATATGCTATATATGCAAGAATAATTTTCCTAGCATCTATTAATATTAATTGCAGCTTGCTAAATTACATATCGGATAATTATCAAAGATATAAATTGATAATATATATATATATCTTTGCTTCATATATATATCATATAAGAAATTGATAATATATATCATATTGGAAATGTGATAATTTCATAATAAATCACGTGTACGTGATTTGACGTAATAAGCTTTGTTAATAAATAAAATGATCAAAATGACGGGGAATTACAATTATTGATAGCAATATATAAAAGTATTATTGACATTGGCATAACAAAAAATTATTATTAATATTATTCAAATATACATGAGCCGAAACAAACCTTCTTCCTTTTTCTCTCATTCATTTAAATTGCCCAATTTTCAGTTCAATTTTACACCTATATGGGAAAATAATGCTAATATGGATATTTTAGGCCACCGTTCTCTTTTCCTCAAATTTCAAATTAAGCCTATAATTTGTAACAGAAAATACCTCAATTAAACCCGATAGTATATATATATATATATACTTTATAACAAATTGAGAAAAATTGAGCTCATTTAACAAACAAACAATTTCTTCGTTCTATGCTTCATTTGATGAATAAATTTTTTTCGCTAATAACAAATTTTTTTTTTTTTGCTTGTTTATTTGAACAATAAATGAATTATAAATTATGTAAATTTAGGAGAAGGAAATTCAACAACGAAAGTATTCCAAATTTTTCAAACAACCATATAGCATAGATATTTATGCTATAATCTAATATTTTAATAACATTCATCGATAAGTTTTTTTAAATTAAATTTAATACTCAAAATTATATTCGAAAGAAAAAAAAGCTATAAATTATAGGACTTATTTTGGCAATTGTAAAATTTATTACAAAATATCATCCAATCATTTGCCTTTTTCTTTTTTTTTTTTTTTTTTTGCTAATCCAAATTTAGAAATGAATAAAAAATAAAAAAAAAGGTTGAAAATTAGAATCAAAAGTAAATCAAATAATTCAGAAATATTTATATCAATGGATTAGATTCAATAAACAAAATTTATGCCAAAAAAAAATGAATATTTACAAAGATTTAACATTGAATTATTAGAAAATAATATTTTTGCTATTTCAATTAGTATTATATAATTTCTAAAAATTTTACATAAATTATATATATATATATTATGCAATATATATTTACAAACTGATAATGAACTATATAGATGAATATGAATGAACTAAATTTGATTTGATTTAAAGGATTGCAGGAAGAATTCTTGTAATCTGATCCCTGTTATTTCACTCATTTATACAGCCGTAGAAGAATATTATCAAAATGAACATATCTATTGCTAATCAAAAGTTTTAAATAGAAACTTCACACACATTATTATTACTATTATACTGTTATTATTATTATTATTATTAATTAATTAATTACTATTATCCTCTTTATTATTATCATTATATTGACCAGGGGACGAACTGATAATACTTCATAAATTTTATTTTGTTAGTTTAATTGATTATTAAAAACTTTTCATAATATTCAGTTTTATCGATAATTTCGAATGTATTACAAATGTGAATTAAAAAATGAGATAAAGCTTGGCATACCTTCGATTTGTTAAGAATTTCGAAAATACAATTTAAAATGCAATTTCTTAACAACATTTCAAGAAGTTCGTTAAAGACATACCGCTCTGATAACAGCGCTCTAAAAATACTTCAATTGATAATAATCATTTCGGATAAGGTCATTAATTAATTATAAAAAATTCTTTCTAAATTCGATGATCATATATAAATATAATAGATGATTGGAAGAAATGTCTCGATGTCAAGTAATTTGTGATATCTATGAAATCATTGACACGTAGATTTCAGCGTAGAACGTAAAACGTAAAGAAAAAATTTCCGTAAAATATTCAAAAAGTTAAAAATTGTTTTAAATAAAAGTTTTAAATAAAATTTTGACTTAATAAAATAATTTTTCAATTTAATATATATAAATATAAGAACGAAGCAAACGTAGGAAATGAAGATAATAGCCAAGATAATAATAGCCTGGTTAAAATGTTGTTATTGTTGCTGTTGTTGTTGTTGTTGTTGTTAAATTGTATCGAATATTTTGATATGTTTTTATTTCTCACCTGAAATTAATTACAGGTATAATAGATGAAATTAATTAATCGATTTTTGCGACGCGTAGAAATAATAATTATAAAACTTTGCAGTAATTTGCATATTTCTTATATTTCTATTATTAATATTTTACAGTATTTTAATTGAAATTGTTTAAATTTTAAATTATCAAATTGCTATATACTTTTTTTTCTTTAAAAATTAACTGAGAAATTAAATTTATTTGAAAATAGAAACAATTTTTTTTTCTTTTGCTTCTTTTTCAAGAATCCATTAAAAGAAGAAACAAAAAACAAATGAAATAATTTGAAAAATTTAACAAATTCGAGAATGACAAAGCAATAACAATCGATTATACGAGAAGATATGGCTAAATTAAGATTTGGTTTAGAATTTGGATATGATGATAAGTATTAAAATGTCATAGCAACCTATGTTTCATTTCTCATCCATAATACATATCTCATCTGATTCCATTCATCTCGCATCAAACAACCAATTCTCATTTCTCGCATAAAAATTTCAGGTATATACGACTAATTAAGCATTAACTACAATTTGGCTCATTAATCAAGCTAATGATGTTATTGCTTACTGCTACATCTATCTAAATGAATTCAAAACTATCCAATACTACTACTCTTGGAATCCCTCATTAAATAGAAATGATTGATAATAATCAGATTATAGCTTCGCTGCAAATATATAGTGTCATTAATGATTATTTGACAGATAATCATGTCATCATACAATTGCCATATTTTCATCAACCATTAAAAATAGTTATCTTTTCTCGTATAATTTCTCTTCATCCTCATAGTTTATCACGGGAAAATGAATGAAGTTGAAATGAATTTAAAAATAAATTTTAATTTCAAAAAAAAAAAAGATGAAAATCTTAAACGTTGGCTTAAAATTGATTGGTTAATATTGCAAAATAGTAAACAACAAAATATTGATGAAAAGGAAGATAATATTGAGCATGAATAAAGTCGTAATTGAAGATAAATAAAACATTGAAACATTAAGCTGAAGTTCAATTAGAACATCCAAAATTTTACACTGATAAAAACTAGACAAAAGCATTTTATTTATCAGATATGAATTTACTGATATTATTTTTAGAATGAAATCAGGAACATAGCTATACTGCAATCATTATTTTTGAATTATCTATATTTGATCTTCATTTTTTTCACTTTAGATCATTTTTCCTTATGATTGCTTTTGTTTCCGAATAATCGTCTAATGATTATTTTCGATGTTATCAGTATATCCGGCATCATAGCTAGCATTCTCGATAATTTTCGAAAACTTTCTAAATTAACTTTTCTTCTTTCGCCCTCTTTCTCGCTAATCAATATTTGACGTATTTTGATAAAAATAATTTGAAGTATTGATATCCTGATGAAGTAGAATTATTAGAAATTTTAAAACATGCCGCGTATCATATCTGTCCTGAGGCGGAATGTAAAATGTTATCAGATGCTCGAAAATTGAATCATAAATCTATGCTATAAAAAAAAAAAGAAACAGTCCAAATAAAACATAAAAAAAGTATTGATTTAAAAAACTTAATTAAAACTTAATTATATGCAAATTTCTTCACCCTCCAAAACTGTTAATTAATGCATATTTGATAAATCATAGAGAAAGTTTATCGAGAAATTATATATCTAATGTACACAATAAAAAGGATACATATTAGTATGAAATGGCACATTCTTCTCTTCCATAAAATTAAACAAACAATTGAATAATTGTATAAACGAAAATTAAACTTTGGAAAGAAAAGCTAATTAAATGATGAATGTTGCATATTTTTTTCTGTAAAAAAAAAAAATATCGAGAACAATCTTCAAATTGGTTTTCTCAATTCATTTTTATCACTATGCAAATTTCATACTTTCCCCAGTATACAATTTTATCGTAACGAACTTTTTAATTTTGAACAAAATTTCAATTAAATTACCTACAACTTGTTTGTTTAATTTAACGAAAGTACCATAAAATAAATTAACCTGGCTATATTCATGTAACCTGGAAGAAGTATGATGAATACATTTGAACTAGCAGATTTAGTATAGATTGTATTTTGTATTGTGGTAATGCTACATCACGTAGTGTCTAAGTATTCGGAATATTTTCAGCTTAGGCTTTTTAAAGGAAAAAAATTTAGAAAAGTGATTGCATTGGGATATTGGCCCATTAACGATAGCGGTAGAAGGTAAGTGGTTTAAATTATGATTTAGCTATCATAGGATAAATGCGAAATAAAGTTATTGTTTGCCATTAATCTTTGTAAAATGTCCAAAAGCATTTCAGTCACAAAGCATTTTGGCCTTACTGTCATCTCTCATTTTAAATTGCTTCTAAATATTGATGATTGATTAGTTTCTCGAATGATAATATGTCTTAACTCTCTAATAGATTCTTAGAGCCAAGAAATACAAATGAAAAAAACGGACTTTTCTATCGTAGACCAGTGTAAGGAGCCAAAATGGTCTTAAAACCCCTTTTAAATGCAATTTACTGCTAAGTAATGATTGCTTCTATAGGATATAGAATATAGGATATAGTATGAATGCAATCGTCAAGCAAATAGTTCGAATGTATAGTCTCCTGTCGAAATAATGAAAAATTTTTGTTGTTGATTGATTATGGCTTGGGCCTAAAGTATAAGATTAAAAAGGACCTATGCTTTTTCAAAATTCCTCATAAATGATCTGCACATTTCACTCTCAAATTATTTGATAAGCATTTATTGTTCGTAAAGCTGTATAGCAGCTATTAATAATAATGCAAAATAATTTTGAGATAAATTTGAAAAATGAAAAGAGCAAAGGAAGAGAGTGAAAGAGAGAAAGATAAATATCCAATTTGAATCAAATAAAAGCTACCAATTTTTAATAATACTATGATATAATGTGACAGATATCTAAGTAATATCATTTAATATCTAAGTAATATCATTGACAGATATCTAAGTAATATTATTGACAGATATCTAAGTAATATCATTTTTAACCTAAATTATCAATCATAACTTCAAAATCAATCATTCAATTTTCTTCAATGAAAATCAAAAGAATCTCGAAATTCAAGAATAATAATGAATAATTGATTTATTCATAATTACGCTAACATCATTTTTGACAGCAATTAAAATAAGTTATACTGTAGTGATAATAAAATTTTATGTTAAAAATAAATTTTTGGCGCTTGAAAAATTATGACAAAAAGTATCATTGCATTAAAAGGATTGTCCGTAAATTGTTTATAATTTAATGACATTGACGACGATAAAATAATATAATATAAAAATAAAAAAAAAAAAGAAAATTTCGACAGGTAATATTTCGTTTATTAGTTTGCGTTAATGTCCGTCAAGCGCTTACATCAAGGATTTTCGGGTTTACTTCAGGTAAAGAATGATCGATGTGATGTGAAGTGTCCTTCGAAATGAAAAAAAAAAAAAAAAAAAAAGAAAATGAAATTATTACCAATGTTAATTACTTTTACCCATGAAAAGTCATTATCGCCAATCTTCTACTCGTTTTCAAGAGGCCACATCAAGTGGACATACCGCTAATAACCGTCCAATGACAACTACTTAATGGCCATTATTGTTTCTTTTTTTTTTCATCAACTATAAAAATGGTTGGTTGAAAATTCATTTTCAAAACTTTTTTCATCCAATAATTATTTTATCGAAATCTAAAAGGCTTATAATTTAGGATTGAAATTTAAGCTTATGCTTATTTCATTTTAAATTGACAAAATGTTGAAAATTTTTAAAAGAATAAATTGTTTGGAATTTAGCAACTTTAAAAATATTTTAAATTTTCAAATTCGGCTATACCAAATAATTGGAAATCTTTGGAACGAATAAATTTTCTAAAATATCTTTAAATTTCTAAAGTTAAATGATTCAAATATATTTGAATAAAAAAGAAAATTTGAACAAATTTAATTATATTAATTTAGCAAATATTAAAAATAAACGTAGAAAATGTTTGACAAAATTTAAAATTCTAAAATTATTCAACAAAAATGGAAGAAAATTCTAACTAACCTATCAGATATAGGCAAATAGCCAAAAACAAAATTTGTTTAAAATTTAAAATTCTAAAATTATTCAACAAAAATGGAAGAAAATTCTAACTAACCTATCAGATATAGGCAAATAGCCAAAAGCAAAATTTGTTTGAAATTTAAAATTCTAAAATTATTCAACAAAAATGGAAGAAAATTCTAACTAACCTATCAGATATAGGCAAATAGCCAAAAAGCAAAATTTGTTTGAAATTTAAAATTCTAAAATTATTCAACAAAAATGGAAGAAAATTCTAACTAACCTATCAGATATAGGCAAATTGCCAAAAACAAAATTTTGAATGCGCGTTTTTTTTACCCCAAACAATAGTAATAAATAGTTAAAAAAAAAAAGATGTTCAGATAGTAGCAAAGAAATGAATGATAATGATGAGATTGATGAGGAATGATGATGAATAAATTGCAATGATGAGTGATACTAAAATACTAATGACCATCAGGTGACCCAAATTATCCAACCATAGGATTAATTTCGAAAAAATTAATTAGCCAGAAAATCAAACCGTTATTGCGAAATACACTTCAAGGTAATGGTAGTAAATAGGTAAAGAGACAACGGATTACAATCACTTATCCGAGTTCCAATGCAACAACAGTAGAGCAAATAGTTCAACGACCTAAACTATGGCTTAGAATTTTTCGATTTAAAAATTAAGAAAGATTTATTTGCAACCTCATTGAAAGCCAGAAGATCCCTAACAAAAATATAATTCAGAAGAATTTCATTATTTATAACTTATCAAATGACTGATTAAACAGATAAGAGATATGCATAATGCTAGACTTATTTTATGAAGCAAGCACTGAAATGTCTATACTATCTTGTTGCATGTAACCTAAAACCAATTCAACGAACTTCTCAAAACTTGCTGTTGGAACTTGACACTAACATCTAATCGTCGAAGCATTATCACATAATACCGCTCACGTACATAATATTTGATAATATCAATTTTATCACAACAAATGATACTGATTGGAATGATTTAATGTTGATGATAGAAGTAGTGATATTTTTGTCATTTTCTATAATTTCCTGCTAGAAACAATTTCATTAATTTTTATGAATAATAATTCAAAGAAGTTCGGGAAAAACTGAACAAAAAGAAAAAAACCCAACCTATGAAAGATAAATAAAAGTTTATCATTAGCAAGACGAGAGTATATTAATTTCAAGATATTCAGATAAAGAGTATAATAATTCGAGATTATCCAGATAACAGTTACTACTAAAATTGAAAATATTAGATAACGGCATTATAAATATAATAGGTTTAATTTACTAAGTAAAAGCATTCAACCTTACATCCAACTATCCAATTATATAAGAATGAAAATTAATAATTATTGATTATGATAAATTAGCATTAAATAATTATAAAATATAATATTTATCATTATTTATATTTTCTTTCTAATTATTAATTAAATTATAGAAATTATTTAAAACTTCAATAATGTTTATATGTTGTTTGCTCATTGTACTGATAAGCTTTTATCATTTATGGTAAATATTTTCACGAGCTTCACGTGCATCACGTGCTCATATCACTTTTCCTATTATTCTGTATATACAATTTTCATTAAAGAAATCCAAAAAAAAATGGAAAAATTGAAACCAAAAAGAGATTCTGAAGTACATCATATTACAGTAATTTGTATAATTTCCTCTGAAAATAAATAACAATTGAAAATTTGAACGATAAATTGTAACGAATACATGGAATGAATTAAATGAAATAACAAATTAAGAGAGAATATACTTCGACAACATTTGTCGTAGCATAAAAGCTGACGTAAATTACGATAATTGAAGAGATCCGAGGGGTCGAGAGATGGGCGGTCGAGTGTAGAACGAGGGATAGAATCGAATCAGCTGTCTGTATCACGCGACAAGTTCTTCGAAATCATCAGCACCCACCCATTTCAGAGAGCAAATGAGAACATTGGACGGTAGTGAAATGAGAGAGAGAGATACAGAAGAACTAGATCGGAAATGGAGAAACGATCATCTGATTACTTATATTATTATATTATGGAAGAATGGGAAGGACGAATTAAATGATCAATCAGAATCTCAACAGATTACCGTAGAGAAGATATGATTTAGATTAGTATTTTCTTCTAAAAGTTCATATTTTCATAAAATTCCTCTCTTTTAACAAAATTAAACATTTTTTCCATTCAAATAGAATTGATCGATGATCGATCAGAATATGGTGATCATTGATAAACTTATCAATGAAAAGTACTAATCAATTGATTATATTGTCATTAAATTAATTAATTGCATAAGGAAAAAAATTCTTAGTTTTAAAAAATATTTTTAAGCAATAAGAATAATTTTCCGAGGAAAGAATAGATATTACAAAAGGTCAAATCAATGTCGATATGAAAATATGAAATTGTATTTTGATTTTCAACAACTATGTCTGCTTGCTTCTCTTCATCATTAAATTCTTTTGTATTTTGATTTTTGACAACTATGTCTGCTTGCTTGTCTTCATCATTAAATTCTTTTGTATTTTTGATTTTTGACAACTATGTCTGCTTGCTTGTCTTCATCATTAAATTCTTTTGTATTTTGATTTTCAACAACTATGTCTGCTTGCTTGTCTTCATCATTAAATTCTCTATCTATTTGAATATTTGAAAAGAATTGAATGATAGAAGGAAGAAGATACACGTGTTGTTAAAGATTTATGATATAATAACACGATATATATGGCAAGTGTTTTTCCCAAATAACAATTATTAAGCAGAGAAAAAGTTCAAAGGTCAAAGCAATTTGGATTATATAATCCGTTATGATGAAAGGGATAACATAAGCCGACATTAAGTAAACGACACGAGCTATTATTAAATGATGAATTACCTGCTCTGTAACATTCAATCTTTTAATTTGATGAGAAATTTGAATGATTGTATCGGAGCAAATAATATCCAAAATTGATAATTATGAGAAAATTTTGCATTAAATAATTTCAAAAGATATATGCAAAATTAAATGATATCTTTTGAAAAAAAATAAATAAATAAATTTTTTGTTGAGATTATTTTAAAATGAAAAATGTTTAATAGATCAAAATCAAGAGTTCAGTTTTTAATCTATGAAATATCGTTTATTCAAATTGATTTAGGGAAAACGATAGCTTCTATAATCAACCTGAATATCTTATATTTCTATCATTTCAGGCTATTCTTTCTTTTTTTTTCTTGCTTACATTCTTTATTGCATTATGCAAAAATTTTTTTATCCCTTCAAAAAAATATATTATGATTTTTATCATTTTTTTTATCATAAAAAATCTTTAATACTAATATATCAATTTCTACAATGATTTATGATAATTAATACAAAAAGAAAAAAGCAAATTTAACTCAAACAAAATGTACAATTGCGCTGATTAATCATTCAATTAATTCATTGATTGATTGATTGATTGATTGAATGAATGAATGAATGCCAAAAACTTTTTTTATTTGTGAGAAAAAAAAGAAAAGAAAGGAAAATATGCTTTTTTAAACAAAATTGATGTTAATAAAAATGATAATGAAAAATTAAATTATGCAATTGGAGGAATGCCAACTTCTTATCTTTAAAATATTTCATAACATTTGATAAATATTTGTGCAAATTTTAAAATACTTGAATGAAATAAGAAATAAGCATTATTGAAAAATGATAAAATGATAAGCTTTTTAAACAAAATTAACGTCAATAAAAATGATAATAATTAAATTAAGTAATTGAAAAATATTACTTCTTATCTTTGAGATATTTCATAATATTTGATAAATACTTGTGCAAATTTTAAAATGCTTAAATGAAATAAGAAATGAGCATTTTTGAAAAATGATAAAATGATAAAATAGCCATATATATCTATTATGAAATTATTATTTGTTTTGTTTGAGAAGTGCAAATTTTTATTATCATCATTTTTTTTTATTTATTTTTTTCACAAATATCGCAATAAAAAAAAAAAAAAAAATTAAAATGATAAATGCGAAGGGTAAGAATTCCAAAATTCATTTTCACTAAGCAAATATATATAGTTCCAATTTTTTTTTTTTTTCATTTTTAATAAAAATTTTTATTTAATCAGTTGCTTTGCTCGAATAGAGCATTTCATATTTGTCATGCATTTAATGCGATAAGAGTAATAGGCATGCATTTGCACTGTATTGCACATGCATGCATGCATATGCAATACAATCTAATGTTTCAATAAATTTTAGTAAAGAAAATTTATTGATTGATCATTTTTTTTAATTTTAACCTATAATCATGATAATGAAAAGGTTTTTTTATTTTTTTTCCTACTTATCAATACAATCAGTATTGGTTGATGAATAGACAATAATATGTTTATGAAAGGAAGGGAAGAAAAAAAAGAAATTTAGATCAAAATTATTTTGTATGTTTTATTAAAATAAGTAAGTTTTAATTCTTATTTTTTTTATAGCCTAGCTAGGCTTCAAGTATAAAATTTAATTTGTCTAAGACTAATTGATAGAAATTGAAAATATATGAAAAGATATTACGCGAATGAAGATGAAACTTTTAAATAATGTTCATTGATTGAAATGATGCAATTGATTTGAGAATGATATTTTCGTGTTGTCAATCAACTATCAGTTTATGATTTATGAGCTCAATCAAATTTCAAAAATTGTGTCAAATTTTGAAGTGAAATAATTGATATGTTTGTTTTAATGAAATTAATCAAAAAATTAAAAAATAAATTGAATTAAGCGCATAAAGCTAAAAGTGTATAAATTGAAATTTAATTAAATTTTATTATAAAAAGTTAAATTAAATGAAATTTAAAATAATTAAAAATAAATATTAATAGATTGAAAAATAAAAGTACATCATAACTAATTGAATCAATATCAATATATTTCACAACATTCATAAATTTTTATTTTAAATTTAAAATGTATCATGCAATTCTTAGATGACTAATAAATTTTGAAAACCTTATGATATCATTTTTTTCTCGTTTCATACAGATAGATTGATTTTCAACGATTGAAATTATCCTCTTTTCTTAAAGTTAAATTATAAAATAACAAAAAAAAAAAAAAAAGGTAACGGAAGGTTTTTATCCATTTCAAAAATAGCCAAAAAGAAACAATGATAAATGATAAGAGCAATTTTAAAAATTATTTATTGATAATTAGAAAGAGTAGATGAATATGAATGATAACTTAGCAGCTATATATATAACCTAAGTTTGATATAAGGAACAAAAAATTGTTGAATTTATGAACGTCGATTGATATATTTGCATTCTCTATCAAATCGACCGGATGGGATTGGCAAGTTGATGAAGAATAAATTTAATGAATAACTGATGCTAGGAGGAGGAGGAGGAGTCCTGATTTAAATGTCCCATAGATTCATTAATTTGTTCAGGTAGTCAAATTATGCTAAGAATGCTCTTCTGATGTTGTTGACATTTGAATTTATAATAAATGGCAGGTGATTACGAATCTTTTGTTAATTTAATCAAAACCAATGCGAACATTCGAAATTAGTTTTGAGAATAACTTTTTCTTTTTCTAAAGAATCGACGATCAACTGAAAGTGTTAAACATGATGCTATTTGTCGGAAAAATTTATCACGAAAAGAAATCTAGACATAAACATTAATTGATGTCTTATAGGAATATTCGAATCTCATTCATTATTTCTGATGCATTGCATTAATTGAAGGATAGATTGTAAATGATGATAATCATCAAAAATTAATGCTAATTATTATGTTTATTTGCTTAATTAAGTTTTAGTATTGTTAACCTGGAATATACCTGATACATATCCTATCGATTATAGGATTCAATGAGGACGTTGAACATTAATGTCGTCTAATAGAATTGTAGATAATTTCCTGAGAAATATACTTTTGCAACATTATCGATACATTGATATAATGCATAAATTTCCTGGGATAAATGGTAAATTGATACCTGTAATTAGTCGGACATGAGATTTAGCACTTAAACAAAAAAGTAAAAAGTAAATACGCCTTAATTGTAATTCGAATCCTAAAACGATGAATATGAGTAAGATCGGCATTTTTTTTTTTTTTGCTGCCATCTGGAATTCAATGTAAAAATGAACAATTAAAATAATCATTAGATAGCAATCCATCTAATCATTAGATAGCAAATTCTTATAAAATTTTTTGAATTTAATTTAGCTATTATAGGAATCAAATAGCTATTATTGGTTAATCGATTAAAACTTATTTAATCTTTTCACACAATGTATCGTCTAAGTTTATCGCAAATCTAAAAATTGTATCGAAAAACTTTCCATTTCGGAATCTGACATTATGAATTTTTAGTAGGAAAAAATCATAATTAATTATACGATGAATTCATGAATATATTGAGCATGTTAATCGCATAACTTTTACATATTTGATTGATTGATTGATCAATAATTGCTCTCTGTTCAACAGATCCGAATAAGATGATCAATGTTCTCGATTTATTATGCCTTGCATAAGAAAACATTTTTCTCTAAAAATTTCGATTTCTTTTATTGCAATCGAAATTAAACTAATTTAAAAATTAAATCAAAAATTTTGATAACAAATCATTCTAATTTATATTTCTAATAAATTTAAACTTAATTGTTCCTAAAATAAACTTATACAAAACTAATAACCAACAATTGATAAAGTTTTCATAAAAGCATCATAAAATGAAATTTTAAAAACGAAGAGAGAGAGAGAGAGAGAGAGAGAGGGAGAGAGGTGGAGAGGGAAAGAGATGGAAGAGAGAGAGGAGAAGAAAGAAAAGATTTAATCTAAACTATAATTGATGTATACTTACTTGCATGATTTGGGTAAGATTGCTGCTTTGGAGAACGACGACTAATTATACTTCTAACTGCTTTAATATTTAGCATAAGTGGGGCGTAACAAATTTAGGTGACAACCAAATATCTGACAATGTATTTATTTGGCCTTATGGCATAGGTTAATTCGAGACTAGCTGCCTATAGGCAATAAAAATGATGAATAAGCATATATATTCAATGATATTAGCCTAACTAATTTTAAGCCAATTGATGTAAATTTTATAAATTTTTAAATATAAGATATTAAATATTAAAAAACTTATAATCGATTATCGAAATTTGAATTATAATAAAAAAAAATAAGAAATTAAGTACAATCTTTAAAATAAAATGAAAATTTATCAGAGCTGAAATTGCCTGAAATTATTCTAATTTAATTTTTATTTTACTATTTTTAAATAATCGATTTAGAGAAAAGATATATCTTAATTTGCATATCTCATAAATTTGAATGTGCCAGCGATAATTTCGAATAACCTTTATCATACAGTAGAATTGTAAGTGATATAGCTAAATTATAATAAATGATATCAGCCTAGCAGCAATGATAATTTTTTTATCAAATAAATCAAAATTTTTGATTTAATTTAAATAATTCAAATACTTGTTTCAAATTAATTTCGAAAATTTCAAATAATGATGTTTAAATTTCATCATTTTAGATTATAGCAATTAAACGCAATTTTGCAATTTTAATTTATCATCCGATTGGCAAATAATAATTTTCATATTTTATTATGCTATCGTTTTTATTAGTTGAATTTTTCATATGTGACGATGACATTTTCTACGTAAATTTCTAATCTATTAATATATATCAATAATAACTTCCTAAACGAAAAGAAATACTTTGATTAATGATAACATGTTTACATGTTAGCTTAATTTAAATTCAGAATATTATATAATTCAAAAATAATTATTAATAGTTCATTCGAAATTTTAGCAGAGCAAAAATTAAGAATAAATTTTGATAAGAAAATTTGAAGTTAAATTAAATGAGCTAATTGCTAATTTTACATGTAAATAGGAAATTTGTTGGATTAGGAGAGAAAATTAAAAATGATTCAATTATTGTCATTTTAAACTATTACTTATTTTAATTGAATAAATTAAAATGTCAAGCATATAATGTTAAACTTTTCGAGAATCTCAAGAATAATATAAATATACTTTAAAAGCTATGAATAAATTAAATTCAAAATACTAAGAAATAAATTGATATAATTAATGATTGATTAAATTGAACAAAAATACAAAAAAAAAAAAAAGAAACTATCTAATATTTATTTCATTTTATTTCAAACAACAAAAAATTGTTGTAAAAAAAAAAAAAAAAGAAAAAGAAAAAAACAGAAATATATCGATAAAATGAAAAAAAAAATGGATTGAAAATAATTATTTCTTATTTCTAATTTATTCTATCTAATAACGTTGCTAAGATGAGAAAATGATTTATAAAATAAATTAAAAGAAAGAATTCTATCAAAATTTAATGTTAGTATGTGTGTTATCAACTTCTTTCTTCATAAACAATATCATACGTTTCATATTTTAACTTTCAATTTATCATTTTCTTTTTTTTTTTTTTTTCTGATTAATATAATACTTTAATAATATGACATGCTAATAAAGTAACAAATTTTACATTATGATAAATTCATAAAAATGCAACAATATCTGAAAATGTTTTTTCAAAAGCACCAATTTCATTTACTGATGTATCTATTGGAAAATATCAATTATAAAATATTGATATGATTTACTAATATATGTATTGAAAAATATTAATATAAAATACTGATATGATTTACTAATATATCTATTAAAAATATCAATATAAAATACTGATATGATTTACTAATATATCTATTAAAAAATATCAATATAAAATACTGATATGATTTACTAATATATGTATTGAAAAATATCAATATAAAATACTAATATGTCTATTAGCAAACATTTGATATCAATTTTATCGTTTTTTTTTTTAAATAAAAACCAAAAATAGTAATGCTAGTTAAATTCTCAAATTAGCTAGCAAATAAATTGAATCAATCGTACGTAATAATTAATAATTGGAATTAATCAAAAATCAAATTTGTTAATTTATATATTTTAAGAAATATTTTGCAATTCTATTCAAAAAAAAAAAAAACTATTTTATTCAAATATAAATACAAAGAAGAAAGAGAAACAAAAAATTATTTTAAAATTTTTTGATGAAATGAAAAATTGAAGAAAAATTTTTGAAAAATTAATCCATCTATCCATCTAGTATATATGTTTATAGATAGAAGAAGCTATGTAGGAAAAAGCTTTAAAATTATGGCACGATATGTCGACTTTTTTTTTTTTTTTATTTATAATGAAAATTTTCATAAAATAGAAGATAATTAATTGCTATAATTCCTTTTTTTTTTTCTAAGCCATTAGAAAAATTACTTTTTACGTAGGTGTTCTGAATGATAAAAGAGAGAGAGAGAGAGAGAGAGAGAGAGGGAAAGAATGAAAGAAGGAATTAATTTAGTATGACTTTAAGGCTCTTCTTGGCTCAGATGACAACAAGCATTAAATCAAATGGTACATATTGGAAGGAATATATATATATATATATTGTGTGGAAGTGGAAGATGGTATATCATCTAAAGATCCATTAAAATATTATGATTATGTTTTTTAAATATTATTTGATTTATAGCTTCAACAAACGCTATATCGTTCAAGCAAATATAAAAAAAAAAAAATGAATAATAGTTATAATATTTATAACTATTCATATTCCATTTTCCTTATTCATTCTTATTTATCAAATAGATTTTTTAGCATTTCCAAAAATAAAAAAAAATAAAAATATTATCCTATTCTATCACCGAGATTATTCTATTCTATCATCGAGACTATTCTATTCTATCAACGAAATCAACGAAATTATTCTATTCTATCATCGAGATTATTCTTTTTATAAACAAAAATATATATTAAAAATGAGATTAGCCAGAATGTAACATGATGATAATAATAGCAGCCGCAGCAACATCAGCAGTAGCAAGCAGCAGTAGCAGCAGCAATGATAACAATTATAATGATAATAACAATAGTGATAACAGTAGAAATAATAGAGACTGAAATAGTGCTATGATGAAGCAATAATATTGGTTATCACAATCTAAATGATGTGATGATAATCAGCAAAAAAAAAAAAGTGAAAGGGCAAATGATTCATAAAGCATTACAATTATTGATGAAAATTTCGAATCAATATCATAAAAGTGGTGATAAGTTGTTAAAGAAAAGAAAAAACATTTAAAAAAAAATGAGTAATTTTTCTAAATCTGCCGTATCATCTTCTATTACAATACTCGTCTTCAAATTATTTTACCTAATTTTATTGCTCGATACTTTCCCTAAACGGATGGAGAGATAAAAGATGATTGGTATTAACAGGCAATTTGTTAACAACCATCCAATCATCGGCCTTATCGATATAATAAACTTAATTAGAGAGGTAGTTTCTTTTTTTTTCCTTTTTTTTCCTTCTTTCTTTTTCGTTTTCTTTTTTTTTCAAAATTTGACGAACGACACTAATGGAGCCTCATTTTACTGATATTATAATTGCCGCATGAATGGCAAAAACGTTTATACAAAGTTTAATTGGACTGACAAAATTGTATTGCTGCAAAATTTCTTTTTCAAAAAAAAAAAAATTGAAAAAATGATTGCCAATTTTAGAATTTGTATTTGATAATAGACATTTAAATAGAATCACATTTTGGGAAAAAAAAAACGAAAGAAAGAAGAATTGATAATAAATTGATAATTATTTTTACAACTTAAAAAATTTTTATTATTCATTTATTTTAATTAATTTCAATCAATCATACAGCGTAATATTTCTAATTTTATAGTTTAATTATTTTATAATTTTTTTTCTTTAAAATAAACAAATCAAATGAATGTAAAAGAATGTAATATATTCATTTTTGAATTTTAAAAAGTTAAATGTTCAATCTTTTAAATTGAATATTAATAGTTCTTGAATTACGGTAGGTAAAAAAAGAAAAAACCATTTATAAAATGGTTTATCAATGCAAAGCAAAAAAGAAAAAAGTAGACAATTGATGTAAATGTATTTTTTGATAGGAATAAAATCGAATAGTTAAGCGGATAAGATTTTAGAAGGTAAAAGATGAGATAGATAGATAGATAGATGGATAGATAGATAGATAGATATGATTCAAAGATTCAAAGGATGAATAATCCTTTGAATCTTTGAATCAATTAAAGGATGTATTAAGCAAGGAAAATGATGGATAAACATGGCAAAGTGTCTAATATACTTCTGATTGACATTAATAGTTTTCTGTCTTTTTCCTTATTAAAAGATAAATATAACGAATAAGTAGGTATTATTGCTATTAAACTGAAATAAAGTAATTAATTGTCATTGATGATTTCAATCGCTTGCAAACGTCAATGTTACATATCGCAATGACGTACATCTTAATATAATTGAATCTGACATAAACAACATGGAATATTTATAGCATAAATAATAATCTCATTTATTATTACTATTATTATTATTAATATTCTTTGATTAGATTTTATCATTGTTAAATAAAAAGAAAAGCAAAAATTATAAAATTATCAGAAAACGAAAAAAAATTCATAAATAATCAATTAATCATTTATTGAAATGGCTTCAATTATTTTTATTAACCTTTTCCAAAATAAAAAAAAAAAATGTTAAAAAACATCAGAATTTGATTATTATTTTTAACAGTGCTAAATGCTTCATCATAAAAATATTTGAATGTTAAAATTATTCTTTGATTCGTAGGCAATTTTTTAAAAATTTTTATTTTGCAAAGTTCATGAATGCATTAACATTTCTCGCATCAAACATGATAAATGTAAATAAAATAAGGCGAATATGATTAAAAGGGTGAAATGAAAAAAAAAAGAAAAGAAAAAAATTAGAATTAAATTTGCTCAAAGTTTTTAATAGCTAAAAAGTTAGAGCAAATATTTTGCTCATTAGTGAATTGTAGGATTGATAAATGTGACACCGATAGCTTGCTTGATGGCTTGATTTAATGAACAAAATCTAATATTTCGTTTAGGATAAAAGGAGAAAAAATATATATATATATGAGGCAAACGAGTAAGTATGAAATTCTGACAACTAAAAGATTATTATTATTTTTTTAAATTAATTAAATTGAATTGAAAATAGAAATTATAAATGATTGAATGTTATGATATATGCATACGATAAGAGAGAAAATAGAATAGGGAAATGGATGAGATGATGAAATCAAAATGCAAAATTGGTCTAATTTGGATAATCAATAAAATGAGATTGATTTGATATTCAATTTTGAGCTCAATATCAAATCAAATAAAACTTGTCAAACATCAATTTGCCTGTTTCCTTTATTTTCCTCTATTCATCTCAACTAATATTCTCTATCATTCATTTTCTAACTTCATTTTACTCTTTCACTCTCTTGTTTTTTTTTTTGCTGCATTTCTAATAAAAAATTATTTAAATTATTTTAAAAGTTCAATTTGAAATATTAAATTGAAATGAAAAAATAAAATTATAATATTCTCGATGATTCATTATTTCGTTAAAATGATGAAATAATATTTTTCTATAAATAGCTTAATTAGCGGATGGATTGAAATAATTGTCCAAGGCAGTAGTAGTATGGAATTTGATCTATTTTGCCGATAGTTTGATAAAAATTAGTAACATATGCTTACATTCAAACTATCCATTTTTATACAATTTCACAAATTCATTACGTTAATTAAAACGTGAATTTAGACGTATAATTTTAGGCAAATACTGATCCAAGGGGACGACATTATTATTTATGAAAGCAAAATTTTCAATTTGAACTTAAAATTTAGAACAGTTATTGAAGCATGGGGAGGGTGAAGAGAAGGTGCTTTTAGTAATCATACTATTAGCGCATTCATTAATAATTTCACAGCTAATCAGCATATAAATGTAATATGAATTGTTAATTAATTTTATCAATAAATATAATCTAAAATTAGGAAATGAGAAAATAAATTGCATTTATGCAAAATTCAAATTTTATTAATTAAAAAATATTTTTTTTTTGCCGTTTTTAAACAATCGAATATTTTAATAATTAATTCAAATTATATGGCAAATACCAATTGCTAAAATAAGTTTTTGCAAAGAAAAGAAAAAGAAAATTAATCGACGATAAAATGATAAGAATAGTAAAAATTTAAGAATAATAGAAATAAAAAAAAAAAAAAAAACTTTCACAATTAACATTCCCTAAGTAAACAAAAATTTTATAATAAATAACAATTTGTTTTACTAAGTTTACGAAAAGGAAAAAAAAGATATCATTAAAAATAATCTTACTTAAACATATTGATTAAGCATTTAAATTAAAAAAAAAAAAAAAACTTCATTAAAATTATGCATATTAAATTACAATGATATTATTTGTATTACTCTGTAACTTCCTTATCGAAAACCTTAAGATCGTATAAAATACATCAAATATTGCCAATACGACAGGTGATAAGTAAAAGATTGTGATTATATATATATATATCAGATATGGCTAGGCTAATTGATGCATAAGAAGAGGTCATACCAATTTAATTTTCATAAAAGAATGCAATCAAAATTTAGTGATCTTGATAATAATATCATCATTCTGTACCAAAATTCTTGCAAACTTTGACCTATGTCAACCTTATCCTAGACTTAAAGCTTTAGATGAAGTAGCAGAATCACAAATCATGCTACTTTTGATTGGGTCAAGTTTCATGTTTGAGAAGGAGAACTGTAACAGCAAACTTGTATTTGCTAATAAACAACAGAATGTTTCGTGATTGATTCAGTATAAATAAGCCTAGCAAGGCTCATTTCCACAAATATACCAAATTCCATATTGTAGCAAAGTAAATTTAATAAAAGGAAAGAAAAATATTGCCTTGATATGAATAATATTTTTTCAGAAATCTAATTTTTGATGGTTATTTTGCATTTTGTTAATGCTAAAATTATTTCTAAACAAGTGTTCTCCTAAAATGACGAACTAGGCCTAGGCCTATAAGACAAAAAAACAATAGTTCATTTTGGCCGCACAAAAAAAAATGAAATAAGCACAATAATTTAGCGTGGACTTTTAAAATATTTCACTTCTTAGTAATACATTCCATCATTCATAATTTAAAACATAAATTGATACAATTGCTTAATAGCTAAATAATGATAATTCGAAATCAAATAATGATAGTTTAAAATTTTATCAACTCTAATCAAAATCACATTCATTGATAAATTATTTGGGAAATAATTTTGTAATGGAATAGATAAAATAGCTATGTATTTAAATAATTTTTTGATCCTTATCAATTTTGATATTTCATGGAAAAAAATATTTTCTCACTAAATTTAGTCCAAACTTAAAAGTGAATGAAATTTCTCGAAAAAGATAGCAAAATTTCAAAAGATGTCAAATACCATAAGGAAAATTAATCATTAAAGTTTGTGAAGAAATCTGTTGGGACAAAAAAAAAAAAAAAAGAAAAACAATAGATCTAAAGTGAATATAAGATAACATTCAAATGATTTAATTAATCCACTTCATCCTACTATATGCCGATGAAACTTACTTAGCTTACCTTTAAATAAGCAAAATTACTTTTGCATTTACCTTAACAATTGTTAAAGACATTTTTATGATTTTAGCAATTTCTATAAAAGAAAAAAAGAATTATTTAAAGAATGAACATTAATAAATTCATGTAGAGTACAAAGAATATAGTAATAATTCAAATAAAACTTTGTTAATAAGTAATATTAATTATTATCAGATTTTATTATAAATATAAATATATCATCATCATCATTATTATTATTATTATTATCATTATCATTATCGCTATCATGCAAATAAATTTATTTACGAAATGTATAACAGAATGAAATGTATACTTACATATTAAAATTAATCATATATGCATGAAAAGAGTTGACTAATAAATTTTCTTTTTTCATCGATCTTAAATTATATCGAATTGATTGATCATTTTATATTAGACTGCTTATCAAAATATCATACAAAAATAGCCAAGAAATGAAAGATTAGATGATACTATATGTAAGAATGATAAAAAAATCAGTGTCAGGATAATCGATGAAAAATTGATAATTTCATTGATATGACAATATTATTCTCATTTTAAAATAATGTTAATTACATGAAGTAATGAAGTAGCAATTTAAGGCATATAAAATGTAATTAAATTATACGCAATTACGTCATCTTTTCATATAAAAATTATTGGATCGAGAAAAGAAATTATGCAGCAGGTTGATAGATTTATCAATTTATTTATAACCATAAATCTATGAATAATAAATTGGTTTAATTGAATAAAAATGAATAAGTAGGTAATAATTTATGAAAAATTTGCTAATGATTGAAAAAAAAAAAAAGGAAGAAATGATAACTATTGCTGATAATGATGATTGGTTTGATCGATTGGTTAGTTAAGCCGATTGATTGAATTGATCGGTTAATTAATCGGTTAGATCGATCCGTTTTGTCGTTCTATCGTTCATTTAATGCCATCTGTGTATAATATTATAATATATGATATATATATATATATGTATAATGTATACATATACATATATATATGTCATCTATGATGTATCAGCTAATAATAATAATAATAATAAGCTAAGTGCTTTTTGCCATCTATAATCGACTCAATTATACACCGATTAAATGATTATTATTCATTAAAGCAAAGAAGCAAAGAGAATATATAACTATCTATCTTATTTCCTTTTCTTTCTATTGTCCTTTTTGTCCATTTATTTCACATTTGTCCCTTTTTCCATTCACCCTTTCTCTCTCTCTCTCCCTCCCTCTCTCTTTCTTTCTTTCTTTTTCCTTTTCTTTCTTTTTCCCTTTCTTTCTCTTTCCCTTTCCCTTTCTTTCTCTTTCCTTTCTCTCTATAAGAAATTTTTTTTTTATTCTTTTTTGTTCCAAATCTAACATGTTAGCAGCAACCGTTTATTAAAATCCACTTAGCAGCAGCAATTTATTTTTCATCCTAATTGAGCATTTATTAAAAATGAAAATTAATCTTCCCATTTCTCACACACACTCCCTCTCTCTCTCCTCTCTTTTCATTCCTCCCTCTCTCTCTCTCTCTCTCTCTCTGTTTAACTATACTGTGTCTTTTATCTTTATAACATATTATAATTGAATCTTTTACTATTCAATTTTAATATTTATTTTAATATCATTTCCTTTTACTTCTCTTAACCTCTACTTCATTCCATTCTATTTTCTTTTCTTTTCTTTTCTTTTTTTTCATTTTACTTCACTCAATTCGATTAAATTTCAAGTCATTTCTATCTATCCATTTCATAATTTGCTTCTCTTTTCTTATAACGGCTGATTAGTATGTCCTTTTAAGTAACAGAACACTTATATAAATAATGTCAAGATGAAGATGAAGAGAGGGATGTTATGGCATTTTAACCAGACATACATTGGCCAATATTAGATTGATTGATTGTATAATCGTTAGAAGCCTTAGGCTTGAGAGCATACTTCATCTCATCATACTATATGATTAATAAATTGTGAAGCCTTGATGAAGAAAGAGAAGATGAAAAAGAAAGAAAGGAAAAATAAATTTTGCTTAACTTAATTTTATACAAATATATAAACTCTTAAAATTAACATAAATCAAATTTAAAATATATCGAAATGGTAAATTGAAAAAAAAGAAAAAAAAATTGCCTCTCGTACTTTTCCTATTAAATTTTCAATCTTCTCTCTTCCTTACTTCATTTTAACATTTATAAAATTTGATTTATTAAAAATAAAACTAAATTATTTCAATTTCGAATCCAATCGAGCTTATTTATAAAGGAAAAAGAAAAATAAGAAATAAAAAAATCGGATCAATTGAGTACAATTGGGGTAATTGAGTGTAACGGATCATTTTGATGGAAATGAAAATGGAAGAAAAATTTGTAAGAGACAAGAAAAACGAAGGAATGAAAGAATAAGAAGGATAAGACTTCGAAATATAAGCCAAGTTTCATAAGATAGAAATGGCATGAAGAATGAATGATGATGGAAGAAGACGAAGAAAACGAAGAAGATGAAGAAGGAAGAAGAAATAGAATGATCAATGATTCTTTTCTCTTTGCTTCATAGATTGATGCTATTTAATTGTCTGAAAGAAATATTCAATAAGCAAAAGAATGAAATGAATTTATTTTCCGTCTTTTTCCTTCCGTCTCTCTCAGTATTGACCAAATCAAAGTGAATGAAAATGAAAATGGAATAATTTAATTTGTTGTTGTAATCTATCAAATTGGAATCATTTCAGTAGATAAAATGCATCTACTCATTCAACTAAGTCGTATTTATTTATTCATTGAGAAATTCAACATCAACAATAAGTTGAAATACAGGAAAAGATGGAATCTGAGATTTGAAATCTATAGCAAGAATGCGGAATAATTGTTGACGGTCGATGCATCAAAAATTTCGGATATATATAGTAAAATAATCAAATACATATAATCGGAGATTTTTCAGATGAAGCAATCAAAAAGTCTATTAGATGATAAAAGCTATAGTGATAGCAATGATAAACGAGAAATTTTCTAATGATACTGATAATTCAAATATCATTTTTCATCAAGTTTTCATTCAATATCGAGAAAGATCGTATTCCTTAATTCTTAGTATTAAATTTTAAATCTTACCTATTGAATTAATTCTATGATTAATTATTTTTGTAAAATTACGAATGAAATTAATTGATTATTTTATTAATTGAAATCGTTAAATAAATTTTACAATTTCTTCATCAAAATTTTCCGATTATTTTAATTAATTAATTGTTTTTTTTTAATACCATAATTATATTTTTCATATTATTTTATTTATTTTTAATTGTTTAAAAATAAAGTTTCATTTTTAAATAATTTATTTCGAATATTTTATTAAACGAACTGATCGAAACTATTCGTTATCATTTTAAAATATTACTAATTTTATATGAACTGATCGAAACTATTCGTTATCATTTTAAAATATTACTAATTTTATATGAACTGATCGAAACTATTCGTTATCATTTTAAAATATTACTAATTTTATATGAACTGATCGAAACTATTCGTTATCATTTTAAAATATTACTAATTTTATATGAACTGATCGAAACTATTCGTTATCATTTTAAAATATTACTAATTTTATATAAATATCCAAGAAAAAAGTCTTGTTCTTCAAAATTAATACTTACATTCGTCTGCTGCTAAATCTTTTAATTCAATGCAAGCCTTTTTTTTTTCTTTGATATCTTAATATCTCTATCAATTATATTTATTAAAGTTTTTAAAATAAATAAATTGATATATGAAATATAATTTGCATGAGAAGTTAGTTGTTGATTGATTGATATGTCATTCCATTTTCTCGTTAGCTTTTTTTTTTTTTTTTTTGTAAGACCTTAAATTGATTTGAGAAAGAAATAATGGTAATTAGTATGAATGCATGAAAGCACATAGTACGCCATCAGGATGGATGAATGGATTATACATGATTGTGTATTTTATTTTCCTTTGAGGATGGACGATGGATGGGATAGAGGTGGAGGAGGAGGAGGAGGAGGAGGAGGAGGAGGAGGAGAAGAAGAAGGACAACGAATAGCCAAGCTATATAACATAAAAATGGGGACAATGATTTCATATTATATACATACTATCATTCATCATCGACCGCATTCAATATTATTAACTTACAAAATGAATATCAAATATCGCTCAAATAAGTAATAGCACTTCTCTATCCCAAACGATCGTTAATTTTATAAACTACTAATTAATCAATCATTTTCAATTGCTCTCGATTGAAGTCTATTTTGCGAAATATTAAGCATCAATAATATTATGTGCATACAAATTGAAGCAGAAAAAAATTTCAAAATTTTTAATTGGAAATTTTCAATTTATCTTTTTGCTAAATTTAATTTACCTAACTAAATAAAACGTATGTGATTTTTATTTTTAGAAATTTAATATATACTTACGTATATATGATGGGAAAAAAAAAACAAAGAAGGAAAAGAAGGAAAAAGTTTAATTATATTTTTGAATAAGTAAATTCTTCTAATTATAAATTAAATTTTGAATAAAATAAATTTCTCAAAAAAGTTCCTTCTATACCCTTGCTTTTGAAATCTGAATTTCACATTTTATCACATAGTAAAATGATAAATTTAAAATCGATATAATATTCAATAAAAATGCTTAAAAAGCATTCCATGTTGTTACATATTAAATAAAATACTTCAATGCATCAAGTTTTTTCAATTTCGCGCAAGAAGTATCCTGCGATATTCTGAGACAATGTCTACAAAAACTTTAATAATAGTAAATTTCATTTTTCAGAATATCATAAGAGCAAATTTAATTAATATCATAAAATGTTAAACTCATACTTATAACAAATGATTGAATGGTAATAGAATATTAGGCAAATTTTCGAATAATTTTTTTTTTAATAACACACTTTGAAAGTTTCGAAAATAATAAATAGGCCATTTTTGACTTTCATTCGTTTTCGGCAATTTTTAAATTTCTGAAAATTTGTAATTGAGGATAAGTAAACTTCTTTAATGCAAACTTTTATAAAAAAAAATCAAAATTGCTAATAAATTTGTTTCAATAACACAAGCAATAATGTGAACTAATTTAGAAAATATTATTAATAATCAATTAAAATAATAACTGTAATTTATGCTATCATTCGTATTATCAGAAGAGGAAGTAAGAATTTTATGTGTGTAGCAGTTGAAAAGTTTTCGTTTACCAAGTGATTTGAGTAATTAAAAACTTTTTCTAAACAAAAATTAAAATGGAAGATTGAATCTAATAATATTATCCTATCGATTATTTCCTTTTCCTGTTTCTAATCATAATCATTAATCATAAATCTTTGATTCTAATTACTTCTGCAATATAATGATTGAAAATTTTCCATAACAAATATATAGGGAGAAGTGTGAATGAGTAAAAATTATTTTGTTTATTTGACAAATGAGAATGTAAATAAAATTTAACCAACAATAGAAAAACATTCGAAACGTTCATTTTATATCTAAAAAAGGAATAGATTAAATATTTGTATGTGGTGAATACATAATCTTACTATTCTTACTATTACTATTCTTACTATTACTATTCTTACTATTACTACTTACTACTACTACCTACTCACTACTACTACTACTACTACTACTACTACTACTACTACCACCAACTAGCTACTACCACTACCACTACTACTACCACTACTACCACTACCACTACTACCACCACCACTACCACTACTACCACTACCACCACCACTACCACCACCACTACCACCAGCACTACCACCACCACTACTAACCACCACCACCACCACCACCACCACTACCACCACCACCACTACCACCACCACCACTAACCACCACCACCACCACTACCACCACCACCACCACCACCAGCATCACCACTACTACCACCACCACCACCACCACTACCACTACCACTACCACCACCACTACCACCACCACCACTACTACTACCACCAATACCACTACTACTACTACTACTACCACTACTACTACAACTACTACTACTACTAATCGCTGTTGTTAATTGCTGTTAATTGTATGCACTTGATACATGTATCTACAACACTTATCTGCTTTAATAGTAATGATTTGTTTACAATAACTATGATATATTTCTGTTGTCATATAATATATCTATACTCTTTAGATAATTCAACATTCAACAGAACAAAACTTCAATGCAATCATTCCTGGCATATCTTTTTTTTGTTTTTGCATGCCAAAAACATAGTAGATTATAAGTTTAAAGAAGGGATAGTTAATATTTGTAAAAATGCAAATAATGCGATGTTTGCTTGCATTTGTTTACTACAAATAAACTTGCATTTGTTTACCACAAATAAATTTGCATAATTGAATTATAAATTTAACTAATAATTAAGCATATTTTATTCGTTTAATTTAATACAAAATTCATGCAAAGTTCTTTTGAATGAATCAAAGATAATATTTCAAGTGAGCAAATGAAGAAAAATATTATTTATCCTCTCATTTCACCTACTATTTTATAACCAAATATTAATACAAATAAAAATCGAATTGGTCTCTCTTATCTATTCACTTTTGTTAGCTCGGGCTTTCCTCAATATTTCCGAGTTCATTTGCGTTACCGCGTTAAATTCTCACGATAAGCATTTATCTTCGTGTCCAGATATGGGAATATTAACCTTAATCTCAATTATAGCATTTATAATGAAACTAAATTGTCGTTATCTCATTTAATCAAGAAAAAAAACTAGAATATTATTATTATTACAAATAATATTTAATTGAATTTGTAAAATACTAACAAGGTATATTAATTTATGTGACAAAGCTATTGAACATAGTTTATCAGAGATATAACTATTATTATTCACTATATTTCTTGCAGTAAATATTCTATCGAGAATGATGCGACAATCCCGTACAACGAGATGCCGCGTAAGAAAGAAGATAATAGTTGCAGTTTAATAGTACACAATGAGGCAATAGTTGAGGTAAATTTCGAGAAACAATTGTGAAGTATGGTAAGGAGCGATAATCATCGGCAAAAGAAAATTTGATCATTTGCAATAATTATAATCATTTAACATTAACTGATATGCTGATAATCATTCCATGGTATCACATTACTCACCAACTGCTGCTATCCAACATGTAAATCATATTATTCCATAGGCTATATTATTTATCTACCGGTTGCTGCTGCCATCATCATTAATATCGTTATCATCATCATCATTATTAACTTCTTTCTACTTCTCCTTTTCCCTCTCTCTCTCTTTCTTTCTTCATCTCTCTCTATTCTCCTTTTCCCTATCTATATTATTACAGTATACAACAGTTATAGGAGGAGTGATTAGAGATGTCAACAATTTATAAGTTGTAATTGATGATTAGAAGTGAAAAGGTGCGTACGTTAATAGTGAAGTGCTGTCAAATAAGTCCTTTCTTTTTGATCGGTGACGAACAGATGGTTGATGTCAAATAATTCAGCGACAATCTGTTGCACACCTTGTCGAGAACAAAGATGTCTCTATATTTCTCCTTTTTCCTATCTTTCTTCTCTCTCTCCTCTCTCTCTCTCCCTCCCTCTCTTCCTCTCTCTCTGGAATCATATATCAACATACAATATGGCAATCGTTATGATATAAATAACAACACAAATTAATTTGAAATTTGTAAAGTTTAGAATTTTAGGTATGACAAATATACGATTAGTCCATTCCAATATGTAAAAGTATGCCAAACGCTTGGAAATGCTCGCATAATTATTTCACTCATAGCTATTCCAATAATGTAAAAGTTTACCAACATCTGAAAATACTCAAATAATTATTTTATCAATGATATGAATAAATTTACTTTTGCATGATTGTTAATGAGAAACTGAAAGCTATCAACTTATTTGTAGCATAATCAATTAGATTCATTAATACAAAACGAGCCAGGTAATGTTTGACGATGAATATAATAACCTGAAAGTGTTATGTCAACATTTCGTTCCTATTTATAATGATTAAATAATATATTTAACAAAGAAAATATCACATATTGAAATATTTGGCCATGAAAGTAATACTTTGATTAAATCATTAAATTCAATTTAAAATTAATCTTATATTAATGAAGAATCATACGATTATAGCAAATTAAATTATACAAAAAAATTTGGGCAAAATTTAATTTAAATAAGCATAAAAGTCAAAATTTTTATTTTTCTACTGTTTGTTGAATATTCTCGAGATACTATTCTCGAAACTTGTCAATAGACTATTATTACGAATATTAACATTATATTGTTAACCATACTTCTCTCTTGCGATCTTCTCAACAGTCAATTAAAGATGCATGCATATGGTGTAAGTAATTTGATAAAACATTTGTTACTTTTTACTGACAACTTCTAACGATTATGTGATATTTTATAATCAAAATTTGATGAACAAATGGCTTATTTGATTTAATATTATGTCATAATGAGAATAAATCATCTTATTTTGCATTTACTAATTTACTAATTTATTAATTTTAATCCTAAACATTGATGTAATGTTTAAGATTATTCATTCATTAATACAAATTAAGAAGAAAGAAAATACTAAAAATTTTAATATTAATTTGAATTTAAATTCAAAATATTCAAATAAACAAAATAAATTTTGAAGAAATATAATAATTTTAGTTGATAACTAATAACTATTCGGTTTATTGAAGCTTATAATTTTGATTTTAATCTTAAGCCTAGTCTTATATATTTTGGCGTCTATTAGTATTAACGGTGATGATGACGATGATGATGATGATGATAATGATAATTGATGTAGGAATAATTTGAAAGAGCAAACCGAGTGATTTATTAGATAATTAATTGTATCATATTGCATGCTTCCTTTGGTTCACTTCCGGCAGCATATAATCAAGCACTTTTCCAATTCTTTACCCTTTTATCATTTTCGGGATTTTGTGCCAATGGTGCTGGGCTCATTGACTCAAATTACCAAATTACTAATGATTAAATGCATTCTGCAAGCCCAATGCATTAATTAATATTATTATTGTTATTGCTAGTTTAATTTTAACATAATTGGGATATTCAGGTGGAATATTGATTTTAAGTCGAGTAGAAAATAAATTGAGAAGCCAAAATTGGCCATATTCATTTGCTTAGCATCAAATCGAAAATCTAATTGAGCAGAAATAATGAACTGATGCTAGACAAACAAAACTTTTCATTACTTAACTTTTGCATGAAAAATTGATAAAGAAGCTAATTTTTAGTGAAACAGTATGAATCAGAATGAATCATTCTGATCATATAAAAAAATACAAATCGAATGTACCGAAATATGATATAATATCGACATAATGTGATAAATGAGCAAGAAAGTTCACTGATAATTTTTATCAGTAAGTCTTTAACAAAAAGCCAAATTAAAAAAGCCAAATTGACAAGAAGAGTAAAGAAAAATAATACTTTTTATTTCGTAGTATTATCAAATCTGCAAGTTTATCATCGACATAATCTCTTGATCACTTCAACTGATCAAATCTCTTCCGGCAAAATAAATATGATAAGAGAAAAAAGAATGGTCGGACTTTCCAACAGCAAACTTACACTTATACATTGCAGGATTGATAAATATACTGTAGCTCATTTTTCCCGAATGATATCGGGAAATAGCAAAAACACTGTAATTTAAATAATCAGTACTGTATTATTTTACACATTAATAGTTCTTATGCCAAAATTTTTTCTTTCCTTTTTCGAAATGATGCGAATTTCTCTGAAAGGATTTTACTAAATTAAGAATTTATACAATAGGACATTGTTGTCGATGTTAACTAAACTTTTGTAATAATAATATCTTTCTGATAATGTTTATTATCAATGCGTATAATTGATTACCATTATCGATACGCATAATTGAGTTATTAAATTATTTCTCTTTCTCATTTTGTCTGAAATTAGTTTTTGAATAAAAACAAAATCGTAATTGAATGATATGATCGATTGCTTAAAACAACTTGCATATTTGTTTTGATAATTTGTAATCAAAAGGAATGATAATTACTGTATGGCTTATCACAAGGTAATATATATATATATATATAAGAAATAATTCAATTTGAAATAGCCGATAAATAAATTAAAGCATTTTTTCAACAAACTTGAACGCATTGTTTTAAATTTTAGTATAAGGCCTAAAAAAAATGTAATGTTTTAAGGCGCAACAAGTTTGAGATATTGCTCCACAGCTTGATATTTCAATAAGAATTCTATTTCAATAATGCAATAAATAAGTTGTTGAAAAATGTTATTTAGCTAAGATAACATTTCAAATGACAGATAGGATATAATTGTTGTCGATTGAATGAATCAAGTTGTTGAAACATGAACCAATCAACTATCATTCTATTATCGAGCTGATCCTTGTCAGGATGGCGCCTTGTTGAACTCTCATCGATAAATGTTAACATAACATTTTCGTATCCTAAATGGCATCTTTATAAGCTAATCTCGAAATATTTCAAACTTGATGCTCTCCTTTTTCATATAAATGTTTATATGTAATTTTATTAAAACACAAGAAAATTAACACTTTGTTAAATTTGGTCTTAAAATAATTGTTTTATTTTTAAATTATTGTTTAGAACAAAGTTGTATTAGAAAGAATCTGATAAAGTGATAGCAAATTTAGTAAAATATTGGCTTTTTTTTTCTGATTATAGGCTTTAAAATCTTCTTTTCTTCTTTTCTTATCTCGAACAAGACAATAACGTATTATTTTATCAGCAATTTTCCATAACAAATCGATATGTATTTATAATATAGTTAGATAATAAATAATATTGCCAAAGGTAAATTATGCTAAATCATTCTATGAGCCATAATCATGAGCCTATATTTAACATCACTACAGCGAGCCAAGCAGCATGTTATTTTTAACAATTAAAATACACAAAGGAAAGCATTTAAAATTTTTTTCTTTTCTTTAAAAAGATTAGCACAGCTGGTCGGTCTTCTTAAATTCATCGAAGGATCAGCGTGGCGCCAATTCTATTATATCAGTTTTTTTTTTTGTTGTTATCATTTTTATTTCGTTTGACAAATATTTAATTTTGTTTACTTGCTGTTTATCCCATTTCCTAATCTAATTGATATTTCAAGAAGGTTTAGTGAAATATGAAAAAGCGAGGGATTCTAAAATCAAACATTGTAATAATAATGGATTCTTTGAATCAGAAGAAAATGCACATCAAATTGTTGAGCATCATGAACTATCAGTTGGCATCAACGAATTGATTGAAATTTTCAGAAAAAAGCGTACAGTGCGGTGTTTTGATCAAATGTGATGGTTCTCATGAAACACTGTTGCAGAAGACTTTATCCTTGATGGAATCAAGACAATCTATTCTTCGGTATCGTATTCTAGACGGTTAGAATTTGAATGATAGATTCACACCTGGATGTCATTATTCTTCTGTAAAGGAATGCCGCAAATTAGTAGTAAGAAGCGAAAAAAATGATAAATGGATTGCGCTATTAAATAAAGAGTAATAAAGGTAATAAATGAAACTCTTTTAAATAACAATGAATGAAAGTTCTCATTTTATTTTGCTATTTCATAATTGTAAGGTAGTAAGGACCGTTTTCTATCACTCTCGATCTCTCTCGATCTCTTAATTTTTTCTTTTTCAAGTACCGCTTCAAACGAATTGTCAGTTAAATGACGCTTCTGTCCTGAACCTATTTTTGCTCTCTCGGTTACGTCATCATTACGGAATGACAGTTTTTGTCAACACGTTTTTTTTTATTTAAAAAGAATCTTGCATAATCTTATAGTATCCACTTTAGGTCATAAAATATTTGGAAGAAGACCGCTGTTATCGTAATAAATCCACTCATACCATTGTTTCGATGATTTAGAAATTTGCGTCAATAAAATAAACTAAATTAGTCGTAGAGGGATATTTTGAATCTTTGCTTTTATATATTTTAAATTTCAATTTTGATATCTTGAATCTTCAATTTTGATATTCTGAATCATCGCTTTAAAATGCAAATAAAATTTGTTACGTAACTTTTGACTTTCCAAAATAATTGGAAAAAACAGTTTCAAGAAAAACAGCATAACGTGAAGTACATGGAAGTAGTACATTTGTATCATTTATGATCTTGAAGGCAAATAGGCCAGTATCACTTCAGACTGTTTACCCAGCGAATCTGAATGTTTCTATTTCATAACCAAACAATGATTATCTTTCATCATTTACCTACAGCTATATGAATATATTTGCTGAATTCAATTCAGCTTATAGAAGATTAATGAATCAAAACTAGGTAAACGGTCGTAATTTTAATAGCGAAAGATTATAATGCACCTTTGATCAATCTTTAATGTGGACAATTTGCAATTCATTTCATTTCATCAATTCATTCAGAAATATTGATTTGAAAATGAAATGCAATAATTTATGTAAGAGGGAAAATTAAAAATAATTACCATGAATTAGTTCGTCTATTTATTAATTGCAAAATTTCGCAAAAAGATTAAAAAGTTAAGCAATTAATTGGAAGCGATAAATGCGAATATATTTATAAATCGTCGCTACTTTTTAATCTTTGTTGACGTTCTTTCGTACACATCAAACACATACAACAATTATTCGCTTTCCCATTTTGCGATGATAAAATTTCTTCATTTTTCATCCTTTTTATTTTTTCTTTTTTTTTTTTTTAAAACCATACCCACGCTTTTCATGGTCACAAAAATTTTGATGCATAGATTATTTCTTGGGATAGTGCGAGAGATAGTTCGAACTTCTGTCAATCTTCAATATTCATCAAAGAAAAAACCGACAATTCTTTAAAATTTTTAATGCATATATATATATATATATATATGGTAATTTCATCTATTCGGTAATTATCGCAATAAAAATATGCGTAATTATTTGATTGCTTTCATTTTGAAAGAAAAATGAAAGAAAAGTTTTTTTTTTTTAATAAAATTTCAAGGGATTTTATTTGACAAATTTTTAATTTTAATTTCCTTCACATATTATAATACATGAAAAGTACAATTTATATATATCAATGAAAGATGGAAAAAGTTTTTGCTTTCCTATATCTAACATAATATCTATCTAACGTGTGATATTTTGCTGAGAAGATAAGTTAGAATAGTTTTGGTAACCATTTCGTTGCATAAATGTTTTATTATTTAAAAATACCGAATGTTAGATGGTAAATTAGTGAGTGAGAAAGATTTTTAAGTGTTTAGTGAAATTACCTTTCGGCAATTTTCGCATAGTTGATTGAAAGGATTTCATATTTTCATTTATATTCATTACTAACCTTATCTATCTTATATAAACCAATGACTAGTTATTATCATTTTGAGACTTGATCAAACGGATTTTACGGCATTTTGCAAGTGACATCAACCGTAAAACTTTGCAAATAGAAAGAGCATAGTGAGACTAATTTTCGGATTATACCGTAATCGCTTCTCTCACTGGAACTTTTTATTATATTGGTTTTAATCGAAATAATTGCATCCATTGATGAATTTATTTTGAGGGAATGTATTTATGCTAATTTACGTATTCGGCATGTTTTTTTCTAATTTACCTCCATATTTACATAAAGAATTCCGGAAGAAAATCCATAGAGAAAGGTGAGGAAAGTTAGCGATTATTAAAAATTTAATCGTTCGTAATTACCTTTTTCTACCATATACATTAACATACATATCCGTTGTTCCAATTTTTCACGATAATTTAAAATGCATAATTTAAATTTGTACCAATTTTATTCCAAGTGATGAAATTGCAGAATTCGAATTAAAACAAACAAATCAATATAGGAATAGTTTATGATTGTAAAAGGTCATGTTTTTACAATATTACAGGATAGATAAAAATAGGTATTGTCTATTTAGAGTATACATATAGTTATGGTTTTTTTTTCCTCAACAATTAAAAGAAAGATTTGTATAAGTATTAATTTAAACGTAAAATCATCAATCATTAATTATTATCACAGATTATATCATCGCAGTGTAAGGAATCATCGAATATTAACGTGCTTTGAAATTTTATCAATTTCAATTACTAAATAATGTTGTAAAGATGTGTGATCAAGAAGCTATTGCAAATATTTGTATTTCATTATCTATCTCAAAAGAGAAAAATCCATGATGAATTTGAAATTATTCTGATTTTATCACCTCAATCAATAACATAATTATGATAAAAATTCAAATATTGCAAAAGATTATATCTTTCAATAAAAGATGAAACAAAACTACTGCATCATTATCATTAAAAATTCCCATGAAAGATCATATATCAATGAAATATCAATGAATCCAACATTAAATGTAAATATTTCTATAACACAAATGGTCGATTTAAAAAAAAAAAGAGAAATGCGATATTTCAAGCATTTCTCGATATATTCTTATTTTCTCGATATATGTCTCATTTTTATTTTTACTATTTCTTTCTTCCACTATTACTTAGGAAAAGCTGAACGTTGGACGTAAAATTAGTAAATTTAGATGTATCACCCCAATTTACTCATATCGCTTTTTCAATTATCACTCAATTTGTTCATCGTAAAAAAAAAGCTAACCTATTGATCAATTCATATTAATCAGATTATTTGAAGAGTTTAGTACAGAAGATATGAATTCTATTTTAATTAATTGAATTGCTGTAGTGATATTAAATTTCTCCCATATATTAATCACAATGATCATATCAAATCTAGAAAATAAAACATTTCAATTTAACTAGATATTTTATCAAAAGCAAATTTGATTAGGAATAACTATCAAATCTCAATGATCAATATCTCTTTATTGCATCATTCTCTTCATCGAATTTGCAAAAAACCTGAATAGTTGATGCCAAAATATAAATAATTTTTCAATGATTAATATCTATTCTCTATCTTCGATAAGATGTAAGTATTAGAAATTTTGTTTGATGAAATTAAATAAACTAGGATTTTATAGTTTGCTATAAAATATCCTAAGATGAAAAGTGCCTAGGATAATTGCATTTCGCTGAATTTCAAATTTAATTATGCTTCAGATACGAAAACAATGCTAATAATTTGCATTGATTTTGTAACTACAATTATTAAAAGATTCTAACTCAACTGATTATTTCATTTGTCATTACAAATGAATCATTGCAATATTTACCTAATCTTGTCAATTTCCTATCTTACTTATTACATTTGCGGCATAATTTCTGTTTAATTAAAAAATCTAAGCAGGTGAAATTTGCTTAAGATGGATAAATTTTAAATCAAATTCAATGAAGCAAATTTCATTCCGTCAAATTGTAAACAATCTTTCTTTATTTATCAAATAATATCAATTCATATAAAGCTTGCGTCAAGAAAATTAAATAGCCAAATAATTGTAAAAAAAAAAATGGTTAGGGTAAAAGTTTGAAAATGAGATGTTACGAAGAATATAAGATAAAAATTCAATCGACTATGTTCGATCATATGCCTTAAATTGAAGTATAGACCTTCGAAGTTATTGTAGAAAGTTTATCGTTTAAATTTGGTAGTGAAATAATCACTTTTATTGGATATCTGAAATGAAATAATCACTTTTATCGGATATCTGAAATGGCATAATTGTTTAATTGAAATAACATACTTTTCAATATATATCTCTTTCATATTAAATTAAGCATATCTTTAAAAAAAATTTTCTACTAAGTTTCCAACGCTAAATATAGCCATTAAACTTTTGATTTGTAAAATTTTCAATTAACATTGGCAAAGAGGAAGAATGAAATTATTGCTTTATCACAAAATATTCCATTTGCCCGTGATTCTAAAATTTGTGAACATAGAAAAATAAAAGAATAGGATTCTGATAGTATAGAAGGCAGCATATTTTTCTGCAGTTATTGATAATATACTTAATAAGTTAATTAAAATTATAAAGAGCATATAAAGAGATAATGTAAAATTAAGTATGACTGCGTTTTTATAAGACATTTGATGATGTTGAAAACGGAATAATAAACTATTTGATAATTGTTACCATAATTTTGATATCAATGAAGAGGGAGAATATTCTTTTTGAGAAAATATTGCACGATAGAATGCTGGAAAATATTATATAATCACCGAATTTTTGCAAAACAAGTTTTACATTAATTTCTTAAAATTTGCAAACACAAAATATATATAATATTTTATAAACAACATATCATATTACAAAATTTGATCCAAAATATTAGCAGACACTTTACGCGAATCACAATTTTCAAAATTTATCATTGATTAGAGTGAATGATATCAATTAATCTACTGCTGATTCGGTTTTCTTAAAAATACCATTGTAATATTTAAAAATGGTATTCACTTTTTCTTGGAATAATCATCTTCGAATTTAGTATATCAATTATGAATTTCTTTTCGAGAGTTAGCCTGCTTTATCCGTTATCATTTTATGAAAAGAATCTGAAATTTGTCGTCATTATCGGTTCGAAATTTATGCTCCAATTCAACCGACGATCAAAATATTTTAAATAAAATTTTTCACAACTAAATATGACCATATTCTCTCTCGGAATGCATTTCACTTATTAATTAGGCTATTATGATCCATCATGGTTTTCGAAGATCATTATCCTCCTTTAATCGTAATCATACAATTAATGTACTGAATTTCTACAGCAGCTTAGAATTAAATGGAAGAATGAGAAAAATGCATAAAATTTTAAATAACAAACAATCAATCACTTTCTCGAAGAGGGATATCACGAATTTTCATGAAAAGTGATATGAAAATTTGATTTTTAATCATAATGATCATTTCTTCTCTTTCTCCTATTCACAATCGATTGCAATTATAATTAGATTAAAATGATAAGAATGGATAATTTCATTTTCAATTATCAATAGATAATATGTAATACACAAATAGATGACCGTATCAATTCATCCGTACTGATCTATTCGTGATATTGTTATCCAGAACAAATGACATATATTTCTTTTATCAAAAAAAAAAAAGATTGCTTTAGTTACAAAATTTCATATAATCTTTATTGATGTTGGAACAACATTGCAAGTATTATTGATACAAAGAATAAGTCAATAAAAGCTAATATAATTTTTATATCGCATTTCATTCACCGATTCCTATTTGAATTATTGAAAAATTTATATACAAATAAAAGCACTGATTATTATGATAAGTTCAATATTTCCCAACATTGCCTACTTCTCTTGATATCATTTATTTGATGATAAACATTCAAAAGTTTATTCCGACATCCATTACTACTGTACTTATGTTCACCTAAATAATAATCAATTTCTTAAATGATAGAACAAATAGGATAAGATTTTCAAATGTATCCTGCCTGTATTTTACATTCAGTTTACCAATAATTTCTGATGATTGAAATTTCTCACTTATGCATATCAATCTAAATGAATAATGACCTATTCTTAGTCTCAGTCCGAATATAAACATCCTGATCATCATTCTCCTGGCACATTAACGATGGAAATAGGGTAAAGCTCGGAAGTTTTTTATTCTTTTTTCTATCCTGATTTTTGGATCCATTTCTTTTACATGACAGGATTGATTATAATTCTAATTGATTAGATTGCTATTGACAATCAATTTTCCGACTTCAAAAAATGGACAATCAGTTTTTTCATTATGTTCGTGAAATAATCGCTATTATCGGCGCAGGATTTTAATTTTGTTGTAGTTTGTACATACTTTATATATATATTCAAAGTTTTGCAAACTGCTATCAATTTCTCTCTTTCATTCATGAAATACTGAAGCAGAAAAGATCGCACCAACGGAAAATTATTAGGAAATATCGTATTATAGCTATAACAGTATTCTTAAAATCATAATGTTGATTTTTAACTAAGCAATCAAATTCCTTATTCATGTAAATTGTTTTTATGTTAAGACTATTAATAGAAAATTTATTGGTTTCGTTAAAATAATTTTAGAGATTCAAAACTATAATACTACGGTTTTAATAAATGCAAATTAAATAACGAGAAAGAATTCCTATCTGCTTACTATCATCAAGGATAAAATGATTCATGGATAGATTGCAATATTTTTATTCGACGAGATAGCAAATCATTCCAATAAAAGATGTGATTTACCTCGATAATAGTTACATTAATAAAAGCTTGACAAGATTCCGATATCAACGATGAAATAAAATTTGTGACTGTAAATAGTTACTTGAAGAATAGAATATGTAAATCAAAATGAACGTTAAAAAACTCATCAGATTAATTGATAAAACAATTTTGACAATGCTTGCAATGTCTTCTCCAAAAAAATATGCAATAAGCAAATTTAAATTCATGCTTTATATTTCTTACAAATGATGTAACCTCTAAATGTACCGTTTCCCAAGTAAGGCAACACGGTAGTACAATGGAAAACTTTATCAACGATGGTACTGTAGAAGCTCGTAACAAAATATAGTAGTAAAAGCATCAATATCGTAATCACCAAAACAACACTATAAAAAGGAATAATGTTGCTGAGAACATTATGTTGTTTGCATTTGACGTAACAATAAGAGATACGGCACAGTCTAGTTTTTCCAATGGTACGTTGACCAACTTAACTCCAGCATAGTCGGACGGACTGGCTCGATGGCATGATAATTGGTGCTTATCACGAATCTTGAAATAAAAACAATGAATTAGCTTTTGGGTTTAAGTAAAACAATTTTAGTAATTCAGCCAGCAATTTTTAGTAATGATAGAATTTTCTTTGATACATTTATACCGTTTCTCTTTCTCTAATGCATTTAAATTTTACATGAGTTGGAAGAAACTAAATCTCCTACTTTGTTGGTACTTCGAATCCATTTGATGTAAGCAATACTTTCACAGTTGCAATGAAATGAATTTCGTAATAACAACGAATTTGGCTGCGCATATTTACCGATTCCTTGTCGGAATGTTTCATCCAATTGATGGATATGATTCCTGGCGAAAATAAATCACAGCTAATTAGAACTTAATTATAGAAATATGCTTGACATATTATATTATTAAACTATTATCAACAAACCCAGATTTCTGAGCTAGTAAAACGTAATGAAGTGAACAAAAACAATGATGCAAAAAATTCAGTGAGAAAAATAGTATATCATTTATACAAAATATTGAAAACTGAAATCTTTTAGATTTATTTTTACAAAACAGAAGAGCAATATATCCTAAAATAATAATGCATTTCCGGTCCTAAAAATGCTTCAAAAAAACTATATTTATCGTTTAGTTTAAAAAATTTTTTATTAGATAGAAGTTTAAAAATGAATCAGAGAAGAAGAATATCGAAAAACTGTTACCTGCTGAGATCAATAGTCTCAATTTTGAATAAACATGTCGAATTAAGGTTGATTGTTTGAAAAAAATTCTGACGCAAATCGAGATACCTTAAGGACGGGAATGGACATGGTAAATTATAGGGTAGTTTGGTGAAATAGTTGTAGCTCAAATCGATATACTGTAATGAAATATCAATCGTAATTTAATTTTTAAAAATTTTCACAAAATTAAGAATCATCACTAACATAATATTCTCAGCCAACGAAGAAAAAGAGAAAAGATTTTAAAACTTCATATTCACTATATATATTTATCACTAACATATGACGTAAGGATGATATGAAACGTTAGCTTATGGAGTATTCAAGGGATCCGTCAAAACCTACAGTCTTTGGATCTAAAAATTTTTACAAAAGTTTCTAGTACCATGCAGAATCTATGAGGTCTATTAGAGTCTATTAGTCATCGAAAAATAGCTTAATTAGATGCCAGAAGAAACAGAATATCGATTTCCCGATTGATTACATAATATTAAAGTATAATCTATTCACTGATTTGAAATTTGAAAAAAAATTACATTTAGCTGTTGTAAATTAGCTTTCCTGAACATTCTCATCATCAAGGAAAATTGTACGGTGCGATTAACAAGCAGCGTGAATGCTCGCCTCAAGTATAGCTAGAAAAATTGATATGAAATAGATTCAAATAACGTCAAGTTCAAGCTAGAATCACATTAGTAACATAGGTATGTTAAAAAGTTAATTAATCTCAAATCAAAATCAAAATTCATTCTATCATTTGTATTATGAATTCAATCGCAAAGTTCTTACTACTGATAGAAAAGAACTTTATCAGGAATCCATAATTTAATGTTACAACTCACTATAGCATAATGATGCAAAGAAATAATTTTTAAATGAGATAACGAGCAAAGATCAAGCTCGATTTTCAACTTAATCAACAATTCACAATTTTTTAAAACATATTAGACATTTTTTCGAAATTTGAAAAAAATTACATTTAGCTATTATAAATTAGCTTTTGCCTATATTCTGATCATCAAGAAAAATTTTACGATACAATTAACAATCTACATGAATACTACTGAATTCGAGACATTAAATTCAATTCCATTTTCTGGGAATGATATCCATATTTCCTTCACATCAGTCATTATTTTTCTAAAATCAAAATCATCTTTTTCTCCCTTTCTCTATTCTTTCCAAGCATATTTTTCAATTTTGGCTCACTTGTTTCAGTTTTGGAGTATGTGACAGAAAATTGATATCCTCTTCTTTGAGTACTATTTCATTATTACTCAAATCGAGCACCAATAAATTTGGCATCCCTCGTAGTGCATTTGAATTTAAATTTACAATGTAATTTGCTGAGATATTCAGTACCTGAAAGAGAAAAATTGAGAAAATGAATTTTTTTTTTAAATTGCATAATTATCTTATCAAATGTAGTACATCAATATATTGAGATTTGATTTAAGTAATTAAATAGATTTAATCTAAAGATGAAGTTCCAATTAGAGATGAGGACTTAGTACAGAAATTCATCCTCATTTATTTAAAAATTTAATATAAGCTTTATTATGTGAACAGAAGAAATTTTAACAATCGTTTTTATAACGTAATATTTTGAACTACCTCGAGATTTTCATGTTCATTTTGTCCAAATAATGGACTATTGGGCAGATCTTGAAAATTATTCCCATGAAATGTTACTTTTCGGAGATGCCTAAAAATGAAAAGAAAAATTTATGAGAACAAAAATTTCATCATTATGTGTACAAAAATAACACATATGATATATAAAAGAATTTGATTATCATTCATCCTATATTGAAAAAAAAAATCCGATTAATTAATATATACCTGTAGTGAATATTTATATGAAGGAAAATACTGGTATCAACAAATTGAGCATTTATACAAGACAATTCGCTATCTTGCTCACGACACTGACAAGCTACGTAATCACTTAATGATCCTTGACACTGGAATCGGGAATTTGGATCCTAAAATATCAATATTAATTATTAATTATCACTATTCTTATTCATCGGTTTCTAGAAATTCTTCCAAAAACATTCAACAGAAGTAATAGAATGGAATCAGCAATAGCATACAATAAATGTGACGATAGATCAAATGTGCTTGTAATCTCATCTTATCAACCATTTCAGAAATCAGAATTTTCCAAGAAAGAAATTCATGCAGCAAGAAGAACTGAATAAAAAAACAAAAAAAACATTACCGCTTCCGAAATAGCCTGTCGTTTGGCTTTTACTGCACCAAAGGCACAGAAAGCCAGGAAAAACTGGACTACATGCAACAATGCGACAGTGAACTGAAAAGGAAGACTGAATTAATTGATTTCGAGAAATTTATTGAGAAATTCGATGATTGATCATTAATGAGACAGAATGTTGACTTAAGATAAAACTGTAACAATTATTGTAGCATGCTCATTAGCTTTATTCATCCCATAATTAGCACAAATATATTCATTTCTTGCCTACTCTTTACAACATTTATCAAAGTCGAGATTTCTTATTATCTACCGCCTACTTTTTTTTTTTTTTTAGCTGAAAATGCTGGAAAAAAATTGCGTGAAAATGAGATTTCTGCAGCTTGATAAAGAAAACAATTGCATTCACCATTGATAAGAAATGATGGAAAGACAGACATTAATTAATCTTTGACTTTTTAACCTTTTTGTTCTTATTTTAAAAATCATTTCGAGACTGATTACATAAGAGTGAAGAAATTATTATTTTTTTCCACCAAGCAAAGTTAGGATAAAGCCTAGCAAGAATATTTCAGTATATGTGATCGCGCTTCATATTGGATTACCTGGCAAAAACGGATGCCCAGATAATATTATGGAAATTCTGCTTGAATTAAATGCTGGAAATATATTAAACCCCTGTGTACTCTATGATTCTTTGAAAATAAATGTTTCACTCAATCCGGATGATCATTCAAACAGAGAAACTAGTCTCGATAAAAGGTATAAACAGAGAGAGAGAGAGAGAGGAAGAGGGAGAGAGGAAGAGGGAGAGAGGAAGAGAGAGAGAAGAAGAGAGAGGGAGAGGAAGAAATTCATTGCTATATTTTATCATATAATCTTTCTTCTGTTCAATTCTGCGACAAAGATTTGTTCTACACAATAAGCCTACCAAATAATGATTCAGGACGGAAGTGTTGTTTCAAGACTCTTCTCCAGAAGTATGAAAGAATGAAGATAGCATCATAGATGCTTCGTGTTGGCATAAGAAAATATCTCTTCTCATCACTTGTGATAATTTGCATTCAACTTGAGCAAATATGATTTGCATATATAATAAAAGAGTAATGAGGAGAAAGAAAGGATGAAATGTATGCATGCAGCTGCAGCAATAGTAGTAGTAGCAGCAGCAATAGCACAAACTTATCTTTTGCTTACCCGGTCTGGCCAGAAGAGGAAAGAGCGATCGATCAGCTGGCAATATTTAATACGAGAGAAGTCCAGTAATAAGCAAGGAAATAAACACACTAACATTCGCTGTACGCCTAAAGGCTGAAATTGATAAGCAAGCAAGCATCTATTAGCGATCGATCTGATGGCTGTGTAACAAATAGAGAAGGAAAAATAAGAAACGAGCAGAATTTCTCCGAAAGAAAGATGTCACCAAGACATAGCTTGAAATTAGCCCAATCGACTGATGTCAAAATAAATGGATTTAGTTTTTACACTGAATCAGTATGTGATATTGCGAATTTTGCCAAAATTTCTAAATCTTTGAATAACCTTAGCCATTCCGAGTCTTTCGAACGACTAGATATGAAAAGAGATTAGATCACGATTCTGAAACAAATTTATCAATCTCCTTATTTGACAGGAACGCGATCTATCAAAAATTTTGCGACACATGCCATAGAAACCTTCTAGCATAATCACATATTTAACCTATTGATCATAGAATTATTGCTACTGCAATGTTTACAAATAAAACCAAGAATTTCGCGCTGTTTCATCTTTATCGAAAAATGGGAAGGGGAAGAAAGAGCAAATATGATTTTAAATATTTCATGCAAAAGAGTTTGGCTCTTATTCCTCATTTAAACCATTCCAGTCCATTAAGATATTACTTATAAATTCATCTTTAAACAACAAAATTGAAATACTATTAGTTTTATCAAAACGAACAATGACAAAAAGGAAGATAAGAAGGAAACTGTTACAAATCACTTCTCATTCATCACTTCACTTTCACAGTTGATTTCCCACTTCTCCGTGGTTTTTGAAAAATTTGTTCTTTTCAAAAAAAGATGAAACAGTGGAAAGTAGCAGTTTTCAGAAAATAATTCAAAGGATGATTTGATTTCGGTACAATATATTATTACATTAACTATTAAAGAGAATGATATGAAGATGAAAGGAAAAAAAGCCTACCATTATTTTGGCTCAGGAAATTTCATTCTCTTGCTTTACTTCCTGGAGATATTATCGGCTTTTTTCCGGAAAATAATCAATGATCGGCAAGATTTGGAAATAGAAAAGAAAAAGGAAATATTTTTCGGGCATTTCGAATGTTGTCATTTCTTTTATAGCTAATGATCCATTTCAGTAGAGCACGCTATTCACGAAATATATATTTTTAATATTTCAGACTTCTCTTCCTTTCATCGAAGAAAAGAGAGAGATTCAAAATAGAATTAAGAGACAAACAAGTCTGGAGAAAGTGTGAGATAAGCAGTCCGAATTAATTAGCTATGTGACCGAGTAGGTATGTCCATCTGTCGCCTTCCTACGGTTAGTTTCGTCTTTGCAATTAGGCATTAACAAATGCTATTCATCCATTCCATTCCAGATTCTTCAAAGAAAGATAGTATATGAGTGGCAAATTGAATGATTATATTATTGCAAATCCATTCGAATGCATTTTTTCTTCGAAAAGTTATTCAGCCAATAAAAAGAATTTTTAGCGCGCTTATGTAGCAACTAATGGACAAAAAATGGTGCGTAAAGATGAGATATTATTGGAAGATATGAAAGGAAAAACATATTTTGAGCAAATCATTGTAAATGAATATGTGAATTCTTGGGGAAAACTAAACTAAGAATGGAGAAATTTAAATGGATTCGATCAAAATGAATTTTTCGCCTAATGAAAATTCTGAAGAATATGATAACTTTTCCTTTTTTTTTTAGCGTTAATTAGAATCGATTGATAGAAATGGAACCGGTATTGATAGTTCTAAAGACGTAGTCTCATGCAATCTACTAAATTTGTGTATGCATTTGAAGGATATCCATCCTAATTGATCCGAAATAATTTGCTAATAGAAATTGCCTGATATTATGAAAAGAAGCCATTGACAGAAAGAAATGCTGCAAACAAATGCCACTCAGATGGCATTTCAAATTACTTACGCTCGTTAAGCCGGGCTAAAATTAAATCGAAAGTTCGAAGGCATTCCCTTTTGTTGCCATCGTTTCATGTACACCACAAAATGCGATTGCTTCTTAAAAACTAATTTTTGATAAAAATAGTAAAATGTCGTAAATCGAATTATGAATGATTGCAAGGCCATTCTCTGCCAATTTTTCCATTCCACTCTTGTGCTGTAGTTCTGACACACAAGCCATACCAAATTGACTTTTGAAATAAAAACCTGACAGCATTTTCTAACTGATATAAGTTATTTACTGGGGAAAATATTCACTAATTCGACGTTTATATTTGTAAATTTGACTGATTGATGCCGATATTGACTGTAATTGATCCTTTCGCTTATTGCAATCGTAGCAATTCTATCAAATGAAAAAGAAGCTAAAATCTCTAATGATCTGAAAAGTTTCTTTTACATGGATGGTCCTCGATTTTAATGGTGGACGATGACCTACAATATTGTTAATTATACAGAAGATTGGCTATCAGACAATGGATAAAAGATAGACAATATTAACAGTACTTGAAACAATACATATAAGTATTAGTCTTGCAACATTCCAGGCATTAATACGGATTTCAATACCTTAAACAATGCACACAAGATTTAATAACATATGAGGGAACAAAAAGCTTTTGTACTGAAAATACATAATTCATTTATCTGATATTGTAAATTTTTATATATAAAATTCTTCATCATACTTATATTATAAAATATTTCGGTTTTATCTTTAATTTCCAATCGAAGAAGCTCAAATGTCTTCGAAGAGAAAATTTAGATCATTACGAAATACATTGCATCTGTTTACATCATTTTATTTAAGTTATTTCTTTCCAACACTTGCTTAATGAAGAAATTTGTACAACTTTCGTGGGAATAGCCAGAATATGCCATTTCTTAGAAAATTTAAGAGATATTGGACAGATTAATGAATCTAATTAAATCAATTCTGATTTGAGAGGATCATCCAGTCGTGGAAATTTTTATACGAATAGAATTCCCGACTTTTACAACTATTATGTATTCAGATTTTCTTACTCCAGCTATTATCGTCCCGATAATGCGTTGTTTGATCGAGTCTTTCAGAAACACAATCCAATAAGAATAAACGAGTCTACACAATGTTCATCCAGTTGAGTGAGAAATTAAATGAGAAAAATGATCTTTCAAATCCAATATTTGTTTGTCAAAGATATGCATGCATAGAAGAATCCTAATGTTTGTATTTCTTCGATTTGCTCCAAAATCATGCAAATCATATGAATGAATGAACTGCTATAGGCAATAACACTAATGAAGCAGAAGAAGAGAGATGATTGAAGAAATGGGAGAGTTTTAGGGATTGAATGGATATAAAATGAATTGTAAAAGTGAATAAGCAATTATACTCCATTAATTAAAGAATGGATTTAACAATAAAATTTTTGCAAAAAAAACAGGGACTATTGCAAATATCACCGACGACTTATATTTATTATGGATAAACTTTAGCATAGATTACATAAAATGATCCCCAGTTCAATTTTTCGACACAGATATAAATCCTATCCTATGAATCATCATTTCTCTGTGATATTGTATCATTTCTCTGTGATATATGGTTTTTAGTATATCCTATGAATCATCATTTCTCTGTGATATTGTATCATTACGATTTTTGTTTAAGGATCTAAATTTTTAATGTTCAATAATATCAATGAAGATACGATTCATGAAAAACGAATAAACAATCATTGTGGAGAATGAAATGATGGTTCACAGACAATTATATTTGAAAAGGGTTATGGAATCGGAAGTTGATAATAATGACAACAGAAAGAAATTGTTACATCACCAGAAGTGATTATTAAGTTTTTGGAGTCGCTTCTTGCGGGAAGAGGAAGACGTTAATTATGAAAGCTCGATTATAGTTCACCATTTTCCACTGGAACCTTATTGAACAGTGCCCGAAGAAATCCTATATCAGTAATACCACTCATATGGTCTTCAGGATATCGACAGAGTAATCATCTGGATACATAAAATAAAGAATCTGCACATATATGGAATAAATCAGTGGTATGTCATATCAAAGGGAGTATATTTTCTTTCCCACATTAATTACATTCTCGATATGCATAAGAGGAAGCAAAGCAGCATATAATGACGGCAAAAAATGTATACAAGCGAACAATCGATAATATTCTGACAATGAATATGTAACAAAAATTACATTCAACATCAACCAGAGACTATGAAATACAACTTTTAAACCTGAGTGTCACTTATTATAGTGAAAAATTTTTCTCCCTTCTGTTGCAATAAGGTACATAGAATTGCAAATTCTTTATTTCCACTTAAGTTCCAATTGTTGCCAAAAGGCAAAATCCAAAGAAACCAATCTCATACTTGGCTAATGAAATCGTCATTATGTAACTTATCTCATAACGAACGCAGCAATTATAATGAATTATACAATTTCAATGATATCAGTAAGACAAGTTCAATGATGATAACGAAACCAAAAAAGAACAGAAAAAGACACCCGACTCGCGCGGATACAACCGAACTCATCGAAGTATTGCTTTCAAATGGTTTGGATGCTTTCTTTTCGTAGGTGGTGGATCCTGGTACGGTTGTGAGTAGAACCTTTGTTAGCTTGTGGGAAATGTAGCTCAAACACAAAGGCGAAGAATTTTAGCTTACATCTTTATACAGTAAAATACACGTGTACAATCTATACCCATTCATTTGAAATCCAACATAAAGCAATTACTATCTTCTCTGATTTCCTTGTTCTATTAGCGATTTTAGCGATACTCATATTTTCTTTTATTACGATAACCTTTCGCAATTTATTCGCGACACTTGAAGGTGTCTTCCTAATAAACATATGATTTCTTAATGTGGCGCATTCATATATATTAGGTCATCTACTTTATCAATAGACAAGCCTTTAATAAACTTAAAAGCGTGAGCAAGTAATACAGAGTTTCTAACAACAGGGCTGAATGGAGAAAAATGATGACTACTAAAGTTCTATTATGCTATAATTTCCAAAATGCTTTACCAGCTAGAAGAGTTAGTGATTTCATCATAATAATATCACGACTATATGAAATAACATATGAGACTTCAATCTTGTTGGTGATTTTAAAGAGACTTTTTCATTCATCCGGAAAAGTTTCATTTTATTAATAATTTAACCAAAATTTCACTTCCACATTTTACATGCACATTGTTTACGGAGGTAAGAAAAAGTAAAATGCAGATAGGAAAAAGTGGAAAAAAAAATAACAGTAAAATTTAATATAAGTAGAAAAATGTAGTAACTTGTAATGAGTAATAATATTAATAATAACTGTTATGAATACAAGACAAAAATAGTATATGACAAATTCATTAAATGGCAAGAGTTCAATCAATAGAATAAATAAATCATCAACAATATCAGAAATGATAAAAATAGGAGGTAAATTATTGACGATATCAGAAATAACAATATATTTTGATTTGAAATGTGTTTAGCTGTTACGTTTTTCAGTTGAAACTTTCAATTGAAAACTTGCAGAACATGCAGAATATGGCTTCTATTTCCATGTATTTCGAACAATTCTACAATTTCGGATCAAGATGAATCCTCTTCATTTGCTTATTTTAAATTCGAATGCACAGAAAAGTTTTCTTACACATCTCACAATTAAACAAGCATAATTTCTCCGAATCAGTTGTCTAGCAGAAGTTATCCGAAGATTTTACATCCCCATCAATATATAACAAAATTAAAATTACATTTGTGTAATATGTTTAAGTTATTGAATATCCTAAAATATTTTGAAAATATTAAATTGAATTTGTTTAAATGGTTGAATATTAATTTTGATTCTTCTTCATACCTGCGCTATGAGAAGAATAATGACGATACTGTTGCCAAATTTTCGTCTCTCGATGAAAAATAAGTAGCAATAGCTCGCTCGATCACTATTGCAGGTAAGGAGAGTGTGATTAGAGATAATGTTGAAATAATCGCTGATCGCTTCATAAAATTTTCCCATGGAAATATCATATATCCACACTGATCAACATAACAACATGCGATCAACATATACGTATGGGCAAATATTCTATAAGAAAATAATCATAAATATAGATGTATATACATGATAGAGAGAAACAATTAATACTATTCATTCAATCAATAATCTATCAATCAATCAATTTGCTCATTTATTCTTTATTTCTATCAGCCACTGATATATTTATTAAAGATTTTCAGTTGAATGTAATATTCAGTTGATTGTCTTATCTTTTTTCGGTACTCTTTCGTTGTTTTGTATTCCGTTTTATTTATATTTGGATGGTTTTTTTTTCTATTAAATCTGTTGAATAAACTAACTTACAAAAATGATAATTTCAATGATTGCATGATTTTGCGTCGTTCATGTCATAAAGTATATTTTACAATAGGCGACAACGAAGATCAAAATAATTTCTTTCTTTTCCATTTTTATGTAATTTATCATTCGATCTGATTTTTCTTTCTTACAAACGCTACAGGAAATTCCTTATAAATTCCTTTATTTGTTCGTTACATAATTATATGGAATAAATTATCTGCGAAGAATTAGGAAATTATTTAATCATATCAATAAATTAAAGCAGAATTATATCTTTTAAGATAAAATTCAAACCGTTATCACTAATGTAATTAACTAATCAACTTCACATTTAAAAATACAATATTATTGTTTTATTGTTTCTAGGTCATTGCAAGAAAATGATAAAAATCTTGTGATATAATACGAAATAAGCTATAGCTGATGTGTGATAATCAAAATTCAAGTATTTTGATGTATTAACGATTTGTTATTTTAAACATTATCCATATTTTAACAACAATTGCCATCATTTATATCACAATTATTACAACAAGAACTATTTTAAATATAACGCTTTGAGCTAATACATTTGCTTCCTTAGATAAATCCATACTTATAATAAGCCTGAAATTTTTACAATTTATTACATCAGAAATTTGTAATGAAACAAAAACTTTGCTGCTTTAGAAATTTAAATGAATGAAATTAGAATGACTTTTTATAAAATAGCTGTAATTACAAATATATGTTTACATATATATAAAAAAAAATTTTAAATTTAAATGATAAATAAGGATAAAAAAGATTCAAGAAAATCAAGTCAAATACAATATCAGAATTTTAATTAGGAACAGCATTAAAAACCCATTTGGAATTAATAATTGAATCTACTGATTAGTAACATGTTAATATGTGCCATACATCCATTCCAACAATTATAATAGGAGGAGATTGAGAATGCAACATAAAAAATCTTTTAGATTATTCATTAGTCAAATTTAAATTTACCCTTTAAAATATCGGATGGAAAATATTAATAAATCCTGAAATCATTTTGCAAATTTATGAAAGAATTATAAAATTATATCAATTTGCGAATAATAAAATTTTTCTTTAGAGAAGAAATTTGAGAAATGCATTGTATCTAAAATTATTATAATTTTTACTAACAAAGAATAAAAATAGTTCGATTAAATGATAATTCGATCAAGCAGTGGAAAGAATAGAAATGGTTTAATTTCCATTTATTGCTATATTCTTTTTAGCGATGCGAAACATCGATAATCACTTAAATGATACATGTTCAATAAATATTTTACTTCGTTCATATTCCATATCAGTGATTTTCAGATAAGGCTGCTTTGATCAGTTTTTATTCCGACTAATATCTTCAAAAATATCTGAAAAATATCGATAGAATTTGGAAATTTGACACTTGCAATTTTGTATGATTCTGCCTGTAAAATGTTTGAAGAAGAAGCGCAAGCTATTTGAGATCTTCCGAATATTCTTGCTTCAGCAATTTTCAACTTATATAAGTTGTGTTTGGCCTTATTGATCACTTACGAAAGAAAATTTAGAATTCAGTGAGTTTTTTATTGTCAAAGATTACGCTATGCTTTCATAGTATGTCAATTAAAAATGATTTTTGTCCACATGCTTCAATTACTGATGTATGGGAAACTCAAATTCTTTATGGGATATAGCTTGATGAATTCGCATTGGAAAAAAATAAAAGGAATAATTAATTTGGATGTTATAGTTCCTTTTTCGCTGAATTTCTATTTCAATTTTTTTTTCCTTTGTTTGATATAAAATTATATTCTTTATTGTTTATGTATATAAGTGCTAGTGATTTGTGTTTGATTAGATTAAATGTTCTTGATGCTGGTAGCTTTGCTATATCAACAATAGCTTTTATTGGTCTTATACGACATCGTAATAAAACAAAATCTTTATCGATCATAAAGAGGTGTTACAATCGATAGTTCTTATGTTGAGAATAACCGTTATTGGTTTTATATACCTATATTATGTACAACAAAGTGTCGACTAAATAAATGATCATACAAAGCAAACGATACAATAATTGTTTGAATGCTCACTAGGTTGCCATGCTTTCCTTTTATGATAACTTTTCTTTTCACTCTATTACTGCTGCTACTTTTATTTTCATGCTTCTGTTGATCTACTTGAGTTACGGGCAAACTGTCATTTGTTCTATCGGATTAGAGAAATACCGCTCTTTCTGTCTTTAAACCATCTTCGAAATCGAATTGTTACAAAACTGATTCTAACGTTGATATTCTCATTGGAGCCATCAGCTATATGATTTAGTGATATATTCAGATTATCTTGAATATAAATTTATGAGAAACCATTTATTTCATTAGTGTGTGATAAATTCATTAAAGTTCTAATAGAATCATTTGGTCTAAATATATCACAGGGCAATGTAATATACATTTGTCTATTTGTTTATTATAGCTTAATTAATTTTACTATTGCAATATGATTAATGTTCTGAAAAAGGCAAGTAAATGAGAATCCATTTAAGCATGCATATCAACAAAGTTAAGCGCAGTAAAATATAAATTGTGCATATATTGCTGAAATTTTGAAGAAAAAAAACTCAATAAATGAATTAACCATACTTTGATTGGTACTTTATGTTTTACAAATTTGATACAAAAATAATTTGAATTGCAATGGTCATGAAGTGGTTGCGCCAATTGGTGGAAAATCAAAGCCTAAAGTTGAAATGATATTTCGTAGCATTAATGGCCAACCTTTACAAGCTGCTAAATTTGGTAATATTGTTGAATTTTACATCGCCCTATCACGAGATAGTAAGTTAATGATTAAATTTTAAATTGTAGAATTTTATTAATTATTGTTATCTATTACTAATATGCACTGTAATATTATAATCACTATTATAGTTGTTATTAACGATATCATTCCACGTTGGAATATTTTCCATGCAGGAATTATAATTTGGATTATTTTTAATTAGCACAAATCAATTATCATTGTTTGCACAATGGGGCGATAAATAAAATGATTTTGATAACATGAAAAAAATCAGTTGTAAATTGTGATAGTTTTCAGAAACTTGTCATAGAATTAGTCCAAAAGAACGTCTATTTTCTGATCGAGAAGATAATATTATCATTTGAAGCAGAGCATTTGATTTTTCTCTAAAGCAGATCAACGATATTCGCAAGTTTTAATTTATCATGTACATGAATTTTTAATTTGATTAAAAACTTGAAGCGATTAAAGGTAAAGAAATTTTGCCATATTTTATTTAATAAAACAACAAATAACAGAAATGCAATAATATATTATCGAATGTATTTCATACTGATAATCTTAAAAGTTCTTATCAAACAAAAAAGAAAAAAGTAATTCAAATAAGCTAATCGAATTTTCCAATCGATTCTGAATTATTTATAAAATTTCAAGTAATTCTCCTATATTAAAGCTCTAATACAGAAAAAACGGATAATTCTTGAAATTATTCTTAATTTTCAAATTACTTAATCAGTTATTAGGCCAATTTTGCAGTGCTTATTCTGGATCAACAACATTACTTCCAGTACGATAACTAACCGATTCAGCGATATGCAGGTTATCGAATAATGGCAATCTAGCAACTTGAATGGATCAATTATCGGCAAGGATCGTATATCCTTATGTACGAGAAATGTATTGATTGATTGAACCTGTAAAACCTGTAAATTATCATCTATCTGAATTCTTTTATTTTACTTGCTTAATTATATTTTTGTTAAGACGCAATATGAGTGAAATTTATTCAACTGAATTTCTAAATTAAAATTCAAATGATTCAATCTATTAAATAATAAATTACCTTTTAGAATATCGGTAATCGATAAACATAATTTTTTCAATTACTGTTGACCATCACAACATTTCATACCGTTATTCAATAAACACATAATATGAGATATTCAGTTTGTTTAATTTTTCATATTGTTTACAAATATATGATTCCAAAAGAACCAATTAATAACTTTAGTTGTAAAATCATTTTGCTGTCAATCTGAAATCAATCTTTTATTTTTTAATCCATTATATTATTTGTTTGTTCTCTTATGTTATGTCCTGTTAACAATGAACATATCATTTCTTAATTCGCTAAACACTTTTTTCATCTTCAGCTTTTAAATTACTTATCCAATATTTTTGGATGTTTCCTGAAATTATCAGTTACTTCCATATGTTTATTTACTTCCTTTACTTTTTATTATTTTATTTACTTCCTGTTGCATATTTATTTTCATCCAGTAATTTTTCACTTCAGTTTTTAATGTAATAAAAATTTGACAGAAATTTATTTGTTTCTTTTATTCCTATTCTGATCCAAATTCGTTTATCTAAGGTTTTCTAAAAAGATCAGACGAAGTGTTAGTGAAATATGAGCACGATATTCGGTGAAATATACAGTCGAGATTAATAGATTATTATGAATGACGCATATACTTATAAATATAGAAATTTTATTTAAAAAAGTTTCTAACGGAAATGTACCAATTTTCATACACATACTGATGATGAAAGTTTTGCAGCTGAAAACAATTTTTTCCTTAACTGATTGATTGATCGCATAATTTCCTTTGACCTACATCAGCATCAATTCGATGCTAATGCAAAGTGTTTCATTGATGTTTGTGTAGATCTTCTTAAAAAGCAAAATTTGCTTTCCTATTGCTCCAATTCAATTGAAATTGTATTGTCTATTATCGTGGAGATGTATTTTTCATGCTTGAAGAAATTGAAAAGATAAAATTAATTTTTATTTTCAGTACGTAATGCAAAAGACAGCATTAATTTTAATGAATATGTTCAGATGCGAAAAAAATTCCATCAATTATTCCAATAGAAAATCAAATAGAATTTAAATAATTCTTAGATAGGCGTTGGAATTCAATATTAAATAATCATTCAGACTTATTGAAATTTCAAGACTTTTCTGCTTTATAGTTTCTGAAATTATTTCAATAACATTAACATTATCATTTTCTAATAAAATTTATATCATATGCAAGATCGCCTCTTTTGAAATTTACATCGTTCTTCATTTTTACTCCTATGATCTAGTTGACTTAAATTTATTATGAAATGTCTGAATTACGCTGAAAAACACCGAACCAGACGTTTTATTTGGAAATATTATTCCTAGAAAATATTTATAAAATTACTATCAAAGTTTCCTTGGTAAAGATCATGTTCCATTTGTTTTCAAATGTTGAATCCATAATTTACGATCGTTGTCATTTGCTCATTGTTAATGACGGAGAAAGTTTTTTTAAGCATCAAATAATTTTTAAAATGTTTTAAAATTTTGCTAAGATTCAGTTCTTTTTCCGAATCTTTTGATTTCTTATTTTTCGTAGTTTCTCCGTAGATGAAATGTTTTTGTGACGCTTTGTCAAAATTATTGAATAATAAGTTCATGAATGTATATGCTTGAACAGAATGACAAACAATTCCAGATTATTAAGCAAATTGTTTCGTGAAATGAAACAAGACTTATTTAATAAACGGAGAAGAAATTGATATAAGCTATTGAGTTTTATTAATTTAATGACATAGAAAAATATTCAAACAATTACGAGCAATAGATTTTAAAGGACACATTTGCGTTCAATAAAATGAATCATCCAATTATCAATCTTTGAATTTCTCGCATTGCATATACACAATCATATATGTAATGAAGTATCTTGATGTGATATTTATGATAAGTTTGTGATTTTCTCTAATTTTTCTAATTCAAATTATATTTCCGTTTTTTTAGTAAATATACTAATAGATCGTCATAATTAATACAGTTATCATACCTATTTCTTGCATTCTGATTAAAGGAAAGAGGAAAACTTTTTACAAGCAAGCTTATAAAAAGAGAATCGGTAAATGTTTATTTATAAATATTATTCGCCACTTTATTGCCCATCTTCGCCTGATGATATAGCGTACAACAATGAGTTCAAGTACTTAGTCATCGAGAAGAAACGGTTTATTTCACACCGATATGTCAATTAATTTTTATGAGAGGAGATATAAGTGGATTTGATAAAGTTGGTAATATTATCGAAGTGACATTTGTTCGTGATAATTCTTGAATAAGATCAGTATTTGAAGTTGAATTTAACTCCAATGTTAATGGCAAACTTGCATTTAGTTGTTGTAGGTTTTGATCGGTGTAATTCAGCATAGGTAATGCTGCAAATTCTGATGTCAAAGATGAATTCATCTTCTCCATTTCTAAAGTCTAAAAAGTGTGCTAAATTAAGAATCTGAATGAAATTGAATTTCATGAGGAAAAATAAGAAATATAAATCAGTCCTAAATATTCCATGAAGAAACACATGTTATGAAAAATATGAGATTAATCAAATTCTTAAAAATATTTTTTAATCGATAGATGATGGAATGTTCATCAAAAGTCTATTGTAATTCATTTAAGAAGATTAAAAGAACTTGCCTTCTGATTGTAATGAGTCATAAAACTTCGGAATCCCACCAGTAGCAACAAAATTATATCTAGAAATGTCGAATTCTTCATCAGAACTTGCTGCAAACTAAAGGAAAATCCACTTATTCCATAAAGTTTTGCAATTAAAAACAAGTGACTTCCATTGCATTATTTATTTTACTTCCATAATGAAAGTTAAAGCGACAGAGATCGTTCAATGAGACATTTGACCTTTTTCTATTCTATAGGTTAAAATGCTAGAAATTTTTATTCATTGGATTAAATTTTTAAAATTCAGGGGCATGATATGTTTTTGATTAGAGAAATGCTAATTTCAAATAAATAGGGTGAATGACATTTTATGTTTAAAATTCTATTTTCAGATCTATAGTCAAATAAGTCATGATGAAAAATCAATGTAAAAATCATTGATTCCTTGATGAAATTTCATAGCTTAATTATTTTGTTAAGCTTTTATGAATTTGAAAAATTAGTAATTAAATCGTGCAATAACTTGGAGATTGAAAAAAATTTCATCGAAATCCAAATTTAACATCAAAAACTTCGGGTGTAGTAAAGCGAACAACTTTCATGCAGGTGAAAATGAATTAATCAGCTCAACTAAAAGCCATATTTGAAAAGCAAACGAAAACATGATCTGATAATCCGGAAATACAATCTACTGATTTGTTTGTTAGCATTCAAATTATTTTCGTTTTTAATCTGCAAATAATGATATTCGAATAACTGTAAATAAGTTCATTATTTAACTTGTTTGTTTCCGTTCCAAATAATCAATGAAGGAATTGTGTTATACGAATATCAATAAGTGATTCAATTTCTTTCAACCATTAATAAACAAGCCTTGTATAAGTAATAATAAAACAAAATTTCTTGTCAAAACGATAATTCTTTATACAATTTTAAGATTAAAAGAATACAAAGTTTTGTTTCTCGGCTCCATAAAATGATTAATTTATGATATTTAATTCACAATATATTATAGATAAAAATATTCAGAATATCATAAATAATTTTGATTCTAATTTTTTCATCTTTAGTTGTGAACTTTAATATATTTGACATTTAATTCCAAGTTCTATTAATTTAAATTAAGAAATAAAGTACAAAAAAATTTATGAGTAAATGTATCAAGAATTAAATTAATTCATATGCATATATATATTATTGTCACATGGCTTTTGTGAAATTGTATTATGCGAATATTCTTAATTTAATTATCAATTTAACTCAATTTCATTTATGATATCGACATGCATTAAAAACAAATTTATGGCAATTGAACGATTACTAGCAAAATAAATATCAAATTGAAATTAAATCCCAAGTGATTATTCAAATTGAATGAATGCCAATTTATTTTACACAATTTTCTGATATTTTATTGTATGATTTCATATTTTCAAATAGCTAATTGACGAATAAATATTCGAAATCGTTAACAATTTTTGGAATAAATAAGCAACCATGCTTTTATTGCCCGAATCACACAACTTATCATCACGTCTATCAAGCTTTAGCTAGCACAGCTATGATAATAAGAATCCTGTATTTTTACAAATATTAACATTATAGAAACAATACAGCACGATATTTCTAGTGCATTTAGAAAAGTACCAATAAGCGAAACCATGTCCTTATGTGATAATTGCAAATTACCAGGAATGCGATAATAATTTAAATTTAACTAATGATATAGGATTGAAAATTTTGCTAACATGCATCGAAAATTTCTCGTCAAATGTGCGATTATCTTTAAGGCCCAATTATTGAGTTTTTATTCAACTTTTGAACAAAGTGCGAAAATACAATGGGAATAGTTTTGCCTTTCAGAAGTATTGTGCTAATGAAGTTAAGCAATAAAATGTTTTTACTAATGATAGCAATGTGATAGTAATTATAGGATTCAATTGTTTCTCTTGGATAGCTTTCTTCGCGGATTATCCGCGATATTATCAATTTATATTTTTGACAAATGAAAGAAGTCATCTTTGCCGTTATTATATAAGGATGGACAGACTACAAAAGGCCTAAAACTCCTTGTACGATGATGCCATTAATATGCAACGCTAAGAAACTAAATACGCCATCTATTTGTTGGTAATCTGCAGTTCGTGTAATACGCATAATGTATCGCATGATGAAATTTGTGAAATTCAAGCGCTCTTCAATAAATGAATTCATCTCAAAAAAATAATTTTTGAAATTCAGATGCAATTTCCAGAATGATATCTCCTTAAACCATTGTCTGAAAGTTGTTTGTATTATTATTAATGAATTCGTTGGACAGAATCCTTTTAACCTATTGCTTCATTTAACGAGTTATACTGAAAAAATTTTGCTAATCGTAGTAAAATTAATAGTGTAATACCAATTATGGCGAAATTATTTAGGTTATCAGTTCTTACAGAATTGAGAATCGAGAAAGATATGAAATATTATCATTTCATGTGCATAAAATTACTGATTTGATATCACGGAATTATTCTGAGAACTTGAAATTATTATAGTGCTGAGGTCAAATCAAGGTTTGGAAGTGTTTTGCGGCAAAATGGATGTCTGTAATTTGGCGGAAATAATTTGAGAAATTAGTCGATGAGATTTTAAAATTCAGAAACTTCATCTTATTTAACCATCTATTTTGCAAAAAAATTTCTTTGCAAATCTTAATTAGTTTCAAGTATTTGGCAGAAAAAGGACAAACATACTGAGGAATAGATCTAAAAATCCAAAGTAAGTGGTTACGGTATTATCCGGAAGGACGACGAATTTTTCTTCGTGATTACTATCATCACTTTCAGAGTATATCCGGTATGATACTAAGCAAAAGATAAGATATCAGACTGAACGATGAAATGTGCTCAAATGAAAATATTAATTTCAATTGCTGCTAAAATAATAAATGTCTGATGTCATGAAATAATTAAACAACATAATTTGCTGTGCTACAATCAGGATGTAATTCAATTTGGTGCCTAGCAAATTAATCTTTAATTTCGAGAATTAACCATGAGTGAGAATATTTTTTTCATCATACTGTATGTATAAGCACAAAAGAGGCATAAAATTTTTCCACATTGTATTATTTAATATGTAATAACCATTACAAACGAATTCTATTGTTCTTCAAAGAAATTCTGTGGTTTGTTAAAGTACACATCTTTTCAAGAACCTAACTTAAAAATTAAATCTAACTTAAATTTTGTTCAGTTAAAAGAAAATTATTGATATTAGTTTCAAGTAAATAGGAAATTATTATTGGTAGGATGCTTTGTGCTCTTCAGTTCATTGGATAGTTTTCGAAAGAGAATTAAAGTTAAAAGAGTATGAAATGATTTCATGCTTCTTGTGAACTGATTAATGCTCCTATAAACTTTTAATTTACCAGAACCTGCCAATAATCCTTATTCATTTTAGAAATAATTCCGATTCTTGCATTAACATAGATATATGACAATCATAAAAATTTGGAAGGAGTGAAATTGATATTTCTACATATCCTTTAGAAATTATTAAGAAACGAAGCTTGAAGAGTGAACTTCAATAAGGAAATGAATTGAATTTCTTCTCGACAACAGGATGGTTTTGTTGAAAAAATTCAGCCAGCGATTTGGTCTATAAAATTTGTCATCAATTGTTCTTAAATTTTAGCCGTACTTACATACAACATTTTTTAGCCAACTTATCTTTAGTATGATCGTTTTCATCCGATTTAACATTCATTGGTCTGTCTGTTGTCATAGAAATCAGTCTACATTTTAGTGTTCTGAATGACTTCCAGCGACAATGTCTCATTTTTGCAATATCCATTTATGCTTTTTTCATTCAATGAATTCATTTTTTTACTGCAAATACACATAAGACTTTTTATTTATTTCATAATCATTTTCATAATTCTTATATCAAATACATTTTTGATTTTGTAGAATCATTTATTTTTGAACACAAATAACAACGATATTTTTTTCCAAAGGCAATAGCGTGAAATTTTTTTAATAATTATTTCACTTTTATTTGATGCTCAAACAATATAATTTTAAAGTTTTAAGTCTATTCAAATCTTTTAATTTTAATTCGAGATTCATTCCTTCAATAATAATTTAATCATCGCAAAGCGGCTTTCTGAGGCATGTTAATAGTGAGATTTGCTTCATAACTAATCGGTAGTAAAATTAAAAAGTCTGTGCAGCAATCTCATAAAAATATTATATTTAATGGTGGCATTTGTAAATGCAAAGTTATTTGATGTATCAGAAAGAATGAATCAATAGCTAGAATGCGAATCTTTGTATCGGAATTAGCAATGATATATTAAACCAAATGATAAAATTTATTTCAATAATCACGAGGAAAATCATATCACTGAATATGTGATATGATATGATTCTGCACAGATATTATCACAGTTTTGCTAATAGGTAATTGAAATTTCAAATATTATTATTAATGACAATTTTTTTTGCACAAATATATTGGTGAATTCATTTGATAAAAAAAAGATAATATTATAATATTTGGAATGTTTTCGTGGCGTTAAATGAATTATTGCCAAACTTGTTTAAATTTTTAGACGGAATTCTCTTTCATCTCGTATTTATAAACAAAAAAAATGAGCATTACGAGAAAGTTTCATTCATATGTCTAAACGAATATCATTTACATATATGTGTATCTAATTATATGTTTATTTGTTTGTATTTGTCTATGCACTAATGCTAATGCATATATATATGTCTCTACTGATGCAAATGTTTGCTTGTCATTTTATTTTTTGAATTATTAATCTACGATCCAATCTAGTTAATCTATGATGTTTTTAATTATTTTTATTTCATTTTTCAAAATATGTAAATCAATTAAGAAAAAAATTTTAACGAAAATATCTTGCTAATATTGAATTTCTGAATAATAGATGAAATAATCCAATCATTCAGATGAATCGCTTCCTGACATATATTATAATCGAATTGATAATTACTTCGTTATTATTTGGCAATTACGTGGTCAGCAATGATGAAAAAAATGAAGAAACGAAGTAGGCATTATTTTTGTTTGATAATTACGATTAGTTTATAGCGATAAACAAATTAATTCAATTTATTAAATAATAAATGAGAAGGCAGAAAATAAATAATGCGTTAAATTATTACTACCAAGAATTATTACTGTATTTTAGAATCCGAAAGAAAAGACAATTTTTGGCAGTCATGGCAGTTTTGCAGGAATTTCAGTTCCATTCTTTAGCATGAGTTGGGGTTCTTTCGGTGCTCATGCAATCCCGCCTATGTGGACCTATGGTCCACCACCTATTTTGGCTATGGTCCGATGTATTATGGATAAATAAAAGAATAATTCAAACTAATCTATCTTAATCAAACTTAGTTTGATATCTATTTAATTTTGCATGAATGTGTTTCAGTGTTTCATTTTATTTAAGTGTATTAACTCAACTGGTTTGTTTCTTGTTTTATGCTTGCGATTGCTAATAAAATTTATGGAATCTTGTTTTCAAATTTAAATTCTATAAACTTGTTGAATAACTGATTATTGATTGATTCTTAAATAAATATTGGAAAAAAAAGTGAAAGAAAATATGCGTGGTACGGAAATTCAAACAAGTTTTTAATGGCTATAAACAAATTTCATATTACGTTATTTCATTTTCTGAAAACAAAATTACATCATACATCTTTTGCTGCAAAACTGATACAAATTTTATGCCAGTATAAATTGACATTTTTGCATATTTTATAATTTACTATTGCAAACAATTACTTTTTAGTTATTACTACGGAAAAGATATTATTGCAATCCAGATTGAGAGAAGTAAATTAGTATTAAGTAAGTGAACATAGTTTATGATATTAAGTAAATATAAAATGCAAATGAAAAAAAAAAATTAATAAAATTCAAGAAAGCAAACAAATGTAGTAGAATTATATTTTTAATTCCTTGATGCAATAATATTTATTATATGTAACAAAGTAGAAATTTTAGTTAATTATTTGATTATTATTATTCAATTATTTTGAAGAAGTTAAATGAATTGGTTGGAAAATTAATCAAATCTACATGTAATCGTTTATATGCTTTTCTTCTTAAGAAAAATCTTCATAAAATAAAAAACTTTCAAAGTCACCAAGATCGAATAATGATAATTTTGCTTCTGGACTGATACAGTTCAAACTATTGGCAGTGAAAATTTTCAGATGCCCACGAAACGTTATCAAATACTCTTATTGATATTTTTTATACAAATCTGATGCTGGTGTTGAAGGCAGATAATAAGGTATTGAATGATGTATTCCTTTACAATTTTCTTCCAAAATTCTCATTGCCTTTTTTATCATTTTTATTAATCTTTCACAGTTATTTTCTCCATTCTGGGATCCTGTGTTTTCTTTGAAATCATCTCCTTTTCAACGAAAAAGTCGCTTAATTTATTATTTTGTTCCATAACTATTTTCAAAACAAACTGAAACTGACTGTTTAAATGAAATTTTGACTTTGAATAAATTTGACAAATTGAAATTTAAATAAATTATTTCCTTACAGTTTTATTCTTTACTTGCACTGTTAAATCTAATACCTATGCATTGAAATAGAAAAACTTCAAATTTAAATTCAAATAGAGAATTTAAAACCTAAGTCGAAATACGAAGTTAAAAAAGCTTCAAATGATACCAATTCAGTTTTTCTTTCAACTAAAAAATTCTTTCAATTAATAAAATTAAGTATCAATTTGTAACTAAAAGATGAGATGAGGATAAAAAGGAATTAAAGAGACAAGAATAACTAAAAGACAAAGTTGAGAGTCATTGAATAATCTTCAAAATATTCCCAAGTTATCAATTTTTTCCACTTCATCCATAGCAAATATCAATTTTAACTTCTTCATTTAATGATCGGTACAAGATGTAATATGTTGTATCTCTAATATTTCGAATTTATTTTTTTGTTCCAACATTTTTCAAAATATCTGCCATATGTTTTGCTTATATTTTGCATTTCTTATTCATTTTTGCTTACATTTTACGTCTCCTTTTTTCAACTTTCGCTACTTTCGATTGTATTAATTCCCGTTATTAATTAGAAACAGATCGTTCCAAAACATAATTAATACTACAGGGAATCTTAATAATAACGAAAATTTTTCTTACTTAAACATAAAATTAGTTGAATGATTTTCTACTTGTTTCTTTCCATGATAAGGATAGTCGTGAATTCGCATTTTCGAAGCTCCGACTAAATGAATGATCAAATAAATTTTTCATTGTAAATAAATAAAATATTATGAATCATTCAACCGATTTTACATTTTCTTAAGTTCCTACGCTTTTTTTGTTTTTTTTCATTTGAGCTCATACCCATGGGAAATGTTTATCTAAAATATTTGTCCAAAAATTCACATCTTTATCCAAATTCTCATCCTAATCTTCTCATTGGATTTTGTCTAGGTTGTAATTGAGTCTTAACAGCCTGCTGTCTAATGGGGAAACCACTTCCACCTCCTAATTCATATAAAACCTATTGTATAATGAAACAGATATCTTTTACGAATAAAAGTTTTTACTATCGGGTGGACTCAATACAATTCCAACCCGCCCAATTTAATTCAACTCAGCCCAGTTCAACACAACACAATTCAACTCAATTCACCTCAGCGAACCACAGTAAGCTGATCAACTAACACGATAAATCAACCCATTGAAAACAATTGTGGTATTTGGCTAATAATCGTCATCGCACTCTGCTACTGAATAATTCGCAACAAATTTGATTTGGCACCCGGAAGTGAGATCACGATATCAGGCACTATTATCGCTAATATTCAATCACCAAAAACAGGTTAGCCTCTCTTCTTAAAGAGATAAAGTCCCTAGAATACGAAGCTCCGTACTCAAACTCCTTATTAGAGCAACTGAGAATTCTTTACACAACCAGGAAACAAGTATTCGAAGACAAATTTGAGTCCAATTATGTGTCAAGGAGCTTGAAGATACTTACCACACATGGCTCAAATATATTCAAACCATCATTCGATAAAAAAAAAAAAAGAAGAGAAGGCTTAGCTGACAACGTTAACGAGGTATAAGGATGACACTGAGCAAAAGTTGGAGCAGTTATTCAAAAGAAAGAGTAAGAAACAGGAAAGATTAATTCCTCCTTCAAACCTTACTGTCAATCTCCGTCAATTATCTCTGCCTATCTTCAATTACGGCAGGTCTGGGGCACCTTCAACGCAGCAGTCCATTCGCAATAAATTTCCGAAATCCACTTTAAACGGCATTCGTTTAAATCGGTAGGATTTGATATTCTCCTCTGAAACTTCCTCACCTAGGTTCTTGACTCATAGAAACTCATTAGTTATTTTTCATTGCATCATAAAGAAATTAAAAGAAGTTGAAATTTTCTTTTCTCTTGTAAATTATTATTTTCTTAATTAATGAAAAATGAATTTAATTGATGAGTGCAAAATTTGAACAAAAGAATTTGTTCCTTCACCGTTATTTTAAACTTTTAGAGCATTTAAAGGTGATGATATATGACAATAATTAAGTAAGTTTTAAATCCTGTTTTCGAGATTTTCATTGAATTTTAATTCTTAATTATAATTCAATTGAAAATAATAATATTCATGAAAAGAAAGGAATAAAACGAATCGAATATTGGGAGAAAACATGAATGAAAATCAGATTTAATAAGATATTTTCAAACTAATTTTAATCGCTTTTAAAATAACTGAAATGACACAATCAATAAATAATCAAATATAATGTGCAGTTAAAATTGCATCAAATTTGATATATTTAAATTTGATATTCATGTGAATATCAAAAGGTATCCGTCAAAAAAGAAATTTTAGCAAAAGCGGAAAAAATCTTTCAATTTATCACATTTTAGCTATCAATCATTGTGTTACTTTTTTATTTATCTCTCTACTGAAAATGACAACTGAACTAATATTTCAAAATAGCTTATAAAAAAATTTGAATAATTCATTGTTAAATGTAAACAAAACAAATGGAAAATTATTTCTTTTATCGAAAAATATGGTTCCATGAGCTCACTCAATTTCTTCGTGAAATTATTCATCACAACTTTGTAATCATTCAATTTGATAATTCAGCGTCAGGAAATCATTTGATATTAATTGTTATCAGCATGTTTATATCTAAAATAATAAATATTTTCGAAAATAATTCAAGTTTAGAAGCCATTTTATTGATAATTCCATTTATTTTTGAATTTTAGCATTAGAAATTTGCATTAAAATAGTGAATTTTGTAACTTGCGATTATGACAAGCAAATTAATAAACTTTATTTGGTAAAGGCAAAAGAAATGCTACTTCATTTGAAAACATGCTATAAAGCATAAATAAGATAGCTTAAATACCTCTTACTGCAAAATAAACTTTTGAAAATAAAAATGATTATTAAAGATTTTTAAGCGATTCCTTGCAATATTTTTACGAAGTTTCAATCTTCCTATTAGATTTAATTGAATTGTGAAATTGCATTATATCACTTATTCAAAAAGTGCAGAAGAGAATGATATTTATCTAATTTTTTAATTCAATGATTAATGCATAAACGTGAAAGTTTTATTTTACCACCAACAATGCTTAATTTTTGTATTGAAAAATATAATACAAAAGAAAACAGATGAAGTAAAGTACAGCGAGCGATATAGCGAAAGAAAGTGAAAGAATAAGTAATGGAATTGTGTATAGTCTTCGAATATAAAAGTGATATTCATCATGAAAATATGGAAAGGTGCACAAATACAGGTGAAATAATTCAGCAATTATTTCGTTATCATTGCATTTTAAAATTACCATTAATTGTTTAAAATTTGTTGAGAAGGATATTATGTTATATAAAATAAAATTTGCAAAAAAAGTTTTGAGACAGGGAAGGAAACATTTCTTAGCAACATAAATAAGCCATAATTATTATGGCAAATAAGCCATAATTATTAGTGCCGAAAAAGCATTTCGTTTATTCATTTTATTTCAATTTCCATAAGAACTCATTGATTTAATTTCGTTTTATAACAATAATTTATTAATTGCGTTTCAGTTTCAGTATATATTTATCTTTTATTAGTTCGTTACATAAATGCTGCATAATAATCACCACTTATCATATTTATCTCTATTATGAATTTTGTTGAGAACAAAGTTTTGCTTTAAAATAGATGAAACATTTCCTTCAAATAAAATTTACTTCCTTCTAGTGTAATGATACATATATACATACATGTGATTGTAAACATGAATATAATCACAAGTTAACAAAATAATTATCGACTGATAGTTTCTGATCACTTGATTATTACAATTATCCACTATTTATTCCATAGTACCATTACCACGTTATCGTTATAATTCACTTTATTAGTGCGTTGATTCATAATATAAATTAAGTATTTTTAACTTGTTTTCCTTTCTTTGTATATTATCATTATTATTCCGGTGTAAAATCATGACTTGAATTTCTAATCAAACAAATAATTTAGATATGTCAAAAGAAAGGTTTTCAAAAATTTTATGATAATAACGGTTAAACAAATTTTAGCAAGTCATCAATTTTTAGCTTGATTGTATGATAGAAATCCATTAAATTTTAGCGATTTAATTAATTTAAGTGGTTTTTTTCTATTTTCTGTCATGCTTTTTGCTTTTAAAATATTTTTACATTCAATTTTTTTTTTTACATATTATAGGTTTTTGATATTCATTAATCTTTTTTCATCTCCTCACTGAAATCATTCATAATAATTTCTTTAGTTTGGTAAATAATGTCGTCTCATTTTTTATTAAATAATTAATAGTATTTTAAAATGATAATAAATATTTTTTCAAATTTCTGAATTTTTAATATCTTTTATTATGTCAACCAAGCATATATAGACAAAAGATTAATTGCATAAGTATTACGATCCATTTTCGTGACTTCGATATTTATTTAATAATTAATGATATTACACTTTTTCATTGCTGTTAACTCTTTATATGCCAATATTTTCTTTTAATTATTTCATGTACCGATTTTTTTGCGTTCGTATATTTTCACTATCAATTTGACAGATATTTTTAAATCCATATCTTTACATTTTCTTCTTCATTATTTCTCATATTATGGATAATAATATTCAAAAAAATTTGATAATATTCAAATTGAGTGATTAAAATTAGTAAGAAATCACTAAATTTATGTGTTACTTATTTGACAAGTAATGTATCATAATATAGCTTCAGGTGAAGCTATATATATATAATCTGAGCGTATCCTTCCTCATTCTAAAAGTTTAACTGCAAAAGATTTAAGATATGCTAAGAAATTATAAGAGACCAAGATTAGTTATCAAATAAGATTATTGTTAATCATTTATTAATTTATAATCTATTATTTAAGAATTAATAGTGGATTAGAATTAAATGCGAAATCCAACTGTGCTATTAGATAAACATTCAGAAATTCCAACAGTGATAATAATTAAGCCGAGTTAAAAGGGAGGAAGAGAATCCAAAAGTTGTGATAAAGTTCTTTTCTTATATGTGTTATCATATATAATAGATTTAAATTTCAAATTAAACTTAAATCGAAAAATCATGTGGAAATTTTCTTAAACATTCATTCGGTTTATTTTCCATTGTAAAAATTGTTTTCAAATGCTTAAGAGTTTGGTATTAATTAAGAAAGCATAAATGGATTCTTTGCTAATATATGTTGCCTTATGCCGCAGAATCAGTATCAATTAGAAGAATTTCCAAATTGTATCTTGAATATAATTCATTCAGATCGATTAATGTTCTCTTGACTAAAAATTCCTTTTGAATTGTATGTATCGCGTAGAGCAAGAAAAATAAGGAGTATCTTAATTACACCATTGATTTACAAATTATGACATCAATACTAATAAAATTTTGAGACAATTTTTGAGAGAGACTAATGTAGAATGAAGTGATCGAAACGTGTGCAGTGCTGAGTAAGAAAACAAATAATTTTGAACAAAAGAAAACTTGCAGAAAAGATTTCAAGAGTATATATATATATTAAACATACGTAGGTTGAGCTTACAATATTATGTGAATTACATGAGAAGTGACAGAATTTTTATCCGAGAGAAAACTGCATGGGAATTATTTTCTCAAAAGAAGCTTCCTCACAATTTTCTAGGATTTGAAGATTTGAAGGCTTTCTCACTATTACATGTGATTAGAAAAAAATTAACAGTAGGAATCTTTGTATAAGAAAGAAATATATCATTTGCACAACGAAATATTGAACGACTGATTCAACATTGTATGGACTTTGAAAGAATGGTTCGAACTGGACTACTGTGGAAATCATTTCAACGCATGAGAAAATTACACTGTAAATTTTTCTGTATTCATTTTTAATATTCTATGGAGAATGCCAAATTAATCATTTTCCTCATTATTGCTATCATGATAATCATTGTTACAGAAGTTTTGTAGTTCAAAAATTCTTAATAAGAAATTTGATAAAATTTATAGATACTAAATGGATAAGATGAAATTTAACACTGACGAAGGCTTTGTTTCTTACAATAAAGGCTATTATTATCAGTATAGCAGAGTGGCAGGCATTAAAACGATTCACGAAACAGTGATTATAATTATAATAGTTTTTCATTCATAGAATTCTAATTAGCCAGTTAGAGAAAATCATTTTAACATATTTTCGAATCTTATAAGCAGTTTGATAAGCTTATTACCTTATCCTTGTCGATTACATTCGAAGTAATTTTTCGACGGAATAAGCTAATGTTGTTAAATCACCAGCAAGTGTTCTTCAAGAAAATGACTACTCTATATTTCAATTTAAAGAAGATGAAATAATTATTAAAAACTTCATATAGAGAAGAGATTCCTTTTGCTCAAAATCTTTGCTCATTTAAATGCAAAACTTTTTCCTAAGATATATTGAAAAAATTGTAATTTGAAATCTGGTTGATACAATTCAGTTGATTGAAATTTTTTTCTATTATCGCCTACTTGTTCATTTTCTATTATTTTTACCCAAAGAGACAGACATTATAGACGAAACTCTTCATTAATCTTATACAATATTATGTATAATCAACAATAATCTTTGTTGGTAATTATGTCGACAGTAGTCTTTATTAGTTTTACATGAAATTGTCCACAATATGGTATTTATAAATGACAATAGCTAGTAAAGTAAAAGATATCAGTATCTGAATACTTGTTCATTATGTTTCCTACAGTGTTGCTACTTTTGTTTCTATGCAACTTTCGATCCATTTGAACTGTAGATTTTGATAAACTGTTATTCGCTATATAAAAGCATCGAATTTGTCGCTCCTTCTGTCTTGGAACATTCCTCGATATTGAATTGTCGTTAAATTGACACTGATAAACTTTGACACTAATATTTCTATTGGAGTCACTCGCTTTTGAGTTCCTTTAACCACGATAGTCTTTTATATTTCCAGTGCATCAAAGTTATATAACTTCTATTGGATCTCTATGAGAGTAAGTTCTTTGGTCAAAATATCAGCCAGATTACTTAGAATATATCGGAATTCAAATAAAATCACACAACTGTTAGAATGAAATTAAATCATTTGATTAGAAAATGATTATATTTGAAAAGATTTTACATAAACTAAATCACAACTTTTACAAACTCCTAATTAAAATAAAGAAGAGAAAGATGACAATATTTCTAAAAACTATTCTAGAATTCTATTTATGTTCAATTTCGTTCTTGAAATATTGTTGTCTAAAAATTTTTCAATTCAAATATTTTCAATCATGTTATTTATCATGTTTTGTATTTTCAGATACTTAAAAATTTCTGTTTATATAACATTAAATTGGTCGTTTATAAATTGCTCGACCTATGATTTTGCGTTTTTCTTCTTTCAAGTATATTCAGCTGTCAAGACCGTTTGACTGTTAAAACCAGAACAAATGATTTTTGCTATTTTCAAGTAAATATTTTCTTTTCCGCAGATGTCTTGAAAATTTTCTGAAAAGCATAAATTATATTTTCAAAATTCATTGCGCATTGACATCCTTTTAATACATACATTGCATTCTATAAGTATAAAAATACAATATTTCAATAAAATCTGAAATTTAAATCTTAAGAATTCTCATCATGATAGGAAAAAATTAAGTTGTAGTCCAATTAATTTCTTCTTTAATGGGAGAAATATTCATGGTATTATTAAAATTTCCTACAATACGGAGATATTTTGAAATAATTTGTTCTAATTGATTATGCAGTCAAATGTAACAAAGGCAAAAACAGTAGTGGGCAATGCTATCTATATAAAATATGTGTAAATATTGAAATAGTAGTACGGGTACAGAAAAATGAATTTTCAAAGTATAAGAAAAAGAGATAATACTGAGATCGATCAAACTTGTAACGACTATTAAACAAGATAATAGAAATTGGCATTTGTTATGGATAAGTATTGATATCTTAAAAATTTTTTGAAGTTTGTTGGAATTAAATTTTAAATTGAACTACAAGCGATTTATCGGTCATATGGTGTACTGTAGCAAATAAATGGTTAAAATAATATAAAAGGCATTATTCTAAAAAAATCAGGTTTTTCCAAAATTTAACTTTTCTAACATTAAGTATATTTTTGACATAATTCTTTGGAGAAAAGTACATATAATTTAAAATGAATATATTCCTTACATAGAACCTCTTGATATAAAAGAAAAGTAATATTCGCAGATCATTCATTACTGATTTGCGAAGGAGTCCGCGCTGGTATTCTGGAAGGTCTATTTATAATTCCATCAGAAATTTTAAATAAGAAAAATTTCTTTTCGGAACTATTGTATGGGAACGATATATCCTATTTCGAAAAAATGTGACCAATTCGGTTAAAACTTTCGCGTTATCGATCTGTTTTGTATTATTATCAAAAATTCTTTTGGTATAGCATTATATGAAATCGTTTAAACCAGCAAATTTTCAATGCAGACTATGAATAGAAAAAGAAATGTATAAATGCTTGCAATTTGCATATGCAATAATTTTTGGCAAACAAATTATGATTTTTATCTTGAATCAGTCTTAATTATGTCAGATTTCCAATTTTGAAATATTTAACCTTTTACGAATTTCAATACGTCGCTGTCAACAAACACCTTTTTGGCAATGAACAATGCATTCCGTTGATTTCATTCTAAATTTCGAAAACAAAAGAATTAGATAGTCATACTGAATTCTGTTGCCATTTACACTGAGATTTGCAAAACTAAGTGCGGAGAAAAGAAGTTTTTATCTTCAATCACGTTATGTGATAACAAAAAGCGAGCAAGAATTCGAGTAAAATAGGCTTGTCGGTATTTTACCAACATTTTCGAGTCATTGATGAAAAACTATAATGACAAATAGATAAATGCGGTAAAAAAAATAGAATATTTTTGATTACAATAATGTATGAAAACTTAAGTAATAAAATGGATCAAATATTTAAATTTAGTTCAATTGCAACTAGGAATTTTTTATTCAAATTTTATTAAATATTTTTAGAAATTAATCAAACAATAATCGACAAAATATGAGAAGTAAAACAGAGCTCATATTCTTGAATGTGAAATAATTTTCTCTATTAATATGGCTGTACTGCAGACATTATTTGTTTGTATATTCTTCATGCAGTGCAATCTTTCAACTGAACGTTTGTGATCGAACTTCTTATCGCATACATCGTACTTAAATGGTCTTTCGAATGTATGTTTGCGATGATGTTTTTCATATTACTGAGATCATTGAATTCTTTCCCGCATACACTACAATTGAATGGTTTTTCGCCTGTATGTTTTCGTCGATGTCTTTTCAGACTGCTGGCATCACTGAATTCTTGTCTGCATGCATTGCACTTGTATGGTTTCTCTCCTGTGTGTATTCGGTGATGTCTTTTCAGACTGCTGGCATCACTGAATTCTTGTCTGCATGCATCGCACTTGTATGGTTTCTCTTTTGTGTGTATTCGGTGATGCCTTTTCATATCTCTGGTTCTACTAAATCTTTTGCTGCATACATTGCACTCGAACAGTTCTCTGTTTGCATGTGTTCTATCATGTTCATATAAGTCTAATTGATTATTTATTCTTGCTTGAATTGATGAATCATTTCTATTTGAGATCTGAAATCATGCGAAATGTTTTATTTCAATTGACTTGGTGACTATTTTCCTGAAACTTTTAAGCAATTTCAATCACTGCAATTTAATTCTATTGATATCATTGTGAAATCTTTGAATGAAAATGTTTCTTAATCATTCGATGTTTGCTATCCTTGAAGGTTTTTCAAAGAATTAAAATAATATTTTGAGGAGAAATATCATTTTTGCTGTTTAATTGTGATTTATTTAAGGTAAAATATAATGTGGATAGACAAAAATATTGACAATTGATATCTTCGAAATATTTCGAGGAAACTAAACTATTTTTTATGCTGCAAATTGATGTTTAAACGCAAAACATTGACTGCTTCGAAAATAATGAGAAAAACTAATAAAAGTTTTTTACTTTTAGACGAAAAATTTATCGATATTTAATTTTTATAGTCAAAGCAGTGAATAATTCACTTACCACTACTTGTGTTATGCAAAATGAGAATAGAGCTACAGGAAAGTAATAAGATAGTAGCATATTGAGTCGCAATCAATTTACACGGATAAATGGTAATGATTAAAATACGGAATAGAACTTGGCGTAGAAATTCTGGAAAATATTTTAGATATTTTTTCACAAAATATATAAATCAGAAGAAAGTGAACTGTAGCAAGTATTAAATGTTATACTGATTTGGAGAGTTATTTAGAGACTGATTTTAAACGTTTCAATTGTATGCGATCTATGACCAATTTATAATATAATGCTCTTAAACTTTTTGCATAATTATATGAGCTTTTTTGCATAATTTTGTCTAAATATAGCGATAAAAACGACTTATAGAATAAAAAGCGAGCTTTTTAATCATGAATATTGTAAATGTTTTGTGAAGCAATAGAAATTTTTTCATGGCATCATCAAAATCATAGATTTATGCAAATGTATGCAAATAAAAGTCATGATTTTCTTTGCAATATCAATGCAACTGGCAACAGAATTCAATATTTTTATTAAATTCTTTTCCTTCTCAAACATGGGAAAATCGTTTTTTGAAAATTGATAAAATATATGCAAAATGTATGCTCAAATCTATTGCTCTTCTTTTTGACATATTTTAATCATTTCAAATCTGGAATGATTTATTTCTATTATTATTATATTTTATTCATTTTTATGCTTTACAAAACAAATTGAATATTGTATATGATTGTAATAGAAGTAATCATATGGATTCATTATCACTTTAAAATAAATTAATTAGATGGAAGCATTGAGTTTCCAGCAATTAATAGCAAACTAAATTAATTATTTTGAAGCGATAGCAACATGGACAACAAGCAAAAACACAAAATTCTTTAAGATTAATCAAATTACCTAATGGGAAATAATTGCAAATCAAAGATATAGATGTTGAAAAACTAATCATCACGCAAGAATATCAGATTTACAAGACTGAAACTTTAAAAGTTAACTCCCTCTTTCACGAAACAATTCAAAAGGGTTTTCATTCCAAATGACTTTGAGCATAAATTTGCCTTCTCAATTCATCGATGAATGATAGTTGGTATATTATTTGGAAATTTCACATGACACCATTGCAATAAAAATTATCGAAATATCTGATATTAAATTTGAACTTATAGTAATATCGTTATAAAATTTGACACAGCATTCTAATCAATAATATGGCTAATGAAATGAGCGAAAATTGAGTGACATTTGTAAGACGGATGAGAGTAAGTCCAAAAGCAAGTTTTTGTTTAATAAGCATTTAATCATTTATCGGTAAATTAAATGAATGGAAATTAGTTACAATTGATTTGAGTAATCGAAATACCATCAGCGATCGAAAGATAATTAATTCATATTAACTATGGTCAATTGATGAATTTGTTGATTTGCATAATGTAAAGGATGACGTGATGTCATTTAATCCAACTGATCCGAAGATTGCTTTGTGTAAAAATGACAAATGCATGAAAAGGGAAAAATTAAAATGTCAAAATAATATAATGATTTTATAAATCTTAAAAGATGTCCAAAATTTAAGCAAAGAGGAAATAAAATTCGAAAATAAAATAGATTTAAAATAAGTCTGCTACCATTAATTTAAATTGTTATGCTTGATATCTGAGTTTGTGCAATCATCAGATTCAATCTGATAGCTATTCAGAGTCACCAATTAACGGGCCAAATAACCCGATTGGTTTTAATCTAATAGATGCGCTTGTTCAAAAGCCGGAGCTTTGGTGCACGTATTAGCTCTAGAATTGCCACGGTTATCCACGTTGGATAATCATCATCAAAACATTATAGCTGTTATAATGAGCCGTTCGCGGTTTCACCATTATAGGTTTATCTGAATTTAGACATGCATGGCTTAGCCTTTGAGACAAGCATATAACCGCCGACAGAATCAGTCGGAGAAATGTATGAAAAAAAAGAAAAGAAAAGAAAAAGAAAAAGAATAATATAACACATTATATATAATATATATTAAATAATAATATTATCATTATTATTATCATATAGTATATTATTGTGTTATTTATTTATTCATTCTTTCTTTTCTTTATCTTTTCTTCATTCATTCATCCATCCATCCATCTATCCATTTATTCATTTGTTATTTATAATCAGTGATATTTTTATTTTCTTTCGCTTATCAACAGGAAATAAATTTCAATTTTCTATATTAAATATAATATAAACTTCAAATCATACAACGGAGCATTTCATTTATTCGATATATATATGTATATATTTATTTATTATACATATATACCATTATTTGATTTGCTTTACGCATGTAATCGTATTACACATGTACATACATATATATCAAATTAATACTGCTGCTGCTATTATTCTCTATGTGTTAGTATGTGTATAAATTGATTGCTCATTCATTGAAATTATTGAAAATAGTTTTTATAAATATATTTATTTATTTATTTTATAAAAATAATTTAAATCAAAAATATCATTTATTTGATATGCATAACCCGTTTTGGCAACCATTTAACCACTCGATTAAGTAGCAAGACCATATAATAGGGCATTAGCTGTAATTATCGTCGCCTTGTCTAGGTGAGATTCTGACTTCGAGGCGTTTCAGTTATAATCCCTCAGATGGTAGCTTCGCACCATTGGCCGATTGGCCAAGCACATGAACCAAATGTCTGAACCTGCGGTTCCTCCCGTACTGAGCAGGATTACTATCGCAACAACATATCACAGTAGGGTAAAACTAACCTTTCTCACGACGGTCTAAACCCAGCTCACGTTCCCTATTGGTGGGTGAACAATCCAACGCTTGGCGAATTCTGCTTCGCAATGATAGGAAGAGCCGACATCGAAGGATCAAAAAGCAACGTCGCTATGGGCGCTTGGCTGCCACAAGCCAGTTATCCCTGTGGTAACTTTTCTGACACCTCTTGCTAGAAACCTTCTAATTAATTCAAAAGGATCGATAGGCCACGCTTTCGCGGTCTGTATTCGTACTGGAAATCAAGATCAAGCGAGCTTTTGCCCTTTTACTCTACGAGAGGTTTCCGTCCTCTCTGAGCTAGCCTTAGGACACCTGCGTTACATTTTGACAGATGTACCGCCCCAGTCAAACTCCCCGCCTGACACTGTCTTCGGTGCAAGTCATTAAATTACCGAGTAATTTAATTTAAATCAAAAATTTCGAAACATTTTAATAAATATTTCAATTCTCGTTTTACCGAATAAGTAAAGAATCGATGAAAGTAGTGGTATTTCACTGATGGTATTAAATTAAATTTAATACCTCCCACTTATGCTACACCTCTCATGATCTTCACAGAGTCGGACTAGAGTCAAGCTCAACAGGGTCTTCTTTCCCCGCTGTGTTTACCAAGCCCGTTCCTTGGCTGTGGTTTCGCTAGATAGTAGATAGGGACAGTGGGAATCTCGTTAATCCATTCATGCGCGTCACGAATTAGATGACGAGGCATTTGGCTACCTTAAGAGAGTCATAGTTACTCCCGCCGTTTACCCGCGCTTGGTTGAATTTCTTCACTTTTACATTCAGAGCACTGGGCAGAAATCAGAGACAGTCAACGCCCGCAAGGGCCATCTGTCTCCTCTGTTTTAATTAGACAGTCGGATTCCCCGAGTCCGTGCCAGTTCTAAGTTAACTGTTTGACGCCGGCCGAAATATCAATTAAACATTCATTTTTTTGGAAAAAAAGTAAATGTGATACACAGCTATAACGGTCCATAAGACAGTTCGAATACTAACCGGGTTTCATCAATGATTTTAAGCATTAATGTTACATTGCATGGATCAAATCATACTCACTTTACATTACAGCCCGACCGGCCCAGTCCTTAGAGCCAATCCTTATTCCGAAGTTACGGATCTAATTTGCCGACTTCCCTCACCTACATTATTCTATCGACTAGAGGCTGTTCACCTTGGAGACCTGCTGCGGATATGGGTACGATCTGGCACGAAATTCAAATAGCTTCCCTCGGATTTTCATGGATCGAACAAAGCGCACGAGGCACCACAGGAACCGTGGCGCTTTACGGAAACAACGTCCCTATCTCCGGCTAAATCGATTCCAGGGAGTCCGTTCCTTAACCAGAAAAGAGAACTCTGGCTCGGGCTTTCTTTAATTTTCCGAGTTCATTTGCGTTACCGCGCTACCTCCGTGTCCACGTAGGAAATATTAACCTATTTCTTTTTCGATTCTATCTGATGGATTACACCTCTATTCCTCTATTTTATTAAACGGCATTGGCCAAGTTCTTAGGATCGACTGATCCACATTCATTTGCTGTTCGTGGAACCCTTCTCCACTTCAGTTTTCAAAGATCTCACTTGAATATTTGTTGCTACCACCAAGATTTGCACTAATGGAAGCTCCAATTGGGCCTACGCCCAAAATCTTTAACGTTAACCATTGCCAACCTCTTATTCGTAGCGGCCATGTTTTTTTTGTTGTTTTTTTTTATTTAATTTAAATACAAGCCATGCAGTGGTTGAGTATAAGTCTTCCGCTCAAGCGCCATCCATTTTCAGAGCTAGTTGATTTGGCAGGTGAGTTGTTACACATTCCTTAACGGTTTCCAACTTCCATGACCACCGTCCTGCTGTATATATCAAGCAACGCATTTCATGAGGTCTCAGAAGCGGAAAGTTTAGCACTTTAACTCAACGTTTGATTCATTCTACAGCGCCAGTTATGCTTACCAGAAATGGCACACTTGGAGTAGACATTTAATTCTATGCTTCATTCAAGCAAGCAAGAGTCATACTCATTGAAAGTTTGAGAATAGGTTGTAGACGTTTCGCCCTGTAATTCCTCTAATCATTCGCTTTACCGGATATAACTACTTTATTACGTGCTCCAGCTATCCTGACGGAAACTTCAGAAGAAACTAGCTACTAGACAGTTCGATTAGTCTTTCGCCCCTATACCAAAATCAGACGATCGATTTGCACATCAGAATAACTTCGACTTGTACATGACTCGATCTCGTAGACAGTTCTTATCAATTTACTTGGAAGACGTTGATATTATGAGGACATCCAGCAAGTGAATTAGGTGTAGTTTTTAGATTTTAACGTATTAAACTATTATCACAAGTTGTCATTTGCTAAACAAAGTGTTTAGAGCTTATTCAACTTTAATTGCTCTGATACGTTTCACACAAAAATTAGATGGTATTACTTAGCAAATTTCTCGAGTAGCAACACTAGGCACCGATTATTTCAGATAACCATAAGTGGATTCCGGATTACCATTCGTAAATCGAGACTCATTTATTAATGAATCATTCCCTCATAAACTTTTTGCAGTTAATGGAAGTATCACATTCTGTAGTTAAATTTGAGGAAAACAGACACACATACTCCTTCCCATATCGAATTTTGCGAAGACATTTTCAATAGTACTTGTAAATTTACGGAACCTTTAAGTCATTGAGCATAACTTTTCTGTTTACAAGCTGATTTATGACTCTTAAATATACGACACAATTACTGCTGCAATAATTTTTTTCATATTCTGATATAAAAAAGAATTTTAATGACTTTTTAGAAGTGCTTCTTATAAATGGATTTGGATTAATGAATTTTTTAATAGAATAAAAATAGAAGAGCAATATACACACAGAAAACAAAAAAAAATTAAACTATCCAGTGGTAAAAAATTTGAAATCAAAGATAAAATTGTAAAAAAACTAATCATGACTCATAGTGACAGAAAATTAAAATGACAAATAAGATAGTCTCAAAAAGATAGTCCAGTATTGCTAATCAAAACACCATCCTAGCGACACAACATATAAGCAAGTTATAAGTAATATAAAATATAGCATAACAGTAGTAAATTAGCATATATCATAAGACATTCAAAACATTACAACTTGTCATTTGAAGTACTAGAACTTGCTCAGTATAATGCATTCCATATTAATTATAATACTGCTGGAAGTATATGCACTGCCACTTATGCAATGTCACAAATTTAAAAAAATTTATTTTGTGATCTATGAAAAAGATAGACAGTCAGTAGAATCTGTTTAAATAAGTATGATTTCCTTATTAAAACCACTTTTGAAGTCGCAAAGAAACAACTGTTTTTTTTATTTTGCGGACGAGATTTCCAAATAATCGATTTACTCGGAAGAAGACCTAATACTCCAACAACAAAAAGAAATGATTAACATTTTCGATCACTAAATGATCATTTTCCATCTATAGGCTTTGAATAGAAAAAGCAATAAACAAGTGCTTATATTTTCCATCGACAATTATTTTTGGCAAACAAATAAAAATTTTATTTCGAATCGGTTTTAATAAAATCGGATTATCAAATTTGAAATATTTGACTTTCTACAAATTTCAATATTTCGCTGCAAAATAGTACCTTTTAGCAATGAATAATTCATCCGGTTTATTGTATTCTAAATTTTAAAATGAAAAGAATTAAACAGTAATATTGATGTCTGCTGCTAGTTATATTGATATTACAGAAACAGCAATGATTTTTGTTTGCATAAATTTACATAAGATTGAAACTGGTCAAAAATTTCAAGAAAAATAATCATCAAATCAATCTATTATGAAATGAATCATTTTGCACAATTTTAAATGCCAAATAAAAATGATTCATCAATAAAGGAACGAATAAATAATCAGTTAGATCTAAATGAATATAATCGAAAAGGTTCAAACGAAAAACGGTTTAAATGCGATGTACACGATGCGAAGTTCAATCAACGCAGAATTCTGAAAACGCATAATCTTATTCATGCAGGCGAGAAACCATTCCAATGCGACATATGCAACAAGGGATTTAGTAAACTCAGCAATCTAAAAATACATAACCTAATTCATACGGGCTAGAAACAATTTACGTTCAATTTATGCGGTAAGAAGTTGTGAAGGGATAAAAATAAATACAAAAATTCAGTTGAAAAATTGCTTTGCATGAAGAATAAACCAACAAATAATATTTGCAATACAGTTATATTAATAGAAGAAATAATATCATATTCAAAACTATGAACTCTGTTTTATCTCACATATTTTATTGATATGCAACGGATATAACGAAATATAAAAACAAAATACTATGCAGAAAAAATTCTATTTTGAATATGTATTCAGGACTTAACATCAAACTGATTTTTGCTTCAAAGTGACCCTGTCAGAAACAGAGGATTTAGGCTTTTTATTTGGAATAATTATTTCAAATCATAGTGGCATGCGAATACAATTCACATACTTTTATGTGAGTGGTACTACTATATGTGTTCTTTGATTTCATATCGATTTTAGCCTTTCGTGAGTATAATATTGATTTGATAAAGTTCTGTTATGATTTAGTTCCACACACTATTAATTTTTTTTTGATTTAATTCCTCAGATTGTTAAAGCAAAGTATGGCATAAATTAATAATAATGATAAAAATGAACTGGGACAAAGTTACCGATTCTCATATAAACATTAAAATTAGGTTCAGATTTTTCTAAAATCTATCATGGTCCAATATGTGATCTTTGTTCATGAGTTAAATATAAATTTTTTGTATAATTAAGCAAAAATGCTATTTGGAACGCATGAAAGTCTTCATTATGAAAGTTCTCAATGCTTTGAACATCGAATAAGAGCACAACTTATTTTTAAAAAATCGAATTGACGAAATACATAATTTCTTCATTTTGATAATTTACGCCTTCATATATAACAACTTTAATCCATTGGAAATGTCGCGAATAAATTGCAAAAGGTTTCCGTGATAAAAAAAAAAATATGATCATCGTTAAAATTACGAAGAGAACAAGAAAATCAGAGAAGACACTCTTTGTGTTGGATCTCATATGAAAGGGTATATGCTGTATGTGCGTGCGCATTTACTGTACAATGAAAGATGCAAGTTAAAAATTGTTTCGCCTTTGTCTATGAGCTATAATTCCCACTCTATAACAAAGTCCCTTTATTCTTGCATTCACAACAATACTAGGGTTCAACACGAAACCATTATGAAGAATATGCTTTATCAAGGCGGATGGCGTCATTTAATATCCTTTTCTTTAAAATTGTTTTATTGAAATGATTGATTTTGTTGTATATTGATCTTGTACGTGCTATGTTAATATATTATCTAATTTATCGTAGTAAAGGTTTAATTCCCAAGTTTGAATCTCTGGCAAGAATTGGAACTTAAGTGAAAGAGAATTTGCAACTCTTTTCATCTTGTTGCAACGCAAAAAAAAGGGAAGAATTTTTCATTACAAAAAGCACTGCAGCTGATTCACACTAAATTTAACAAATGTTTTAATATATTCTTCCTATTCATGATTTAAATTTAAAATTGTCTTCTAAGTTAAGTAAGGAAAATTTTCTTTATGAAAGTCTTTAATGCCTTGAAGGTTGAATAAAGAATACGAGTTATTAAAGCAAAGTATAACAAAGATAATTACTATATAAGTAATGCTACCGTCCTGTTTCTTTAAATAATCTAATAATTCGTAGTCACAAATTTTAATTAATCACAGTTAATTCATTTAAATATATACCTTTGTGCAAACGAAGTGACATTATTTCTTAAAGATGAATAAAATTTAGTAATCGAAATAAGTTATTTCGAAACCAAAATGACTGATACGAACAGACGACCGATAGTTTTAATAAGCGTTAGAACAGCGTACCCTTTATAAATTTCCAGAAAACGATTTTTCAATTTTTCAGAAAAAAGGAATTAAATAACAATATTTTATTCTGTTGCTAGTTACATCGAAGTTACAGAAGCAGTCATATATTTGCATAAATTTTCATAAACTATGATTTTCGATGAGACTATGAAAAATTTGTCATTATTCCACAGAATACTTACAGTATTCAGATTATTACCAAGCTTTTACCTATTTAAAATTTTTTTATTGTTTCTAAATTTTTGAACATCAAATTTATAAAACTGAAACTTGAAAAGTTAACTTTCTGTCATGAAACAACTCAAAAAAATTTTTTTTTATTAAAAATAATTGTTGAGCATAAAATTTGCCATCTCAATCTTTGAAATTTCAGAATAATCTTTTTATAATGCAGCAATCCATTAATGACTTCATTCTTGCTATTTTCCTTCGATTTTTTTGGCGCACTTATTATATACTATTAATCAATGATGTTTTTATTGATGCAGGCGGTTTATTGCCGTATTGCCTCTTACGTACTAATTCGGGCATATGACTACCATTCTTTAATATATACCTAAAAAGCATAATATTATGAACTTTATTTTTACAGGTAATCTTTGAAAATGCCAGAAATATAATTTAAAAATATAATATCAAAAATATAATTCGAAAACATAAAAAGTGTCAAGAATATAATATCAAGAATATGAAATTAAGAATTTTTTCGAGAAATAATTTTAACTAAGTGGACCAATTCATATCACAATATTTTACCGTTTTCATATTTTATATTAGAATGGTCTCTCAGCTCAGAAAACTTTTAATTGTACCACAAATCAAGATGCGAACTACCGATGTATTCCCATTTTACCATTAGAAAGCTCTTTATCAAGCATTTATAAAGTTGAAGAACCAGGGTAAGTTAAGACCTTTTCTGATTTCCAGCAACATCTCACGCCTTCATTTTGATCGTTTTATTATTTTATTTTTACAATATCTCAGTAATTATCAAAGGGAATATCTATTTATTTGTTGATAGTAAAAGCTAAAATTTAAGCTGAGTTTCTAACTATAATTTTATTATTTTATAAATTTAAGCTGAGTTTCTGACTATAATGTGGAACCGATAGCAATTAAATAATTGCAAAACAGTTAGATATATGTATCTAACTGTTTTTTTGAAAAAAGAACTTCAAAATATCGGTAGAAATATATGCCGTAAAATCAGCATTAGAAGCATTTAGGTATATCAGAGCCAGCAGCAATAGCAACACAAACATTAATATTTTGGTCAGCATCAAGCATTAAAAGAACTTCATAGTCACTATGTATCAGAAAAATCTAATTTATCTGGATAAGATAGTTTTCTTTGATGATCAATAGAAATGAATTTTTCCGCTCCATTATTAATCTAGCCGATGGATGAATGAAATTGAATAATTTTAGCGTTAGTTTTAAGAAATATCATTATCCGATGACAGCTATAGTGACTATGAAGTTCTTTTAATGCTTGATGCTGACCAAAATATTGTGTTGCTATTGCTGCTGGCTCTGATATACCTAAATGCTCCTAATGCTGATTTTACGGCATATATTTCTATCGATATTTTGAAGTTCTTAATTTTTCCGGAATTCTTAATTATTAATTTTGTTATCCATTGCTATGAAGATGGATTTTACGATTTTGGTAATAACTGACTACATGTTAGCATAGGAAAGATCATTTATGTATGTCGTAGTTTCATTTCACTGGAAAGATTTTTCTCAATATTTTAACGACTGCAAAGAATAATCAAAGAGAGATTTCCACTTGCGTCATTAACGAAAGTGTTTTTAGGAAAAATTCAATTATAGCATCACTAAACACTTTATATAAAATGAGGAAATGATGATTTTTTATCTAGTCTTCGACATCGAATTTATAATTATTTCATATTTTAAAAAAAAGTAAAAGAGTAAGAAAATTAAATTATTGACGTAAAATCTGGAAACTGATATTGAAATACACAAACATCACTCACAATTTCAACAAAACCTTACCGAACAATCGTTATGGAAATGCTGACCTAAACATGATGTGAAGTTACTGAAGTGAATCGGAAAACATGAGCAGATTTTTAACGAAGAAAATCCCAAAGATCATGAAAAATATTGCTCGTGAATTAGCTGTTCCAGTATGTTTCACTTAGAGTCTTAGAGTCTGTATTGCACAGTTATGCCTGTTCAAGATAATATATTAAAGATGCAATAAATAATCAAAAATGTTGCAATGTGAATATTTTTTCGTTTTAAAAACTCATATTTTCAGGGTTATTTTCGTTCAGCATTTCTATAACTTTGAGTTATGGGATAATTACAGCGATGCTAAGGAAACTGAATTCGAATTTGCTTTTGTACAAATTATATCATTCTGTATTGGGCTGATATTAACATTTATTTACTAACTAGTATTGGATCACTGGTTGTGAAGATATATAAGTTAATGATAAATAATTATGTAATTAAAGAATAAATGTTTGAAGTGATGAAAAAAACTGAAATTTCTTGCAGCTCATGTTATGCTAGAATTGTCGTTGGGGTTAGACATCTCATAGACGCAACAGGTGGACAATTTTAGATTACATTTTACATCACACAGTAAATCCGCGCATATACAACATATGCCAACAATATTAGTTAAGAAGAAAGGAATTACTAATTCTCCGGTTCGTACGATTTTAGCGATAGATTTTAGTGATATGCTGTGTTTCCTATATTGTCTATCTTTTTCATCCATCTTAGATTCATTTAATGTTTATTTGATCAGCCAAAATAATCAAATCAATTTTTGCAATCAGCATTGTTAAGAAAAGCAAAGAAAGAGAAGGAGTTTGTCTTGAATTTCGATCTTCTCAGTATTTTGGATTATATGCTTAGATTAGGAAGATTTAGCACCAAATGTTAAACAAATATGGATGAAATAAAAGAAAGAGGATACCAAAAACATTTCTTGTAAATCAGAAAAGATTAAATGGTTTAAAAGTTTATGAAAAATGTGAATAAAATGAAGGAGAATATGCAGAAAGAATTAATTCATTGAAATGAATTAGATAATTTGTTTTAACAGAAAAAGTTTGCAACTATCATATTTTTATTTTTTAATGTTAATTCCAAATTTGGAATTTTCATTTTCAGAATATTTTACTGTCAGATTAATTTTCGGTTGATTATTTCACTAATTTGCTGCTTTAAATTGATTTATTGGCTAGTCCTAATTTAATCATGTTTATTGATTATTTTTATATTTATTAATTATGGTGCATATCGTTTCTGTGCAAAATGTATGTGATGCATGCTGTTTTCTGCAGAGTTACAATGATGATATAATGATAAATTGCAAACAATTTAATCAATGAATAAATTGAAAATAATTTCAAATTTAAAATCTGTCACTTTTCAGAATCTTACGTTTCAAGCATGGAGTTATGCAAAGTACGGAATCGAACATTACAGTTTGTCGATCAAATTGTTTCAGCAAACTAATCAAACTAATAACAATTATATAATTTGCATTTGGTCATCGACTAAAATTTTTAAAATATTAAAAATTAAATTTTCTTGTACACTCTGCAGAAAACAGCATGCAAAAAAGATAATGCAATTCGCAACGAATCATAATCGTCCAAAATTCTTAAGTTCAAAGATGACAGTGAAATTAATAAAACTCGCTAACCAATTAAATAATCAAATAATGAATTAGGATGCTGCAAAAATAATAACAAGATATTTTCATTAGACAACTTTCCTACTAGTGGCCCAGTAAGTCTAATCGTTAAATGAGCCTGGAAAAGAGAAATATGCGATGCTGTATGAAAAAATTATCCTTGTCTAAATCCTTCTACAAAAATTTTCATCTGATAAAACAGATTAAAACAGGAAAATCCATAATGAGTATTATAATTATTTCTCTTCGAACAAGGATCATGCTTGATCATTATTATGTAAAAGTTATAAATGCATTGCAATTTCGATATCGTTTAGTAATTTTTATAAAGTTAGTAAAATAGAAGCCCTTAAAACTTTAAACGTTTTAAAAAATAATGATTGCCATTTTGTCGGCATTCCATTCAATGGAATTGGAATGGTACAATCAATAACTTTTTTTATCCATATAAAATCATAATTAAAAATTGTTTCCAATAATTTGAAATATCAATCCGCATGGATATATTACTCTAATCGATATTAATAATTGCTGCAAAATTTGTTGATTTCATTTGATTAAGTTTGTGAGGAATGTGTTTCGTAGAGGATTAGAGAATTTTTCTCTTTGATTATTTGAATTTGATAGCAAAGAAGTTTCCACTTGATTGAAAAGAATCATTAATTGAATTATCGCTATTTATCGCAGCGATGATGAATTATCAGATTGACTGTTGGTTGAGCTAAGTAAAGTAGCGAAGCTTCTGATCAGTAAAGACCTTTTTTATAATGAAGATGTCAGAAGGCAGAGACGTGGTTAGTCGAATGATGTAAAAATGGATAGAAAGTATTTGCTGATGTTGCTAATCACGTAATAACTGCTTGTAATATGCCAGTTAATCGTAGAGTATTGGTGAACCTCGGTCTTTTATTGTGACTGGTAGCTTGTCACAAACACTAGTTATACTGAAGGATTTAATTATCAGAATAAAGAAAAGGGTAAGATAATATTATGTTTAAAGAAATAAAGTTAATATTTAAAGCTTCGTTCTTTACGGCATTTCAGATAATTGGAACGGATTACAACATTTTAAATATTAAGCACTGCTTTGTGATAGGAAAAAAGAGAAGAAAATAAGTGATTCCATACATTATACATTGTAACATTCGTCTATGTTAGATAATGAGTCATGCAAAATATAAAATATTTCGGTCACTCCGATAATGATTGGAGAAAAATTCTCATCGATTCATTATGTTGAACCGATTATTAGAACCTATGCAAATATCCTGAGATTTTTTTCATGAATGAATTACCTGTCGTTTGTTTTTCTTTAACGATTGTCATGTTCGATATTCTCGATCATTTCGTAATCTATTTTATACTTTACTTGCTAATTTATTTAATATTATTCAAATATATTTGTCTCGTAATTTTTCCTTCTTATTCTTTTGTTATAAATAATTGTAGACGAATATTATAATATTTTTAGATAGCAGTAATATTCTAAAAATGTTTTTTATTTTTTTAATGTTTTTAATACTTCCATTTTTTTCGGCTACCGGTTCCAATGTTTTTCTTGGGAATTGAATTAGCTATTCGTTTGGCGCAAAAATTATTTACACCTTTTGCTACCTATAATCGAGAGAGGTGTAATTGATGGAAATAATAAATATGCTGTAGATGTCAACGAATATATTTGAAATTAGCACGAATCTACAAGTATTACATTTTTATCCTTACATCAAAAAAATCATTTGCATACGAATATCAGTAATAAATTGAGTAATTATTAAACGACAACCAATAATAAGTATTAATTTTTAAAAGTAGTAATAATAATAGTATGAATTGCACTACCAACCAAAAATAAGAATGTCATAAATTGATGATAGGTATTACCATAGCGATAGAAGGAATAAATTATCATAATCATGAATTGATAGCAATGAAATCATTCCCCAATATTGTGATGAATTAGATCGAAAGCATACTCTAGCAGCAATCATTAACTTTTATCATTATTGATATGTTTAAATTGTATACCTATCTGATAGGTTTTCTTATGAAGAGCTTATTGGAGACAGTTGAATAAAGGTCATCCAATTTACGGATTGATATATGCAATGATTATTTAAAATTTTCAAAAATGATATCTATTATCTTTCTGTTTGGTTAGGCTATCAACAGCGTAACATTCTTGACTTTCATTATTTTACCTATCTTCATTATTCGTTTTTAGAAGATCTAGAAAATCATTGACTAAAGATTAATTCGATTTCGTATTCTTGGTAACGTATATCCACTGCAATTCCGAGAAAATATTTCAACTGAAAGAAATTATTATCAATAGATAATGCCAATTTCAAGATCAATCAACAAACAATTATAAATTGATTTTATCTTAACCATTGCGGTAAGACAAGATTATGGTAGCAATCGTATGATTGACTATAAAAATACTGATAGGATGCAGAAAAAATGTGATATTGTATTGCATATCTCTCAATGAATTTATCTCGATCAGCGCATTCATTATATTTTCTCCTTTCCTTATATCTTAATTGTGTTTTACACTTTATGTCTACTAGGATGAATATGAAAAAGTGATAGAATTAATTAATTATCATAAAATTACTTTTCATATTCAAAGAAAGAGGAAATGCGGAAGAAAAAGAAATGTATCAGCCATTTTTACCTGCTTTTTAATATTTGTTCCACCTTGTTTTGTTCATCAAAAAATCATTGCTAATATTCCATAGCTCGTTGATGAAGTTTAGAATTATCACTCGATACATTATTTCATGTATTATCTTTCCAAAATTTGACGCAAATTTGACGAAAATTTTCACGACAGCCTCTCGTATTACTTGATCATTTATTTAATTTCTTTCATACGTCATCTTAACTTGACTGTCTCTCCTTGTGAATGCAATATAATAAAAGTAGAATGATTTTTTGATGTTCGCATATGTGTTTAAAAATGCTTAGAAAATTTACATGATTTAAAATGAACAGAAATGCTTATAATCATAAATGAAAGAATAGTTGCTTTTAGAGAAGATAAAGAAGGTATTTCATGTAATATATGTTATAGATCATTATCGTTTTTTATATATACTTTTATTATCGAAATGATTTTAAAATTTAATATGATAGATAGTATTCGAATTTGATAAAATAAAATTTCTAAATATCCGGATATACCATATTTGTTTTCATACCAGAGATTCGGAAATTTTGTAGCGAACATAATAATGAAGGTAATATATCAAAAATTTTTATCAATTAATGCATGATAAGAAACTGAAGGATTAAGATTTTCTAGGAATTCTTAGAGAAATTCAGAGAGTATATATGTTATCCATGTAAAAATTCAACAATTGAAAAATGCTGCACATATGGATTATGATAATATCAACTTTTCAAAAGGATAAAGGTAGCTAATTTCTTTTTACAGGTAAATATTTTAATGATGCTTGATAACAATAATTTTCAATTGAGGCCTAAATAATAATAAGAATTATTCCCAGCGACTCTCGTTTCATGGTAACATTAACAATTGTTGCATTAATTGATAAAAAAGCCAGTTGTTGATTAGAGCCTGGAATACAACCATAACGAATGTGAGCTTTCATCGACCTCATGTATGTATTCAATTAATTTATCCTTGTATTTACAGAGTATATACTGATATAGTATTTGACAATCCGGAAAGGGTAGTTCATGTTGATGTGTTACATTTAGTTGTTGCTCAGTAATGCAATCATTTCAAGAGCTCCAAGATACTTGCCTGAATTTTGTGAAATTTAACAAATGTTTTAATAGACCTATGTAGTGAACTTGAAAACCGTTTTATTTTCAAGTTTCTTCTTGATTGTAGTCAAATGGCTATGAAATACATAGGAGAAAAGCATGGAACCTATAAGTATCAAAATTAATCCATACAGCATAAAATTAAAAATAAATTCATCGAAGTAAAGTTTCTTGCTCGGTTGTTCATCAAAATGATGTGAATTGAAGCGTAGTAATCCTTTTTCAATTGTCGCTAAATTTGTATATTTCGAATGGAACATTTGACCAGAATTGTGTATATCGCTATATTTAAACGCTTTTCAATATTTACACATATTTTATATAGATAGCATTGCCCATTACTGTTTTTGCCTTTGTTACATTTGACTGCATAATCAATTAGAACAAATTATTTCAAAATATCTCCGTATTGTAGGAAATTTTAATAATACCATGAATATTTCTCCCATTAAAGATGAAATTAATTGGACTACAACTTAATTTTTTCCTATCATGATGAGAATTCTTAAGATTTAAATTTCAGATTTTATTGAAATATTGTATTTTTATACTTATAGAATGCAATGTATGTATTAAAAGGATGTCAATGCGCAATGAATTTTGAAAATATAATTTATGCTTTTCAGAAAATTTTCAAGACATCTGCGGAAAAGAAAATATTTACTTGAAAATAGCAAAAATCATTTGTTCTGGTTTTAACAGTCAAACGGTCTTGACAGCTGAATATACTTGAAAGAAGAAAAACGCAAAATCATAGGTCGAGCAATTTATAAACGACCAATTTAATGTTATATAAACGAAATTTTTAAGTATCTGAAAATACAAAACATGATAAATAACATGATTGAAAATATTTGAATTGAAAAAATTTTTAGACAACAATATTTCAAGAACGAAATTGAACATAAATAGAATTCTAGAATAGTTTTTAGAAATATTGTCATCTTTCTCTTCTTTATTTTAATTAGGAGTTTGTAAAAGTTGTGATTTAGTTTATGTAAAATCTTTTCAAATATAATCATTTTCTAATCAAATGATTTAATTTCATTCTAACAGTTGTGTGATTTTATTTGAATTCCGATATATTCTAAGTAATCTGGCTGATATTTTGACCAAAGAACTTACTCTCATAGAGATCCAATAGAAGTTATATAACTTTGATGCACTGGAAATATAAAAGACTATCGTGGTTAAAGGAACTCAAAAGCGAGTGACTCCAATAGAAATATTAGTGTCAAAGTTTATCAGTGTCAATTTAACGACAATTCAATATCGAGGAATGTTCCAAGACAGAAGGAGCGACAAATTCGATGCTTTTATATAGCGAATAACAGTTTATCAAAATCTACAGTTCAAATGGATCGAAAGTTGCATAGAAACAAAAGTAGCAACACTGTAGGAAACATAATGAACAAGTATTCAGATACTGATATCTTTTACTTTACTAGCTATTGTCATTTATAAATACCATATTGTGGACAATTTCATGTAAAACTAATAAAGACTACTGTCGACATAATTACCAACAAAGATTATTGTTGATTATACATAATATTGTATAAGATTAATGAAGAGTTTCGTCTATAATGTCTGTCTCTTTGGGTAAAAATAATAGAAAATGAACAAGTAGGCGATAATAGAAAAAAATTTCAATCAACTGAATTGTATCAACCAGATTTCAAATTACAATTTTTTCAATATATCTTAGGAAAAAGTTTTGCATTTAAATGAGCAAAGATTTTGAGCAAAGGAATCTCTTCTCTATATGAAGTTTTTAATAATTATTTCATCTTCTTTAAATTGAAATATAGAGTAGTCATTTTCTTGAAGAACACTTGCTGGTGATTTAACAACATTAGCTTATTCCGTCGAAAAAATTACTTCGAATGTAATCGACAAGGATAAGGTAATAAGCTTATCAAACTGCTTATAAGATTCGAAAATATGTTAAAATGATTTTCTCTAACTGGCTAATTAGAATTCTATGAATGAAAAACTATTATAATTATAATCACTGTTTCGTGAATCGTTTTAATGCCTGCCACTCTGCTATACTGATAATAATAGCCTTTATTGTAAGAAACAAAGCCTTCGTCAGTGTTAAATTTCATCTTATCCATTTAGTATCTATAAATTTTATCAAATTTCTTATTAAGAATTTTTGAACTACAAAACTTCTGTAACAATGATTATCATGATAGCAATAATGAGGAAAATGATTAATTTGGCATTCTCCATAGAATATTAAAAAATGAATACAGAAAAATTTACAGTGTAATTTTCTCATGCGTTGAAATGATTTCCACAGTAGTCCAGTTCGAACCATTCTTTCAAAGTCCATACAATGTTGAATCAGTCGTTCAATATTTCGTTGTGCAAATGATATATTTCTTTCTTATACAAAGATTCCTACTGTTAATTTTTTTCTAATCACATGTAATAGTGAGAAAGCCTTCAAATCTTCAAATCCTAGAAAATTGTGAGGAAGCTTCTTTTGAGAAAATAATTCCCATGCAGTTTTCTCTCGGATAAAAATTCTGTCACTTCTCATGTAATTCACATAATATTGTAAGCTCAACCTACGTATGTTTAATATATATATATACTCTTGAAATCTTTTCTGCAAGTTTTCTTTTGTTCAAAATTATTTGTTTTCTTACTCAGCACTGCACACGTTTCGATCACTTCATTCTACATTAGTCTCTCTCAAAAATTGTCTCAAAATTTTATTAGTATTGATGTCATAATTTGTAAATCAATGGTGTAATTAAGATACTCCTTATTTTTCTTGCTCTACGCGATACATACAATTCAAAAGGAATTTTTAGTCAAGAGAACATTAATCGATCTGAATGAATTATATTCAAGATACAATTTGGAAATTCTTCTAATTGATACTGATTCTGCGGCATAAGGCAACATATATTAGCAAAGAATCCATTTATGCTTTCTTAATTAATACCAAACTCTTAAGCATTTGAAAACAATTTTTTACAATGGAAAATAAACCGAATGAATGTTTAAGAAAATTTCCACATGATTTTTCGATTTAAGTTTAATTTGAAATTTAAATCTATTATATATGATAACACATATAAGAAAAGAACTTTATCACAACTTTTGGATTCTCTTCCTCCCTTTTAACTCGGCTTAATTATTATCACTGTTGGAATTTCTGAATGTTTATCTAATAGCACAGTTGGATTTCGCATTTAATTCTAATCCACTATTAATTCTTAAATAATAGATTATAAATTAATAAATGATTAACAATAATCTTATTTGATAACTAATCTTGGTCTCTTATAATTTCTTAGCATATCTTAAATCTTTTGCAGTTAAACTTTTAGAATGAGGAAGGATACGCTCAGATTATATATATATAGCTTCACCTGAAGCTATATTATGATACATTACTTGTCAAATAAGTAACACATAAATTTAGTGATTTCTTACTAATTTTAATCACTCAATTTGAATATTATCAAATTTTTTTGAATATTATTATCCATAATATGAGAAATAATGAAGAAGAAAATGTAAAGATATGGATTTAAAAATATCTGTCAAATTGATAGTGAAAATATACGAACGCAAAAAAATCGGTACATGAAATAATTAAAAGAAAATATTGGCATATAAAGAGTTAACAGCAATGAAAAAGTGTAATATCATTAATTATTAAATAAATATCGAAGTCACGAAAATGGATCGTAATACTTATGCAATTAATCTTTTGTCTATATATGCTTGGTTGACATAATAAAAGATATTAAAAATTCAGAAATTTGAAAAAATATTTATTATCATTTTAAAATACTATTAATTATTTAATAAAAAATGAGACGACATTATTTACCAAACTAAAGAAATTATTATGAATGATTTCAGTGAGGAGATGAAAAAAAGATTAATGAATATCAAAAACCTATAATATGTAAAAAAAAAAAATTGAATGTAAAAATATTTTAAAAGCAAAAAGCATGACAGAAAATAGAAAAAAACCACTTAAATTAATTAAATCGCTAAAATTTAATGGATTTCTATCATACAATCAAGCTAAAAATTGATGACTTGCTAAAATTTGTTTAACCGTTATTATCATAAAATTTTTGAAAACCTTTTCTTTTGACATATCTAAATTATTTGTTTGATTAGAAATTCAAGTCATGATTTTACACCGGAATAATAATGATAATATACAAAGAAAGGAAAACAAGTTAAAAATACTTAATTTATATTATGAATCAACGCACTAATAAAGTGAATTATAACGATAACGTGGTAATGGTACTATGGAATAAATAGTGGATAATTGTAATAATCAAGTGATCAGAAACTATCAGTCGATAATTATTTTGTTAACTTGTGATTATATTCATGTTTACAATCACATGTATGTATATATGTATCATTACACTAGAAGGAAGTAAATTTTATTTGAAGGAAATGTTTCATCTATTTTAAAGCAAAACTTTGTTCTCAACAAAATTCATAATAGAGATAAATATGATAAGTGGTGATTATTATGCAGCATTTATGTAACGAACTAATAAAAGATAAATATATACTGAAACTGAAACGCAATTAATAAATTATTGTTATAAAACGAAATTAAATCAATGAGTTCTTATGGAAATTGAAATAAAATGAATAAACGAAATGCTTTTTCGGCAAATTCTTATATAATTATTCCCAATGGAATAAAGGACAACTAAAAATCAGAACTTTAATAATTGATAAGTTTAAAAATTTACTGTTCAATTAACTCCTAATTATTTTGACGCTTAATTAGTTCAAGACAAATTAATTCTTTGAAGTATTTATTAGAATACTTTGCGGAATATTTTTCCTAAAAAAAAAAATTTCCAATCTTATATGAATCGTATTTGTTTTGCCTTTAAAATTATAAGAACAGTGATATTTTACATTTTTCATAATAAAAGAAATTAATCTAATATTGTATTTGATATAAGTTTTCTATTAATTAGATTGAAATTAACAATAAAGTGATGAAATTCTTAAATAATCGAAATCGTTTCATTTAAATTTTCAAATAAGTTTAATTATTATTGAAATTTTTATCATTTTCTTCGCAGTATTAGAAATAATAGATTGATCATTTTTTTTCATTGCATGAAAGATAAACTGTGAGGTATGAAACATATTTCGAATCAATTTATGACAATTATGTTTTTTTCATAACAAATTTCAGAAATTTTTCCTTCGTTGCCTATTACAAATATTCCTAGCATAATATTTATATAATCAAAATCAATTAATATCTGAATCTGATCAATAATTATAACTTCTTCAAGAATAATTTTACGGTTAATAAAAATACTTTTTTCCATCTTTTTAAGCTCGTCTGAATTAATTGTGATATGAATGATTAACTCAATAAAATGCATGAAAATAAATTGTGAGATATGAAACATATTCCGAATCAGTTTATGACAATTATGTTTTTTTTCATAACAAATTTTCGTTTCATTTAAATTTTCAAATAAGTTTAATTATTATTGAAATTTTTATCATTTTCTTCGCAGTATTAGAAATAATAGATTGATCATTTTTTTCAAGTACAATCAATATATGATGCATGAATGAAAATAAACTGTGAGATATGAAACATATTTCGAATCAATTTATGACAATTATGTTTTTTTCATAACAAATTTCAGAAATTTTTCCTTCGTTGCCTATTACAAATATTCCTAGCATAATATTTATATAATCAAAATCAATTAATATCTGAATCTGATCAATAATTATAACTTCTTCAAGAATAATTTTACGGTTAACAAAAATACTTTTTTCCATCTTTTTAAGCTCGTCTGAATTAATTGCGATAAGAAAGATTAACTTTATGATACAAACGATTGCTGACGCTTATCTATCTTAAAAATGCAGTAGATTAGTTAGTCCTAATATCTGAAAAGAAAATATTTATGTGAAACAAAATAAATTAAATCAAAATCTAATCAATTTTTTTAATGAGGAATAAAGAAAATTAAAAACTTTTTTCACGAAATATATTCATTTCATTGCACAAATAAATATCTTTTGAACTTAATTTTTATTTCGTTCAATTATTTTTCTCATTTTGCTCACATTTCTTTAATTCTTTTTCCTCTCATTATTAGCATTTATTCAATTGCATGATAATTTTGTCGGATTTGAAAATTATTTTAGGAATGAATGAGGAAAAACAAAATGCTAGTTGCTGATTTTTATTTATCAAATAAGCATAATCGCTTTGTGTGTGTAAAACGGGAAAACAGTTTGAATATAAAAAGTATATAAAAAGTGGAAATTGAAAATATAAAATATTTTACGCATCTTAATTATATTTTATACTTAATACTTTAAATATTATAAATGATAAATTTTAAATATATCAAATTTTGCATTTGCACAAACAAATACATTAAGAATGCAGGAAATGTTATTTTTTTGATATTATAATTACAACAAATATAATAATAATATTTAGCAATTTTCTTGGCGCTAACCATTCATTGATCATTTCAGTTCTTTTCTAATCATAAATGTTTCAATCATATGTGGATGCTAAAGTATATATGTTCAATAAAGGAGGATATTTTTTGGTGAATCTAAGGAGGGTATTTTCCTATTAAAATGATGGCTATAATTGCTGCTGTTTTATAAAAAGGAATCATTATGAGAATCTGGGTGCTATAATAAAGAGATATTTTAGTTTACTTATTATTAACTGGTTGTCTCGTGCTGTACTACATAAATACATAAATCAATGCAAATAAATTGTGCAATTCGGAAAATGAATGAAAGTTTAAAAAAGAACGGGAAATCTCATAATTTTTCTTAACTTATTAACATACTTTCATATATGAATTATATTTCTATGATAAAAATAAATTTTAATATTATTCTATCGTTGAAATTCCTTTTACAAATAAATGTGATTTGTTGAAATTTTACAATTATTATAATTAGAAATATTGAATATACTGTTCTGAATTGAATTCATTATTTCTAGATTATCTTATATGAATTAAGTTTGTGCATCAAAGTATACCAAAAATTGAAATAATGAAGGATAATCAAATTTTTCCTCAGATAATGATATCAATTTGTTGAGATTTAGTGATAAGTTGTTGTTGCAAGTATAATAGCAGTAGTAGCAGCACTAGTAGTAGTAATTGTAGCAGTAATAGTGGTGGCACTAGTGCTAGTAGTAGTAATAGTAGCAACAAGAACAATAAGAACAACAAGAACAACGAAAGCAACAACAACAACAATAACATTATCACTATTGTCGTACACAATAACAGTTAACAGAAAAACAATAAAACAACAACAAACATCAACTAGTAAAGAATGAATTTTATTTTTAATACTTTTATTGTAATAAAGAAAAAAAAGTTTGTTAATAATACAAAAGGAGAAAGAAATAAAAAATAAGTGATATAGCGATTACAATAACAATAAAACTTTAAATTTATATTTTCATCCTTAATTAACGAAGAATGAGTTTTCTCAAAATTTGCCATTATTTGCAATTTATTTAATTAAATAATATATCATTGATATGCTATAATGCCAAATGGCAAATTTGTTAATTTTTATTTTGAAGAGAGGAATTTTATTTCAAATATTAATACTTTAAATATGAATGCACTAATAATTATGGCTTATTTGCCATAATAATTATGGCTTATTTATGTTGCTAAGAAATGTTTCCTTCCCTGTCTCAAAACTTTTTTTGCAAATTTTATTTTATATAACATAATATCCTTCTCAACAAATTTTAAACAATTAATGGTAATTTTAAAATGCAATGATAACGAAATAATTGCTGAATTATTTCACCTGTATTTGTGCACCTTTCCATATTTTCATGATGAATATCACTTTTATATTCGAAGACTATACACAATTCCATTACTTATTCTTTCACTTTCTTTCGCTATATCGCTCGCTGTACTTTACTTCATCTGTTTTCTTTTGTATTATATTTTTCAATACAAAAATTAAGCATTGTTGGTGGTAAAATAAAACTTTCACGTTTATGCATTAATCATTGAATTAAAAAATTAGATAAATATCATTCTCTTCTGCACTTTTGAATAAGTGATATAATGCAATTTCACAATTCAATTAAATCTAATAGGAAGATTGAAACTTCGTAAAAATATTGCAAGGAATCGCTTAAAAATCTTTAATAATCATTTTTATTTTCAAAAGTTTATTTTGCAGTAAGAGGTATTTAAGCTATCTTATTTATGCTTTATAGCATGTTTTCAAATGAAGTAGCATTTCTTTTGCCTTTACCAAATAAAGTTTATTAATTTGCTTGTCATAATCGCAAGTTACAAAATTCACTATTTTAATGCAAATTTCTAATGCTAAAATTCAAAAATAAATGGAATTATCAATAAAATGGCTTCTAAACTTGAATTATTTTCGAAAATATTTATTATTTTAGATATAAACATGCTGATAACAATTAATATCAAATGATTTCCTGACGCTGAATTATCAAATTGAATGATTACAAAGTTGTGATGAATAATTTCACGAAGAAATTGAGTGAGCTCATGGAACCATATTTTTCGATAAAAGAAATAATTTTCCATTTGTTTTGTTTACATTTAACAATGAATTATTCAAATTTTTTTATAAGCTATTTTGAAATATTAGTTCAGTTGTCATTTTCAGTAGAGAGATAAATAAAAAAGTAACACAATGATTGATAGCTAAAATGTGATAAATTGAAAGATTTTTTCCGCTTTTGCTAAAATTTCTTTTTTGACGGATACCTTTTGATATTCACATGAATATCAAATTTAAATATATCAAATTTGATGCAATTTTAACTGCACATTATATTTGATTATTTATTGATTGTGTCATTTCAGTTATTTTAAAAGCGATTAAAATTAGTTTGAAAATATCTTATTAAATCTGATTTTCATTCATGTTTTCTCCCAATAATCTCGAAAACAGGATTTAAAACTTACTTAATTATTGTCATATATTATCACTTTTAAATGCTCTAAAAAGTTTAAAATAACGGTGAAGTAACAAATTCTTTTGTTCGAATTTTGCACTCAACAATTAAATTCACTTTTCATTAATTAAGAAAATAATAATTTACAAGAGAAAAGAACTTTTTTAATTTCTTTATGATGCAATGAAAAATAACTCATGAGTTTCTATTTCATTTAAATGGAAAAAAAGGGAAGTGACGTCTACCGGAAATGAAAGGACACTTAATTAATTCTAAAATTGAAATTATTAACTTTCTCTAAGACCGTATATCGTATACAACATTTCCATGTTAATATATATATATATATATATTAGTGATGAATGAATCAAATTTTCCTTACTTATAAAGATGCAGTTTCTGTTTCGTTTTGTTAGTTTAATTTCAATTGCTTCCATTTATTTCTTGCCCTTTTCTTTTTCCTCTCTCAAAAAAAAAAAGGGTTCTAAATTCTTTATAATTTAACAAAAGGAACTAATCTGCTCAATTCGCCTCGCTCAATTTGTTATCACTACAATTAGTTACTCCATATGATAAATTTTCCAATTTTAGTGTCATTATTGTCCGATATATTTCGCAAATTTTATAAAATTCTTCAATCGCATTTCATCTTAATTATTCCGCTTGTCAGTGACAATTATTTATAAAAATATAAATAAGTTATGACAAAATTGAAAGCAATTAAATTTGTTGCAGCAATAAATTGAAATTTCAAAATAGCTTTATTTTGCGTAAAAATTGAATTTTTACAAATTCATTTTTTTCAGTGAATTATCTTTGGCATTTCTTAAATCGGAAGATAATTAAATCTGAATTAGAAACAATATTTAGCATTATATTTCTTTGCTGAATAATATTTCTCAAAAAAATATAAATGAATAAAAAATATCAACATCATTATCTTTCAATTCTAAAACATGGCAAGATATTTATTCTTGGAAAACTTTTAATTAAGATAATTTTTTAAATTTAATTTTCTAGATTTAATTAAAATTAAAAATATAATTCATTACGTTTTAGCATGAATTCATATTTGAAATACATAAGCTATCTAACCAATTATTCATAATGTTATTGATTAAAATACTAATGATTACATAGCTTCATATTTTGTAGTTGTTGATTGATTTATCAGCACTTAATGGCATTGCAATCAACTAGTAAATTGAATTTGTAAAATTTTAGCTCAATTCTTTAAAAGTCACAATTGTTTTAAAAGAATTGCAACAAATATCAGAGTGCTTTGCTCATTTAATTTCAATAATTTAATTATCGTTACTTTTTTCGATTTAAGGGGTTTAAATTTGAAATATGAATCGAATTTCCTTTTCTCGTCTCAGATTATCTTTTAGCATTTATTATTCCAAAGGTAAGGAAAAGAAAAAAGCCAAATTAAGAACAAAATTCTAGTAATAATATAATACTATCAAGAGAGTTATAGTTTAAAAAATTATTGAAAAATATGAGAATGATGAAACAGCTCAAATTTCAAAAAAAAAATTTTCATTTATCATTTTCAACGATATTATTTATTCTTGCTTGTTGATCAACCTTTTTCTGCTTCTTTTGTTCCATACACTCATCTTCTGGTAGGTATATCATTCATACCTGCTAAAAGCTATTCCACACTTACGGGAATTTTTTATTTAAATAACTCGTAATTAATTCAACTAGATTACCAACACCTCTCAACTCAGCAGCAATAGCATGAAGCAATTATCTTCGACCAATTTTTTACATCATCTAAATCCTTTCTAGTAATAGCATCAGTTATGCTTTTTATTTTTTTTTTTTTAAATGTAACTAAATGATACTCTTGAATTGCTATCAAAAGAAATTCACCGTAATTAATGAAGTCTCCAGGTGGGAAATATTTGATTTACATATTGAGCTTTAATCTGTTTTTCGAGTTCTATATGAATCGAGTGAAGAAATTGATTTAGATAAAAATATAAGGAGAAAACGATCGGAAAAGGAAAAATATATAGTTAATTTTGAAATTACATCGTAATGAAATTATCAAATTTTGTTCATTCATAATTCAAGTTTTGATTTATTTCTTTTACAACATATGGTTAAGTAATTTAATAGATGATAACCTATAATAACAATATTAGCTCATTATTATTCCCAAATTTATGCATTTTTTACATTCAATCGAATTGCTTAATTAATTTCACTCTTTAAACTTTTTTCTTTGTATCGATTTTTTTGTATTTTCTACTCTTTTCTAATTACTGTTGTAATCATCTGAAAAATTTCGAACCTTATGATACTCTAAATGTTAACAAACAGAGTATGAATTAATACGGTAAGAGGGTATGCTGATAATATTTCGGGTTTTTTAAAATCTAAAATCGAATTAGTCATTTTGATTTATAATAACCGAGATACTATATTTTTATAAGTCTTTATTATACCTCTCATTTATTTTATTTTTCTTATTGCTTCTTTGCATTAAAAGAAAAAGAAAAACAAAGCTACAAAATAAATAATAAGTACTTTAGCATTTTCTAGAATATATATATATATATATGCTATTGAGAAAAAATATGTTGACAATATATATATATATTTTATAATTATTCATAAAATATGAGAATCGAAGCTGACCAATTTATTCAATTGAAAAATTATTTCAAAATTATCATTTCCTGCTTTACTGCTTCTAAGAATATTTCACTAATATTTTTCTCTCAAAAGCTGTATATCAACAGACTAGGATTTAGTTAGCCGTACCATAATAAAGTTATCCATATTACTGATAATAGAATGACAAAATGAGATTATGGTGAAAGCAAATGACGAATTTAATGGACAAGAGGCTAGTAAAAATCACTTATATTATGGACCAGAATTTATAATTGGCCAAAATGAAGAACATCAATGTAACAATATATTATTACGCAGATATGAAATAATGTCATGATATTTTTCGAGCTAAATTCATAAAGCTTTTCTATTTTATGCCTTTTTTCTTCAAATCTCTTGAATTTGCATAATATTTCTCCAAAAGCTTTCGAATAATTCCATATATTGTTGACATATGCTAATTAAATTGCAAGGGACATATAATATTTTGATAGACTTCCTTTGAACAATTTTTTTTGGCTAATTTTATTTATACATATTAAAAAAAGTTATACTATAAAAGAAATTTAGTCTTTTAAAATCCTTCATATAATGCTTTTCTCCTTTTCATTTCTTTTTCCTAAATTTTTGTTTTATTCCTTTTTAAAAACATTTAAGTCTTTTTTTTCTATTACACAAAAGTAAAAGAAATTTCTGTCATTTTAGCCTAATTGTTACAATATTCGAATAGTAAAATATCAGTCATTCAGTATTTATCCATTTTACTTATGATATATATCAAATCAAAATAGCAATAAACATCGGGATTTCTCAAAAGAATATTCAAAGAAATGGACATATACAAATAAATATCGAGACTTCTTGAAAAAATCTTGAACTACTTATCAATTTATTCACATTTATTCTTCCTTCTTTTTTTTTTTCATGCCAATTCATTCATTTCTGTAATTCAATTCAAAAAAAAGTTGCTTGAGAAAATCTTTATTCTTTTTCTCCACTTGAAAGTTTTGTTTTATTTTGCTCTTTCATTTCTTCCTTTTCAAATATATTATTAGTTATATTTTTAAGCTTTGAAATAGAATAGAATTTATTCATTTTTCATTATCAATATTCCTCCATAAATCTGATGCTATCGTTTGTTGACATCAACAGATTCATCACTCATCCAGTACAAGCAACTTTTTCATATTTAATCTTTCCAATTTATTATCATCAACTTTTGTTTACTCTAATATTTTCATGTATTTCATCATCTTGTCTTATCCTGAATTCTTTCCTTCTTCGTTGTCCTTGCTTCGATCGCATTTAATGCATGCTTGTGTGTGTTATTATGAGAATGCATGATTTTGCTATATATAATGAGATGCATGCTTGTGTGTGTTATTATGAGATGCATGCTTGTGTATGTTATTATGTGATGCATGCTTTTGCTATAATGAGATGAATGCTTGTGCTATATATAATAAGATGCATTCTTATGTTATCATGAGATGCAATATCTATGCTATTATTGTATGCATGCTCATCTGTATTCATATCATAGAAAAAATGGTTGTTGATATTATTTAAGCAATATATATAAATTTATATTAAAATTATATTAATATAATTTATTTCAAAATATAAGATCCTGAATAAAATGCTTTTTATTCACTAAAAAGTTTCAATCTGAAGAAAATTCAACATATGAAAAAGAAAACATTAACATGTAAGCATTGCTAAAGCTAAAGCACAGATGATATACGAAAATACTTACTTTGTTTTATTATCTTTTATATTTCATCATTTCCAAGACGATTGAAAAAGCAATTAAAGTTTAAAATTCAAGTGGACATAAATTAAAATGACAACAGTAATTCATAATTTTTAGTAGCAATTTTTTCAATTATATTTTTGCGAGAATGATACATTAGTGTTCGTTCATAGCAAAATTTGTTTTGCTATGAATATTATTTTTCGTTTTCTATCTAATTTTAAAATGCTTACAAAATTATGTAATTTGATATTCAATCCTACTACTCTCATCATTTAACAATACTCAAACTATGACATTTCTGATAATCGATATTTGAACAATTTAAATTATTTCAACGCCTTGGTTGCAATTTATCTCCTTGATGCTTATAATATAATAATTCAATTTATAATTTGCAGACATTCTTTATAATTTATCTTAGAAAATAATTAAAATATATCGAGGAATGAACAAATTTTGAATTCTGCTTCATCATCTATCTATCTCTTTAATTTTCCAAAAATATTATTGATTAATTTACTATAGTAATTTATGGTACTTGAAAAAGAAATTTATCTACGACAATTATTATTTCAAGAATGCTTCGTTTTTAATAGAAAGATATAATTACTTATGTTCTATTGAAATTTTTGTTAAAATTTTATTATAATTTTGCCAATTGATGAAACATTTAAATGCCTTATTTTATTCTATGTTTATTACATTTTCATAAGCTTACATTAAATTTTCTTAGTTTATGTATGAAAATTTCAAAAACTTCATTGCTATTTTATAAATTCTTAAATAATTTTTTCCCATCAAATGTTTTTCGCTTTTTTCTCGTCAAACTGCTAAATGTTTTTGAAAAGGCTTTAAATGATGGATTCGGAAACTATTAACGAGAAGAAATTGATTATAAAATAATTTGGAAAAAAATTGATGTGTCTGAAAATATGTTAAAATATCTCGATCGCTTCTCAAGTTTTCTTTAATAAAATCATGAATTGAAAAGAAATCATATAATGATTACTTTTTCATATATAGCGGCGATGAAATGAAATGTTATCAATTGATAAAATGCAATTTAGTTCAAAATGTTAAGTTTATCATAAAGAAAATCATAAACTTTTCAAATGAATTTATAATTCATTTAATCATCGTTGTTACGAACGCTTGGATAAGTAAAAAATTTGTTGGAAATAATAAATGTTTATATAATTTTAATAGTTTTTTCGTCAAATTTTTTTATGATATTTTTTCGTTCATAAATTGAAATGTTAGTAAATTCCCACATAGCTTTTCTGCAAGACATTCGTTTAATAAATTCAAAGCTTTTATTCAACTAAATTTTAAATTTGAAAAAATCAATATTTTAAAAAAAAATTAATCTTAAGGAATTAAAAATTTTTGCCGTTCTACATGGAAAAAAAAGGACGGATAAATGAGTTAGAAATGATGAAATATATTTAACATATAATGTATTTATTATCATCATCGATCTTTAGCATAGAATTGCATGTTAAACTATATAATTTCAACTTTCAAATCATTCGATTCAGCCTTTCTAGTCGATAACTTTTCCCAAACTTATATTTGTTCATCTGACATTATTATAATATGACGTATTTTGATGAATTTTTGAAACTTTTTAAAATTATTTTCATTCCATTACAATCACCATTTATCACATATATCACATTATTCATTCATCACACCGATCGATCAAACGTTAGATAGACAGGTTCAAATTTCACTATGCTATCTTAATTTCCTTGTTTTAATTGAACATAAGCTAGTTATCATAAACACTTAGAAAGATAAATGTTTTTTATAGCTATAAATAAAATTGGTGGATGGTTACCAGAGAGATTAAATCCATCCTTTTATATTTACGATAGAAATTGATATTTTAATGAGAATATTATAAAGCACATATTTGTATTTATTTCGCCATCAAACTTTCTTTGCTTATCTTCGATATTTCAGTTTCATAAATTTATGTTGATAATCCTAATTTTAAAAATTATATTTGATGATCATAATTTTAGAATTTTTCTCAGATCATCTATTAGTTAAAAACATCAAGAAATGATCATTAAATACTGGTTCAATTTTTAAAGCTCATTTATCATTGTTTGGTGATATTCAATAACTATTTACTAAATGTTAATGCTTATTAAGTATATTGATAAGTAAAACTATGCTTCTTTTGCAAGTATTTCAGCATTTTATATTATTAGCTAATTAGCATTTTACTACTGATGATAATTACATCCTAACAGCAATTACATGTTAATGCTGCAATTTTTTTTTTCCTCAAAATATTGGATAAAAATTTTAAAGAAGATAGGATAATGATACTTTTCAAGAAGAGAATTAGTTATCAGTATTATTTAAATGATGAGAAAATACTAATCAAAACTTTGATCAGACAGTTTTGTTCAATTAAATTAGTTTCTCTTAGCTGGAATAACTAATGTTAAATAATAAAATGGAAGAATGAAATATAACACTTTTTTCAAATAAATGAATTCTCATCAAAGCACTGAAACATTTTAGATTTATTTTGTTATTGCTTGCAAAGCTAACCTAATTATTCATTATGAAGAATGCATTAGGCTGATTTTATAAGGGGAAGAAAAATTGAATTAAATTGATAAACAATTAGAATACCATCAAAAGCATCATATAAAAATAAGCGCCATTTGAAAATATTTGAAATAGCAAGAGTAATTTAATCGAAATATGATAATGATATGCTATTATTTGAAAAAGAAAAAAAAGTAGTAATCATTAATTAATAAAAACAATAAAGACATGAGATATATGGTGGTATTTTATTATTCATTAATATATTCAGATTAAATTATTATTATTAAGAAAAAAAATTATATTATTATTCTTTTGAAGTTGAAAATATTTTCTTTCTTTTTAGCATATCAAATATTCTGAAACATATAAACAACCTAATTTCCATCACATATGTAATAATTAGCCTTTTACTTAAAGGAAATGTTGAAGGAAAGAATTACTATCATAAATTATGGAAACAATCAATTCTTTTGATTACTTCAATCGAAATAAAAGTTAATAAATAAATTAATAAGAAGGATTGGCTAAATTCATAAAGAAAAAAATAGGATATGTATCATTTTTTTCTCCATTTCTTCATCGATTTTATCATTATTTCACTCTTGATATTCCGATCTGCATATAATTGATGAAAATGAATTAGTTTTTGCTAAAATAGTAACAACTGTTATTTTTGATTCGCTGCTGCTATCATTATTATAGTGTAATTCAAATTTATTATTTAATTTTCATTTGTGGTACATTGTATAATTATGTATTTTAAATTTTATTTATTTACTTTTTAATCATCTATTCTCAAAATAAATTTCTGAAAATAAAATTCTGAAATAAAAATATATTCATAATGGTGTTTTTATTGTTATCATGCATGTTTAAGTGTTTATCCATAGCCTATATTAACATTTCGTTGAAAATGTCGCAAATTAAGTTCCCATCAATCAAAAATATTGTTGAAATTTTATCACATCCCGAATCGATTGGTTCACATCGTTTTATTATTTTTTAACTTTTCACAAAACGTCTTTTTAAACACCTGATTGATCATTTTAAACTTAATTTCTCTCTTTTTTTCTCTCTCTTTATGCTTCCTCGTTTATTCTTGATCTTTTTTATTTACTTCCAATTTAGTTCATTCAATTTATTTATTTATTTAATAATTTTTTCAAATTTCTATCTTTCATATATCATTGCAGAATAATGGAAAAAGGGAACAAAAAGGGAAAAAATTGAGGCTATCGCTTTAATAATTTTCATTACTCTTTTATTTTCTATTTTCGAAACAAAATTTTTCGTTTTTTTTCTTAACATTTTAAATAAATTCTTCAATATCACTTATAATATTACTTTCTTAGTCGAAAAAAACAAATCATTTCATTATGACCAAATAATTCTTTCTATAAGGAGAAAGAGAAAGGGAAAAGAGAGAGAGAGAGAAGAAAGGGAAAAAGAAAGCTGTTGAAAAATTGCCATCAGATAATTTTTCATTTTTCCTTAGCAATAATCTTTGACTCTATCATAATTACTATAAATAAGTAATTTTATCGTTCAAATGTTTTTTTTCTCCTATTTTTTGCAAATCAATTTCACCGTGACAACGTCTAGATAAATAGCTCCTTGATAGTGATGAAAATCCAGGAGATAAGAATGATTATTTATAAGATGATTGTCACTGATTCTTGTCCCTTCAGAAAGAAAAAAGCAAAAAACTCTTCACATTTTTAATTTGTGAAGAAAATTTCCACTTGATTTCATCCTTAAATTGGCAAAATTACATTCATCTGATAGCTATTAAATTAGAGCCAATTTTTTTCATTGCAAGCTTTTTCATTTATTTTTTATCATCGTAAAATAATCATTTATCATCTATAATTGTTTATTTATTTGTTATAATATACATTATAAGTATGCATATTTTAGCATTTATATATTACTATTAATGCATCTAATTCAAATTACAATCTATTAATATTATTATCACTATCACTCCAACTTGTTATTTATAATATAATCCATTCTTACATATTGCACATTATTAGTGATAATAACATTTATGAACCGTTATATATAATTATCTCTTAGTATGTTTATCAGTTTGCTTATAAAATATGATATTTCAATTTTCAATTATTAAAAAAAAAGAAAAAATTAGCAATGATATTTGTTGCACATTCTGATATAGTCTATCTCGTATATATATTTACAACATTGATGTTAATAATATTGATGAATGATTTGTCAGATTATATTCCTGTTATAATTGATAAATAACTTAGCACAGGAAATAATGATATATGTGATATTTATCAGCAAGCGATAAAAGATGGATAACAATAATAATAATAATTCTACTGTTAAGCAGTGCATTGAAGCTAGGGTAAGTTTATTTGTTTCATTTTTAAACTAAATTTTTTCGAATGGACTAAAACCATCATTAATAATGATGATAGTGATGATAAATTTGCATGCTGAGAATTTCAAAAATTGTTTGAAATATTTTTAAGCATTTTGTACTAAATATAATATTATAAAATATATTCGAAATTATTAATTCTAACTTGCAAAATAATAAATCATTAATATAAACAAATGATAAGAAAAATTGAAATTAAAATTGATAGATTTATTAAAGTTAAAAATATTATTTGAATAAAATTCTGATTGAATATAGTAATTTTTATTTTATATCTCTTTCGTTTCTTATGTTATCCTACTATCATTCGAACATTTGCAAAATTGGCTAATTTTTTTTATCACTTATCACTTAATTAAATTTAATTGCTTATAATTGATTTTTGTTTGTTTTGAAATAAAGCAAATATTATTGGCAAATAATTTCGTTTGGCACGAAGAAAATAAGTCTTAATAAATATTAAAATAATTTCTTAGATATGACAGTAATCAATCGATAAGTTCTATTCTTTATTACAGGGAATTGATGAGACAACAATAACAAATGCTAATGCAATTATTATGCATGTATTACTCATCATGTGTTTCTTATCTGTATGCCTTCAAATTCTCGTTATCATTAATGCTTTGAGATATATTCGTAAACATGTAGGCGAATGTTATATGCATATCTTTTTACTCAATATGACTGTAGCTGATCTTTTGCTAACTGGTAAGTAATTTGGTTTCTATCGAGAAGAATTTTTCGAATATTAATCCTTAAAATTATCTGTCAATTTTTGTAATTTGATGCAACGATATATTTAGAATTTCTTCCGATTAATGGAAAATTACAGGCATTGCGTTACCAATGGAATTCTTGATAGATATTGATACGACCACGATTCAGTTTCCGTATCATGTCAATCTAATGATGCATTTCCTTCTTTGGCTCGGTACTTCTGTGTCCGGGTTAAATTTGGTGCTTTTAAATGTTGAAAAATTAATTTTTTCAAATTTCCGTTAAGGTATTCCTTTTGGTCTATTTTCTTATTGTATGTAATCTACACAGCTAATAAAAAAGTTATGTATTTAATTTCGAATTAAATTTCTGTGAAATTTATTTTAATTCAAAATTTTAAAATCTCATTTTCCCAATAAAATTTTTCAGTACGAATATTTTTAATCATTAATTAACACACGAATCAAATAATTAAGCAGTATAATTGTTGTTGCCTAGCAATGATGTGAGAATTTTCTTTATAAAAAAACTCTTATAACATTTGCATAAAAATTGATCAAATTTGATTTGTATATCCTTATAGATAATTAGATTAGATAATTAGATTAGTCCTTCTAATTCATTAGTTTAAAGATTTCTTTCACTTCATCTTTTTCATAGTTATCATATTGAAATACAAATATTTCAATCAATATTTGTACAAATTGTTTTAAGGTACGGAGAATTGGTAACACGAAATCGAGCATATCTGATGGCATTTGCTACCTGGTTTTTTAGTGTCATCTTTATTTATTTAGCCTTTCATACTCGAGCATTAATTTGTCGCTATAATTGCGAACGGCTTACGACCGATAATAGTCGTTATGGTACATTGATGTATCTATTGTTTACATTTTTGTTTCTGCTTTTCCGGCTCTCTCATCGTTTATGGTGGCTTTATATTTATTACGAATTGTTAACAATCATAAGAAACAAATTTCTGAAGGTTTCTCTTTTCTTCATTTCATTTTTTTTTCTAGTGTTTGAAATTTATTAGTATTTGTATAAATCTATAAAAGGTCCGGATAATTTAATTGAATATACAGAAATAAGTTGATCGAATATAATGTTTTGCATAAACTCAGATATCAAGCATAAGCATTTAAATTAATGATAGCAGACATATTTTAAATCTATTTTATTTTCCAATTTATTTATTTATTCTTTGCTTAAATTTTGGACATCTTTTAACATTTATAAAATCATTAGATTATTTTGACATTTTAATTTTTCCTTTTTCATGCATTTATCATTTTTTACATAAAGCAATCTTCGGATCAGTTAGATTAAACAAATTGGATTAAATGACATTACGTCATCCTTTACATTATGCAAATCAACAAATTCATCAATTGATCATTGTTAATATGAATTAATTTATAATTATTATTTATAATTTCACTACTCAATTTTTTAGAGCAGAAATTATATACTGCAAATGGAATATGCAGGAAAAATAATGCTTTGAAGTCTGGATTACGCACATTTTATTTTATCTTCATTTCAACCATTTTTACTATTTTAACACTAATACCATATCGTTTGGTAACACTCTACAGGACAATTATTGATATGGATACCGTAATCCGGACATGTAGCAGTGTTTTTATCAGCATCCTTACATATTATGCAATGGATCTAAATCCGGTACGTATAAGTCAATCAGTTAAAATGATTAGAAAATAATATGGATTAATCTTTAAGTTCAATTATTTGCCATCTAACTTTTCAATTTTTTTGAGTACATTAGAATTAGCTAAAATATAAAGAAATTTGATAAAGTATGCATTATGATCGAAAAGGTATAAATTTTGATTTCTGATTTCCTTCTGATTTTCTATTCATATAAAGGACATTCCTGTACTGTATCGAAACATTGCCTAAGGCAATAAAATAGCTGTACAAAATTTGACACTGCTTGTTAAATAAGCGATAAATATATGTGTTGTTTACAATACTGATAAGTATCCTCATACTTTTTCAGATTCTGAATCCGCTTTTAACGGTCACTATATTACCGCAATATCGTTTACGCTGTTTGAATTTCTTTATACCATTCCGATTTAGACATAGTTCTGATGAGATAAGCGATAAATAAAATATTGAAATTAAAAAAAAAAAAAAAAGGATCCGCAGCAGTACGTTGAATCATAGGTCATCACCAGTCAAATAAATTTTTTTTTTTATGAAAATGAAATTACTAACACTAATATTTGCTATGTTAATTTTGCCTAATTTATTTTGGAACAAAAAAGAGAATCGTTTCAATTATTTGCTAAAAAAATAAAAATTCTATAAAAGTTTCGAAAAAATCAAAAAGTAATCAAATATTTTTAAAAAATTATTTCAATAAGTGATATTACTCAAAATGACAAAGTTGCAAAAAAAAACAGTAATGCATCCATTGATTGAATTTTTATTAAACCAGAATCTCTTCATTTCTGCCAACTGATAAATTCGAAATAATGATAAAAGAAAAAATTCGATTTTGAAAAATTTACTTATTGGCTGGTGAATCATGGTAATTTTTATAGAAATGATTTTTGTTGTCATGGTTATTTTGACATAGTGAAAATTTTTTTTCATTTTCTGTCACGAAACTTTCAGACGCAACGAAGGAAATTGAAAATAAATATAATCAATTTTAAAATTGAATTAAAAAAAGTTCTGCAAGTTAAAAAAAAAAATAGCCATATGAGGCTCAGTCTAACTTTGCTACTGTCCTTTTGTCTCTAAAATTTCAATATGATATTAGTGCATAATTCTTATTTTTAATCGTTAGAAATGTGCTAAGTAATTTGCTACTAGATACAATTAATAAGTATAATTAAATTAAGTCAAATTTTATTACTAAATTATAACTTTCTTGTGATTTTTAAACTTCTTCTTCTTTCATCCTGAAAAAACTCATAAAAAAATCTTCATGTTAAATTCATAATATTGCCATAATTTTGGCAAATATGCCGAAAATTTCGTTCTTTGATTCAATCATTGAAGCTCATTGATTATCATTTCCATATTAAATATACTTTCATCATTATTTTTGCTTTAGATTTTTCTTCAATTTGTTACTTTTTTTTCCTAAAATACTTTTTCATTAAATGAAATTTATTTATTATAATGTTAGCATATTGTTTTTTTTCATTGTATTTATTTCTAAATAATTATATCTTAAATAAGAATTTTTCTTATTTGTTTTAGTAGCCAAAAAAAAAAAAAGAAATTGAAATGATTGATGAAAATGTAATCATATAGCAGATAGATCATTAAGATAGAACAAATTAGATGTTCATAATCTTAAAATTATCCTAATACGTGATCGAATGAAAAAAAAAATAAGCAAATTTGTTTTGTACGATCTACGTCTTGTTAAATTAGATGATCATATACTCAAAATTATCCTAATATATCATTCAATACCAAAAACCATACCATCTGTTTCTGCTCTATCCATAACAAATCCATTATTAATTTTTGAGATGTATTTTTTCATTGATCAAATTGTTATTTTAAAATTTTATGCTAATACATATTATTATCAATAAGAAAGATGGCAAAAAAGCGTTTCTTCAAGTTGACATTTTAATATTGAAATTGGTAAAAGGTAATAGAAAACATTGAAAGTTGTAAGTTCATTTAAATCATGCATACAAATGCAAAATTGTGTGATATATGCTGTCAATAAATTTAACCTGTACAATTTTGCAAGAATTAAACATAATAAAATAAAATGAATTAAAATGAGGTCTATACATTTATACCAAATTCGTAATGATAATTTCTATTATATTAAGTCAGATATTTTATGATATAAATATTTATTCACTGGCAAAATTATAAAGTTAATAAAAGATTTAAAACATCTGCATACTTCTAATTGAAATTCGTTTTGAAATTTGGAATAATTTAGAAATCAGAAACCACTAAAATACTGGAAAAAATTTTTTCCTTTAAATTTCTTGAGAATTAATTAAATCAAAAAATCTAACGATGATAAATTAATGTATACCGTGCAAAAAAATAGCAATAAAATTTAGCAAAGGAAAGCCAAAAATGAATTTTATTGAAAAATGAAATTCTCCTCTGACCAGATATCTGAAATAAATAAGATTTTGTTAGTTGCCGAAGTTTGCTTTTTCTGTTTATGAAATAAAGAAATTTTCAAATTTGCTCTTTCAAATATTCATCTTTTTCCTTCATTTAAATAGAATTAAATGATATTAGTTTCTGAAAAAAGGACAAAACATTGCAGCTATTTGAGCTTTTCATGTTTGTTTTATAAACTATAATCCTTTTAAGCTAATACATCCATACCCTTTTATTTTTGTTCCTTCTTTTTTAAATTAATTTTTCGCCATTTTTATTGCTTCTTAGTAAAAGATCGTTTTCAATGCTAGGAAATAAAATTGATTGAAATTTTAAAACAATCACATACTAAAATCTGATATTAAATGAATGAAATATTCAATCTGATGCGCAATCATAAGATTACCATAGCATCTTAAATTATTATTATTATATGGCATTTTTTAATCAAATGATTATCAATTAACATGTCTTCTAAGGATTATTAGATTATCATGAAAAACCAATAATTTTGAAATAGACAGAAGATAACCTGATCTTTGTACTAAAATCTAGCTGAAGATATTTTTCCTTCTAAATAATTAAAAAGTTCAATAATGATGAATTAATTTCAATAATGATGAATCTCGTTGGATATTGTCAACTGGTCTTGCTGATCCTTTAAATCAATAAAAAATTTCTACTTTCGATTTAAATGGATGATGATCGACTGGAAATATAGGAAGGTCACGTTGATAGACATTTAATTTGGTTCGTTCTAGATTCCAACGCTGATCTGTTTGTCTATATCAGAACTTAATGATTGAAAATCTGATCTTTAAGTTTCGAATATTCGATTTGATTTTGCATTTCATGCTGGATATTACGCTAGAATAGTAAATCTTACGCAGTTGCTTATCCATATCATGGTAAAATGGCGATTCTCCGAAGCGGAGAACATTGATGATGGACATTTAGATAATCCATAGAGTACTAAGCGAGAATAATTAAGTTCCATCACATTTGTATGATGGCAGAAAGAAAAAGGAATAAGAAAAACTTAGTGCTTAGAAGTAATCAAAAATTAAAAAAAAAGCAATCATTTAAAAGCTCAAATAGATTCTTTCAAAAACCAAATAAATCACTAAAAAGACAAATATCAGAATCTCACTGATAAAAATCAATTAATAGTTTGAATGTTTCGATGAAGACAAAAGAAATAAAACTATTACAGTGCTGCATTCATTCCTTGCATAATAAGCGGAATTGCATAAAGAGTAAAACTTCAAATTTACTTCATCTTACCTTCTCAATGATAATTTCGATGCGTTTTTTTGTTAGAAATAATTACCTTGGTATATTAGACGATTGAAAACTTGCCCTCAAGAAAATTCTTGCAAATTGGGAATAATGAATTCAATAAAACCATCCTTATTCAAGACTAATAGAATATCGCACCGTTTTAAAATTTGGAAATTATTTGGGAAAGAAATTTTTTTCGATCAAATGCCAAAGAGTGAAATATTTGAATTCTGTCAAAAATGAATTAATAAAATCAAAGGGTCAATGAAGGTCAAGCGATGCCCCGATGATGCACCAAGTTTTAAATCCAAGGATTATGCATGGCACCGTAACTGGCAATTATAAATCATGTTCTTTCGAAATATCGCAAAAAGGAGAAAGATTATAGCCAACAATAGAGACAACGGTGAATAGGCAAACTTTCCCCACAACATACCACTCATTATTTCTTGCACATAGATTATTCCCAATAAATTGGAGGGAAGGCAGCCCCAACATAGGCATTTCAAAACAGAGATTAGGTCGACTATCGGGTAATCTCCACCTGAGGAATGCAAAACTAATGGTGTGAGAGGTTCCACAGAGGCGTTCCTCTTCCGGTTCATATCGCCGGGAAAGGGTCAGAGTCGCTCAACATTTACGATTACTCGAATGTGAGTCTTCGGTAATTTCAATCTTAGTATCCTTTCAGATAAATACTGTTCCAAATGAATTCAATCGGCCCCACTCTCAAGAAGTGAAAATCCAATATCAAACCAAAACCCTGACATTTACGTTGAGCTTAATCGGTTTTGATTCATACTGATTTACGAAATCTATCTTACAATTGAACCATCAGCTAAAAACATATTTTAAATTTCTCAAAAGCCCACGCAGATATTCTCTTACATATTACAAATGAACCCATACTGTTGAAATAAAGTAACTTTAACTGATAAGAATAATTTCTGAGATCGTTTTCAATTATAACAAGAGTAACAGGGAATGAAACAATTCAAGAAAATATAGGAGGTGAAAAAATGATAGAGCATAAAGAGAGTAATAAATGACAAAAATCAAATTTGAATAAATTGCAATTTACAAAATATTCATTATATGTATACGTATAATTTTTATTTCACAAAAGTAAGTAAAAATTCGAATTAGAAAATCTGTATCAAAAAGAATAAAATCAGTATTTGTCTTATAATGTAATCAGTATAAATTCGTGCATAATTCAAACAGTACTACGAAAGTACATGATCTGGATAGATATTCAAAGAGACCAATACATCCGGATGTATCTGAAATAGTTGAAGCTTAAATGAATAATTAGCAAATATAAAAAGAAAAAATGATGGATAGTGATTAAAAAAACTTTTGCTTGGAAATCCAAATCAAATAACACGTCATGAACTGCTTTAACATTTTTGAGTATCGAACGTAAAATATCTCAGAGTTCATGAATAAAAAAACCATTATATGACAAATGACTTCTTAAATAGGCTAAACCAAACCTGAGCTAAGGTTTCATCATTTTCGGCCAAATATTCATGCAACCTCTCAATGGCTGTATTAGATGATACTAATTTTCTGCTGATGGTATCTCCCAATCTAGCTAATCTGAAGATAAAATCCATTAAAAATGCAGATCTTTATATAGCAAATTTCATTTCCTTAAAAATAGATTCGCAATAAATTTATTTATTTTATTCTACTTATTCCTTAATTTTCATATTTCTATGCAATCTTAGCATGATCTAAAAAATCCAGTTTGCAAAGAACAAATAAGTTTACTTGTAACAAACAGCATATTCAAGTCGTCGAATTGGATGAATCCATTCGGCATCCATAAGAAATGATTCCACAGTTCGTAATACTGATCCAATATTGTAGCGAAATGCAACACTGACCAAAACATCATAATTCATCCTTTAAAACATAAAATTGGAATTAAATTTAAACTCACTACGAAAACTTTTTTTCAATCCTGTTACCTTCAAGCGAGAAACTCTGCAGATATTCTTGATAAAATATGTCAAATTAAAGTAATGTGTAACATTCTTCATGTTTATATAAAAATTTCTTTTTTTAAATTCTGTTTGATTAAATAATAAAATTTTAATTTTCAAAAAGATTACTTCAGTCCAATGATATCGAAAGTCAGCTTAAAAATAAACTGACTCAAGAAATTATAGGAATTGAATAACTTGAATAACTATATCAACAAGATTCATAAATTAATCTTCTGGTATTAATCGTCAATTTCGATAGATCGAGGACAAATACGAATTCCCACGTGATAGCAATCAAGTTTCTACCCATAATAACCAACAAGTACTCCATTCCATATAAAGTTTAAGTGGCTAGTGATATTTAGAAAAGTTTAATTAATGCACTCGAAATTAATCAAAGTGCGACTGATTCCAAAAATTAAAGCAGAAACATGATTAAAATAAACCTTGTCACAACAATTTGTCGATATTTGGCCGTTGCATCAATGAGACAATCTAATTCATATGTTGAAATACCATCTACCCAGCATTTTTTATGCCCTTCGATCGTTGTTCACTCCATTCGGTGAACAACTTTCCTCCAATAGATGCCAAATATGTGACATCAACGAACCAAGAACGTCCCTTACACTATAACTGTTTCTAATTGAAAGAAGAAAGTAAATCAAAGACCAATTTTCATACAAACTTATGAAAACTGATTCGCTGAAAAGTGAAGAATAAACTCTTCATCTTTCTAATAATCGACGAAACCTTTATTCGAAATAAACTTTCAAAAAAAGAAAGGAAATTTTTAATTTAATGAGATCCAAGAACAAATGTGCCAAACACAATAGCAAACGAACTAAAGAGAGTGGTTTTGTAACTAAATAATAAGCCCCTTTCAAGATAACAACATATATACTGCGGAAAGAAGTTTAGCGTCCAGTAACATTGATGCTGCTAACTGGCAATTACATCATCGAAAGAGCTTACACTTATTTCAAAATCCCTATATGGCGTCTGTCCACTAAGATCTTGCGGTGATAACGTTTCGATGATTCGCAATCTCAATGTAACATCAACTCTTGATCCACTTCGTGTTTCTTCTTGCAACACAATACTCGATGAATCCCATAAATCCCTATAAACCTGCAAAATACAACACACTGAATAAATATCCCTCAGTTACAAATTATAATGACTAAGATTGTGGAATGAATATTATTAAAATGAGATGAAGAATACTATAATTAATAAGAAGATATAGTTAATATGAGGAATATTTAAAACAATATCGTCTATATATCGAGATAAAAATTGAAATTATAAAGAAAAATTGAGCAAAGGAAAATTTTATGTCAAAGAAGGACCTTAAAATGAAAAGCGCCAACGGACAATACTACATCAACAAGTAGTGAATATGCACAGTGCGCTTCTGGATTAACACTTAATATCCATTCATCATGTGATTTCTTTTTTGTACACTGAAAATGAAAATGCATCAAAATTTAGCGAAAAAATAGCCTACAACGAACAATACTTCAAAGTTGGAACAGATCATATTTAATATAATACTTCTACATCCTCAAATAAATCGCAACACCAACCTGCACCGTACAGCAATATCCATATTCTGAAACTGCTGATGACCATCCATTTGATAAATCAGCACCACTCCATGTTCGTTCTAACGTCCACATTTGCTCCATGTTTTATCACCAAATTACCATCGAGAAACTACTAAATCTTTTTTTTAAGACAGGAAATGAGAAAACCAACTTTTTTAATCCGTAAAATTTCGTCCAATAACAATACAAGAAATGTATAAAGGTATAAATTATCTAAAATCCTCTCCATTTTCCAGCATAGACAATATAAAATCGCACTGAAAATCTAAACTGCTAAATGCGACAAACAATATAATTGAATATAAGTATTGTTTATCATATGTTATGTACATCGTTGGCATCAATGCAAGCTATAAATATTTCGTATAAAAATCATAAAAATAAGACAGTAAACAGAGAAAACAAAAACAATTGAAAAATGCAAGAGATAAATTTCTGATACCATGAATAAGCAAACAATGAAGAAACAAATATCTCCTATATTTTTCTTCAAACTATCTCTTCAAGAATATTTCATAAGTAGATTTCTGACGTAAATTTCCTCTTTCAAATTCAACCTTTAAGCCTACTTAATAAAAGGTCCATAAATCATATGTTGCAGATAAATTCTCTAATATGATTTTCACTACCACTTAATTCCGTAATTTATTTTCACATACCAATGAAATGATCAACAGCAGTGTACTGTAACAGAAAAAAATTATAGATAGCCTGAAATCACTAATTTTCTTTGAAAGACCAAATCCTACTCTTTCCAAACCAATTATATCAAAATTTTAAATAAACTAATATTAAAGAAGTAATTTTTGGAAGGAAACAATGTACAACATAAAATGAAAGCATGATAGACCGTAACTTAGATTCACCGGAAAGAAAACACAATATCAATTAAATTGGTTTATAAAGAAGTGTTGTCACATATTTCTTACGATAACGGTGTGTTGCGGAAAGTACCATAACACCATCCTTAATTGATAGAGCATAAAGATGGTTCAGCATTACATGATTTGGTTCTGGTAATACATTTGGATCACACTGCATGGGTGTATCCTTATTGAGAATCACCTATAAAAGTAAAAACAAATAAATTTATTTATCATAATACAATATTAAAATTACGGAAGCATAACGCTGGCAAGGGACAAATTTTTACAACGATCAATGAAGAATGGTCGGCTAGAACCAAAAATCTTGATCTGATTAACAGTGAAATGAAAACAGGAAAAAAACATGATTATATCAAAATAAGTATATCACAGCATTTTTTTCTTCGGTTAAGAATAATCACTTGGGAACTTGAAATTTATAGCATTTCATAAAGATTAAATACCTTTCATTTTACTACTTCTGGGAAGGATTAGTAAAGTATTTTTGCCAATATTTTTACTGTTTTGCTCAGTTAAGATCGAGCCAAAATATTATTCAAATTAAGAAATTAGAAAATAAAAATTTACTGATTAAAACAATCAAGAAAAGATTACATAAAAATTTTCGTAATTTAAAAATAATAGTCTTTAAAAAGATGCAACAGGAAAACCTGTAGAAGATGAGGTGGTAAAACTGGCGGGTTTTGAGCTTTTTCAAACTCTCTGCGGTCCGGTATATCTTGAGTGAAATTTTTCAATTTCTCAATTTCGCGTTCATTTGGTGTGTCATGTGAAGAGGGTGGTGCACCAGTCATATTCACCTTCCTCAATATTTCCCCAGCATTTGATGATGCTAAATCACGATCGAGTGCGTCGAATACCTAAAAATACACATATATACAATTAAAAAAATGATTACTAAAAATTTAGCCTAATATGATGCCATTAAATCAGTTAATTCAGAATATCTTAAATAATATTTATATAATTTTATCAATATACGTCTTTTTCCGAGATTGTTAAATAAAATCTAAGAAGGAAGTTGATATTATGAGGCAAATAAATATGAAATTTCTCAGAATCTGCTTGACCGATACGCACAAATGAAGTTGGGCCTTCCCTCTCTGACAGATTATTTCCCACCAAAGACAAGGAGTAGATATCTGTCTAAACAATCAATTAGTAGAAAAAGAAAGCCCGAATAGCGTCATTTTCGAGCAATCTTTGTTTTCTTTATAAGGCCAAAAACAAAGAAATACTTCAAAATCAGCTTCATCAATTGCAATGACATTGTTCTGACCACCAAATTTATTGTCAGTTTTCGCAGCGTTTTCATCAACTACCCATTTTCCATCAATAAAAATTTATATTCATGTCTACCTATAAAAATTTACTTTGATAGCAGACCGAAATTTATTTATTTCAAAAAGGAACCTACTGTCAAAAAGTATTATGTAATCAAATAATAATTCTCTTGTAGGAAACCTGATAAGAAACTGCAGAATACGCTCTACTGTGATTTCTTTCCAGTCTGATCTCAGAGTCTCAACTTACCAGGATTCAAGTTAATGATAGTTGAAAAATCCTGAGTAGATCTACATAATGGTGTCATCTTTTTCCAGCCATCCCAGGAACCTGATATATAAACTCCGCCAGCCTGACTCCCTCCTTGCCATTTAAAAACCACTGGATATTCATTTGCTTCAGAAAACTGGATACTTGGTGTTGAAACGGACCCGTCACTTTTGCAATTTTCACCTGAAGCATTCGCTAAATTGAAAAAAAGCTTCAACATATTTTCTGATACTAAAAAAATATATCTCATCGACAAAAAATATTCATATGAAAAAAATATCTTTCTGCGACGAAGATCTTATCTATTTCAACATTCAATGACAAGATAACATCGAGGTTGACTAAACCAAACAACATCAAATTGTTTTCTTCTCTTCAAATAATCAAAAGAAATATGTCTGAATAACAGCAACCAAAAAAAAACGATCAATAACAACAGATTAATAACGAACAGTGGAACGAATAGTTGGTTTGTAATGATCCTGATTTTATACATTCTCAACATTTCTGATCCTAAGATTCCAAGATTTAAAATGAGATACAGATATGGCTGATCATAGAAAGCAATTGATATCTTAACAAATGATATGTATGCAAACCTGTACAGGACAACCATCTTCTGTCGTACCACTACCACTCATTATTTGACCAGAAACACTACTACCGCCAGCAACACTACCAGCTGCCCATTGTCGCCCGCGTTGTTGTCCATCGAGGACACGCTCCCGTTTATGAAGTCCACCCTGATTATTGCCCATATCGCAACCCGCCTGCTTCGTCTTCTTCCACGGCTTCACCCCAACAAGATTCTTTTTATTTCTGCTCAGGGCTATTCTTCTTTACAATAATTAATATTCACTTTCGCAATATTTTTTCTGTAAACGCAACATATTGGAATAAAGAAGTAAAAGGGATAAGAGAGAACAAAAAAGGAACGAGAAACATAAAAAATAGATATAAATAAAACAGTTAGTTAATTCTGTGATCGACAAAGTAATTAATTATCACAAACGACTAACTACATTTCTTCCCATTGTAAACAACTGATTACATCGCATCCTTCAAAAACAAAAAAAAGGGAGTTATGATCAGTTATTCGTAGTGAAGGATAAAAATCAGTCACTAATGATAATTTAGTCAACTTTTCCTTAATCATATTAAAAATATATTAAAGTTACTTTCCATGCTCTTCAGTTCCCAGATGTTTGTGACAAATGATAGCGTTATTAAAAACGCATCGTAGTAATATCATTGATCACAATAACATTACCTAACCGATTTTAATTAATAAATATAAAAAGCCTTAGAATCTAATCGTTGGAGAGCAATGATCAGAAGATCTTTATTTACTACTTCTCATCCCCCTTTCCTTCGCGCCCACCTCCCCCAAAAAATGCCTAGTCAACAGTAGTTGGATTGTACAGTTAACTCTACTAATTTTAAAAATCAGTAGAATGAAATTAACATTGAAAATAACAAGGAAATAGAGACAAAAGAATGATAAGCTCGACAAAGTTTCTTTTAAAAAACGATTACTTAAAATGATAGAAATAATAATAGAGCGAAATAAAAAAAAAAGCAAATAAAGAAGAGAAGGCAGGTTAAATGATAAAATGGCACAATAATATTACCACTTCCTTCTAGGCTTACAATGGTTACTACTAAAATTGAGCGTCTAAATTGATCCATTGGTTAAGTAAACACTTAAGTTTTAACTTGCTAACTCATAGTACAGTATATATCGCAAAAGATATATCCTCAGATAAAGCATTATGAAAGAATTAAACCTTTTCTTCTTTGAAGAAATTTATTCTCGAAATATGTAATTTTCAATAAAATTCGCAAACGATCATTTCTGATTTTTTTTTACATTATCTTAGGTGTAGATAAAAGATTAGTAAGTAATAATTCCCATTCCTAAAGAACTGACAGATGTATAGCAGGTATACGTACAACTCTCAACATAATGGCAAATTAGCCTCCAAAATTCAACGCGAGAAAGCCTACCATACGCCTACCATATCGTAATCCCACATAAAGTAGGAATTGGAAACAATCACTTACCACGTGTCAGCTCTTGCGGCCCGTTATTTCTTACTAGCAAAAATTGATACAAAACCACTGAACTGACAGTCCCTTAGACCCTCACTATGGGCATTTCCTTATTATCGTTGTCTGGTTTCTTTTTGTTTGTCCTGTGCTCTATCTAGTCTTTTTCGTCTGTCTCTCCGCTTCTCCCTGTTGTTCTGACTTTCAAGCACTTCGTTCTATTAAATAAGGCACTTTTAAAATTACAATCCACTTACAGTCGTTTTATGGTGATGTAAATCTGTCTCCAATCATAACAGTTTTGTTATTGTGTATATATTTTCGATTCACGAGAGCTCTCTTAAAATGCATCAATGAACTAAATGACTATCAAAATTACTAGTATTTCAGAATATGAATAAATGACTGATCAAATAAGCTCATATTACCAGTTATTATATTTAACAGTATTCAGATTTTCGCTTCAAAACGATCATTCATTCTATAATCACATCAATGCATTTATATCAGGAAATAAATAATTAGTACTAAATAAATAACATGGAATAGTTGGAAAAGATTATTTCGTGCAAAAATAAGTATAGTCAGTGGCTGCTTCATAGTTTAGTTCAATTTAACTAATTATAATAAATTGATTTTATTTTACTGCTTGCAACTTAAATGATCCGCACACTCTAATTTTTATTAAATTTTATTATTTCGCTAATTTTACAATAACTGAAATTATTTGTTGAACTTATCAAGAAATTTGCAGATTATCGTTTCGTGTCATAAAATAAGAATCAATTAATCGAATCTAATGACATCACGCGAGGATGCTCTTCGAAGACAATTTAGGAGTTAAAAGAGAAAATTGCATATATCGAGGAGGAAATGGTTCACCTGCGAAAACGCCGAAGAGCATATATTGCAAAAATGAAACTCATAGTGGGAGACTCGGCAATTTTCCTCTTCCTTTGCCTCAGTGAAATCTTGTTTGTCGAGTAGCTTAAAAGATGATGCCATAAATTCCTTTCAAAAACTTTTATCTGGTAGGCAATCACCACCATATCATCGAAGAATCATAGGAATTGGAAGAGTAAGAAAACACTAGAATTGGATCTTTCGAGGAATTCTAAAAATTATTTTTCAGGAGAATCATATAGACGGATATCACACGAAAGGAGACATTGGAAATACAGATAGCAGCGATGAATCGTTCAGTACTACTGAATTATTGGAACTCAGCCTATCGTCAGTTGGTTCCTCGGTACTTTACAGCGATGCGTCACTTTACAGCGATCAAAGTGATTCGGGAAGCAACATAGAAAGTGGCAAACATGGTCGATTTCGCTGCAAACGAAAGCAGAAAGTTAGCAAAAGCAAGAATAAACGAAAAACTCACGAGATGAAGTGATTGCAAATGATCAGGAATTCTCTCAAGCTCTTCTGTTTTTTGTTTATTGAACTGTGCCCTTTTAATTTTATAATGATTTTGACTGGCAAAAATTATTCTTCGTATATTTATGCAGTGTGAATTTGCTTTTGCCTTAGAAAAATGTTAAAAATATTGAATTAATTTCACGAAATATGAATCGAGTAGATTTGTACTAATTTCTTGATTCCGCTAAGAAAGAAACAGTTACTGTTCACTTCTGCAAACATATATACAAGATGTATTGAGATTTAAAATTAAGCATTGCAGTACAATATAAGGTGAGCAGAACGAACCAACTAATAGCTATCCGCCTCTATACCAAAGTCAAACGATCAATTTACACATCAGAACCATTTCCAACCATTGCCAGAGTTTCTTCTAACTCTACTCTCCTGCTCAAGCTCGGGTCCCAACATATATGCTCTACTTTTGCTGTATGGCAAACATAAGTGGAGTTATGTTACGTCATAATTGTTTCAAGATCGATAGATACTTCTGGAGCCAACCAAATTTTTGTAATTTTACAATTTTGAACATAACATATAGTTCGGCGGAAAAACATGCGAAGTCTCATTTCAAAAGACACATCAGGAAGTATAAACTTTGACTCATCGAATTTTGATACCACTTACATACCAATTAATTATCTGCCATTTCAAAATGTTATAAATACTTAGAAAATTCGTTGTAAAGGCCAAAATGAGAGCAGCACCAATACCACGTATCGTATTCACCCACAAACCACTAAAATAAGCCTTGAAACCTTCCTCATACCATATCTTCTGTAACAGATTTTATAGTATTATTAAGATCATATCATCGTACTGATGACAAATAATTATTCCAAATTCCCATAAAAATGTTTCTCATCTCATGAAACTAAATTGTATTGAAAAAATGCCACATCCTGGCTAGAATCGAATTGATTCATGCTATCTATCAAAAATTTAGATTAAGCAGGAATTCAGAAAAAAATTTCACGACTCCAACTAGCTTAATTCGTAGAAAGTTCCACTCCACAGCAATAACTCCTTCCTTAATTACTATAATAGTTATAAAAGAATTTCTCAAAAATTTGGAACAACTGTTAGATCAAGATCAATAAAATTTGAAGTCTATAAATCCTATCAAATTAAGAGAAACATACTGTGGTACAATGCCATACTCCACGGTAAAGTATATCATTACGACCAGCCTGCATCATAAAACGTCTACGTACCGTATCCAATGGATAAGATATTAAAGCCGCTGTGAACGTCACTATCTATAATTATTAATAATAAATATATCTTCATTGGCCAGCAACTACATATTTCCTTTATTTCAGAAATCCTTCTCAACATTTCAAAATTTATCAACGAGTCAGTATTTTTAGTACTTCTTTCATGTTGTCTGAAGCAAATTTTCGATACCTGGCCAATGAAAAAGCACAAATGAAACTGATATCGCTATTGCCATGTTTAATCAGTTGTGTTTTCGCTGTATCAAAAAGGCCATAATAAGCTCCACGATACAGAAAAATGTAATGAATTGATGGCCAAAAACCACTGCAAAATTTTATGCAAATTTCCGCGATGAATTGAAAACGACTTTAATAATCGCTAAAATACTTTTACCCTCGCTTCATATCTCGAACTTAAAAGCTTTTACAGCTCCGTAGCTCTCCCTTAAGTGAAGGTAAAATAGTTGAGTTGAAAAATAACTTACTAATACAATCCACGGATTCCATCATGCTTGAATATCTTGCACATGCAGTTAAAAAACCCGAGAATTCTCGAGATATTCCCTTTCCCATATCGATAGCTAATCTAAATACTGGGTTATGGTTGAAATTGCGTAACTACGAATGAAAAATTACAAGAACAAATTTGAAAATATCGAAAAAAATAATGCCACAAGTTAAGCTTACATATTCACAAAGGCTTAAATTCTAATTGTAACAATTAGTTCACGAAAATTATTTGGATTTCACATAAAATTTTAAACTTCATAAAGTTACAAATAAAGTAGCTTAAAAACAATTCACCGTGTCCTTACAAAATCGAGAGGATATATTATACAGTACGTTGCAACACCAGATGCAGCGCCAGCTCCAAGATTTCCTGGAATTTAGAATATTTTTATAAAAATAACTATCAATTGATAAAATTAGAAATTAAAAAAAACAATATAGCCAGAAGGTATCGTTCAATTTCGATTTTAATAAGAATACGAAAAATTCATAGTTAACTCTACAAATAAAATAGTTTTAAAAGAGTTTACCAAATCCAGAGGATATATTATACAGTACGTTGCTGGTAAAAAACTGATAAGAATCAGTTAATTTTTAAAACTTTATTGTTAAAAAATTTTTAACGAAACATATTTATGATTCATTTAACAAAAATGCTCACCTAAATTTACTTTTATTACATCAAAGAGCTATTGTGATAAATGCACAAAATACATTACTCACTAGAAAATTTGTGAATTTATTCAAATCCAGCAGTAAATTCATGAACCTGCTGCAAGGCGCCAATGATCCTTCTTGTTATCGACACCATTAAGAAACCAAATTTTGAAGAAATCTTTGAAAGCAAACCCAAGGGATTCCTGTAAGCACTATGAATAAAACTGAACCAATTTTTGAAAAAAAAAAGAAAAAATAATTAATATTTCACAGCACCTGCGAACAAGCTCGTACAATATTCACCAAATTCCCGCGCCAAAAGGACAAAAAACCTTGTTCGACTGGTATTCGAATGAAACAATCAAGCATACCCGTGTAACGTTTTCCAACTGCGATAGTTTTTGTGCATTTTGTAACTGAAGAGATATTATTAGATTACTTCGTCTCAGACTAATACTGATTATTTTTCGATTTTTGCTTTTTGTTAATAGCTCAAATATTCGATCGGTTACTTATGTATATCAGTTTGTAAAATGAATGTTTCTCGCGGAAGTGAAACGAACCGCAACGATTTAAGCTTCGTATTTTCTCTCTAAAATTGGAAGTGCAGGAAACTTTGTTGGGAAAGTAGAAATTTGAATTAATGTATAGAAAAACTTTCTGAAAATACAAAATGCAGGTTTATGAAAAAGGACGAAACCAATGTAAATACTATTTTTGAAAAATAAAACTAAGCTACAAATTCCATTTATATAGTATAGCATCGAAAGATACCTGCAAGATTAATTTTACTCGCTCGATGGGAGCTATAATCGTTTTAGCCACAACTGCCGCGCTAGCTCCCAATGCTAAATCCTTGAGAAATTTCGTCGCATCATTCGTATTAGGCATATAATCATGACGTATTGTATCGCTGAATTTATAATGAATCATATGAATAGGTAAAGATAGAATAAAATCTTAAATTAAAATTTTGCATTATCTTCTTAAGGAAATCTTCAAACAAATTAAGAAATATATGAATGAATAATTTTATCTTTGTTGACTATTTTTTTATAGCATCAGACAAATCTTAACACGAATAAATAATATGAATAAATAATTCATAAATGCTAACCCATGTTGAACAACCATAATTAAAAGTTGTCGATATTAGCGTAGCATTTGATTCAATATTACGACTTTACGTTAACCATAAATAGCACAAATATTTTGAATAAAAATTATGAATATCATTCATTCTACAGAAGATGTCTATTCGATAATTTCATCCTACAACTTCTGTCTATTCTCTAAGTTTTTAACCATATTGCAATATTACTTACCCATTTGATAGGTCGTCAAATATTTTGAAAAACTACCTATCCGTTTGCTCAATTGTTAAGCATTTTTGGAAAAGTTACTTGTCTATCCATGGAAATGTTAGATTATTCGAAAAATTTTATTACATTATGCTAATAATCTAACTTCTCTCGAACTCTCCAAATTCTTCATTATCATCATTGTTTTCATTTTCTCAACTATCATACCACTATTCTTCTCTAACAATCCCTCTTACTATCATAAACTTATTGAAAAAGTAATGCATAAAATTGTGTCAATCTTATCGAAAGATAATATTCCTACAAGAGGGAACGCTAATTTGACGTAAACAGAAACGTGAATAGGTGGTATGAGGGCGTTATTTATCCGTTATACTGATATTCTGATAATGGCGTAAGTAAATATTGGACATAGTGCGAAATTATTAAATGGCATTTAATTTGTTGTGGACACAACTGTCTGCCACAAATATCAGTAAACAATTAAATTTATGACAATGCTTGTTTGTTTAAGTTTTAATTATTATTGTGACATTCCATATTTGCCTTAATTTGTCAATTCTTTCTTCTAATATTATCTTTCAATAATAAATCCTTTTTAAAAATTTATTGATCATAGAAGTTAAAATATCTGATCGTTGGCAGGAAAACATGCCAATGCACAAAATGTAATATAAGCATTATGACATACCTTGTCGCTTCGTCATGTGAAAAAAAAAAATGAGAATAAATATTGAATACTATGAACTTTCAAACGAATTTTTTTCTTTGACTTGAATTTGTGTAACTTAATTTTTGCAACTAACTTTCAAAATTTTCATTGTTTCTTTCAGAATGCGTAGCTTTCTATGCATCAACCTTGAATTTAACAGTTGATTAGGTCTTGTTTTGATGACTTCTGAATTGAAACAGTGAAGAATAGCTCTGCCCTCAAGAAATTTGAGTAGTTATGGAATGTATTGGAAATAATAGTTCTTTTATTCTCCAACTCTTTCTTTAAAAAATTCTCTATAGTTCATTAATAATGTTGTAAATACCACATCAATATTCTCATAGCTTATAACATAAACACTTCCGTAAGTTAAAATACAAAAGAGCAATTATTGAAGAGAAGACTAAAATAGGATATTTAATGTAAAGAATTGCTTTTCATAAATTTTCGGAGTATACCATTTTTGGCATTTGCTGCATTTACATGCATTATTATTTCAAAGAAATGCATTAATATTATGAATAGATCAACAATTTACATGGAAATACTTCCATAATGATGTCAGTCAATGAATAGTGTACAGATGAAAAAATGAGAATTTATTGGAAATAATAAAACTTAACTGCAGCAATTAGCAGTAAATCAGAATGCAAAAATTGGAAATAATTAAAATCGGATGAATTTTGAATGAAATATAAGAAATCAATAGAGAAAAGAACTTAAGGCAACCTATTTTGTATCATAAAGAATTTAAGACAAAAGGAAAAGTTAAACAAATTCATATAGTTCTAATGTATTTGACAAATAGAATAGGAACAAAGGAAAAATAGACTTTCAATGGATCACATAAATAATAGAAAAAAAAAGATGTGCAAAATCAGTAAAAATGTTTCATACATAAGTCATCGAAAAATATTATAAAATGATGATCGATTTGAATCATCATTATTCTAGAAAGGGAAATTACTATCTTTTTGTTTTTTAAAATTATTACTGAAATATCTATCGGATTTGTTGTTTTTTAATTTATGACAAATAATTAACATAAAAAGTTCAGCATGCAACGGTGTAAAGGATAAAAAGCTCATGTGCGACAGCGTGTACCGACAACGAAGATACATAAAAATAACGTGAAATAAATCCACGTAAAAACTATATTGAAATACGCGTGAAATAATAATGCTAGATGATAAATAAATAATAGTCAACAATGGGAAGCAAACAGTGAACAGTAAATGATAATAGCTGATAACAGCGATTATGCATTTTTAAATGATCACAATCTTTTTATAGGAAAAAAAGTCATCACCAAATTGCAATATGATGAACATACGTTTAATATTTGAAGCATTTCAATCTGATCAATTCTTTCCCTTCTGAAATATGTTTATATATTGATAAGTATTTCTTTTTCTTTTTTCTTTCTATATATAAATTCAAATAATCTCATTCTATTTGAACTTCAACTTCAAAGTTGGCATTATTATGATGGTTGTTGCTGTTGCTGCTATTTATCACTATTATTACTCTTATCAAGAGCTATCCCCATATTGTTATTTAATATTAAAGTTCTATTAACTGTTTAATTTTGCTTTTTTTTAAAAAAATGTTGATTTAAAAAAACGTATCCGAATTTTCAATCTTCGCAATTTCGGTCGAAAAACTGAAAAATCTTTTCTAAAATGAATAGAAATGAAATTCGCTCATAAATATATTTTAGAGAAAAATAAATAAAGTTTTTCAGTGGGCAAAAGCCACAATGAAATATAATTATTATCTTTTCCGAAATTCCATTTAATCTTTATATCAGCTTAAATATGCTTGCAATAGCAATATTATACACAATATGCATAATTTAGCATAAGGATTTTCAAATAATAATGCAAAGTACATACTGAGTAATTAATTTTTTCTAACATTAAAATTTACAACGCGAATCTCGGCACTAGTTGCGATTGAATTCGAGGACCATGGACACCTATAAGACGCTGATTTTCAATTACATTTAAAATAATTTAGTTTAAAAATCATTTTTGTATTCTTTTCTCTTTGCTATTCATGCAATTACTAATAATACATGCAAAAAAAAAAATTTTGAAAAACATTAGCTGCAAAATTCTATTCCTAGTGAAAAATACTTGAAGTGAATGTTAGCTCTGGGAAAACATACACTGAAAATTACGAAAACAATGGAAAAAAGTGCTAAAATTGAAGACAAACGAATAGACAAAATTTAACTTCGTCAAACTTAAAACGAATAAAAAACAAAACTCATAAGCACAAACAAACAAAAAGAAAGAAAACGCTTTCAAATGATATCAAAATATTTGTGAAAGACAAAAAGGAAAATAAGGCAAACGCTTGGGAAATTCTGGAAGACAAAAAAGTGAAACAAAGTACCGAGAGGTTCTTTCTCCGCGGTTATCAGTTCGAATCAGTGCCATATGCTCTTATTATAGAATGTCTTACATATCTTATTTCTCTAATCACTTACGTCAGAATATTTCTATAATAGCATAAATAAAATTAAATATTAAAGTCTGTCTGAAAGTCAGTTATGTTACTGTCAGGAAATGTTTCGCACTAAATATCTGAGCAATATTGGTAGTCACTGATACTCAAATTTCAGACAACCTTTTTCTGAGGATTGAGTAAAGAACAAAATAGTATTACTCTATGAAGTAGCAAAAATTTTGCCTGCAATCGCAATAAATAGCAGTAGCAATGAAGGATATATTTCAAAAAAGTATTTCATCGATAAATCAAACAAATTTCGGATGGATCTTAAAACATTTACATATAGTAAAGGAGTGAATATTTCAAGCCTTATAACCGACTAGCAATAAATCTCATAAACTGTGCTAAACTAACTATGCTACTCATGATATGAATTAAAAGTTTTTCATCAATCCATAACTCAAATATGGAACTATCGATTGCTTATGACCTCTATCTCACTTGAAGCAATTACTTCTCGCTGAATCCTCATTTCCGAATGTTTTACGAGAATATGACACTGAATCGAATTGAAAAATCACAGCTTGTAATCATTATAATAAAAAGTCTTCCAGATTTTAAAACGATTTCGCCGATATTTCATATAAATGAAAAGAACCACCACAGCGATGACCGATAGCCATAACACGGAAAATGATCGCTTCACTGGTAATCCACCATAATACCTACTGCCTACAAAAAAAAGGAACATATGATAATTTCAAAAGGCCTGTTGATTACGCGCCGGAAAATGGATGCTACGTATGGTTAATTTAAGTAAAAGAAAAAAGAAAGAAAAAATAGTAACAAAACTCTTCCTATTCCATTAGAACACATTTTTATATTTTACCTATTACCTATGAAAACAGATGTGATAATCAAAATAAAGAAATGACACATCTGTATGACTGAAATGCTCGGGCCAGAATAAAGCTATTTATTAGCATAATTTTGGTCAATATACGGCCGAATTTCGATAATAGCCGAAATTATTACATAACACTCAATGATCACTGATCAAGCTATTATTGTTTCTTTCATGCCATTCGACTTGAACACTTTATCAGGATAGTAGCTGAGCAACAAGAGCTACATAAAACATATATTTCCGAAACTTCAAGTATGCCAAAAGAAACTACGTCATGTATTTGATAGACAAGAGTAACGTTCCGAAAAACAGTATAAAAAATGCATACTGTGATTCCGATACTTCATTTTATTAAATGAATTGAACCATTATTTCAATATCACAGAAACCTCCTTTACAATATCATGTATGGATTGGTTTTATTGATCAATTGAAGCATTACTTTAACTGGTCGGATAACTTTCATGGTTAGCCGCTTGATGATTTATCTTTTTTCATTTAAGATTTTATTTTTTAAATTTAAAAACAAAAATTTTTTTCTTAAGCTTAACTACGATATCACTTACCGAAAGCTCCATTTCTAATGGATCCGAAGCTATTCGGGAGTTTCTGATCAGCTTGTTCTATAGCGTCAACATTGAATGCACCAATTTGGAATTTTGGATTTAAATGCTTCGTTTCAACAGCTACCAATTTGCCATCCTCAAAATTGCTCACTTTATAACCGGGCGTGGACTGAAATTAATTCAACAGTTTACAGATTTAAAAAACTTGAGGCGAAATTTTAAAATTCAAATTAAAGTATCGGAAAAATGTTTATCTCCTTATCAAAAGAAATAACTAAGAATATAACCAGATCCCAGAAAATTATCGATTATTTTACTAATAAAATAATTTGAAATTTAATTTAACTTACTCGAAGACCATCGGTTCTTAGGTTACCATAATAACTGATCATGAAATTTAATACAGTTTCCTCATCAAATTCTCCATTTTGCTTTCTACATGTTGGGCATAATGAAATTGGTGGAAATTGCTGTTTTGGGAAGGCTGGATCGTCTGATGGTGAGCCCGCAATAAATTTGTTAACGATATTATGTGTCATCCATAGCCACTTGATGCCATCCGCTAAATATACAAATCTTTTTTGCTCATTCATATCATAGATAACGTTTAAACAAATTCAGCATATAAGTTAGGAAGCTAACAGAACAATGTAAGATCAATAATAAAAATATAACTTACAATCTAATATTATTAATAAATTACAAAAAAAAAGAAAAAACTCAAACAAATTGATTAACTAATCGATTGTGACAGTTAATGTTGAATTAGTTACACTGTAGACATAATGGCTAACATGTGTAAACAAAATTTATCATACAGAAAAAAATCTATCATTTTCAATATTATTTTGAGAACGAATTAATATATTTTGGTTAAATGAAAATGTTTAACTGACGTTTCATTCAACGCAATATATTAAACATAAACAAACTAATTCTTCACATTTATTTATCAGTGCTCATTTCCGGAATATCATTCGTATTTTTTTGTTTTTACCGATTTTAAATTTACTTACCTGGAGTAACAACTGCAGTCATATTTCGTTTTAAAATTCCTTCATGAAAATGAGCTGCACACTCACTACAACTGAAGAAATGCCATATAAATTTATGGAATGGCTCGATCAGATCATTGTTGGCATTGAAATTCGGGTCTACAATCAATCAGTCATATTTTTATAAAAAAGTTATTTTTTTCTTACTTATTTTTCACAGTTATATTTCAGTAGCTATAATGATCCACTTTTTTGCTTCTTTGAATAAGCATTTTCTTTTATTTCTTGCCGTAATTCAATTTACATAACTTAGAATGAAAAAAAAATATCACTGCATTTTCACTTAAAAATGGATTTCTAACAATTCCAATCAGTCATTCAGAATTATTATATCTTGGCATACTTCATAATTTTTCGGACTATTCCATAATATCATAAATGTAACCGTTGTTATTAAAAATCCGTTGTTATAGAATTCAAACAAAGACAAATTTCGTTCTTATAATTTTCTCATATATCTGTTTTTCTGATATTATTCATTGAATGACATATATATAATGAATATAAACATTCCAAACTTCATCACACGCATCTTTCCATAGCTATTTAAAAGTCCGCTAATTCATTATCTAAGCAAACTGGAAATGGATAAATGATATACTTACTATCTTTCTCAATTTTATATGCTTGAATACTCATTGCATGTATTAGAGTCCATATTCCACAAGAAAATCCTCGGAAATGAGGTTTCGATCCACGACAGGCCATATAATTACTTGTACTTGGAAGTGGTTGACCTAAATGTTCCTAAAATGAAAGTGAATAAAGAATTTCAAAAGCAAAGTTCATCAAAAATATGAAAAAGATAAGAGGGAAGAAAAAACTACTATTTCATTCTTAATATTACGTTATTCAGCTACAGTTCTATACAATCAATTTTTATATCACTTATCAAAAACTGAATCCTTTTCAGTAACATTTAATCATAACAAAAAAAAACTTCAGACAATAATATTATAGAGATGATTAGACTAGAAATCTAGTAATATATCATCTTTAACAATGGATATACTATACTAATCTCAGCAAAAACATAATGATGAAGACTAATTGTTTAAATAACAATTCTTTAGCATTCTATTTAATGCTGCTGAAGAGAATTTTACAGTATTCCGACATAAATAAAATAAGCAATGAAGAGATTTGATGCTTAATTAAATCAAAGACTAATTACCTGAATAATCTTCACTTGATGTGTCCATTGATCAGAAGTGAGTTCGCCCGATACATTTTTTATCCAGTAATTCAATCTGTACAACAATTTTCGCATAGGAATTGTTCCTGGTACATACTAAAATAATATTTTATACAAACCTAATTTGTTTTTAAAATAGTCAGGGAAAAGTATTGTCAAATATAACAGTAAATGAAAAAAGCATCCTTTCTTAATTATCAATTCCAACAAATCTAAAGCCACACCATTATAACTGACAAATATAAAACAAACAAAAACATTTAATTATCTTACATTCAATAGCAAAGATTATTATGATAGATTAGTAGCATAAACTTACTTTTTCATCGCATTAACCCATAACTTCAATGCCATAAGATTTTCATCTTTAATTACAGGCTTCCTCGGTATCTCAGCCAGTAACATATAACGAAGGGCGGTTATGATATCCATCATTTGTACCTTAAATATTTCATATTGTACAGTAAATCTTGAAAAGTCACATGCTTATTTTCATAGCTGCAACAAAATGACAAACAGAAAACATACTTCAAACTGACTCCAAGTGACTGGCACTTTTAGATCATCGGCTAACTTGGTATCACCTGATATTCCATTCTAAACTAATGAAAACATGAGAAATAAAATCTACATAACAAAAATTATTTTAAGCATAAATTCTTTAATCATTAAAAAAAAACAATTTTTCTTCAAAACATATGCAATGACAAGCTGATTCGCGACCAATCGATATTCCGAATAATTTAGACATAATCAATAAATTAAAAAAAAGAAAAAGGAAGAAAAGAAAAAGGGATTAGATAAGATACCTTATTCGATTCAGATGCATCTACCATAGGAATTTGCGCAACGTATTCATTAATTTTATCTTGCATTTGAAGCCAAGTATCATGTTCCCTAAAAAACAAAACTTTCTCATTGATATCAAATTATACGAAACATTAATAAAGAGTTATTGCTCTTTGATCTTTTTCCACATAAAAATTCCTTTCAATTTCCATTTTCCGATCAAACTATGAAATTTAAATAGCCTAATTTTCTCTTGAAAAGTTATGCGTAATATAAAACACCAGAGGAAAAAATTTACGCGGAGATATAAAGTGGAGTTGACTGATTTTTTTCATCAATAATAGTCGAGAATTTCCTAATGTTCCTGTAATACCAAATCGTTGTGCTATTGGATTATTATATTGCATTTGCGCCACATGTACTCGTTTATCGTTTGCAAATGCTATCATTTCCTATATGCAAAAAAAAAATTAGGCATTAATGATATTTCTTGTCATAAATAAACAAAAATACAGAAAGACAAAGGAAGAGAGAGAAAAAAACAAACAAACAATAAAAACAATTTGTTTACCTAATTAACTGACACACGTTAATCTTACGCTTCTCAATTATCTACTTACTTAATTGATGTAATACAAAAAAGGAATGGAACTAACTGATCTCATAATGAATAATAATATGAAACATTTATTAATCGATACTGCAATTAAAATTATAAAGTTTAAAAAGCATTGCTTACAGCCCAAGCTGTCCTTGAAGGATTATTTTCGAAAATCAGAGCTAATAACGAAGTATCAGGCTGTATTGTGGGTAAAATATCTTCAAACCTGACATAACTGAAAAATTGTTTGCTAAGACTTCTTAGAATAAATTCTATAAATAAAAACGACAGTTTATATAATTTTAAAATAAGTTCAAAAATGCTTTCTACAGAAGATATAAATCTTTAATTAATCTCTTCTATATCTCAGCAAAATAATACTTTAATTCGCTATGTTTAACTTCGCATGATACACGAAGATATCTCTAGAAATAGTAATTTTATATTTGCAGTATTACTTGAAAACTTGAATGAATGATATTGATACTACTATAAAAATGAAGAAATAATAAAAGCGTACTTATCACTACTTTGAAAACTTGGCCATTCTGCAGGTCTTTGATACATCCAATCATTGTACACGAATTCAGCAATATTCAATGCCACTTCATTTAAGTTATACTTATTTCCATTAAACCGCACACCATCATTTGCATTCATTGACATATATTTGAAAAACTGAAAAAAGATCGAAATCAGAGAATAGAAGGAAGGATCTCGATAAATTACATATTATATATTTTTATGTTTATAAGATATATAAGAGATTTTGAAATCATGACAAGAAATAAAATTTTTATAAATCTAAGGTTTGTCTTATCTGCAAGTCTAGGTTTATCATTCAGAGGTCGGAAAGTGATCACTATGAAAACAGTGCAAATAATTGATAATAAAAACACAAAAAAACCAAAAATAAGCTTTCTCGAGAAGTCGATTTAGTTATGGCTCTATCTAATTTGATGATATTACTCAATTACAAAGTGTAAGATAATATTCTTTAGAAGTTTATGTGAAAAAATTTCATAATTTCCACATGCTTGATATAAGTATTACCTAGATTTTTTCACCTATTAAATAAAATTAAAATAAAATAAAGAGAAAATAAATTATATTAGAAGAAATACAGCAAAAACATTAACTGGTTTCATTTTAAATTTAATAAATTTTCGAGGGCAAATTAAGAAAAGAAGTATTACTTTGATAGTTGGATAAGCATCAACATTATGCTCTCGACATAATCTTAAATTTTTATTATCAGCACAATCTACAGCAGCAATTTCAACAATATGCTTCCACTTTAGTAGTTGTCTGCAAAGATTTAACAAATAAGTAAATCAGTATTTTATTATGATAACGAAAAATCTTTTGTTTACATAAATCATCAGAGGCGGCAATATAATAGTTTACTAGATTAGAACTAGTCCTTCAAAAAATAAGACTTTTTCCCACAAGAAAATTAGTTAAGAAAGGTGACAACATCATAGGTAATATCCAGTATGATCTAAGGTGACGAGATTATAGTTCACACCCAATATGATCGTGAAACCTTACGATCTCGGATCAAGAAATTCACTATCTGATTTCACCATTTAATCTATGAATAAAAAGCCAGTGAATCAATGTTCCTCATCAATTTACGAATTATTTATGTTTACTCATTTAGATTTGAAAGTTAATTTAAAATTGATCATCGGATCCCAAGTTAGAATCTTGAGCAGAAGTAAGCGCATTATTTGCTTAGCAAATAAATAAAAAGAAATTAAGAAAAAGAAAAGAAAAGAATGGTTGATCCTAAAGTCTTTCATTCCTTCTATCCAATCTTATTTTCGAGAATAATTTCATAGAGTAATGTTTTAATTTTGCTTAAAATCTAAAATGTATTTAAGAGATTCTCTCTTTCTCTCATTTTCCATTCTTCACAATAGCATTTCATAAAGAAAAGTCATTAAATTTAAATTAAATTTGGTTATTAATGAAAAACAAATTTTCGCCTACTTTGCAAGTTCTTTATATGTTTCGGCATATCCAATACAAGCACCACACCAACTTGAGAAAAATTCGACGAAAAAATCTTTTTCTAAAACATAATTTTTGCATTTAAATTATCATTTCAATACATTCATCTCAACTGAAATATTCAGTGAAGTTTATAGTACGCTGATAATAATGACGAACGAAAAAACTGTAAATTTACAATTCAGTGATATCAAGGATGAATGATATAATCAAGAAATAGGATAATTTAATTGTCCAAATGGAAGCAGTATTAAATGATATAGTAGTGATAATATTATCAATTAAGCAATCGATGCTCTTTGAAGTAAATATACAAATAAATCCAAAAAAAAACTATAAGAATAATTCACTGATTATTGATTTCTAGTTTTTAAAGAAATACGAAAATTTTCCGCCCGCAAAAAAATGAAATCGTTAAATCATTTCGTTTCAAAAACAATTCCAATTATTAATTATTCATTTATTTACGATTAAAAGTACTTTTGTTATATTGAAAACTTTTATTTGTGTAATTGCAAAATAAAATTAATTACCTGATTGTATACTTTGTTGTCGAAATTACCGCTATTTAATAAAACTATATGATCATTAGGACCATATAATGAAGATGGTATTGGATCTTCATCTTCCTCATCAGCAATCGATATCCGTGCAACGAATAATATCGAAATGATGATAATTGATAACCATTCATTCATTATCATTATTATTATTACTACTATTATTCGAATACTATATATATCCTACAATTCTGCAATAAAATAATATTAATTAATGCATAACAACATAATGATATTTAATAAAAATCATTTAGCAACACAAGAAAATATTCAAAAATTATTAAAACGCTATATTAATCCTATATTTCAATAATTTATTCAAAAAATTAATAATTATTATTTCAATAATTTAAATGAAAAAAAAAAACAATTTTGTTTTGAAATGGATGATATGTGATTTCATTTGATGACATTTCTAAGGATAATCAGAGATAATCTGACATGTAATTATAGAATCTAGTGATCTATTTTAACTGACAAATCTGTGATTGGAGTATTAACGAATTCAAAATTTATAGAAAAAAAAAGGAAAGCATAATTGTAGATAAAAGAAGAAGAAAAAAAACTTTGCTTATTGTTTAAGCATCATAAAGATCAGTACTTTTTAATGATTTGAAAATCAATCAAATGAAAGACGACAAAAGTATAAAGAATTGATTGATTGATCCAAACTTTTATTCATTTAAAACATATATAACATAAAGAAAAGAAGAAGAAGAAGAAGAAGAAACAAAACATTGAAATAAATCGAACATCAAATCATACTCAATTTTAACGAATTTAAAAAAAAAAATAGAAGAAAATTAATCATCAAATGAAATATAAAACATGAAGATGATAATTTGAGAAAAAAGCAAAAAGGAAGAGAGAATGGTAAGGTGATAAAATTAGTAGGGTCATGGATAAAATATCCTTTAATGCACTTATTATTGATAAGAGAAAAGAAGCAAAAAAAACAATAGAATGAGAAAAAGAAGAAAATGAGAAAAAGAAGAAAAGTAACTGATAAACAATTAGAAAAAACTTATTAATCAGCTGCTACAATTTACGTTCATTAATTAGCCCATTCTAAACAACTATGAGAGAGAGAGAGAGTATTTTTGATTTTTTATCACAATTTTATTTATTTAATATATGCAAAATTAAAGAAAAAAATGCAATCAATTTTGGCCAGTGATAAATTTTGCTAAAAAATAATAAAATTTATTAAATAGAAAGTTAAATGAAAGGAATGAAATTTATTGTTAAATAACAAAAAAAAAAATAAAAAGTTTCATTTCATCAAATGTCATAGAATTGATAATACTAAACGATTGATCATCGAAAATGATTAATGAATATATACAATGAGTTATTTATTGAATTTATCATCTTTTGTTAGCTAAAGATCTATAAGCTAATGATTGATATTGAACAAAAGATATAAATTTGATTGTATATAAATAAAAATATGATGAAATATACACGATGAAATAAATGAAATTGCTAATCAGATAGCGAATAAAGAAGCAATTGTATTGGTCGAGAATGAGAGAAAAAAGAAGTATTTTATGATAAGAAAATAAATAAAAGATATTTTAAAACTTCAAAAATTTTAATGCAAAAATAAAAGAAACATTCCAAGAGAATATTTTATTATTTTTTAAATTAAAATTTTCGATATTTAAATTTTATATAACAAATAAGAAGAAGAAGAAGAAAGAAGAAGAAGTGTAAGCAACATTTTTTTTTACATTAAAAGATATAATTTTTAGATGGTTGCATTTACGTTGGTTATTTATTGCTATTGTTTAAATTAAAAATCAAAAAACTGTATGAAAAAGGATAGTTTATTGATTTAAAATTCCTATACATTTAAAAATTTTCTTTTTCGTTTGATAAGTACATTTTGTATTTTGTAAAGTTAAAAATTAAGTAATTTCTTATTTTTACGTTGGAAGAAAAAAAAACGATGAGAGGATAAAAATATCGAAGAAAATGAACAAAAATTAATTTTAAAATTTAATAAAATCACAAAGTTTTGAAACTTTTGTGATTACTCCATTCAACCTTATATCATTTGTTCCTAACATATGTTTTTCAAATTGATTCAAAATTCAAATTATTTGATCTATTAAATTCAAAGCTCATTTCGATGTTAGATCATCATATTGTTTAAGTTTATAATTAAATATTGTAATGTTTTACGACATATTTAATTAATTTATTCGAGATAATTTTAAAAGAAAATAATCTAAAATATTAAAATTCATTTTTGATAAGAATGCAAGGTTTAATTTAATAAAAATAACTAAAAAATTTGCATATTTTTTCCTATATACACTCATATTTCCTAATGTAGATGTGAAATTCAATCAACGATGAAAATGCTAAAGTAAAAAAAAAAAAAAAAATTAACTGATATGCTTTCAATCATGAGCAGTAAAAAATCGTTTTATCAAATTTAAAAAATATAGGTAGAAAAAGTGGCGAGATGTTAACTTACGGAAACACGGAAAATAAGTAGAAGGATTGATGAATGATAACCTTTTATAGAGAAATGAAAGAATGATGGGAAACTAGTTTCCAATAATGCTATGACGCAATTGTCATTCAATAATATGAAATGTCAAAATGAATGAAATTTATGCAAACTTTTTTGATTTATGAAAGAGAGCTGTAATTATGAATAGGGAAAAAGAGGAATATTTAAATATAACAAAACATTAATAATAAAAATTATTTCTTCGAAAATTCCAATTCATAAAAAAATATATGATATATGTGATGAACAAAAAATACATTCAATTGATAATTATTATTTATCATTCTATTTAATCAATTATAATTAGAAATGAAGAAGAGATGATAAAATGGGATATAAAATGAGCAACACAAAAAACAAAATGATAAAATTGAAAAGTTTTTGTATATAACGACAAAATGCTTATAATTGAAAAGAGAAAAGTAAACATTGAATATATTAGAAAAAAAAAATGTATATATGCAAATAAATATTACAATTAAGAATTTGAAAAACTATTCGTTGCATATGATAATAATCAAAGTTGAATAATATAATAAATTGTTGATAAAGAATTAATTTTCTATATTATATTCAAAAATGAGCGTTACAATGCTAGTAGTGTTCATTGATTATTATTATAATTTTAAAATCAATTATTTTGAAAAAAATTACCTATTATTTGTTAATTTCAAAGTTTCAATTATCAATTTGTATATATATTACATATTTATTTTAGCAAAGTTTACATAGTAATGTCAACAAATAAAAAGAAAAAAATGGTAAAAGAGTCTATGGAAAGTTTAGGATTTGGAAAACTATTAGATGGATAAGAGGTAAACTAACATAAGTAAAATTTTTATTTAAAATTATATTTGCTATAACTTAAGACTCCTAAATATTAATATTTGTTCAAATGATTTTTTCGTTTTTTTTTTTTTTTTCTTTATTATTAAAGAGAACGTTCAAGTGAAAGTAAAAGAATTTGATTAAAGAGATTTTTCGTTTTCTTTTTTATCGAAATTTTAGCAAAATTATATGAAATATTTTATAATTTACAAAAGAATTTATTTATCTATCAAATAAAAGAAATGGAAAGATAAGCGATGATTTAAAATTTTTTTTATCAATCATTGTTTGATAAAAAAAAAAAAAAAAAAGTAAGAAAAAAATGACAATACTATTTTGATGTTGAATCAATTAATTACAATAATTTTATGTCAATTTGGTCACTTTCAAATGATAATTGATCAAAGATTGATAAATTTTGAAATTATTTCCGTTTGCAAAAAAAATTCTGATTTTTAAAACATCATTTTGATGTATCAATTTTTTTTTTAAAAAAACATATATTCATTTTATTATACTAAAATTCTAAAATTTCAAAATTCATCGAATTTCAGAACAATTATTGAAATGCTTAAATTTTGTTTTTAAAAATAGAAATATAATCGATAAAAATTGCATCCTATATCATTTTCTCATTTTTTATCAAACTATTTTTTTTTTTAAACAATCTATTTGATTTCCCATTATATATATCATTTCATAATTGAAATTATAAAATTTCTAAATTTTAAAAGATTAAATGAAACTTTCGAAATTCAAAAATCATTCCTTTCTAAATATTAAAATAGAAAAAAGAAAAAAGTTTCGCTAAAATATTTAAACATAATACGGCAAATTTGCATGTAGCAACATCTGAATGCAAGCAATTGAAATACATATATATATATATATGATGTTATGCTACTTCTTTAATTATATTAAAATTGTCAATGCTTTCTAAAAACTTTAATTCAATAAAATTTATCATTTCATTTTCTCTCTTTCTCTTTCTCTCTCTTTCTCGCGCTCTCTTTTTTTCTGTCATCCGCACGATCTCCGAAATCAGTAGAATAAAAATGAAATAATATGAGAAATCGGCGTAAAAAGAAAAGGGAATTGTATGATTGAAAGAAAATGCCAATATTTTGTTGATTCATGAATTATTCTTTTTATTCCACTTCCTTCCTCTTTCTCTCTCTCTCTGTCTCCCCTCTCTTTCTCCCTTTCTCTCCTTCATGAATTTTAATTTAAACGAAATTAAATCATTCAAATGGTTGGTTAAACGGTCGAAATATAACCAGGGAAATAAAATATATGAAAGAATAATTAATCATTTAATAACAACAACAGATAACAATAATAATAATGATAATAATAATAATAATAATAATGATAATAATAATAATGATAATAATAATAATGATAATAATAATAGTAATAATATTAATTTTTATCTAGGATGATTTTAAGCAGAAATAGAATTTCAAAGAAATAAAACAATAAAATTTAATTATTCACCATTTTATCATTACTTAATATTTTCACTTATTAATTAACAAATAATATATCTTTAATCAATTTTAAACCATTCATTATATTAGAAATTATGAAAAGAAAAAAAAGAATAAGAAATTGTCAAAATTAAAAAAAAAAAATTTTTAACTTTTATTATTTCTAGCGTTATTTACTTAATGAATACTAATGAATGCAATAGACAACGATTCACTGATTCTTATTTTCTTGAAGAGAAAAAAAATATCGAAGAAACAGGTGATATTTCTCGAAAATTCTAAATGTAACATAATATTAGAACTTTTCCGCAACAAATTTATTTTACAGGGAAAAATGAAAAAGCATTTTAAAATGAGCGGAAAAGATAATATTTAGTGTATAAATAGATAAAAAAAAAAACATTAGTTTAATAATAAAAAAAAATAATTAATCACAAAACAAAAACAAGATTTCATCTATTTCTCGTTTTTTTTTTTAAATTTCTTTTCCGAAAATTCTGAATTCTAAAGAAATTTTTTTTTTTGAAGACTTTTCTGATTATCAACAGCAACGTATTGGCGTACAAATCTAATATGATCACTATAACGAAGAGAATTGATGAGAAAGGAAAATGATGAATAAATCATTGGATGATCGAACATTTAACTGATTGTAAAATTTCCGCATAAGATGTATTTTGGAAACCTTTTTTTTTTGTTACAGTGAAGTAACAAAAACTTTGAACACCTCGATGAAACAGGAAAGCGAATTGTCCTCTATGAAATTACATTTCTCATTTTGCATTGTATATAGCTAGATCATGCAGTTTCCATTCCACAGATATTAGTCATTAAATTTCCAATTGATAGATATTAATCATTAAATATTTCAAAAAAAAATCCAACATTTTAGTATTCATCAATTTGAGGTGAGGCAGCCTATCTGAATAATCTCCAAGAAATCCTAAAATGCAAAAGACAGATTAAAAATTATTAAAATTCAAAATATAACATGAAAAATCGCTGTCGATTTTCATCTCAAATCAAATTCGAACGGAAAATTTAAAAAAAAAAATCAATTACCCCAATATCGATGTCTTATGATGATATTCTAAGTGTAAATTTTAATCTCAAAGTTACGATCATAAAACAAACAGCCACCTCTCGAATACCGAATAGTTCGAAAAGTTTGAAAAAACGGAAAAGAAAAAGAAATTTAGAAGTCATCTCAAACGATCCTTCATTATTTCTACTTTCATTCATATTGTCGAAAATAACTTTATCATAAACCTTTTTCATCATCCATACAAACTCAGTTTATATTATTCAAACATTATTAATATTAACAAAAATTATTATTATTACGGAAAATATTATATTATTTAAAAAAATTGCAAAAAAGCGCGAGGAGTATCGAAGATAAGTCGCCCCTTACATAAACTATAATACCAACACATTATGTATAATTTTATTCAACATATATATTCTATTTTTTGTCTCAAAAATATATCAAAATTACGAAATAAAAATATAAATAAACAAAACACTGAATAGACTGCATTTTACATATTTTAAATCAATAGATAGATATATAGAACAAATAAGGGCAAATAAGATGTCACTTTACCTTATTTTAATTGATTCTCAATTTATGTTTTCCAAACATCACAACTCATACATATTTCTTCGAAACAATTATTTTTGTTACTTTTCATATGTACTATTTAAAAGCAATATTAGTGTTTTCTCAGAAATAAATCGTTACAGAATTCCGAAATATTTATATAAAGTTTGAGAAATTTCGAACCAAATAAATATTTTTCTTTTTCAGATTCATGAGTGCATCCAAAACAGAGATAAGTTACTTTAATAATAGACTACAACTATTTGATAAATTTCGGCTGTATTAATTGGCACGGCAGTTCAAGCTTTCCAATACTTCTGTTCCATTAAACACCTAAAAAGTTCATTAAGTACATATGAACTTTAAACAAAGTCAAGAAACCTGTATATCCACATTAATGCAGGAAATCAAGTGAAGCCGTCACATTTATATTTTATTCTGCCAACAAATATACCTCTCCGACTATTCCTACAAGAATGTACCTATACGACAAAGAAGAAATTCGAGGAATAATGGAAGCAGATAAATTCTTCTAAACAAATTTGCACTTTTTCAAGGAAATATACCTATGCCTATTTTTCTCTATTTAAACGAAATACGTAAAAACAAATACATGACTTTCTGATACGAATCAAGATAAAACGTCATTTAAATTTCATTAACTTAAAGTCCTTCCTTAAATCAATAATTTTTGCAAACATCAATCACTCGGTTTAACAAGTATCACTATTAGAGCTATCTTCGGATAATTGTAATTCCTTCGAGACAAGATTATCAGTAGCATTTTCCGCCTTAGTTAACTTTTTCCGTTTATTCTTCAGAACATTAGTTAACCCCTTTCTATTTCTTGTCGATTTTCCCACAAGACATTTACTCGGTCGCTTTCTTTTCAGTTTGTCATTTGTTGTTATTTTCTGAAAATGATTTATGACGTTCATGCGATTTCATTTTCTTCAATAATGATTCCAATAATGTCCATCTTAAAAATATATAAATGGTAGTTAAATCAGTAAATCATTAAATGCCGAAAGATAATATACCTCAAAAATTTTGCTACTTGTAACCAATAAGGATCTGAGAAAGAATCAAATTTTAATTATAAATTGTTTAGAATATTTCCGCATTAAAGCTACCTTCGATTCTGCAACACAGTTATTCTCAACACTTTCCAACAAAGACTGATTTTGGGAATCTGAAGACAATATAAAGCAATTATAAGGAGAAATAGCAATACTTGATAAAGACATTAAGAAAATATAACAAAAGTGAAAACAGCATAATATGTGAAAACGTATGAAAGAAAAATATTCATTAAAAATAAGAGAAACAAATGATCGAAAATACAAAATATATAATCAGAATTTAAGCATACTTTTAACGGTAACTAAACGCTGCAGAGCAGCTTGGACTCGTGCTGTCAGAAATAAACGTTGATCATCCTCAGATTTCTGCAGACGATGAGTGAAGGATGTGATATGCATCTGGTATGACTGTCCACTTCCACCAGCCGTTGGATTCAAATACTCGTTCCACTTCAGCAGTGAGTGATTTGTTTGCTAAAATTTTGTACGATATTGTAGAATAGCCTATTAATTCAATCAGGTAGATGAAAAGTAAGTATAAAACGACAACGCTTCACTCGGCATTCAAGAAAGATAAAGGCAGTAATGCTAATACATAGAAAAGAGAAAAGAAACAAATATTTTAAAGTAAGCAAATCGTGAAACATATAAAATCATGTTATAAAATGATACATATAATACATATCAGCTAGAAACTAAAACAACAGTTTCAAGAAAAAAATTTTTTTGTCGAACTACCTGTTCCAGATGTTTCCCGTCCCATCCTAGTTTCTCCCAAACAAATGACTCCAATTCTTCCATATTAATCTTCCGCCATTTTGGCTTCTCTGTTGAATTATCAACCAAGGGCTTCGCGTATGCATTGAATATTTCAGGAGAAGGAAACTAAAAACAATTAAAAGATTTTTTTTGCACTTTTTGGAATGCAGAATAACAAAAGATGTCTTTTTACTTTATTTTTACCTTTAATTCATTCATTTCCCAATCTTGCTTATATAGATCGCATTATCTTGGATGAAGAATTTTCTACAAATATTCCACCCAATTTTTTATTCTGAACAATAGTAAGTTTTATAATTCGCTAAAAATTTTCAATGGAATGTAAATGAATATTTCTCATATCGCAAGTGACAGCTGGATGATGAGAGTAATAAAGAATGAAAAGCGAAATTTTATAAAACAAATAAGCAACTAAAATGAAAAATGTACAAAGAAAGGCGTCAGCTGGTGCCAACTAAAATAAATAAGAAAAAATATATACCGCTTCCAGGGTTTCGGCAGTGTTATTTTTCTCAATTAACCGTCTCAACTTCAACCGTCGTGTATTCTCTACGAATTTTCTTTTCTCCTTATTCTGTTGTTCACTGCTGCAATCACTACTTGTTGGCAAATTATTCCAAGCACCACGACGATTTAACCATTCCGATATACGACATAAGTTTTCAAAAGCCTGAAGTCATTTAAAAAATAAAAATATGACATTGATTTTCTGCATTTTCATGAAAGTTTTATATACGCATGTAGAACAGCTGCGAAAACAAAGAGCGAACTCTTCAACAAACATTAAAAACCTGTTGAGAAGGTTCGACATCTACTTCTCGTGAAGCAGTTGCAAATTCTGAAATTAGTTCCAATGCTGTAACAACTCCAACACCTTCTATACCGCTAGTATAATCACCACCGGAAAGTAAAGCTATTTGCACTGCTTCCCACCGTGACAAGCCTAAAATTACTAGTGATTTCATTCTCCATTAATAAACATAATACATGAATTTAAAGTCTTTACAGGCAATTAAAATGAATTCATACCATGAACTATATCATAAAACCAAACGAGGGAACTGAAAGAAATTACCTAATTGATTATGAATCGTTTCCATGGAGTACATTTGCAACCTTCGTTTTTGATTGAACATGTTTTTATAAACCACAGTGGCACCGAATAACCAAACATCAGAATCATCGCTAATTATTCCCTATAAAAATGCATCCCGTTTTTTTCTATTTTTTCATCTGATCAATTTGATTAAGATAACTCCTCAAAAAAGCGGTAGAATTATATGAAGAAAAAACATAGGTCTTTCAAAAAAGATTGGCAATGGTAACTGATATGCATAAATGGTAATAAACAGAATCTCGCAGATATGAAGTAAATACTGAATTCTTCTATGTAAAGATGGTATTTTCAATAATTTTTTAAATGTAGTTGCTGCACATCAAAAGATGTTAATATAATTGCTGAAAAAATAAAATATGCCTGCACAAGACCCAATCTTTCAAGTTCGCAACATTGTGCTTCGGCTTCAGCAGGAGCAATAATAAACGGAATTCCACAAATACGTAATAGATCCTGAAAATAAAAAATAACCAGTTTCAAATTTCCGAAGAATCCATTTGACGCAATAAGAAGAAATCCATTTGAATTACACAAAATCAGAATTAAGAGAACAATAAACCTGACAATCTTTATAAATTCCTTCTTCCTGTGTTGAAGTAAAAATACCTATATCACCAACTGGATTAATGCACATTGATGAGCTTTGAACAACAGACTCATTGTATGATTTCTCGATATTTTTGTTCTAAAATATGTTCAGTAATTATCTATAGTGACTGCAATAAAATTGCTAACAATTTACTACTGAATTAAAATAGCTATGTATACCGTCCTGCTGTCTATACCAACCAACGCCTTTCATGGGATCTCATGAGCGGAAAGTTTGGCACTTTAACTCAACGTTTGGTTCATCCCACAGCGCCAGCAGCAGGACGGTATATATATACATGCAAAACTGAAAAGAAGATCCACGGACATAATTCATTGCACTGCCTGATAACTAAAAATCGAAGAATATAGAAAGTATTAAAATAAGTATCACTCAGCAAAATGAGAAGAATTAAAGAGAACTGGAAATCCTCCAACAAATGCTTTTTACCTTTTCGTCGATGTGCTGCTTATTGTTAATAAGGCATTCCTTCGATTGAGATTTTGTTGAAACTTCGGTAGTTTTTATAACAGAAGAAGAAACATCGACTGCCTCTAAATTTTTCGCTAGTTCAGGTAGTACTTCAACAAATTCATCACTGCTCTCGCCCGACGACGATGACCATGAATCGTGATGTAAATCTACGAGTTTTATAAATTTAGTTCAATAAAAGAAATACGTAAAGGCAAAAAGTTATGAGAAACAACACAATTACTTTGTAACATATAAAACATGTAGCAACTTATCCGTATATAAACATATAAAAATCACAATACACGGCATTTTTTAAAGCAAATTTCTATAAAATCATTGGAAAGTTACCAAAAACTTTAAATAGTTGTTCAAGAAAAAGAAAAGAATAACTTATAGAGTTAAACAAAGGGCACCTTTAGTTCTTCCAGTAAATGCTGTGCGCAACCGCTCGATCATATCGCCTTTGATTCGTGACCGTTGTTGATTTGAATCACTCCGCATTTTCGGACTGAATCTTCGAGAAGTGAAGCATGTATGGCCTAAATACATAATTAATTGTTTTATTTTTCTTTAAAATCCTGACCAATTAAAAGAATAACACTACAATTAGGTTAATTTACCATTAAAATATTTTTCAGACCTCTTGCAAAGCATCATCGCTGTCATCGTCATTATCAGAGAAAGCTTCAACCTTGAAACCCTTGGAATTATCAACCTGAAAATAAATGACTACATTAAACCTACCAAAAATTATAACTTTATTCTTCTAGATAATTCCACTGCTAAATATACGATGATCTAAGTGATGAGGAAAAAAGATTCAAATCTTTTGAATCATATAACTACTTGATTTAAATGAAATCTTACGTCTGAAAGTTATTCTTTGTCAAACGATAGTTCCGCATCACTGAGAGTCTGGATAAAATAAGATTTCAATATTACACAAAAGATTTTAAAATAGAAACTTTACTATTCATCTTTCCAAAGGAAGATCGAATTTTACAGGAGTCAACCGAATGATAACAAATATTAGTGGTTCATTTTGTAAGAAAAAAAAACTACCTTTTTACATTTCGATCACCTTCTTCCTCTTCGATTTTTGCTAGGAATGCTGGCCAGGCTAGCGAATCCATTAAATTTTTCTGTTTCGCTTCCTTCTCTTCGTCAATCTGAAAACATTCGAAAAATTTCAACTTTTAAAAGCATATTTCACAGCAATAATATACTACCATTAAAAAACTTCCAAAGCTGCTTAAGCACTGATAACAGAAAAAGGAACTAAAATTTCACGACTTTATACAGATGTTTTGAAGTCTCAGTATTATTGGGAGCAAAACAATAAAAAAAGAGCATTTAATACATTTAGAATGCATTTATTCTCTCTCTGCAAATAAATACTTGAGATATTTTCAATAAAGATACTATTTGCACTTCGTTGTCATCTGTTATTATATGCACTCTATCCAAGCCTTCCATTGTTGCCAGTTTGATTTTGCTGTTCGAACAACTTTGCTTTTCATTCGCCGGGAATACACTTAGTTTCAAACCTTCATTCTTCAGCTTAAAAAGATAGAAACATAGAGAGTCTGAATCATATAAAATAATAAAAAAGTAGCAAGACAACATTAAACGGATAGATCATTGAAGATACAAAAACTGGCCCGCAATATTTGAAATATAAGATATATCTGCATAATCTATAAAGAAATAAAAGGAAACTGAATTGTAAACTAAAAACTCGTACCATTTGAAGTTGTCCATTTATCTGATTTCTTTTCCGTAGCCTATCGATTTGTAAATTGCTGAAGGCTTCTGAATCATCTGGAACCTGAAGTTCTATTTTCTTTAGAAGTGATAAAAAATCCAGCAAGTGCAGAGTTAAAAATTTTAAGCTAAAATAGATTACCTCTCTCATTTTAAGACCTCTAACTTTCTCCCGTATAGCCAACAAATAATCAACTCGCTCATCGCGAGTGGTTAAGTTCTCAAATTCATTTTGATCAAATTCAGACGACCGTGATGATTCAAAAGATGAATATATCATCGCAGTTTCCTCATCGGCCATATTTTTGCCTACACTGAAATTGACTTCTTTTCTGTCTTTATGCCATCTAGAAACGGTAAGATATGATCTTCATCGTTTTTTTAACTTTATGAGGAAAATTTTGGATAACATAATTTGCAAAAGAGCATCAAGCTTCATGCTATGTGATGTTAAAATCTGTTGCACTACAGATAAATCAGTTCTAACCAAATAAATATGCGATTAAACGAAGCTAGAAAATATCATCACTTACTGAAGTAAACAATCACTTATTCTATTTTTCATTTCTTTTTCACCTTATGCATGACATTTTAGATAACTCTGACGGTTAATGAAAGAGTTAATAAGAAAAATTTATTTTGTTCCGAATTATCAAACACATTCGAAAGGAAAAGGCAAACCAGATTTCATTCAGTAAATTAATAAGAGATTTTACAAAAGATTTTTCTTTCTTTTTTCCATAAAGATTCAATATTTGGTACATTAATTATTTTTAAAGTTAACTATTGTTCTGAAGAAACGAAAAAATTAAATATCATCCTGAAACGTACATATTCTCCGTTGACGTTGAAGGCATAGATACATCAAATAAATCATCATCTCGGCGTTTCTTTGTCTGTGAAACAAATGCCTGGCTTAATTCATCTATTCGTTGCTCCCTGCCATCTAGAAAAATATTCTTAAATAAGCCATTTATATGAATTCGAAAAAAATTTTATTGTTAGCAAAGAAAAAACGAAAGTTTAGAAATCGCTGATGAAATATCAGAAATTAAAATTGTAACTGAAGGATTCTCTACGCTTCAACAGCACTTTATTGATTATTTTGACCGTATAATTTAACAGAACAATTTATGCAATAAAAACTATATCCTATATTTCCCCCTCCCCGCCTTCTCAATGTTATTATTTAGACTTTAGGTAAGAAAGAGACAGACATAATTGTGAAGAGGCCAGCTGTTGTAGAACATGTTTCTGCGCTTTGGTCATTGTTAGTTCTTCCACATAACGTTTTACTTCTCGATCACGCTAAAATGTCTTATTTGTTACAAAAAGATTCAGTACTATCTAGAAAATCTAGTTGAAACTTTGACAAATAAATTTTTAAAAAATAAAAAAATTAAAAAAGAAATTGAAAGGAATGGAATCCATGCACGGAAAACTAGTCTAACAAAAGAAAATGTAAAATTATTAGACTTTAATAACCAAAGTACTTTTCTTAAAAGAAATATCATATTTAAAATTTTAAAGATTTTTGCACAGAAAACCTTAAAAACGAGACTTCAAGCTCGAAAATATCTATCAAATCTTCAAAGGAATACAATAGTTATCGAAGCCAAATCTTCAAGGTATCTAATGATGAAAAATAAACACCAGTAATTTTTTTTGAATATGGGCACATTTGAACCATCGAAAACAAAGACTGGTCGTATTTTGTAAAATAGAAGTTTCGCCAAACGTCGTAGCACAAGCGACAAATGTGGACACTTAGCATTTAATTGATGATCCGCGTAACCATAGGTTGCTTGATAAAGCCAGATTGAAATATCTATAATAATCGATAAATTCCTATATATATGATATGCAAATGATACATTCGGCGATTTAAGCATTGCATTTTATTCCTTATTCCATGTTATATGATATATATAACATGAATCATCCATTTATTGAAACTTCATGAAACAAAATAAAATCCTTTTTAAAGATAACTTTAAAAATATGTCAAAAAACAAGAAAGCTAGTAGTGTCTGATATATTCAACGCTCTTTGTGTATTATGAAAAAATATTTAAAAAAATAGTTTCATAAAACATGGCATTTAACATTTTCTTTATTTTGTAAATCTGAAATAAAATTCCGCAAAAGATTTTCAATGAAATCAAAATAAAGATCAAACCAATTGCAAGATGTTTCCCTTCGAGAGATTCCAAAGTTACCGGTTCTGCTACAGGTTCCAATATTTGCCATAATCCTTGTATACCCATATCTGTAATATTCAAATTCATATTAAAATAAACATAACACTCGTCAAAATTAATTTCTTTTCGAAAATTACTCCTAAATTATGGTGCATTCAAATATTTCAAATTAAATTTTTAATACTGTTTCATAGCATATTTTGTATTTATTATAGATATAATTCAGATTAAAACTTTAATCTCTACGTATTAATCATTTATTTCTTATTTGCTCTTATCTTCATCTCCAGTGTATATTACCATATCAGTAATCAATATTATCAACCTCGCTCATTCCCAATCCCCAATCCCATCTCATTCATATTACTAATTTACAGTCCTCCTCATTACTTCCAATTTCTCGTAACATATTATCTCATAAATATCAGCTATCTCTATTTCTCTCATTTTCATTCCTTGATATAGCACTCTTTCATAAATATCATCAATCCCTGTCTACTTCACTCCATACTATCTCACTTCTATCATTATTCTTTGTAACATCTCAAAAACTGAACTTATTTCACGACCTCTACATCTCTTAGACATCAAATTCATTTATACGATTTACTTCGCAATAAAAACTTTAAAACTAATGTGATACAAGACTCGTTGGAAAACTATGAAAATATTATTTCGACCAAAATGATGAAAATCATAATCTCAATATTTTGTCAGTTAGAAAATTTCTGTAAAATTCCAGAAGATTTGTAGAACTTTGTTCTTTCTAATTAAGCCAAGTAAAATTGTTATTTTATTACAATTAACAATAATAGTAATATTGCTATTATTTTAAAATGCAATTTTTTCAAATACAACTTATCATTTAAAAAAAAACTTTTAATTTATAAAAGTTCATTTTGATTGATATAAAAACGGCTGCTCTATGATTTCATCTTATTATACCATTTTCTCATTTGTTTGATCGGCTAAATTCATTTTTTGCTGTTCAATTTTAAAAATTTAATGCAATGGTTGAGATAGCAATGGGATGGAATTATATTTCACATCTAAATATCGTTCGTTTCATTTAAATTTTATCTCTTCAATTTCATTTTTCAACTATTATTTCATTTAAATTTTTAATATTTTAATAATTTTCATATTTCTACTTTTTTTATTTTATTTTTTTGATTACATTTCATTCAAATTTTATTAATTCTTTTATAGACTTTTCTATTTTTCTTTTTCTTTTTTTTTTTTTGGATAAAAAATTGGATGTTATTTGCATAAAGTTTAAAAGGAATTTTTTGTTTACTTCCAAAGTATGATATTCAATTTTTATTTTCAATTTTGTAATCAATTTTATTGCTAGTTTTTATTTTCCTTTTTAAATATTTTATCAATTTTGAAAAATTGCTTTTAATAATTTCACCTTTAACCTTTAACCTTTCAGAATTTTGTAAATAATGTATCACATCAAAGTATTATTTTCCTCATCCTTTTTGCATTTGGATTATTTTTTAACCTTTTATATATCACGTATTATTGGTCCTATTATTGCATATATTCTAACATATATAGCACATAAATGTGAAATAAAATGTATCCTAAAATTAGGTTAGTTCATATATATAATTATCAAATAATCAGTCTATCTTTTTCCGATCATTTTCTATAATCATTTTGATCTTCGAGAAAAATTTCACTTAAAATTTATTTATCCTTTACTTAATCTCGTATGAATCTCGTATTTTATTATCATTTATATATATATATATATATATATATTATTTCTTAATCTCTAATAAGGGCGTAATTTAATAATTATTTTGCTAATTTTAAAACAAATTTTCTTATATATCTTTTTTTTTTATACAACATTAAAATGTATTAAAAGCAATATGAAATATAAAATTCAAAATTTAACAGTTCCCTTAAATCACATTATTCTCTAACAGATAATAATTTTGATCATTGAAATCACATCATTCTCTAACAGATAATAATTTTGATCATTGAAATCACATCATTCTCTAACAGATAATAATTTTGATCATTGAATATCAAAATTATAATTAATTTTTAAAAAAAAAAACTTTACGAGAATATTTTTTTCTTTATTTCTTGTCTTTTTTTTTTTAAGGCTCATTATCAATCTCTCTGCTAGCCGGAAAGATAATGTTTCGCGATTTTACATTTATATGTGATGATTATGCTATTTATTGTAATGATGGTTATCTTATCTTTTCTTATTGGCGTTATATTAAATTGATTGATCTTTATGCACGAGAGTTTGTTTCGCGAAAAATATTATTCCATTCATTAAGCCTTAACAATCTTCATTTAAGCATGCTAAACTTTATCAAACTTTTTATGTTCGAATTCAACTTTTAACAAATAATCAAAATACAACAAATAATTTAAATTTTGTTTTTTTCTTTTTTCTATGAAAAATTAAAATAGTCAAAATTTCAGCTTAAATGGTCGTTTATGTTTAACGTTGAATGGATTACATATTCATATATACAATCATTTAAAAGCATATCGAAAGCTAAAAAAGATGCTAAATTTGAAAAACTTTTTGCAACAATTTCACAACAACAATATACGAAAAGTATATTTTCTATCCAAACAATCATATTATCAGTTATTGTTGAAAATTTCGATCCAAACAATCATATTATCAGTTATTGTTGAAAATTTCTATCCAAACAATAATATTATCAGTTATTGTTGAAAATTTCTATCCAAACAATCATATTATCAGTTATTGTTGAAAATTTCTATCCAAACAATAATATTATCAGTTATTGTTGAAAATTTCTATCCAAACAATAATATTATCAGTTATTGTTGAAAATTTCTATCCAAACAATAATATTATCAGTTATTGTTGAAAATTTCTATCCAAACAATAATATTATCAGTTATTGTTAAAAATTTCTATCAAACAATAATATTATCAGTTATTGTTGAAAATTTCTATCCAAACAATCATATTATCAGTTATTGTTGAAAATTTCTATCTAAACAATAATATTATCAGTTATTGTTGAAAATTTCTATCCAAACAATGATATTATCAGTTATTGTTGAAAATTTCTATCCAAACAATAATATTATCAGTTATTGTTGAAAGTTTCTATCCAAACAATAATATTATCAGTTATTGTTGAAAATTTCTATCCAAACAATCATATTATCAGTTATTGTTGAAAATTTCTATCCAAACAATAATATTATCAGTTATTGTCGAAAAATTAATTTTTCATTTATTTTATAAATTTTACTACATTATTCCTACAATATTTTACAATTTCTTTTTCTTTTCTCTCATTTAATATTAACTATATATTTCAATTTTACGTAGAATATTACGTTTACGTAGAATTCATACTTCCGTAACATATATCATAATAATTTTTCATAATTCATTATTTTACATGTTATTAAATGAAATTTAGTTTGTTTAATGTTTATTAATTATTTTGTTATATTTTAAACAATGAAATGAAAAACAAAACAAAACAAAACAAAATGTTAAAAAATAGATGAATCTATTTTTAACATTTTCGTTATCTTTCATACTTCTGTAACTGTATCTTTTTTCTTCAATTCATTGTTTAGATTAATGAATAATTGATAACATTTGATTGATAAAAAAATTAAGCATTGAAAAGAGAAAAGAAAATAATAATTTGAGAATTAAAAATTCAATTTCTTTTCCAATTAATAAATTATATTAGTAAAATTTGGCAAATATTTCAAAAAATTAATCAAACTTATTCATTTATTAAATAATAATTCCAAACTTTTACTTAAATGTGATTTATCTTTTTGAGAATTGAAATTCTTCAAAATAATTTATCAATGAAATTTGATATTAAACAATCCTTACAAATGACAACTATATAATCATATAGTAAATTACAAAAAAAAATAAGTTTTAAAAGAAAAAAAGTGAATTGATGATAAAATGGAATATAATTAGAAAGTGATATACAAATGATATATTGATAAATTGTGAAATGATTAGCAAATAATTTTATAGATTTAAAAACTTCTGTTATTTCAGAAAGGAATGATAAATTTTTAAAAATTTTTGGACATTTGTTGGTGCAATACACGTATGTATAAAAATTTTCACGTTTACGTCGGGAATCGTTTATTACCCACTACGCTTGTTACTTTTTCACATAAAACATTAGGTATGTAAATTGATATATTTTGTTAATTTTTTTTTAAATATTTGTTAATACTAATATTCTCTTCCTTTAGATAATGTATAAATTTCAACGATTAATCAAAATTTTACGTAATGATCAAGTAGTTCATAACGCAATAACGAAAGCGTGAGTTTAACGTGTAGATTCTAATCATTTTATGATAGATGGGTAATTTGTAGTATAATTATTTTCTTTTTTTTTTTTAAATTATTGATATACTCACTCTACATATAATTAATTAAAAAAATTTAATATAATGGTGATGAGAAGCATTTCAATTGATTGTTGGAATCTGATTCATCCCATAGAATAATAACAAACGAAATAATTTTGCTGTACTAATTTTAAGCTTCTAAATTGTAATTATTCCTTAATTATTTGATGAATAAGAAATAAGATTAATTTCTATCTTATGTTTCTTTTTCTTCTAAAATCTTTAAATGAAAGATAAAAATCTTGCTATATTTATTTTGTGCAAGAAAATTGATGATATGTTTACTTTTAATGTCTTCTTATCAATTAACAATTTCATATCCAACTATATTTGTCTTATATTGATTATCAAATTTTAATTTTAATACTGAAGGAAAATAGTTCTAAAATATATGAAAACTACTATTAGCTTTCTGTAGGAAATAATTTTTCAATTATATTAAGCAAAATAAAAAAGTTTGTAGTTATTGGACGATTGGAACAAGTAAACAATATTGTTCTATTTGTATGCTCTATTAATGGTTCAAATTTTTCAATTTCATTAAATAATAATAATGAATATGATGAAAATGATCCATACAATTTATGGAAACGCTATAATGAACCTCGAACAATGGGAAGTGGATTCAAAGTCCTTCAGAATGCTACCTTAAATGCCGTTTATCGTGCGAGTATCTTTGGTATTGTTGTTATTTGCAAATTACTTTATAAATTAATTCGATAAAATTATGCCATCGTAAACATTGATCGAATTAGTTTCACATGCTTATAAATAAATTTAAAACTTTCTTATCTTAAATTTATCATAAATGATACTCATATTTAGCATTCAATTTTATTATTTTTAAAACTAATCAATAAATTCTAACTGATCAATAAATTCTAACGATTATAACAATAATTTAACAAAATGGATAAAAAGTTTCTTTTATATTAATTACCCAATGATTTTTTCTTTTTTGAAAAATTTCTCGTTGAAAAGTTTAAAATTAAATTCGAACAATCAATGCTATTCCTATCGAATTAAATTGATAGAAATTCCAAAGTATTCATAAAATATAATTAAATGAAATAAATAAATAGTAAAATGAAATAATGTAATTTTAAGCTAAACTATTTCAAATCAATTTTATGGAATAGAAAAATTGATAACATTTAAAAATTAGTATTTAAAAGCTATTTTAGCTGATCCATTATCGGAACAAATTTGCGATTTGAATGTTGATTTTGGCGAAAATGTAGCGATTGCATATGGTCCATGGGCTGAAGCATGTCGAGTTGCTTTCTTCAATTACTTTTTCCAGCAGATTTCACGTACGCTACATCGACCATGATATCGACGTACGTTTAAACGCAATGAATTTTTCAATTTTATATCGATTTCGTCCAAAGAAAAAAATATATCGAAATCCAAATATTATTCGATGTAAATCATTCTTAGTGAATTATCGAAAAATGACGAGCCTAAAATACCGTTAATAATGGATATTACATTGACGATGAATGGTAAAACAACAATTAACTTATGGTTCATGCGGCATGATGAATTGAATACTGTAGCTGTGATCATCAAGAATGGTTTTTCGATAAGAGTATGTTGGGATTAGCATTGTAATTTAAAAATATTTATTCATTAGTCCTATCCCAATCAGAGTTTGAAACAATTTTTCAAATATCTAAATAGGCCAAAAATCATGTTAGAACTGGACTAAATCAATCAGCCAAATCAAAATGATGAAAATGATTCAAAAGCTATGATTTGTAAATGATTTTCAAAAAATTTTTGCAAAGTCCTGCACTAGCAGATAGGATAGATACTTTTAGAATACGATAATAAACGGTAAAGCAGTAATTACAGTGGAATACAATATAATTAGGATAAAGGTACAATAATAATAATAGTGAAGTAATTACAATTATGATACAATAATATATAATGCCACGGCAATTACGGTTGGGTACAGTAGTTGGCGATGGATGATACTGGTAATGCAATAATCACCAAAAATTATATTCTTGACATTGAGTCAATAATTTTAGATGATTAAAATGATTCCTTCTATTTTCTAAATTAAAGATGAAAAATCCATTGGTAACAGCGGAAGAAGAATACAAAATGATGACACGATTCAGTATGAAAGATGTACAATTTCTGCCAAGTTCTGGATTTCGGAAATTAATTTCATGTGAAGACCTAACTGTAGATTATAATATGCGCATTCCAAAACAATATGGACAAATTCAAAAATGTGAAATTTTGTTGAAAATGAATCGAGCTACAATATGGTGTGTATTGGATCATATTTTCTTTATACAGGTATCTTTCTAATTTTACGCATATTCGATCTTATATATTCGAATTCTTTGCGTTTTGGAAATTTAAATTTGATATATACCTTGGAAATAAGAGAAGAAAAAGAATCTTTATAATATATCATTATTTATAATAATAATAATATCATAGGATTTTATAAATGAAATTTCGGCATATGATATAGAAGATTTGGCATGATTTGTGCCACAAATTTGGAACTGTCGAATAAAACTGAATAATGTAAAATTTATTTTTGTTGCGAATGATAAAAATTGGGTTGATGCAAGGTATGTATATATTATCAATTTCTTACATCATATAGTAGTAGTAATAATCATTTTTTTATTTATTTAATGCTACTAATGCGAATAATTTAATTCTCGAAAAAAAAGTGATAAATTCATCCCGATTTGTTTTAATGGATTATATTTAATAAAAAAATTTTAAATCGAATATCAAATATTTCCTAATAAATGATCGCTTAACACATCGTCTGAAAAAATTCAATATTGAATTTCGGGAAATTTGCTTTGTTTTGGAAGCAATTTAAAGATTTAGAATTATTTTTGCTAAAACTATACATTAAATATTTTCCTCTTTTCCCTCATTTCATTTCTCAGAGTCATACCAAGGTTATAATCTATGAAGATCTATAGAGGCTATTTATCATCCAATTCATAATTTATTTAGCAAATATTATCATCCTTAATTAATATTCGAAATATATAGTGATACAATGATAAGAAATTATTTCTTAAATAATTTAGCAATCCATTGAATAACTTTTTGATTGCTATTGTTGCGAAACGATTTACAATTAGTTGCGATCTGAATAAGGCTGATTTTTGTCCGCAAATTCGTCGTTGTAAAGCTGAAATGATTGCCAATGAAAATGTTGCTATCAAGTTTCATGTACCACAACGAAGTACCTTATCACCAATAATACATACTCTTTATGATAATTCATTCTACTCAAGCACTTATGAACCAATAGCTATTGATATCGAAGGGGTAATTTTATCAATTATCTGATTTTTCGTTTATTTCTGATTGTAAAAAGTTTTACTATTGTTTAAAATTTATATCGTTATAACCTAATTTACCAATTTCCAGCATTATTCTTGCATACATCATTATAAATTGTTTCAAATTTTACTCATAAAATTAATCAAATGATGTTTCTGAGTAATACTTAGGAAATTATGAAATTAAATTTCTTCAATAATATAAATAACTTATACTTAAAAATTTAAAGAGTTTGAAAATTGATTAATCAAAAATAATTTCATGAAAAAAGATATGCCTTTTTTCAAATATTCATTTTAGAGTTGGGTAGATTTTTGCGTACTCAACAGATTATATTTACATATGATTGTACATGGCATCCAATATATCTTCCATATCAAAGTGACTTACCAATACGAATTAAAACTACTACAGTAACCCGATATCCAATACATCCATTTGAATTAAAACCTAATTCTGTTGAAATAGAAGTTGGTTATACTGTAAATATAATATATAATCAAACTTTCGTGCACTCATATTTCAATCTTTTATTCATTGAAAAATATTTCAAATTTCTTTATATTTAAGCTTTAGATTGTAATTCAATTACCGGAATTATTTCTTTCTGGTTTTGCCTTATGGATTATAAAAAATTTTGTCGATGATTATTTTGGTTTATACACTCAGGTTGAAGTTATAAATATAACTTTTTTTTAAATAAACTTTTGTATTTAGAAAATTTTTAAATATAATTTCTTCTTAAATTAAAATTTGTCAAGTTTAAAATCACATAATTTTAGAATTTTTAATTTCCAAGTTGTAATTAAATACATATTTTGTTTTTTTTTTAATATATTTATCTAATAACTCAAATAATAGCTTACTCAAAATGATTAATAATAATCAATTTTAATTACGTTTCAAAATTTTTTATTTATCCAAATATTTGGCATATCATTTACCTTACTTAATTTTAAATTGATTACTGATGAAGTAATTATCTAACAGAAAACGATCTTATAATAAATTTACATAAAATTATAGCAATCTGATATGGATACCTATCAAGCTCATGCATTACTTTCTCGACGATTTTACGGTAATTTAGAGAATAAAGTTGAAAAGTATCGACCGATTGATGTAAAATTAAGTATTCGGATTCAGAAGGCACATGGACATTGTCTTACTCATGCTATCAAAACAACGGGTGAAAATCCTGGTGAAGTGATTCTTTATTATTATACATTTTCAAATCCATAAATTTAATAACTTTTCAAAATTTCACTTTAATTTTAATATTTCATTTATGGTTTTATTGTAGATACTTGTCCAACAATAAAAACTAACGTTGTAGTTGTAGAAGTTGTACGAAAAATTCGTGATTTACGATGTCAAGTTTGTAATTTTAATTCATTTAATTTCTTCTTTATTTCCATTATTTCATAGAAATAATTTAGAAACGAAGTCATCAAAGTTTTTTTTGATTTGTAAATTAATATGAAAAGCATATTGAACTTTGTCTATTAATAATTATTCCAACATTATCATAGCTTTTACTAAATTATACAAAAAAATTTTGATTCATTAATTTAACTTTAGACTGTCGTTTTTTTTCTTTTAGTTTGCTACATTTTTTTATTCGAATAAAAGATAAGAAAAAAGTTTTCAGGTATTTATTGCTGGATTGCAAGTACTTTTCCGAAAATCAGAATCATTCAAAAAGGTACAAGATGGTCTTTTGTCAATTGATCAGATAGCTATACGAGTGAATTCATTTTCATCTGAATTGAATATTCCATGGAATGCAGGTGTTGTTGAATATGCATGTGCATGGGAAATAATCATAGGTGAAATTATAGCTAAAATTGATCCAACACAGGTAAACAATTATTTAATTATATTTTAAATTAATTGATTTAATTTATTTACCAATTTTTTTAATGCAAAAATTCAAATCTTTCATTTCAATGAATTTTTATTTCACATATTTTTTCAATTTTCCTTATAATTAAAGAGCTTTTTAATATTCAAGATCAAGAGATAAAATCATATCATTTTATGATGCTAAGCTAAATTAAAATAATCAATTTTTTTTCCTAATTTACTAATTTATAACTTATTGAAAAAAAAGGAAAAACATTTATAACAAAGACTATAAATATATATGTCTAAAATAATTATATTTCAAATTATAATTTTAAAATAAATTTTTATTACAATAATTTTCATTTCAGCTAATATGTTTTGAACAAATAATTGAAAGTTTTTTCTATTATCTGCAGCAATTGATGAAGAACTTTTGATACCTGAAATGTTAGTTAATTAGATGATGATAATGATTCTGATAATGATTCATTCACATTTTATTTCTTACATTTTTTTTCCTTTTTAATTTTAAATTTTCTTCTTACATAAACTTATTTTGTCCAATGAAAAAAAATAAAATAAAATAAATTTCAAAAATCAATAAGGAAGGAAGAAAAAAAGCGAATTGAATAAGTCCAATCTTCTTGCATCATTTCTTATTCATATTTTAATTAATTTTATGTTACAATTGTTATTACGTAAAACTTTCTCGTACGTTTACGTGAACATCTCAATTTGCAGGTATACTAATAATTATTCGAATAATTATTATAAATGCTAAAGATAGGGCAATAAGGAAGCGTTAGTATCTCATTTTCGTTTAATTTTAATTTTAGGTATGATATATGTCATCATATGAATGATGTGCGCACTTGTCCCCATTCAAATCTTGAATTAATCGATTTGGAAAATCGTATTCAAAATTGCGAACGTTCCAAAAATGTTCCATTTTTTCTGTTTGATTTTTTTTTCGAATATTTAAATGCGAAAATTTTTAATAAATTCTCAGTAATTATGTTACTCAAAATAGTTCGAAATTTCGATCTAAAATTTTTGTGATTATTTGGCAGATAATTGATAAAAACCATTTCTGATACAAAATGATGCTATCAGTTAGAAAAATTTTTTTAGAATATATTTCAAAATTTAAAATTTCTATTATGATATATATTGTTTTGCATACGAATTGTTATTGTATATCACTTGAAAGGTGATGAATATAAGCTTAATATTTATTGCTGTATATCACGTGAAACATAATAAGCATAAACTTATCATCATTTTAAAAGATCAACATATCATCATAACCTTAGTAATTGACCATTGCTGTTTTGAAAAAAAAATTATAAAATCGTTAATTACAATGATAGAAAGATTTGATTAATTATTATAGCTTAAATATATTTTGATTCGTATTGGTATCGATTTAATTAATATTATCATTATGGAAGATATCACTATGATATGCATATTAATGGAATCATGTCGGATGTGTACCTGTAACTGTCATGAATTATCATTTTCTACAAGTTTCCTATTTGGTATCCTTCAGGTGAACCATTTGTTTTATCATATCAAATCAATAAATTTGATAAATTGAATTCATTGATTGTTATAACAGTGGAATATTTGTTAGATTAAATATATATATTATCAAATTAATGATTTATAACGTTTCAAAGAATTTTTTTTCAAGCAAATTTTTGATAAAATTTAGAATAATGCAAAAATTTAATCATTCATATAATTATTTATTGTTCGCTTTTTTTTTTAGTTAGATTTTAAACAATTTATCAAATATTCGAGAAATAAAACAAATGATAATGAATGGCTTGAATGTGGATCAGCTCATTTTCAAGATATCGAATTTGAAATTCGATTACCATTTTCATCAAAAAATTTATATCTTATCAATGAACGAAAAAAATTTTTAATGATGCATGATGAATATACAAAACGGTTTATATCGCCTAATTATATCATTTAAATGAGAAGAAAATAAAAAAAAAAACGGCTAGATCAAAAACAAAAAAATTAGTGATTTTTTTTTCGAACTGAAAATGATCATTTGTTTTTCCTTCACTTTACCATAACCTTTAACCTTTGATGCTTTTTTGTAACAAATTTTCCGTATTCTTTAGCTATTCCTCGTTATAAAAATTTCCTCTACCTCTTGAAATATTACATAGTAAATTTGTAATTTTAATCAATAGATTTTCAACTTTTTTTTCTTTTTTTTAAATGTAATTAAATTTAAATGTAATTGAGCTTTGCGGAATTTCATTTCTTTTTTAAACTTTGCTATGAAAAACGAATTAGACTTATAATTTTGGAATTGTCTTTTCTTTTGATTACAAATTTTCTAGGCTCTATTTTTTATGGCTGGATGAGAATAAATGCGGTTGTTATGGAAGTTTTGCATTTTTTGGAGAAGACGATTGGAGGTAAGAGAATAGGAAATTTGATCATAAAAACATAAATAATATATTTGTAATACTTCTTATTTATTTGTGTTTACATTTATGAATGAAAGTTTTAATTTATGACTATAATTTATGATATTTGTAATAAAAATGCATATTAGAAATTTTATATCAGAATTTAGAAATTCAAAAATCCTGCGATTCTGATACTGTAATTTTTATAATTTATTCATTCGTTTATTTTACTAACATTTATTTGAATAATTTGATGTAAAAAATTTTCGCTATATTTTTTAATAAGAAATTAATCAATGAAATTGGATAAAATTGAAATATCGATAGCTTTTATGCCACAATTTTAATTATTTAATTTGAATTTTTATTTCCGCCCTAGTCATCGCCATGGATATAATAATCATATTGTATTCAAAAACTTTCCCATTATATTAATAAAAAATTGATTAAAATTGATTTATTGAAACTTACCGTAATTTAAAAAATTTTCAAAGAAATCTTCAAAATTAATTTATTACAGTGGTTGTATTTTTATGGCTGATTTTGCACAAAAACTTGCGCGACCACAAATTAACAATGAATTGAAACAGCCTGGTTTTGGTCAAAGTATCATATGTCCATCAATAAAGTTCGATTAAAAATTTTCAATTTGCATTTTTGCGATTACTTAAATTCAATTAAACTTTTTATTACAATCTTTTTTTTTTTAAGATTATTCGACGAAAATAATCCATGCAATATTAATATTTCCAATGAACAAAAGGTATTTTCATATTTTGCAATTGAAATTTTCAATTCACAAAATTTCTTACTTAAAAACATACATACGTCTAATATGGCGTACTGATTACGTAAAAGCATCTCACGTGAAATGAATACTAAATAGCGATATGTAACTAATATTAAGTGATACTGATAGAATATGATGAATCATAGGTTTTTAAGATTTAGATAATTAATGATCTATCTAAATTGAATAACCTGATAAAGAATTGACTGAAATGAAAGAATCAAATTGCTGATAATTCAATTAAACATGAATAAATTGATAAATATGAATTATTTGTATTATAGATTTTCAACAGGCATTTTCTAAATATAATTTTGAAGTTCGTTAAATTGAATGAATTATTGAAATTACATTAACAAATAGTTTTAGTCATCCTTCGATTACTTTCTAATCTTTTACTATGGGAATTGTAAAATAGATAAGATAAATTTGCATAATTTCGAAATTAAATTTTTATCCAGATAACTTAAATTGAAATGAAAATATTCATCAAAAATTTTGCATTTACAGAAATCAGCGACAAGAAATTATCAAGATAATTTTGGTACCCATTCAGAAACGATTAAATCTATAAGCGTCTCGAGAACTCTTCTCGACACTTACCATAATTTTTGAATGCATACCATATACAATTGAAAAATACCAACACAACAAACATAGTGAATCGATTTGAATTGGTAGATTGTTTTTATTTGTCATTAAATATACAAAATTTATACCTTAAATCAAGCAAATTCCAGGTCTATTTTACAAAACAAATTTGTATCAAGTAATTGTTAATTTTATTGATAATTTATCGATCATATTATAAGTAATAAGGTGGTTACGAACTTTTTTCCTGCATATTAATTATCAGACGTATATTGAAAGATTTATAAATATTGATTAATTAATATTAAGTGAAATATTGAACTGATAGTTATTAGCAGATGATATTATTTATAGATTCGAAATGGTATCAATAATTTACATTTGATTAATAAAAAGGAATGGATAATAAAAGTAAGGAGAATTTGATATCAGCAAAAGATGAATTATCACAAACAATATTTAAACAAGAAGCACAAATGATATTGCATATTCAACGACCATCAAATTGGGGTGCTGATCCTGAAGTTGTTTATGGATGGGAAATATTTCATCAATAACAAAGGTTTTATTTTTTTCTTTACATAAAGAGGTAGAGGAATAGAGAAAGAGAAAAGGAGAGAAAGAGAGAGAGAGAGGGAGAGCGAGGGGATTTTTTCAAGATATCATAGTATCTTTCAATTTAATTCAAAATTAAAGAAATTAAACTTGTTTTTAATACGTTTATATGGCACTTATATTTTCTCTATTGATCAAATATTTTTGGTTTATTATTATCATTAATACTACTGCTTATTACTATCAATATATTATCATTATCATTATTATTATTATTATTGAAATATTATCTAGTAATTTGAAATCATCCATTTATCAAAATCAATTGAGCATTTCAATTTATCACTTATCATTTCTTATTACTTCTTTTTAAATAGATCTTTATTACACCACTAAGTATCGAAGTGATACAACGACTTACGAAACGAGCAGAAATAATGTTAACAACAATTAATCCGATCTCGATAATACAACATGCTTATGCTTTATGTGCATTTCAATATCATAAGCAACCGATCATTGGAAAAAATAATATTTTTATTCGGGGTAAATTTAAATTTTCTACTTACTATCTATTTTTTTTATAACAAACTTTTGCTTATTCAATTTTAGCTTTAAATTTCGTTTTTTTTTAAACAATTTTTCTCAATTTTGTCATATTAAATCTTATCTTTTTATTTGTTCTATACTTATAGCAAAAACTTTCTATAATTATTATGAATATATTTCAGATACATTATTACCTGCAATAAATGCTAATTTTGGCTTACCACCTGTTTATATCACACTTTTCCAAGCAACTATCATTGATGATCAGATGTTAAAAAATCGTAAAGATAAAGATAATTATACTGGCCATATCGCAGCACATTCTACAGTTACGATGATCTATGGACGAGAATGTTATCTGAGTGTTTTCTCGAATAAACAAAATGTAAAAAGTCTTAAAATTTGATTTCATTGCTTTTGATTTCATTTTCTTCTATTCAATTTTTAATTTATTTTAAATAGAGAAATGAATGATGATAAGTTTTGAATGAAATAATTGGGCGCTTATATCGTGCGCTATTTGATCCACAAATCATTAAGTTGATATTATTATATTGTTAAGATTAATGTTAGAATAATTTCTTTTTCAAATCAATCAATGATAGATGAAAAAAAGATTGTAATAATAAAAAATATAGGAAGAATTTATGAAAATAAAATTTTTATTTATACATTTTTGTTGATAAATATAGGAAATGCAAGTGATAAGTTTTGATGCTCAAACACTTTATCATGCGCAATTTGCAAAAATTGTTTATCTACGGGAAAATAAACCTTTAATCGATGATTGGCAAATGAATTTTTCAACAAATTGGAAAGAATTGGATGTACAAAAACGATTACGACATAGCAATTTAATCATTCTTAGTGGTATTATCATTTTATCACATCTCTTTCATATTACATTTACTAATTCGTAAAGATAATTAAAATTTGCATGATTTAGAAATTTTTAATTTTTTCATGATTTTTCAAAATCAAAATTTTGATTGAGAAAAGATAGTAAATAAATAATATATATTTGATAAAACATAAAGAATCAATATAACTCTTTAAAATTCTTTTGTAAAATATCAATGATTTTGTGTAGAATATCATATTAAGTCATATGACAAAATCAAAAAAAAAATATGCCTGAAATTTTTGATAATTCAATAAGTTATAATGAATAACTATGATAATGATCCATGATAATTATTAATCGCACTGATAAGATATTTCAATAAAATTAATAAACAATATTAACTATAAAAGATGCATATTTATTTCATGATAAATTGATCTATCAACATATCAACAATCATACATATAAATTTCGTATTTTGTTATAGAATTAGATGTGCCTGATATTTCATTGAAAGGAAGTATTAATCGTCAAAGTATTATGCATTGGTTTAACGATAGTGAAATTATTATTCGAACCGGCGATCCACGTTTAAAAATTTCTTCCGGTAATGAATATTGCGATAAACAAAGGTAGGTATCCATCCAATTTATCTTCACTTATTTTATAAAAGAAATTGTAAATAAATAAATATGCAATTAAATAAACATATCATGTCAGAATAGTAATGTTTACGAATCATGCCAGAATATTGTTACTTACAAAATAATCATCCCGGAATATTCTTATTTACGAATAATCATACCGGAATATTCTCGCCTACAAATAATCATGCCAGAATATTGTTACTTACAAAATAATCATCCCGGAATATTTTTATTTACGAATAATCATACCGGAATATTCTCGCCTACAAATAATCATGCCAAAATATTGTTACTTACAAAATAATCATCCCGGAATATTCTTATTTACGAATAATCATACCGGAATATTCTCGCCTACAAATAATCATGCCAGAATATTGTTACTTACAAAACAATCATCCCGGAATATTCTTATTTACGAATAATCATACCGGAATATTCTCGCCTACAAATAATCATGCCAGAATATTGTTACTTACAAAATAATCATCCCGGAATATTTTTATTTACGAATAATCATACCGGAATATTCATATTTTCAAATCGTACTGCAGCGTAGATGCAAACAATTTTAACAACTATTAGACGAGAATATTAATGTTTAAAAATAATAATCCCGGAATAATAGCATCTTTGTATATAATCTTATTTTATGCTTAATTGAAATATTATTGTGTCTTTTAAAATTCTACATTTTATCTTGATGTTAAAAATTACAAAATGATATAAAGATGAGAATTTTAATCAACTATCGATCGATCTATTATTATTGCAATTAAAATTTTTTTTCTTAATCAATTTAAGAGATATTTTTTTTTGATACCTAAAATTACGATCATTATTTTAGTGATGTAACATTACTACAGCTAGCAATAACATCATCAATAATATCTTGGCTAGATGTATTATATCAATTTCATAAATCGTTTTATCATACATTAGCAAAATATGATGAATGGTTTGATTTATGCACATGTAAAGCATTAAGTGAAGCATTGGATTTACGTGATGATTTGGTTAAAATTTTAAATTTTTAAATTTAATTAATTTAATAAACTTTATGCAAAAAAAATGAATTTATCTAAATTAAATAAAAATTGGATTTTAAAAATTTTTTAAAAAATTTTATATTTTTTTGCATATTTTGAATATTTTTATTTTCCAAACAATTATCGTATAATTTTTATTTTTTAGATTTTATCGGTATGTCAAAGTTCATTGAATGAAGTGAAACAATATGCAATAGTAATGAATGGATGTGCAAGTTGTAAATTAATGCTTTTCTTGCTACATTGTTCAATGCATAAAGATGAAGCTAAAAGATATAATTATTGGAAGAATCATTCATTAGCATTGGATTCTTTTATTGCATCAAAATCAAATCGAAAATTTGCCTTAATTGCACTATTAAATTCATGGCAAAAATTACTTGAACCACATGTTAAAGTTAGTTAATTCATACATTAATAGCGAGATTGGTTAATGAATGATAGATGATGAAATGTTTAAATCAGTTTTATCACTCATCATCTGACAAGTAATTTATCGTATCAACATCATAAAATAATTAAATCCTGGCAATAATACATTCGATAAAATTTTTACCGAAACATAATCCGATAAGGTAAACGGATCATACGTATTAAATAATGATCCGATAGGTCGAGCAGACTATGCATATTGTTCGACCATCCGTTAGATTATTATGTAAATGATACATACGGTATAATTGTTTAGTAAGTTTGTCCTTAATAGATCATTCATATAATTTACTGAATATTTTCCTGATCGGAATCCGTACATTCTTTCCTTTCTGAATTATTGCGAGCTATATATTCTCGAGAGCTTATTTTATATTGCATAAGTTATTTTTTAAGCTAACTGTATTGTAATCTCATTTACCATAATATTTCGGAAAATTGTTTGTTATAGTAGTTTTTCTTCCCTAGATTTTTAAGTTAATAAATACCTAATAGTCTAAATTTTAGATTACTGATTTGTCAACAGCTAAAAAGTATTCTCGAAGCTTATTATCGAAAAATATGAAATCTGTAAAAAGAAAATTCCAACTATTGCTAAAGATGATATAGCAACAGAACAATTAGTAGAATCATCCGTATCAGTTTCAATATCTGATCTGATGGCAAATCCAACTATTGGAAGTGGTATTAAAGTTACCTTCAATAGTAATACAGAAAATTATTCATTATAAATTTAATTGATTAAATTTAGAGAAAAAATTGTCAAAGATTTTTTTATAAGCATTATTATCCTACAGAAAAATATCATCGTAATTTTTTTCTAGACATAACTGAAAATCTCGCAATAAAACAATTTGATATTTTACTATTTGTATTTTTCTGGCCTTTATTCAAGGTATATTTAATATTTAACCAAAAATTTCTTTACGAATCAATTGATCAGAGAAAAGTAATTAGAAAGATATTAAAGAATCAATTGATCAAAGAAAAGTAATTTAAAAATATAGCATCAAATAATAACAATATAACAAAATTCGTCATACAATCTTTTATTATGCAAAAAAAATAAGAAACTTATAAAATAAAATGAAAATGATTCATTATTATTGAATTCGAATTATTGCTTAAATAGCATAATGATATTTTTTTTCGTTTTCGAAATTATAACTGATAATGATAATTAATCCTTCTATTCATAAATTCTTTAATCTAACAATATCATTTATATTTAACTTTTCAGATTTCTTTTCTTTTGTAATTTGAATCTATTTTTAGTATCGTTCAATGAAATAGACTAAGTAGCTAAAAGAAAATAAAATTCTTTTTGAAAATTTGATAAGAATTTTTCAATCAAATTATTGTTTGAATGTTAAAGAAAACAAACTTCATCGGGTTTTTTTATTATTGAGTATTGATAATATAAGCTTTAATCTTGATTACTTTGCAGAATTATCACTTGGATACCAATATGGTATTTAGGTTACCTCATAAAAGACTTCAATTTTCATTCAGATTTATGACTGGAAAATTTAAGGTTTTTAATTTAACTATTTCTTCTTTTAATCGGTATCAGTATGATATATGATAAAAGCTATAATCTATGAAAGATAACTTTTAGAAGAAATAGGCTATAATAAGATGTATTTTAGTATAAATTTAATTGGAAATAAAATCCAATTTGATCAAAATTAATTTAAAAACTTAAATACTATTTTAAAACGAAAAGATTATTTTCATCAAATCAATTTATTCATCAAAACAAAAAATGAATTTGCTTAATTTTTCTAATTTTTTCTTTTGTCAATTAAAATAATTTTAATTAATTTAAAGCATTTATCTAAATCTATTAATATATTAACCATTAAAAATTATTGTAATAAATTAAAATTTACTGTCAGATATTATTTCAAACTTTATTTATATCACTTAAATTTGTTAAATTGAAAATGTAATTAAAACTTATCAGCCTTTACAATACATACGTCATTGAATGATAACTAACAGATGATTTGTTTGTTTTTTTTCTAAATTTATTTCATATTATTTTCCATTAAATAACAATCCTTGTAGACATTCTTAATTCAATCAAGAATACGCAAAAATCAAACTGCTGCTCAACAATCGTTTCTATTTTTACTCTTGGATACGATAACTGCTAATACTACTGTTACTTATGATATTATCACGGATAATCAACAATTAACAGCATCAAAGTAATTCTTCATTGATAAAATAAGAAAATAATTTTATCGATACATATCATGATAAGCATTACTTATAAAATAATTTTTGATAATTATATAATTTAATTACTTCAGCATACATTAATTATATATTCATAAGATTTAATGAAAAATGAAATAGAAAATAAACTGATTGAATAAACTCAATTAAATAATTCAACATTAACATTAATAAATATCATATTTGTTAATGTTATAAACATATTCAAACAATTTTTCTTGCCAAATAATTTTAATTAAATCTCCCAAAATTTGACTTAGATGTCTTACATTGAAATGAAAATAATAATAATAATAATTGATAGATTGCAATATAATTAAATTGTGACTTTTAAAGTCTTAGATCAAATTTAAATTGCAACTTATAAAGTTCTTTAATGAAACTGAAAGTTCAAATTTATAAATTGATGTGACTCGAAAAGCAAATATATTTAATTGCCAGTTTTTTCTATTTTCCTGCAAAATTTACCAGTCATATTTCATTCTTTCAATATTTTTTTACAGAGTATTTTTAACGATAAACTTCGAAACGTTATTTCCACGAATTGAAATATTTTGCATTCAAGCAGTTTTGCATTTGCTAAGCGAAATGTCGCAAAGTATTGGATACTGTATGATTGCAGCAGATACTGTAACATCAATGGATAATCTAGATGATACACAAAATTCCTTCACCAATCTAACCGAATCAATCATTTTTAATGATAATGGCGCAAGGAAACAACAAAAATGGATTCTTACAATGCTATATTTATTTCATCATTATAAAATGAATGCGTTTGTATTATTATATCTGTTAAATTGTAATTTTAAATTATTTTATAAATGAAAAAAAAAAAAAAAAAACATGATTAAGCAATATGACGTAGCTTTTTGATTCCTTTCGAAAAAAAGCTTCAGTTATCATTGATAATCTTTTGATCATTTTAAATCATTTCATCCGATCTATCTATCTATCTATCCTTTTCATGTTCCTTCCATTATCGTTAAATTTATCGTATAACATATCGGACCTGCTTAAACAACTTTCCAACATTCTAATCTTAATTATATGAAGATTTTAAGATATACTAATGTTTTCGTTAATTTGCCATTCATATATTTTATTTTATTTTTTATTCCAATTATTTCTTCAACATTTAATTCTTATCCATAATTTTTATGAATTAACAATCATATGTTTAATCATTTCAAACTATCATCATCATCGATATTTTATTATTTAATCTTGAAATGATAAAATTAAATATATAAGAGCTTACAGATTTATTATGATATAATAATGAATTTGTATAATTTATAATATTAAATAATTATATTTCTAGACATGCAATTGAAGGCGAAACATTGAATACTGCAGATTTTTCGATTACTATTAATAGTAATACGATCGTTTCGGCTATCAAAATTGAATCAAAAATTATGCATCTTATCGTGATGTTAAGAATTTTTAATAGCAAAGTATGATTAGATAGTGTTAATGAAATAGTCAAATATCCTCGAAAATTTAAATATACTTTTGATTAATATAATCAGCAATGTGGCTTACTAAAATTCCCAATATAATATATTGTTAATTGAATACTTGAAGTGAGTAAATTTTATTATTAATTCGAAAAGAATTAAGGTAAAATTGAAAATTATTGCTTTTAATCTTTCATCATTCTCCAATATTTTCTATGCATTCAAATTTTCTTAATAATAATATACCCTTCTTTTTCTTACCTATTTAAATACATCAAAATACATTAATTAATTATAAGTTTCAAAAATGAAAGTTAAATTTAATAAAATATTCATTGTAGATAAGTTATAATAATATGTATATTGTTGACAAGCCAAAAAGCAACACAAGAGATTATATTTACAATTCAAAATATTAAAATGATGATCACCGAGAAAGGAATTCTTGATATAAATGCTATGTTCCGTGGTTTGCTAACTGCGGTTGTTGGTACTTTCCGAAGGTTTGCTTATATTTTATTTAATCTAAATTTTAAATTAAATGATAGCTTGTTCTTTATAAAGATAAATCTCTGTAGGATCTATTAGTATTTATGATAAGATGATAAAAATGATATTGAATGATCTATAAGTAAGATGAGAAGAAATAATACTGAAACATACATAAAATATAAAACAATTTACAAAAGTATATTATTAATATTTTATCACTTATCACACATTTCTACACATAAATTCAAGTTCAGAAATAATAAAATAGTTTGCTTTTTGAAATTATTAAATATATAATATATGCATAAATTTAAAAATATTTAGAACATATGAAACAAATAATTTACAAAATATTGTTCATTTGGCTATAGAAAGTATGAAATTAAATTATATTATTGGCAGTTCATTTGTGATAAAAACAAAACTTAAAAAAGTGAATAACGATAGCAATGACGATGACGATGACGATGATAATGATAATGATGACGGTAAAAATAAAAAAGAAATTTATTTGTAGTAAGTTTATTTTTGTTGTAATTAATTTTCAAAATTTTACCATTTAGAGATGTTTGCATAATCATTGCTAATTTATAACAACGATTGATAAACAAATTTCGATATCGAAATATATTTTTAATTTCAACAAAATATCATTAAATTCTCTTTTGATATTCCGAAATTTTTAATAAGTCAATATAATATTTAGCGTTTAGAAAAGAATAAGTTCTTAAGTTTTTGTTAATTATTTAATTATTTTTATTATCATTCATCGTAAATATCAAATAAGCAAAATATTTAAGCATATGATTAACAAACTTTTCCATATTTATTATTCGCCCTTTTCTTATATTGTATTTATGATCAATTAAATGTTAAATTAATGAATGTTAAAATCAATCAATAAATTGTAAATTCAATCAATATATTAAATTAATAAATAAGATTTTGAAAAAATAATGTATAAATTTCAATTAATAAAGTACTTATGTGAAAGTAAAAAATCGGGAAAGAAGCTGGAAGATAATAAGTTTGTAATAATTTTGCAGGTAAAAATCTAGAGCTTCAAGTAATAATCCACAGTTTTTTTGGCCTATACGTTTTTTTATCGTCAGCTTTTTGATTAGTTACATCCAAAAAGTGTTTGATAAAAAAGCGTTTGATTAGATATGATCGTCGCTTACCAAATTGTATCACTTCTCAAAAGCTAATTTAAATTTCTTAATGTTATCTATCACTTCTATCAGCTGCATAATATGTCAATCTTATCAATAGATCATAAATTTTACTTTAGTCCTCGCCAAACAAGTATCAGCGGATTAGAAAAAATTATCAATCGTATCATTTCAATTTTGATATCAAATTATTGCATGGCGAAATGAATGCTAAAATATCTTTAAGTGTTACAGCAAAATATAATTTCAAAAATATGCGTTGTTTCGGAATTTTGTAAGTAAATCAGTTTTTTTAAAAATTTCATTTATTTATTTATTTTTTCTTTCCTAATAACTATTTTTAGCATTTCTATAAATAGTATCGTACATGTAAATTTTCAATGATAAAATATGATTGATGTTGAAATTAAAAGGAAAATTTTTATTCGAAATATTATTATTATATTATGCAAATTATACATTTGTTAAGTTGAAATGGAAGTAATAAAAATAAATATTTAATTCTTGTTATTTTTGGTAAGGAAAATTATTAAAAATTTTGAATATTATTAATTAGCTTATCATAGCATAATAAAACATAAATTATTTTATGAATTTTCAAAAATTTCAACTAATATATTTCAACTAATATAATTTTATCTTTTATTGAAATAACCTTTTTCATTTATTTAATAATATTTTAGTCCAATAAAAGGTACAGTATCAATTGAAAATCATTTTATCACATATACATCATTTTATTCAAAAAAGCACCAAAATGGATACGATTAGGAAATTTCTCTATAAAATTACCATCATTAATGATCGTTTATGAGAAGCGTACAATAAATGAAAATGAAATTATTCGAATAGATAATAAAGAAATTGTCTGCTCAAATGAATCATATGTTAATATTATTATTACAATTGGTGAGTAAAATTCTAATAAAAATATTACTTTTAATAAAGCATTAAATAGATAAGAAGATAAGTGGATTTTTTTATCATATAAAAAAAAATACAAATTTGAGCTAAATTTAATGTAATGTAAAGTAGAAAATATGAATGTAATATCTATGAATAATTTTAAATAATTATATAGATTATTATCATTTGCTAACTAATTAGGCTGATAAAATCGATTTATTTAACATTTTATCAAATTGATGATAATAAAAACGTTAACTAATTGGATTTATTAATTGAATTATAATCGGTCATTGTTTTAATTTTTCGATATAATTATTAGGAAGTTTGGATCAATCAATAAATACTGATGTATTGAATATGTTACTATATTCACATGAAAGAGCTATTGATGAATTTGCACATGTCATGGAAATTGTACGTAGTTCGATGATATTCGATCAAAATTCATATCACGCTTCATCGTTTCTTTTCCAGTTACAGGTTAAATTATCTTATCTATTTTTTCATTCAGTTAAAAATTATCTTTTTATTTATTATTTCGTATTGTAAATTGAATTTGCCGAAAGGAAAAGATAAGTTGATATCCTAAATTCTAATGATAAATTGAATATTCTGAAGAAAAATTTATTTTATTTTATCTATTTATTATCGCGTATTTATTGGGTGTGAGCTGACGTCGAGGGGACCAAATGTTGGGGATTGAGTAGGGTGTAGTGGAGCTGTATTGAGAGCACACCGTGAAGCCGAAACGTTTATTACTGATTGTACTTAAGTGATAACAATAGTGTTGATGATGATCACTCGTGGTTTATATCTTCCCAGAAGTGGAGTGGTTAATTCTAGCACCGGAAACATACTGGATATGGAGGAAACATTACAGTAAGACTAAACGAGGAGATTAGTGTGGGAAAATAAGCGTTTAAACATAAAGATGTAGATTGGTTAGATAACAACAAAAACGTGTGAAAAACAATTTTAAGGAATGTAGATATGTCTGGGATGATTCATGGTTTCACGAACATTAATTTACAGTGAATAATCTATTTCCTTATTTGTTTACAATAAGAAATTTATTTAATTATGTAATTGTATGTTGGAGTTTCGCGAATCAGTGTTCGCGACATTTATATCGTTATCAAAATATAATTAAATAATTCTGTTAAATTGCTTCGATGCTATAAAAGTTTGCAATGAATCTTTTTGTTAGTAAAATCAATAAATTTAATTTATTATTTTATTCTTATCATTATTGTATTGCTTTCAAATGATAATATGAATTTCCATATAGCAAAAATAATCAAATATTTATTAAAACTAATTAATTTATATCAAGAATATTATCACTAGAATATTTTAATTATTATTTGATCAATTTTTAGATGCACTGCGAAAATGTTTCACCATGGTTAAAACTTACGTTAACGGATACAACTAATACAGCATTTCGTGTTACAGCAGAAGTTGTTAATATGTTTCTTATCAGTCGAAATATTTTAAATGACAATATTTTTGAGGTTTTACTTTTATTTCATATCAAATCAATTTTTTTTCACTCAAATATCGAAAAATATTTATGCATATTTATGATAAGGGAATTCAACATTACTTGTTTTCTTTGTTAGCATAATATCATTTATCATTTATCAGTTAACTTAAAAAATGATAATGCTATCAATATGTTATTATAGTTTTGTTATCTTTTGTATTATGTGTATGGTATTTTTAAATATGCGTGCAAAGCTTTCAAAATGAAATAAATCGAACAAATTAATGAATGATAATTACAGAAACAAATATGGGGTAATATATCGTTTTGTTTAAATTTTAAACTTGGACAAATGATTCGAAATGAGACATTTCAAGAAGATGAATTACGAGAATTGGCTGATTTTACCACCAATGTTTGTTTATTTATTTATTAGCTTATTCAGTCATTAAATTTTTGTTGAAATTAACTAATATCGTTTATATATTTCCATTTTTTGATAAATCAGTCATAGTTTAATGATAATAATCTACATCAATACACATGAATGCCAATTGATTATTTCTAATAGCCAGTTTATATTATCAGTTATCAGAATTTTTATGTAAAAAATTTTACACATCCATGATTTTATTCATCCAATATCATTTAAGTATGTCATTTCTTAATGATTATTCGGATTCAGATAATTCTGCCTTCCATATTTTATATTTATGTACAATTAATAATAATGATAATTACTAATAATAATTTGGAAAATAAATTAATTCTAATTCTTGCTATTTAAAAAGTGAAAAATATTTATTTATTTATTCAACCTAATTAGTCATCTTAAATGAATATGATAAAAAATATATCATAATACATCATTTTTGAAACATACAATAAGTTTTTCGTTAGCAATTTTTAACGAAAAATTTATTTTGAAACTAAAATTTCGAATAATTTATTTTTTTATTTAATACTTAGAATATTCAAAATGATAGTATTAACAATAATATTGAAAAATTTTAAGAAATATTAAAAATAAAATTTTATAATGAAATTGTTATTAATTATTTTTCAGTTAGTATGTAAACTTCAATTCGGTCCGAAACGTATTTCTAATGCTGCAATTATTTTTTCCCATACCGTAATTTTATTCAAATTTCCGGCAATCATCAGAGTATGCTAATAATTATACGATTTCTTTATTACGAACTATGTTTATAGTTTAATAAAAATTTTGCTTTAGTTTATTAATGAAACAACAATGAAAATATATTTTCATTTAAAAAGAAATTTCTTCGAGATTAGTAGCTGAATATCAGATGAAAATTACTAATATAAGATTATTAGTAAAAAGTGAGATATCGACAAGAAAATTTGATAAGTTATCAGTAAAAAGTGATTTTTTTGTATTATGATAACTTTTCGTTTTAGGCAAAAATATTCTGGAAGATTTCAAACTATCACGCAATTTCTGGATGAAACAAAAAATGCATCATATGACGCAAGCAGAAAGCGATTTTTCGCAAATAACATCGCATAGTCCACTTCTTGTATCCTTTTATTTCTCATTTGATCAATCTGAAAAATTATCATAAAAAATTTGTTTTTTAATAAATAGAAATTTACAATGAAAAATTTTACATTTAGAACAATTCATATTTGTAAAATTTGCGAGCATTTAGAAAAATTTATGAAAAAAATGGTAGGAGATTTATTAGAGCATATATGAAAGAGTTAAATTCGTTTCAATATTGATGATTTCCTTGTTAAATTTTCGATATGCTTTGTTTGTTTCATAATTTATAGATTCAAATTCATTTCAATTTTATAAGAAGCATGAAAGATCATTTATGATTGAATTTCAGGATGTAACAGATAATTTCGTAATGAAAATAACATTATTATTTCGTGATCGTACAACAGCATGTATACCACTTTATAGTAACAATTATCATCCTTTACATCTGCCTTATTATTTGGTTTGAAAGATGCTGAAGCAATGGTTAAATTCGTTCAAGGAGCTAAAGCTGAAACTAAATTTAGCGATCTTAAAATTGTTTTTGTAGAAAATTTCGAACATGTTAGTTTATCAAAAAAATATTTTCATTTATCGCTTCTTTTAAATTTTATCAATGATAGATAAACGATTAAGAATGAATCTTATCATATATCTGATAAATGATACATTGTGAAAAATTTAAGGATTATTTTTTTGAATAATTAAGTAATAGTTAAGCTTAAGAATGGAGCAATAATGAGCTTTACCCAATGATAACTTATCATTCTGATTCATATTTCCATGATCTAAATTTTCTTTACTTATCATTTTCCTATTCCTTCATCTATATAAGGCAAAAATTTATCACCGGCCTTGTTTTATCACAATTGCCAACATGATTATTGCAGAAGAAAAAAGGCGAAAAAAGTGTATCAAAATGAAAACAGAATGTAAAATTTAAGCATTATAATCAAAATTTTTTTCATATATTTTTTCTTCGATTGCTAAGGAAGTTTCTATTGTAAAATTTCAGTCTATGGAAGATTCTTGGATTAATGGCCAAGAAGTTACACCAACAAATTTTATATTTTTCCCGCTTGGTGTTTGCAAAATTGTTGTAAAATCTTCAAAACGAAAACAATATAAGCAAGTGGTATCTGTACAATGTTCTATGAAAGGTCTTGTATTTGATATTGATAGCGTAAGTTGTATTTTCAATCATTTCATATAGATAAAAACAAATGTATGCTTTTGCAGGAGTTCTCAGAATATGCATCAATTTAACCTTAAAATAGTTTATCTTCAACACTTGTATTAATTAGTAAATAATTTTTGAAAAAGCTTATCTTTATTAAACAATAAATAATATTTAAAATAGTTTCTCTTTATTGACTAATGAATGAATTTATGAAATTGTTTGATTAACAAAAAACTTAAAATATTATCCAATGATTCGATTGCATATTAAACATTAAATTGTAATGATAATACGAATAGAAAATTTTTTCAGCTTATTTAAAATTTAATAAGTTTAAATTTTTTCTTTCAATATTATTTCACGAATTCAATACTATTTTTTCCTCAATATTTTTGCAGCGAATTGGAAGTTTAATTGGTGCAGTGCGGAATACATGTGCAGCTATTAATGACGATCAAGATGTTGATAGCAATGAATATGAACCGATGAAAATTGTGATAAGTGAAATAGAGCAGGATGATGATATTAATCCAAAGAATGAATATGCATCAATTGTTAAGCCGGAAGAACGAATTCGTTGGGTTGAACAAAAGGTTTCAAACATTAGTTTAAGAGAAAACGAAAAAAAAGTCCGACATTAATATTATATTATCTATAGACTGTTATCATATCAGGTATCTATCTATAGACTATCGCTAGCTGTAGTCTTAATTTCATAAAAATTAAGTAAATATAAAATTTAAAATTTGTTTTTATATTATCAATATTTATATAAACCTTCTTTAAACTAATTCCATCAACATTTTTATAGTTAACAATAGCTGAGGAAAGTATGTGTTACGAATAGTCAATTTAAATAAATATAACAAACTTGTTAACAGCTCGAAAAAAGCAAACTCTTAGAAGCTAGAAAATATGGATATGATCTTTTCTCGTTTGGTAGTTTAGTATATTCTAAGAATAAGATTTTTTATTTATCTGATATGATAACATTCATATGCATATGCCTTAAAATTATCTAGTTAATAATAAATAAAAAAATGCAACGATTTTGCACCAAAATAGTTATTGATATTAAATATAGTAACTTTTTGAATGAAATCAAAAAAATAGTCAGAAAATGAGAAGATGAATTTGATAAAATACACTTAACTTCATAAATACTTTCTTTTCATTTCTTTCTAAACATTTTAATATTCCAACGATGGACAATTTCATTAGTAAATATATCAAATAAAGTAATTTTTATAATTAGAATTAACCATCCTTTATTACATTCAATGGAATGGATGAAATTTATCACATATTTTTAATTAATATTTCATGATTGCTTAAATAAATGAATAAATATTTACAAATAAAAAAAACAAATTAAAAAAATTCATGTAGTCGAGGAAAAGAATCATTTCAAAGAATCATTTTCATTAATGAGGTTCTTCAGATTTATGAGCAAACGCAGAAATTGGCGAAAATAAAGACACATACGACAGATATGGCATACGAATGGGAATTACGACGATTAAAAAAACTTCAGCTAATCCGGGTAAAACAATTCACAGAATCAATGCTTGAACGTTTAAAACGACAAAAATTACGTGGAAAACAATTAAAGAAGGTATCATTTATAGCGGGTATTTATTTAAAGAATTCATTATTTTTTAAATATATTTCCATTGATAATTATCCAAATAATGATATGTTTAAAAATAATGAAAGAAAATGGTAATATATTATAATATGACTAATATTATAATTATATTATAATAGATTATAATATTATAATAGATTATAAGTTGTAAAAAAGTAGATAAACGTTTAGATCTAAATTTTAAGATTAGATTCTATATCTCAATTAACAAAATCTACGATTATGCTTCCTTAATTTAAAGATTGATTTTGTTTTTCTCTAATTTTAAGATTATATGCCAAGTATAGAGCTTTGTTGCATTTTATTTAACAAATGTAAAATTAAAATATATTTCGAATATTTAAGATTAAAACAGATGACGGGAAAGAAGATGTAGAAGAAGAATTGGACGATGAATCAGTTACAGGTGAGCAATCTACCGATCTCTTTCAAAATACTGCATCGAATCAGCAATTGCAAGAAAAATTGGAGATATATGGTCATTACAACAGCCCGAAATTCCAATCAAAATTAATGATAATGCGGTGAAAAGTGATGAAAAATTAAATGATGAATTATTCATATTTGATATGCAGGTATTAATTAAATTGCTAAATTTTTTTCTCATTAAATTTTTGCTATCATTTACATTCTTTGTACTTTTTATCATTTTTTACTCAATCATTTTATATCGTAGTAATTTTTAATATACTATTAATAATAGCATTAGATAATATAATATGATATTAATAATCATATAATGCTTTTTTGTCTGAGAAAAAAGGAAGGGAAATAATGGAAATAATTGCTTAAACTTTCATTTTAATCATTTAATAGCTAATTGATTGTTTAATTTATAAAAATAAAAATTAGAAAAATTAATATTAAATACTATCGCAAATATAGAAAAATGAATAAAATTATTTTACTACCAATTAAAATGAGGAAATTTCTACTAAATATTAGTAAATTTATTCATTTTTGCAGTTTTTTGGTGAAGCCGGTGAATGTGTATTACGGAATAGAAATACAGCTGATCTTATTAATAGGACAGGTATTATTACAAATGATATCAAAATCATAATGAAACTGGTGCAAAATTCACAAAATTTCATTACCAAGGTAATCTAATTTGCTTATTCCAAATTACATACGAAACGAAAAAGAAGAAGGAATGAAGGAAAGATATAAAAAGTTAATTATATATGAATAAAATGGAAATTATGCTTGTAAAATATGCATATTAAATGCATACTTTCCAAATAAATGTTAAATTCATTTTTTTTAATTTATAATAAGAATTTGATAATTTTATCTTTTAACAATCATTTGTATAATGTAATTTGCAAATGCTCATTTATGATATATTTTTGTTTATGATATCATTTGAAGCATTTATAGTAGTTATTGCAAACTTTTGCCGTTTTTTGTCTGTTGCAAATTTTAAAATTTGCTCTTTGTACTGTACATAGACTTTTTCAAAAATTTTAAATTTATTTTCATAAATTTTATAACAATATTTCTCAGTTGATTAGCAAAATGAACAGGTAGTTAGAAAGATTTTGATTAGCTTTCGTCGCTTTGTTCAAATTTGTAGCTTACAGCATTGAAGCAAAAGCATATTATTTCGCCGGCAATATGATAAATTATATCAAATCTTTTCCTGTGTAAGTTACATTTATAATTATTTAATCGTTGGATTTCAATATGTATTATTGATATTACAATATAGTTATAATAATCGATAATTTGTTCAAGAGTAGAGATTTGATAATTTTTATTTTTGATAGATTGAAAACAAATTTAAATTGTAAAATATCATAATAGTTTTGTATTCAGGAAAAAGTCAATCTCAGCAATAGCATCTAATCATACTTCGATGCCTTATTTATATATATCAGCAAATGTAGCTAATATGCCTGAAGAAACAGCTCTTACTCCACTTGTTGCCGATTTTTTTCAACAAATACTAGAAACTTTACCTCAACATATTCCTCAACAGGTATTACTTGAATTTCTCAAGTAGAATTATTTAACTTTCGTAAATTTTTAAATTTCGATATTTTATTAAATTATGAATTACAGGAATTATCAGTCATAATGTGCATTGTGTTAATATTCTTTAATTATATATTTGAATATTATAACATTTTATAATTTTAGTCAGAAAATGAAAGTGATACATTCAGTATGGCTGATACGGAATCATTATTATTTGATTCCAAATTGATGATAAATATGTTACTCTCAATAACGATTCAATCGAGTTCACTTCGTTTTGAAGCTCACCAACAGTTTGATCCAATTCATATCGTACATTATTGTTTACTACTTTGCTTAATTTTGATTTTACACAACTTTCACATATAGACGAATTTCTTTTCATCAATATATTTGCTATCAATATTCATTTCAATCAATTATTTATGGTTCTTGCTAATCTTTTTGATTGAATAATGAGTTTCAAGAATAGAGAATATAGTATTATATATATTATATTATTGAAATAATAACACATACATATCTTATATATATTTATATATTCATAACAGAACGATAAACTTATTTTTGATAAATTTTTATATTAAAAGATTTCCTTTTTCTTTATTTACATTAACCTTTTAATAAAAAGCATGTATGTCATAATGCTATTAGCTACTTTAATAATTTTAAAACAATCATTAATTTTATTTATTCAAGGAATTATTTCAGAGAGCTGGTGCAATGGATCTTTTATTACGATTACCATCATTAAAACTTGTTGCAACAACTCATAATGATGCCATCAATAATGGTTTAGATATTTCATTAAGTTTACGATCATTTTCTGTTTGCTTTTATAATCCTCATCAGGTTCAGGTTCAATTTATTCATTTTTTTTTTTAAACATTTCCATTCTAATCAAATACTGTTTTATTAAAGTGAAACTAAGCAAAAAGTTTCATTAGCCATATTCATATTCAATCAATCACTTTAACAGCATTGATATTATTATTCCATAATTTATGCTAGCAATCTTTCCTATGCATTTAATAAATTAAATTAATTAATTTTGAGAATTTCATAAAATACTATTATTTGGCAAATTTTTTTTTCATATAGCCTTCTGCATTGGATGCATTTACACTTACATTAGATAAATTCACTGTTGGTATTTCACGTACGAGCATATTTCTTCGTGATAGATCACTTGTTAAGGTTTGTCTTATTAATTAAATTTATTTATATAAGTAAAAGTAAAATTTAACATTGATAATTTTACTTGCATTATCATATTGAATCGATCATCCCTTCTCCTAGCTTTGATCATATCTTGATGAAAAAGGCAAAAGGAGTGAATAAATTTTACAGATTGCTTGTACAATCGATATTGGCCAAGCATCTATTGCGTATGATATGCGGAAACTCTCTGACCTAATCACTTTCACAGATCCATGGTATCGTAGAAAAACTATGCAACGCCTTCTACTGAAACGTTATCAATCTTCAAAAACCCAAAGTACCGGAGCTGGTCGATTTCTGTATGTTATTACAGCATAATCAATTTAAGGAAGAAAATATTACAAATTTCAATAAACGAATATTCCTGAAAGGACTTTTTTTTTGCTTGATCTAAGTTTTTACATTTTTCAAATCCATTTTTAATATTTCCTATTATATGTAACTATAAGATCAATTTTTTGAAATTTAATAGTTCAAAACGAAGGACTAAAATGATGGATAAATTAACGCTTGAAGCATCAATAAGTGCTCATTGGGAAGCTTTCAAAGCTAAAATTCAAATGTCTAGTGCAATGGGTGAAACAAATTGGATAATTGAGAAAATTTCTGCAAAAATTACATTTTATGTTAGTTTTGCTATATGTAAATTGGCCGGAAGAAAAAAAATTTCGATTATTATTATTATTATTTTTTGAAATGATACTACAAAGTAGCACTGATTAATTTCTATGTTTCTTTGAAAATATCGTTTATATAGAAATATTTTTGTTGTTTCCTTTAAACAATATTATGAATTTATTAATTTTTGCTTTTACTTTTATTTAAATTAGTTAATTAGACAAGAAAGAGTACCATAATTATAAAATTAATTCGTTTTGAATCGTACAGATATCATCGGTCTATTTCATTTTTGCTAAATCTAAGAGAAAAGATAAAAATATTTCTCACTTTTTATCTTTAAATTCTAGTTTCAACCATTCATAGAACGACGGCTGAATGTGTATTTTGCCGTATCACTTTTGGAACATGAAGCAAAAGGTGGTGCTATTTCTGGATCTGTACGACTTTTCAATGTCGAAACCGATTTCAGTTGGATATCACTTTGCAATGTTCGTTCATTTAATCATTTTCTTTCACATGATTGTTAAATTTTCTAAAGTAACAAAATAATTTAAAGAAAGTAAAAAAAAAACCAAGAGAAATTGGAATCTGTTGTATTTTTTTAGAAACCTACGTCATTTTCATCGAAGATAAATTTTTCAAAATTGGAAATGCGGATTTTTGGATGGATCGTGTAGTCATTGTTGCATTACTCGATCAACCATCTATTCTATTCAATGATGAATGGAAATTAGACAATGATCGCGATGGAAAAGTATATGAGAAATTTTATAGATAAAATAATTTAGAAGCCAAAAATTTAAAATATCCAAATTTTATAAATTAAATCAAATAAATAGTTATGGATTAAAAATTAATTATTCAAATTTATTTCCAAGAAATTTTTGGAATTCTTACTTTTGTGTCAGTTTTTAAAAGCTCATTAGAAAGACAAGAGAATGAATGATCTATCATAAATTGTATGGAATGGTTTTAACTTAACTGATTGATAGATAAAAGAAGCAACGATAATGTTTAACGCTATTTTCAAATATTCTAAATTGCAAGCTATTATTACTAAAACTACATTTTACAATATTGGTAACATCATCCAAAAGCTCAATGTTTTCTTCCAGGTATCTATTTTTTTAAAACACTTGCCTTAATTAGATAGGCTTAATATTTTTCAAGTAATAGATATGCTTATATACTACAAAATGCAAGTATTAAGAATAAAAATTGAGCATAAAAATAAAATAAATTTAGGAACAAATACAAGAAAGTCGTACGTTGCTTAATCTAAAAATGGAATGCCATTATCATTACCTAAAAATGAACAAAACCGTCAATTATGTTTCATTGGGCGACGATTCTTGATTTGGTCACTGATATACAAATGAAAAATGAGGCATTTCCGATGCCTAATGATAACAATGGAAGAACAATCATTAGTGGACGATTTATCTCAATTGGACAGCAAGCTTCATTAGTTCTAATGGAAGGTGAAATTACAGCAAATCGGTTTGTAATTTATGAAATCACTTCTTCTTATAATCAAAAAAATTGATATATCATAATTAGATTCGTATTAAATTGGATTATTCTATTTTAAAATATTGTTGTATTTTAATCGGAAAATTCGAAATTATTCTTTTTATATGCGTTTAATTCTGGTCCGAAAATATTCAAATCAAAAAAGAAAGAATCAAATGAAAAATTAGGTAAAATTGAAATAGGAAGTGAAGCAAAAATACTAATGAAATTAAAAGTTAAGTGAAGAAAATTGTATCAAAACTTTTATTCAAATGAATATACAAACTATTAGCAAATTGTTCATATCCAATTTATTCCCTTATTTTATCCAGATGGGCACTTTTTTATCTAAATCAGCCAATATTAATTTTCTCAAATGCTGCACAATATACTTTTCTTGACAAAAACAAACTGTCGGGATTGATTTATTCGAAAAATTATTGCTCAAATTGAGTGGTGTAACAGAAGAAAATAAATTCCGCCAAGCTAATTGGACAAGTGTCATCTGTAAAGTAGAGGCTCGTTATTTTTTAAATATTATAAAATTAAAGTTTTTGTTCAAACGAAAAAAATGCGATAATTAAACTTATAAAAATTGATTAAACCTCTAAATATCGGTTTTCTTACTTAAAATCTTGCGATAAATTAATTGGTACCATTATTTTGGATCAAATTTGAGCAGGAAAATTTCATAAAATATTTGACAAAATTCTAAACATTACCATCTACATAATTTTTCGCCTAAATGCGTTTCTTAATTAAATCAGACAAAATGTCGAAATATTTTGTTTTTAATTCAATAATCTCGTATTCTAGAATGATATTTTTATGAAGAATAACAGTTTAAATTTAGTTGGCTTTTGTCGCCGATTTTCTTTAACTGTGACAAAGATTGGGAGTACTTTCTGCCTTTTAGTGGTAGCATTCAAAACTTGGATAATTAAACGATAAGTTTGATAATACACCAACAGACCCTGTGATTACAATATCAATAATAAAAAATATTTTAATGACGATATCATAATTCAAAGGAAAAGGGAGACTACATAATGCCTGATATGCCCATTTCAACGAACGTCATTGAAGTATACCTTTTCAAGTGGTTTTGGTGATTAGAACTCTTCTTCCACATAGATGGAGGATTCTGGTCCAATTCCGCGACTACAAGAAATAGTGCCTTTGTTACAGAATGAGCAAGCATTTTCAGCCTACATTTTATATTATGGTAAATCCGCACGTAAATATATGCCCAACAATATTAAATCTAGAACAAAGGAAATATTGATTCCTTGGTTCTTTCCACGATTTCAACGATTGCCTTGAAAATTGATCTTCATAATATTATTTTAACTTGATTATCATGTCTTCAAATAATTCTGGTGAAAGATGTCTTGATTCAATGTAAGAGTTTATGTTCCGTTTCTCCAGCGTCATAAAAATCAAACTTGCTCGAAAGATGCACAAATTCAAAAATGCCTAATGTTATGCATCGATGAACCATTGGCGCAACTTTTCTTATCAATGCAAGATCCAACTAAACGTCGATCAATAGTGCTTGAGCTTTTCGAGTGATTTCTTTCATTATCCAATTCCTAACATAGAGAAGTTTCGAATTATTTTATGGATTCATTGACAAAATTATATTATGATGCTATATTCCGATTGCTTAATACGTTAAGAAAAAATTGCCAATTTCATTTCGTAAACATATCATTATTAAATATAAATAACGATAATTCTTCCGTAATTTTTGATTATATTTTCTAGATTACCTGCAATGGATTCTATCTTTACAAGCAATCAAAAGATACATATTCATTGTGAGAAACTACGAGATGTTAAATCTGAAGTATTTTCCTTTTCCATTTCAAAACATTCCTATAAATTTAGTAGTGATGAAGATGAGATTTGAATCTACGAAATAATTGGATTTATCAGAATTTTTTGCATTCATTCGATGCAGATTCTGTTCATGTTATTTATTTGAAGAATAAATAAAATGCATACCAAAGCTTTATTAGCTATCATACATAGGTCTGACAAATCTGAAATGCATTTAATGAGAGTAATTTTGCCGGAAAGAAAAATTTTGTATTTTTCATTTCTCTTATGGCTTAGCTTTTTTACTTTCCCTTTGACCTTCTCTTCAGTAAATCTGACATCGTTGGAAATGCTAATATTAGATAACCTATTTTATTTAGGTCCTATGCAATGTTATATGTGATTTCTACCATCCGTTAGGTGTGCAGACTGATTTTACAACCCAAATAAATTTTCTTCCTGAATTACTTCGATCCTATTTTATTGAACAGGTTTCTTATCATATTATTTATTAATTTTCATTGCTATAACTTTCTCCCGCAAATCCAATAAATATGTAAAGATAAAAGCTTGAAAATAATTTTAAGAAAAATGGAAATTATCCGATAAGTTGCGGGAAGATAAGATTAACATGCATATTTTTGCATTCAGGATAAAGAAGTTGAAAAGGAAATGAGAAAATTATCGAGCGAAAAACAAACAGAAAAAGATAGAAGTAAGAAAACTGATCAGCGGCAGTATATTTGCAAACAATGGAAAGTAGATCCAAAATACTTTTCATCGACAAAGTCAAATGGGATCCGCCAGTTATCGATGAAATTTTACGTAAGCTACAAGTAAGCTTTTGAACTATAAGGAATATGGATAATCCTGTAATGATTGCTTAAAATGAGGAAAAACGTTGATTGTATCATCTAATTCAATCTTTAAGAATAATAGGCCTGAAGAATAACGCAGAGAAACTGCTCAAAGTGATGGATTAACAAAGATTTCAATACTTTCGAATATTTAATTCAGAAACCTTATTAAACAGGCTTTTTCTTAGCAGTTTTAGTGACTCAATAATTGATAATACATCTTCCTATTTTTCAAACACATAAACAAGTTCAGCTCTTGATGCTCACATCGATCCTGGTTAGAAATGATGAGCATTGCTCTTACTTCAGATATTCGATCACCGAAATACCATACCCAAAGTTATACAAAGATATGTAATGGATCACTGCGATATTCTTGCATCGAAAGCTCTTTTTTAATCGTAAAAGCTGCGAAAGAAGCTTCAGTAAAAGTGATCCAGCATCCAGTCATCTTTAACGGATGATGGTATAATAGTAATAATATGACACAATATTTGTTCAATTTTCATTTGTTGGTAAATAAAGTAAAACAATAAAACATATTGGAAACATGATCAAAATGTAACAGATCTACCCTGAAGTAAACATTTCAAGATATGCCAAAGAGCGCAGATGGGGTTAAAAATTGAGCATATATCTCAGAAATTTCAAATGTTTCAAATGGTTTATGACCTATAAAGTTATTTTTCTCGGCTTAATCGTAAAAATTATCAAGCTTTTTCATTCGGAAGAATGAAAAATGAATCGTTTTAGATTTAGTCGCATTAAAATCACTCAAATGTTTGTACATGTTTGAAAAAAAAGTGCTAACGAAATTAAAAGACATTACGCAACGACGGTTAAGTTGAATTTATTTGAAAGCGATATGTATTAAGTAGGAATAGTCAAAATTTCATGTTTATGGAGCTTTATCCAATTATTTCCAACAGCGAAACATGGCTTTAATTAAATTTCACTCAGTCTATTTAAATTTATAGCACCGTCAAAGATTGCGAAATCCGTAAGGAATCACTAATATCTTTTAGTATGCTTAAGGAAAAGCTAATAATCGCTACTTAACAAAGGCAGAAATACTATAAAAAATGTACACATTCAAAAATATTTTATTCATTGTAAGAATGTTGATAACGGTTTTTCTGCTATCCAATTTTCGTTCATTAATCTTCGATCAAGCGCTTCATGTAGTTGTTTCACTGCTTTCAAACCAATACTGATCATTTCTTCTAAAACTGTACAAACAGCTATGTTTACATGCAAATGTTATGTCGTTCTTATTTTTTCAAAGTTTCCTCTATATTTGAAAATCGAAAATACTTTTAATTGAATTTCAGATTAAATTGGCTGAACTGTGATAGCTGAATATGAAATAGTTTATAAATTAGGAAAGAATCGCGAATACGTCTTGAATCCCTAGCTACATTAAAATCATATACAAATCCTTTGCAGAAAAATGCCAATATGTAAGTGTTTCACCATGACAATAATAAATGAAAAAAGAGAAAAAATTTAGAAACAGAAATGCTAACCAAATGAATCTATTTCAAGAGTACCACCACCACATTGCCTCATGAATGTAATTACGCAACTATCATGTTTCAATGAAGGCTGATTACTTTTCTGAAAATGTTGCTCTTTTATATCCTCTCTTATCTGAGCTTTTTCACAGTTCTTTTTTCCATTAGATTTAAGAGTGAAGAAAATTAGCTCAATAGAGATATGCTTGGCATAATCAAATTCGATACAATTCTGTATCTTGGGAACACTGAACATATTATTCAGACGATCTAAACTTTAAATAAGAGTGTGATGCTTAAAACAAAAGTTCAAATTAAACATACATCGTGATCGTTGCCAGAAACAAATTGTGGAGCAACAGCAATCCAAACAGATGTGCGAGTGCATGCTTCTTCTGCCAATGAATTGTCAACAATTTTAGCAGTTCCAAGTCTATTTACACTGACAAACAAAGGGACTCTGCAACAAATAAGAAACACTGTATAAATCAAGACTTGATTGGAAAATAATTTGACTACAGATATTATTTATAAATTCTGCACTAATAGATTTTTGCTTCAGAAGTTTTCTAATGACGAAGGTGATAGATAAGAGAAAATAACACAAATGCATTTATCAATCTCATTATCCTAAAAGAGTTTAAAACAATGAGTAATACGAAATAAATACGAAATAAAACTTATTAAAGAAATCAGCAACGGCATCTCTTTCAAAATCGAAATCTGTATATTTGAAGTTTCATTATTTATCCTCTAATGATTGATAAATTTTATTTTTCAATTCCATAAAAAAAAAAATACCTTGATACATCTAATTTCCATACGGTATTGTCGTCCGGCAAATCAACTGTATACTTTCCTTCATCGGCTGGTCTAATTATAACTTGGCTAATTTCCGTATCTTTCAACGCTGCCTTAACCTAAAATTGTGGATAACATATGGTGAAAAAGTACGCCAAAAATATTTTTCAATTCTTTAGCTTGTAGTTATGAAACCTGCCGTATCTGATTTGAAGCTTCTAAAACTACTGCAAAAAAAAGAAAAAATATCTCTAACCCTAAACCTGCTGCATCGATGACATTACCATCACACTGCAAAAGAACGATATCCACAAAGAGTTTCCACACATGCATCGGAGATAGAATTAACCTATGAAAATAGCTTAATGATAAAAAAATATCACAAAGGAATCCAAAATTTTAGTGTTGAAAAAGAATAAATTTCTGTCCTTATATTTTGAAATCGTTATATATAATTGATATATTCTCATTTTTATTTATATCATAAAATTACTTTTCAAGTCTGGAAGGACATAATTATTATCATAAGCAGCATCCAACGCTGCATTCAATTCATCAGCGAACTCTTCACCACCACGGCCTAAAATTATCACAAATTCTGCTACTTATTTTGAAGAGAATGATTGCTGAATATTATGGATTTCACGTTTCATATTAAAATCGATATGCTTCACTATCCTTTCTTCAGTTTATTATTAATAATCAAAATCAAAAATTTTTTGTAAATCTGTTGCAATTATTTAAAAAAACCATTTTACTACCTAAAATATCGTAAACAATCCTAATCTAAATTATTTCATAAATTTTCCCATGGTAAAATGGAAATTTAATTTGAAGTTAATTTAGACTTAAGAAAAAGGCCAATTAATCAGTGGTTTTTACTCTCAAACATTCTATAGTTACTCTCGACAATTTAAGCTAAAAATTTCATATTCATTCAGTATTCCAGGTACAACTGAAGGATAACAGCAATAACAATATATTCAAGAATAGAGGTAGGACGTGAACTTATTTCGAGAATGCCTACTCCTCTGGTGGAGGATACATTTGCGCAATGCTGAGAATAATCTACATCTTCAATACTTAAAATTAATAATTAAAAGTGTAACTTTTCTGCATACCAGCAAAGAGTGGAGTAGCATTTGCTGAACAATCAACAAAGAAATTTAGCCGATTCCGGTAAAGAGCCACATTTTCCACATTGATTAATTCAGCTTTGACACCAATTAATAGATCAGTTGAACCTATTCGAACACGTGCTGAACCATTTGTTGTTGCTAAAACACCGGTTTGGACTGTTACTGGCCGATAATCGAACGGACTATAATAAACGACGAACAGAACAATAATAGTGACTGCGAAATATCAGAATAAAAGAAAATTATTCCGAACTGGATTGTGATGAGTTTACAAAGTTTTCCCTTTAAGAAATTGAAGCGGCAATTTGCTTGGTGTTATTTAAGAACTAACTATAACTTCTCCTTTCCTCACATTAAATATAAGATCAAAAAGATATTGATAAATCGATAGTTTCTAAGACAAAGAAAATATCTAAAAATAGAAAACTTATCTGTAATTCCAAATAAAATAATGGATTACAAATAATTTGCCTAAAATAATTTGAAATCATCCGTAACGTACTCACCTACGTCCATCAGATCGTAAACCTTCCTGCGCTCCATGTATTATAAATACTTTTTCCGCTTCACTTAACCGAACTTCCATTTTCTAAAGTAAATTTCGAATTTAGAAAAAATTAAAACATCAATGCTCAAACTATTATACAGAAATTTTGAACTTTCTGGAACCATAAAAACACCGTGCTATCAATCCGAAACTTAAAAGAGCAGTACTTAATACTCCACAAATGTCATAACTTGATATCGTACAAATACTGCACATCACATCTATTACGAGAAATACGACAAGTTACAAAGAACCACTTCGGTGTCAAGCATGGACAATAATCCAACGGCACCATTCGATACCATAACCCGTCTACCATATCCGCACCATATCAACACTGTAGTTTGATGCCATACGAATAGTAAAACTACATTTACCAAACCGCGTTTTACCCCGGTCCGAACATATGAACAATTGAATGCAATTATTAAATTCCAATTTTCAAATCCTAATTTTTTTGGAAAGCCTGGATCAATAGGATATATTTCTTCTGGATATTTAGTGAAGAAGTAGGATTCGTAGTGCGTTAAAGATCTTTTATTAATACGGTGAAAATTTACCGTAGAAGGAGATTGAGAAACAATCAACCGATATGTAGGATATTAGATTCTTTTATTTAAGACGATTAGATCAAATTATCATGATTATGATAAAAATAGGGCTATGATGATAATTTTTCTCATGATTTATTGTTACAAGAGACAAATGATAATATCATTTTATTCTCATTCAGTAATTAATTTGTTAGAGTAATTAATTTGTTTTTTTAAATATCGTTTTTTTTTTTTCTACTTTCATTCAATTAGATTAATATTTTATTCAATGCCAAATTCATAATGGGATTATTGAAGTGTATTTAGACTTGGCTCAATATTATTCTCAGGCTTGGCTTGAATGTTGAATGAACGTAGCTCGTTCTTCACCATCACGACTGTAGAGAATTGTATGAACATTTGAACCGTATCCAAATGAATCTTCTCCATCGAAGACAAGTTGGTCGGGTGGTGATGAAATACCATGTCCACGAGCTACAATCTGTAAACAAAAAATAAATTTAACAAAAAAAAACGCAAACTTATTTAATGAAAAAGTTCTAGAATTATCATTTTTAATTCTTTTTTTTAAATATTAAGTTAATCTGAGTAAGTTCGATTTTTATTTTATTTTATATTTTATTTTAATTTTATTTTATTCTATTAAATTTCATTTTTTTCTTTTTATTCAAATTATTAAGCTATCAATTTAATTGAGAGTTAAAGATTTGACAAATAGGAAAGTATCGTTTCAGATTCGATATGATTTTCTTTGTCAGTTTAGAATATTTCGAGAATCGAGAATGTTCATTGCACCGTATAGCTTTTTAATCTTTTCCTTTTTATTTTAATAATTTTGATGCGTTGATAGACCTTAACACTTTTTCCAGGTTTAAGAACGAAATCACGAGGAACGTATATATGATTTCTTTCTTTCCATCAATTTTTCTTTTCAATTTCCATTCGCCAATCGATTCTTCCTTAGCACGATGCGTATTTTGAATTATAATAAAGATGCCATCAGCGGATGTTTCCTATAAAATGTTCATATATTAATAATAGCATGCCTTTGTTTATCTTTTAAAATTTCTACTATTTGATCAATTTTCAAGTGCAGAACGAAAAAATTAAAAAACCTGAATGGAAACATTCCCTTTGGCTGATCGTTGAAATGATGTACGAGATGCTGCTTCACCTTTCGTAACTCTCATCATTTCTATAAATTTTCGGATTCATAAAATTAGCAATGTATGAAAAATTTTAATTTACAAAAGAATCAATCAATTCTTCAGAAATTAAAAAGATTTTTATGGTAACTTCTTAAAATTTAATGTGAAGCGTAGGGATAGCATATAATTAAATTAATTCTGCAAATTTTAACTGTTATTTCTTTAATTATAATAGTGGAACTTAATTTTTAGTTGATCTAATATTAGAATCTTACGTTTCACCGGTCCGAAATTAGCTTTTTATTTTGAAATTAAAAATTTATCTATGCCCTTGTTAATTTGCTATTGTAAAACTTTTTTTTTGAAAATTTTCTCGATATATCAAGAGATTTTATGATATTGGTGAATCTGAAAATTGCGAAAATATTGGATAGTCTTTACCAACAAACTAACCAGTATCTTCTCGATGAGTTAACTCATGAGTACGAACAACCTGCTCTACCAGTTGACGTAATCCAGCACGATTCTCTTCACCTTCTAGCATTTTCCGATAAATTGCTATTTCGGCATCTAATGTCTGCAAAAAAAAGAAAAATCGAAAAAGCAATGAAACTAGCATGTTTGCAGTTTTGAACCTATTAATTCAGATATTATTTGTTTGCTTGGCAACAAACTTTTGTTTTAAAAAATTCTATTTTATAATACGAGTTATGGGTACAATATACTTATGAATGTTGAGTTTGAAAAATTGATCGATGCGATTTATGAGAGAATAGGAAAATTAATTGATAAAATTAGTTATTTATCAAGTGACCTGTTTAGTATCAAGAAGCATTTGAAGTTCAACCATCAGAGCTTGACACTCTTCGCGCATTTTTCGAATTTGTGCATCACGATCATTTAGTGCTGCTTCATATGAACGTTGATCATCTTCTAACTGATAGTTGAGTTCTTGAATTTGTTTTTCAAGTAAAGAATTCTGCAATCATTTCATTTATTTTGAATATCAGTAAAATAGCCATTGTTTATGGCATAGTAATATATACAAAATTAATGTTTATTAAAAATTGTATTTCTTTTGTATTAGATGATGCCAATCATTGTGATAAATTTTGATATGATATCGATTAATTATTTATATCAATTTACCATATTTATATTAATTTTATAAATGATATACTTACTCGTCCTTCTAAATCAGCCAGTTTACCGCGAAGATCAGCAAGTTGTGTACGTAATCTCTTCACTTCTTCCTTAGCATAACCATGTTCAATGCTTTGTCTTGCCGATTGAGTTTGAATTTCTTGTACTTTTAAACGATACCATGATTCCATATCCGTACGATTGACATTTGTTATCTAAGGTCATTTGAATAAATATTTGAAATAGAGTAAAGAAATAAAATTGATAATATATGTTCTATAATAAGTTAAAATATGATAACAAATTAAGATATGAATTGAAATGAAAAATTTATAAATGAAGGAACCTGATCATATTCAGCGCGAATATCTCGAATTGCGGATGCTAATTCATTCTTAAAGAATTCTCTATTCTCGGGTGTAGTATCACGAGCAGCAAGACTTTGTAATTCACGTATCTCCTGTTCATGAACACGTCTGATGAAATCAATTTCTTCCAATAATGTTTGCACTTGATTCTGATGATCGATACGATTCAACGTTTCTTGGTCTACATCCTTCAACGTTTTATTTTAGCTCTCTCCATTGTTTACCAAAAACAGAATCTAACATTAGTCGTATTATCATCGAATATTTCTTACAATCGAATTCAAGATCTTAAGTTATTATGATAAAAATCTCGAATTATTATGCTAATATGCTAGAGCATATCCCAAACTGTGAAAGCAAAACAAATGACATACTAAGTTTATATTTTCTAGGCATCGTATTAATATATACATATATATTAGCTACTACAGTATTATTTAGAAATTGTTAGATCATTTCAAGATTGAACCTTAATTTTCTAACTTTTAAGCTATTACATTTAATTCCAGGATTTCGAATGTAATCGAATTAAGATGGGATAATTATTAATTAATTGTAAGAAATTAAATTTTATAATTTTGAAATAATACCTAACAAATGATATAAATCGAATAACATTCTTCAATTCAAGAAAAAAAAAAAAAAGATGATTTTATGAATGAGAAAAAAAGAATGAAATTTGTTAAACAAACAGTTCGTGTTCTTTGTAATTCTCCCAACAACTGTTGATTATCTTTTTGATACGCATCACTTTTCTTCTAATTCCGTAATACGACGTCGCAAGGTGTTAATTTCAGCTTCAATTTGTGAAAGTCGTAAAAACATATCGTCAATTTTCTTATGATCTATATCACATGATCGTAATGCATCGTCATATCTATAATATTATGATAAGTTTTTTTTTTTGATAAGTTCATTTTAAGTTGGACATATTCCGTTGAATGAATGAAATAAAATTGATTCGCGATCAAATAAATTCCCACAAATAATGAATAATATCCGATATAAACAATGAATGTTTTGGCTACATAAAGATTGATAAATTTTTTTTTAATTAAAAAAATAAAATAATTTTATTCGAAATAAAAACAAAAAATTGGAAAAAGAAAGGAAGGAAAATAACTTTTATAAATTTTATAAAAATGTACCTTTTCCGATATTCAAATAATTCATCCTGCATTTTCTGAATTTGCTTTTCCAAATCATTACGCTGTTTTACTGTTTCATTGATAAGTTTAGAAGCATCCTGAAAATGATAACATTATATTTAGAAATAATTGAATCATAAAAGTTTGATAAATCATTTATTATCAATCTTTGTATTCTTTATATGATGGAATCAAATTAAATCATAAATATGAATGGAAAGAAGAAAATAATTTTATGATAATCAGATGAAAAATTCTTACTGAAATTTCTCTTTCATACATTTGTTTAATATTAAAAGTATCTTTTCCCCATTTGCCACGAAGAAGATCCAAATCGGCCGCTAATTTTCTATTTTGTGCTTCCAAAAATCGAACCTTCAAATAATATTTTTATTTCGAATTTTATTTATTTTTGATATAATTTAATGAGCTAAATTAGACGATTAATTTCATTAAAGCTATAAATAAGAATTTATAATTTCATTTATATTTAAAATTTGAAATTGGCTTCATTTGTTTTCTTTTCCTCTGAACTTATCATTTTATTAATCGATTTAATTCGATTATTCATATCATATTCAGTTTACCGGTAATTCAATTTAACTATACTATAGATTATAATTCATAATTAATATCAATTTAAAAACTTTAAATTATTAATAATCAATCAATTGCATTTAATAATATCAATACAATAAATGAATATATTATATATTCATCGTTTGTCATATGATCATTTTAATTTAAATTATTATCCAATTCTTATCTTTAAAATGGCATATAGAAATATTCTATGATTTTTATCATTAATTCATTAGCATTTATCATATAATGCAGAATGTTTGTTGTAAAATCTTTTAGTATCTCATCAATTGCAATATTTTATCAAAATTTTAAAAAATAAAAAATTATCGAATATTCTACAAAAAAAAATTCTATACAAATTGAAATTTGAAATAAAAGAAAATTATGATTTTTTCTCTTAAGCAAAAATGTAAACTAATTTTAATTAATTTTTTACAGTTTCAAATAATAATCTCCAATACAATAATAATAATAATGATAATATATAATAATAATAATAATAATAATAATGATAATAATAATAATAATGATAATAATAGATAGATAGTAATAATGATAATAATTCTTGTCTAAGAAAAATAAATTCTCTTCGTAATATATAAAATTTTGCAAATTTAAACTTCTTTCTGAAGTGTACCAGCTAATCTATTGATACTTTCGGAATTATTTTGTAAATTTTACACAAACATTTATATTACATGAAGTGATAGGAATTAGATAATAAATACATATTATCAGTTAATAATAATAATAATAATATTATTATTATTATCTAAGCATTATTATTTCAAGGATAATTTCAAATTATCATTTGTTTATTGTTATTTTAAAAATATTTCATTCATTTCTTCTTGAATGAATAAATATTTTCTAAAATTCATAACTTAAAATGACTAAACTTTTAAATATATCAATTTTCTCTTTTTCCTTTTAATTCATAAAATTTGTCATTTTCAAGAGCAATTACAATTTAAACTTATTTTTATCAATTATATCACTATCAATATGATAAATTTAAAACTTATGACTTATAGTAATATCATTAACTTCAAATGGGATAGTATAAGAAAAGAATGAAATAAGTTAAATTTTAAATGTGAAATATTTGATTATTATATAGTTTTATCAGCTAAAAATTGTTTCACTGATACAAAGTGAGGCTAAGAAATCAATTGAATGATCGATTGATTGATTGATTGATTGATTGATTATAATAAATTTTTGGAAAATTTAAATTTCCTTAAAATACTCTTTGAAAATTTGCAATTTATTTGGCTTACTTTTTCAATATATGTAGCTAAACGATCATTTAAATCGCTCATTTCTTTCTTTTCACGTTCACGGCTATCACGTATGGTAGATGCAGCATGTTGACCAAATGGTGATGCACTACTTAATATTCCGGTATTTGTTAACGATGTTGTCGATCCAACTTCCGTAACAAACTTTATGGTACGACCATTTGTAACTTAAAAATAAACAAATAAACAATTAAGCGATAATTGATTATTTAATAATTTTTGATATTTTTTTTTTAAAACATATTATATTTTAAAAGTTTAATTATTTGTTTACTTAATGAATGAACTTTTTTCTTTTCTAAATTAAAAAACTTGAGATATAAACAATCATTGGATTATCATTGAGAAACGATCGTATGATATCATAACAATAGTCAATCTTTTATTAAAGTATAGGCCAATTTTAATAATTATTGGCTATAGCATTAATTAACTTATACAAGTGTTACAGTATCAATTTAAATAATTGTTGACTAATAAATGCTACAGTATTCAATTAATTTATAAAAAGTATTTTATATACTATCATTATTCACGGATAATATCGAATTATTTCTTTTTTTTCCTTTTTTCCCCTCCGATAATGAATATGTAATTTTTTTTTGCTTAAATTCTAAATTCAAATAATTTAAATTACCAGTTGATTCACGTAAGCGTCCGCCAAGTGGTTTACGTGACATTGGAGCAGGAACAAATGACATGATTTATTATTTCAGTAAATGAAAGTAATAATCAAAGTAAAAGATAGATCTGAAACATTGAAATGATTAATTTTTATCAGTTATCTTTATAATTCCTATGAAAATAAGATAGGCTCAAATTTTTCAGATGCTGAAAACAATAACTATTATTAACAATCCCAACAATTTAAATAATTTCTTTTATATCAGTAAAAAAAAAAAAAGAAGAAAACAACTTTGGTAAACAAAACTTCTATCATATCTATAAAAACTGATATTGTCTATTCATCAGATTATACAAAAATTCCGTCTAGGTTTAATTTATTATTCATTTAGAGATTATTGTTGACAGGAAAAAAAATAAACATTTTTTTCTTTTGCTTTTAAAAGATTATTTTGTTGGTACAATCTTTTCGTTGGATAATTTATTCTTGTCATTTCAACAAATCTTAAATATAATTTAGAGATAGTAATTAAAATATATGTCAGAAAATTTTAAAAATTTAATTTATTTGAAGTATTTGATTAAATATTTCATAATAATAATTAATTAATTAATGCGGAAAGTTTAGGATTAGATTTAATTGAAGTTTTTTTTCTTTTTAATTCTCTCATTTTACGATCATTTGCTTAAAAAAAAAGAATGTTAAAAATTAATTGACTATTAATAAAAATATTCGATTATTTCGATATCATATATGATTTATTCATTTCAAATAACATATACATATATATATATATATATATATATATATATATATATATATATATTGAATATATTTTATGAATGATAATATATTAAAATTAAAATGAAAATTTTGTAACAATTTAATAATATTAAATAAAAATATATATTAAAAAAAAAAGAAATGGATGTTGATTTTTTAAATAATTTAAATTTTCATAGAGTTCATTCATTTTATAAGTGATTTTACAAAAATTAATAATTGTCAGGAATGGCGGATGAAAAAATTGAAAAGAATAAGAAAGGCAAAAAAAAAAAAGAAGAATTATGCACTTCAAATTTATTGTCAATTCTTTTTTTCTCTCTCTCTTCTCTCTCTCTCTCTCTCTCTCTCTCTTTGTCTCGCTTATTTTATTCGAATTAAAAAATTATTTGTTCAATTAAACAAATTTAATTCAATTGAATAATTTAAAAAAAATTAAAATTGTTGAACATTTATAAAAATTAGATAATCTTATCATTTAATTATTTGTTAATTTCTTTTTTTTTTTAAAAAAAATAATAACAAATAATAAAATTAATTTGAAATAAAAAAATTTTAATTAATAAAATTTCTATTTTATTAAATAAAATTAATATTTATTTTTAGTCAAATTAAATTTTTTCCTTTTAAATTAAATAAGTTTTGCTAAATTTAAAAGAGCATTTAAAAAAAACAATTGGAATAAAAAAATAATTATTTTATTAAAAACAAATTATTCATATTTGATAAAATAATACATTAAAGATATTACTGTTCGTTTTTTTCTTTCTCTCTCTCTCTCTCTCTCTCTCTCCTCTCTATTACTAAATCTTTATTGCGTACATTTGTTTTTCATGAAAACATATTTTAATAATAACGGTAAGAACGACAATATTATAAATCTTAGCAATAACAATAACAACAACAATAATAATAATGGCAATAACGATAAAAATTATAATAACACAAACGATAATAATAATAGTAATAGTATTGATATTAATAATAATAATAATAATGAGAATAAATAAAATAGGATAACATGAAATATTTTTGGGATGAGGATGATAAGCAGTAGTGATGTTGTGATACCTCCAATTATATTCCATCATTCCTCTAGTTTCCCATTTTCATGAAGTTCTATACCTGTAACAGGTAAATTCATGTATGATATGACTGTCCCCTATCCTTTGAGCAATAGCCATCCTCCTTTCCTTCTTCAAATAGCTATTTCGTCCAATTTATGCCTCAATAAATCTATGATCAAACAAATTTACAGATAAAAATGTCGAAAATTTTTTTATATTTCTTCTTTTTCTTTTAAAAAAAAAAAAAAAATAATATTATATTAAACAATTGATTATACAAACAAACAGAAGTAAATAGACAGACTGATACATATATAAATATATTCTTTGTATTATTACAGTATAATATTTAGAGAAAAAGCTAATTATACTGTAACCTTTTTCTTTTTTTTTTTTTTAATAGATAAAAAGAAAGTAATAAAATTGATGTTTAATCGTTGTAAAAATTATTTGTTAAAATTTTTTTTTTTCTTTTCTTTGCTTCCTCAAATTATCAATATCTATTCATTTTTTTTATTCCTTCTTTCTCCTATTTTTAGAAAATATTTTGATTATATAGAAATAATCTTTTTCTTATCATTAAATATGTAAAATTTATTAGAAATAAATTGATAAATGAAGTGAAATAGATTGAAGAAAAAAAGAATTGTGACAAATCTCGAGAAGAAGTTGGAATAAAAAAAAAGGAAAGGTAAGGTAAGAAAAAGAGCAAATAAACAAATTAAAAGAAGCAAAATAAATATATAAGAAAAAAAAGTAAGCAAATCAGGTAAAAGTAAGTAAGTAAGAAAACAGGAATTGTACCGATCGGTGGCAAATATCTAATATACGATAAATCTATATATATATATATATTTATAATGGATGAAGAAATTCTTTGCCAAATAGGTTTTTTTTTCTTTTTTCCTTTGATGATTAAACAAAATAAACAATTGGATAATATTTGCGAGCAAATTCCATTTCTTAAAAAAATTTTTTTTTTTTTATTAATTTTGCTTTATAACAAATTTATGCGATCAAATAATTGTACATTTATTATTACGATTAATAGCAGAAATTCAATCATTCAATCAATCAATCAATCAATGGGCAAATCAATGAATAAATGAATGAATCAATGAATGAATGAATCGATGAATGAATCGATGAATGAATGAATGAATCGATGAATGAACGAATGAATCGATGAATGAATGAATGAATCGATGAATGAATGAATGAATCGATGAATGAATGAATGAATCGATGAATGAATGAATGAATCGATGAATGAATGAATGATTAGGCTTTTATTAAAAGGAAGTGAATAGATCGATTGATTAAATTAAAAAAAAAAAAAAAAACTTAATTATGCTTTTCCCGATCTAATTCATAATTATTATGTAAAATATATGGGAAATATGGGAAACAATTTTAGTTAAATATTTAAAAATAAAAATTAATTAATTTTCAAGCAAAAATAATTCTTTTCATTTCAATCGCATATTATTTTTAGGTAAATTTAGCATAAAATATTTGTGAATTTGTTAATTTTTTTCACAAAATTCTGATAATAATAATAATAATGATATACTTATTTTCATCATTTTAAACAATATATTCTCATCATTTTAATCAATATATTCGCATCATTTTAATCAATATATTCGCATCATTTTAATCAATATAATTTTCGTTATTTCAATCAATATAATAATAAAAAAGAAATGATTGAAATTTAAAAATTTGGTCAAAAATGGGGCATAACATTAAAATAGTAATTGATCATATTGTTGAATAAATTTTATTTTTAATACGCGAATTCGTTCCATTCTTTTATTTCATTTTGAAAATTCAATTTTACTAAATAAAAAGTTTCTATTACAAATTTTATAACCTTAATTTTGAAATTCAGAATCTTTTTTGATAATTATTAAATAATAATGATTCATGTAACAGAGAATAATTTCACAGTTAATAGCAAATTCATATGCTTATTTTTATTTTTTTAAATTGCCTTCAATTGAACCAATTAATCTGATTGCATTCACGTTTTGAAATTTACAATAAATTAGAATCCACATTCCATTTGTATTTCACATTAACCATTGCAAAATTTATATTTACATATATTTTTTTTAAATATTATTAGCTTATATTTATGAAATAAAAAAATGTTTTGTTGTATTGAATAAAAATGAATACAATATGTCTATAAATAACAATTTCATTTTTGCATTGTTTTCTAATTCGAAAATTTAAATTTATTTAATTTATATTCAAAAAATATGAAAGTTTTTTTGTGAAATTCAACGAATAATTTTTAAAATGAATTTAGAAAATATTTTAATAAATAAATTTCAAATAATTTATTTTAATTATTATTATTATTATTAATTATTATTATTACTACTATTATCCTATCGAAATGAATAAATCATTTTCAGATTTATAATATAATTCCATTGTATTTCATAAAAAAAAAGGCTTATTTTTCTTTTCTTTTTTTTTTTGCAAATAAATATTAATCAAAAAAAAAGTTATTTTGGTATAAAAACGATTAGTGAAAATTTAATTGCTCAATCATTTCCAATGGAATAATTACCATATAACAATAAAACTTTTTTTAATAAAAGGTTTTTTCTTTTTCTTCTGGTAAGGAAAAATATAAACCGAAGAAGGATTTATATGTACAAAAATGTCCTTCAAAGTACAAATGCATTAAATAATCGAAGAAAAATAAAATTTCTTACTTTTTTTTTTTTTAAAAAATAATTACAATATATTATTTTGTATTTGGATTTATTGATTGACTATTATTTTTTAAAATATATTTGAATTAATTTAATTTTTTTGTTTTTGCTAAAATTAATCTATGAGATTCGTGAAGTTAATCTGAAATAATTATTTCGAGAAAATTAATATTTCTGATATTTTAATTGTGAATATTTATGAAAAAAGTAATTTAGGAGAAATATGTATTAATATGATATTTTATCATTTATAATATATATTAATATGATATTTTATCATTTATAATATATATTAATATGATATTTTATCATTTATAATATGTATTAATATGATATTTTATCATTTATAATATATATTAATATGATATTTTATCATTTATAATATGTAGTAATATGATATTTTATCATTTGTATTTTTATTATTGAGAAAAAGCAGAAACTATTTAATTATTAATTCGGCTTTATTATTCATTAAATATTGTTAAATTAATAAAATATGAGCTAGAAGAATATTTGAAATTAATTTCCAACCATTCGTAATTTAATCATTATTCAAACTTAACTTATCAATCCATTTATTATCACTATAACATATTTAAGTAAATTAACTAAAAGATAAAATCTTGTTTTTCTATTCATTAATAATCGAAACTTGATATACGACGAAATAATAAAATGAATTAGTTATTGAATTAATCAATAATCAAAAATCAACTATCGAAATATATTACTAATATTACTATATTTATTCTAAGACTATAATAATATTAAAAATTTTAGAATTAAAATAAGAATTAAGAAATGAAAAAGAAAAATAAAAAGGATAATTTTGATTTTATTATATTACGAAACTTTTCTTTGCCTTAATTTTAGGAAAATTTCAAAAATTCAAAAAAAAATATATGAAACAATTTTATATTAATTATTATAATTGCTTTTTTCTTTTTGTTCTTTTAAATTTGATTTTAATTAAATTTAATTTGTGCTGTGATTTTAATAACTTAAATAAAAATTTTTATAATTTCCACAATTTCATTAAATACTTTTTTTTCGTTTAGTGATAAATTTTAATAATTTAATGAATGTATTCTTTAATTAGCATTTTTTTCATTCTTCTTATCAATGATTTAATTGATGATTAACATTTTATGAAATAATCATTTTATCATAACATGACATAATTATGATAGGTTTACATTGATATGAATTCGATATTTTTCTTAATTTTATGCTGCTGTAGCTGCCAGTTTAGCAACTTTTTCGTTCGTCGACGTGGACATGGACAATATCCAGCATCTTCACCTGGTGAACCCGGTAAACCAATACTACCACTACTGCCAATATAACCACGTCTACCTAAATGATATTATCGTTTTATTAATCGTTGATAAAATAAAATGCTAATTAAGCGGAAGATATTAGATAAAAACTAATCATGCATGAAACTATTGTTATCAGTAGATATGATTTAGCATTTAAAGAAAAAAAAATCAAAAAGAACTGACCTGGTTGTCCAGGCTCTCCTTGTGGTCCTAATGGACCTTGTGCACCTGGAGTTCCTGGGTTTCCTGGTGCTCCCATAAAACCTTTAGGTCCGATTGCACCTCGCGGACCAGGTTCACCTGTTGGACCTGGACTACCACGTACTCCTTCTCGACCTTGTGGTCCAACTGGCCCATCCTTGCCAGTTGGTCCTGGTTCTCCAATATCACCTGGTGGCCCAATTGGACCAGGCTGACCTGGATGTCCTGGGAGTCCATCATTTCCGGGTGTGCCCTGCAAATTATAATTTTATAAAATTGTTGCAATGGCCGAGTTAAACCGCAATTTTTAGCTTATCTAAAGTATGATTAAACGAAATACTTAAATAAACTATTGAATAGATTAAAACAATGCTAAAATCGAAAATGATTAAAAGTAAAAAAATACTTGTAATCCCGGAGATCCTGGTGATCCCTGGTATCCTGGATGGCCAGCTGGTCCCGGTGGGCATACTCTACATGAACCAAAATCTTTTGTTTCAATTGGTACAGTAATTCCCGGAATGCCAGGTTCACCTGGTGGGCCTGGTATTCCGGGAACACCATCCATTCCATCTACACCTGGTTTACCAGGTGGACCTGGTGGACAACGATTCGATGTATCACAATCTATAATAACTAAGCAATTAATTTCTTTTAAAAACGGAATTTTAACCGAAAAATGAATCAACAATTTGATTGAAATTAATCATTCACATAAAACATACCACATTTTGGATCCGGTGCTTGACGAGCCAAGCGTTTTTGGGTCGTTGGTTGCAACATACGGGCTCCTTGTAGTTCTGTCCAAATTTGATCCTACAAAACTTTTATGCTAAATAATTATTAAATCTTCGAATATTTAAATTCTCGAACATTAATTGTTACTAAAATATGCTGCTAATTTGCCATACTCTTTTAAATATTTTCATTCAACATTTTTTTATATCCTAAAATGAATTATTAAAAAATTGCAAATTACAAATGAATTATCTCAAAACTAAAAACTATGAAATCTAAAATTCTTTGAAAATTATTTCCTGAAAAATGAATTTAGAAGGAATTTATGCAGTAGGAAAAAAAAATTATAACAGAGATTTTTTTTTACAAACCATCAAAATGTTTTAAATCTATGATACAGCAAATTTTACTTTTTAATTTCAACCTTAAAATTGACTGTGAATAATTCTTTTATCCTCATTATTATTACTATTGATAAAAATATTATTTGATTAATTTATATTTTAGACCGGGATATGCCATTATCAATGATTTATATCGATTCCTTAAATAATATCTCCATTATCTTCTTCTATTCCTCATCCAAATCATTTTCAAATTTTGTGCCTAATATATTTGGAAATACATCAAATATTTAAATAATTAAAATTTCGTTTATTTCTAAATTAAATTTTAATATCTTACAATTTTATGATATATTTAAATTCATCTATTCTATTGTTCTTCGTTTATTTCTAAATTAAATTTTAATATCTTATAATTTTACCATATATTTAAATTCATCTATTCTATTGTTCTAGCATATTAAATAATATTATTCTATGAGATTTTACTTTATTCCTTTTTTTTTGAGTAAGAAATGGAATATAAAATCAGAAATTAATTAAAAATTTTGAAAACATTTTTTTCCAATAATTTAGAATAAATAATAAAGAATAATTAGAAAAGAAAAACTATTAAAATAAGTTTATAATTCCAAAAATGAAAAAATTTTTAATTAATAATTTTTATAATAAAAATATATAATTTTGTAATTTTTCTTTTTTTTCGTATTTTAGCAATTCTTTTTTTTGTTTCCCAAAAAAATATTTTAAAAATTATTTTCGATGTATTTTTTGATTATACAATCATTGTTTATTAACTATTTTTTTCATTTTTTTTCAGCAAATCCATTAATAGCTGTTATTATCGTTTTAAGTGAAAATTTTTTAAAAAATAACGCTTCGATAATTTGTCAGAATGAATTTATATCATAAATATTTCGTTAAAAAAAAAGTTAATGGGTCATTGTATAGTTAAAGTTTCTTTTTTTTTTCGTTAAAAAAATGGATAAAAATGAGATGAAAAATTTTCATGGAATATATTATAAAATTGCTAATAATAATAATAATAATAATAATAATAATAATAATAATATTGAATTATAATAGAAAAAAAAGAATATTATTAAATTTAATCACACTCACTTGCATAATCATAAATTCATCCATATTTACGGCCAGTTGATATTTTAGTTTCATAACAGTGCCAAAAAATTGATGTATTTCAGCAAACATAAATATTACCATTATAGCTGAAGCGGCAATTGCCGAAAAAGCGGCTGTTTTGTATTAATCATAATTGTAATCACAATTCTTAGATACAAAATACTGAAATTGAAATTTATTTTTTTATGACAACTAAAATAAACTAAGTTTAAGAAAGCTAAGTTTAAAATAAATTTTACTAAATTAATTTATCGAAACTTCTATACTAAATTATAGATATGTTAGCGATTGAAGAAAAATTATTACTTAAATAAATCAAAATCGAAAAGTTAAAATTAACATTTATCAAGCTTAGTATCAGATATTTAAATGATATTAAATCTTTTTCATAAACTTTATCACGAAAAATTGATTATTTAATCGGAAATTGAAAAGCCTGAAATTCATGACTTAGTATAAAAGAATAAATCTAATACTGCTATTCTTATTTAATCAAAATTAAGCTATAATATTCTTGATCATAAATTTTATGAAATTTTAAGGGAGGAAAATGATAAAATTTCTCGAATTACGCATCATCAATATATTAGTTATTCTAAGAAAGCTACTTTATCAAGTTAATTAGCAATTGTTTAATTATTAACTCTATAACTCTAGCATTGCTATATAGCCTGCTATCCTATATAGCCTGAGCCTGACATCCCATATAGCCTGAGCCTGATATCCTATATAGCCTGAGCCTGATATCCTCGCATATTTACGACACGAATATAAAACAATTCAGATAATAAGAGTGAAATTTTCGATATAATACGATAGCTTTTGTATGAATTCGAATAGGATTGGTACCGGTTTGTCTTCGAATAGTTTTATATTTATTCTAGTAGTAAATGAATGGATGATAATGATTACGAGTGATATTAATAACGATAGATTAATTGATAGGTTGAATATGTGAATGATAATTTTATTCCAGTTTTATCGCGATATCTGATGTTTGCTGTAGTTGCTGATGAACGACGAAGAGAACTACAATATTTAGATGATGATATTGAAGAATCTGCGATCTAAAATTCATCTTAAAACCCGTTCTTATTTCTTGTTATTCATATTACTCTAAATTTTTATTCCTCCATCAAAATCAAAAAGCGGAACGAAGAGAAGAGAGAAAAAGATGAAAAAAAAAAACAATGAGAAAAATAAGAAATGCGATCTTTTGTTTAACTTTTCCAGTTTGCCTATCTTTTCTGTTTAATTTTTCAATTTTTTCTTTTTTAAATTTGTAATTTAAATTTTAAATTTCATTTTTCAACAACAATTTACAAAAGAATTCATTCATTTTATTGTAATTTTTATATAAATTGCAAAGAAAAATAAGAAAAATCATTTAGATATTTGTTCTAATTTTTTCTTTTCTTTTCTTTTCATTTTATTATTCTTAAATTAACAATTTTTTTGTAAATTAAAATTGTTCCAAATTTTCGTTATTTTCCTTTTTTTTTTTTTTAGAAAAAACAGGAAAACAAAAAAAAAGAAATTCTTTTTGAATTCTCGTTCCCTTTGACCTTTTTTTTCAGAAATTTTTGCCTTATTTCTGTTTATTTGACCGTTTTTTTCATTTTTTTTTAGAATGAAATTTTAATTTTACCATTTTCTTACATTAATTTTTTTCTTTTTTTTTTAACACATTATTACTATTTTCCTTGTTAAACATCCATTTCATAGGAATATCGTTTCTTTTTTTTTTTTAAAAATTTTTAGTCATCAAGAAATGAAAAAAAAAAAGAAAAAGTTCGTTAAATTCGCTTCATCAACTTTGCAATATGTTGATGATAATGCCCAATGAATGACTGGCAATATTCTTGTAATTTCGAATAGATAACAATTTTACGATTTTTGCCAAATAAAAATACCATTGATCGTAAAAAAATAAAAAATGATTCCTAATCATTAAACAACATTTTTACACATTTTATTTCGATCTTTTTTTTTTTCCATTAAAATATTTTCAAATTAACTATCCTAAGAAATGCATTAGAAATTATGAAATGAAATATAAGCATAAATTTAAAGGGAATTTTTCGATTCTTAGTTAAATATAAATATTCTAAGTTAATTATTCCATTGAATATTACCTTCCTTTCAATTATATTATGTCAATTAAGATAACTCAGATGAAGTTTAAAGACTAATAGAAGCTAATATTTAAAACAGTATAGAAATTAAATGAAGATAAATACTAGTAATCTGAATAATTATTCAAATATTGAAGTAACATAAGTGAATGGAATACGAAGTTATCAAAATAATCAAGACATCAATAAGTTGATAATTTTTTCTTATCATTTTGATAACTTTATCATTTGAAAAATTATGCTATGAAAATTATAAATCATCATTAATCGGAAAAAAATCAGAATATATTTTTAGACGCATGAATAATACATGATATAAAATGATACAATGAATGATAAATTTATTGATGAATGGATAATTATGCATATTTTATGATATCAATTATTATTATTGATCTTAATTTGTAACGGATGATGATGATGAAAGTACCTTTAATTTTGGTAAATATTCTTCAAGTAGCAAACTTGCATTTTGATGAAAATTTCCAAGCGTTTCAAAATACTGCAAATAATAAATGAATTTGATTTGAAATAAATAGATTGGAAGGAAATGTTGATTTTAAAGAATTTAATGTTCAATTTTCAATAGTCATGTAAATGGTCAAGCAATGATCAATGTTTAATGATCAATGATTGAATTTAAGATAAGCAATGCTTTGCTTATTCATGAATTTTATCAAAAAATTCTCGATCAAAAATCAATTAGCTAATATAGTTGATTGAAATATGATTAATTCAAATGATATTTTGATTACAAAAGAAGCTAAACTAATGATTATTTAAGAGTTCATATAAAACAATATACGTCAAATAATTCCTTCTGATGTTCCTCCTTATCAATCGGTAAATGTTCTGAAAATGCTGCAACTCGAGCAGCTTGTTGATCAAATTCGCTTACCATACGTTCATAAAATTTCCTTTTGTTTCAACCATTTCTGTTGTTCGAGCTTGTTTAAGCTTAAATAAAACGATGAAAAGTAAAGATGTAAAAAAGTTTTTTATAATTAATTAAATAAGAGAGAAATTCATTCAAAAATATATATTAAAGAAAGAAAGATTAAATTTAAAGAGAACATTCAAGTAATATTAATGCATTAAAAGATATAAAATATTGATTGATTTATATAAAATATTAAAAAATTAAGTCACTCATTCAAAAATATATGTTAAGGAAAAAAGTTACTAATACATTAAAAGATGTGAAATATTGATTAGTTTATAAAAAAATGTTAAAAGATTAAGTCTTAAGATTACTAATGCATTAAGAGATATGAAATATTGATTAGTTTATAAAAAAATGTTAAAGATTAAGTCTTAAGATTACTAATACATTAAGAGATATGAAATATTGATTAGCTTATAAAAAAATGTTAAAAGATTAACTCTTAAGATTACTAATACATTAAAAGATATGAAATATTGATTAGTTTATAAAAAAAAATGTTAAAAGATTAAGTCTCAAGATTACTAATACATTAAAAGATATAAAATATTGTTTAGCTAAAAAATTAGAAATAAGAATTGCATTCGAATAATAATTTATACATGAGAAAATATCATATATCGATCAATTGGTAATATGAATTACATTGAACGATATGAAATATTGATCAGCCTAATGATGAAAAAATAATATTTATCATTTGATAAGAATGATAAACTTCATGTCTAGCTGCATCCATAATATCGCGTGCTTGCATTAATTTCTTTTGTGCTTCAATCATTGCTAACTGTTCTTGCGTCACAAATCGTCGCATTTTACGAATTGATCGGCGACCTAAAAAATTTGAAATTCCTTTCCCAAAATGCTAATTTTAATTAGAAAATCTCAAATAACCTATGAAATTTAAATTTTATAAGTTAAATTTTCAAATAAATAATTTAATTATAGAATTGTCCTCTATTTTTACGATAAATATAATTTAATTTAATCTTTATCTATCGTCTTTTATTTTAACTTAGAGCTAAAAAGAAATTGAGTTACATAATTATTGAAATAAAATTTGAAACTTTGATAAGTTCAATACTGAATATACGACACAATTATCATAATAATAATAAACTAACTGATGGATAATTTTGATAAAAACAAATTTATGTCTAAAAACAATTTGATATAAATTAAATTATTCAGAAGGAAATGCAAAAAAATTTTTGAAATAAAAATGTATTATTAAAAAACTTTTAGCTTGCATTTCTCGATTCATTATTGCTAAACGTCTGATAACTGCTTCAGTTTGAATTAGAGAAGCCTAAAAATAAGTTGTAATTTAAAAACTTTATTTTTTTGGCTAAATTTTACTGCGATTAATAATATCAACACATAAAATAACATTGACTATTCAATACAAATATGATTGATCATCAAATGATATATTCGAATAAGAGATAATCATTTGATTTGATAACAAAAAAATGATCAAATAAGATATTAGTTAATAGCATTAACAAATAATTCCAGAAAAATAAACAATTCATGTTTTATATATATACATATATATATATCACATTGATAATTTATGCTAATTTTTCTTTTTTATCTTCAATATATCACTGATAATGAAATATATGTATATATATATCACATTGATAATTTATGCTAATTTTTTCTTTTTTATCTTCAATATATCACTGATAATAAAATATTTTAATAATAATTTTGTCAATACTTATAAAATGGATAAGAGAAAAATTTCAGCGAATTTTAACTTAATTTCTTAGATTTTTTCTCATTTACCTGAACGTTTTCATTATGAAATGGTCGTAAATTTTTAATATTTTGAGCGAATATCTCATATGGATCTGTTTTTCATCACATTCAATATTTCCTTGTTGTAAAATTGTTGCATCATTTTGTAAAACAACTTCTAATCGATCAACTAAATTATCCACATCATCTTGATATCTGTAATATGCCCTTCAAATAGCTTTCTTTTACTTATATTTATTCTAGATTAATATTATTTGAATTTTCAGGCGAGAATTTATCAATTATTTGATTAGGAAAATTGATTAGTGAAATAATTAGATTGAGATAGATTAAATTAAATTTATGATTTATATCTATTATTATTTGATATAATTAATCATTCTCGCATCAATTTGAAAAGCTTTCCAAATTGCTATCAATCAAAATATTTCCATATATTGCTCGATTTTTTTTTATTCCCAATAGATGAAAATTCTATGGGTCAAACTTTTATTTCGTAAAAGAAAAAAACTTTCCCAAAATTTACCCAATGATTTGAATAATAATAAAAAACAAATTCTCGAATAATTAATATATTCATTAACTAACTTGTAATATTTTTCAATTTCAACAACAAACTCTGGTGCTAAACGTGTTTGCTCCACCAAACCCATACGTTCACCTACCTAAAATAAGTTTTCGTAATTTATTTAAAAGAAGAAAAAAAAGTAAACAAAAAGGAACTTTTTAATTTATCATAAATTATCAATTATCATTTAATTAATTGAAATATTGAAAGAGATATATTTATTATTCTTTCATAAATCATATATTTGATAGAAATAAATTGCCTAAATTAATCTCGTAAATTAATCTTATTGTTATCAAAATATAGCATCTAATCTTATTGTTATCCAAGAGTATCTGATATATGCAAATCCATCTATGACCATTTTTCATATCATTTGCTTGAAATTATCTTGTCATATTTGAAATATGCAAATTAAGCTTAGTCCATTAATCTAACGATGTCTGCATATTCAATTTTAACAGCAATTTTAATATTTCTCGTGCTCTTTTTTTTCTCGACATCATTTTTTAGTTGGAAAAAAATTGAACTTTGAGTAGAAGCTTTCCAACAGATCGACGTTTCTTCTTCTTTTCCGAATCATCATCAACAATATTAGCAGATTTTCCGGTTTCGTTCATCGATTATTACAATTATTTTAAAACTCTATCAACAACCAGTAATAATAATAATCAAATAGCAAATGAATTGTTATTACAATTTAGCTTTATATTTATAAGTAAATTTTGTAAAATTTTAAGAATAATTTAAATATGCAAATTTTAATTTAATAATTAATTATATTCTAACATAATGCATAGAAATGGCACATTCCTGAAATTATTATAAATTCAAAATTATCAATTGTATTTAGATATTTTTGTGAAATAAAATAAATTAAATTTATTGATTAATTAATAAAAATGACAGGCGCAAGATAATCTAACAAATAATATCAAATTTTTTTTTTTTTGCTGATAATATCATGCTGATAATAAATTTATTTTCATAAATACAATGATATACGCTGATATTAAATTAATTTTCGAAAATATCATGTTGACAACAAATTTGTTTTCCAACGATAATGGCCATAAGATGGCTGATTAGCTTTAACGAACTTGCGATAATCATATCAATCAAACCAACGAACCATTTAATGATCAAAATAAATGATACGACAGTACGAGATAAGAAAAGTAAACAATGAATAAATTTAGCAAAAAAAAAAAAATATAAACAATGAAAAATAGGATAATTAAAAGGAATATAAAATAAAAGTTTAAATTTTATTGTAATATAATAAAGTTACAAATTCCATGATGAAATTTATAATAAATTAAAAATTATGCCAATATTGCATATAAAATGTAAACTTAATTAAACTTTCTTATTTATTATTATTGAAAAAAAACAAATATTTGAACTAACATCGGATGATATCTTTTAGAATTTGCCAAAATAAGTCAAACAAAAATTTTTTAAATTATTAGAAAAATGATTGAATTGAAGAAATTTTCTCCTCCAAATTTTATTATCCACCGTTTTCTTATATTTCGTTTTTCAATTTTATCATATTTTTTTTTCATTCAATCTTAATGCTAATACTTTAACTGATAATCATCATTTGATTGATGAAATTATTTTAAATCATATTAGTTTATTAATATGAATTGTGAATGTTTGAAGATTTCTAATGCATAATTTGAGGTTAAAGGTTAGAAGTGTGAAAAATAGTAAATATATGGAATATTTCGAAATATTTAAATTGATCATTTAAAAAAATTATCAATTCTTTTAAACAAATAATAGCAAACTATATAATTTTTATGTATTATAGACCAAATCGATTTTATTCCTTAATAAAAAGTTTAGAATTGTTAGAAGTTAATGATAGATAAATTATAATTTGAGATAAAATGTTAAGAAATATATTTGATAATAATCTGATATTCAATGAACATTTTATAGTTATAATTGATGTTAATAAAAGATAAGGATGAAAGGAGAAAAGTTAAGCTAACGATCTTCCTGTCATTTTCTGATCAATTTCCTTAGGGATAAATTAAAATGATTTTAAAAAACGAAAACTGTAAGTATGATGAACTGAATAATATTCTTGACTATTATTTCTTCCTTCGCTTTTTTATTGATTTATTTTTTTATAAATTTCTTCTCTCTTTTTCCTTCTCTCTCTCTCTCTTTCTCTCTCCCTTTGTTTTGCATAAATTTTAATATAATGATATTAATATAAGTGATAGCATCAATTCTTCGATCAATTTCTTCGGTATTATTTTGCAATGAAATTGTTCATTTTTGATTTAAATAAATATTCAGTTTGCTTCTTGTATTTTTATTTATCAAAAAAGATTTTATAAAATGATCGTTTAAAAGTAATTTGAAATTATATCAAAATTGATTAACTGAAATGTTTTATTGATTTAATGATAATATAGGTATGAAAAAAGATTAGTTAGCTATATATTATCACAAATATTTTCATTTACTTTCATTCAAATAATTTTAAATTTAAAAAAAAAATTAAGAAAAATTTGAAAATTTTGCTGAATTTTGCATAATTTGAATGGTTTTTTCATTTTAATATTTTGAAAATAAATGAATTATAACATTTCAGATATTTCCTAAAATGAATGAAGGAATTTTTGATTGAAATTTAGTAAATAAAATAGGTTTATTTGTTAATTTAAATTAAATTTTTATGCAAATTTACAAATTCAAACTTACGATAAACATTGTTAAACATAAGATTGAAATTATGAAAAACAACAATATGTTAGACTATGAATTTGTAAATTTCAAAAAACTTAAGACACTTTTTTTTTTTTTTAACATTAATATTCAAATTAAACATATTTTCCAATATATGAGTAGTAAAAATTTAGAATTGACAGAAAATTTCTTTCATATATTTTAATTTTAATGTATGAGATAGATATTTCTGATAATTATTAAATGGCCTAATCTCAAGATTTGCTATTTGCTATAGGTTTATTTGTATTTATTTCAAATATTTAAATTCAAAAATCAATTAAAATTTATTTTCTGATATCAAAATTTCTCAATTAAAAATGAAATATCATTCGGAAATTGACAAAATTGCTTGCTGAAATTTGTTATTTTTATTTTATAATATATTTATAATAATAATTATAAAATGGCCGCTGCTATTATTTTCTATATTTTGTTTTATATAATAATGAAATGAATTGAAAGAGAAAAATTGAAGAGGAAAGAGTAGATTAAATTCAATGTTATTGGATTGGTTATTTATCGGTGACGATGGTTTGTCTCATTTTATTTGAGCATGTGCCATACTCTTCTTCGATTTTAGTTAAAACGCTTTGCTTCATTTTATCCTTTAGCTTTAACCCTTGCATAAATGATGCTTAGCTTGGCTTATTTATTGGTTGGCTTATAAAAATTTTCAATTTTTTTTTTTTTACCTACAAATTTCTCTTTCCTCGATTATTTTTTCAAATTTTAATTTTACTATTTATAATTTTTTTTATATTTTTATTTAATGTTTTATTAAATCGATATATTACTTTTTTTTTCATTTCATATGCTTTGCTTCTTTCTTTTAAAAAAATCAATTATTATATTTTATAAATGAATTTATTTCATTAATAATTTTGCTGTATTTTTCATATCAAATAATAAATTAAAGGTAGAAATGACAAAACTAATAGACTTTTAATTATTATTTTGAAAAAATATAAAGCAATATATTTGATATTTTAATCATTTTCAATTAATGATAATTAATTCAATTTTTGAGACATAACTTTATTGAAATATTTAATTTATTACTTTTATATTTATTCTAATTACAAAAATGTTTTGCATGAAAAATATATCTGTTTGATTTGACGGTTTTAGCAGTACTGATCTCATATTACAATTCATTAAAAGTAATATGATTTTGAGATGTCAATAGATCATATTGATGATATTAGGATATTGATTAACAGTATTACGGTGACATTTAAATATAGCTACAGATATCAAATATTGAACACTGATACGTCCAGATAATTATAAATTAATATATCGAGAATTATATGTCGATATTGATATGCCAATATTAAGTAACTGTTGAATATTAATATATTAATGAATATTAATATATTGATATTGAAAATTATGTGCCGATTTATTGAGGTTTAGTTGATAGAACTAATATTTTTCATATATATCAGAAATTAGTAAAAATTCTATTGCATATGAAATTATCCTGGCAAATACAAATAGTCATAATAAATTTTATTATTTAATTTTATTTTTCTGAAATTATTTTTTCTCAATACAATGTTTGAATATATCGCTTAGATATAACTTTTTATCTATTAGATAATTAAAATTGGAATGGCAAAAAAAAAGTGCAGATTAGAATAATTTATTATGAATTACAATTCTCATTGCTATTATTATTATTATTATTATTATTATTGATGATGAATAAATTAATATAAAAATTGAATGCAAATGAAAAAAATTTTTTCGCTTAATTAAAAAAGCTAAAATATTTTTTTCTTTTTCTTAATTTATCTTTTAGTGATATTATCGTTAATATAATTTTCAACTGAAATCTACATAAATGATATAAGCTAAAGATGAATTAATCGTTGAAAAAATAAGAATAAGTGATACATAATCATTTGTTTAACAAATAAATGTTATTTCTTATCACCATGGTAACACATATAATCCTCAATTTTTCCACCTTATTTTTTCTTTTTTCATATCATTATTATCATCATTATTATCATCATCATCATCATCATCGTCGTCGTCGTTTTAGTTTGTCAGGAATGAAGTATATATAATATATACATATAATATATTCATTGGCATAGATATATTTGTTATGGGGCTTCTTAACTACTTGTTATAAAATTTCCGATATCAATGAAAAAAAAAAAATGAGACAAAATGACAAGTGTCACATTATCCTTTGCTAATTTATTTTTACATTATATCTCATCATTTGCTCTTTTTTTTTTGAAATTACATTTGAAATTTTTGTCTATAAAATAAATGATATGCACAGTATATGATAATGTATAACATGCACAGTATATGGTAACAATAATTTTGCTCTTTTCACATGTATACGATAATTTATCGTAACTTATTTTTGCTAATTATAATGTTAGTGTAAAAGAGCAAGGAAAGAATGGAAAAGAAAATAAAAAGAAATATTTTTAAAGAAAAATCAATTATATTAACTATAAATTATATTTGAAAAAGATGCTTACATATTGATTTATTTATTTGAAAAAATTATTACTTTATTATGGAAATATGTAGAAAATTTCAAGAATATATTATTATATATTATATTTGCAACATTTTTCTATCCATTATTTATAAACAGATTTTCAAACAAATAAATAATAAGTAAATATGAGATAATCATTCTCGAGCTTAAAGAATTATTTTCCATGTTTTCTCAATATATTTTTTTATGTTTATTCTATTGATTAAAGTAGAATTATTTGATGTAAATATTTCCAATAAAATATAGCTTTGTTAATCAATCTTTCTTTCTTCTTCTTTAATATTTTCTAGTTTCTATTGTGTTTTCTAGACAAAAAAAAGATCCTAATAGTTACTAGACAACTAATGATGAGAAGAAAATCGAGAAAATGGTTGTATCGAAAAAAAAATATTGAAAAATGAACAGGTGAAACCAATAAGTAGTTTAAATCGACATATTGCAAATTTTCTAAACAGGTGTTTAAAAAAAAAGAAAGGGAAAAAGCTAAACGGAAATATATGTTACATAATGTTAAAACATAAAATATTTCAGAATAGCAGTAAGTAAGAAAAAACAAAATAGAAAAATTTTTAAAAAGTACATGTGAAAAGATCATTTAAACATAAACATATTTCACATTGATCATTCACAATTGATCATAAGTAAAACATATGAAAATAAAATAAGCAATCATTTCAAGTACCAATAAAATAAAAATTAATATTATAATACAAATACAAATTCATAAAAAAATTTCATCATTAAGCAGTTTTTTTTTTTTTTTTTTTAATTCAAAGTACTAACAAATGAACTAATATAAAATTTTAATTTTGTTAAATAATTTTTACATCAATATCTAATAACCATAACTTGTTCGTTTCAAAAAAAAAAATTTTTTTTGTATTTTGAAGGACATTTACATCGTTATTTAAGTCGTCCTTTTTATCACCTTTCTTTTTCTTTCGAAAAAAAAAAGTTTGAATAATTTTTCAAAATTATTTCTCTTGCACTTTTTTCTTGGACATGATTTAATATTGCTATACCGTATGATACTCAGAAATGAACTATCAATCATATGTATAATAATTATCGATAATTATATTCCAAATTATTTCCCATTTTACCATTTTCGACCTCTCGATTTTCCACAACTTTTTCCATATTGAAAATAGCAGCAAATGAGCTACTTACTACACATATATGTATATTTGTAATTTTTTTTTTTTTGATGTCGATTAAAGCAATTGAATTTTGTGACAAAAATAGAGGATTTTTTTGATAATTAGTTAATTGACAGCTGATAAAATAACTAATTCATGCGTTATATATGCGATATATCGAACGAATAAAACTAACGAATAAAATGTTGAAGGATAATTTGTTCATGCAATTTTTTAAATAACTTTTTTTTTTTGGCAGTATATCCCTTTGAAATTTCAAACAGGATATTGAAAGTTTCAGCTCAAATTTAATTTTAATATTGATTATTGATTGCGCTAATCAATAAGGTTATGATGATGATGAGAGCTATAATAAATAGTTTTTAAATTTTTTTTTTTTGTAATTGAAATATTTTGAAAAATTTATATATTTATTTATTCTTTTTTAAGCATTTTTTTTTAGGTTAAAATCTAATTTTCTTTTAATTTAAATTCCTTTTGCTTTTTTTTTTAAAATTTTTTTCATATTTATACTAAAAAAATGTATACTGAAACTTTCAAATAATGGCATTAATTTGCATTATTTTTGTTTTTGAAATTATATTAAATAACAGAAATTATTTATAAAAAATTTTTTAAATAAAAATTTGTTGTTATCTGCGAATGATATGGATGGATAGGTTGAAAATCATTTAACGATTGGGATTTATTCAAGTATTAACGAATGAGCAAATTTGCAAATTGAATTCTGCTATTTATATAAAAAATTGAAAAAATGTAAATGATAGTTCTCGATTTTTATTTTTATTGATAAAAATGATATCATTGAAAATTACTTCCCAAGGACTATTAAAAAAAAAAATCAATCTAAAAAACGTTAACATATCCCAATATCCCTACATCATCACTTCTATCATTTTTTATTTTTCCCATCCTTTCTTCCCATCGCTTTTCCTTTCTTATTTCTTATTGTTTTAGCAGGATATAACAAACGATAACAAATGATAACAATTGTTTCCTTTATTCGATCCATGAACATACTATTGGTTGTTGAGTATTTGATAAAAATAATCGATAAAATAAAATTTTAAAATTAACTAAAATCGAAATGATATCGGGGAAAAGACTTTGAGAATTTTAAAATTTTCTTTTATTTTTCCAATTCTTTTTTTACGAAATTTTATCATTTCTTTTTAAAAAATAATTTTAAATTCAATTCAATAATAATATTAAATGATTATAATCATTTCTCTATATTATTTCATTTATTTGCTACTTAATATTTTATCAAACTGATATATATAATATGAAAATTTTATTTCAATACATATATATATATATATATCGCATATACTAATTCTTTCCTGCTCTTCTTTTTCCTCTTTATATCAGTAAAATTTTGCTGCTGATTATTTTCATTTGTCAAAATTTTTTATTGAATATATATATATTTTCTTCGAATTTTTTTCTACTTTTTTTTCTTTTGCATATAAAATTAAATCGAAAAAATTCTAGCGGAAATCCATTTTTAGTAATATTTTTCCTTTTTTTTGAATATACAATTTTCAAAATTTTTTTTTTTATTCCAAAATGTTTTCTCTTCTAGTCAAAAGCTTAAATGCTTGAAATTTATATATATAAAAAAAAATAAATAAATTTTACATCATATATATGATTTGATATTTTGGCATAAATTGTCCGCAAAACTATTGATATGATATTATGATTATTTCCTATAATACTTGTTCCATATTGATATTTTCAATATTCTAAAAACTTATTTACATTCAGACATTTCACTAATAAGTTGTCTATTCTAATATTTATGCTGGCGTACGTATTAAGCAAATTTCAAAGGAACACCATAAAATAGAGTATAAAAAAAAAAAAGAAAAAAAATTATTGAAATATCACCCACAAATACAATATCCTATTCCATATGAATAGTAGGATTTAGGATTATCAATAGAAATAGAAATATGGAATTAATTGTTGAAATTACAAATATATATATATTCATAAAAATAAAATTTTAAAAATTAGAAAAAATTTTTTAATTTATTAAACAAAAATTAATCAAACAAATGTTATTCATTCTTATAGCATTTTCTTTTTTTGAATAATACAACAAACATTTTTTTCAAATTTAATAAATTTTAAGTTATCCAAAAAACCGATCAGACACTTTTTTCAATAATTCCTTCCTTTTTTTTTTTTTTTTGATCTAATTTATATTCATAATTACTGGATGCTTTCCAGTTTGATCGACGTCATTTTTTTGTCCGCAAAAAAAAAATGCCAAAAAAATAAAATTCCATTTCCTTTGCATTTTCTAATGGTGTCATATTCGGGACTTTCAAATAAAATGAAATTGACTTCGGGAAAAAATTTTTTTAATCCCATTAAAATGTCTTTGCCCTGTCTGATGATGATGATGTTCTTTCTCTTCCAATATCATTTCTTATTTTTGATGCAATTCAAATTTATTCTGAAATTGAATTTGAATTTAATATTAAAATTTGATTTTTGATAAAGTTGAAAAGAATCTAATTTCTTTAATTTTTATTTTTTTCTTTTCCAAATAGAAATTTTGTAAAATGATCATCGAACAAAATTGCTATTGATTATCTTTTTTTTTTTAGTTAAAACTATCAATTACATGCAGTTTTATGAGTAAACGAAATTTGCAATATCTGCTAATAATTAGCATGAAAATTTTTGTTCTATTAATTAATTAATTAATGAAATTTTATGATATGAAGGAAAAAAAAAAGAAAGTAGGACAGAAAAAGATAAATGATTTCTCGACAACTGTTCAATATAAATTTGAATTATTTAATCAATTAAATCAATTTTCTGTTGCCATAGAAATATGAATGCTTCAAGTATAAAATTTATTCATTTCTCCAATGCTTAATCATTCATTTATCTCATTTTCTACCTTTGATAAAATTATTTCTAACACTTATTTTCACATTATCCATTCAGCTTACTTTCATTTCAAAATTTCCACTTTTTTTTCTCTCGTTTACTTTTCTTTCCTTTTTATCACTGTAAAAGAATCTTCTAGCTTTTTTTTTCTGCTATAAATAAAATTAATTGACATAAAATTTTGAAGCGAGAAAAATAGAACGAAAAAATGCGACATATATATTGAAGTTGATGATATTTTAACGAAAGAATAAGATAAAAATCTATGACGAAAATATATAGACAATTTTTAAAATTCATTTAAAGCAATTTCTTAAGCTAAAAATACGAAGCAAAAATTACTTTTATATCTTTTGAATTAATTTTTAAGTCATTCATTTTATCATTAGAATTTATCGAAACATTAGCCTTATCTATGCATCCCATTCATTTAAATTTTTCATCAATATTAAAATATTTTTCCAATTTTCTTTTTTCACTTCTTATTTCGGTTATTACATATTTCATTTCACTTTATTTAATGAATATAAATTCTATCATTTATTCTTCAAAAATTCTAATATTTCTTTTTTTTTTTAATTTTCAATAATTGAGATTTGATAATATTCTAATATAGCGATAACTTTTAAAATGATAAAAATGATTAAATATCATATGGGCATATTGATTAAATGAGAAATATGAAAAGAATTTGATAAAAAATAAAAATGTTCTATCATTCATTTGATTAAGTTGAAATTGAATTAAAATTTAAGAAATTAAAATTCATATTTGATGTATTTGGCGTAAATTAACGAAAGTAAATTCAATAAATTTCTCTGTCATTTCAATCAGTTATTTATTTTCTCTATCATTTTAATCAGTAATTTTTTTCTCTATCATTTTAATCAGCTTTCTTTTTAGCTTACTTATTCTATTAATTATTAGAAAAAAATTAAAAAAACCTATTTATTTACTTACGTCAACCAATCCTTTATTAGAATTTTATTTTGTTCATTCAGTAAATCAATGCAATTATTTATAGCAATGCAAATAATTTGCTGTGATAAGGAATTTTCTTGAATTTATCTATCAATCAAAGTTTTGATTGCAACTAATCGATTGTTCATTTCACATTAAAAATGCCTATTTGAAATGGAATGTGTACTTTATTTTGAAGAAAATTATATTAATTTCTTTTCTTTATAACAATTCATTGCTATGCTATCTCTTATTCTTTTCTTTGAAATATTTTTTATTGTATAATTTTTTGAAATAATTAATTTACATCTTCTCTTAAATGAAAACAAAAAAAAAAATCCTAAAGAGCTTTTTATCTTTTTTTTTAATAAATTTTTATATTTTATTAAAATTTCAAGAAATAAGCTTATATTTTTTTTTTTTAAAATTGAATCATTGAAATTTATATTAAAAAGAAAAAAAATTTTTTTCCCATAAATTTGATATATTTTATGGATAATTTTGCATAATATAGAATTCATCAAATGTTTGCTTAATTTTTAGCCTAAATTTGTAAAAATTTTTTTTTGCTAATAAAAATTGAGCTAAAATATAATTGGTATTTGAATAATTATTTAATTATATGTAAAAATAAAAATTATTTTCTATTTTTTATCAAAACAAATTTTAATTTTTAAAAATTTTTATAAACAAAATGAAATATATGATGAATCAATTTATAATTTATCAATTTGAAACTATTAATTGTTCAAGATTAAAAGTAAACGATTAACATCAATTTTTATTTTGAAAGACGACTAATTAGTAACATATTATAGGATTTATTAATCATACATATATATATACACACACACACACACACACATACCCACATATCCAAATAATTATTGATATAAATCAGAGGATGATAATAGGTGCCATCTCTTTCCCATCATCGCCTACTATTTACCAATTATTTCGGTAGCATTTATGGCAGTTTTAGTGGGACGAGATTAGTCCGAGAAATGCGCATATCATCATTTCGCTTATCCTCTCTTATTTCACCTCATCAAATTTGCGAATTTTAAAATTGTTATCTTACCAGATGATAAGTGATACGAGTTACCATACATGTATAATTGCTACATCTAATCAAATTTCTTCTCTTTTAAAATGACTTGTATCATTATCATTGATAATATCATGCTATTCATTATCAATAATCATTTATCATTTCTCCTTTTTATCCTATGATTAATTTTGTCTTTTAGGAACGATTTTTTTTTTTTGATAAGAAATATTTATAAAATATTTAAAATAAAATTAAAATGATCAAATATTTTTCTTTTAATGTTTCTTAATGTTTAAAAAAGCCAATTTGAAAGATTTAAATTAAATTGTGAAATTTCAATAATATTAGTAATATATTGCATTCAATTTGCATGTATATAATAAAATTTAAAATGTTTAATTGAAAAGGATATAAATTGAAAAGGCAAAAAAATTATACCAAAAATGAAACGGAAAAAAATGTTTAATTTAACTTTTAAAAATGCATTTGTTAAAAGTAATAAATAATTGATCAAAAATTATCACATTTATTTTATAATTTTAAAAAGAATTATTTTTAAAAGCTGAATATATTTTCAATAAAATTTATGCGATTTTTTAAAAATCCAAAATAAAAAGAAGAGGAAATTTCAAAGTTCTTTTTTTTTTTTTTTTAAAATGAATACTTTTAAAATTAAAAATATTTTAAATAAATCATTTTATTATCCATTATTTTGTTAGCCAAAAATTTTATATTTTTTTGGATCGTTTTTCCTTTTTGCTTTTTTTTTTGAAAACTAAATAAATCTTTAAATTCATATTTCAATATATTATGCTATTATTTGAAAACATTTTTTTCCTTTCATAAGTTCCTTTACGACAAAATAATATCATATAGAGTATAAATCATTTAAATCAATCAATCAATCAATATCTTAAAATCAATTATTTTCAATTAAGCAATACACGTACGTGATATTAACATAAGAATATAATTTTACGTTGCATAACATATTTTTGGCAAACAATAATTCATATCAAGATCTGTTTGACTTGTTTTTTTTTCATCAAAGTAAAATTTCTCTTTGTTTACGTATTTATTCTATAATTTGATAATGAACTTTGAATGCTTATTCGTTGATTAAATAAAAAAAAAGTTTTTTGAAACATTTATTAATTGATAAAATAGAATGATAGATAGATAATCAATTTCTATTCAAATCAAAAGTTTCGCATAATCTTTTCTTTTTAAAATTTAGTAAAGAGAAAGAAAATAAATGAGTAAACAATAAATGAGTAAACAATAAATGAGTAAACAATAAATAAGTAAACAATAATAACATGAGAATATCAAATATATTAAATTAATTTACACACATACTAAAATGAATTTCAAATAAATATAAGCATAAATGATTGAATCAAAATTAAATTAACAAAAAGAATGAAATAATTTAAATAGCAAAATTACATATTATATGCATAAATTGTTAATTATAAATTTTACTTTTACAAAAAAAAAAGAAATTTACAAATTACAAAATTTATTTCCTTCTTTTCAACAATTTCCAATCAATCGAATTCAATAATTATGCTAATTATCAAAATTAATATAATTAACAAATGCTTCATCAGGTGTAAAATAATTAGCAAATGCTTCATCAGGTGTAAAAACTAAGTGCTAATTAGTTATTGATAAAATATTTGCGATTTCTCAGCCTAATTGTCTAATAAATGATAACAAAATTGTGCATGATACAATGTGATTAGAACTTATCAATTGAAGATATGCTTAATTTATAGTATCATGAAATAAGCAAAATTTAAATTATCACATTCGAAGTTTGAAAACAATGATATTTTACGTATATATATATATCGTAATCATATATACCATATTTAAAATATTTACATATATACCTAACTTCTCTACTGTAACTATTGCTTATAATTTTATAGTTTAAAAATTTTTGAAAAATAAATTTATTCCAAATTTAAAAGATATGAATTTTTACAATAAAATATCTTTGCCATATCCTTTCTCTCATTATGAAATGAATAAATATCTTATAGAAATTGAAAGAATATTTGTGTTCATCGGACAAGAAATAAAATGAAGTGAAAATTCGATAAAAAATTGTTCCAAAGATCACACAATACTAACTGATAAATGTCAATGTTGAATTTGAAAACCATGAAGTATTTATTGATGTCAAATTATTCCTTCCATTATTGAAAATTTAATTCATTCACCTGTTTCTATCTTTTTATTAAGTAAAAATTTTGGTATCATTGATAAGCTTTGAAGTTATAATACTATTATTCGCAATTTATAATCAAGATTGATCCATGTATCATTTTTTTTTATTTAATGATAAAGATTAACGTTGACTTATAGATCCGTATTTTCAGTAAGCGAGAAATTTTTATCATGATAAGCATTAATGCTAGGATGATATTATCATTATTTAAATCAAATTTGACTTATTTATCATCTTTTCAACAAGTACAGTGTTTTAGCATCATGATAAATATTATATAATACTATCATAATTCCAAATCTAAGTTAATATACCTAGCAAGTAAATCGATGATAATGATTATATTGATTTGATTATTCTAATGGCAATTATAATTTTTCGTTTAAATTTAAATTATGAAAATATCGAAGAATACGAAATTGCAATTTATAGCTATATCATATAATACATATATTTTTTGATACTATCATTTAACTACTTTATTAGACCGGTTTTTTTTGTATTATAAAATGTTAATCATGAAATTAAAGATGAAGTAATGAATGGATTATATAAGTAAATTTGAAATTTCTTAAATTGCCATTTTCATTTGTATTTCGTATTTCTTATTGTGAAAGAAAAAAAAAAGAAATTATATTTTCTTTATTAAACGAATAAAATGATTGAAAAATATTCAATCATTTTATTTGATTCATCATTTAATTCAACGTATATCATTTGTCTCATAATGAATTTATTTAAATTCAAAAATTGACAAACTTTTCCTTTAAATATTCACATTTTCCTTTAAAGCTTTTTTTCTTGAGAATTTAGGAAAGCACAATTTTATTTTTGCTTATCGATTTTAGAATAATAAATAATTTAAATTCAAACTGTGTGAATATTTCTAAAGAAAAAAAGGACAATATTAGTTTATTATAAATTTTCATTCTTTCTTTCTTTCCTATCTTTCGTTGCATTTTTATCAAATTAATACTTTTTCAGATATGATCAATCAATTATTATCAATAGATTTGAAATGAAACATTATTATGTGGATGAATGATGAAATCTTTTTTTTTTAATAAAAATTTCTTTCATTAAATTTTACATTTATTCAATGTCCTTTCTATGCATTTTGACCTTGACATCATTTTTAGATGTAAAATGATAATGACGATACGGAAATTTGTTTAATTTTCACTTCTACATATTTTAACTATAATAAAATATAATAATCAAATAGAAATAGGCAAATTCTATCATTTAGAAGGACTGAATATTAAGTAGAAAAAGTTCAAATATTCGATAGATTAATTAATTTAAATAAAATCAATAATACTGCTAACTAGGAAAAAAAAATTAAGCAATCTATATAGGCCAAAAAAGTAGCCCCAAAAATATGATCCAAAAGCAAAATACGACCGGGCTGATTAGAAAGAAAGGATCAAAGTAACAGAGATAAGACTTGTTGCAAACTAAATTTTCGATATACGAAGAAAATATTGAGCAAATTGGAAGACGCAACTTGCCATTTTATATCTCTTTCAAAAAATTAAAATTTCAATAAATTAAGTTGGACGATATATTTGCAAATTTTATCAATTTCCTTCTTTATTCATTGATATGATAATGCTTTTTATTCGAATAATTTTTTTTTTTTTGAAATTATTTGAATAAAACATTTTTTTAATATCTGAATTAAATTCATATCGATTATTATTGCTAAAAGAAAATTATATTTAATATAAATAAAAGGTAAATCGTTTTTTTTTCAAATTTTCTTTGAATGATTTATTCACTCTTTTCATTTCTTTTTGCTTATAAATAATAATTTATTTGAGGTATATATCAATGGATTTTTTCATTTCGATAAATAATTTAAAAGAAATAAAAAAAAAAAAAAACGGAAAAACTTTAATATTTAGTATGCATTTGAAAGAAAAGTTCTTTTTCTTAATTAATTCATTTCACGCAATTACCAACTTTTTTTTTTTTAATTTTTTTCTCCTAAAAAAGTAATAAAATAATTAGTTTGTAATTGAAAGATTGAAATGATGAATAATTAGCATTGTAAATTTAAAGAAAAAAATTTGCATAATTTAGTAAAATTAGCATAACATTAGCGATATTAATTATATTGTTCAATTTTGTTTTTGAAATTAATTAATTTGATAAATAAATTCATTTCTTTTCGATATAATTATGCATTTTTATAATTTTAATATCATGCTAACATCATATTATTTTCCAATTATAATGCAAATATTCGATCCTTCCCGCAAAGGTAAATTATTAACCTGAACGAAATATTGTTTTCCGATTTATTTACCTAGGTAGCAATATTATTCCAGTTAATAGAGATATTTTACAGGTTATATATTAATATATCTCCATATTCACATATAACCTGACTGATCTATTTTAGGCTTTAAATTTATGAGAAACCTATCGATGAGGATAAAAAAATGGATAGGATAGACTTAAATTATATATCTTGAATATATCGGATAGACGGATAGATTACATAGATTGAGTATATCATATCTCATTTTATTTCCTTCCCTTCATTTGCATAATTTCTTTTTGCGATTAAAATATTTCATTTTCATTTCTTTTATTACTATCATTTTTCAATTTTAATTTTATTTTCTTTCTTTTTTAAATTTCAATTTCAAATATATCGCATATATGCGATATATTTGAAATTGCTTACATACTTATTGCTTAATAATATTTATTAAAATTTTATTTTTCCTTTTTTGAGGCAATGATAAGAACGATAAATTGATATTTTATCAGTTAAATTGGCAAATTTTAAAAGAAATCAATTTTATGCTTTCTTTTAGTATTTTTTTACCTAAACATAAGTTCTATTTTTTTCTTTTTTTTAGAAATTTTATATGTAAATAATTTTAATATTTACAACAATTTTATCTATTAAATTATAAAATAATATATCAAATTATGCAAAAATGTTAAAATATAAATTAAAATTCAAACATAAATATATTTTGAGGCATTAATTATTAAACAAAAATAAATTTGAAAAAAAAAGATTTGTTGAAATATTATTTACATAATATTTTAGTAAATTATAAAACGAAAATTTTTCCTTTTTTTTTCTTATTTCTAATTTTGTTATTTTTAAATGTTACATTTTTTTTCTTTTTGGATCTAAAAATGTAATAATATAACTAATCATTTCGTTGATAATTAGATAATTAAATTTATTAATTATTAACATGAAATAACTCATATATGTCATTTTATTATTATTTGTTACCGTAATCATTTCAACAATTATTGCATCATTTTCTTGATCAGAATTTGATGCCAAAAAAAAACGATATAATTTTAATTTCCTTAACAGTTATTATGAATAAAATGATGTATAATTATTCTTATCATTTTCTATGATAATGATAATAATAATAATATTAGTTTTAAACAATTTTTAGAGTATTTATGTGATTGATGTAATCGTAGGAAAAGATTTTATATCATATCCTGAAAGAATTTATAATATATTTTTTTGATAATCATTTTCGTATTTTAAGTTTATTCATGATCACTTCTCGATGTTACATCGTACTCCTCATTATCGTAACACTGATAAAAGGAATATACGAAATTGATTGAAGGAAATGTTTTCGTTGAAATTATTTCGGTTATTGATCAATGATTAATCGATCAATTAATCATTGATATCATAATGGAATGCGTGGAAATCTTGCAAAATGATACTTTGTTCGACATTCTAACATATCGAAATGTTATAAAAGTCGTTCGTTGTAAAAGTTATGTCAAAATTATTCGCATATTTAGCAAATCAGTTATCTATTATTTAGCAAATCACTTATCTATTATCATATTATGCAAAATTGAAAAGAAAATTGGCTAAACTTTGTTGCATAGCAAAATGAAGTTATTGAAAATTTTCGTTTTTTTTTTTCTTTAATTCGAGAACCAAAATATTTTATGGTTTGATTATATTTCAAAACGGTTTTTTTTCCTTTTGATAAAATTATCCTAAAATTATTTCAATTTTTAAAATTTATTAATTAATAAGTTGAAATTAATCGAAAAGATAATTAATTGCTATTTTCGTTTTTACTTATTGTAATGATGGAAAAAGAAAAAAAAGAGAAAATGATTAATTCCAGAATTTTCTCTCTAACAGACAATAATCGCTCTTTCTAATGGTAACTTGAAGAAGTTTCAAGTTTCAAATTTCAAGACAACCTTTATGAGTCATTTAAAAATGATTTCAACAGCAAAAAAACTATCGTCAAATTCTTAGCATCTCAATTTTCGTATTTTGTTCTACACAATTGTCAATCGATTTATTGTCTTCTCATAGTTTTAAGCTTTATCATTTTGGGATAAAATTTTCTGACATTTAAATGATTCAATTACAGTATTTGATTAATTGAGTTCAAATTTAAAAACATTGAAAATTTTGAAAGTAATTTTTAATTGTTTAAAATTTTCTCGTTATATATGATTCATTTTCATTATTGCAGTTGCTGCTCCTGCTCCTCTCATGCATTTCAATTTATTTTTCTTTTCATAATTTTTCTGGTCTATTTTTAATCGAAGTCAAAGGTCAACTGCTCATTCAAATAAATAAACATTCTTTAGTATGTATTGATATTAATAAATCGATTATAAGATTTGATTTAGTTTGATCAAATTAAAGATAAAGGTAATTCATTTTTTGTTATCTTCTTTATTTGAATGAAAAATGGAACTTTAAATGGTAAAATATTAAATTTGATATTTTAAATATAATAATTTTAATTGAAATATATTTCGATTAATTTTCAATTATTATAAGATATTAAATGAAAAAAGCAAAAATATATTAATTTGAATATTTTTATACATATTTGGAATATTAAATTTAATTTATTAATAATTAATTATAGGATTCTTATAAGATACAATTGTTTGCTAATTGCAATTACGTAATTTTGCTAATTGTTTTTGAATTAAATTTTGAAAATAAATTTCCTATTATTTTAAGATATGCTTGTTTAAAGGAATTTTAATTGTTTTATATTACTAAAATACTATTTAATTAAATTCGCTATTATTACATTTTAAATTTTAGCATTTTAATTTTTGATTATCATATTTTATTTGTTAAAAAATATGATTAATAAATGAAACATTGATTAAAAGGTCAACGAATGGAAATCAAAGTGATACAACTCATTTTTCATTACAAATTTTTTTTTATTTATTTAATTTTTCTTAAAGAAAAATAAAAAAAAGGAATATAAAATATTCCTTTTAGAATATATTTTTAATTTGTATTGTAATTTAGAAATTACAAACTCATTTATTCGTTCTTTTTTGTGAAATAAATAAAATCACTTCATTAAATCAGCATTATCAGTTTATCTATAACTTTTAATTTAAGTTTATCAAAATTGATAAATTGATTAAATAGCTGAATAATGAATTTATTTAAAATTTAATCATTTGATTAAATCAATTTCATTCATTTATTAATAAACTAATAATAAAATGGTTTCTTTAGGCTTTTTTATGCTTATTTTTTTTTTGCCCTTATCATTTTATTAACAAATGCTTCAAATATAAGTTTGAAATTAATTTAATAACTAATGCTTAATTGCATAACTCTTGAAATTATCATCATAGGAGAGGGAAAATTTGTTTGTTTAAAATTAAACTTTTTGATTAATTAAAAATAAAATAGAAAAGAAAAAATATAGTGCGATGAAAAAAAACGATAAACAACTAAAAAGATAAATTAAATTTTATCAATTTATCATTAATTCTTAATCATTTTCTCCTAACACTCATTTCCTACAACCTTTTTCTTATATTTATATATAAAAAAAAAGGAGCGAAAATTAATTAAGTAATTAATTTAATTGAAGAGTAATCTTTTTTTTTTTTAGAAATGTAAAAATGAATTTTCATTCTTTCATTTCTAAAAAAAAAAAAAATTTGCTTATTGCAAAAGTTATATATACAATAATGTTTTGTTTAACAATGACCTTTTTTATTTCATCATTTGACAATATCTACTACTTTTTCATTTCTTTTTTTTTTCGCAATTCCATTTTTCGCAATGTCATTTTTCGCAATTTCATTTTTCGCAATTTCATTTTTCGCAATTTCATTTTTTGCAAATGCAACAGTTTTGTAAAATGTGTCATGAAATATTGAAGGAATAATATAGGAGAAAGAGTTAAAAAGTGGCAAAAGAGTAAAAGGAGAAAAGGGCAAAAAGTTCAAAGGATGGGTAAAAATTTTTATTTCTGTCAACACTGTATATATGTATGTATGTATGTGTATTTTTACATACATATAAAACTTAGAATATAATTGAAGGAGTATGTGTATGTGTATGTGTGTGTGTGTGTGTATGTTTACATACGTATAAAACTTAAAATATAAAAATTGAAGGAGTATGTGTATGTGTATGTGTGTGTGTGTGTGTGTGTATGTTCACATAGATATAAAACTTAGAATATAATTGAAGGAGTATGTGTATGTGTGTGTGTGTGTATGTTTACATACGTATAAAACTTAGAATATAATTGAGGGAGTATGTGCATGTGTATGTGTGTGTGTGTGTGTATGTGTATGTTCACATACATATAAAACTTAGAATATAATTGAAAATATGTGTGTATCAGTCTGTATGTTTATTTATTAGAGAAATGATACTGTAAAATATCGTAATTAATTGAATAATCGATCTTATTTAATTTATGAACTTTTCATTATTTAAGTTATTCAATTCAAATATTATTATTTCATCAATATTTGATCATATATATATATGTGTGAGATAAATTATTTATGCCTCTTTTTTTTCAATTTTAATTTATTTTTCTTTTCAATTTATATCAAAAATAAAATTTATCAAATCGGAAAGAATATGGCCAACCGTATGTATGTAATAGGACAAAATGCATAATAATAAAAGATTAATATTCTGAGAAAGTTTCGAAAAAAATTTCCCATCGAGAAAAAAAAAGAATCATCGATAAATCATTTTTTTGATCGTTAATTTTTTTTATATTTTCTGTGAAAATTGAGTTAAATAATTTAATTTTTTGGGATATAAGATTGCTCAGAAATTTTTTGAAATTTACTTCCGAAATTTTAAAATGATCTAACGTTAGAATAATTATAAATCATGATTATGAATTATGGTATACATATTGATTAGTATTTGTTTGTATTACTTTATTTAGCAGAGAAAAGTTATAATTTTTTATCAAAAAAATATCATAAGCTAATATATTGTTGCATAAAGTTATATTTTAATTTATATCTCACATGTATTATTATCAAATATTCGTTTTAATATATAGTGATATTTAAATTTTAATCATTTTTCTTTATTTCAGGATTCATATCCATCCATATTACTTTTATCGCTTCAATTATTATCACTTGCTTGGAAACGCTCAAGAATTTGGATATAATATAATTTTGTAAAATAAGAAAATCTAATCGGAAATAATATTTTCCTAAATTAACCAATATCTTCTATTATATTCTCATCATAATATTATCGCAAACATTTTAACTAAATTTATTGTTTACCTTTCATGTTATGAAAAATTTTCACATTTCATACAACAGTAAAGTATCATTGAAACTATATTGCTCTTCCTAAAGTAAACATTGATTTGGAAACATTAAAAAAAAGGACGAAATTAAATCAATTTGATCCTATCGATTGATTCGATTTGATTACTTGCTTAATTGATTGATTAATTGATTAGGGAAAAAAGGATTGGAAAAATAAGTTCGTTTTATCAATTTTTGATAATTATTATCTAAGTTGAAAAAAAAAAAACAAAACATAAGTATATTTGTTTACTTATTTATTTATATATGTCTTCAACTGTTACAATGAATGACGATTTGTTGGATAACTATAATCCGTTGTATGATGTACATTTACGACAATATTTTGCAATGCCACATATGCAACGTCATCTAAGAAATATTGGCTTGGTAAGACTTCTTCTTCCTTTCTTTAAATTAAATTAATTTATTACATTATATATTAGGATTGAGATTAAACTTAGGTTGAAAAATCTAAAATCAAATTCGTTAATTTATAGGAAAAAGGAATCGTAATCATGGTAAAGATAATTATAATTTATAATGGGAAAGTTGATTTATTATAATTAATTTCCTTTTTTTAATAATATTTTTTAATTAGTTTTTTAAAATTAATTTTATTTAGTGCTTTTGTTTATTTATATTTCACTTTTGTTAAAGTTTCAAAATATTTACTTTTTCAATGATTCATAAGCAAAGTATTCAGTAAACAATGAAATTAGTTTAAATCAAAAATTTGATATTGTCCTTTTAGCTTAAATGAGAAATAGCATTTGTTTATTTATGAGATGAAATTATTATATGTTATAAGGTTTTGAGCTGTCTATAGTTTGTAAATAAAAAAAAAAAAAAAGAAAAAGTTTTATTTAGTCTGTCAAAAATAGTATTTTTTCCAAAATTTAAACTTGAATAAATTAAACTTTAATTAAACTAAAATTGATATCGCATATTAATTTATCAATATCGGTGTCAGTTTAGCATAAGCTTTTTTTTTAATATTTATAATGGTAAAAATTTTTCATTAACATTATAAGCTTCTCAAATTTGTTTGATCAAAAATTCCTTTTTCCAATCTTCTTATTTTATAATATTAAATTTAAATTATTGGAATGAATTATAAGTTTAAAATTTCAAAATCGAAGCTTAAATAAGCTGTAATAAATTAAAAATTAATAACATATCGTATTAAATAAGAATTGAAAATTATGGCAACAAATTATAATTCATAAAATTTTGTTATTTTTTTCCGAATAAAAAAAAAGGAATTATAACTTTTTAAAATAGTTTAATTGCTTAAAAAAACCAATCAATCAATTAAGCCATAAATTGGTAGAATTTTTTTCTTTTTTTTTTAAATTTTGATGGATGGAAAAAAAAGGTATGAAAATGAAATTTTATTAAAATTATTTCACTTTTTATTACTAATTCGATAATTATTTGTTGCGATTTTCAATACAAAAATTTATTTCTTTTCTTTTTTTTTTGAATTTTAAAAGAAATGCATTAACTTTTTAACTTATTCTTTCCTTCGATTCAACAATTATTGCGCAAATTTCTTTTTTTTTTATTTTTCATTTTGTGAAATAAAAACTTTTATATTTCATTTGTTGTCCTTCGATGAGAAGTCAAGCAAAATATTAAATTTAAATTGAATTTTTCTTAGAAATAGAAAATGATTGAATTTAATTATCGACAAAAAAATTATCAAATCAATGATCGATTTGAAAACTATCAAATATTATAAATATGAAATATTTTTAAGAAATTAAAAAATTTCCAAATTTTCATTATCAAACTTTTTACAATAATGCCAAATATCATTACCATTGCTAACGGAATAAAATTAGGATAAGAATTAAATTATGCTCGAGAAAATATCGAATATATGATTAGTTAATGTATTATTAGTTCAAATATTTATAAAAATATTTGAAAGAAAAAAGTTAAATTCAAGGAATAATATTTAATATTACATCAGTATTGGTTCAAATTTGATATTTGATAATATATCAGCATTAATTTTCATTGAAAATGATAAAAATTAAAAATCGATAACATATAAATAATTATCATCATTTTGTTATTTTTCACTAAGGAATAAAAATGAAACTGTAAAATTTTTATTTCTTTAATTTAGAGCAAAGTTTGGCAATAATAAGCTATCATTTTTATCATTGAAAATTTGATTATCAAATTTGCTATTGAATGATTGATTAAATTGATTGAGCAAATTCGATTCGATAGAAATGATTATTTGATCAATTCATTGGATTCATTTTTAGCTAGATGATGATAGAGAAACCAATAAACAACATCATGCAACGATCGACAAAATGCTACGAAATCGTGAAGCTGAATTGCAGAAATATGCCGACTTGCAGCGTAAATTGCATGCAGCGGAAAAATTGAAACTTGTCGCAGGATAAGAGTTTGTTTTTTTTCGTTCAATTTTACATATTCATATTGAATTTGCTTTTTAGAAATTTATATTTTCGAGACAAATTTACTCAAAAAAAAGCAAATTTGATCATTTACTAATTTTATTGAGCTAATTTTGTAATCGAAAAGTTTGAATTATAATTAGGCCTAATCTTATTATTTTCATTTTTTTCTTTAAGCATATTATCATAGTTAATGAAATTTACTGATAACATGAAAATTCGATATTATATGCATATTGATAAAATAAAATATTATTTATAGTTTTTGAATTTATTACTGTTTATTGATAATAATAAAATTGATTTTAATATCGAGATAATTTGATTTAATATAATATTTCAGAGTGGTACAGCAAGCCCAAGTGATTACCATCGAGCCAAGGCTTCTCGTAGTCTCAGCCGTGGTAAACAATTATTCGGTTTTTAGTTTCTAAACATTTCCATTTCTTAGACTAAATAAACAAAAATTATCATAATAAATTGTTTGAAATAAAAAATTTTGTAATTGATCAAAAGACATTATAATCTTTCGATTTCATTTATCTATATAAGTGATTAAGAGGAAAAGTGATAAAAGATACTATATAATAATCAGATAAATATTTATCATTTCAAGATTATTTATCAAATTATTTAACACAGATATTCTAATTTAATCTTTTTTTCATTATTTCCTGAAAATGAATTTTTAACTTATAAACAATATTCTTCTTCGTAAAATATTTATTAGCAATCATTTTATTAAATAATTAAAGAAATTATTGTTGACAATTATTGTAATATTTATTTATTGTATGATTTGTTTATTTGATTATTTACTCGAATATTTATTTATTGTATGATTTGTTTATTTGATTATTTACTCGAATATTTATTGATCAATTCGTTTAATTTAAAAAGATCACAATTATAAATTTGATAAAATTAGCTAATTATTCTATTATTTGCTTAATAATTTAAAATTTTTTAGTACTACAAAAATAATTATTCTTGCAAAAAGAAAAACGATACAAAAGATTATGTTCAGATTCAAACATTTGTTATGAAAATAAAAAAAAAAAACCAACAATAATCTTATTTTCTTTCCTAAAAATAAATAATTAAAAAGTTAAAAGTTTAATTGTAGAGGAATATATATAATTTGAAATGTTTTATCTATCATATGCATATGATCAAAAAAATCAATAAAAAATTGTGATCAATTATTACTTTATTCAATTTTTAAATAAGTAAATTTTTTTTTTTTTTTATGAATAAAATTCTTTCATAGGACGTTACATAAAAAGATCACGAAGACGACAGTCCTCTGTAAGCTCGGATGACAAAGATTTGGTGCAAAAAATTGAAGCAGAAAATGAAGAACCAATGTATGAGAATCCATCATTGGTTTATAATAGATTATCGACAAATATACTTAAATATCGATATTTACATAAGGTTAAAGATTCGAACTTTAAATGAATTTATAACAAATAATAATTATGCATGAGAGTATTAATTAGATTTATAATTACAATAGGCTAAAAAATGAATAATAATAATAATAATAATAATAGTAATTGAGTAAATTATAAAATTAATATTAAATTAAAAAATAATTTTGTCTTATAAAATTCATTTTTCTTATTCTCATTCCATTTCATTTCATTTCTTTTTAAGTTGGACGATGAAACATTAGCCTTGTATATGGAACAATTACGACGTCAATTAAGTCGTTTGGAACGTTTTCGTCAAGTTTCGTTTGGACCATTTTCTGTCGCACGGCATCAGAATGATCCTCAAGTATCGTGGTTCTTCAGGCGCAGGTCACTACCCAGTTTGACCGATACTACGCCCACTACTACCATTACCACCACTACTACTACTATTACTTCTTCTACCACACAAAGCAATATATATGAACAGCCGACCTTGAGGTATTCAAACCAACAACAAACGCTGAAATTACTATATTTGATCGATAATCGATCGATAAATATGACAATTCCTTTTCATATATATATATCATAAAGTATGATACATAAGAGCTAATTTATCACTTATTGATATTTCATCAAAAAAAAAAAAAAAAAAACCTCATCTTTTTAAAATCTTTCCCATTTTAAATTTTCCAAATGAAATAGTACATACATATATATTTGTTGAAACAAACTATTTCTTAGATTTCTAAACGTCCGACAATTTTTCCTTCTATCTTTAATAAGATAATTTTTTTAAATAAATAAATGAAAATTATCTTATCGTACGAGTTTGCGTTAGTTATTGAATTAAGAATTCAAATTATTAAAATAATTTCGATATCAAAGATTGAAACTATTAATAATATTATTACATATATTAGAATAGAATAAATAGTAATATGGTAATTATAACAAGAAATAACATCGAATAAATTCAAGGTTATGGTCATTTTCAAGGTCATGGCTATTTATATATCTTATGAAAGGGTATGAAAATATAATCAATTATTCGTAGAAATAAATTTCAATTTATTCATATTTGCTAGGCATTTAAAATATTTGGAATGCCTAGCAAATATTAAAATAATATTGTATTTAAAATATCATTAAGAAAGGAATGATTGTTTGCAATTTTTAGTAAAATTTTACTCAAAAATAACTAAACTTACTAATAGTTTTATCTTAAAAAAATATATTAAAATAAAAAATTATTTCAATATATTATATTATAATTGAAAATAAATATTTGTGAAATTTCAAAATTTCACAAATATTTATAACTGATAATTTTAATTGTTAAATATTTGGCTTTTAGCATTTTGTTCTAAATTAAATTAATATTACTAACATCATTTTATTATGATTTGTAATATTTCTTGAGAGAAAATTGTCATAAACATTATATTAAAATCATGATTATAATTTTATATATGTTCAAAAATATTTATTAAATATTTTAATTCTAAAAATAAATATTCAAGCAAGAATACTACCATAATATGAACAAAGAAATTATTGTATCAAAAGTACGGTAAATTAAAAATATATCGAGACTATTAGCAAATTTTTATTTATATTATATCATTTTTATATTTTTAGTTTTATCATTAGATATTTTTCAGGAGTACTCAAACATTAAGTCAACATCGTAGTCGTTCTAGCAAGCCACAATTATCACGGAATACTGTATCTGCTAATTCATACGATCTACAATCGAAACATCAACGTAGTTCTGAAACTAATGCACGGTTGCCTCCTACTTCACGAAGCGTAAAAAGTACTCCTGCAACAAATAACAATGTTATCAAAACAAAACGTACGAGAAAGTAATTAAGTTAAATCATTTCTTTTCATGACCTTGTTATCTTAATGAAATCTCTGATTTTTCAGGTTGAATTTTAAATCGATAGATTTAAAAATTTAATTACTGAGAAGAAGTTATAAACAAACAAATAAACAGTGAAATAATATAGCAGGAAAGGAAATAAAGAAAAAAATGAATGAATAATCCTTCATGACTCTTATTTTGAAACATCATAAGATGGATTCATCATCATGAAATGCAATTCATGATATTTAATAATAATCAGATAGTTCTTTTTAATCTTACTAAAATGTATGATTCTAATAATTTTCATGACTTAATCGAAATTATATTTATTTCAGGTTAACACCAACCGAAACGAAAAAAGTTCCTCATAAATTGACAACAACAGTATTGGCGGCAGGTGAACCTCAAGAGGTAGCCCAGAAAATAAAACCGAAAAACGATTCAGGAATAACTGATGTTCAAGCGACAGTTTCCGCTGTTCATAAATTAGTTGCGGAATCAGAAATAGAATCGGCGGAACATAGAAGTGAAGAATCTCCCGAGAATTTTGATTATGAGCGTGAAGCTAGTGAGTATTCGGGCATTGTTTCACCAGAAGTTAGAGATTTGAGACTCAGAACAGAAACGGTATCTGAAAAGTCGGCTTCATCAATTGAGCATTCAGAAATGCCAGTAGATGAGTCGGATGTGTCAGAGCAAATGATTGAAGAATCAAAAATTGAACAATTAGAAAATGAAAACAAACAAAATTTAAATTTGCCATTTGATTTATCAACGGAAAAATCGGAAAAAGCAGAATTAGAAGCAGTAAATATGATGGGTATTTCTGAAGCTCCTCTTATTTCCAAACTGACAGAACCTAAAACAATCGAAAGTCATATGAGCCGTGACACTACTATTGATTCCATCCGAAATGAAACTGATTCGCTAGAAGTAGTATTATCTGAGGAGATTGATGAAGACGATGGAAATTTAGCTAAAAGCTGGATGAAAACGGACAATAAATCGGAAGAATTGCTTACTGGTGAGAATGCAACTTCATATGAAGGAGTTATGCAAAACGACCACCAAAAGAATCATCGTGATGAATTAGCTAAAACGTTCGAAAAATTATCAACAGAAGAATTGAAGTTCGAGGAGAACAAAATGACTGTGGGAAAGTTTGAAAGAACTGATTCATCACCGACAATGAATTTAGAAACAGAGAAACTCATGCTTCCCGATGATAAACTGCCGGAAATAATTGATACTGAAATAACTGTTAAAGAAGTTGAAAAAGCATCTGAAGATAATATCACTTCTTTACAAATTGAAACGACAAACGGCATTGAAATCACACCGAAGACAACCGATTGGGATGTAAATGAATTTGCCGCGATCAATGGAAAAATTCCGGAAATACCGCCAGCAGAAAAGCTGAAAATAGAAGATTCTATCATGACATCCGAAATCTACTCAATAGATCAAAATAAAGAAGAAAAAAACGTGGTAGAAGCAGTAGAAGACATTAATCCAGTTGCTAAAGATTCGGAATCTCTTGCAGTATCTCCGGAAAAAATTAGTTCTGTCGAGAAATTAGAAAACGCTGAATCTTGTACAAAAATCGAATTTTCAAATGGTGAGCAAGAAATCTCTAATCATTTTATGGAGTCAGCAAAAGTTAATTCAGAAGCAGATCAAGATGTAGAAAAACATATTACTGAAGGATTGCCGAAATCACCACGACAATCTGCAACAGAAACTACAAAGACGAATCTCCAGAAGTGCCGCAGACAGAAATTTTTAATTCTACTGAACAACTAGGAACTTCTATGGAAAATGAACATGAAGCATCTATTGCTGAATATTTGAATGGAAAAAATTGAAACTGTAAATGGTACAAGAGAAATACAGGAACTAGAATCTGCTGAAGATGGTTTTCACATAGAAAATTTTCCTGATTATTCCGTCAATGAACAGTTTAAATATCAAGAGAAAGATATTGCAATGGAAAATAATGTAATTGAAGAGAATTTTCCACAAGCAAAAGCGAAACAATTGGATGCTGATGTAAATGGTTTAGAAGTCAACGAGGAGCTTCAAACTAAACAAAAATCAGAATCGTTGCTTGATGTTTCCATGAATGATGAGTCTTTAACTGAAAATTACTTTTCTAAAGCTGATGAGGAAATTATCGAAAACGCAGAATTTGAGCGAAAAAGAAAGAAATGCCGGAAGTATGGTTAGAAGAACAGATTCCAGATAGAAAAATGGAATCCGCAATAGAAATTGCAGACGAAGAAGTTCAGAAAGTCAAAAATATCTTACAAACTCAATTAGAAGCAGCATCAGTATCAGCTGGAAATGATTCGTTTAGTGAGCAATTCTCGCAATGCATGAAAAGTTCAAAATTTGATGACAAATTAAATGAGAAAAATGAAATGACGGTATTGGAAACTGATGAAATGATTAAAAAAGAAAGAGAAAACTATCAGAAATAATGCTGACGAAACCTGAAAATGTAGTAATTATGGGTATGACAAATAATTTGGAATCTGTCATTTCTGGCATACAGGATACTCAACCGTTAATTTCAGCTCCACTTGAAACAACAAAGCAAGAATCAGATGGTCAAGTAAATGATTTCATTTCTGATACTGTCGATACAATGGCTTCAAACTATAATCATCTTTCTGAAAAAGAGTACCCCGTAGAAGAAAAGGACAATCTTATCCTGGATAAATCTATTGACGAACTTAACTCAGCGAAAATAGATCCTGAATCATATGAAGATATTGAAGATACAGCAGCATCAAGCATTCTGAGATCAGATATGATTTCGGCAGAATCAAACCCTGAAGTAGCTGCAGAATCAAACCCTGAAGTAGCTTTTGAAAAAGAACCTGAAGACCATGCACCAATCATTTCAGGAAGAAATTTGGAAGAAGTGGAAATGGGAAAACAAGCAATTGAAGAAAATGAAATGCTAGAAGCAAATTATGCTCGAGAACAACAACTATCAGAATCACTTTTACGTGAAAATATGGAGAAAGTAGATATCGCAGAAAATTCTAAATGCGATGAAGGAATCCCGAAAATTTTAGTTTGTAGCAATGGAACAGTTACGGATATGAAAAAATTATCGCCACAATCTGACACGAAGACAACCGAACTTCGGGAACAATTCCAAATTGAAGATAATGTTGAAACATTGGACCAACAAAACTGCCGCCGAAGGAAACTAAAAGCATAGAAGAATCTGAAACATCCAAGAACGAAGAAGCTATAACTTCGATAGGAAGTGATAATGCTTCAGAAGGAATAAATGATGGAAAGCAATCGATAAAAGGACAACTAAATGAATTTTTGCAACAATATATGCATGATATGATACAAGATGTTGCTCAGATAGCTGAAGAAAGAATTAAAACAAGTGAAATTTCAGAAAAAGAAAAAAATTGAGAAAATAGATGAAAGCCAATATTTATCGCCTACTCCCGAATATATTCCTAGATTTCCAGTTAACTTCTCAGAGATCGATTCTCCAAAATCAGAATTTGACAAAAATTTGCAAGAATCTCAGTGTAATGTTCCGCCATCCATGCTTACAGCTAAATCGAATAATTCTGATGGAAACACGGAGGTAACAGAATTAAGCGATACCAGCAGAGAATTGATGAATGTTTCTCATTCTTATCTTACTGATATTACAGGAGAATTTCAAGAAGGCAATGATCATTTCGTGCCAACTAGACGTAGATCAAGCGTTGAATATGATAGTTCACTGCAAAAAGTAAGAAGTTATGCTGCCACAGAATTTTTGAAGATATTCAACACATCGGACAACTAGAAAGATATCCACAAGAATTGGGACTCGAGAAAGAGAAATTAGAAGTGAAAATTGCTCAAAGTATTAATGGATCATCCGCTAATAATATGTTATCAAAATATGATTTAATTATCAACGGTATAACTGCAGATGGCCAATTGATTTTATGTTCTGTAAGTGATTCGATGATATCATCTGAAGATAAATTTACAAATTATTTTGTATCGAATAATGATGATTCTGCAACAACTAATGAAAAAATTCCATCCATTAGTGATACAAATGGAAATCCGGAATTGAATGTTTATGATATGCAACATATTCCATCAGATGTACTCAGTGAATCAAATATTTGTGCAGCAGATGTGAATGCAAATATTTCATCGTTGCAACAAATAAATCATATGAATTCAATAAAATATGAGGTTTGTATGAATTTATAAATTAATTTCTTCTGTAGCATTTATTTTGTCATTTTTTTTTGTTCTTGAAAATTCTAAATTACAGTTAAAATAGTTTTAAAAAATTTTTGCATAAAAATTCTAAAAATTTTTTTATAATTTTAAAATTAAATAAAATAATTATTTTTATATTTTATAGGATGAAAGAGACCAAAATAATACATTAATTGATGAACATAATACATTGCTGGAACAAAGTAATACAGGAGGAACAACAGAAAGTGATGTTATCAGCGTCAACAGTAAATGATATATATCTTTGAAATAAGATTATTATTATTATTGTTGAACATCTCTTATAAAATTTACAAATAATTTATAATAATTAAAAAACTATAAAATATTACTTTCATCATTTATATTTTTAATATTCAGAAAAATATTCACCATACTATATATATATATATAATGCTTTAAGCTTTAGGCTAAAAAGAAAATTGAACTGATAATATTGTTAAATTTTTCGTTGCAGTGATTACAACTTGATGAATTTGTAAATAATTAGAATAATTTCTCGATTTTCAATGAATGAAATAATGCGTCTAATTAATGCTACGAACAATTGATGATAAATTTTCAGTGATATTTCAAATTCTTGCTTTCTATTCATTTCCTTTTCTATTTTTTTTTTTTTTTTTTTTAGGAGAACATTCTGTCAGTTGAAACGAATATATCAGAAAATGATAAATTGGAATGGATGAAAAGGAGAAGAAGAATTTAACGACAATACTAAGCACAACAATTTTTGAAATCTTTGCGTTTTTTTTCGCTTTTGTTCAAAAATTTAAAAAAATATTTTTTTTTCGGAAATACAAATAATTATTCTTTTAATACAGCTTTCTCAAGTATTTTTAACTATTTTACATAGAACTTTATTGCTCTATTCTTTTTGTTATTATTTGTAATTTAAATGTTTCATCATCGATAGTTACAGCAATGCATGCATGCATGCATGTATTTTACAAATGATATTGTATAATGCTGATTGCATGCATGTATTGTAATGATAAATGATAAAGACAGGTAGAAAATTGACGAATTAAAAAATCAATTTTTTTTTATGATACATATAAGAATTATGCAAAATTTTCAAATAACATTAATTGTGTAAATAATTCATCGAGTAATGCCATGAAATTTTGTGATATTCAATCATCCATGAATCTTTACATACGAAAAGAAAAAATAAATAAAGCTGAAATTTTGCATAAATCGGATAAATTCAATTTTCTTTGTTAAAATTTTTGATTGAAAAATTTTTCAATCGAAAATTTGCAAAAAGAAAATAAGTTGAAAAGTCGTATAATTCTATGTAATTTACATATTAGGAAATTTATTCGTTCAGAATAAAATGGAGCAAAAAAAAAAAGAAAATGAATTTACATAAGAATGATGCAATTTGTAGATCAAAAAATAACTGATATGCTTTCCTTAGGATAATAAATAACATTTGATAGTTAAATTTTGCTGAATTACGAAAATTCGAATATTTTAGGAATTTAAAAATTCGATCAAAAAAATTTATTTTATATCAAATTATTTTGTGATAAAATTTTGCTATTTATACAAATAACATTACAAATTATCAATCAATGATCAAAAATTTGATAACATCCTGAAAATACCGCTATTGAGAATTTCTTTCTCCCATTAAATTTATCTAATTTAATTAAAAAAGGAGCATTGTCTAATTTATGGCACAAACACGAAGTTTGTTTAAATTTATTTTCTATTATTAGAAGTTATCTTTTCTTTTCCTTTTACTGATTAATTGCTTTATGCATCTGTTATTTTAGTGTATAAAATTACTCGGGATTTCTCGAAATATCTTCTTTTTTTGATCGCTGTTAGTTAAATTTTGCTTATATGTTAAGATAGTAGATCAGAGTTTAAATTATTATTATTTGTTTTCGATTTTTTTAAAGTGTTATGTTTGCCAGTATAAATACTGATTATTTTTGTTGTAATTTATTTCAATAAAAAAAAAGAAATACAGCATAAATTAATTGAAATAACGAATAAAATAGCATCAATTTTTCCTATATAATTAGTTATACTATATGCGGCTTGCATACGGTAAGACGTATACAGTAGCAACACTGTTTCATTCAAATGATCATTTAATGATGGTTTAGAATATATTCTAAAAATAAATATTAGATCATGAAGATACTGTATTTGGCCACAAAATTTCTTTTGACACATGTCGATGAATATACATTCCAATGCTTGGACTTCAAATTGTTTTTTTTTTCATTGGAATTTCATTTATTCCATATATGTGAGAAAGAGGGAGGGAGAGAGAGAAACAGGGAGAGAAAAAAGAATATTATTCATAAAATATTTATTTTTTATTTTACCATTTTTAGCATTCTGGAAAGAATCAAAAATAAATAACTTTAAAAAGATGATGATACTGATAATTGAAATTATTTATTTTAAAAAATATCATGTCGTTAAAAATTATTTAACAATTTACATATATTTAATTAATTAAATACTTATATCAAAAATGAGAAATCATTTCGAATCAATTGCGTTCATTTGAATGAAGAAAACGATCGATTCAGCTTTTTTCAAAAATGAAGCAATAATAATCTTTTGTTGCAAACATATAAGCATCGAGAACGAGAGGAGAGCGTGAAAAGCGGGGAAAGCGGGGAAAGAAAAGGCATTCAGGAGAAATATGGAAATTAACATATAAATTGTGCTAATAGATGAAATAAAATGCAATCCATTAATTCCAAATATTGATGAATGTTATTAAATCGAACCCGAGAATCCGAGGAAATATGAATCAAATATTTCATCAGCATTTTTGCTAACATATGAACATTAGTAAGAGAAGATGAGATTATGAACGAATTCTGTAATGTTTCATTTAAATTTGAAATCATTGTTTTGTTTGGTATTTTTTTCATATTTCTTTATTTGAAAAATTTGACTTCTCATATGACTTCTGCCTTAGAAATGAGAACAATGTTTTGATAATTTATTTCTACAACACAGATGCATTGTTTACTAAGTGATAATATTTTGTCAAAATGTTTAATTTTCTTTGTTTTCTTTTTCTTTTCATCAATTGCATTAAAAAATACTAAGATATTCTAAAAATATTATTATAGGAAACCATTCCATTTTAAAAATTAGAGTTAAATTTATCAATTGAGAATGTATGATATTTTTATTTCATTTCATAATTAATTCATTATGATATTAATTTGTATAATTTCAGGATAGGAAATGGTTGGAGCTAATTTGAAATTATATTGCCCATTTACTATTCTAATTGGTAACAAATTTTTTTAAGCATATTTAAATGCTTAATAAAATTATTCTGAAACATGCATAACAATCTCCAATTATATTTCTGCCAAAATTTTATTTTAATAATAAGTCAGAATTTATTTTGCAGTAAAATTTTATTCTAGCTTTATTAAAGTTTTATTTCAATTAAAATTTCCAGCTGTCTTCGCCAATCTTATTTGCGATATCAATAATTTTCTCGTTGAATTTGTTCAATTAAATTTAGATAATTTCACTAAAATAAATTTAAATGAGATAAAATATGAAATGAATAAATCATATTGAAATTGAATAATATATATAATATATTTTGAAAAGTTTCTAAAAGAAAATAGCATTTTGCTGTAATTCAAAAAATGCAACAAAGCTTATTTGAATATTTTTGCATTTCTGATAATATTTGCATAAAAAAACGATGGAATTTAGTAACGAATGAAATTATTTCATTAATTATTTATTACTCAATCTAAATTGTTTATTAATAAAAGAAGTAATGATTAATTATTTGTTTTTTTTTTTTTTATTTACAAATAATTTCATTCAGCTTTCATAACGATGATGATCATGCCAATAAAGAGTATCAGCAACAACAACAACAATGATATGTTATCAGGAAAAATGCAACAATCCGAAATGTCATCAAGATATCGAAGAAAACGATTTTGGACTGATGTACGGCCGAATAAGCGAGATTATCCGGATTTTGATGATGATCGAGAAGGAGAAGAATATTATCGGAATCAAAGTAGAAAAATTATTATCCCGAATGTTCATAATTTTACCGTGAAATTTACATTTAAAATTCGTCCTACCAAAATAGCAATAGTTAAAACAACTATGAAAAAAATGAAGGGAATTGATAAGACGCAAACAACGGTTAGAAAGTTTCAAAATATTTCTAAAAAAATTCAAAATAAGTTTACAAGATAATTAGTTAGAGAATTAATAATTGTAAGCAACGAATGAAAACGAAAGATTATTCGATGATAAATGAAAAAGTGATAAGAAAATTTTGATTAATAAGATATTAATTTGCTCTTCCCAATTTCACAATATCTTTATTGAAATGAAATTTCTAATAGAAAAAAAAATGAAATTTGTCTATTGATAATTGTGTATTTGATAACAGAGATAATTTAGATAACTTGTGTAACACTGTGCAAAATAATCAGTTAGAATCTATACTGGACTGTTTCTTTTGTAATTTCTTGTGAAACTTAAAATGAGTGTGAATGATTGTTTCATTTACGATTTATCATGAAAGTTGAATCATTTAATTGCAATAAAGAAAAATTTGCAAATTTTCCAATAAAAAATTTTCCGGAATCCTGAAAATTAGGAAAAATTAAATAATATTATTACCAGATGATGATAATAAAAGAAACCAGATGGTGTGTTATTATCTCGAGAATCAAATTGGTTAAGCTTAAATAATTAATATTTACTTTTTTTCATATTAATGATTCATTCATATTTGAAAATATTTTGGTGAAAAAATGTTTATTCGAATTGGTATTCCCTGTTTTATATTTAAATTTTGCGAATAATTAGCTTGAGAAATTTAAAATCTAATTTGAGTAACTTGAAAATGTTACTACGTTATTTGTAAGTAATATATAAATAATTATTTGGAAAATAGTTTAGAAAAGAAAAAACAAAAACAGCATAAACATGAAAATAATAATTTATTGAACGAAATATAATACATATAATCCCTGCTTTTAAATGAATCTTTTATTAATTAAATTTTTCACTGTATTCAATACTGTTATATTATGCTACAGTAATCTCCGATGATTATTATAACGATATTGTGTTTCATACTACAGTACTCAGTACTGATTGTTTCTTTTTTTTCTTTCATCTTGTAAACAAATATGTTTTAGCTTGAAAATGAAGAAAAATTCAAATAATATGATGCAAAAAAAAAAAAGAATGGGAAAAAAAAAGGAAGATAGGATGAAGGAAGAAGGGAAAGGGAATAAATAAATCAATGAATAATAATAATAATAATAACAGTTGGGAAAAATGTAATACTTTAAATTTATGCATTAATAATAATAATAATATGAATATAACAAATATTGATTATAATAGGAAAAAAAAGAAATGAAAAACTGAATGAATTTGAATTGAATCATTAATGAATTAATAAATATTTGAAAATGATCCTGTCTTAATTACTACTATTATTATTATTATTATCATTATTATTATTACTACTAATTATCATATAGTTTAATTAATTCTAAAAAATTCATAAAATATGATGAAAAAATTTTCAATACTATGATTATGATAAAATATATATTGTGATACAGGATAATTTTCAGGAAAATTATTACTAAACATATGTGCCATTCTTTTTTTTTTTTTTTTATTTTCTTTCCTTTCTTCTTTACGATAAATAATTAATATTAAAAGGCGGAAATTAATCCTAAATGAAATAAAAGATTGGAATTTAAATGGGATAGGAAAAATGAGAAAACGAAAAATGGGCAAAAAAATTTTAGCGCCTATACTTTTAATGCATACAAATTTAAATAAACTGAATTGAACCATAAATATTTCCAAAAAATAATTTTTTAAATGAATGAGTTAAAAAAAAAAAAAATGAAGGAAAAACACCGCCATTTTAATCATACAGTAATTTTATTTGATAATATTATTTACCCATTTTTTTCGACCATATCTCAAATAAATTTATTCGGAAAATTCACTTAATATAATTTGACATACCAAATTAATTCTATTCCATAAATTGAATTTCGGTCATTCATTTTAATTGAATATTCAAGTTTAAAATTAAACGTCATTATCTATTCAGATATTTTATCGCCTATATCATGTAATAATTTGAATTTGAATATTGTAATAATTTAATCATTGAATATTTTCTGATGAATGGATTTTCAGTTCGGAAATTTTATCATTCAATAACTGATTGAAGTTTGATTAATTGTTATATAGTTCGTAATGCTTATTTTTAATTAATTTATTTTTGCATAATACTGAATTATTTTATTGGATGTGAAAATTTAAACTTTTAAAAAGCTTAAACAATCGCTTTTAATAAGAATATAGCACTGATTTCATGAAACATATTTATCATAGATGGAAGATATTGAATTTTTTTATATAATTATCGTTATTTTTTCTGTTTTTAATCATCAATAATAATTTTGTTATCACTTTTCTAAACCAATTTTTTTTTTCTTATCTTTGAAATTATCAAAGCATAAATTCTAATGCTTTTATATTTTACAACAAAATGGATATATTTAAGGCAGTGTATTTCCTTTAAAATTGGAAAAACAATAAAATGTAATTGAAAAATTAAGTTGCAAAGAAAAAGAGAGAGAGAGAGAGTGAAAAAAAAAAAAGAAAAAAGATAATTAATTAAAACACTGAAAAACTGTACAAAATATGGCACATTGGAATTATTAAATTTTAGTAACAACTGCAAAAGGAATTTTAGGCACAAAAAAAAAACAAATAAAAACATTTTTTTTTTTAAAGACAAAAACATTTCAAAATTGAATTGAGAAATTATTATAAATGAAATGAATAGAAAACATTTATGAGGCACAATATTATCATTATGCGAAAAAAAAAAAAAAAAACAAAACTGCAAAGGCACATATAATTAGCAAAAAAAAAAAAAAGAAAGTTAAAAATTAAATTAAATAAAAAAAAATTTTGGCAAGAAAATGTAAGCATTGTCATTTGTTAAATTAAAAAAAAAAATTATTCTAACTTAGAGTGCATAAATTTTTATTTTTTATTCCATATAATTTACATATATTATTTTTGTTGTTTTGTTTTAGATAATTAAAAACAATTCAGAAATTACAAATTTAATTGTATGAAAATAAAACATTTCATCGTTGGTATTTATTAAATTAAAATGTCTTATCTTTGCTTGCAATTTGTTAATTATTAATTCTTATCAAAAAGAAAAAACTGATATAATTCTTAAATGTACTATTCTTCTGTTGTAATCTTCACCATTTCTTATTACTATTTATTTTTTTTTTATCATCGCATAAAAGTTTATTTGTTAGAGTACAATTGAATTGAACCTGATTGATAATTTAAAATTTTGATTGTCTAAATTGAATTATTATCGAATATGCAAATTTGAAAAAGAAAAAACGACATTTATGTGCTCAATGAATGACATGCGACTACAAAATTTAAAATCCAAAACAAAACATTAATTTAAACAAAAAAAAAAAAAAGGAAAAATTTGAACAAACAATGTCAAATTATATGAGAAGAATTTTAAAACAAAACAAAAAAAAAAAGAAGAGTAAACTCAAACCGATCAAGCAAATTTGGCTTAAATTGCAAAATATTTTGCCGAATTTATTAAATTGGAATGTTAATTTAATTTATTGAATTTATTCATTGCGAAAAAAAAAAGAAAGAAAGAATTTAATTTTTATTAAATAATAGCATAATTATGGTAGTATTTTAATAAAAATTAATTTCAATTATTCATTATATCAATCGTATTTTACCAACATTTTTTTGTTTACTTAAAAATTTTCAATTATTTTTACGATTTCAAATTGAATTTCGAGCATTTATAAAAATAAAAGGCAGGAAGGGAGAGAGAGAGAGAGGAGCGAGAGAGAGAAGGAAGTAAAAAAACTGATTTCTCTCTTAATAATTCAAAATTTTTTATTAATTAGCAAAAAAAAATCTACAGAGATCGAAAATAACGTTTGAGTTTACGTATAAAAAGCATGCACATGAAATAGAATTTTGATTTTTCCTATTTTGTTTTTTTTTTTTTTAAATAAATGCTAATAACATATTTAGTAATATGTAAATAATCGTTGTATTAAGCTTGAAAAAAAACAAAACTTGAAAGATGATATGATAAGAGATATTGATCGGTGTATGATTTTACGTCAATATCATTATCATCATTTGATCATTCATCTATTTCAGTGCATGCTTTAATTAACAAAAATGAGCCCAAATGATGATGATGAATGACTACAAATGAGTATCAATAAGACTGCTGTCATGTCAGACATATAATAATAATAACGATGATGATGATGATGATGTTGATAATAAAAGAAGGTATGGTATGATTTCATTATTATTATTATTATTATTTTTACCAGGATACCTGTGGTACTTCTTTACCATTATTACTAGTTGAAGCAGCAGCAGCAGCAGCAGCAGCAGCAGCGGCAGCAGCAGCAACAACAACATCATCGGATCGTAAAGTATTGCTACCAGCAGTTTGTCCCGTATACTGTTGCTGTTGTAAATGTTCCGCAACACTTGGCCGTACCTCATTTCCCGTTGATGCAACTGATGCAGCAGATGAGATCGTGGACGAGTAATTGCTTAACATATATTCCAAATTATCACTACCACTTACTGTATAATCCAAAGTTGGTGCTATTATTGATGATGGTGTTTCCAACTGCAAATCATTTATCATAAGCATATTTTTAAAGAAAAAAAAAAATCTTATCATTGATAAAAAAAAAAAAAGAGCCAAATGATTATAAAAATTCAAATATAGGAAATTTATTAGAATAAGTTAAATTTGAATAGAAATGAAAATTTTAAATTTCAATTAAATTTAATAAATAAATTTTAAAAAAAGTTTTGTTTTATATGAAATTTTTATTATAAAAATAAAAAAAAAAAAAGACAACGAAAGGAGAAGGAAATTAGCATCTACCTGTGGTTGATAATTGATCACATTATGATTGTGATTCGCAAGCATATCAGAAGTTTGTGATGATGCTCCACCAGTGGAATATTGTGATACGAAGGGTTGTTGTTGCTGTTGCAAACTTTGATGGGGTATTTGATCGGTTTGATTGTTTAGATGTAAATGAAAATAATCACCACAACCACCGTTACTACTTGAAAATGCCAAATTTGGTGGTGTAAAAGGTTGCATTGGATTTTGCTATAAAATAGGTTTAATTATAAATTAATATAACTAATCAATTTTAATAGTAATATCGTTTTGGGCAAAACATTTCGTCAAAAATGATATTAATAAAGACATTAATAAGAATTGAATAAATTAATTGGAATTAATATATAGCTAGAAATTTTTGAAATAAAAATATTAAACAAATAGATTGTTTCCTGCCTTAATTTGTATAATTGGAGAAAATCGAATTCGAATATGCTATCATCTCAAAATACTTTATCATTATCATGTGCAATGATAAGAAATGATATATTCTTGAAAATTTTAAGTAAATACAGAACAATCAGTTTCGTATAAATCACAAATAATGGACTAGATTTTTTTTTTCAAATTTTCATGCAAGTTGTAAAAACATTATATCTACTCAAATAAAGTAGAATTAATAAGAAGAAATTGTGATAATTGATTATCATTTATCATGTAATCGATAAGATAAATTTGATAAGAATGTAGTAAAGTTAAAAGAAAAAAAAGTGAATTACCAATTGATGAGCACCGAACATCATAAACGGATTAGCATGAAAAAGCTGAAAGAAATTTTTTTTTTTTGAATAAGCTATGAAAATTAATATATTTATTGCTCTAAATGTCCATTCCAAATCAGAATTAATAATTTTAATCAAAAAACTAAAAAATAAATAAGTATTTAGTCATATGTGAGTGTAAAATTAATAAATAATAAAATTATAGGAAAAAAAAGATTTTAATCGTTGATAAAATAATATATTTTTATGTTAATTTAATTTTTACTTTAAAATGAATTCAAATGTAGCATTTGTGATATGATAAATGATAAAAACTGGATTGATGATAATAAATGATAAATATTATTTCAAATGTATGTAACATTTTGATATGATAAATGATAAAACTGAATTTATTTAAATATAAAAGAAATATTATTTTAAGCATTTTATTTATTAATTAAAACTTTTCGAATTAAAAAAAAAAAAAAACTTACATTCATTTCTTGTTTTGTATCAAATGTATTGCTCTGATTTCCCAAACTTGTTAAATCATCGCTGAAATTTTAATATCATTGAAATAAAATGTGATTAAAATTATTATCTATAAATATATATCGTAAGAAGAATTTTTACTTAATTTTTTCATTTCATAAAAAAAAAAAAGAACAAATTTATTTCAATTCTTTTAATCATAATGTATGAAATGTTGAATAATAATTGCAATAAAAATATTATTTCTTCTATTTGGTTCAAACAAATTATAAATTTATTGAATTTTTTTTTCACTTATCACACTTATTTTAAAATATATATCAATTTAAAAAAAAAAAACTGATATAATAACTGATAAGATTGATATACGATAGTATTATAGCTCATTAAAGGCTAATAACTAATACTTTGCAAGAAGTTTTCGAAATAATATATTTCATTTAAAATATTTATAGATTATTTTTAAAAAAATAAACAATCAATAATACAATTAGTCATATAAATACTTTTAAGTAAAAAATTCTGTCAAATAGTAGTAGTATTGTTCAAAAAAAAAAAACAAAAAAACAAAAACAAACCAAAGATTAGTTTTAAAGATTGAATCATCTTTAAGCATTGATGTTAATCGTGTAGTACTATTTAATAATGAATCCAACTCTTTATGATCACTTATTGATAATGCTTTTTGACTGCTAAAGAAACCATCCTGAAATATAAAAGAAAAATACAAGTTTAACATTTTTTTGACAATAAATTTTAGACAAACTTTCAAGAATTTTTAATGATAATTTAAAATGATCATTAGTATGACGTTAAATGATTAATTGATAAGAATGCGATAAAATGAGGGAATAAATGGAAGCTGACCTTTGATGATAAATTAAAAATAATTATTGTAAAATGAGAAAGGAATGATATTTTGCTGTAATATATTTTGTCCATAAATAAACATTCGTTTAATTATTCAATCATTTTTCCAAAAAAAAAAAAAACCAAAAACATAAAATTCTTTTGTTTTCTTTTTTTGCTGAATTTATCAATCTTATTTCTATGCGCATATTACGTTACGTTTTCACGTCTAATATTATATAGCATCTGGGAAAAGCTTTTTTATCTAAATTTTCTATGACTTAATTAAATAGTTAAATATGATGGTATAAATTAGTATAAATAAATTATTGGTTATCAAGGAGGAAGGGAAAAAAAAGATTTCATTCATCATGTTTTAATAAAATTCATTTGAAATGTAGCTAACAAAGCAACCCATCGATTTTATTATTTTAAAAAACTTATTAAATAATGACAAGCATTAGTGCTATTTTTATTTTCAATTAATTAAATAACATTTTAAAATTATCAAAATTAAATTATCGAAATTTCAAGAAGACAAATTGATATGCTTATGATTTTATCATATAAACTTATATTTCTTATTTCATCAATTCTAAAGCGAATAATTTTTATTTTATAATAAATTATTTGAGTAAAAATATGCAATTAACTGAATAATTATCGTTTAATTTATTTTATTATATTTAAATATTACTTCAATAATTGTTTTAAATTAATTTTAGCATTTAAAAGAATTTTAATAATTAATAAATAAATTGATATTTCGTTATTTATTAAATTTTTTTTCTTTTTGTATTTTTTCTAAAATTATTTTAATCAAAAATTTTTATTCTAAGAATAATAAAATTAAAAAAAAAGAAATCATACCGCTTGTAATGGTGCATGAATAAATGCATCATTTGAACCAATAAGAGAATGATTAGAACTGGTACTATTATTATTATTATTATTGTTGCTGTTGTTGTTGTTGTTGTTATTGTTGTTGTTGTTGTTGTTGCTGTTGTTGTTGTTATTTCGATTGGCATTATTTGGTATGTTGGCCGAACCAATGATAAGATCAGAATTATTTGATGTTATCGATCGTGAATGCACTGATAATTTGGCATTACGTCGCCTTCCTAACCCAGTCAAATGACTAGTACCACTTGTTGAATTTGTTATCAAACGTACATTTCCTCCTACTCCCATTGTTTCTGAACTTGAACTTGGATTTACGATATCATGATTTTCCAGCTGAAATTTTAATATAAAATTTAATCTGAAATTTCTCCTTAAAATTCGATAAAATTTATTTCATTAAATAATTGATAAATTATTATTACAAAATATAATACTATATATATATATATCTGATTTTATTTTTACTTACAGAATTTAAGTAGAATTTAATGGTATTGCATAGTAGAGTGGATGATTTTTTCCAATATTATAATAATTTAAAAGGTATGATTAACAATTTAAAAAGGTATGATTAATAACTTAAAAGGTATGGTTAACAATTTAAAAGGTATGATTAATAATTTAAAAGGTATGATAAAATATTATTATTTTTTTGCATATTTTTGATCTTTTAATTTTAACTGTAAAAACTTTTATGCAAGTAAATATGCAAAAATGAAAATGATATCATAAAATTCATTTTCTTTATAAGAATAAGTCTAAATAAAATTTCATACTTTGAAAGCACATACACAGGTGATATATTTATTTCATACTTCAGAAAATTTCTAAATTTAAATAAATTAGAATAATGAGTTATCGATTGATATAATATAGTTGAAAATATGATATAAGTAAGTGTTTTTAATAATTTTCAATTTAAATATTAAGTTTTATTAGATTTTATATTGATAATATTATTCAAGAATTTGATACATTTCATAAATAGGTAATATGTATTCTTAATCAAAAGAAATGAAATTACATACACAGGTGATATATTTATTTCTCTTAAAAAAAAAAAAAATAAATGAAATGAGAAACTTTAAAAATGAATTATAAATAAATATTCCTGTACTTTATTTAGCTTTCCGTTTTTCTTTCTTTTTTTTTTTTTTTTAAAACTTTAGAGAATAAGAAAACGAACGTGTCGACGCTTAGCTGCCGTTGCATACGTAAGAGTTTTTCCAATGGATCATTCTCGATTCCTGTCATTTCATTTTTTCGTTGATGCATTTCTTTGTGACATTTTAACGAATTCTTCCATTTAAACGTCATACGACATACATTACATTCGAATGGTTTATCATCCGAATGGATACGTTTATGATTCCAAAGTGTTGAACGACGATTGAACCGTGCTTTGCACATCTGATATTTATACTATTATCATCAATTATTTGATTCATCATTTATGCTAATTCTAATAATTGTTTATTCTTTTTCATTTAAAAACAAAAAAAAAAATAATATATTATGAAATAATTGGCAAAGAAATTTTGGCATAAAATTACCAAATTTTTATATTTTAAAATTTTAATAATTACATTTAATTTTAACATTTTATTTATTAAAAATAAAAAAAATTTATCAATTTAGGCTCTAAGTTTTATATATAATTACTATTTATCATTTTTTCCTTTTTTTTTCCTTCTTATCATCCACTTTTTTGAATGACATTTAAGTGTAATAAATAAGAAAATGAACTTTTGGCAACAATCTTTTGTAATCGAAAGCTTTAACATATTACACAAATTTTTGTTATGATTTATTTGTTACACAAAATGTAAGCACGTGTCATGATAAAGCTTAGAAAGTTAGTTGTATTGAATGTAAATTAGATTAGATTAATATTTACAATATGAATTAATATTATTATTATTCCATTTAAAAAATCCCCATGTATGATTATATTTATCAATTAAAATATATCGTGATAATGAGGCTGATATTATAATATTGAAAAAATATAATATAATGTAACAAAAAAAAAATGATAAGAAATCATTTTTGTTTAGTAATTCTCAAATTATATGCAAAAAAATAATTTATAAAAACTTAGAAATGATATATGATTAAAAGAATTAAAAATAAATAATTTAAATATTTGAAAAATAAAATACATTGCATTCGAAAGGTTTCTCCCCAGTATGTGAATTTTGATGTTCTTCAAGTTCCATTTTAGATCCGAATCGTGATGAACACATATTACAATTATATGGTCTTTTACGATCAGCAGTTAATGGTCTTCCTGAAAAAAAAAAATGAAATATAAAGTAATAAATAAATCTGAATCAAATTAACTAATATTTTCATTGATTATTGTAAAAAAAAGAAATAAATTTAAAAATATACTAACATTTTGATAAATACGTCAGTTTTAATTGCGTTATAAAAGCAATTAAAATATTTTTTGATTTAAATTTTATATTTTATCAAATTATAGTAATGAAAATGATTGCATCAATTTTTTCTTATTTCTTCTTTTTTATAAATAAATTTTAACAGTTATAAAGAAACGAACATTAAGTTATATTGACAAGTTGAATTCAAAAAGGTGTGAAATCCAAGAAACAAATTTATCAAAAACATTAAGTATAAAATTCGATGATCAAATAATTCATTTAATCAAAATAGATTAATTTTTAAAACAAATAAAATTATAAAATGTAAAGTAAGAAAATGAAATACGGTAGAAACATTACAGTAAGCAAGCAAGGCAATACAGTGTGCATGGAATGAAAAAGCATACGGTTAGCATGCATGTATCATATTTATATAAATGTCTGTACATATAAATACATTTGTAATGTTTATTTATTTATGCCGGATTATATATCGGCGTATGTGGAATTTTATGAGCAGATGCATAGACATAGATAAATATCATATAAATAAAAAGTAAAAAATTACCATTTTGATGGATATTGGAAGATGATGAATGAGCAACTTGGGCATTAGTAGTGGTTGCTGTAGCAGCGACCGTAGTTATGTCATGCCCATATAACCGATAATCTGAAAACGATTTATATCAATCAATTTTAGCAAAAAAAAAATAAAATAAAAGATAAACAAAAATAAAGATTATTTGTCATTGATAAATTTTGTCTCAAAAAAGATTTACATTTTAATCAACGTCATGTTATTATTATCAACAATACAATATTATGTACGATTTATCTAATAAACCAAAATAAATGTATATCTATAAAAATTGAAGAAAAGAAAAATTTTTTTTTAAACGAATAAAATTTTTATTTAATCTATCTATCCAATGTTTTAATTTACATATTGAAAAAACTTTTCAAATAATTCGTAAACTTTTTCAGTTAAACATTAGTTTAAATGAAATGAATTAATATTCATATTTGCCTGCTCACAATTATAATGACAAAATGTATGAATCAAATTATAAGAGTAATTTTTTGACGAAAATTAGAACAAAATATTTGAAGTATAAGGATAATGAATTTTTATCAACCAAATTATTTTCATATATATATATATATATATATATCAAATTGCAAATATCAAATTAACAAATTTTGAAATAACAAAAACTATCAAATTTTAAATATCAAATTAAATTTCAAATATCAAAATATCAACTTACTTTAAATTTTCTAATTATTTGCAACATTTGTTTTCAAAATTTCATTATTAAAAATGTTTTAGGCTATTTTTATTAGTATTTCAATAATGTTTCTAAAGTCAATTTACAGTTATCTGAGAAATCATTCGAATTTTAAAACCTAATTTTTTTTTAAAGAATTTAGTATTTTCCAATTAAATTATTTTTTAATCTTTTTGTCCAAAATTTACCAAATAAAATTTTAATTTAAAATTTGTTTATTTTTTAATCTAGTATTGTTCTATTGTCAAAATTAATTTTCTAATTAATTTAATAATATTTACCAGGGCCATTGGCAGATTGATGTTGCTGTTGCATATTATTATTATTGTTGTTGTTTTCATTGTTGCTATTTTTGTCATCGATATTATTATTATTATTATTGCTATTGTTGTTACTGTTGTTGTTATTATTATTATTGCTGTTGCTATTTGTTGCATCTACAGTATGCGTTGTTGCATGCTGATTGGATGATATTGACGATGATGATGATGATGATGATGATGATGGTAGGGAACACGATTCAGAAACACCGGATGAAGTTGAATGTTGTTGGTTTGTTGCAGTTACTGCTACCACTACTGCCTGAGGCGGAAGAATTTGATGTGATTGTTGTTGTTGCTGTTGTTGTTGTTGTTGTTGTTGTTGTTGTTGTTGTTGCAATGTTGTATCGGTTTTAACCAAATACGGATTATGTAAATATCGTGCTGGAAGTGATTGATGTACTTCCATTTTTGAAATATTCTCTGTCGAATTTTTTTCTTTTTCGTTTTCTCTTGAAGTTATAATCGTCCGTTTTTAATAAATGATGAATAATGATTGGATCATTTAGTAGTATTTACTATCGAATATACCATAAATGTTCTTCGATAAAATTAGCAAAATTGTCAGCTGCAATGAAATCTTTGAAAAATTCTGTTTAGCATCATCGATTTAATAGTTATTCTGCAATAAAATAAAATACATAGAAAAATATTAACTTATTTGTAACATTAATTATAATAAATATATCGATCGTCGAAAATACATCATTTCTTCAATTTTAAACAACCGCTCTTTAAAAATAATTCATTGATTTTGATAACTTCAACTGTTAGATACAATTAACGATGAGTATAAGTTTTAAATCAAAAAGTAAAATTACTAAATGAAAGTTATCAGAAAATTTAAATTATATTACATTACAAATTATGAGAAAATTTAAATTATATTAAGAATTGTAAATTTGAAATTTTGAATCATAAACTTTCAAAAAATAATCAAACTTAATTTGAAAATCAAACTATTACTCATTAATTTTAAACATTGATTTAATTTCTACCATTATTAATTTTCCTTTTTTTTTGTCATGATAACAAAACGTAAAATAATTTTATCATTTTAAGAAGAAGATTGAAAAAATTAGGAGAGGACACAATTGTAAACATAAATTATATGTCATAAAAAAATATTGTAATGATTAATCAATCAAAACAAATGCAGCAGCTCTTCCATAAATTATTTATTTGACCTAAATCTGATCCGATAAGAATGTTTACGGAAACAATTTGATAACAATATATGCGTGTCATAAATAAAATAACCTATTATCATTCTGATAATATTTTCATGCTTAAAACTTTGCTTTGAATAGTATAAAAATTACGAACCTTATCATTTCGTCATCTAATTAACAAACTCCTAATTGATAATTTATGTAAATTATTTTGCAATAAATAATTTCCATAATTTCCTTCAAGTTCTTTTTTATCCTTTTATTTTCTTCAAAATTTTTTCAACTTTCATCTTTAACATTTGAATCATATCAATTAAGTATGAATCCGAATGGCTATGATAAATTATCGAATCATTAATAGTAATGATAAAGTTAATAGAAGTAGTAAAGATTATTGATAAAAATTTTTTAATAATATAATAATGATGTTAATAGTATATTGATAATAATTTAAATTGATAAAAACATATCAATATATGTGTTACTAATTTTAACTATATAACAATACGAATTTATTGTTCGTTTATCAATATATTATTGGCTAAATAAAGTTTCTTTTATTTTGAAAAAAAAAAAAAAGATGTTAAATTGATTTAATTACATATGATTGACTTATTATTTTATATTTGTTTAAATAATATCAATATTAATGTTTATTAAAGCAGTATAATAATTGTTGATCATATTATAAGATAATTAATAATATTGATTAATTAATAAAATATTAATTAATTGAAAAGGCAAATCGGAACAAAAAAAAAAAAAAAAATTGAAAGGAAATGAAATGAACGAATGATAAATAAAATGTTTAAATGAAAAGGTATCGAAGAAAAAAAAAAAATGAAATAATCAAATAATCTCGAATGAAACGGTAATTAATTGGCTTACAATTGATAATCATTACATTAAGACAAGGAACGACAAGGAAAAAAAAAAAAAAGGAAATGTTGAACTAAACCGTTAAATGTTGTTTTTTTTTTTTTTTCCTTCATTTCATAACTTCTTTTCTCGAAACAAATGCTTTAGGGAGGTGAACTTAGTACGGAGAAGAAGAAGAATATGAAGGAGGAGGAAGAACAGGAGGAGGAGGAAGAGGAGGAGGAATAGGGGATGGGAATATATTCAGAAAGGTAAAAAAAAAAGGTGAACAAATTAGAAAGAGAGAGAAAGAGAGAGAGAGAGAGAGAGAGAGGGAAAAGATGAAAACGAGAGAAAATGTTGTGAGTTTGATGTTGATGATGATAATGATGATGATGATGATGATGATGATGATGATGATGATCGATAGAAGAAAAAATGGAAAAAATATATCTGATGATTGGGTGTGGCTTACATTCCTCAATTTTTCATTTCCAAAACTTCAAATGCGCCAATTGTTGATTGCGCACAATAAATTATCACCTATGCTTTCCGCCTTATTTTAACAAAAAAAAAAATTTTTTTTTATTTTTCACCTTTCTTTTAGATTGAATTGATTGGAAAATTGTTTGAAAGGTTTTCTTTCTCATATGAAACAAACAAAAATAATTTTTTAGGTCGAAATAATAAATTTTCATTAGAAAAATTTACTTTATCAATAAATAAAATGATAAAATATATTTTCTTTTTTTCTTTTCTTTTCAAAAAAAAAAAGAAAATACGACAGTAAAAATAGTAATGGAGAAATTTAGTATTTATATTGGCGCCGAATTGAAACAAATTTTTTTCGTTTTTTGAAATTTTTGAAATAGGGAAGAAGAAGAAGAAGAAGGAGACGAAGACGATGAAGATGACGACAAAGACGACGATGAAGACGACGATGAAGACGATGAAGACGACGAAGAAGAAGAAGAAGAAGAAGAAGGAAGAAGAAACGAATCAAATAAGAAATTTGCATCACTTAAAAAAAAGAAGGAAAAAAAGTATGATTGCCTTGAAACAAGTAAATAGAATAAAAGCGATTCGATTACAGTAGGCAGCAGTTTTCAATTACGTTTACGTTTTACTTAACAGATAAAAAAATATTGAAAATGATCCGAATGATTATTTTTAGCAATTTTTAAAATATATTATCAGTTTAAGCAAATTATCAATAATATTTTTTTCTTTTTTAAGAAGTATGCTATTATTATTGCTATTTCGTTCTTTTTTTTTGCTTTTCTTTGTTTGTTTGTTTGTTTTTTATGAAATGAAAATTTAATCTTTTGGATTAAAAAGAACGATTAAATTTGACATGAAATAATATCTAATTCGTTTTCTTTTCTTCTTTAAAAATTACATATGAAAATTTTTTTATCTCAAATAAATATCCATTTTGTTTCATTGCAATTTCATATTTTATTTAACAAGAAGGCGAAAGAAAGAAATGTACCAATGTATATAAGCTATTCGATCTATACATATTCTCAATTCGCTATTCACAATTCGCTATTCGTAATTCGCTATTCATAATTCGCTATCAAACTATTCATTTCTATCATGCAAAATTTGCTTCGCTTTTATTATTTTTTCTTTTAATTTTAACAAATGTAAAAAATAGCCAAGAAAATTAATCGCATTGCATCAAAAATGTTATAAAATTTCAATGAATAATAAAATTATATATCAAATTAAAATTATTTGAAATATTGCGAATAAAAATAAATGAAAATTTATAGTTATTTAGACATTATGGCAAAATAAAATATCTATTAATTTTATATTTAGCCTAAATTAAGTAAAATTAAAAAAAAAAAGGAAAAAGATAAGAAAAATTTTGATCAAAGAATAGAAGAAAAGAAAAAAGAAATTTTTCGATTTCAAAAGATTAGATTAATCAATCGTTGCTGCTAATTTAAAAAATTTTTTCTAATGATATTTATTGTGTAATAAATTAAAGATGAAAAAGGATTTTCATTAATGAAAATAATCAAATGATAATTATTAAATAATTCAGATTAAAACATTACCAGATAATTATATATATAATTAATTAATCGATTTTATATTTTTTTTTATCTTATCTTTCATAATATATGAAGAATATGGAAAAGATAAAGTATGTTGAAAAATGATTGATACAACAAAAGATTGCATTAAGTTGTTAGCATAGTAATAACAATCAATAGCACCTGAATTTCTAACAAATACAAACTTTACATTTTGTACATTAAAAGAAGTTAACGATCATTTTATTCAAATACACAGAAATATCAATGCTTTCTTTTTTTTAGAAAAAAAAAAAAGAAAGAAAAGGTCGAATAAAATAAGGGATGAGAAATGATGATAAACCAAACAGTTTGAGCAAATTATGGTCCGTAATTTACAACATAAAGGACAATTCACTTAGGATTCATGATCGAATAAGAGAGAGAGAGAGAGAGAGAGAGAGAGGGAGAGAGAGGGAGAGAGAGGGAGGGAGAGAGAAGAAGACGAAGAAAAAAGAGAAAATAAGGAACAATTTTAATATATGAAAACATATAATAAATGATAAAATATCAAGAAAACAAGTACTGCATATAAATAAATTGCTAAAATTAATGATAATTTTTCAAGCTTTCATGGACAATTAATTATTGTCAAATTTTTTCATTATTTTTCCTACCGTATTCAGTGACAAATTAAATCTATTACTGTATTTGGACGATACAAATATATATATATATTTTTATATATAAAAGTATTATTGATTGTTTTAAAAAAAATTTGAAATTTTCAAAAATTCAGCGATATCTCATTAATTTAATATTTTGGCATAAATGAATGAATTCTTATTGCTATAACTTTTAAAATAAAACAAAGATAACAATAAACAATGCTGATAAAACAAAAATTACAATAAACAATGCTGATAAAACAAAAATAACAATAAACAATACTGATTTTTTAAAAGATAATGATAATGTTGAAGTAGAAAAATGATTGATAGATTGCTATATCTATTAATAAATGACCACAATGAGGTCATTTGCTCACTTAGTATTAAAAATTTAATATCATTATAAAATATAATGAATAAACAATGAAAATAAAGATTGAAAATTAAATACAATGTATATTATTAGTAAAAGAAATAATCAATTATACTTTTCATAGCCAAAAAAAAGAAAAAACGAATAAAATATCATGAATTATTTTCTATGTAATCCATATTTGCAAATTTAAAAGGATTATTGCTATCATTTATGAATAGCTTAGGTCAAAGGTTATATTCGTAAGATAAGAATGAATTATTTAAGTAATTTATTTTTGAAGTTATTGCCAATAAATTTTGATATTTTTATTTTTATAATAATATAGGCAGTATAGTAATATATGCAAAGAAAATGATAAAATAACATATGTGAAATCGGTCGGCCGCCTTTCTATAATTTCGTTTCAATCTTTCCAATTTCTTTTTTTTTTTTTTTTTTTCATTTTAATCTATTGCTTCCTCTCTTATATCCATAAACTTTTATCATAAAATGAGAGATTTGCATAGGATCATTTTATGCTAATGCTATTTACCGCCATTATGTCTCTTTGAAATGGACAATTTCCAAAAATTTTTAGTATTTTTCGCTGAAAAAAAAAACAAAAAAAAAAGATCCGTTAAAGAATGCTTTTATTTTAAAGAATTTTTGCTTCTTAATGCTACGAATGCTTTTTAGCATAAAATTTTTATATATTTGTAATTATTAAAATTTAAATTAGAAATGTTTAAATTAAAATACAAACAAAAGCATATATATGTATATATATAAAATGAAAAGAATTGTAATCATAGAAAATATTATTACTAATATGCATTACAAATCAATCAAGCATTGTTTGGATTATCTTTTCCAATCAGTTTGACTGATCAGAACGCAATGATGATTGCAATGATGATGATGATAATGGATAAAAGATATAAGCGATACATAACATAGAAATCTTTCCTTAGGCAAAAACTAATTATGTTAGATTCTTATCAAATTATTTAAAATGATTTATTGATTTGTTGTCAAATTTACGAAATAATTCCAAATATTTTAATATTAATTCGTTAATTTAAATGATTAACCAAATTAATGATTGAAATATTTCTAACGAAAATAAAATTTTGATAATAGAATGAGAAAAAAATGACAAAAGATCAATGATTAGTTAAATCAATCAATAGAATAAAAAAAAAAAAAACAGATCAATGATTTAGGAAATTAAATCAATTCTATATTATATTAAATGAAATAAACTTATGATAGACATAAATTTCACCGCCTTTTCTTTTCCTACCTATATTTCTAATTTAATTTACTATTTATTTTTTAACCTTTAACCTTTAACCTATATAACAGAATATCCTAATATGAAAATATCTTTTGTTGCTAAATTTAATGATTATTTCACTTTTTTTAGTATAAAGGCAGGAAAATTCATTTCATTTGTCTTCTTTTTTACATTTTTTTTTCTTAATAATATAAATAAAGCGGAAGATTAATCGAAAGGACAGAAAGCAACAAGTTGGAATCTGATGGAAAAAGCAAAAAGGTAACAACGAAGTAGAAGAAGAAGAAGAAACCGATGGAACGGGAAGAGGCAGGGCGCAATTCACTTCAAGTAACGCGGTCGGATTGATAGCTTTAGCTCGAGCTAACAGCAGTCTCAGCTGTATATCAAAAAGTTGAAGCGTCGGACAGACTGAGAAGGATATAAGAAAAGAAAGGCCGTAGTATACTACAAATGACAAACTATATAAATTTCAACATTCCTGCACTCATCCTTTTTCCCAACCTATTCAACATATTCTAACTAGCAAACGCTAGCTTTCTTCCTTGCTAACTTGCTAGCATGCTAACTTGCTAGCATGCTAGCGTGTTAAACATTATAGTTTCTGCATTCTAGCTTGAGCTCTAGCTAAAAGTTAGAATAACTAATTCTCGAGAATAAAATGATCGATCTTAGATAGCAAAAGCAGGAAGTACTAGAACATTACGAGAAAATAGCTAATGAATTAGGCAAAAATTATCACTTATCATTAATAGCATTAAACATTAAGGAAATAAAATTTTGCACTGAATAAAGTTCAATTAATGCTAAACTTTTATCTTTTGCAGTGATATATTGATAAATGAAGAAATTTTAATTGATAAAATATTTTATGAAATAAATGAAAAAAAAACCAGAAAATTTTTAATTCTTTCTATAATTACTTGAACAAATAAATAAATTAGCAAAAAAAAAAATGAACTAAGTTAAGTACAAATGTATGCTTTAAAATTTCAATATATTTTTCGTATTTTTTATGCGAAGAAATGATTATATTTTTCAATTATTGATAAGCTGAAATGTATCATGAAACTTGAAAAAATCCGCTATATAGAGGTATTATGTGCTAGAAATTCATTGTACAGGAATCATTCGATCCTAATAAATGAGGTCATACTTAAAATTTTATACTTTTCTATTCGAGAAAGAGAACGAAATCAAAATTCCCTAAACAGAACTGAAATATTAGATAATATGATAATTATGATATTTGTCAATTTTTGAATCCTCTGAATCTCTTATGAATATTGCTTCATTTTGAAAAATAAAATTTAAAATTTTATTTCCTATCTTCAAAACTTTCAAATAGTCATATCATTTGATCATTCAAAGGACGAAAAATTCGTCAAAGAAATGAGAAAATTTCAGAAATCTCAGCATGCTATTATTATGCTAATTCGCTTATCATAATCAGATATGATAAATTTTTTTAAAAAATTAAATATAACCATTTATATATTATCATATTTTATATAAAGCAATTTTTTTAAATAATCAATACAATTAATTAATTAAGGTAATAAATTTTGAAAAGAATTAAGTTGCAAATAAAATTAAGAAAAAAACAAAATTAGGTAATAATTAAAAAATAATGGTTGTAAAGATATCAAGAAATTAGAAAAAAATGCTAAACTTTTTTATGCTACATATCATTAGATACAATAATTTATGAACTGATCAATATTTTATGAAATATCTGATCAAATATAATCATTATATAATTAACAATGATAATCGTTTTTAAATATTTTAAATCGAAAATTTCGATGAGATTAAAATTTCTGATTTAAAATATCACATTATCATCGATATTATCAGTAATTTGAATTAAATTATTTCTTTTCTCCTATTATTTGCTATGATCAATTATGTATCATATCTAATTTATTCAATTAAATTATTAATCTAACTAATATGAATAAAATTAAACGAATGATCAATTCTTTCTTTATTTTTGTTTTTTATAATTAAAATATGAATTGAAATAATAAAACTGTTTTAAGCACAATTTTACAAGTATTATCAAATAGATTATCAAAGGTTATCAGGAAAAATTAAGTGCGGAATTTAATTTGAAAGAAAGTAATACGAAAGTGTAGTGTTAAAATTTTTAATAAAACAAATTAATATTATGCAATTTTGAATAATCGATTTGAAATTATGTGCAAAAAAATTTAGAAATTAAATTTTAATCTTAAAAATTTTTTAACTTTTTCTCCATATTTTTTCTTTCTTTTCTCTAACAAATTACACTTTTTTTTTTTACTTTGATTGATAAATTATTTAAAATGATAAGATAATGATAATTAATTTATAAAATTTTTTCTGTTAATATTTATTTCTTAAATTATTTATTTTTTATGATAATTTTTGAACTATTGCTGAAAAAAATGGAAAAATAATCTCAAAATATAAAAACAATAGAAATTTTATTTTCAAATAATTTTGAAAATAAAAAAAATGAATTAATCAGAAATAAAATAGAAATTAAACTAAACATATTTATTTTGCAAAAATTATGAATTTTTCTTTTATTCAATATTATTATTATTATTATTACTTTTATTCAATATTATTATTATTATTATTATTACTTTTATTCAATATTATTATTATTATTATTACTTTTATTCAATATTATTATTATTATTACTTTTATTCAATATTATTATTATTATTATTGTTATTCCAATAATGCAAAGAGATTATATGCAAAAATTTGAGAAAAAAAAATTAAAATTTCAATAAGAGATAATTGAATAATTAATGAATTATTGATTATTTAATATAGTATATATTTTCTAGAATAATTAAATTAAATTGTTGAAAATATACATATTGCAAGATCAAATATTAATCCGAAGAGATAGATATTAAGGGAAGGAATGAGCGGAAGAATGGGAATGAAGAAGAGAAAGGAGAGAAGGAAGAAGAAGAAGTAATATAGTGATATTGCAAATTCGTATTACCAAAACATTTTTATCACCAACAACAACCATAGCAAAAGCCTGATATGAATATTAGCTTGTCATTTAGTACGGTTGATCAGGCGAGAATATTCCAAGTGTAGCAGCTGTTCCCTCAGATAGATCAGATCGAAAGGAGACAGAGAGAAACTTAAGATTAAGAAGACTAAATAGAAAGATTGAATAGGCAAGTATAAAAGACCGATATAATCTGATGTTTTAGAGTTCAGATGGACGCTTTAGTATGACAATTTATTGAACAAAATAGACAGATCATACATACATCTTTATCAACAATTGTTATAAACCTGATAATGGATATCATGTGATTAGTTATCGATGAAATTTGATGACATCATATCAATTCAGGATAAGAATATTGAATGAAAAAAAAAGATGGACAAAAAAACAAAAATAATTAAATGAATTGATTAACAAAGATTGTCAATTCCATAATTCAGAGCATCTGTTGTTCGCTTTTTTTTTTTCGTTTTTCAAGAAATTCACGGAACCAAATTTCATTAAAAAAAAAAAAAATTATCACAATCAATAGATGTAGATATTTTGATAGTCATCAAGAAGTGCAACTTCATTCAACTAAGAAATTCGCATACACTATCAAATCACTAATATATTATCATTTATTTCACCTTTTATCTATCTACTCATCTGTGAAATCTATAAATTATAAAAAATATATTTAAGAAAAAAAATCAATTTTAGGATTGAATTTTGAGCCTTTCACCTAATGTAAAATTTATTATTACTATTTCAGCATGTAGTAAATTCTACAATATTCCGGAAGAAGTTATGAAAAACAAAAATTGACTTCGCCCTTCTCTATAAGCTAAAATGAATTATTACTGATTGATACTGTAGAAGAATTTATGCTTAAAATCAAAAAAATTATCTCTGATAAGATATCAAATAATATACTTACAAAATTTGCATCTTTTAATTTAAACTATTATCCAATTATTATCATAAATTCATTTTTAACACCATATCTGATATGTACGAATAAAAAAAAATATAGGAAAAAAATATGAGAATATGAGAATATTCGTAAATAAATAAAAAATACTAAATTATTTTTTTTTTTCAACAAAATGATAATAATCTAAATTATCAAAGTGATATGAAAATCTAATTTATAGTTTCAATTACTGAAAAAGGCTCAATGATTTCAGAATTTCATAAGTTTTGTGTTATTATTTTAAAATTTTCGATAAGCTAAGAAGATGAAAATTTAAATTATTCAAGAAAAGATTTAAAGTAATATTGTAAATTTATAAAATTTCAAAATTATTATGACAGTTTTTAGTGATTAAAAATGAAGTAAAAGAATTCAAAGATTAGAAATAATCATTGCTAAAGTGATAATATATGAAATGATCGATGATTCATCAATTTTCTCTGATAAAAATTGACAAAATAAAAAAACACACGAAAACAACAAAATTGGCTTAAAAAGGAAATAGAATTTTCTAAAAAAAAAAAACTTTTTTCTTACCTAAACGAATAAAAATTAATTAAAAATAGCATTATGCTATTTCCGTCATAATTCTCGAAATGCTTGATTTTTTTTTAATTTCAAGCAATAAAATTTTTGTTTTTTTGAAGCTAATAAAAAAATTTTATTGGCATTTTCTTTTTTGCCAAATTATTAGTGTTTCGAAAAAAAAAGAATTGAAAAGGAAGTTTGTTTCAAAACAGGTTTTTTACTTTTTGATTCCTTAAAATATTCTTGAATCAGTGATTGGTTTTAATTTCAGGTAACTTTGTTAGAATAAAAAAAAAAAAAAAAAAGAAAACGAATCTTAATCGATAAAGACTAAACCAAATAATATTGATCCAAAAGGAAATGATGATAAATGGATGAATGATATAAACAACAAATAAAGATAAATGATGAAAAAATGAAATATATAAATGATAAATGCTGATATAAAGTTGTATAATTTATTTATGCTAAATGATAATTATGGAATTTGAAAGAAATGGAATGAATTTATTTAATTTTCTAAAACATTAGATCGTTCAAAAATTTATTCTATTATCTTCTGATCGATATTTTATGAAATTTAAGGTGTTATTATGCTTCATCTGCTTTCTTCGCATATCACTTTACTATTTAAGAGTATACATTTACATATCATTCTTATCGATAGCTATTAAAATCTTTTCTACAACTATCAACATTGAATAAAATTTCCAGCAAAATTTACATATCATCTTATCGATAACAACAAATATAGCTTAATTAGAAAAGATTAGAGAAAAATTATTTTGCAAAATGCCATGTTGAATCGTATGATAATTTTTTAAATGATAAAATTAACGATTTTTTTTTTAAATCTATCTATCCTATTTTTCTTTCTCTTTCAAAAAAAAATAAAAACTAAAACATTTCGAAATTTACTAATTTTAACTAAATGATCGAACACTTACTTAAGCTGTCAGATTTAACCACTAACCACTAGCAAATTTTATTTGTGTAATAAATCATTTTTCTTTTTTTTTTTTCTTACAAAATGACAGAAATCATTCTCGAAATATTTCACTCTTTCTTATTTTTTTTTTTTGTTCTTAGTTTTTGATTTTGAACTGTTTCGTTTGGTACTAGGTGTACGGAACGGCACATAGTTAGATCGAATAGTCCTAATAGCCAAATAAGAATGTATGACATTTGTTGATGATTGAGAAAATATTTTTCAAAATGCATAAGAATAGTTTGAAAAATGATAATATTTCAATTTGAAATTACTCAAAATTACTTCATTTAATTGTAAATTTTTTTTTTTTTTAAAGGAAAAAGAAAGAAGGCAATGATAACAAATAACAAATTACTTAAAAGGCAATGATAACAAATAAGAAATTACTTAAGAAGGCAAAAGGCAATGATAACAAATAACAACTTACTTAAAAGGCAATGATAACAAATAAGAAATTACTATGAGAAATTACTTTATGTTGAATTGTTTAAGCAGAAGATGTTAAAGTTACATTTTTGAAAGATAACATTTTAGAAGGAAAAACAAAAACAAAAACAAAGCACTTTGCAACTAAGAAAGAAATTAAATTCATACATTTTAAGTACATAAGTATTAGATGTAATATTAACTAATTAGTTTAACTTTTTTTTCTTTGCTGCTTAATTCCTTGATCAAGATTGATTGATAATTCGACAATTATAATGGATAAGATAGGAAATAATTAGATATAACGAATGTTACGTAATCATGGAAAGAAGTAAAATTACAACGGATCTTTTATAATTCATATTTCCGATCAGATATGTGTGCATTTCATTTCCAGAAAAAAAACCATACGATCCTGTTTGATATAATAATAAAGTCTGTTTAATTATTTATAATGTTTGATATCAGTTAATTTACTATATAGCAATTTTGGAATAAACTGATCAAAATTTTAGAATATATCATATTCTGTTTTAGATAATAATATCTAAATTACTATTAAGTTCTCGTTATCATCTTGATCAATAATGCTTCTTACCCATGTTATTCTTATCAGATCACTATTCTAATCATTTTTCCAACAACTAATAAATGCTGTTAAAAATCAATATTATATTATAAAATTAAGTTTTTTATTTTATTTGCTTATTCCGAAATTGACTAAATATTTATTTATTATTTCAAAATGAAAAAATAAATAAATATTTGTAATTAACTATACTATATTTATTAATATTTTAACAATAAATATTTGTAATTAACTATACTATATTTATTAATATTTTAACAATAAATATTTGTAATTAACTATACTATATTTATTAATATTTTAACAATAAATATTTGTAATTAACTATACTATATTTATTAATATTTTAACAATAAATATTTGTAATTAACTATACTATATTTATTAATATTTTAACAATAAATATTTGTAATTAACTATACTATATTTATTAATATTTTAACAATAAATATTTGTAATTAACTATACTATATTTATTAATATTTTAACAATAAATATTTGTAATTAACTATACTATATTTATTAATATTTTAACAATAAATATTTGTAATTAACTATACTATATTTATTAATATTTTAACAATAAATATTTGTAATTAACTATACTATATTTATTAATATTTTAACAATAAATATTTGTAATTAACTATACTATATTTATTAATATTTTAACAATAAATATTTGTAATTAACTATACTATATTTATTAATATTTTAACAATAAATATTTGTAATTAACTATACTATATTTATTAATATTTTAACAATAAATATTTGTAATTAACTATACTATATTTATTAATATTTTAACAATAAATATTTGTAATTAACTATACTATATTTATTAATATTTTAACAATAAATATTTGTAATTAACTATACTATATTTATTAATATTTTAACAATAAATATTTGTAATTAACTATACTATATTTATTAATATTTTAACAATAAATATTTGTAATTAACTATACTATATTTATTAATATTTTAACAATAAATATTTGTAATTAACTATACTATATTTATTAATATTTTAACAATAAATATTTCATACTTTAAATATATAAAATTAATTAAAAGAAAAGTTAACAAAATGCAACATTTGTATTAATTAATAAAACAAAATAAAACTTTCATCAATTTCATTCCTTTTCTTTTTAACAAAAATGAAAATTCGTTAACGGAATGTGAATGATCGATAATCTTTAAGATTATTGTTTTATTAGTAAAAGGCAATTGAAAGAATTAATTTGATTATTAAAGCTTTCAATCTCGCCGTAAGAAGAATTTTTTCATCTTTCAATTAGAAAGAAAATAGCAATAGAAACAAGATAGAAGAAAAGTAGAAGAGAAAGAGAGAGAGAGAGAGAGAAAAGAAAGGGTAAAAAAAAACGATATTTTTTATTGAATTTATTCATCGAAATATAAAATTGAAATTCTGAAAATATCTTTTTGCTTAAAAGACAAAATAATGCTTAGCAGATAAATTTGTGTCAATATAGAATTACGAAAAAGAAAAAGAAAAGAAGAAAAGACAAAAGGGAATTGAAAGAAAAGATAGATTCATTAAATGAATCAATCAAGGAATCGATGAATGAATGATTGACTGAATGATATCGAATTGAATTCTATGCGGTAAATGTGGTAAGCAAAAAAAAAAAAAAAGGAATTTCAATTTGAGCTTTGAAGAAACAAATCAAAGTTGACAGTACAAAGTGGCAATAGTTGATAGCGGAATCGGGTATGAAGGATGAAAGATTGGCGGAAAATGGGTTCATAAGTCGGATGATTGCCTTGAAGATGAAAAAGTAGAAGAGGAAAAAAGGTCGGGAAGTTCTGAATATCATCATTATCATCATCATCATTGTTGTCATCATCGTCAGTCATCAGTTCGTCCAATACTTCATAGCTTTTTGCCGAAAAACAAAAACTTTTTATCATTATAACTTTTGGAACAGTTGCGAATTGATAGTAATAGCCACCTTTTTAAACTTCAAGTAATTAATAATGCGTAAAGTGTAGTAGCATTGTTGTATGGCGGTGTTTTGTTAAAATGCGCTAAAATGCTGCTTGGTAAAAGAACGGAAGAATTGGAGAAGAAAGAAAAAGCTAAAATGAAAGAAAAGAAAACTTTTGATAAATTAGTAATTGAACACAAATATTTATCGTTTTAAAGTTTTGAAAAAAAAAAAAATGATCTATTAGATTGATTGTGCGGTATGACTAAATAAAGACCCATTGAAATTATTACTACTACTACTACTACCACTACTACCACCACTACTACGATCAACAATTTCTTTTCCGATTACGTTTATTCCACTGTTCCGCTTACCACAAATTAAAATTAACTATTGATGAAATATGTTTAAGTGAAATTGACCAAGCAAAGTCAGCTGTCGTTATTCAAATGCTTAACGATCAACAAAACTATCATCCGTTGATCTAATCCATCTATTCTAATCCTTTCCTCATTTCTCTTTTCATTCAATGAAAAGGAAGAAAGATAATTTAACAATAATAGCATACTATCTAATCATATCAATAAACATTATTATTATTATTATTATTACTATTATTATTATTATTATTATTACTTGCTTTTCGATTATTTTCAAATTTATCAATAGTAATGAAAGGTTAATGATAAGCGAAATGTTAAAAATCAAAGTTAAAATTATCATATAAATTATCATAATCATATTTTCCTCAATTTTCCTTTATTCATAGTAATTGCTATAATAATGAAATTCGTTCTTTTTTTATATATATTAAATAAAATTTGTAAAGGATGATTTCAGCGTACTGTAACTGCTAAAATAGAAAAAAAAAAGAAAGAAAGGTCGAACACAAAAGTGAATCAAAAAAGTGGAAGTTTCAGACATCGATTGATGATTGAAGACAGCAACACACAGTATCTTTTGCTATGATGCCATATGAATCAGAATAAATAATTCGGGCAAAAAAATATTCAAAATAAATTCTGAAAATCAAATTTACTGATAAGACTGAATATTTAGAGTAGTTCATATAATACATACATTTACATTAATCTTTTAGAATCATTTTATTATAAATTTACAAAAGAAAAAAAATTAATTTTCACAAATATTTTTATTAATAATTAGATTGGTAGTATCGTTATTATTTATTTATAAATATAATTAATCAAAAAAATATGAACAAAATATTTTCGAATAGCCAACTTTTTTTTAGCTTTTTTTTATATAATACGGTAGGCAAAAGGAAGAAAATATAAAAAGATAAATAATTGTTAATTTGAAATATGAATATTAATAATAACAAATTAAAATATTGAAATATTCTCGTTTTATGTTAAAATATTCCAAGGACAGATAGATTTAGTAACTATCAAATATTTTGAATGATAAATTATGCAGTTTACTTGAGCAATTAACCTTGACTCTCGAGCACTCAATTAGTGCAAGACATACAGGAAGAGGAAGGGAAGTCGATGGATGGATGAATCCTTAGCATACAACTTAATTAAACTCATATCTTCGTCATCTTCATTGATCATCTGCCATCATCTTGATTGGCGAAAGGTCAATAGTAGCAGATGATGATAAAAAAGTTCAATGCAATGTTGTTGCTTCTGCCAATTAGTTCAAATTTTTCTTATCAATTAATCTTATTGCGCATAATTGTTAACATATTCAATAAAAAAAAATGTTAATGGAAATCTTATCATACGATATAGTATTAAATTAATTTTTTTATCCCTTTTAATTTCGAATTTCCAATTAAATTAGCAAATTTTACAATTAAACTATTTTATTGAAACATAGTAAAATTGATTATTTGTATTGATTATTTGTATTTTAAAAATTGCTTTTTCGTTATTAATTTATTATTTTATTAAATAAAATTTAATTTTATTATTAAATTAAAATTTCTAATTTATAGAAAATTCCGCCGAAAATTTATATTACATTCGAAATAATTTATTCATTCCCATTGAATCATCATTCATTCGTTATCTATAAATGATTATAAAAGAAGTAGTATAAGTTGCATTTATGTTATCAACCAACAAATTGTATTTATGATAATGAGAATTGCTCTTATCTCATCCAGTCTTTCATTCATTCATTCATTCATTCATTCATTCATCCATTCGTTTTATTCATTCATCCATTCATTTGATTCATTCATTCATTCATTCATCCATTCATTCATTCATTCATTCATTCATTCATTCGATCATTCATTCATTCATTTTTCTTTTAATAATAAATCAAAAAATAAAAAAAAATTATAATAATTATTTATTACTTTGTAAATACTTTAATGTTTATCATATTTCGTTAATCGTCATATAAATTATCAAATAAATAAATAAACAATAATAGGATTATGAAATGCGCGAAAAAGCTCAAATTCATTTATTATAAATATAATGAAATGAATGATTCACTCATTTTGTATAGAGGCGAGAATGAAAAAAAAAAATAAAAATCGTTCGTTATTCAAGAATCATTGAGTTTCTTTTTTTTCCCTCCATTTTTCATCTCATTCATTTTCTCTTTCCTTTTTTCTCATTCTCTCTCTCTCTCTCTTTTTTTTTCGTTTAGAAAGAAAATATTCGAACATTTTATGCAAAAATATGAAATAAAGGGAATAAAATTTGTATAATGATAATTGCTGATCGACTATTGTTGTTTCTTGTTACTAATAATAATTGATACGTTAATTGAAGTGATCAAAGCAATAGTGATAATAGTTGTTAATGATAACGCTTATGATAATAATAGATATTGAAAAAAGATGGTGATGATGATGATAATGACAACTGTTATAAAATCTTAAATAAATAGCTCTCAGTTTTGTCGATCAAAATCTATTCCTCTGTAAAAAATTTTGCTCGGAAAATAAACACAAAAATTGCTATATGCTTATTGTATGTCATACTTATTACATCATCATCATTATCAGTATTATTATCAGCACCATTGTTATTATCATCAACATCATCATCAATGGAGAAATGAAAACAAAGCAAAGTTTGTGGAATTCTTTAAAAATTTGTGGATTAAAAGAACTTTGAGTTTTACATTCGATTTTTAAATAATCAAAATAATTATTCTTAATGATATATAATTATTTTGATTAGTTTTAATCAATAAATATTCCTATCTCTATTACATTTTAATCAGTTAACCAATCATCGTTATAAACAATTAGAATGCTAGAATTAGAAGATAAATCAAATATTATCAAGAATTTCCAATTAGAAAATTTTTGATCGCTTTTGATTAATATGTTTATCTTAATAAAATTGTCCAAGGGTATGATTATGATTACAATTAATCAGAATTATAAATTAAGAAAAGAAAAACAAATATTATTAAAATTTTAAATAAATGTTATCGCATGGATTTTAAATTTGTATTTTCATACATTTCATTTAATGCTCTAGATGATAATATTTATCAAATTAGTTGATGGAATATAATTAATGCTTGCATTTGTAAGTTTTATCATAATTTATCTAATATCGTATATACAAAAAAAAAGTGATTGCAGTGATCGAATCAATTATTATTCTGCTAAGAAAGATTAAAAATTTGATAATTTAATAAAATCTTCCTATTTATCAGCCTATTTTCTGCCCATTTTTTTTTTTTTTTTTAATCGTTTCCACAATCAAATAAATGATCTTTTGTTTGCTTGTTATTTTTCCCAATCTGTGGTATAGTTTTATGAATTAGGTGAGAAATTGTGGTTGATAAGATTTTGATTGAGGTTAAAAAGAAAAGATAGGGAAGCAGAGAGGAGATAATTATAAAGGAAATAGTAGTTGCGAAAAGGAGTACTATTGTCGATAATCATCAAACCAATGGTTTAGTGACCTTCAACGAAATCAGTTTTGCTCTGTTATCAGTGATGGCAATCAGTTGAATCTCATTCAGATGCCTTTGATTGCGGCATCTGAGGAAGTATAAACCGATGCCAATGCCGACGATTGGGCGACGATACTCTGATTGTACCCTAATTTAGATGGAAGTTTTGGTGATCCCAAAAATTAATGATCATTTATCAATAAATCACAATCGACAGTTTTCGACCTCATTCTATTCATTAAATCATTACTCATCAATTTTTATTTATTTCTTTCCTCGTTTACGCAAAAGCTGTTATGTTAGGATAATTGATAATACTATTAGCATACTACTTACTAATACTATTATTCTTTTAATGATTTATAATAGTGTATAAACAAATAATCGTATGATTTATATATTAAAAGGTGATTTGATTAATGTAAAATTTTGTTATTATTAACAATTTGAATAATATAAAATTTTATTATCATAAATGTCTTCATTAATTTACTAATTAATTAATTTATTTATTTGTTTTTCTTTGATGCTTTTATTAATTAACAAAATTATTAATACTACTAAAATTGCGTATATAATATATATGCATATAATTGAAGATTTGAATATAATTGTTTGTTTGATAATGAAGAAAGTTTAGAAATATTTGTATTAAATTGATAAGAATATTAAAAATTATCATTTATTTATTTTAGATGAAATAAAATATTTCAAAATAATAAATTATACTATTTTACTGATAATAACTAATAATAAAAAAATAATAATAGTATAGTATCGTTTGTTCAATATTTAATAAATTTTGTTAAAGACAATTTATAATATAAAATTGCTAAATCATTTCATTTAATTAAACCAATTGAAACAATCAATCGTTTAGCTATTACATCTATTTTTACTGATTGAAAATTAGAAAATGAATAATAATATTTCCGAAATTTTAAAACAAATGCTATTTACTAATTGAATAAAATTAACATTCGTATTTATCTTCAACAACTGCTGCTAAATGAATAATTTCAATTTAGCTAATCTATTATGCAAAATAGAAAATTTTCTTCGAACCGCTTTAGCTAATTATATATTTTATCATCTGTTATCAGCAAATTATTATTCAACAAAAAAAAACTTTTAAATATGCTAATAAAATGATAATGTACAAATAATAAAAGCTAAATTAAGTTAAGTTACTTATTTCTTTCTTCTAATTAAATAAATTGATCATTCAAGGAAAAACAAAAGAACGAAAAGAAACAAAGAAAATAATAAAATCAAAATTGCATAAGTGATTTGATTTTGTTAATTGTTACCGAAAGATAAGTATGAAAATCCTCTTATCCTTATTTCAGCTTTATCTCATATAATCCTTTTTCCTTTTTTCCTTTTCTTTTTTATTTTATAAAGAGAGACAGAGAGAGAGAGGAGAGAGAGAGAAAAGCAAATTAGTTTATTAGCTAATCAACATCTATTTATTGTTGTGATAAAAAAAGAGTGATAATGATTAATATTAAAAATAAAATGAATAGAATCAAATCTGAAATAATAATTAAAAATAAAATAAATATAAATAATATTATATAGACAATAGTAACTATTGAAGCCAGCTGATTTTCGAGCAAAATGCAAAAATGTCGGATAGAAACTGTTATCATTGGACTTGATCTGCATTCATTGCACCAGCAATCATCATCATCATCATCAATATCAGAATTGAATATCAGCATTTTTTTTTTTAGAATTAAATATATAGATGAAATATTTACGCCTTTTGATTACGATATATTTTGATGCGAAAAAAAGTTATTGAAGTAATAAACATTTCAAAAAAAAAAAAAAACAAATGATAGTAATAAAATTTCTTAAATGAAATATTATCATGGCCATTGACAAGTCAAATTACATATCGTGTGATGTTATTAGTAAATAATTAAAATTTAATTGATTGTAATTTATTACAGTTATCAATTTATTATTAAAAGAACAGTATCCATCATATTTTACAACAAACGTAATAATTACTGTAATTAAATTAATTAGCATATAAATGCAATAATTTGTGTCTGTATGAATGTATCAATTAGATGCATATAATAAAATAATGATTATAACTTATATAAATATTAATGCTACAGTAAGAAAAATATAATTCAATATGTAAAATTATCGTAATAATTGAAATATAAATATTAAAACGATATTGATCCCATGTTTATCTTATTAGATACAATTAATTATTAACCACAGTTTTGATTTATGTGCATATATTTATTTATAAATTTTTTTCATAGATTTATTTTTGATTTAAATTCTAATATATGAGAATTATAATTAATAGGAATTAAATTTCGATATAATATTTATGATATTGCCTTATCTAACCATTGTCATATTAATGCTAACTTGTCATATATCATTTTTTCTTGCTATAGAAAAAAATAAGAATAACAGATGGAAAGTTTACTTGCTTGATTCTATAAAGTTGATTATGGTAATCCTTTGTGAATACACTATCAACTACAGTATTAATTAATCTCTACGAGCAGATACACGTACAAATATTTTGTTAATTTAAAGCCTATCACATTACATCATCAAATCTATCATTTATACCGAAAATGATAATTGCGTAATCATGCTAAGCGGTATATGTCTTTTTATGATATAAAATTTATTTTACGCAATTAAATAGATAAAAAGATAGAAGAGAAAATGAGAGATAAAGAGAAAAAATGATATTTTTAATTCGAATAAAATTACATTAAATATTGATTTTTAAAATTTCTAATCTAAATCAAAAACATTATGCATTATACATTATTTTTACCACATATATTTTAATCAATTTTATCAACAAAAATTGTGCAAAATAAAAAGAGATGATAAAATTAGAAAATAATCATTTAACAGGGATGAAAATTTTTACATAACATTTGTAATAATACCCGAAAAAATTTACCTTTTTCTCCTTTTCTCTCTTCTTCCAATTACTTCATTATTTTTCCGTCCTTCTTTTCTTCCTTTCTTCTTATTGCTTATCATCATCATATGATAACAAGAAAGATAAAAAAGAGAAGCAAATGATGAAAGAAGTTCAAAAAAAAACTCGTCAACATTTACGACATTTACCTTTGTTCGATTAAAACAGTTAATACAAAAAGAAAATGATGATAAATTGAATATTTTTCATCGATGAGTGCAAAAATTTTCCGAACGGTAAAATTTTATTTCTTTAACTTCTATGATTGATTATCTTTTAACACAAACTTATCATTCATTTTTTAATTGTTACTAATAATGTTTCTATCCATGCAATCCTAAAATTTTATCTTTATAACAAAATTTATTTACTGTGCATAAATAATTTAGTTATATGTTTATTTATCTAATTATTATATGTATTTCATAAGGTTAAAAAAGAAAAAAATGTTATGAAAATATGATATCGTTGAAAGAGATATATGCAGAAAGCATGCAACTTATCAATTTATGTAAAATTTAATCATAAATGAATTTTTAATGGAAATATAAAAAAATTTTGGGAAATAAGCAATTTAATTTAACTCTTTACATTCAATACAAAATGATTGTGATAAAAAGGAATAGTTAAGGTTAGTAATATTCATGATATAAAAGAATGATAATAATGAATTTGAGTAAAGATAATTATTCAACTCCTGAAGAAGTAATATATAAGTCCATCTTGTGATAGTAATAAAGCATTAAAAAGGTACTCAGTGACGAGTTTGATAATCCAAGATTTTCAACTTCTTTTACACCGTAAGATGACTATGACGTTGAAAATAGTAAAGCAGACTTAACACTCCTTTAATCACATTGGGTAAAAAAATAAACAGAATCTGGCTAAGAGTAAAATATACGGTATAGTAGAAGGGCTTTATAATTTCTAGTATAGGTCTATCATACTTAGATATCATATATCTCTTGGTTATATTCAAGAGAAACAGGAAATTAAAATATATATAAAATGTACTTAACTATGATGCTTAATATAAACATAATTGATATAGTTGACAATAATGATATGACTGTTTGTACAATCAATTCATACATCCGTATCTCATATCATATCATATCATATCACATCACTATATATATATATATATATTTTTATTCATATATGTCACATCTAATTAATATGAACAATAATCTATTTAATTACTCTAATTACTAAAAAGAGAAAATAAAAATGAACAAAATTGAGCATTTTGTTTGATTGACTAAAAATTATTTCGTTTGTTAAATATTAAAATAAAATTGACATTTTTATTATTACAAATTTATTCAACTTATATTACTATGCTGCAAGCTATAAATTAAATTTAGCAAAACAGGCGAAATTTGTATGCCATTAAAATTTTTAAAGTGTAATACAAATTAGATTGTTGTTAGTATTAAAGTGTAAGTATGTTGTTTGATTGAAGTTGTAGAAATGAAAATTAAATTAAACAACATTTATGAAATAATCCGACCTCATTCTTCATCCTTCTTTTTCGCCTAATTTCTTTTAAACAATTTTATTAATATTTCATTTCATTATTGACTATTTTTTCATATCTTTTCAGCTTTTCTCTCTTAATAGCAATATTAATTAATAGCAGTAGTAGTGGTAGTAGCGATAGTAGTAGTGATAGTAGTAGTAGCGATAGTAGTAGTGATAGTAGTAGTAGTAGTAGCGATAGTATTAATGATAGTAGTAGTAGTAGTAGTAGTGATAGTAGCAGTAGTAGTAGTAATGATAGTTAATGTTGTCGTTGTTGTTGTTGTTGTTGTTGTTGTTATTGCATGCTTGATGTTGCTATTACTATTTAATAAAGTGGTATCACTCATTCGTTAAAACAGGTTTCATTTCACTAAAATCAATCAGTAATCAGTTAAACAAGAAAATCTATGCAAACTGCGAGAAATATGAAAAGCGAAAAGTGATGATTGGTAGGGAAGAAGAATTGTGACAATTCATTTTGCATTAAAAAAAATAAAATTTTAAATAACAAAAAAATTTTTGAAGTTGAAAAGAATTAAAGGAAGAGAAAAAAGAGAAAATTAATAGAAAGAAAGCAATCATCATTATCTCATTATCATTATCATTATCATCATTATCATCATCATCATCATCATTATTATCATCATCATCATCATCATCATCATCATCATCATCATCATCATCATCATCATCATCATTATCATCATCATCATCATTATCATCATCATCATCATCATCATCATCATCATCATCATCATCATCATCATCATCATCATCATCATCATCACATCACCACCATCATCATCATCATCACCGTCATCATCATCATCATCATCATCATCATCATTATCATCATTAGCGTCATCAGTATCACCTTTTCGAATTGTCACACTCTTTTGAAATATTGTTCTTAAATAACAGCAACGATCATGGCTTTCTTTTCTTTTGCTACAGTATACATAGGTCGATGACGGTTCGTAAGTGAAAATTGATGATGTACGTGTTGGATCTTTGATGACGAATATACGGTACAAGACATGCAAATAATAGTTTCGAATTGTCGGGATATAAAATCTTTCTTTAACTTAATCGAAAACTAATTCTTCTAATAATAGAAATCTATCGAAAATTGAAACAATGATTGATAAGATTATTTATTAAATTATTGATAAGTTTTAGTAAGACATTTTTAGCTAAACCTAATATCATCTTTTAATAACAATTATTATATTATCAGAAAATTTCAATTGTTGAATTTCGAAAAATTAATTTTAAATATACAAATGAAAAATAAAAAAGATTAAGTACGTGACAGTATATAAATTTATAAATTTTTTGAACGATAAAAAAAAAAACCAGTTATATCAAATCAATAACGTTTTTCATTTTGATATGATACTAATTGTCCTTGAAAATTAGAAAAGGTATAAGGTAGATGGTGAAAAAGATGATGTGAAATGGGTAAATTCTTTCAATGAGCAACAATTTCGCTTTTTTTTTTCATCAAAGATTACTTAATCTAAGAGTCATTCATAAAATTGTTATCATTATCAGTGAATTACAATTTTAATAGATTTTGTAATACGAGTATAAAAATCCTATTATCATTAATATTTAAATTATGCGTGAATATTATGCAAAGTTACGTATACATATGATAAATGTTTGAATGAAGTAAACAATTTTGTATCATATTTCTGATATGAGAAAATAATAATTATCATGCACAATTTAGCGATAATGCTGATAAATAAGAGAAGGAAAAATATTATATGGAAACAATAAAAATTTCCAATAAAAATCTGATTAAATTATGAATAAAAAATTGTTTTTAAAAACCAAATTTTTTAATCTTTTAGATAAAAGTAAAAAATTGAATTGTATTCGAAGTAATTTATCATTTCAAAAAATTACATTGCACGTCATCAATACAATCTTATATGTTATCATTATATCACTATATGTGATATTATCTAGGATATTAAAAAAGCCAAGATAATTTTGATAAATAATTTTCATAAACGAACTAATAAATATACAACATTTGCAAATTAAATGGAATAAAAATTATTTATTATTCTTATAAAATTATTCGATAAATTTATTTTCAAATAAATTTATTGTAAAAACTTTTCCTATAATTTGAAGGAAAAATTTTGATATCATTAATGTTGCTTAATTAATTACAGATAATTTTATGCTAATATATTCTTCGAAAAGGGAAAATAATTAATTTAATTTTTCGTACATAAATAATTGATTTATATATAGCTAAAATGAAGAAGCGAAATGTTAGAGAAAATAATACGAAATGATATGTATCGTAAATTTGAGGAGTAAATTGTGAAATATTCATCGCCTACAAATATCGTAAAGATATATATATATATGAATGAGGTGATGATTGGTTAAAAGGACAGATGCACGATTATCATCATCATCATCATCATCATCATCATCATTATCATCATCATTATCATTTGTTACTTTATTCGGTATAGTAATGGTACATCATTTAACAAGAATGTAAACTATGAAATGATCAAATTTAGCAACCATGACCATATAGCACTGCCACTGCAACCTACATCAATACCATCATCATCATTTCCGTCACGACTATCATCATCATCATTATCATCATCGTCATCATCATTATTATTATTAGTTAATAGTTGCAAGAATTAAGAGTACAAATGCCGTTTCTCGCTTTCTTTTCTATTGCCAGTTATCAATTTCATCAATCCTAATCACATCATTTATATCAATCATTACTAATATAATGTCAACTCCTTCATCTTTTTCTTTCTTTTCACATCTTTCTTTCTTCATCTTTATCCAGTCATATTTCTGCTATAATTTCGATATCAATCGTCGAGAAATATTTCATTTTATATAAACTTATTTAATAATAATTTTCCGTCTCTTTCTTCTTTTCTCTTTCTATTTCCTTTTCTTTTTCATGAAATGATGATATTTATTTCCTTGAATATGTCCTTGCATGTCAACTAGTGGAAAGTTACTGTATCGCTATGAAAGTAATTATCGTTCAATTAATACTATAAAGTTTATAGCATTCTAAATTCATATTTATAATTTACGACATCGAGAAATCATCTTATCATATTATAATCTAATGATATCAATATTGTTTTTATCATTATTATTATCTTTATTATCTATTATCTGTTATCCGTTCAGTAAAATAGCAAAAAAATAATAGCTATAAAATTCCACAATAATTAATAAACGAAAAAAAATAAAGTATCTTCAAAGCTATAAATTGTTGAAGAATGCTATTCCTTTCACCTGGGAATTATTGAGAATAAAATATTTTCTATTATTTATATCACTATTATCCGTTTACTTGATATGGTAAATGAGCAGGTAGCATTGAATCGATGATATCATTGCTAATATCTTCTTTATCATCTTCTAATCAATTTTCCTTTTTATCGTTCATTCTTTACCAATTTTATCAGAGTGCAAATAATCAATTGACTATTCCAGCAAGGCCATAATCATCAAGCATAACAAATTTGGCATGATAGCACAAGATAGAACATTATCAAATTAGAAGACAAGGAAAGGGTTTCCGCCTAATCGGTATAATAAAATGTTGTAGTGTAATTTTCCCACGCCTACCATTACTACTATTACTACTACTATTACTACTACTACTACTACTACTACTACTACTACTACTGCTACTACTAGCTACCACTACCAGCTACCAGCTACCACTACCACCTACCACCACGCACCACCAGCTACCACCAGCAGCTACCACCACCACCAGCAGCAGCCACTGCCAGCAGCAGCAGCACCACCACCACCACCACCAGCCACCACCACCACCACCACCACCACCACCACCACCACCACCACCACCACCACCACCACCACCACCACCACCACCACCACCACGCACCACCACCACCACCACCACCACCACCACTACCACCACCAGCACCAGCAACAGCACTACTACGCAGCAGCAGCTACCACCACAACAACAACAACCACCACTACCAACACCACTACCACTACCACCAACTACCACTACCACTACCACCACTACCACCACTACTACTACTACCACCACTACTACTACATACTACTATTACTACAAATATTTTAAAATATTTTATATTATCGATTACAAAAGATATTATTATTGGTGATTTTTCCAATAAAATTTCATAAGATCGCAGTTGATGATTGCTTTACTTATTCATCTACTGTACCGGCATGATGAGCACCTGTTGGACATACAACAAGGTGTGAACATTCACGAGGTTTATCACTTAATCGCTTGCGAACCTGAAATTCAAATACCAGTTGTAGTCCCATTTCTAAATCATTCAAATCTCTAGCAGATGATTCATTTGAAATACTTTATATTCTGTTCGGAATTTAGAATCTTATATTATTTCAAGCCTAATTTTTGTTTATCAATTAAGCTTATCGTCTAAGAAATGATATTTTCATTCATTCTCCATTCTTTGCATTCTTTTTTCAATAATCTCTGCACTGATAAATGAAATTTAAATAATAATCGCTAGAAGAATTCATCATAAATAATAAAGCATTCAAGTCTCATTTAATACGATATAATCAGAATCGAACATATTATCAAGCTTTATTATCAATTCTCTCATCTCTTTAATCATCTCTATTTATTGTTTATGCTAAATATTTTCAATAAATCATTTGCTAAAGTACTGAATAAATATTTCATTTGATTTTCACCGATAAAAGAAAAATGTTTCAGTTCTTTTTATATTCAATCATATTGGCTTCCATATGTAAATTTCATACGTATCTAATCTGACATGAAATTTAAAATTTGAATATATAACGATGGATATATAATTATGAAATTAAAAATTATGAAAATTAATTAACATAATGCTGAATTATATTTTCTACATAATATATATATTTTGGTAAGAACTCTTGAATTTTTTCGAAAATTTCCTAAATCTATTTTCAAAAACAATTAAAAAAATCTGTAAAAAATCTGAGCAATATAACAATTGCAAATACTAAAATACAATTAAAAAAAATTAATTTAAAAATTTTTATGATTTAAATTAATGCGCACAATTTCAAATATTTTTATAATTCAAAAATTTAATTAAATTTCGAATATTTTGAAAATAACATATCTAAATTTATCTTATTCGATTTATATTTAAATATGATAATAAGATTATAATGAAAGTAATAAAACGATAAGAAAGTTTACATTTTGTCTCCTGAAGCTTGTTATAGTTGAAAATTTTCGCATTCAGTTAATGAAATGAGACGTAATTTTTCATGGCGCCTTTATTTGAATAGCCAATCCAATGGTCTCACATTTAGCCAGATGATCGTGATAGTTGAGACCGGAATGGCGTAAAGTTATTTCTTTTCACGTGGTCGAAAGATGATTTTAGACAGGATAAATGCTAGATGATGTAAAGGATACGTCCTTGTTGATGATTTTTTTATTTCTCGTTATAATGCACGTATTATTTTCCAGGTTGTTTTTACTTAATAATGGGAATGTGGATCTCTAGCTTTTTGCGTGGATCGAAGATTAGCTGGCGACTTTTGATTGGTCATTAAAAAGGATACGTGGAGTTAAAAGAAAAGATGAAGGCTATTGGGCGTTATTCATTATTAGGATTTTTTTGTTTATGCTAGGATTGCTTATGAGCTATCGACGTTATCTCAGATTAACATCGGAATTACCTCTTATATCATCCTATATCACTGAAACGGAGCTGTTGAATAGTCAAACGCTATATCGTACCGAGGAATGGTCCATTAAGTAATATTTACTAATGTTACTTAATAAAATAGTATAGCAGTTTAACGATTTTAATCAAACAATTTTTAAGAATATTAAATAATTTTTCCTGCTATGATTAGCGATAGATAATCACTGCTTTATTCATTAATGATAGATGTTGAATGAATGATTCTAATAAAGAACCTCGAAGCTATCTATTCTATATTCATAGATGTGCATTTTTGGTTTAGATTTTTATCAAGCGAAGCGAGCGATCAAGCGATCAAACGAATGGATAGAATTCTTGCAGTTTTTTTGTCTTTGAATTAAACCATGCTTTTATCTAAATATCCATTCGCTTGATCAAGCGCTTACTTACTTAATGAGAAGTATTTATTGTATCTCTTTTCAACGACAATAAAACTATGTATAATTTAATTAAAATTAGAAGTTATATTCTAATCATATAAGTTTTATTTAAACTAGACATTTAAAATAAAAAAATAGGAAAGGAAAAGATTTTTTTATAACTAAATAATTTCACTGAATTATACATGACTTTTGCAGCTGCTAAAAGAGGTACAATAGATACTCTTTATTTTTTTAAGATTGCGATCTCTTAGATAGATTTAGCTAAGAGAATATATACTCAGTAAGAATATGATTTAACTTGAAACTGTACAAAGTTCTGGTCGAGAACTTTGTGTATTATTGATAGAGAAATCTTTGTTAAATTCATTTTTCTTTCTTTTTCTTGAAGGATTTCTGAATGTACGATGTCTCAATGCTTCGATTTGTCACGGTGCTTAGCGCACGATGCGTTTCGTGTTTATGTTTATCCATCAGATAATAGCTCAACAATGTCCGTCGTATACAATAACATATTAAAAGTCAGTTCTTACAGTTAACGTTGTAATATATGTTTCTAATATATTAGAATAATTCTTTCTGAAATTTCGAAATTGATCGACAGTTTATTTTTTCAAAATAAATTTTAGTAGAATAGCACAGGGTATAAATCTCTAATCTTCGGACCAACTAGCAAAAAAGTTTTATGTATTAATCATCATTTTTTATTTTTAAATTAAGTGATTTTATACAATATTAATAAATGATTGACTTCTTAGTAATTCTTTTTCAGCTCAGTCTTTGTGCATTTTGTTTTAGTCGCAGTTGTTTCAGATAAGTAAATAATTGATTAGTTTTTGATTAAAATATTATCCACTTTCTTTGTTTCCCGTATTCAAAAATCTTATTATTGCCTATTGTTCCAATAAGGATTGTATTATGAGATTTTTTGGGTTATTCGAGAAAGTATATATTATACCAGTGATCCTCAAAAGGCCTGTTTGTTTGTTTTAAGTATCGATACCGTGGATCGGGATAGAAGAAGGTATGAGATATTCATTTTATTCATGGTTAACATCCTTTTTCATTTTTTAATTTCTCAACTTAATCATATTTTCTAAATTCAAATTATTTTAAATTTTTTTCGCAATTATGATCCTATTTTTAGCGAAAATTATGTAAAGTATGTCAGTGAATTAATTGCAAATTTGCCGTCTGAAATTTGGAATCACGGCCGTAATCATATTATATTCAATCTTTATCATGGAACATATCCAGATTATTCAGATCATGATCTTGGTTTTGATACAGGCTATGCTCTTACTGCTCGTGCTAGTGCAAACACTCGAGTTATTTTTTCATCGTCTTTTTTTTTCTTTTTTTGCGAGAAGTAGTTTCGCCTCTGATTGAACACATTTTCTCAAAGCATAATGTTTTCAGATATTCAGAGAAAATTTTGATCTATCCTTTCCACTGTTCCATAAAGAACATCCGCTAAGAACGACTATAAAGGTTTGCTTGCATGCTTGAATTAAATTATTCTATTCTCTTAGTAAATCAAATTATTTTATTTCTCCATTGAGCCTTTCACTTATTTCTGAGGTAAAGAAATTATGTTTTCTGAATAATATATTGCGCACTAGTTTATAAAATAAATAGCGCAGTAGAATCTGAAATTGAATTAATTTATATATCATTCTTCATGATAGTTGAGATCTCTGATACAAGAAAATTAAAATTGTGTAGGATGAAAGTAAGAAAATTATCAACAATGAGGAACGGTATTAAATTAGCAATTTCAGGCAGAGTGGTCATTAAAAACGAAGGATAAGTATTTAGTAACTTTCAAAGGTAAACGATATGTTTATGGGATTGGTTCGGAGACGCGTGATTCCCTATATCATCTTCATAATGGACAATCTGTAATAATAGTTACAACATGTAAACACAATACAGACTGGAAGAAATATGAAGATGAACGTTGTGAAGAAGATAATGTTGAGTATGACCGGTAAAAATTAACTAATCATAAATTATGCAGCAGCTTAATTTGAATGAATAATTGCACTTTCAATATATAAATTTGAACAAATTCATTGGAGAAAAACAAAAGTTTATTTAAAAATATGAACTATAATTTCTCCCACAAAGTTTAGATATTTATCATGATGCTACTATTAGTGATATTACAACTTATGTACAGTTATTTGCGAACTCGAAAAAAGAGTTTAGAGATTCCAACTATTAGATTATTTTGAATGATAATCGGTATTTTTAATTAGAAATTTCGCAAATTTTGTGAATTTAGAATTGAGCTTTAAAGTTTTAATTTGGTTGTTCTAAAGTGAAAGTGATGAGATTAGTTATGTAGTAATAAGCTTTATTATGAGATATTTATAAGAGCTCTAGCCTTAAAACAAATAAATTTCACGAAGAAAAAAATTTTTTTGTTTTCTTTAGTTGGGACTATGAAGTAATCATGTCTAATTCAACATTTTGTCTTACACCACGTGGACGACGTCTTGGCTCATTTCGTTTTTGGAAGCACTTCGATTGGGTTGCATTCCAGTTGTTTTATCCGATGATTGGGAATTACCTTTTTCAGAAGTGATTGATTGGCGTCAAGCAGTGATAATCGGTCATGAAGATACTGTTCTTACGGTCGGTTTTCATAATATTCTGACTATAATTTGTTATTTGTAGAATCATATTATATTTATATATGTACAATTTTACAATTTAATGGAGTTTATGATTTTTTTCTTTTTTTAACTAATTTTTTTGCAGATTTCGGATGTTTTGAATGCCATACCAATTGATCGTATATTATTTATGAAGCAACAATCACGTGGTTTATATCAGCGATATTTTAGTAGTGTGGAAAAAATTGTTCTCACTTCATTGCAGGTAAAATTTTTGACTAAAATAAGAACTTTTTGCTTCTTATTTTGATAAGATAATTTTGTCTATCTATCTTATTCACAGATTATTGAAGAACGTATCAAAAAACAACGGGGAGAGGAACCGAGAAATTGGAATCGTTTGTTTTTAACTGTTGAAAATTTTCCTGTTACGACATCTAGTGAAATTGGCTACACAGTTCTTTTAAAAGCTTCAATAAAAGTATCTGGAAGATTGAATCGGATTGTAAATTTACTCTTTGATATGCATGAAGTGCAAAAGGTAAAGTACTTTGTGATTTGAATGTTTGTATTTCATTAGGAGATTCTATTTAAGGTAAAAAATTTGAGCACTGTTTTATATTTAATATTTTTATGGTTAATATTTATGGTGTATGTTAGATATGCACTAAATAAGCATTAAAAACGAATCAAAATTTTCTTTTTGAATAAAAAATTTATTTGCCATTTTTTTCAGATCATTATATTTTGGCCCAAAAACCGTCAAATGACAGCAAATTTTGACAAATTTAGTTCAAAAATATTTGTGCAACTGAGCGATTTCGACGTAAGCTTATTATTTCTAATGTAATTTTAGCATGAAATTATTACTTTTCTTTGCCTTTAGGTTTATTTTATTTATATTATTGGCAATTTTATCGTTTATATGTGTCAATTTTTTTATGAGGATATAGGGAAAGCTTATTGTTTATCTTTTATTAGTTTCAGATGCATGTTGATATTTTGAGTCAAACTCAAATATTGCAAACTGAACTTTTGGGCAAATTTGTATTATTTCTGGATGAACGTGTGCCTATAACAGGTGCTGATATCCGCTTTTAGTGGATGCAGCAAATAATGAACCTTATCGTCTTTACGGTTTTTATTCTGCTCATTCGAAGGTTTTTTTTATTTTAAAAATATATATATATTAGAGAGAGAAAGAGAGAAAGAGATAAATTGTCATATTAACTAATGTTAACTAATTGTATTGTTATCATATTACAGGCTCTTCATTTTGATAGAAAAGTTTATGATAATTTGTAGAAACTTCTTAGTGTCGTGTAAATTGCATTTATCGTTTCTGTCTCTTCTTAAGGTACAGGAAGGAGCGCAAACAATTGAACTTAAACCGAGCAGCCAGTATTCGTTGATTCTATTCCATTTTGCTCTAATAAAAGGTAGACTACATTGACATGCAGAAAAGATTTTAGGTTTATATTGCAGAAAGAATAAAATTTATGGTTATTATAATCTGTTATTGAATAGTCTCGAGAAAGGATGTAGTATTTTTAAGAGAGTACCTGATGTTTTTGAACAATGGATGCCAACACCTGCTAAAGAAATAGCATCGAAATTATCGCACTGCTTTACATTATTAATGAATATGATGATAATGGAGTTAACGGGACAATCCCCAGTATTAATTGGTAGTAGGATTCATGATAAGTGGATGTTTACCAGGAATTATTCTATATGCTTGAATAAGGTTTATTTTCAAGAGTTCTATGTTAGATATTTCTTTTTTATCGTTTTCTTCTTTAGATTAATCTTAAAATAATTGAGAATAATAAGATGCTACAAATTTTAGATCTTTCACTATATACAATGTCGTTACAAGAAATTTCCTACAATTGAATTTATGTACTCTAAATTTTTGATATTTTAATTAGCAAATTCGATGACGTATTCTCCATAGTGTATTGGTCACATCAGTAATGCAACGGTAAACATTCCTCAAATTTTGCGAGTATATGTCTAATTTCTAGCTGGTTGCTGACGTTTGGCCATCAGGTGCATCACTAATCAGTAGTCAAGCGAAAGTAAATCCGCTTCTGTACGGAGATAGCGTTGCAGCATTTCAAAAGAAATATACGGGTATGGAAATGCAACACTTCGAAACATAATAATTTCAAGATGTTTAGATAATATTTATTATTTTTTCCACTTAATTCTACAATTAGGAAAGATATGTGTTTCATTATGTTTTTATTTATTTACTAAAATTTGATTAAAAACCAATTTTTTAGTTACAAACTATAATAATAGCTTTCACACAGGCGAAATATCAAATATCAAAAAGTACCAAGTTTTATTATTTTAGTAATATGAAGAATTGAGAAGTAATAAACAATATTGTTTCGAAATACATTTCATATTCAACAGATTGATCCAAAATAGTAGAGGGGTAGTATGTTAGGAACATGCTTTTGCATTATGTATCAAGAACACATGTGTATGTCATTTTCTCTTCTGGAATTGTATGAAAACATTTTTGAGCTTATTTAGCATTCCGTTGTATTGGAATTATTTTTGTGATATAATCTTTGGGTAAGAAATATTTGTGTTGATTTCTGAGTATTATGAAAAAAACATTTCAAGTCTTTTAATTTTGTTTATCCGTATGGTGCGAAAAATTTATCATTTAAAAGCGTTACTTCCATATTTATAACAACATATGTTATCATTCGATTATAATTTTAAGATTTATGTTATTACTAAAAGGCATGTTTGATATCAGTCTTTTTATGCTTGTTACATACATATTACCGTCTTTAACAATCATAGGAATACATAAAAACTTATTAGTGAGAGTTATAAAATTCAGAAAAACAATATCTTTTATAAATTACGTTCTTACAATAATTGTAAAATCTCACAGAGGTTTTTTTTTTTGCACTTTTACTTTTTCCCATTGCATTATAATAATTTTATTATTGTGATTGCTATATTTTACAAAAATCACTGTAATTTTGTTACAAGTAAGAAAAAGCATGATTTTAAAACAATGGTTTAAATTTACCTTTTTAATATTTTAGTTTCTCACATGACTTAATATTATCTAGTCAATGAAAATTTTTTCACTCATTGTTGATATTCAATTATACGTAAGGGGTTCTATTTTTTTCGTTTTTTACATACATATGCAGAAGATATGGAAGAATCACTACTATTAAGAGATTCAAAGAATAAATTGATGAATAAAATAATACATGTAGTTTCTTGATTGGCATTTTTTTTTGTTTGAATGATCGATCTTAAAGTTTTTGAATCCAAAAAAAGCAGAAATAAAGGAGGGGAAACTTTGGAGTATGCTGTGATATCGATGTACTATAACCGATTGGTGAATACGGTTTTTCACATTCTTTCCTGTAGAAACTTTCCTCTTATTACACTTGTAATTCAATACAATAAATTGATTAATGTCTATGCAGATAGTTGAAATAACAGCATAAAAATTTGAAATACTAAGAAGCTTCTTTATTTTTTTTCTTTTTTATATCATTAAAAGTTTTACTCTGCGCAGTCAATATAAGTGTAATATTTCGAACCACCTATAGAATTCAAGCAACGGTAGCAATTCAACTTCCTTTACAAAAAAAAAAAAAAAAAGATTAAAATTAGTATTTCATTTGACTAGAATTTTTTTTAAATTATTTTTTATTTAGCATTTGACATTCAATAATTACTCAGAGATATTTATAGGTTTTAATAGAATATTTCACAAGTAGTAGAACTTTTAAATGTGATACTTTTAATGATCGTCCTCTTTTAGAGATTTATGGAGATATATAATGCTGCATATCGATGATAAAAGTGTGATAATTTTCCGATAAATTAAAAATAAATAACTGATTTAGAACTCTGTGCAAGAATGCCACTGATATTATCGAATGTTCTTCATTTATTCAAATTTATTCCTCAACAGTAATTTAAATAAAAAATATTGATAATATTAAAACAAAAATTACTTTTATATTTAAATTAATGTTAATTGATTTATTTAGAGAATTCAATGATAATATTTCCTGATCAATTTACTCATGGCCATATCACTTATTTGTATCAGAAAAATTGAATAAGTTGGAAAATTTCAAGTAATATAAACTAAGTGAAAGGAATTTATCAAAAACCCATGAAGTAATATATATTTTATTGGTAAAACTGATACCAAATAAAAAAATTCAACCTTCTACTTGCTTATTTTTCATGTTCTTAATAGAAAATACTAATTTTACGTAAACAAAACGTGATATAATATAGTTTTTAATTGCGATAATTTATTAATTGATAATTGGATAACTGTGATTTCCTGACAAATAACCGTTAATTTCAAATTATTAAATTTTGTTGAAACTTCTTTTATTCTGTCTTTATATCAGTAAAACTCCGCTTCGTACAATCAGTGTAAGTGTAATAATTCCTTTGATCATTTCATAACTCTTTACATTACATTAATATTTGCACAAATCGATACAATACACCCAATATTGCACCTATCTTTGAACTATGTCGTTGCTCTATCCACTTCAGGTAATTTATTTTCAGAAAAAAGATTAAATTAAAACTTTACACTGCACTTCCAGAAATCCCAAAAATCCATGGCAGAATGCTGTAAGAGTATCCAGATATACTAAATAAGTGACCATGCTACAATAAATATAGTATGAGAAAAATATAGTTCCAATACAACTCATTGATGGATCACTGCTCATCGAAAATATTTTAGAATTATGCATGACACAAAAAAGATAATAAAAGTGAAAGAAATGTAGAAAAGGAGAAAGATGAAATTTAAAGTAAAAATGTTTCTTTTAATAACTTCATTTTTCAACTTATTTTTTTACTTTTTCTGGCCTTTTGTTTACTGTATCGTTTTCCGATGGTTTCAGCATTTTACTTACTAAGCAGCAAAATAAAAATATGAAATAATCAAAAACGTTTCGAATTTCACTTGTTTTTCTAAATTTACTTTTTTTTTTGAACTAACATATGTATTATCCCTTCAGTTCTTAAAATTGAACGATTCGTTATTCCGACGATTTATAATCCTTAGGAAATTTCGAAAATTATGAACGAAGTTGTATTCAGATGTGTGAATGTATATGTGCATTTGCATATTAGTGTATTTATATATTGCTGTTTTCTATATTATTGACAAATCGCAATCTGTTGTAATGTGCAAATAAGACATTTGTAAAATATTCGAAACGATAAAATTTGAAATATTTTCAAATTATTTTAATTTATGATTTCACTAATATATGAATGAAATGAAATCATAACTGTTAATGATAATTTCGAAAATTTCAATTCAATTAAGACATCGCTTTCATCCATGACATTGACACCATCAATAGCACCAATATCTGAAATGATTTATCATTTTGTTATATCAACAATCCTTTGTCGATTTTTCCTTATTTTTGTTTTTTGTGTATTTTATTGGTTACCAATGTTACTATTTTAACTTCTTATCCTTTAAGCTTTTACAATTTTAATAATATTATTAACTGAATTATTGACAGAAAAGTTTTTTGAATTATTTTCTTTTTTTAAATGAATCTATTGGTTTAATAAAAATGAATGAAACATATGAAAAATGAACTAACATGTAACCACCAATTCCTGAACATTTCTTTCTGACCTGTTACTCCCTTGCAACAAACAACTATCGCAGGAGGTTGACAACAACAACATCGCTTAGACCGATAAGTTTTAGCTAAAACTTTTTCGTCAGCAATGTCTACGGAATTTTTATTTTCCATTGAAGTATCGAAGTCAGCTGTGTTTACTAGTAACACTAACAATAAAAATAATATAGTCCACTTGAATCTCATCATCTGAAATGTTTATAAAGTCGTCTTGAATCATTATTTGAGCAATCTTTTACTTGATCATTTTTTCAGGCATAAAACTAAGAAATGTAATTATATGAAAAAATAGGTCAATATTATCTCCAGTGCTAATCGTGCATGCGTTTCTATCTGAGTGATAGCGTAAAGAAGATTTACCTGCAATTTTTATATTTTCAATTTCGAAAAAGTTGCTATTGTCACCAATAGACATAGTAAGGAAAAACTAATTTAATAACAAATACCTGTGGGGTTAAATTAAATGAAAGAACTGTAATTTATATTTCATTTTATGCATTTGACAAACTGAGGAAATGGTCAATTTATGAAGACATTATAGAAAGGAAAATGAATATTTGCTAATAAATGAAAATATAAACATAGCATACAAGTTGAAATATTAAAACTGTATCGCGTATATCATATGTATTAATTTGAATCACGATATAGTGACATTCTAATTTGTATAATAATACTGTTTATCTTATATTTATTGAATAATAGATGGAACTAATCTGAAAAAATAACGATAAGCGATGATTTATGAGACAAACTTATTAAAGCATATTTTTAATATCAGTTATGTAAATATTATAATAAACACCATACAAAAGAAAAGGTATGATGTTGTCAGACAGGTGAGGAAATATGAGTTAGAAATATATCATTCTTAAATTCGAAATCCAAATCTGTTGGTAATGATAAAAATACAATAATTGCATATAAAATGATCAAGCTAACATCACCAAAAATCTTTTAGCTGCATGGAACTGCTATTTCTTTCACCAGCAGCATTCATTATGCCATTGTTTCATTGGTTATGTGATCATTTAGATAAAATTTCGAATGATTTATACGCTTTCAAGGAGATTGCAAAAAGATTAGTCCTAACAAAGTTGCAGATAATGACTTCGCATAAATGAGATTAGCATAAAACATTGTGTTAATTTGATTGACCTTGATCTTTAATGATATGTCGTTCATGTGAAGAAATTGTATGATGAGTTAATATCAATTGAGTAGAATGCGAATAACCAACCTGATGATGAATTTCCAGTTTGATTGCTTTAAATATTAAGTTTTACTTCAAAATTTTTAATAAAAATGATGTCCCTGAACCTGTCTTGTATCATAAAATCGGATGTGTTTTGCAATAATTTTACATCACAATTCGATTTATGCTTTGCTATGATAAACCTCCTCAAAAGGAGTGTTCTTTTCAATTATTATTTTTAATGGTGTTTAATCACTTCGTTGATTTAATAAATCAATTGCAAGAAAACAATGAAAAGTGAAGTGCGAGTGGAAAGTGCAGACTTTTTTATTTTTGGAATGAATCAATTTGGAATATAATAGCATATGTATTAAGACGTCAACGATACAAACTTAAAATTGAAAGAATTTTTTACGTCACAGCCAGAAACTTGATACCGAATGAATTTCCCCAACGCTTCATTGCTGCAAAAATTAAAATTACACTTTCATTTTTCAAAAACGAAGGAAAAAAAACCAATTCTTTAGTAAATATAAACAATAAGATGAAAATACGGTTAATGTAAACGGTTGATAAAAAAGCTGACGTCAAAAATTATTCAGAATTTTATTTTTCCAGTAAATGTAGCAGATTTTTAGTATAGAATTTCAGGTACGTTTTTTTTTTTCTATTTATATCACATGTAATAACTGCGAATGTTTTATTCCAATAAAACATAATAGATAATCGAGAGATAAAAATATGGGCTAATTATTTGATCATCAGCTGATGAGAAAATAAAAAAATATATATTCAAACAAAGAAGAAACTGTTGATCAATTAAGACCTTCAAATCAAAGCTACGTATGATACTGTTAATATTTTTAAAAATTTATTGAAACATTATATTCTCTATGTTTGGATTCGATCAACTGAAATCCTTCGTATCACTTCAACTGTCCCAATCGTACTTGAGCCTTCATGAATGAAATTATTTTTGCAAGATTACTCCCATCGTAATAAAATTATATTTTATTTGTCCAGATTTATTAATTTAAATCTAGGAAAAAGAATGTTGCCCTTTCAATTTATTTCGATTTGTATTAATAGAATTTTTTATTAGAATTGTTCATTTATGCCAATAAAACGCATCATAGTTTTTCATTCACATTGTTTCAGTGTAAATTTAATTTCTATAGAAAGTTCAAGATGAAAAAATATTTTCACATTCAAATGATTTGAATAGTGAAAAAAATGCTACTATTTTATGAATGTTATGATTACTAAAAAAGCGACTATTTATAAATGATGAAATTGATTGAAAAATAGTTTAACAATGCAATAATATGAATGTTTTGAAATTAACAATTTTAGATATTAGAGAGGAAAAAGAAGAAAACATAAATTTAAGTGCATTAATCGGGTATGGCAACCACATGATATTAATGCAACATTCACGATTTAGAGTACAACACTGAATGATTTATATTGCAATTTTACGGTATGCAATACGATATTAGAAGATGATATATAATTCAACATTCATGATATAAAATATGATTAATGAAATGATCCATAAACCAATCAATGCTTGAAATCATGATACAAAAGCAGTGAACTTCTAAAAACTTTTTTTGGCTTATCTCATTCAAACGACCTCTAACATTAAGCTAAGCAATGATAATTGTTAATAACTTGTTATAATAAATAAACCAGGAAGTAATAAGTCTTATGAATATTAATTTGGATTAAGTAAATTTATTTATTTTCACCAATTAGAAATTCATCAAATTTTCTCATTATTTTATGTTACATTCAAAAATTTCAAATACTTTGTAGGGTTCCGATGTCAGTTTTATTTTGTGAATTTTTAATCACAAAATAAAAGTTGTATCACATCTTACATTTTATAGTAAGCAATATGCATTTTAATTTGAATAATTCCTTCTTGAAACCAAGTGACAATGTCTGCTTATTTTCGAGCATATTGAGGGAAAGATAAGCTCTAGTCTACAAAAATAGTTATTGAAATTTTTCACTTCATAGAATGCCCATTGTTTTCCTTTGAAGTTATTGTAAATGGATGTTAACTCTTAAATAAAAATACGTTGATTTTAATAGCAAGATATAATTCAAACTTATATCGTAGTAAATTTTGAAATAATTGCAAACGTATATTCAAAGTAATTTTAACAGAAACAACAAAATCATGGAATTTTAATTATCCTTTTTTTACAAAATATTTTGTTGATAAGCAAGTTGACTTATTAATAAGAGGAACAAGCCATAGAACATGCTTAAATGCTCGAATCACTTAGTATTCGATTGAATATCAAATTCAAGTTGATTTTTGTTTTTTAAAATATAACGTTTATTAGTTTTTAAATTTGTTAAATTTATTGCTGAATAAATTTTGCATCCTTGAATCGAAAATTTCCGATAATTATTAAAAATCTTGCCAATAATATTCGGATACCGTATTAATATTATATGCCATTTTACTTCGATTGAGTATGTATCTACCAATTTGAATGCTAGGAGTTAATAAATGATATATGAAAAGCTTATCACCTTTCAGCACTGTTTTTATCGATTATCGCTGACCTGTTCCATTACGATCTATTTGGATATATGTGATTTTTATTAGCATATTTTTACAATGGTTTAAGATAGTTCAAGCTTGGTTAATTGATGCAATTTAGGTGTGGTAAATTAAATTGAGAAAGTGAACAAAAGCGTACTGCAATCATGAATTTTTTCGCATTTTTGTAGTGAATATGAATTTTTTATGGTTTTAAAACTAAATATTGCGATTCAAATGTAGTCCTCCAATATTTATCATTCATATTTAATAAAAATTCTAAATGGCAAACTGTCAAAAAAAGTGAGTAAGCAGTTTGACACAACACAAAATATTCGTAAAAATACTTATAATTCTTAAATCTCTTTTTATATCATTGATGTCTGATAGCCAACATGAAATTAATTGCATTACGATTACCATTTACAAAATTTATAAAGTTCTTGTCATTGAGGTGAAAGTTAATCCAGCATTGAAATTGCATCATACTGGCATGCGATACATATATTAGATATTATAATCTTGCGTACCATCACACGTCAATAATACACATAGTAATATTAGGTTTTAAGGTGGTTGAACTTTCAGGTGATTAATTCCGATAAAGGGGAAAACTTTTCATTTTTCACAATTTACGATGGGGAGGTATCAATTTGGAAAGTATTTAAAACGTAACTGAAACGAACATTCTTTTAAGTGTTCCGTTATTTCAAATCAAAGTAGCGAAATTCGTTGTTTCTAAACACGTCCTATCGTAATAGAACAAAACAAGTTCGGCGTATAATTCTTATCAATGATTTAAATAAGAATCTAATATTCGAAGCAATTGAACTGAAAATTTTACCACCATCAGGCTGATTGATATTATTCTGTTCACCTTATGTGAACGGATTATATGGTTTACCTGCGTTAACTTTGACAAAAAGTTTCTGGGATCTATTATTAAAGATCAATTACACACAAATCAATGTGATGCTTTATGCTGATCTCATTCATGCAAAATCATTATCTCCCACTTCGATGTCTAATCCTTTTGTAATCTATTTGAAAACTCATAATCTTTCGAAATTTCATCTAAGTGATCACTCACCAAATAATATAATGAATGCTACTGACGAGAGAAACGGCGATTTCAAATAGTGATTTTGGTGATGTTAATTTGATCATTTTATATGCAATTATTGTATTTTTATCATTACCAACAGATTTGGATTTCGAATTTAAGAATGATATATTCCTAACTCATATTTCCTCACCTGTCCGAAAACATCATACCTTTTCTTTTGTATGGTGTTTATTATAATATTTACATAATTGATATTAAAAATATGCATTAATAAGTTTGTCTCATAAATCATCGCTTATCGTTATTTTTTCAGATTAGTTCCATCTATTATTCAATAAATATAAGATAAACAGTATTATTATACAAATTAGAATGTCACTATATCGTGATTCAAATTAATACATATGATATACGCGATACAGTTTTAATATTTCAACTTGTATGCTATGTTTATATTTTCATTTATTAGCGAATATTCATTTTCCTTTCTATAATGTCTTCATAAATTGACCATTTCCTCAGTTTGTCAAATGCATAAAATGAAATATAAATTACAATTCTTTCATTTAATTTAATCCTACAGGTATTTGTTATTAAATTAGTTTTTTCCTTACTATGTCTATTGCTGACAATAGCAACTTTTTTTGAAATTGAAAATATGAAAATTGCAGGTAAATATTCTTTACGCTGTCACTCAGGTAGAAACGCATGCACGATTAGCACTGAAGATAATATTGACCTATTTTTTCATATAATTACATTTTTAGTTTTATGCCTGAAAAATGATCAAGTAAAAAGATTGCTCAAATAATGATTCAAGACAACTTTATAAACATTTCAGATGATGAGATTCAAGTGGGCTATATTATTTTTATCGCTAGTGTTACTAGTAAACACAGCTGACTTCGATACTTCAATGGGAAATAAAAATTCCGTGGACATTGCTGACGAAAAAGTTTTAGCTAAAAGTTATCGATTTAAGCGACAATGTTGTTGCTGCGATAGTTCTCCTGCTTTGATAGTTGCTTGCTGCAGCGGAGTAGCAGGGCAGAAAGAAATGTTCAGGAACTACTGGCTACATGTTAGTTCATTCTTCATATATTTCATTCATTTTTATTGATTAGTAAATTTTATTTTTAACGAAATCCAAGAAAACTTAGAGACAATTAATATTTCTACTAAAATTATGAAGGCTTAAAAGACAAGAAATCCAACATTACCGTAAGTCATCATTTCTTGCTAGCACATTCTTCCCAATAATGCAGGTGGCATCATTGATGAACAAAAGTAAAAAAGGATAGATGGAAAAATTAATGTAGAAAGAATCCTTAAAAAATAATCACTGATCAACGAAATCTTTGAACATCGCTTCAGATATTATTGATGTTTCTAACGTCAATGTCGTGGATGAAAGCGATGATCTATTGAAATTCTTGAAGATCATCAATTCGAATTACAATATTTCATTTATATATCAGTGAAATTGCAAAAATATTCCAAATTTTATCTTTTGTTTTTTTTTGCAAATGATTTATTTAAGCCGTATTATAGATCCAGTTACGATTTGTTAATAATATAAAAATACATAGCAACATGTAAAAAGAAAAATAGACGATATTAATATTATATGAATAGACACTCACAAATAAAAACATTGCTTATGGCTTTCGAAATCTCGAAAATTATCCAACGCCGAATAAAGCACTGGATATTTTTGAAAAATATCAAAATAATAAAAAAATTCTGATATTTTTAATAGATGAAATATAAAGCGTAACTGGTAATAAAATATTTTATGTTGAATTTTTATTTTTGTTAATTAATAAATTTTCTAAATCTTCACGTAATAATGCAATAAATTGAAAATCAATAAAAGGATTGTAAAATTAGACAAATTTTAAATTTCATCTTTTCCATTTTCACATTTCATTCATTTTCATTTTTATTTTTGTTTCATGCATAATTTTGAAATGTGTCCGCCAATGATTTGTGATAGAATTATTGTAGTATGATGACTTAATTGTTTGGTTCTCAGTATATCTGATACTCTGAAGTATTCTGCTATATGTACTCTTTAAATTTTTGCAACAGATTTGGATTTTTTCGTTTTGAAAGAATAACTTTTTATTCCGACTTTTTGGAATTTCTATATTTTTTTGTAACTTCTTCAGAAATAAAAACGATCATGGTGTAAAGTTTGAATGAATCTTTTTTGTTATAAATAAATTACTGGGAATGTTTAAAACAACGATGCGGTTCAAAGAAAGGTATGATATTGAGTGTAATACATATGACCGGAACACACAATGATCTAATGTTACAAAGTTTTGCTATGATCAGACACAAAATTAGATACATCTAATAATTACGTGGAGTAAAATTCTTGTTAATATAAGAATAGAATGACGTTAGGTTAAATAAAATTCAATAACTTCAAACTGAATGGTTATTTACAAACTCACTCGTAATTAATAAATCAAAATCGGCCATTAAAGGGTTAATAGATCATCAAAAATAAAAATCAGTTATGGATTGGAAAATTACATATAATTCAACGTTGCGAATTTGCTATAAGAAAAAAATATCAACTTGTGATTGATTAAAGAATATATTTTTCATTTTTTTGTTTATAGTTCAACCGCAATTTTCTCTAGTATTGTCAGGAAACCGAGAGGAAATTAATTCAAATTTATAAAATTCCTAAAAATACATTGTAACAAATTTTTCTATTCATCATTCGTCCCTCTTAAAACATCTATTTTATCCATTTACAGATCTTTCCAATCCAAATTTTTTCTCATCACGCCCCTTTTTATCACCCTATATAATCAATCACAGGGACAATGGGTTCGCTTTTCTATTTGAAAATCATCTCTTCTTGGTTGTTATATATACTCAAATTCAACCGTATTGTTACTCATTTTGCCTAATCTTCTTGGTTATTATATATACTTCTCAAATTCAACTGTATTGTTACGCATTTCGCCTAATCTTCTTGGTTCAACCGTATTGTTACGCATTTCGCCTAATACTAAATTGTTTCTAATAAACAAAATTTAATTCTTCTGTGTTTGTCGCCCCGCAAGAAAAATTTTCACAACAAATTTTTTTGGTGCCACGAGCCGGGAAATCACCGGGATGTCAACCAGCTTAATCAAAGACGCTCAACCCACGTTAGAGAAACTTGAGCTACTGCTCACCGAAATAAACGAATTGGATTTATCGGATTTATCGCCGGTCGATCAACAATTAACGCAGGAAGAAATGCGTCACCTATACGAAGTTCGAAGACGAACCATTGAAGAAAAATTGGAACGAATCAAGCAATATGTTAGTATTCTTGAAATTATCAACAACAATTGGCTCGACTATATCCAGAAAACGAAAATTGCATCAAGAAAGAAAGAAGAGGAAGAAATTTATATCGAAATGGCCGATCAAGAAAAAGATATTTTAAGATTATTAAGTCAAGGTAGGGAAGTCAAAACTACTTTAAAGTTATATAATAAGGATCTTGAGATAGCCATTCGTAGCATAACATCGCGACATATAAGTCAAGGTAATCTACAAGAAGTATCTGCAATTGGCTCACAAGTAACAGTGCACTTACCACAACTACAATTACCCACATTTAGGGGGATCCTAAAACGTGGAGGCAGTTCTGGAATAGTTTCGATGTAGCAGTGCATTTTCAAGCTATACCAGACGTTCAAAAACTAAACTGTTTAATGTCCTGCTTAAGAGGAGAAGCTCTATTAGCTGTCAGAGGTTAGGATATTGTCCCTCAAAATTACGATATCATTCGAAAGGTATTAATTGAAAAATTCGGTGAGGATTCTATTATCAAGAAATCCTTATATGCCGAACTGCAATCTATCAAAAGAAGTGATCGAGGTTGGAAAGCAACAATAGAAGCAATTGAAAGAATGCTACGACAGCTAGAAGCGATCAGAGAAAATTTGGACCATTGTAGTATCGAAACTTCTATAGAAAGTAAGTTACCTATTTGGATATTACACAAAGTTTATGAACAAAAGAAAAGAGGAGCTTGGTCAATAGATCGACTCCGGCAAATATTAGGAGAATTAGTTCAAATAAATGAAGAAGTAGCTATAAACCAATCCTTTAGCAATGAGAAGAAATCGATAGATTTCAAACAAAAACGAGAATCACATAATAATAAGGGAGAAACCTCTGCGTTATCTACAATAAAATAATTCAAATCAACCAAATCAAGTGGTCATGAGTCAACCACACAACCCAAGAAAACTGCTAGGGATAAAAGACGTTGTGCATTTTGTAACAAGGACCATTGGGATAACGAATGCTCCACGTATCCCACACTCAAACAGCGAATGGAATATCTAAGAAAAAATAACGCATGTCTTAATTGCCTTCGGACGAGGCACGCAACAAATAATTGTAACAAAAAGAAACGCTCATGTTTCCATTGCAAGAATCCTCACAACACTGCGCTGTGTTATGTGAAATATGGTATGCAAACTGCCGAATCAAGGAACTCAGCAAACGTAATTAATTCAATAGCTCAATAAACACATCAACAAGGTCAGGAAATTTTGCTTTTATGTAAAGAAATTGAAATAATTAGCCTGATCATGCCGGAAATTCATGAAGAAGTTTTAGTACTATTTGATATAGGATCACAGTCATCCTTTATATCGACAAAATTAGCAAACCGATTAAAGTTAGAGAGAAAAGAAACGGAAAATCTAAGTATTTCGTCATTTGGTAATAAATTCCCGAGGTTACATCAAACTACTAAAGTGGATATCGGAGTAAAAACCGTCGACTCGGAAATTATAACTATTAATACTTATGTATTAGACTACCTAAGGACAATTACAGGTAATTAAATCAAACTATCAAGATTTACCGCGCATGATAAGTCTAGAACAACTAGACCACGGAAGAGATTGGAAAAGACCCGATATACTTATTGGAGCCGACTACTTTTTTGACTTTATGTCACCATATGAATTCTACAAGACTTTCATCAGGGTTCTACGTAATTCTCACAAAGGTTGGTCCTATAGTAACTGGAATTGGATACATTAAAAACTATTGTAGTAGCAAGACTTCAGACAGAATAGACAAAATTTCTGTTGAGGACAAAACAATGAAAGTAGGTAATGTCACCACGACTTCAGATATAGAACAGTTTTGGAAGCTTGAAATGATAGGTATTCAAGAACAACCAAATGCCTGTGATGATGAGAAGGCATTAGAACAATTTAAAAAGGAATCACAAAAGAAATAACAGATATCAAGTTCGTTGGCCCTGGAAGGATTCCAAGGTGAGTTTAAACGATAATTACGGTCTTTGTTTCGGAAGGCTGAAAACATTAGTTAAACGACTTCGGACTTTAAATGACAAACTACTATTTAATCGATACAATGAAGTAATTCTACAACAAGTGCAATCCAATATAATTGAAGAAGTGACTCCAAACATGAGTCAGGGTGGTGTTATACATTATTTGCCCCATCACGAAGTATTAACACCGGGTAAATCGACAACGAAATTAAGAATTGTTTATGACGCTTCAGCCCGACTAAAAGGTATGAAAAGCTTAAATGATGTTTTATACCGTGGCCCGATTACCCTCCCCGACTTGGTAGGTGTATTACTTCGTTTTAGGACGATGGAAGATGTTACAATAGCCGATATTGAAAAGGCATTCTTGCAATTGGAATTATTTCCATCAGAGCGAAACTGCACTCGTTTCTTATGGTTGAAGAATATTCAAGTAGAAGTAACTGACGACAATATAGTATGTTATCGTTTCCAAAGGGCTCCATTTGGGATCATATCATCCCCATTTTTACTTTCAGCGACTCTTAATTATCATTTATAAACTCATGGAAGCGAAATTGCCCTGGAAATTAGAAAAAATCTCTATGTCGATAACATTATACTGCCAACTAAAAGAACCGATGAAGCACTCAAAAACTATGAAAAAATGAAATCCATCTTCAAAGAAGCTTCAATGAATATAAGGGAATTTTTGTCAAACAATGAAGAATTCAACAAATCCATTCCCGAGCATGATCGAGCAGAGGTAAACCAATTAAAAAGAATCCTCGGCATTAATTGGAATCCCAAAAAGATATCATCCAAATCATTTTAAAACCATGGAATGGAATAAAACTGACAAAACGAACAACTTTACAATTTATAGCAGCTCAGTATGATCCATTAGGATTCCTTGTTCCGTCTATGGTGCAATTCAAACTATTCTTTCAACATTTATGGAAAAGGAACTACACTTGGGATCAATCTATAAGTGAAGAAGATGAAGAAACTTGGGAATGTCTAATAAAAGAATGGTCAACAGACGTAAAGGATCTACCACGGTGTGTAATACATCCCTCAGAACAAATGCAGCTCCATGTTTTCACAGACGCATCAAGTCTAGCCTATTCTGCAGCTATATATGTGCGAAACTATGGAATTAAAGGTGTTAAAACATCGCTTATATTCGCAAAATCACGGATCGCACCAATTAAAGGTACCACCATACCCCGATTGGAATTATTAGCAATAATCGTTGGACTAAGAGCAGCCCATTTTGTTATAAATCAACTGAATCTAGAAAAGGTGCCAGTTACCCTATGGTCTGACTCGAAGTGCACATTACATTGGATACAGAACTGTTCCCGACTACTGCCAAAATTTATACAGAATCGAGTAGAAGAAATAAGAAAAGCAAAGTTTCTATTCCGGTATATTCCAAGTAAGTATAATCCAGTCGACATTGCAACAAAGGGACTTTCCCCAGCAAAACTTGGAAATTATGAAACATGGTGGAACGGACCGTCATGGTTAGCAAAAGAAGAAACGAATTGGCTTAGAATTGAACGTACTCGAACATTCGAAAATACTGGATTAGACTGTCTTAGTCCTCTTTCTGTCAAGAATGAAACCGGGATTGTCAAAAGGTGGGTGGCTCTTTTTACATGTTTTACGACAAGAGCAATACATTTAGAATTGGTAGATAATTTATCTGCTGAAAGTTTTATACACGTACTAAGAAGATTTATTGCTAGAAGAGGCCTCCCTAGATTAGTTTTAAGTGATAATGCTAGTCAATTTCAACTAGTTTTCAAGACCATTATGGAACAAAATACCAAATTCACTGACTTTCTAATAATGAAAGGAATAATCCGGAAGAATACTACACCAAGAGCACCATGGGAAGGAGGCATATATGAAAGAATGATTGGTGTTACAAAGACAGCTATGAGAAGAGCTATTGGAGGGAAGCTATCATGGGAAAGAGAATTAATTACTGGCCTAACACTCTCAAGGCCTTAGACACATTCTGGGAAATATGGAAAAGGAAGTATTTAACTAGCCTCAGAGAGCGAACTCAAAGAGAACATAATTCCCAAAAGGTGCAGAAGTAAGAAGACCTTATGAAAACGAAATCGTGTTAGTCAACGAACCATCGTGGTATGTGGAAATTAGCGAGAATAAAAGAAATTAAAAGGGAAGCGATGGAGAGGCCAGGAACGCTATAATAGAAATGCCACATGGAAAACTGCTAAATCGACCAATAAACGTATTGTACCCTTAGAAATCAACGACAGTTTGGATAATCAGCCACCTATATCTGAAGAATTAATACAAGAAGTTGAGCAAGAGAAACCAATCGCTTCAAGAACTAGGAGTGCAACAAATAAACGAACTATAACAGAAACTATCTGTAAGTCAAATTGGACAATGAGCAGTTTGGTTTTGATTTCGATGATTCTTATACTATTAGTCAAGCAAAAACAATGAAGGAGTGTGAATGGAAAGTTGGTATTCCTTTTAATATCCCACAAAGGTGAAATTGTGATGAAATTGCAGAGCAAAACTTCACAATGAACAAAGTCATAGTGTACACACGAACCCACGTACGGATAACTGCTATCAAATGCATCAATGTAACACGAACAGTATGCACTAAAGCTTTTTTAGATTCTCATTATCTGTAATCTCTGATCAAACAGTTACTTCAGCTACATCTTCACATTTCTGTAGAAATTTAGATCGTCAAAAGAAAATAGATGGAGAAGAAATGGGAAAATCATGTCCGTACAGGAAAATTGGTGGATTTGATGCCCAACTATCCGGGAGTCATGTGATTATAGACAAACTGCAGACCTCATTCATATTTAAGGAAAACAGAATCATGATGAATTCAAATTGTAATTTTATCGAACCGTACTTAAAGAACGGCGATATTATCATCGACAAAGGAAGCAACAATTTGGCCAACAACTTATGAAAACAAAGGTCTGATCCAGAGGGTGAGTTAATTATGAAGGAAAGTAAGTAAAGGGGAAGAATTAGTAAATCAACTAGAGACCCAATTCGATGAAACCACTGAATTAATAGAACAAGAATTATCAGAAGTTATGAGACGCTGGAAACTGATCATCTTTAGTATAATTGTTTTCGTAATATTAATCATGATGATTGTTATCAAACTAAAATTTGAATTAATTAACTTTATCGTTTTTTCTGTATTAGAACCTCAAATCAAAGGGTAGACAATTCTATGGAACTTGTACAGGTTCCTACACCCAAAATAGGGGATCAAAAACCACCCAACAACATTCAATACTCTCCCATTGTTCTTTCCGTAAATAGCCTTCATCCCGTTCCTCGGGAATGTCGGGAAACCGAGAGGAAATTAATTCAAATTTACAAAATTCCTAAAAATACATTGTAACAAATTTTTCTATTCATCATTCGTCCCTCTTAAAACATCTATTTTATCCATTTACAGATCTTTCCAATCCAAATTTTTTCTCATCACGCCCCTTTTTATCACCCTATATGATCAATCACAGGGACAATGGGTTGGCTTTTCTATTTGAAAATCATCTCTTCTTGGTTGTTATATATACTCAAATTCAACCGTATTGTTACTCGTTTTGCCTAATCTTCTTGGTTATTATATATACTTCTCAAATTCAACTGTATTGTTACGCATTTCGCCTAATCTTCTTGGTTCAACCGTATTGTTACGCATTTCGCCTAATACTAAATTGTTTCTGATAAACAAAATTTAATTCTTCTGTGTTTGTCGCCCCGCAAGAAAAATTTTCACAACAAGTATAATATATAATACTGATCATGGTTTTTATAGATTAAGAATATCTAAGAATATGTAATAAATATGCAGGAGGCAAGAATTGATTTCTTCATTTAATTAAATTCCACTAATAGAATATGTTTTTAATTAAAATTACTTGGCTGGAATTTTTTCTTATTGAATTTTCTTGAACAAAAACAAGTAGGTAATGATTAAATTGATAATTTTAGCAAAATGAATTCTACGAACAAGCTAAATTAATAGTAATCTAAATATAAATTTAGTTTTTAAAAAAGTTTAAGAAAAAACTGTAACTTGACTTTATTATTAAAAAAATTTATTTATTTTTCCTTGAATTATCGTTGAGGAAAGGTCTAAATATTTGAAGAGAACAGATAAAGAATCAGAAGTTATCATCTGTTAACAGTTGTATGCTAACACATTACGATAGAATTAATGATGTGATTGAAATTCTTACACAAAGTTTAGTTCGGTTATCTGTTTTTAATACGTCAAGGAGTTATGATACTTTTACTATTAATTTGCAACATTATATGTTTATATAAATCTAAGGGAATGTTTACTAAAAACACTTATGAAAAGTTACAAGTGTCCTCAAGTTAATTATCAAATATAAAGTTGTCGCAAATAAACACTAAAAGGTTCCGTGATGAAAAAAGTATAGAGATATTCTAAGTGAATGTTTTATATAGACGTATTAATTTGTAATGTGCGAAGGATTCTGATCATCAAAATCATTTCCGAAAGGTTGCTTCAACGAAATTAATTCGATGGACAATATCAAGAGTCATATTGTTATTTCTTTTTCATTTGCTACCGTCATTAATTTGTTTTATCGAAATCATAATCGTTGATTTTGTTGTCGTGTTAGAAAAACTTATCGTATTAAAGGCTTAATTACCCAAGTTTGAGGTTGGTGCCTTTGGACTTTATCTTTAGCAATGTTTTGAAAAATAAAAGGAAATATAAAGAATCATAAGTGAATGTATTATACAGACGTATTAATTAGTAAGTGAAGATATTGTAAATCAATTATATTAGTTATCATGTTTTTATGTGCTCCAAATAAAGGCGGTGACTCTTGTATAATCAAAACTAATCTTTGAACTGTGCGAAGGATTGTAATAATCAAAATCAATCTCGCGTATCACGTAGTGTAAGGAAAATGAAGAATATCTTAATTAAACAAATTTCAAATAGAATAAAATAAAAAATCTGAACAAAATTCTTAATTAAACAAAACACTACTTTTATCCTATCTTTTCATAAAGTAAATGGTTTCAATTATTATTTGGACTAGAATCATCTCTTGCTTAATGTTAAATTTTTTTCTTTCATTATTACTTCAATTCTTTATACAGACCAAATCAAGCATATTATGCTGAATTACAAGTGCAAGAATTCAAAAACAGAACATTTGTTGAAAGTGATATGAAAAAACATATTTGGAGTATTCCATTTAAACTGTGATGTACTATGTCATAAAAATTTCCTCCATTTTTTTTGGTTCAAAAATCTTTCAATGCCTATTAATCAAGTAATCATACAGACTTATATTCATCAAGTTTTTCGAATTGCTTAGTAATTGAATTTCTTCATCTCCAGCATATGTTTAAAAACGAAAAAAAAATAATTTCTTAGTATAATTTAAATATTCAACGAGTAAAAGAAATTACCAGTAATGATAGAATAAAAAGTTAAGTTATAAGAGAAATAAAACAGTGATTTCAATAGGATATACGATAAGATATCATTTGTATTTATCTTTCATTAAATAGTAGTTTTAATATATCAATAAAACGAAGGATAGCACAGTCAACTTTTTTTCTTCCAGAATCGTTTAAATTATTTCTCTTTTTCATTTATGCTGCAATTTTGAAATGAATTGCAGCAAAATATGAATCATTTATTTCAAATGGAATATCTTTTCTTTACTATTAATGATGTAATGACGTGTGTAAAAGAAACAACCCATAATAATATATTATATTATATATCAAATAATAATAATACATTATACCTCAATCTTTAAAAATAAATAATAAGTATATTTTCGGGAATATGATTGACCGATCGCTCTTTAATTAAAATATTTTCCACCAATCAAATTTTCAGCCATCAAAATAATTGAAAACTATCCATTAATTGATTACGTCATCCGTTTTTCACTCGAAGATCATAAGATTGTCAACAAAAGACAAAAGCAAATATTGTCATCAACTTGCTAAACATCGCACGATTGATAAATTTTATTCATATCACTTATTTGAAAAAATTATTATTTGGAATAAATTGAAGTAATTTGATTAAGTAATTTTTGATTAGATAATTTCTTAATAATAAGAATTTAGTTTCGAAAATGAAGATTGCTTTAAAAATCAATTGGTTTATCTTGTTTCATGACCGATATACACAAAAATTGTTCCACTACGACAAAATGCAAATAAATTTGCAAAACACAACACATTAGATAAAATAAAATCTCATTATTGATTTTCGAAACTTACTTTGAAAAAAGTTTTCTAAATTCTTATTAAGAAATTACTTAATCAGTTTTACAGCAAATTTAAATAGGAAATTTATCAATAAAATTAAGAAAATCTCTTTCAAAATTCATAATTATACGCGATACCATTTTGTAGCTGTGATTTTGCTTAAACAAATTTCATATCTGAAACTAATTGGAATTTGTTAATTTTTCTTGTTTATTTTGAATAAAATTAAAGGAACTAAATCGAAACATTTCAGTTATACAATTATATTTTTAAATAAAAGATTAATTTTTGATTTTTGCTTACACTCACAGAATTATGGTATCGAATCATTCATCTTTGTACTGGCACGCATCATGCGTTTTTCAATCATGTTAAGTGTTGTGTAACTTTCTTTAAAAATTTAAGACAGAAAAGAAAATATTTCTGTTTGTCGAAATAACCGAAGTATTTCATATATTTCGTGACTCATTACCTAACATAAATGAATGTTATGACGCCTGATGTATGGAATTCTTTATCTAATTTTCTCATCTTTGTTCCTTATTACTAAGCTTATCTCCAGTACTAGAATATTTTAACTAATTCACATGTAAATATTTCCGATATTATAACAAAGCTAATGCACAATGTTTAAAGTATTTCCCCATCAATTAGCAATGCTAATACAGCGTGGAATTTTTTTTTTAAACATCATTGTAAAAAGAATTTTTACTCGTTGAAGACACCATTCATACCTTCAGCTATATCGTGAACAGTTATTCTTTCTTAACAGTGTTCGGTATTTTATTTTTATATTTCAGTTGTAATGATATTTTTAACAATATTTTTTCATAAAAAAGGGGATAAAATATTTTCTATTGTACTAGTGTAATAAATAGTACATGCCAAATAAACGTTATTGTGAATCCTTTTCGTTGCGCTGCCAAAATACTCCATCTATAACCTTCATTCCCTCACAAAAAGGAGGATAAAACTTTCATGAAAATTTTCAAATAATTTAAGCAATAAGAAAAAAGTGCGATTATTTTATAAGCGATAAAAATACGGTACTAATTTTATAAAAGATGTAAATCATAGATTACCTGCAAATATAGTAATATAAAATAAGCAATTTCAGACAGAAAAGAAAGGAGATCTAAAATGTAAATGTAGTAATCAGCAGCAGAATAGATTGTATTCATAGATCCATGGCATGCAGCATGATATTAACGTGATATGCAGCGTAATGCTTAAATAAAGCGTGATGTAGAGCACATTAACATGACATACAGTGTATCATACGTTATAGGGAATATGATGTTGGCGTAATATATCGGCTATGCGCGGAAATGTCGATTGTATATGGGAATGTTAAAAAGTCAAATAGCAGATAATTAGTTTCGAGAGTAGTGCAGCCAATGTGTTCTCGTACTTTTTGCTTGCGCTACGTGATACATAATTGCAAATTCTTTATTTCCATTTAAGCTCCAAAACGTTGCCGAAGATAAAGTCCAAAGACATTGATTCGAACTTGGTTAATTAAACTCTAATACGATGAGTTTTTCTAAAACGGCACGAATTCAACGATTAAGATTTGATAAGATAAATCAATGACGGTAACTGTCGCCGGTTTTCTTTAATCAAAACAAAATTAAGGACTCTTTCTGCCTTTCAATAATAGCAGCTCAAACTTGGGTAATTAAGCCTTTATTACGGTAATTTAAATTAACACATCAATGAATGTAATAATTACAATGTTAATGATAAAATAAGGGATTCTACTAACGATGAATTAACTCAAAGACAGAAGCTAGCTAAAGATATCCTGCGCTCCTCAACTAACCTCAGGAGTCTATCTAACCAAAATGATGTTATCGATTAAAATTCTTTGAGCCATGGAGGTCACTCTTGAGTCACCAGATCACCAAGTATTTTGAAGCAAGCATATAAACATGATAATTCATCATTTACAACTTCTTGACCTATAATATATCTTTAACAAATTACCATATGAATCCTTGTATTTTATTTATCAAAGGACTTCTTCACGATTTCAGCGACAATACTTGATGATCTGGTGACAAAAAAAAGTAGCAATATGAAAAAGAGATCCAATATGATTTTTCATATTGTCCATCGAACTGACCCGGTGACTACAAGGAATAGCGCCTTTATTAGCGCGTGCGAAATGGAGCTCTTTTTAAAGCTCATAGATAGATAGATACATTGGGCGGGCAATTTTAATGATACAATGGGCAAACAGTTTTAGCTTACATCTTACATTACATAGTGAATCCGCACGTACAACATATAACCTAAAAATATTAAATAAAGAAAAAAGAACAGAGAAATTACTAATTCCCTGATTCTCCTCGCGATTTCAACGAAAGACCAACAAATGATCCTTGGGCAAATAAATTCATGGGGATAGTTCAACAATGGCCTTGAACAAATAAAATTGATGGCTATGCCAGCAAACCTTAGTATGTCTCTAGATCAGATCATGCCGTAGATTAGGAATGTGATTAATATCACTCAACTAAAAAGAACCAGCGGAGAAAGGAGAAGCATTTCTGAAATATTGTTTAAAAGGGAAGGATTTCGAGGATGATTTTGTCGAAATTAAACAATTCTATATTCTAACGGCATGATTGACAGTTCTTCTGAAGCCACAGTTTGCAGAAACAAAAGTGGCAGCACGTGATGGAATGAAAAGAGAACGACAATCAGAAAAGAAAAGTGCGCAAGATAATGAGCATTCAAACGACTGTTGGTATCTTTTATTATTTGTTGTCTGTTTATTTAATTTCTACCGTTGTGTAAGCACGATATTATCTGAAATATTATAGAAGAGCAACAAAGACTTTATCGACAGAGCAATCAACTGAGGTTAGCATCATGTAGCGACGAATAGATAGACCAGCGAAAACTTTGTGGATTATACAATATTATGAAAAAAAAAAGTTCTGTTGGCTATAATATCATATAGAATTAATAGCAACAGAATCACAGCAACAAAAAAATTCAATCCAAATTGCAAGAAAATTAACAAATCCCTTTTTCAGTATTATGTATGGAAAGAGTATGATATTGATATATATATAGGTAACTAATATTCATGGTTGAGAATATGAAATTGAAATGATCCAATCCAAATTACAAACAAATCAACAAATCTTTTCGAACATAAATCGAGCAATGAAATATCATCTCAGGTGAAGTTATCCGATTAATGCAAATAGAAAACAAGCAAATCTTGAATTGAGTAGTTAAGATTTAGTTGAATCAAATGCGGTATATAATTGAAGAGTGTTTTTTTATGCTTCTGATGAATTTGAACATAGGAGATGTCACAGGAAAAAAATTTTATCTGAAGCATGAAATCATATTAATATTATTTCCATAAAAACATTTTTGCTCCTTAAAAATAAATAAAACTACACAAAACTTTCATTTTGCTCAGAATCAAAACATAAATTAATAACTCGTATCATTCCCATTCAGTGCGTCGTCAATCTATCTCGATCATGCGTCGCAGGAATGCGAAAATCATGAGGTGGCAGACTTCGAGGAACATTTCTGAGCGGTGGATTGCTTGAATTCGCAGATCTTCGGGATACTGGTATTTGTTGTTGTTATTTTCTGATTAGACTGAACTGAGTTTGAATTTGGTGGAAGTTGTATTTGGTGGAAGAGGGTTCTTTGTGGACGAATTCGGGATTTGTAAGATTGTAGCACAAGAAAAATGTAATAACAACTTATTTTAAAGAAAACGAACGTTACCTTGGTAAAACTGTAGACAACTATGTAAACACCAAAAAAAAAAATAAAAAGAACTGATACGATACAAAGTCATGATCCTTTATATAGAAGATTTTGTAAGGAGGAAATTTACAAGGATGGATATATTTAGAGATAAGGCAATCTTTTATGGAATGAGAACATCCGCCGGAACGGCGCCGTGAGAATTGTTTACATTTTATAAGCAATAAATGATTCATAGAAAAAAATAAAGATTTAGAAATATTTATAATTAAAAATTAGTTTCGAGAAAATTCTCGACATTCTCGAGAAGGGGAAAACTAGCAAGAGGAAGGAATTGAAGTTAACTTAAAACATTCTAGATCACAGCTGGAGTTCGTAGCTCCTTTGTTGAACTTCGTGTTCTCCGTGTGATGGGTTCTTCATCCTTTGCATCCATTAATTCAGTTACAGAGACTTCAGGTTGATCTTCTTGTTCTACTTCCAGAGGGTATAACATATTAACTAGTCTATTAAGAAGTTTCCCAAGGGCAATTCTATCTGAACACTCCTGACATTTTCATCGCTACTTTTATTAAGTTTATTTTTGCTAGTTTCCACATTCCGCGAGGTATATGTGGTTCATTTACCAGTACGACTTCTCCTAGGGAAGGTGGTCGTGTTATTGCACCTCTAGGAGATTTGTGTTCTATTTGTGTACGTTCCCTTAAACTATTTAAATACTCATCTTTCTAAATTTTCTAAAATACATCAAGAGTTTCAAGAGTTTTTGACCAATATTTAATAAGCTTATCATAAGTGGTTAACTCACGTGGAATAAATTCATCTTCGTCACTGTCATTACTCATCGGTATATTTTATAAGGCATTGGGGAAATAAAATCCACAGGACGCAAAATTATTGATTCATCAAAATTCACGTAAGTTAATGGGGAGTATTCATAATACTCTTTATTTCGATCACTAGGGTAACTAAATCCTTTTCCTTTAATAATTTTCTACTAACGGCTTTTCTAAAGGCACCTTTCGTTATACCGACCATTCTTTCATAAATTCCTCCACTCCACGGTGCCTTCGGCGTTATATACCTCCATATTATTCCTTTGCTTGTAAGGAAATTACTTAATTATGATTCTTGTTTCTTGATCGTTCGATAGATTAAGTGGAATTGGCTAGCATTGTCTGATAGAATTAGTTCAGGACAGCCTCGTCGTACTACGAATCTTCTTAACGCAGTAAGAAAACTTTCTGCAGATAAATCATCTGCTAATTCTAAATGCACTGTACGGGTTGTGAAACATGTAGGTAGTACTACCCATCTTTTGGTATTCCAACTTCAGTTTTAGCAGTGACAGGGCCTAAATAGTTCAATGCGATTCGAGCAAATATTCTGTTTCGGGAGGCATGGTAGTCAGGCATGCGTGGCAGTTTAAACGATTTGGCTTTCCATCGTTTACATCCGTAACATTTATTCAACACTCTCTTGACTTCGGCTCTTCCTTTAGGTATCCAATATAATCTTCTTAATTCAGAAATTGTATGAAGAATGCCGTCATGATGAATTTTTTCATGGTATGTTTGAATAATAATTTCTGTTATTATGAGATACAAAACTACCACTGCTTGGAAATTGCAATCGGCCTTTAAACTTCCATAATCCCATTACATAATACCAAGTTGCGCTTCTTTATTTCTTCTACTGATAGTCCTTCCGATTGAGCTTGTCTGAGTAACAATTCAACGGCAAATTCATATTCATATGGAGTGATTTGAATTCCCTGTGATATATTGCTTAATAAGCAAGGAAATTTATCTTTAGATATTAGTTTAAGAAATTTCAAAGCTCTTACGGTAGTTCGGACCATTCGTGACCAATTGCTGAACCGATTTGCATCGACAAATCTGATTGATGTTTTGGTAATAGCTTCTTGAATCGCTGTAACTACTACTTGTTCTCCTTCTTCGTCTATGGTTTCTTCGTTATCGCTTTCTTGTTTGATATCATATTCCCATTGGGGCCAATTTGATTCTTCCTCCTTCAGCCATTCGGGCCCATTCCACCAAAGTGTGAGATTTGCCAGATCGCTTGGTGATATTCCTTTCGTAGCTATGTCTGCTGGATTACACTCACTTGGAATAAATCGATACGCATATTTGGCCTTTCGTATCTCCTCGACTCGATTTTGGATAAATCTTGGTAAGAGTCGAGAATAGTTTTGTATCCAGTGCAATGCGCACCGCGAATCTGACTATACAATCACCAGTGCATTTTCAATTTCCCATTGTTTGATGACAAATTGAGCTGTCTTACCCCAATTAGGATTGCTAATAGTTCGAGTTTCTGTATCGGCATCGTTTTGATTGGGGCTACTCATGATTTGGCAAAAATCAAGGACGTTGTCGAACTCTGTTTCACATAAATTGCCACTGCATATGCTTTGGTGGACGCGTCAGTGAACACGTGGATACTTGTATGTTGAAATACGCTGATAACGGCGCGTGGTATCTCCTTTACGTATGTTGGCCATAGAGTTATAAGGGAATTCCACGTTTGGCTTTCATGCTCGTTTAGTGGTTGATCCCATGGTAACTTCTTTTCCCAGAGATCTTGAAGAAATAGTTTGAAGGATATCATTGTTGGAACCAAGAAACCTAATGGATCGAAATGAGAAGCTATAACTGTAAAATTGTTCTTTTAGTTAGTTTCTTATCAGTCCATGGTTTTAATATTATCCCTATGACATCCTTGTGTGGATTCCAACTAATGTCAAGAATTTTTTTGATTCGGCTTACCTCTGCAAGATCGCAATTGGGTAATTGAGCATTGAAACTTTTATCGTTCGAGAAGAATTCTTTTATATTCATCGAGGCCTCACTGAAAATTAATTTCACTTCTTCATATTTTTTCAGAGCTTCCTCTGTCCCTTCAGTCGGTATTATGATATTATCAACATATAGGTTTTTTCTGATTTTATAGGCGGTTTTGCTGTGGTGGTTTTCTAAATGGTAATTGAGCGTGGCCGACAACAAAAAGGGGACAATATTATTCCAAATGATACTCTTTGAAGTCGGTAACATATCAGGTTATCCTTTGTAGGTGGTTTCTCGATATCCTTTACTCATAGAAATCTTGTACTATTCCTTTCCGTTGGTAACAACTCCAAATGTAAAAAGCCTTTTCAATATCGGCAATTAACACATTTTTCATTGCGCGAAACCGAAGTAAAACACCAGCTAAGTCGGAGAGTGTGATCGGTCCTCTGTACAGGACATCGTTCAAACTCTTCATTCCTTTGAGGTGTGCTGAGGCATCATAGACGATTCTCAGTTTCGTTGTAGATTTGTTTGGAGTTACGACTTCCTGATGTGGTAGATAATGGATAATGCCGTCTTGATTTGTTTCGTTATTTACTTCTTCGATGACGTTAGATCGTAATCGTTCATTGATTGTTTCACTGTATTTTCGTGACAAATCTTTGTCATTTTGAAGTCGTCTGATCAATGACTGTAACCTACTTAGACACAAACCAAAATTGTCGTTTAGTTTGAGGTTTGTTTCTTTCCATTGCCATGACACCTGGTACCGTCTATTGATTTCCGTAATGCTGTCCTTAAATTGGTTTAAGGCTTGTTCGTTATCTTCGTCATCAGGTTTGTCCTGTATTCCAATAACTTCTAATATCCAGAAGCGGTCTATGTCGGTAATACTATTGATGGATACAGTTGTTGATGTTCTTTGTGGCCATACGGATGTTGGCATAATATCTTAAAGTTTGATGTAGTTGTCACCCCAGTGAATTTAGCTGGCCTTGTTGCGTCTCCACTGCCAACTAATATCGGACCGACTTTAGTATTTATCAAGGAAAATCCTGATCTTATGACTTGGCATTGTTTAAATTGGATGAATTAAGAGAAGTAGCCAGCTCCGATGAGTATATCGGGGCGTTCTACGAATCTTAAACTTCTGTCTAATTGAATTTGATTTGAGATACTTGGTAGGTCCCGTTGGTCTAATGGAATTACCGGCAGTGAGTTGGTTGAATATTCTCTCACATTCACTTTGAGGAATATGGTCTGGGAGTCAGTGGTTTTTACTCCAATAACCGTTGTATAGTACGGAGATGAAGTCGGGTATTTGTTGCTGAATGAGGCAATCCTTATGACTCTACTTTCACCAACCTCTAATTTCAATTTTTGGCCAATTTTTTTGAGACAAACGATGTTTGCGCACCAGTATCGAAGAGTGCTATAGCTCCGCTTTGAATCTCCTGATTAACTGGATTGATAACATTGACCTTTCTGCATAGAAGTAAAACTTCCTTTTCCGTGGTTTTTGTTTGTAATATTGACGTTCACGGACTTGGCTTCCTCTTTATTTGGTTCGTCGTACCCTCGATTCGCATAATGCTGTGTTGTGAGGGCCTTTGCAGTAAAAGCAGGAACGTTTTCTGCTTTTACAATCCGTCGTCTTGTACTATTATCAAAACAGTTCAAACAGACTTTTAATTCCTTTAAACGTTCCGTTCTTTGTTTTACTGTTGAGTAAACCTGACACTCATTATCCCAATGATCTTTATTACAAAATGTGCAGGGTCTTTTGTTTTAATCCCTTTGCCTTTGATTTGGGAATTGACACCGTTAACGCTGAGGTTTCATTGGGATAAATCGTGAAAATGGTTTTGACTTACTTTTACCGGTTCTTGATTTTTTGTCGTATTCAGGAATTGGATCCTCATTACTTCTTCACTTCTGAGCACGAGTTTCCCGAGAAGTTGTCTCAGCTTATTTAATGACCATGATTCCTGTTCCTTGTTGATAAATTTTTTCCAGAATCCATGCTGGCAGTCTGCTTTCAATTATTGTTTCAATACTTGACTGCTCCAGGTTCTCGCCCATGGCTTCAAGCTGTCGCAGTATTCTTTCGATACTTCCAACTGTCATTCTCCATTCCCGATCATTCTTTTTGGTCGAGTACAGTTCATTATAGAGTGACCTCTTGATTGTATATAACTGACCAAATTTTTCGAAAGAACCGTCCTGATAACACTGTAATTTTCTGGGGTTATATCATATCCCCTTACAGCTTGTAAGGCATCACCTTTCAAACAAGCAATGAGATAATTTAATTTTTGGATATTTGGGATGTTTTGGAGATGTATTGCAGCATCAAATCTATTCCGAAATCCTTTCCATAACTTTGGGTTACCGTCAAATATCGGTAACGGTAACTGAGGCAAATTCACTGTTGTGTAATTTGCTGATTGTATCGTTTCGTTCTGTTGAGTCAGTACTCCTTTTTAGTGCTTTTTCTAAGCGTTGAAGTATTAACTCCGAATATTTTTCATACATTTTAAGAGTAATTATTACATCTTTACTATCACTAATTAATCTTAAAATACCTGTTTCATCATCCATCATTTGTGCGTATTTTTCTTCTTCGTCTCGCCTTTTTGAGGGGAGGAAATTTGTGGAATATTCTGCTTCCACTCTTTATTGGTCATTTCGAGAGATTCCAGATATGATTCGAGGCGCATCATTTTCTCCTCGATGATTCGTTTTCTTGTTTCATGTTGCTCTTGGATTTCTTCTACAGTCATCATTGGATCCATTTTCTCCAAATCCATTTTTTAATTTCTTCCAGAAGGCTTAACACCTTTTCTTTCACCGGTTGAACAGCTTTAACTATTACAGCTGACATTCCCGACTCGTTGCACCAATTTTATTTTTGTTGTTATTTTTTGATTAAACTGAACTGAGTTTGAATTCGGTGGAAGTTGTATTTCGTGGAGAAGGGTTCTTTGTGGTCGAATTCGGGATTTGTAAGTTGTAGCACAAGAAAAATGTAATAATAATTTATTTTAAAGAAAACGAACGTTACCTTGGTAAAACTGTAGACAACTATGTAAACACCAAAAAAAAAAAATAAAAAGAACTGATACGATACAAAGTCATGATCCTTTATATAGAAGATTTTGTAAGGAGGAAATTTACAAGGATGGATATATTTAGAGATAAGACAATCTTTTATGGAATGAGAACATCCGCCGGAAACGGCGCCATGAGAATTGTTTACATTTTATAAGCAATAAATGATTCATAGAAAAAAATAAAGATTTAGGAATATTTATAATAAAAATTAGTTTCGAGAAAATTCTCGACATTTGTCATGTGAACATAAAGAAATTAATAATTTATATATAGAGTATTATACAGATCATATTCGTATCATAAACACATTTGTAATACGCATTCGTTATGAATACAATGTTCAGATGATACATAAAGCAGAATTCAAATTATTATACAGAACCAATGCCTGATTGTAAAACAAAAGCAGTGAACTTCTTAGTTTTTCTTTTTGATCTCATTCAGGCTTCTAACACTAAATTGAAAGTTTGGATCATATTACTTCGAAAGCGAAAAAGATTATAATACAATCCGTTAATACTACCTATAAAATCAGTTGGTGGTTAATTTAAAATGACCACCACTGAAAGATAAATTCAAATTATAAAAGACAATTCTCTTTTTAATTCAAAAAAGCTCGAGACAATATCTATACTTTTTTCAATTTGTCATTAATTTTAGAGCCACTGTGAAAGCTTGATCAGAATATTCTTGCTTACTGTAAATTAATCTAATAAATCAAACAAAATAATTAATGATGTTCAATACTGATGATCGTTTCTTTGCTAACTTTCTACTTACTGCTATTTCCATTTTGCTGATTGTCATTATTTACTAGAAAACGATATTTAGTTCCAATTGTTCATGGTTTCTCTCTTCTTTCTATCATTACCTAAAAGTTAAGCAATGATAATTGTTAATAACTTGTTATAATAAATAAACCAGGAAGTAATAAGTCTTATGAATATTAATTTGGATTAAGTAAATTTATTTATTTTCACCAATTAGAAATTCATCAAATTTTCTCATTATTTTATGTTACATTCAAAAATTTCAAATACTTTGTAGGGTTCCGATGTCAGTTTTATTTTGTGAATTTTTAATCACAAAATAAAAGTTGTATCACATCTTACATTTTATAGTAAGCAATATGCATTTTAATTTGAATAATTCCCTTCTTGAAACCAAGTGACAATGTCCGCTTATTTTCGAGCATATTGAGGGAAAGATAAGCTCTAGTCTACAAAAAATAGTTATTGATATTTTTCACTTCATAGAATGCCCATTGTTTTCCTTTGAAGTTATTGTAAATGGATGTTAACTCTTAAATAAAAATACGTTGATTTTAATAGCAAGATATAATTCAAACTTATATCGTAGTAAATTTTTGAAATAATTACAAACGTATATTCAAAGTAATTTTAACAGAAACAACAAAATCATGGAATTTTAATTATCCTTTTTTTTACAAAATATTTTGTTGATAAGCAAGTTGACTTATTAATAAGAGGAACAAGCCATAGAACATGCTTAAATGCTCGAATCACTTAGTATTCGATTGAATATCAAATTCAAGTTGATTTTTTGTTTTCTAAAATATAACGTTTATTAGTTTTTAAATTTGTTAAATTTATTGCTGAATAAATTTTGCATCCTTGAATCGAAAATTTCCGATAATTATTAAAAAATCTTGCCAATAATATTCGGATACCGTATTAATATTATATGCCATTTTACTTCGATTGAGTATGTATCTACCAATTTGAATGCTAGGAGTTAATAAATGATATATGAAAAGCTTATCACTTTTCAGCACTGTTTTTATCGATTATCGCTGACCTGTTCCATTACGATCTATTGGATATATGTGATTTTTTATTAGCATATTTTTACAATGGTTTAAGATAGTTCAAGCTTGGTTAATTGATGCAATTTAGGTGTGGTAAATTAAATTGAGAAAGTGAACAAAAGCGTACTGCAATCATGAATTTTTTCGCATTTTTGTAGTGAATATGAATTTTTTATGGTTTTAAAACTAAATATTGCGATTCGAATGAAGTCTTAATATTTATCATTAGTTTTGCGATTCGAATGAAGTCTTAATATTTATCATTTATATTTAATAAAAATTCTAAATAGCAAACTATCAAAAAAGTGAGTAAGCAATTTATGAAAAATGTTTCGAAAAATATTCAGAATATCTTCTCCATTCTATATTTTTATTACTGATATCTGATCAAATAAGTAAATTTTAAGCAAAATAAGATATAACTTTATTGATAAAATCAATAATTTAAAAAATATCCCATCTATAAGGATTCAATAATACAGCAATACAGTGAGAAAAATCCAAATTGAGAATATGCTATTTCAGTAAATTTTAGAGGCATTATTAGCAATGTGTATTGCTTTGAAAGCTTTGATAATTAATCATTTTTTTTGGCGCGTCGGTTTCAATATACATCATAATTTATATAAAAATACAAATACAAGAAAGTGAATCTGAAATATTATTAAAAACTAATTTAGAGTTACCATACAACATTCGTTAATGAGAAAAATTCTGATAACTTCAAATGCTATCTTTTTTCACCATTTTCATTGACACTCTCTTCTTTTCAGTGTTCGCAATTATTTAAAAAAACTAGATTTTTTTTATTTTCTGGAAAATGAAATGTAAGCTTTTAAAGTCTGCAACAACTGCAACAGCCTGTACTAAAATCGCATTACTGACATATAATATACATAAATGTACAAGATTCAAAGCTAATTGAATTTTCAAGTAGTTAATTTTAAAAAGAAAGAAACTTATACTTTCCTCTTTTATTTTGCTTATTCTTTGAATCATTGTAATTGACTCATTAAATCAGTTGAAAGGCATTATTTAGAAAAATTTAAAACGTAACTGGAAAGAGCATTCCTTTTAAATGGCCCATCATTGCAAATCATGCAACTCAATTCGATTCAAGAAATTATTGCGCAAAATACATCTGACTATAATGGAACAAAACGGGTTCGAACGCATCATTTTCATGGGAGGTTAAAGTGAAAATTAATATTTAAGGCAATCAAACTAGAAATTTCATCATTATCAGGTTGCTTGGTACCCGCTCTGTTCAGTTGACGTCAGCCCATTATATACTGTATTCGTAGCAAATTTGATAAGGATGTTTTCTGGGACATGTTTTCAAAAATTAATCTCAATCAAATTGAGAGATGTTTTATGCTAATCTTATTCACGCGAAATCTAATATCTGCCATTTCGATGCCTAATTCTTCTTTTTGAGAACTGTCTGAAAATACGAATCTTTGATATTTCATCCAGGTGACTACCTATCCAATTATACAATATATAATGAATACTGTTGATGAAAACAACAGCAATTCTGGTTTGTTACAAGGTTTTGGTAATGATAGTTTGATCATTTGCATGGGCAAATTATTATTTATCAAAAAGTTTTCACAGAATTCCTATATTTTTTAATACAGATATTTAGCTTTTTGAATAAAATTATATCAAAAATGAAAAAAACAGTTTTATAAATGTTAAAATGAATGAGATCGTTTCCGTCTTTCATAATGCTATTAATTCCAATTTTATCAAACCTAAATATTTGGCATATTGTGTAGATATACAAAGCAATAAAGATTGATAGAAGTCTCAATAACTTTTGTGCCATTTATCAATACCAGTAAATTTGGGTTTTAAACTTTAGGAATGATTTCAGTAACGTCGTTCAATTCATCCTGTTTATCCTCCTGAAAATATCATATCCTTTCTCATGCATGGTATTCCATAGAATATTTACATAATTAATGTTATAAATATAATTAATAATCAATGTTAAAGTATAATTAATGTTAAAAATATGCATATATTCTTAATGTTTTTCTCATAAATCATCACTTATCGTTATTTTTCAAAATACGTCAATGTTTTCGGCTATTATTTAGTAAATATAAGATAAATGGTTTTATCTAGCATGCTGTGTATCCAAATTAATATGTTAGCACATTATAATCAAAAACACATATAGAGTTTATGCGACAATTCATTAGCAAATGTTCATTTTCCTTTCTATAATGCTTTGATATGAAACTCTTGATAGCCAACGGATTGAGTAATTTCTCAATTTGTAAAATGCACAGAATAAAATATAAATTACAGTTTTTTCATTTCATTTGGTCATACAAGTGTCTGTTATTAAATTAATCTCTTTTTCAATATATCTTTCGGTGACAATAGCACTTTTTTTTGAAATGGAAAATATGAAAATTGCAGGTAAATATTTTCTACGCTATCACTCAGATAGAAATGCATGCATGATTAACACTGGAGATAATAACGACCTATTTTTCATACGATTACATTTCTTAGCCTTCTATCTAATGAAATGGTCGTAATGATTCAGAGCAATTTTATAAATATTTTAGATGATATTCAAGTGGATTATATTGTTTTTGTTATTGGTGTTACCAATAATGACAGCTGATTCTGATAAGTCAATGGAAAGTAATAATTCTCTAATTACTGTCGATAAGCACGCCTTATTCAAAACTCATCGGCTAAAACGGTCTTGTGGCTGTGGTGGTGGTGGTGTAACAGTTGTTTGTTGCAGGGAGTAACAGGTCAGAAAGAAATGTTCAGGAATTGGTGGTTACATGTTAGTTCATTTTTCATATGTTTCATTCATTTTTATTAAACCAATAGATTCATTTAAAAAAAAGAAAATAATTCAAAAAAACTTTTCTGTCAATAATTCAGTTAATAATATTATTAAAATTGTAAAAGCTTAAAGGATAAGAAGTTAAAATAGTAACATTGGTAACCAATAAAATACACAAAAAACAAAAATAAGGAAAAATCGACAAAGGATTGTTGATATAACAAAATGATAAATCATTTCAGATATTGGTGCTATTGATGGTGTCAATGTCATGGATGAAAGCGATGTCTTAATTGAATTGAAAATTTTCGAAATTATCATTAACAGTTATGATTTCATTTCATTCATATATTAGTGAAATCATAAATTAAAATAATTTGAAAATATTTCAAATTTTATCGTTTCGAATATTTTACAAATGTCTTATTTGCACATTACAACAGATTGCGATTTGTCAATAATATAGAAAACAGCAATATATAAATACACTAATATGCAAATGCACATATACATTCACACATCTGAATACAACTTCGTTCATAATTTTCGAAATTTCCTAAGGATTATAAATCGTCGGAATAACGAATCGTTCAATTTTAAGAACTGAAGGGATAATACATATGTTAGTTCAAAAAAAAGTAAATTTAGAAAAACAAGTGAAATTCGAAACGTTTTTGATTATTTCATATTTTTATTTTTGCTGCTTAGTAAGTAAAATGCTGAAACCATCGGAAAACGATACAGTAAACAAAAAGGCCAGAAAAAGTAAAAAATAAGTTGAAAAATGAAGTTATTAAAAGAAACATTTTTACTTTAAATTTCATCTTTCTCCTTTTCTACATTTCTTTCACTTTTATTATCTTTTTTGTGTCATGCATAATTCTAAAATATTTTCGATGAGCAGTGATCCATCAATGAGTTGTATTGGAACTATATTTTTCTCATACTATATTTATTGTAGCATGGTCACTTATTTAGTATATCTGGATACTCTTACAGCATTCTGCCATGGATTTTTGGGATTTCTGGAAGTGCAGTGTAAAGTTTTAATTTAATCTTTTTCTGAAAATAAATTACCTGAAGTGGATAGAGCAACGACATAGTTCAAAGATAGGTGCAATATTGGGTGTATTGTATCGATTTGAGCAAATATTAATGTAATGCAAAGAGTTATGAAATGATCAAAGGAATTATTACACTTACACTGATTGTACGAAGCAGAGTTTTAGAAACAACTAAGAACAGAAAAAAATTATTAAATTCAAAAAAATATCAAAAGCAAAAATTTTTACTTCAATTTCATTTTCCTCTTTTCCATATTTCTTTTCTTTCATTTTCATTTTCTACTTTGTAACATGCATAATTCTGAAATGATGTTTTAATTATCTGGTTCGCAGTGCCTCTACAATATTCTGCCAAAGTATCTTTAACCTTTACTTAATTTTTAAAGAAACATCGTGTATTTCGGTTTTCTGAAATTTCCAAAATCTTTGTTTTGCAACTTTTTCAGAAATGATGAGAATAAAGTGTTATAAAGTTTAATTCAATCTTTTTGTTGAAAATAAATTACCTAAAGCAGATAGAGCATTAATTCAGGAGCAAAATAACAGAATAACAGGAATAAATCTGAACATTTAGCGAAGCAAACAAGGAAAAAGAAGTTGCATTCATTGTAGCTATGTGCCAGCTCGCTGTAATGTGACTAACGAATTGATTATATTAAAGCTATGATTTAGTTATTATTATTTTTTTTAAGCAAAGCGATATAATACTTTAGTTTCACATATATTGTGCTATATGCCTATTCAAATCCATGAAAGGAGAATATTTATAAAAAGTCGACAAGTTGCAACTTTCACCATGCCATAATAATCGTTTAGTTTAGTTTATTTGTGCTATCTAAACCTATAAATTTCCTTAGTCAAATATTGGAGAAAACAAAACAAAAGCCCAGAAGAAAATTTTTAGGTGAAAAATTCTATTTTTCCAGAGAGGAAATAAAATTTGAATCACTTGAGCCAAAGTCATTTCTTTCTTAGTGTTAAGTTTTTCTACATTATCACTTCAGCTGTTTGTATAACACAAATCAATCTTATTATGTTGAATCATTAATATTTAATTTAACAGTGGAGTTTATGCTGGAAGAGACCGTGTTTGAAGTATTTCATATCGATTAAAATATAAAGCAGCATGTCATGAAAATTTCTCCAATTTTTTATTTTGAATTCAGAAATTTTTAATGCCTAATAAGTAACTACATACATAGTAATTTATTCATTTTTTTGAATCTCTTAATAATACTATTCCTCACATCCTTAGCATGCATTTAAAAACGAAAGAAAAAAACGAGAATTGTTTATGCCTCATTAATATTAACAAACGAATGAAGAAAACTGTCATTAATAAGATAACAGAAAGTTATGAAAAAAATTAGAATATTATGAAGATAAATTTGAAGCTTAAGATATGATTTTTTCCCTTCTCATAGCAAATTCATAGCGATTTTAAGTATCTCGACTGGACAATAATGCAAAAATTATTTAGATTTTTTTGACTTTTTTGGAAGATTACTTATTCACACTGTACTGTAGAAATAAAACCAAAATATATAAGAATCATAAATTTCAGTTTCGGAGCATCCAATAACAGCAATGAAGAAAGAATGAAAAATAATTCAGAATATTTCATGACGAATCATTCAAATGGGATTTTTTCTTAAATAGATGATATAAAGGGAAATATTATTTCGATAACTGTGAATAGTGACGGAATACTGAGTAGAAGAATATTTTTAACTTTTATACCATTCCCTTTTATAAAACAAACCAGTCTGATGGAACAAATTTTTTCAGTTCACAAATCATTTCATTTTCGTAGACGAAATGCGTCTACGAATTTTAATTTTTCATCTGCTAATTTTATTTGCTAATTGCACAACAGAGTTTGAATGTTTTGCATGAATCAATAAATAATGTATTAAATAACAAAAACGCTTAATTAAAATATTTAAATTGTTTTATTTTAGTCTCTTAGATTGGAACATTTTAGAGAATAAAACTAAGCAGTTCTTTTTATTAAGATCGAAATATTAGAATGATTCAATTAATCAAATTTTCAGTCAGCAATCGACTTTGTATCAAAACTATCCATTAATTCGTTACTCTTCTCATTTAAATTTTCTGCTATAAGATTATCAACAGCAAGACAGAGGCAGATATTTTCAACACCCTGTTAACAACGCAGGATTGATCTATGAATTTCATCCATACCATCTATTCGGAAAAATTATTCCTTGAAGTTTTGAAGAGCATTTTGAAATCCAATAACCTATACATCTATTTTATGTTCAGCATTACGAATAATTATTGCATAATGATGAAATGCAAATAAATTTGAAAATATAAATAGTAAATATAAATTGTCATATAAATTGTAATATAAAATTTTTGTTATAAAGTTTTCTAACACTTTTTAAAAAAATCTCTATTATAAAAAAATTTCTATTAAAAAATAATTTTCTGAAATTCCTATTATAAAACTACTAAACCAATATTTCAACGAAAAAAATAATCAGTAATAAAATCAAGAAAACATTTTGCAAAAGTCACATCACAAAAATTTTCTCCCAATACCATTTCGTAGCTGTGACTTTGATTGAATAAACTTTTTGCTCGAAACTTAGATAATTGTTCATTAATTACTGTCTTATCTTAAAACAGATTTTTCATCGTGATACTTTTTAGACATTCTTTTGAACTGATAACATGCAATCATATTTCTTAGATATAAGTTGCTATACATATATTTTGATTTATTTCATTTTCTTTTATGTTAACAGAATTTTGGTTTTGAGTAGCTCATTTATGCACGGTGCGCATAATTAGCAAGAATAGCAAGCCATACAAGGGTGTTATAAATGATATACGGTAGAAAACAGTAGTTCCAACTTAAATTCGGATTCGAAATGGGTACTGGATGATTCGAATATTCAGATTATTAGAGGTGTTAAATTTATTAGTAAACAACTGCATCCTGGAATTGGAAAATCTTACTAATTATTTAAAACGTTTTTCGAAAATAATGAAAATCTTGTTAAAGAACGTTTAAGTACTATACGTAAAACTGATTGCGTAATACAATCTTTTTTAAAAAAGTTTCAAAAATCAACACTGACATTTTATATGGTATTATATTGTGTTTTCCAAATTTATTTGCATTCAACATAAAGAAACAATTGTTTGTATGTACTGATCATGGAATGACGAAGGATGAGACAGTCGAATTTCAGAATGTTTTTTAATACTTCAATTCCAAGGAATAATTATTCTGGATATTTGGTATCAACAAAACCATGAATTAATTATATGACATTAAATAAAGTGATGATAGCATTTGCTTCTCTTTTATTGTTGACAATACCATGATATAAAAGTTACATAGAGGAGAAATAATTTGTTGATTTGACAAATAACTTTAAATAATTTCGATAAAAAACTGATTACTCACTAAAATTTGATCGCTCGAAAATACCTCACAATTCCTGTGAAAAGACAGCTCAATTAACAATAAAGAGTTTTTCAATCAAAGATCTTTATTGTTTGTTTGTTTTTATTGTTCAATATGTCATTACATGGGAATCATACAGAATAATTTATGAAAGAGAAAAAAGGAGATTGAAATTTTGATACGTAAATATTGCTGTTGCAATATGAAACATTGTTACAGAAGTTATTGGTAACCGATTTGATAGAACTATATTCAGAGCGATAAAATAAAAGTGCGAGATTAAATAGAACTAATACTGTAGAATAGTACAATAAATGTGTATAGCATAAAAAAGATAAGGATTAAAGAAAGCCACGAGAGCAGGATGATGCTGGTGGATTAATTGAGGAGATTACTGCAATGTTAGCCAGCATCTTCTGAAGGCGCGAACGTAGAGAGGAGTTACAATACAAGGAAGATAATAAGCAGGATGGGCAGAATAGACCAAAACAAAGAACACTAATGAATGAAGCGCAGACACAATCACCTCCTTTATCCATAATCTATGCATAGGATTTGAACAGTAGGCAAATCAGAATTCCATCAGTGCTACATACTACATATTATACGTATAAATCAGTACGTAAGAAAACAGCGATTTGAATTATTCAGTCAGAATATTGATAGAAACTTGCTAGTTACGAGTTTTACGAAAATAGTTAATTGAAAGATATTTGCCAAATTAGTAGATATGATTAAATAATCACTATAAAAAAATGAAGTTATTTGCTAACCTCCATTCATTTTTCACCAACATTTACAATTTTCGGATAATCTTTCTCTACATCATCAATTTAATAGAAAAATTTCATTTGGATGATTCATTGTAAAAGATTCCGAGTTATTTTTTCTTCCTCTCCTCATTTTCGTTATTCAACAGTCGAGAAGATGTAATGAATGTTCCAAAAGTAAAATTTATGATTTCAATCCGTTTCCTTTTCATTTCCAAAATAGAACATGATGAGTACTTTTTCGAAAACAGTTATAATTTAAATAGGTTTTATATAACTATGCAAAAAAAAATAAAAGCAAAAAAGTTGAGTAAAAAAAGTTCCTTTCATTGATAGTATTGGGAAAAATCATGTGAAAGATTACATATTTAGTGAATAATAAATGCGATCAAGATTTCAATAACACACTTTTCTAAAATCTCTTTATTTTTCTGTAAGCAAAGGAAAGTAGTATTTTAATTTCCTCTTAACTTTTTATTATCTCGACAGTGATAATTTTCTTCACTTGTTTTAATAATCAAATTACACGTGCCGAATTTTTGGTCTTTAAATATACATTCATGAAATAGGAACTTCAATGTTATGAAATTCCAAAAATTGATGAAATTACTATACCTCAAGCAAAAAATGGGAAAAAATTTGCTGATCGTAATACACTTTAATCGACATAGAATAATCCAAACATGGTCTTTCAGTGCGTCTTTTTCCAACAAAAGCTTTATTTTCAAATTATTACATTTATCATTCAACATAATAAGAATGATTTTTATTTATGTAGATAACTGATACAATAATACATATAGGTAGCTGAAATAATATCATTTTTATTTCTGATGAATTTACAAAAAAAGCTCTAGAAATTCCAGAAAATGAAAGTAAAAAAATCTTTTTCAAATTGAATTGCATAAAAGTTTAAAGATTATACATGGGAGAATACTGTAAGAGTATCATATATATATTGAGAGAACAAAATGGTTTAAAAATCATATCGTAATAGTTCCAATACATATTGATAATCACTGCTGATGAAAATATTTCAGAATCATGCATAACGTAAAAAGTAAGTAACTAAAAGCATGTAGAAGAAAAAGTCAAATTTTAAGTAATATTTTCTTATTAATATTTTTATTATTCTGTTTGCATCTAGTTTACTTTTCCTTACTTAGTCAATGATTGTTAGAATCACTACCTTTAACATAAAACAGTTTATTAACAGAGGAGACAAATTCAAATTTCATTTATTCCTACTCCTTTTTTAGAATATCCATCGTTTCGATGATTCTCGAAAATGAATAGTTTCAATATTTCGAATGGAATTTTCGAAAACCATAAGCAAAATTTTTGTAATTGTGTTTACGAGTTTTTACATGTATGTTTATAGTTATTGCATAATGACAGATCGTAATCAGGTCTATTATATTATGCAATAAGTCATTTATAAAAAAATAGAAAGATAAAATTTGAAATATTTTCGCAGTGTCTTCATTTTTATCATTTCACTAATATATGAATTGAAATGCTGTAGTTATGACGATGATTTCGAAGAATTTCAACAGACCATCGTTTTCAACCATGATGTTGACATCGGTAACAGCAATAACGGTATCTTAAGTAACGTTCATCGGTTTTATTGGATTAATTGATTGTTTTTTTCATTTTTAATAATTCTTTATTCTTTAATTTTTTTCATTTCTCTTTTTTTGTAACTTTTACTATTCATTGTTTCGATGGATGTTTTCTAGCAAGAAATAGTGAGTTAATTCAATGCTATTTCTGAATCCTTTTAGTTTGTAGAATTTTGCTAGGATTAATTGAACTATAAGATAAATTGTTTTATAAAATAAAATTTCAAGAATGAAATATATGAAGGATAAACTTACATGTAGCCACCAACTTCTGAATATTTCTTTCAACCCTGCTGCCCCGCAGCAAACAATAACTGGTGATGGTGCGACGCCACAAGGTCCACATTGTCTTTTAAGCCGATCGCTTCTTAGTAGGACTTGTTTGTCCTTGTCAAAAATGGTTAAGGAACTATTAGTTCCCACCGGAGCGCTGAATTCAGCTGTTATTATTGGTAGTAACAATAACAACAGTAATATGATCCACTTGATTCTCATCATCCTGAGATGTTTGTATAATTGAGATGCTTGTATAATAGTCCTAAATTACAATTAAGAAGGATAAGAAATTTCATCATATTAAATCTAAATCACCATTTCATCAAACTAATTCACATAATGGCATCATAGGAAAATATTTGAAGCACTTTTTCCGCGATTTAAATATTTTCTAACTAATGAAAAAACCACTATCACAGGCAGCTATATTGAGAAGGAAATTTATTAGCAATAGAAAAATCAAACGAAATAAAAGGAATCCTTAATTTGCATTAATTTCTATGCATTTGCCAAACTAGGTAATCGACTTCTTATTTTTGAAATTATAGAATATAAAGAGTTTTCGGTTATATACAAACCCAAGCAAACATTATAGCAAATAGTTATAAAAAAGATAGATTTAGAAAAATAAATTAGCTTTAGGATTTCAGATATTAAATTTTGCGGAATGAGATTATCACAAAGCATTGCATAGGTTTGATGGCGACTGATCTTCGATAATATGTCCGAAGAAATTTCCTTGTCTAATCTGGTACAGAATAAATTATATAACGGCTGACATATTATAACGAAGCATATATATATAACATGTACCGACCATTATGTTAGCCTGATAATAACGATTTTCCAGTTCGGCTGCTTTAAATATTTGATTTTTGCCTTAACCTTCCAGAAAAATGATGTTCTAAACCCGTCTTGTTATTGTTTCAATGCTGTTTAAATGATATCTTCCCATTTGATTTAGTAAATTAATTACAAGGAAGCAAAGAAAAAATGGAATGAGGACGAAAAGTACAAGGAATTTTTCTCTTTTAGAGTGAATTACTTGAAAGTTCAGTAATTTGGAATCTAATAGCGTATTTATTAAATGTTAATGATACATACTTGATACTGCACGAATTTTCTATACAGTGCCAAAAATTGATGCTGAATGAATTTTGGAATGTTTCATTGCCGTAGGCTTCAAAGTTACATTCTCATTTCCAAAAACAAAGACAAAAATCTAGTTTCTTTTAATAAATACAAACATTGCAAAGAAAAAAATAGCCGATGGAAACGGTTGACGAAAATAAAATGGCATCAAAAATTATCAAAATTTTTTTTTTTTCGGTAAATGTTGTTTCGTAACTTCATATCTATCTGCTTTTTCAAGCATGTAATTTTTCAAAGCTTTCTTTTTCAAGTATGACGTTTCAAGTTAACTTCCTTGTACATATACTGCTTTTACAATCATGCGTCACTGTGCTTACTTCAATAACCTATACATCAGAAGCTAAAAATGTGAACGAACTATTTAGTCACCAATTGGTGATTAAATAAAAAACTTTAAAAAAATCAAGCATCTAAATTTATTCTCAGGTAAGCAAAAAAACTATTAATCATTCAATTAAGATTTTCAAAGCAATGTACGATATCTTTTACCAACTAATAGCTTTAGAATTTAGTGCAATATAAAATTCTGAATGTTTGAATTTGATCAATCAAATCATTCATTTCATTATATCATTCTTATCGTATCATTATAAGTAGAATTTTTTTATAAGATTACCTTCGTCGAAGTTACTAATTAATTGTTTACTATTTATTTATTCATTTTTTGAATAAAAGATTGCTGTTCTTTTCATTTATTTCAGTTGCGCATAGAATTTTCGTTTTAAGTTATCTATTTATACATTTGCATTATCATATCGTTCATATTTTTGTATGTTCATATAATTCATGTTCATATAATTTTATGTTCACAATACATATATGTTTATATTATAAATGAATAAAGTTTCATGTTCGAATAATTTGAGAAATGAAAAAGAAATGCAATTATTTTATGAATTATGTGATTTATAAAAATGCTAAAAGTTTACAGATAATATGATTGATAAAAATAAGACAATTTTATGATTAATAAAAGATTTTCTGATAATATAATAATGTAAAATAAACATTATCAAATCTAAAGAGAGAAAAAAATTTTAATACAATATTTTAAAATAAAATGACTGTATCTACGAATAACACAGTGAATAAAACACAATTCATACTATGATATGATATTAACATGATATACAGAGTGTAAAGTTCAGAATTCATGATATGGAGTTCGATATGGACAATTGAAAACATACATGCACTAAATAACAGATACTATTAATTTTTCTCAGCATAATAATTATTACATATAGACTCAGTCTTGCAGCTACTTCTTTAAAATTATTAGAATAAATGGAAAAAACAAATAACACCATTGGAAAATAATTAGGAATGAGAATGCTCATATCCATATAGTTAACCGAGAAAAAAAACATAGGACATTTTGGAAAATAAGGGCGATGAAACTAACAAGAATGCTTTTAATGAAGAGGATGTGAAATCATCTTTTAAAGTAATCTCTTCATGTATTATCAAGCTTTAATTGTTTTATCAACTTAGTTTGAAAAATTTTAATTTTAGCAAAATAGAAACTGCTTAACTGGTATCAAATTCGAACTTATTTTTCTGAAATTGCAGTATGCTATGCAAGTTAATCTTTCATTCGTTTGTTCGTTCCTTCCAGTGCAACTGATAATATGAAACAAGTTTTCTAATCTAACTCGTTAATTAAGCGTAATTAAATAAGCATAATTGCCAGATCTTTTTTTTCTTAAAAGTGTAGAAAGCATGGCTTTCTTTTTCAGCACTTTTTTGTTATCCAGAATCTATCCGCTTAAAAACAAATTGAATTTGATGAGTAGATGAATTCCAGATTTATACAAAGAAAATTTTCGAACTTCCTCTAATTTTTGCAGTATAAATGATTTGCTATATCGCTTCAATAAATTTTTATCTGGCCTTAAATTTTAACCAAAATTTTGTGAAACGAAAAATTCATGATATTTGATCTATCGATATAATCGTTTACCAATATTAATATTAGTTAAGATAAATTCAGCAAAATTTTTGAAGAGTAAAAAACTAACAAAAGAATTTCGTTGGAAATTTTCCTAATTTCTCAAATTTTTAAAATTATTCAAAAAATTTACCCCAATTCTAAATTTTACAAGTTATTTTGAATATTAAACACGAATATTTATTTAATCAAAATGCTTTTCAAGCATATTCTGAGAATTTGAATATGAATTTTTATCTTTATATTTTTTCTCATTTTTATAAATTATTCGATTGTATTTTAAAAATTCGAATGACGATATTTATTCAACCGAAATTCACCGTAATTACGATAGATAAGAGCTATGATAGTATAAAAAAAAATGTTCTTGCTAAATATTCGCATACTCTTTAAAATCCAAAAGTTCAAATTTTCAAACTTAGCTCTTTTAGAAATTTGCTGAACAAAGATTTTTTTCCGTATAACTGTTCATCCACATGTTGTGCACACTCTGACCGTTTCGCCATCTAACTACGAAATCTGATTTTTCTTGAAAAAAATAGTCAACTTATTTAAATTCAGTACTGGCTTAAATTTGCTTCATTCGAAATAAATCGGCATGATATTATTTATCTTCGAGGGAATAAAGAGTGAATGTGAGGGATATAATATGTTTGAATAATATTTCATGAAGATACAAAAGCAGCATAAATTTAACGAATGATGTAAATAAGCTTGTCCGACAAAAGCTGAATATTATAATTTATATAACCAAAATAGTTATTTTCATTGTTTATGTTATTTGGTTTGAAACTGAAAAATAAAAGAAACGCTTATTTCTGATACTGTAAGTTTTTTCCGGAAGCAAGAACATTTAACGCGAAATTATAATACGTTACCGACAAACACATTGTTATTGTATAATTGAAATATTTCAATTTTTCGTTTAATTTTTTTCGAAATAAACAAGGATGACAATTGATCAAAAATGCTCAATTAATTTGAGATAAAAAATTTGCATGCTGCAATATTATCCTGCAAAATAATATCGAAAGAAAGTATTACTAATTCATGAATTGCATGTATTTTATTTCTATTGATTTTTTCCATAATATTGATTGTATAAAAGAAGTTTGGAGTATTTTTTCAAAAAAAAAAATTTTGGATATTGTATCTTTCAAATTTATTTGCATATTATAATCCTTATAGTAATAATTTGTACATTTTTTTAATTATAAAATGTTGGATAGAAAAGTCAATTGAAATTTAAAATGTTTCTCATCACATCAATTCAATCCAAGGAATAATTTTTCCTATTACATGATATGAATGAAATTCATAGAACGATTATGCCGAATTGATAAACTGATGACAACATTTACTTCTGTTTTACCGTTGACAATTTTATGTTGGCAAAATTATGCAGAAGACGAATGATGTGATGAATTGATGGATAATTTTCAATTATTTTAGTGCAAAACTATTTGCTAACCGAAAATTTGATCGTTCGAAAATATTACGATCGTGACGAAGAGAACCGTTCAATCATATTTTTTCCTAAACTGGAATTTCTTGGTATTTATTAAAATGACTAATATGTAATATGTTACTATTCACATCTTCAATCTGAGAGATTTAAATGAAGTAATAATGAATCCCTTAATTAGATAGTTTCTTATTCAATGTATCATTATAATTCGATTTAGTGAGCATAGTAAAATTTATGAAATACAAAAAAAGAGGTTTAAAATTTGTAGATGTTAGTATTACTGTTGCAATATAAAATAGTTGATGCGAGATATTTGGAAAATAAGTAAATAAAAATGGTGCTATTTACCAACTGAAACAATTTGCTTCATTCAACCAATAAAAAGCATATTCTTTTATTTATTTTTCACTTAATATTTACAATTTTTGGATAATTTTTCTTTATATCATCATTTTAAAAGAAAAATCTGATTTGGATGGTTCGTCATAAAATATTTTGAGTTTTTTTTTCCATTCTTTTCATTTTTATTACTTAGAAGCCGAGAGGATGCAATGCGTATTCTAAAAGTAAAATCTTACGATTCTTATTCGTATTCATTTCCAAAGTTGAAAAAAGTCAGAATTGATACAGTGCAGCACCGTGTGAAAGAAATTTAATAACTTTGGGACATTCTTACACGGAAATGAATAGTCAGTTAATGATAAATGCAAATAAAATTTTTTTCGATATATTTTACTAAGATCGCTATAATTTTATTGCAAACAAGAGAAGAATCATATTTTAAAATGCTTTAAATTTATCTTCTTACCAATTTATTTTACTCATAAATTTAACGTAAGAAATTCTTTTCTTTCATTTTTTAGATACATAATAATATAGAAAATTCAGTGCTGTGAGATTCAAAAAAATTGATGAAAAAATTATTGTATTTGTAGTTATTTGATCAGCATCAAAAGGTTTAATCCAAAATAAAGAAAAATGTGCTTAGATAACTATAAAATATGTTCTAATATGATTCTTCATGCTTTAACAGAAACATTATTTTTGAATTATTATAACTATCATTCAGTATAATAAGTTTGATTTCTATTTATGCAGATAACTGATACAGTAATATATTATAAATAATTGAAACAATAACATACTGAAACATTATCATTTTCATTTGTTGAAAACTAAGATATTTTTAAAAATTCCAGAAAATTATGAATAAAAAAACTTTTTCTTTAAAATTAAATCGGTCACAAAAGTTCGAAGATTAGATACGAAGAATATTGCAGGAGTATCAAATACATTGAGAACAAAGGAATTTAAATAATCTTGCTATGATACAATAATTTCAATATAAGTCCATTGTTGATCCGCTGCTGATGAAAATATTCCAGAATTATGCATGAGACAAAAACTACGATAAAGATTAAGGAATGGGAAAGAAAGAAGTAAAAGTTTTCTTCTTTGATAATTTTCATGATTTCATAATTTCAAAATTAGCAATTTTTTTGCCTGTAGCTTACTAAATCACTATTCTCATGATTCTGATATTTCAATTATCATTATGCTAAAAAAAAAAAAAAACTTAACACGAAATAATTATCATTAGATATTTTGATTTTATTTATTTATAACAGTTGTTTTATTTTCCTACAACAGATTTTTCATGTTTCCTCTTAATTCTCAAAAATGAATAGTTCGATGTTTGGTGAGTAATTTATTAAGAAATTTCGAAAACAACATTTTTGTATTTGCATTTGTGTGCGCTTACATTTATCTAATCATATACTGTTGTATTTTTATACTGTTGATTATGTAAACAAGTCATTTAATAAAAAACAGAACGATAAATTTTTGAAATATTTTCGCAGTGTCTTCATTTTTATTATTTCTTTAATACATGAATGAAATGCTGTAATTGTGACGACGATTTTAGAGAATTTCAACCAAACATCGATTCCAACCATGACACTGACATTGGTAATAGCAATAACGATATCTGAAATAGCGCTTATCAGTTTTGTTGCATTAATTAATTATTTTATCATTTTTAACAGTTCTTTGTTCCTTAATTTTTATCTCTCTTTTTTTTCGTAACTATTATTCTATTCATTACTTTGATGGATGTATTCTAGCAAAAAATAATGAATTAATTTAATGCTGTAATATTTTCTATCGCTTAATCCATATAGCTTTCAAAATTCCGGTAAAAACGTTAATTGAATTATGGGATAGCTCAAAGAAATTATTCTTTTGGAATTTCTTAAAACAAAATTTATTGTATTAAAAATGTAAGAAATATATGAAGAATAAACTTACATTCAGCCACCAACTGCTAAGTATTTCTTTGAACCCTGATGCTCCGCAGCAAATTAAAATGATTGATGGCGGTGGCGGCGGACCAACGCAAGGTCCACATTGTCGTTTAAGCCGGTGACTTCTAAGTAGGAGTTGTTTGTTTTCGTTATCGAAAATGGTTAGGGAATTATTATTTCCACAGTATCGAAGTTAGCTGTTATTATTGGTAGCACCAAAAGTAACAGCAATACAATCCATTTGAATCTCATCATCCTGAGATGTTTATAAAGTTGTCCTAAATCACAATTTGTTTTTTTTTTCTGTAATTAAGAAATCTTTTTAGTCGATCATTTTGTGATGGTAGAACGTCAAGAAATTTATTGTATTAAATCTGAGTCGCTATCATCCGCGGCTAAAAAAGTGCGAACAAATCCACTAGATTGGAGCCGTAAATATTTGAATCACCTTTTCAATGAAAATATTTTCTAATTCAGAAAAAATGCTATTATCATCGTACTGAAGTGAAAATTAATTTAATGACAGTTTGTAAGATCAAATAAAATAAAAGGACTGTAATTTATATTATCTTCTATGCGTTTGTCAAACTGAGAAATTAATCAAATCGAGAATATTTTAAAATTTGGCTAATAAAAGTTTCAGGTTTTATGCAAATATAGAAAGGAAAATGAATATTTACCAATTAATTGAATCATCTATAACGTATTAGTAAATAGGATGGAATGAATATCAACTATATATTGCACATATTGCTATTTTTAAATTTGGATATATAGACATTTTTTTTTATTTGTTTGTATATCACTATTTCTGAATCGAACATATTGACATATCAGTTCTGATATGTAACTCACATGTAATATTATTTATCTGGTATTTACTGAATCCTAGCCGAAATCATTGATGTAATTAAAACAGTAGCAAGCAGTGATAATTTGCAAGGAAAACACAACTAAAAATAATAAATTTTGATAAAGATCATACAAAAGGGAAGATAAAGTATTTCCATATGACTTTAGCCAACAGATCATTCTTAAAATCAAGTTTATTGATCATGGTAAAACACATAATAGATCAGTGATTTCTATTAAAATTATTCTTATCAATTTTATTATTATGTTTGTGTACATATTTGCTAGATTTAATGAATTAGAGACAAAGTAAAAAACATCGCGAAAAGCAATAAATAAAATTCTTTTGGATCTCATTCTTTTTCGCATCTAAGAAATTGATATTTCCTTTCGATTTTTCAATATTTTGAAATGAAGTTTTGTTCAAAAACCGAAGTATGGAAATCCCGTGTGAACTTTCTAACAAAATAATAATTGCATTTTAAATGGCCAAACTATTATGTCGAAAATCTTGTAATCATTTTGAATTCCTGTTTCTTCCATCATTAATATGTCATTGTATCATCAGCTAGATAATCACCCAGATAAAATTTGAATGATTACATACTTTTGAATAATTCTCAAAAAAAATAGGCATCAAAGTGATAATATCTATCCGTTTGGCGCAGATACTAGATTTTTGCAGTGAATGATATCAAGATAAAATTTTTGTGTCAATTTTATTAGGAGTAACCTTCAATGATATGCCCTTAATAGGAAAAATAATATAATGAGTTGACCTCAACTGAGTAGAATGGGACCTAACAACCTGACGATGATGTATTTTCCAGTTTCGCTGCTTTAAATATTTAATTTTTTTCCTTCAGCTTCAATAAAACGATGTCACAAACTCGTCTTGCTACCATTTTAAAATGCATGAAATGAAATTTCTCTATTAATTTAGAAATTAATTGCGAGAAAGTAAGAAAAATCAAATAAAATTGAAAAGTGTAGTCTTTTTTTCCAAGTGCATTACTAGAAAGTTTAATTAATTTAAAATATAATGGAACACGTAGTAAACATCAATAATGTAATCCTCTGCTGAATTTATTTTCTGCGTCACAAATAGAAACATGATATAGGATAAATTTTCTAGCAATTCGTTGCCGCAGGCTTCAAAATTACATTTTTATTTTTTAGAAAATCAAGAAAGGAAAACTTATTTCTCAGTAAAAAAAAAGTGCAAAAACTCCGAAAAAAATGCATGGGTGGAAACAACGAAAAAAATGCTGAGTAAAAACTTTAAAAAAATCGTCGCCTTTCGGTAAATGTTTTATGGAATTTTAAATTTGTTTTTTTTTTGATTACAGAATTTTTTTAGCTCTTTTTTCAACTATATCATTTTTTCATGAATCATAAAACTGATGGTCGTATATCACTGTATGGTTTTGAAAATATATAATCGGATGATAAAAATATGAATTAACTGCTTGGTTAATAATGAATAAAGAAAAATTTCAAATAAAAGAATTAATGACATATTTAAACTGATATCAATAAAAATAAATTTTTAATCAATTAAAACTAACACAGCTATATATACTACTTATGATTAAATAATAATTATGAATATGTTAAAATATTATACTCTGACGTTTAGATTTGATTAATCAAATCATTCATTTTTACTGCAGTATTTCTGCCATAAGTTATATTTTATTTATGAAAGTTATATTTTATTTGTTTACAATCCATGTATTTATTTGTGTGAATAAAAAATTGAACTTATTTGAATTATTTTATTTTTATCCATACTAACAGAATTTTCATTTTCAATTGTTCATTTATATCATTGACATGCCTCATACGATTCTCGTTCGTACTGTTTCAACGCTTGTAATTTTTGTAAAAAATTTGGATAAAAGCAAATAATTTGTGTGATAAAAATAAGTTCGATTATTTTGTGAATGATAAGAAAAAAGATTGAATGATAATACAGATAAAGATTTCAAACAAACGATTTCAGATGTGAAGAAAAAGGAAAACACAGATTTAAGATTCAATAGTTAGAAAGCAGAAAGGATTGCATTCATATTGCATTCGGTAATGAAATATTAAACGGTGAAATATTTATTCATATATGTAGTACGATATCGACATGATCATAGCCTTGCATTCAAACTTTTGTGTGTAGTCAAAGCCTGAAATTGGAAATAGCTATGAAGCAAAGTCTTCAAAAGTTTTTTTCTTAGTTTCATTGAAATGATTTCTAGTTGTAATTAATCATATCCAAAAACATTTTAATGGATAATAAGATAACATTTCGGGAATTGATTGTATGTGACTAAATAACCGAGATTCGTTATGATGTTTAATAGAAAGAATTATTTATTTTAATTCTCTCGATGTTTCGTATGATAAATCTTATATGCAATATTTAAAATGTAGTCTGTGCTAACTCTTTGAAATGTTGAAACGATCGAAACTTCTGCAATATTCTCTATCTCTTTTCTTTATTCTGATCACTAAATTCTTCATATATTTAATTTATGATAAGCTATCACTCACAGCAAAAGATCAAGAATTATCGATACCAAAAAGAGCATCTCGTGGTTAGCTGGTATGTCACAAGCAGTGATTATACATGATCAGCAATATCGGCAAACTTTTTCTAGCCATTGTTAACATCATTCGGATAACCACGCCCATGTCTGACGTCTTCATTGTGAGTCCTTAGCAATTAGAAGCTTCCTCTTACGTCGTGAGCAGTTCCTACAACGATGGTTTAATTTTGATTTTATTATAATTGTACTGCCTTATTATTATACTTATCGAATTGATTATATCATCTCGATAAGTTTCAATATCGTGATGTAAGGTACAATTGACGTGACAACTTCTAATCTCTGCAATAAATAGTGATAATTCTAATCAAGGATTCAATTTAATTATGGAGAAATTTCTCTGTTATCAAATTTAAATTACCAAAGAAGAGAATTTTTAATCTTCAACTAAATACAATTTTACAAACCTAATCAAACGAACTCATAAATTTTTTGCTACAGTATCTATAACAATCAGTTAGTATTACAATATCTACAGTATCTATAACAATCAGTTAGTATTACGATATCATTTAGAAATGCCTTTATTAAATTTGCCTTTTATAATTTGAATAATTCAAAATAATGAACTTCTTTATCTTATTAATCATTTACTTAATAGTAATTACGCCCGACTAATTTCATTTTACAAACAACACGATGATTTTTTTATATGCAAAAAAATCTTGTTGAGATTATTACAATGTTAGCGAATAGAAATTGTTTATAATTTTGTAGCAAAGATAATTTGTTGCTTTTGCTTACCATAACTACTTATCTAAATGGAAGAAGTGATTAGTGATGTTAATATTGTATGATTATTTATTTGTAATTTTTATTCTTCTACCACTTTTCATTTTGTTAATTGCCATGATTTAAATGACAAAGATGTTTAATTGTGATTGATGATAACTTCCCTTTCTTTCATTGTCAACAGGTTAAAAAGTAGTAATCACTAACAAATAATTACATTAATATCAGTTCTAAAAGAATAACAATTTGTTAAAAAAAAAAAAAAGATAAGAAAGCCAAAAAATAGCGATTGCGTATGTACGATCTTTTTCAGTTTTTTCATTATCATTATGATTATTCTTTTAGAACTGATATTAAACTTGAGCATTAATTTAGATTAATTGAAACTTTTATTTATTAATAACAAAAAAAATTAAATTTTTATTTTTAACCTCCGAATATTGATTCAGATAATGAAAGCTTTTTTTCCATACTATTATTTAAAAAAATTATTTAATTTTGTCCTTATTTTCAAGTTAAATTTATTATTTCAAATATTCTATTGCATACTGCCATGAATTGTATATTTTGTATCTTAAATTACACAGGAAATATTTGTTACATCTTACGGAATATGTCTGCTGAGAATTACCTTCTCAATAACAAGTTACAATTTTTTTTTGGTTTGTTTGTATTACTATAGTGGATGATTGGGTCTCCGGTGTGTTTCATTCGACAGATGGAATACTTTCAAACAGCCACTAATTATCGTGATATTTTATGTCTTTATAAAATATCCGCAAATCATGTAATTTGTTTTTCTTTTTTATGTAAATGTAAATCTATGCTAAGTCATCAAATGTAAGAATTATGATGTATATAAATAAATTTCTATCTAAAATTTTTTGGAAAAATATAACAGAAAAAACATGATGCAGTGAGAAATTCTGCAACATTATCCAAAATAATTTAACAATAGATATCAGAATTTTTGGTATGTCAAATTAAAATATTGCTAAGTCCAATTTTGATAAACATTTCATCGATAAACATGCCGGTTTTTAACAGAAGAACAAGCTATAAGATGCTCGAATACTATAATAAATGACATATAATAAAAAAAAAAAAATAGAGGTCTCAATTTGCGTTCGATAAGACATAAGGTTATGTGGGATAGGAACACTTTGAATGGTCAAGTTGGTTGATCTATTAAATTTATTAGCAGTTTTAAAAAGATAAAAAATTTTGCCAAATAATACTTCGTAATCTTATACATATTATATACTATTTTACTTCAAATTCTGAATTTCAAGATATTTCAAACATATTTAGTTGATAGAGTTCGATTCTGGCAAATTAAATTGAGAAAGTAAATGATTAGCACATATGGTTACAACTTTTATAATGTCTTAAAACTAAATGCCGAGATTCAAATAAAATCCAATTCATATTTTATAAAAAGCTATTAATAAAAAGCTATTAATAAAAGGAAATAATTCGAGAAACTTCACAGATTAGTTAGAAAAATGTTTGAAATGTTATTTATTCTATCTTCACATTTATTATATCTGATATTAATATTATTATTTGTATCTCAATATGTATTGTTTTTTCAAGAAATACGATTATTTACTATAGAATTACAATACATCACCGGCAATAACAATATTCCTTATTTCGAAGTAGAGGAAGAAAGTAATAAATCAAAAGCATCCAACTAGTTTGTGAGAGAAATTTGAGTAGAGCAAAATACAGTTGTAAAGTGATGTTGAAAGATAGTATTCATAAGTTATAAGCTTTTTAAGTAGTTATGTGTTTCAAAATAACAACTTGGAAAAACTTTTTAAATAAAACTTTGAAAATCCATTTTTTTAGTCTCTGCTATATTGTGCTTTTTCGAAATTTATTTGTATTCCATAACACAGAAGTCATAGTTTATATATTTTAGTTATAATAAGCGATAAGTCAATTCAAATCCAAAATGTTTTTTATTACTTTAATTTATCCCAGAGAATAATTTTTTCGGATATGTGGTACGTACACGATCATGGATTGATCGCGTATGATTAATAGCTAATGATACTCTCATTACTCTCATTACTCTCATTTTTGCTTTCATTAATAAAAACTACTGTCGAAAATTCTGTGATATGGAAGTTGTACGAGATGAAACGACGCGACGAATTGACGGATACTTCTAATAATTTTAATAAAATAGATTGTTGGCTGAAAATCTGATCATTCGAATTTATTCTACTTCGATGAAAAGGAAGAGCTTACTACTCATCCTCCGAGTGGAATTTCTTATTATTTTGAAAGACTAATATGCAACATATTACAATTTATATCCTCAAATTAAGAGACTAAAATAAAACATTAATTAATCCTTAATTTGATATTTTTATACTAATGGTAGATGAGATTAAGACTTTCATCATACAAAAATGAAATGATTTGTCAGTCTATTAGTAGGATCTGTCTCTTTTATTGAAGTGATTGATATAAAAGTAGGAAAATATTCCTCTATTAATTGTTTACTTACCATTTACAGCTTTTGAATGACTTTCATTTTTAAGCAAAAATTTCATTGGAACAGTTGCCATCATGAAATAGTTTGAGTTATTCTTCCTTGCTTTCTTTATTACGATTATTGATTTAGCGATCCAGAAAGAACGTATCTGGATGCTCTGAAAGACGTATCTGGATGCCCTGAAAGTGAAATGTATGATTCTTACCTTATTTCATTTCATTTTAAAACTACATTTAAATGAGCAAGAATTTAAACAAATTTTATTATCACTATTAAAAAATGAAATAAACAAAGAAAATGAATCGAATAAGCTATTCTTTCTTTCCTTAATAGCATTGGAATATTTAATAAATTATAAATACAAATAAGGCCTTATCGATATATTATTTTATTAAACTCGCTATAATTTTGTTGTAAACAGAAAGGAACTTTTTAAAATGATACTTTCAATCTTTTCTTTTATAATTTTAACGTAAAAATTTTTTTCTGTTTTTTTGAATTTATACTAAGATGGAGAAGAATCAATACTACGAGGTTCAAGAAGACTCGATATAAATGTTTAGTTATGTGTGTTAATCCAAAAAAAAAAAAAAGAAATGAGAGGAAACTTCATTGTATACTGTAATATACATAGCCAATATGGAATATTCTTCCAAGTATGATTTTTATGCTAGTCCCAACAGCAACTTTATTATGGATTATTTATCGTTCATTATAATAGAATGATTTGCTTCGTTCTATGCAAATAGCTGAAGCGCTAATATATTAAAACAATATCATCTTTATTTCTTAAAAAGTTTTAGAAGTTTCAAGAAATCGAAATGACAAATATTAATTTTCCAATTAAATCTATTTTAAAAATTTAAAGAACACATATATAGCAGAATACTATCAAATATACTATGAACCAAAAATTTAGGAAATCATAACTATCAATAATTTTGATATAAATCATAGTTCATCGTTCATTGAAGATATTCCCGAATTATATACGATGCAAAAACGATAATAAAAGAATGCGAAAAAGGACGAAAATGAAATTTAAAGTAAGAATTTTTTTTCTTAATAACTTGTTGAATTTTTCTAATTTAACAATTTTTTTGCATTTGGTTTCTTATATCATTTATTGCTGATTTAGGCATCGAATAAGTGTGAAAAAAATTAGCATAATTTAATCTCTTACCACACATTCTTCAATTTTCATTTGTTTCTTTAAAAAATATTTTTTCTTTCAGAGATTTCTCATCTAATTCTTGAAAATGAATAGTTCGTTATTTGAATAAAATAACTCTTAAAAAAATTTACAAAGCTATAAATAACGCTTTTATATTTGTGTATAGATATGTTTCTTTGTATATGATAATATACTACTGACAGATCGTAACCAAATCTATTATACTATGCAAATAAGCCATTTATAAAAAAGCAAAATAAAATCTTCAAATATTTTCTCATTGTTGTTATTTTTATTATTTCATTAATGTATGAATAAAATGTTGTGATTTTGTGACGACGATTTCGAAGAATTTCAACAGAGCATCGCTTTCATCCATGATAATGACTTCGGTAACAGCAATAACAATATCTGAAATAATGCTTATCAGCTTTGTTGCATTAATTGATTATTTTATCATTTCTTTTTTTTCTTACCAAAATTAGGAAAAAATTTTCAAATTTTTTACCTCTTTTTTTTGCAACTATTACTATTTATTATTTTGATGAATGTGTTCTAGCAAAAAGTAATGAGCTAATTTAATGTTGTAATATTTTTTAATTTTTAATTGTTAAATGATAAATTTTTTTTCTTGTCTTTTCGTATTTTCTCAAAATTAAAATATATTGATTAAAAAATTATATGAAATATATGAAGGATGAACTAACAGGCAACCACCAATTCTTGAACATTTCTTTCTGTCCTGTTACTCCCTTACAGCAAACAATAAGTGATGGTCTTTGAGTGCTGCAGCCACATTGTCGTTTAATCCGACGACTTTTGAATAAAGCATGCTGATCCTCGATACTTATGGAATTATTATTTCTCATTGAAGTATCGATGTCAGCTGCTATTATTGGTAGCACTAATAGCAACAGTAGTACAATACATTTGAATCTCATCATTCTGAAATGTTTATAAAAGGCTAGGAAATGTCATCATACAAAATCTAGGTCGCTAGCATTACCAGGACTGATTTCCATGCATACGATTTCAGTATAATAGCATCATAGGAAACTACTATTTAAATCATTTTCCAAGCAACATGAATTTTTTCTAATCTGAAAAAAAAGCTATCATTTATTGACAGATATACTGAAGAGAAAAATAATTTAATGTTAAAAGTTTGTAGAATCAAATTTATTAAAATGAACTGTAATTTATATTATCTTCTATACATTTACCAAATTAAAAAAAGCGATCAACTCGTTTTACCGTTTGAAATTGTCGCTATTAAGTTTATTCAGGTTTGCATGCAAGCAATATAGAAGGAAAAAAAGTGAATATTTTTTTAATGAATTGAAATTTAAATTATAGCATACTAATACGATATATAGTTGAAATATTAATTTATATATTGCATACATTATATATATAAAGAATTCTGAGTCACGGATTAAAGACAAGTACATTTGGATCAACAACTAACATTAGTGATCAGTAATGATTTATCAGAAAAATGCTATCTTTTCTCTAAAAAATATATACATCTTTTCTCTTAAATTACATGAATATTCAATCGAATATTATGAGAGATGAGTTAGATGATTTTAGAAAATAGATTATTCTCAATTCTCAATATTCAAAGTTTAAATTCATTGGCACTGATAAAAATATAAGAGTATCAATGATATATATCTATATGATATATTTGTTGATAATATTTAATGAGGTAGAAACAAAATAACATTACCGAGGATTACATTTTTTTAAAACTTTGCTTTTATTTTAGAATTCAACAAACCAACTTTCTTCCAATTTTTCAATAGTTTAAAATGAAATTATGCTCGAAAACTAAGTTTCTATATTTAAAAAATTTAAAAATATATTTTAGCAAATAATAATTTTAGATGAAGTTAAACTATATATAAAAAAAGTCCTATAGTTATTTTGAATTGTTGATTCTTTTAGCAAGAGAATCCGTTGTGGTGGCATTTAAATCAGCTTTAAGAAACTATGCTTTTTAAGAAGTTTTTCAATAATATTAGGCATCGATATTAGGTTTTGCGTGAATGAAATTAATACAAAATATTTGTGCCAATTTGATTGGGAGTAATGATATTTCTTTGATATAAATAAATCATGAGCTGATATCATTTGAACAGAATGGGATTATGCAACTTGACGATGATGAATTTTCTAATTTGCTGCTTAATATTTGATTTTTTCTTTAATATTCTATAAAAATGTTCATCGTTTGATTTTTATATTCTTTAATCTTTTATAAAACTGATGCATCCAAATAATTTTATTACCATTTGAAATGCTTTGAATAACATTTAAAAATATCTTTTCATTGATTTGGAAATTAATTATAATAAACCAAAAGAGGAAGCAAAATAAAACTGGAAGTTTTTTTTTCTTTAGAGTAAATTACTTGAAAGATCAATTAATTTGGTAACTAATAACATGCGTAATAAACATTGATGATATAATCTTGATAATGAATGAATTTCCAATAATTCATTGCCTTGAGCTTCAGAATTACATTTTTTCATTTTAAAAAAGAAAAAAAAAAAAAACGAAGAAAGAACGAATAGCAGAAGTTGATAGAAATAATTAACAAAAATTATGTGTCAAAAATTATCAAAATTTCTTCTTTTGAAAATGTTGTGCGGCAACTTTGAATTTGCTTTTCTAAGTGCAACATTTTTTAGCATTTTTTAAATTGTAACATTTAAACTTTACTTCCTTGTAGGTCATAAAAGTAGTTATCGTATAGCAATATATTTGTTTTGTAGTAATCGTACGTCACTATATTTGTTTTGAAAATACATAAACGGATGATAAAAATGTGTGCCAATTATTTAACTAATTATTGATGACTGAAGAAAAATTTTAGAAAAAAAATTGATGATACATATTTAAATCGAGATTAATAAAAAGAGTTATTAATCATTTAAGACTTGTATAGCTATATATATAAATATTACTTGGAACCAATTAATAATCATAAAAATAGCTGAAATATTATCTTGTGATGTTTGGATTTGATTAATCAAATCATTCATCATCTCACTATATCATTCGTACTGTATCGTTATCGTTAAAAATGGAACTTCTTCAATAAAATTCCTTTTACAGTAATAAAGCTATATTTTATTTATTTTTTTGAATAGAAGATTACTGTTACCTTGATTTATTGAACTTTCATCTATACTATGCACTATTTTTATTTTTAATTGTTTATTTATTCCATAGATATGTCTCATACATTCTTCATTCCCATTGTTTCAACATTGGAAATTTGAATGGAAAGAAAATAATTTGAATGATAAAAAGAAATGGCGATTATTTTACGAATAATATGATTGTTAAAAGATTGAATGATAATATAGTAATATAGAAAATTTCAAATAAACGATTTTAGACATGACGACGAAAACACTGATTTAAGATGCAGTGATTAGGAAGTAGAAACGATTGCATACATAGATCATCATATATTACAATCAAATATTGCATGGTGTTATTTTCATACTATGGAGTGCGATATTATTATTATGATTATATTACTGTGTATATCAAAGCTTGAAATTGAGGATAGTTATGAAATAAAGCATGAATCCGTTAAAAGGTATTTTTATCGAATTTCATTTAAATAAAAGACTATATGATAATATCTCGTTAATTGATTTATCTATAGCAATCAATCAATATTGGCATATTATTTAAAAAGATCTCTACTGAATGATAATTCTTTCTTATAATTTGAGTGATAGATGAAATGCCTTTAATACAATTAATGATTATTGTGATATTTTGCACATTTTTAAATATCTGCAAATCAATAATTTATTTCTCTTATAACTTTGTTTTAAAATGATAGTAAATTTTCAAATCGAATTTTTTTGTCTATTTAATTTAGCATTATCATATAATTCAAAATCATATTTTTCGTAAAATATAACCGAAAAATCACAACATCAAGGCAAATCGCATAAAATTATCCAAAATAATTTAATAATAAATATTGCAAATTTTAGCATTTCAAATTAAAATATTATAAGTCCCATTTCGATAAGCATTTTATTCTAAACAACTGATTTTTTGGCGGATGAAACAGGCCATAAAATGTTTCGAACACTATAATGAATGATATATAATAAAAAAAAAAAAAATAAAGACTTCAACTTGAGCTCGATTAGCATAAGTTTGAAATGAACATGCAACAAATCGAATTGTCAAGTTGAATTAGTGGTTAAATTCATTAGTAGCAATTTTTCTTAAATTGGAAATTTCGATATTATTTTAAAAAACTTCCCAAAATTGACATAAAATCTTATCAAATAATATTCTACAAACTTACGAATAATTATGTACCATTTTACTTTGACTACTGTATATTTTTTGTTCATATGTTTTGCAATCATTTCAAGGTTTCTCAGGTATGTTGATTTAACAGATACACTTTGATTGTAATGAATTAAATTGAGAAGTAAGCATATTTTAATTTATATTTAAAAAAAGCCGTGACGGGTTATTTGTAATTCAAGAAACTTTACAAATTACCTGGGAAAATATTTAAAATAGTTCTTTTCTTATTCTATTATTACATCTCCGATATTTCATTTCGATTATAAAGAGTTGAAGTTAAATTGTGTTTTTTAGAAATACTTTTCGCGTTATTCTATTTATGAATATTATTCGATAATTCTGATGTAAATATTTCGCTAATAATTTTTCACGACTGAAAAAAATTATAATGTGAATCAAAAACCCGATCATCTTTTTATCAATCAATATAATCATTTATCAGTATTATTATTAGCAGAGCTATATGTAATACATATGTGAATAATGGAACAAAAACAAAGATAAATAAATTCATTTTAAATATTCTTTCCTCATTTCTCGAAATCATTTTAAAATTTGGCCATTTGACCTAACTGATACTTTCAAACCTCTTGATCCTTTCTTAAAAATATTCATCTTATCTTAATAAGATACAAAGAAAATGAAATATTGATAAGATTTGCCTAATTCAAAATAAGTTGATCAATAGACGTCATTTACGGATAGAGAATGAATGAATACAATTATTTTATACGATTAATAAAAAATTAAAAGAATTCATCGTCCAATACGGCATGTTTCTTTCAAGAAATGTAAACATCTAACATGGAGTTATCGTAGAATAGCGATAATAACGATATCATTACGCTATTGAAAATTCTCGACTTTTTCGTTTAATTTTACTTCAAAATTGACGAAGAAAATAATTAATCAAAAATGCTCGACTTGTTTGTGATAAAAGTTTGAATGAAGAAAAATTATGGCTACAAAATAGTATTGAAATAAAATATTTATAATTTATGAATTGCAATTATTTTTTAGATCGTATTCATCAATTTGTTATTTATAAAATTGATTGCATAATAAACGTTTGAAGAGTTTTTTTTCAAAAAAAAATTTTCAAAAATTAGTGTGAGATCATATATTAACTATTATATCGTATTTTTCAAATTTATTTGCATTTCATCGTACGTGAAATAATATTATATATATTTTAATTATAAAATGATGGATTATAAGCCAGTTGAAGTTTAAAATATTCTTTATCATTTCAATTCATTCCAAGTATTTTTTTTTTTTGGATATGTGATATGGATGAAATTCATGGATCGCATATACGGTATCAATAAATTTATGTGAATTATTTTGCTTCTATATATATTGCTGACCATGCTATATGATATGAATGTTGAGTAAAAAACAAGTGATGTGACGATTTGATAAATAGCTTTAAATAATTCGTTGCGAAATATTGCGATTCAAAGTGAAAAGCCATCATCCAGCCATATTTTCTAAAATAGAATTTCTTACTATATTTTTTATATTTAAAAATAAAATATACTGTTATTTAGATCTTTAATCTAAGATGATATAATATGACGATAATGAATGTTTCATTTAAATGTTTCTATAAATAATATATCTGATTCATCCAAAGTAATCAATGAAATGGGAGAAAAAGAGTGACTTAAAATTAAAAGATGGACAATGTTACTGTTGTCATGAAAAAAAAAGTTGAGAAATGATATTTATGAAATTAGTCAATGAGCTTAAACATTTTATCATACATTTTATCATACAAAACTGAAATTATTCGCCAACCGAAACAGTCTCGTCATAAGACCGGTTTGTTTTATCGAAATGATTGATATAAAAGTAAAAAATATTCCTCTATTAATCGTTGTTTACCTATCACTTAGAGTTTTTGAATGACTTTCACTTTCAAACAAAAATATCATTGAGACAGTCGCTATTATGAAATATTCTAAGTTATTCCTCTTTGCTCTCTTTATTACGATTATTAATTTAACAATCCAAGAAAAGTGCGCCGAATGTTCTGAAACTGCAACGTATGATTCTTACCTTGTTTCATTTCATTTTAAAATTACAGTATAAATTAGTAATTTTCAGGTAGAAATCACAATTTGAGCAATTTTATCATCACTATAAAATAAAAAAATAAAAGGATTGAATGAGCTATTCGTCCTTTTACTGATAGCATTGAAATATGCTTATTTCATAGACATGAATATTTCATATATATTAAATATAAATAATGTTGCATACCTTGAAAAAGTCCGAAAATTTGATAAATGATTTTTGAATAAAAAAATTTTTAGATAAAACTTCGAATAATTGCATAGAACCATATTTTAAAATTATATTTCAGTTATCGAACTCGAGTGAAACGAACATGGTATCCATATCCCTATGGCTTTTATGACCCTTTCGGGTATCGGTTTGGCCCTTTTGGACAATATGGATCATTTGGAGTAGTTGGAACTCGTTTTGGTCCATTCAGATTCGGAAGTCGTTTCGGACCACTCGGACCATACGGCTTCAATCCACGACCATTTGGACCATTTGGAGGTAGAGGTTTTGGTATATTCGGAGGTACTAGACGCGGCAATCGTTTCGGTATATTTGGGGGTGGAGGTGGTTTCGGTGCATTCGGAGGTAACAGAGATCTTGGTTTCGGTGCATTTTTCGGAGGTAAATAGCTCGATCCTAAATTTTACTAGAAGTGTAATAAATACAATTTTACCGATTCTTGTGATCAAACACATAAAAAGGAAGAAAAACAGTTTTCCATTTTGAAAGTGATCAACTTTTCCATGTCATTTTGTCAAGAATGATTGATTCTTATCATTCACTGGTATCAGAAGTGATAGCGAATTCTTATTCTTCGAAATATTTGTCTCGAAACAGTTTCAAATGCTGTTTGTTGACATTATTTTACGAAAGTTAAAATGTATTTGTTAAGAAATAAATCTAATATTTTTCCTTTCAATATCCAGCACATCTATCACGGTAATTTTCTTATCTTCTTATCTGATTGATGGAAAATTTTCATACATTTTCATATCATCTACTAGCGATTTTTTCAATCGATCGTGGTAATAAGTAATAAATTCTAGTACATATCTTTTTCTAGATGAATCTTAATGCAAGATAAAAATTTAAATTACTGTATTAAAAAACGTTTTTCAAATACTTTTTGATGAATTTTTCACTCAGTTTTATTTGTCGCTATTTTTACGCGAAATTTTAATTAATTTTGATAGAATGAATTAGTAAAATTTAAAGACCTATCTTATATAAGAATGAGGCTGTAAAAACAAATTATCTATTATAGATGTTTGCTTTTCAGTATCATAAAATTTGATGAATATTTTCTTTAATCAGAATAGCAACAAATCGTAAACCTTTTCTTTCCGTTTAATACGTCATAATAATTTCGCTATTTTTAATTAAAATTTTTCGAAAATTCAATAAAATTCCAAAACGTTAATTTGCCTTTCTCCTTTCGATTTATTGGTTCATTAATAAAAAAAAAAAAATTTCACTTTCCATTTTACTGTTAATTGCATTGCTCAAGCATTAGGTAAAATAATTGATGGAAATTTAAAAATAAAAAATAGAATGATGATGCAATGGAGCATTTCTTCATTTCTGATTATTTAATAATAAATAATAAATTTTTATAAAATACATTAAGAGAATTTTCATTGACTGCTCTTTTATCACTTCGATTTTTGTCATTTTTGCTTATTCAATATATATTATAACATATTATTAATTTGAAATAATTATTTATACAATTATTATTACAGCAATATCATTATAGTTATTATCTTATATTATTAATTCTAAATTGAATTAATTTAATTATTTATAATGATTACTTTAATAACAATGAAAAATATAAGCAACATGGTAAATGATTAAATGATAGCACGTGTAGCCCGTTCTTCGTATAATGCCTGTTGACGATAAATGCCTAATTCTGGTGTCCAGCATAAATCAGCAACAAATAAGGATTTGATAGTTCTTCCAGTCTTATAAATTCTTGCAATGTGAATTATCATACTGATAATGATAATACTTAATGGAAGCATCGTTAAAAATATTAAAGCAACAGTATCACTAAAAATACAAAAAAATAAAAAATATGTTAGGAAGTTATTTGAAAATTGAGATCTGAAAAATCTCTCAAAAAAAAATTTTTTTCTTTTAAATTAATAAAACATAACAAACAATAAATTAATAAAATATGCTTTTTCATGATTTAAAAGAATTATAAACAAGAAAAAGAAAACGAATAAAATATTTCTATGATTTATTTCAAAGAAAATTTTAAGTATTGGAAAGATTCAGAATCATATATTCTTCTGACTGTCACATGTCATATATTTCTAGCGATTGAAAAAAAAAAAAAGAACTATCAGTCATAAAGCAATAAATATAAATATTATGAAAATCAATAAAGTTTATACATTTTTTGGAAAAGTTAAATTCATTTTTCATTTTCCTACAATTTTCTTAACTTATCATAACAAAATAATAAATTTACTTCGTACATTATAATTGTATTAATTAGATTTAATGCTAACGATATATGCTCAAAAATTTAGCGATTAGTTTCATTTTTCTATATGAAATTTCTTATTTTTTTTTTTTTGCTATATTCAACCAAATCATTAGATATTTAATTTAATACCAACCTGTATACTTCACCTTTAATAATAATAAATAAAGCAAATGGTAATGAGATCTGAAGGAATATTAATTAGTTACAATCGAAAATAATGTAAATAAGTAAATAAATAATACAAAACGAACTAATAAATAAATTTATTTAATATTAGCAATTATTAATATTTAATAATTAAAATTTTACCATACAAAGTATTGGTGTAATAATATACCAACAAGCGGTCCAATACCAACTTACTGGATATCCCAAATATCTTATAAAACAAATGATTTTTTTTTGTTTTTATCCAAAACGAAATGATTTATAATCAGATAAATGCATTTTTATATAATTATAATTTTATAATTCTATTATGAAATAAAGAATAATATTTTCATAATTTTGCTAGGAATAAAAAAATTTTTTACTTCCAAAAATATTTGGTGGTCCTCCAAGCATTGTATGCAAATTGACCATTAATCGTTTTAGGGAATAAATATGAATACTTATTAATAATTCAAGAAGTGCAAGAATTGGTAGAAGAAGTGCAAAATAAAAATAACGAACTGTTATGTCGCTAAAAGCCTGAAAAAAAAGAACATTGTTAAATTTTTTTTAAGGCCAATATGTTAATTTGGATAGATAGATTAATTTTGATAAATAAAATTTGTCAACTTTTATTTTATTTGCTTACTTCCTTTTCGCTTTTGTTTTCAACATAGATTGAATAAAAAATTTCATACTATTTTAAGTCATTCTAAAGTGGACGAATAAACATAAGTATCATTTTTGACGAATAAGCGAGCTGAACAAAAAGAGAAATATTCCAAAGATATAAAAACCTTAATTTTTATGAAATGTCATTTACATAATAGAAAGTTAATTAAATTTAAATAATTTTGCATCTGACAAAGAAGAGCTGCACAATTTAATAGCAGAATACATGAAGTTATGAAAAACAGAAATATGAATAAATTTCGTTTTACAAAATTATCTATATGAAGGAAAAAATTGAATTAGAATTTTAATTGCTAAATTAAATCACAAAAAAATGCAATATTAATTAAAATTGAAATTTCGATATTAAAAATGAGAACTTAATTAGCAGTAATAAAAATGACGAAATAGAAAAAAAGTTTTAAGCTTACGATCATATATGATTGACCAAATGTGTAGATGCATAAATTAATAAGTAAAAATATATGCAAATGATAATATTTCTGGATGTTTTTGGTTCGATAAATTTAATTCGTGTTGAAGTTCGATATACAGTCATAATGATCATCTCAAGTGTTAATATCTACAAAAACCCTATGATTTTTTTTTTTATAATCACAATTACAACGTCTTCTGACTTTCTGATTGATTACACAATTATAATTCCTTGATTGATTAAATAGTTCAATTTCATCATTCATAACATAAATTTTTCTGATTGATTAAACAATTGTGATTACTTTATTGATTGCATAATTTAATTAATTAATTAATTAATTAATTGCAATATTTGTAATTCCTTAATTGATTGAATCGTTTCAATTTATTTGATTGATTATTTATGATTTTTTTGTAATCACAATCATAATCTCTGAGAACTTTTCAATCATTTTTATGAATTTTTATACATTTCGTAAGTTACAATTGGATAAGTATCCAGGTATATATGTATATATAATGTGATACAAACTTCAATTATTCACTTAAATAAACTGTTATATAAGTTGTATTATATTTTTGAAAATATTGTCAAATATTTCAAGCAAAATATTTGACAATATTACAATTTGTATAGAAATATATATTCTAATATATTTTCATTTGATATTGGATTTTGAAATTATTTATTAAATACTTTACTTGTATACTAATTGTGCATAGAAATAGTGAAAAATAGATAAAAATGAGTATAATTGTACCAAAAGATGTTTTAGCAAAAATAATGCTAACACAGTGAAGAATACATTTTCTCCATGTTTCCAAACCATTGCTACTAAATTGATGAAAGAATTTATAATAGATTAATTTGGATTTTCAAATCGATTTATTAAGAAAACTATCGTATTATATTAATTATATGTAAATTATACATTCTAACATAATAATATGAATATCAAGTAATTAAGAAGTATCATGAAAAACAAAATTTTGAAACGTAATTGTCACTATTTGAAATTATAGGGCTATTTAATTTATAATTGATAATCAAAGTTATTGATAAATTGAACTATTTGAAATAAGGCAAGAAAAAGAGTGAAATGTTATCAAATAATTTTTTTATTCCAATGGAGAAATTTTATCATAACTTATTTTATATCATCGAATTATATTATTAAAAATTCATCCTACTACTTTGATCTGTTTAAGTTTCATTGATATTATATAAGTTATATTTTAATAATTATATTTTTGGTAGAAAAAAGAAGAGAATATTTAAATAATATGAAAAAATTTGATCTAAATAAGCATACTTACAGCCTTTTCCAATGCTCATAGGAAACATTAATTTAACAGCTGCACCACTTACAGAAAATACAAAAATGCAACCAAATAAAATAATTATCATTCCGTAAATAATTATCAAAAATGTATCACTACAATTTGAAGTATATAAGTTTTTCTTTTTTTCTTAAATCAAACTAATTAAAATAAATGATAAAATGATTATTGTAATACTACTATGATAGCTAGCAAGCATAATAACCGATAATTTAAAGATTATAATTGTTACAGAAGAAATTATATCAGTGATAATAATTGAAAGAGAAAAATTGTACCGCATAAAATTATTTCGAAAATTTTTCATTGACGCTAATGTTATATATGTACCATCCAATAAATTTGTTGCTATCATAGCCTTAAAATACGAAAAAATATTATTTTGATTTTTATTTTTGCATTATAGTTACGGTAGTTTACATTATTATGATGTAAAATAAATATAATAATGAATAATAATCACTGCTCTTTTATTAACATTCAAATATCATCTTGTTAAAATTCAAACTGATTATTTTTATTCAGTTGTTGAAATTATCATGAATGGAAAAGGCGATATATTTCCGAAAATTCACAATATTTGTTAAATCAATAGTTTCTACTGATTTCAATGATAAGATATCAATTTCCTATTTTTATTACAAAAATATTTCTCGCTCGGATGGTTTAAAAGACATTTTTTCTTTTTATTCTTTTTTGGCACAAAAAGGAAAGAAATTGAAAATTTAGTTAAAGAAAACTTTAATTCAATTAATTCTTTCTTGTTTTTTCAAAAAATAAAATCTTCTAGAAATATTTTATAAAATTTTGTACAAAAAGAAAGTGTTTATTTCAAATTTTGATGGATGAAAATTTTTTGGTTCATTAATATTTATTATTGACATTATTACTCGTTTCCAATGAAATGAATCCAATTTCATTTTATAATTTTCAAATCTTATAAAAATAAATGAGGAACCTGAAGTGCAGCAGTAATCCAAGTTTTTAAATGCAGGAATTTATGCATATCTGGTGAAAAACCTTCTGCTATTAAAGCAAATGTATTTTGAAAACCAACTTTGCAGTTGCATAAATAATACAAATTACCATGCAAACCGGCGGTAATATCACAATAAATCGAACTATCTGAAACAAGATCAAAAGTTGCAAAATTCATATGAAATCAAGCGCTAAATTGGCTGATGAATCGATTTGCTTAGATCAACTTTATGCCTATTTCAACATTAAGAAACAAATGATTTAGATGATGATAACATAGTTTTTCTCCTTTTGCAATTTTCTGATAATTAAACACTTAATTTATTATAGCAAAACTAAAAAAGAGATATAAATCTAATTAAAGTTTATTTTTCATCAAAGTCATCTAATTTTACGAAGGAAAATCGAAGGAACCCTAGCATAAAGACGTATCCCAAGAATTGCAATTATAGCAATGATTGCTTGTTCGATAGTTGCTGATGCGACCAAAAATTCACTTATTTTTCTAGGTTTATTAATCTTCTCTTTCCTAAATAAAAATAGTAAATTTTTAATTGGAAAAATGCAATCTTTCTCGAGCCATAAAAGACAATCAAAAATGAAAGATGAAGTATATCAACTGATTTCATGATATTTTACATCGTCTTATATTTAAATAGTTAATTATTGTCATATAAATGTTGATTGAATCTATTCATATTACCAATAGATATTTGGTGGAAATTCACGAAGCGCTTCCGAAGTTGATGTCATAGCAATTACAATTTGTTCCCATGTGTAATACAGATTTGTTTTATTACTAAGTAATTGCAAATTGTAGCATTTTGAGTAATACTGATAACTACCAATTGCTTCATTACATTTCAAATATGGATCATAGCAAGATGCTGAAAAATTTTTGTATAAAAATCGAATAATACTAATGTTGATGAATAGTTTTTGGATGAATTTATCATTTTCAAATAAAATCTATTAACAAAAAATAGAATTAATAATATTCGAATGCAAAATAAAAACAGAATGTAAAATGATTATTTTTAACAGTTTCACTAATAACTTTAACTAAAAATTTGACTTCAAAATTTTATTGGTTAATTTATGCATAGCATAATTTTAAATGACAATTATAGAAGTAAATAAACAATATAATATATTCAAATAAAAGTCGTCAGTAAATCCTACTTCATTTTAAGAAAAAAAGCTTGAAAAAAATTGGCAAAAAAAAGAAGAAAAAATTTACAATGGCTTTCATAAACACATTCTAGCCAAGTAGTTCGTGATAAAGAACTGAATAAAACGGTGACACTTTTAAATGTATAAAATATACCCATCGCGGAATACGATAAAAGAATATTTTTGAAAATAGCCACAAATAGCATTGCAACACCGATTCCTGAAATACAAACAATAGCAAAAGGGCATATACAAAATATTATTCAAGCAATATCTAGTACAGCACAAATATTTCATTAAACAGGCTTTCACTTTTCAATTTATAATTTGCTGTAATAGCAGACACACAATATTTTCTGAGCTAAAGTCTAAATAACTGGTTAAACAGACTTCACTTCTCAAAAATATTGCAATTTTACTGTATGATTGTCAAGAATGCCTTATGGTTATATTAAAAATTGTATGATTTTATGTCAGCACCTTGAATGAATCCTGCTAATAAATCCAATGATTTTCATTTTCGTTTTTCTTAAATTTAGATGATAAAGCAAAATATTCTTTCTATATATGAAATATCTAAATAAAGCTTGAAAAGATTGCGAAATACTGCAGAATTAGAATGCTGTGTTTTCTTAGCTTTCATCATCAAATCATTTTATCAATTTTGTGAACTTTGAACTTTCTGCACTAATCAAAATGTGATATATTATTCCAGCAAATAATATTTTAAATACCTCCGAATGCAGGACAAAGGTGATGGAAAAGTCGTATTGATGGAAGTGAACTATATTGACCTATGGCACTCTCCAAATAAATAATTGGAATAGCGATAAAAATAAGGCATAGTGCGTATGGAATAAGAAATAGAACTAAAATATACATACTTTAATATTTCGGATAATATATGTAAATATTTAAGTATATGCATAAATATTTTTATCATTTATTTTAATATAATAAAAATGCAAAAATTTTTTAATCAGAAACATTTCGTTCGTTACAAATTTGTATTAAATAAGAAGAAAATAAGATTACTTCCGCCATTTTCCGAACAAATAATCGGAAATCGTAAAATGTTGCTCAGATTAGCAACAAGAGACAAGGTGATAAAAATGTGATCAATATGATTAGTGAAACAAAATACTCTATGGGTAAATTGTTGTCGTATTCGTTCCACCTAGCAATCATATTATTTCATTATTTTTTTAAAAAAGGACAAAGAAATTTCAATAATATTTCGAAACACTTATTTGAGTCAGAAATGATTACTTGATATGAAAAATCTATACGATTCGTAGTACTATTTAGACTTTCAACAAATCAAACAAATAATTTGATATCAATAATTTAAAATGAAATTACATCATAGTCGTGTATTCCAACAAATGATTCAATTTCTGTTTCTTCATCCGTATTTTTGCCAATATTTTCATATCGTTCCGATTGATTCTCTCCTAAACAATTTAATTTTATAGCTTATTAAGGATGTGTTTAGTTTTATAATTCTTCTAAAGTCTAAGATAATTCTCTGATTGAAAATATGTAGAAATATTTATAGTTGAGAAATGTTAGTATAGGATATGTATCTGCAAAAAAGAAAAATTAATGTAAACCAAAATCAATAACAAATTGCCCTAAACTAATTCAATAAGTAAAATAAAAAATCGAAATGTAATCATCGGATATTATTTCTAAAAGGCTCAAGAATATTCGATTATCGAAAAATCCAAAAGATTATGAAATAATTTATGATATAAATATTACGAAATTAATCAAAGAATTTTGCATAGCAGAAATTTGTAATATTTCCAGACAAATGAATCATTTATCCAAAGCTCAATATAAAAGACTGTTTGTTTTCCTTTTTTTCGATCTGTTATTAAAGCTTATTGTGCACTATTTAGAATGTTGAAATCTGTACTAATTATATATGAAAAATGTTGCAACGATCAAAACTTTTGTGTATATTTAAAATATTAATCAATTCTCATTCTTTGTTTTGATAAATAAATCCTTTGTATAAAATGAATGTGTTATAAGCCATAGCCCATTACAAAGATCAAGGATCATGGATATAAAAAGAAGCTTCTCGTTGTTGATGGGCATATTGTTACGAATGATTGGTTACTCAGTCAAGCAACATCAGCAGTCAGTCAACTCACTTGATAGTTGGAGTATTCTACTTAGCTCACTTGACAGTTAGAGTTTAATCCCACTTAGCCATATCACTATTACAATCAACCGGTCAACTTCATTTGCGATATTATCTGATTTTATTTCATATAAACGAAGAAATAAATCCGTTAAACAACGAAATTTTTCTCATCATGATTCATCTATATTACTTTACAGAAAAAACTTTCTCGACAATATATTTGACATACAATGATTGATCGGTTTGATCTTGTGAACATGATACTTGCTAGATTAATGAAATAGTCACTTTGATTAGTTTTGTGGGAAAAGCTGGTGTATTTTTCTTCTTCCGCGACAATAATTTTTGCTTTTCAAGCAAAATACGATCTTCATTCTTAGCTGGGTGCATTATTTTTCAAAGTTGCTTATTCTGAAGCACAGAAATCTTTGAAAAAGATTTTAAAGTCATCGCAGTTTTTCCTTGAAACTTATGAAATTGTTTTAAATTCGAATTGATTTTATTTAAAAAGTGAGAATATTACAGAATAAATAAGTTTTTAATTCAAATAAATCTTCTCAATTTATATAACTTAAACAGATGAGATAACTTATTTCAGATTTTTCTTGAAGCTGAAACAACCACTGGATAATACGATAGCTGGGATAATTGACACTGACTAATAGTTCCTCCAATTTTATGCATAAATAAAACGATTTATGTAAATGAGGAAAGTTTTGCAAAAGTAGGTATGCAAATATATTTCCTTCCCACTGAGTTAGAATCGATTGCATGAAATGCTTATTAGAAATAATGATTGAATAAATAGGAAATAGGAATGAGAAAAAAAAGCAAAATATGCATTATGCGAGATGATGAGATAATATTATTTAATGTAATCTGGTCTACTACTTTTTTAACATAAATTTTTGCATAAAATTATTTTATGATAATTAAAAATGACAGTTCGCACCAAACTATTTTTGTTAATTTTTAGCAACTGTTGCAAAAACATATCGGTATTTGCTTTAAATGATTGTCGTATTCGTGGAAAAGTAATTGGATTTATTTGGAAAGCTTTGCAATTTATGCAAAATTAAATGATTAAAAAAAGATAATTTTCATTTTGCTACACGAAATAAAAATTTATGGTTTTCTTCTAGAGAGCAATATTGCTTCTTAGGAAACATGACAAGCTATTGCCAAAATTATTAAAAAAATTATTCATCAAATATTGTGCCTCACTTCTAAAAAATTTTTGTTCAATTCAATCCTATAATTTTACGATGTTACTGTTCTGTTTGCTTTCCTATTGCTTTCGGATCGACCGCTTTCTAATAGTTTCATTTTGATAAATTATATTTATATTGATCAATTTATTACTTACATTTTTCTTGATATTTGTCGCGTATTTATATGTAAATTTATGCAATTGCGATCAATCTCATTAGACTATATGCTGAATGAGATTAGCATAATCGGATGTTCCTCGTAATTTAACTTTCATTTTGCAAATCATTTGAAGAGAATTATCAGTTTAGATAGGTATTATGTATTACCTAAAAATCTAAGTTATTTATCAAAAAGATTAATGCATTTAAAGTTGGTAGTTTTTTGAAATGTGAACAGAAATAAAAACTTAATTCCCAAAATTTTTGATAGATATTGATAATTCATATAATTTAATATGTAATACTTGACCTTGACATCAATAAATAAGTCGTATTAGATATCATAAAAAAATAATGCTATGATAAGATAAGATACGATTACAATTTTGCGATATCGTTCTTTTAATTTTCAAATTATACCAATGCCAATATCATATCATTCTTTACTGCATTACTGTTTTGAATATAACGTATAATTTTTTATTTTTCAAAAACGATGAAATACATATAATCAGAAAATTATCGCGTATCACGTATAACAAAATTATAATTAATAGGACAAATTTTATAGATCATCTGAAATTATTGCTCATTTTGTAGAATATTTGCACACTCAAATAGACAGTGATCAAAATTGTTAAAAACTTGATCGTTGCAGTGTACCATTTTCTGAAGTCGTTAGTGGCCACTGCTGAGGTATATACAATACTGAAATTTTTTTAATTATTTCATATGAAATATTATGAAGTTATTACGCATGATACATGATACGACATTTCGTAATGTTTCTATTATCTAAAAGTTTTGTAAATTTTGTCGAATTAGAATATAGCATTATGTATATAACGCAATATATAATAATCGTTTAGCCAATTATTGTGGATTGGAATATACGCTAGCTAGGATACAGTAGTTGTTAACTGTAGAGGATACAAATTTCTATGAACTATACAATTGCTAATATTAGAAAGCGTACCGGCAGGTTGATACGGATTACGTTGAGATGTTTGAAAGTCAAAACCGGGAACGAGTAATCGAGCTTGATTTTCTGGAGAAGCAACAGTAGTAGTTGTGGTCTGTGATAAAGGTGAAAGAGAAGAATACGTGTTGGGTAACGAGATTTCAGACGGAATTACTAATGCTGCCGGTGTTAATGGGGCGAGGCTTACGTTACGATAACCAAGTCTTGCTATGAATTCTTCAAACGTTGATAATGGTTTTAATGTAGCTTGCAGACTAGAAGCTGGATTAGCTGCAATGAATTTCGTATTTCTAGTTATATATAATCCATATCATACATTAAACTTTTTTCCTTCATTTTTTAAATTTATCTTTGACAAAAAAATTGTTTAAGATCAGAAATTTAAAAGATATTAAGAAAATGTTAATAATTTTCTATAAAATCAAGAATAAACATAGCAATATATTGTATTAACCGGATAAAAGAATTGGTCTGCCGGAAAGTACTTCTGATGATTGTACTGGAATTGCATTCGAAACAGATGCAGTAGCAGCTTGAGCTATTGGAGCAACTGACAACTGCATCAACCTGTCATTCGGATCGAAATTTTCTTTAATAGAGGAAAGAGGAAGAAATGATGGTGAATTTTGTGAAATAGTGTTTCTGGAACCAGATGAATCAATATAACCCGGAACAGGCTGAAGTGGTGAATGAGAAGATGGTGGAGCTACAGTAGGATAAGATATGAATGGCTGGAATGTTGGTGGTGTTACGGTTGGTAAGCTAAATGTCGGTAAAGTGGGAAGAGTTAGAGGAAAGAGTGGTGGGGCAAATGTAGGAATCCCGAAAACTGGATCAAGGCCTCGATTGCATCTCTGCATATAGCACGAGTTTTGCTGACATTGCGTTGCGCATGGTCCATGACTTTGACTTTGCCTTGGTTGGATATTTTGGCTGAGTCCTTGTTGTTGAAAAGATGTATAGCCAAATTCAGGTCTATATGATGGTGTTAATTGTTGTTGATTAAAAACTTCTTGTTGTTGACCAAACGCTCTTATTTGGGGTTGAACAAACGCTTGTTGTTCTTGTTGTTGACCAAATGCTCTTGCTTGTTGTTGACCAAACTCTTCTTGACCAGGTGCTTTTACTTGCGGTTGACCAAATACTTCTTGTTGTTGACTAAACGCTCTTATTTGCTGTTGACCAGATGATTTTACTCCTGCCTGAACATCTAATGGTGTCCTTAGATTGTTTGTAAAACCAATACGATTTCCATCCGAGAAACTGCTACCAGTTTCGGATTTATAGTTATTTATCGAGGAAGTAAACAGTTGAGCAGCATGTGACTTTGGCGGTATTTCACTGTAAGTTGTTTTAGCTTCCATTTCTGCTCGTTTTTGGATTGCTTCATTTCTATTTGTTACATCCATTTTGGAAGTTTCTTTTTCTTCGAATTCGTTTTTTCTGAATAATAAATAATGAATTTTTATTTGCACTATTAAACTATAGCATTTTAATTAATTCATTTATAATATGATTGATTAAGTTAATTTTTTTCTTAACTTCTTTATCTAATTTAAAGTATAGAGAGTGTAGCAAGACTACTGTTATATTATAAGTTTCAATGAAAAAAGAAATAGTAAATTTAGGTTCATTTGAAGTTTATTGTAAAAAGAAAAGTTGATATACTTGTGTTGTTTTTTTCGTTAATTTTATGAAGTGTGGCGTCTGTTAATGCTTTTTACTTTGGAAATCTTCCGATTTCTCCTTTTTGATGCTTTCTCCGTTCGAAGAGTTGGAAGATCGGTTGCTTTTGTCAATACTTTTACTATTTCATCACTGGCATCCTTTTCAACTATAATATAAGAAATGATTGTCAAAAAAAAATGCTTTTAATTTTAACAAAACTATTTATAATTCCCTTATAAAATATCAATTCTCATTTCTGTATCATTTTATTTTTGTCTTTTTTTTTTTTAAAGTAATAAAAGTATGATCAAGAGTGAAATTTCTAACAGGAATAAGATATTTAAAAGGAGTCAAATTTCAATAATTCTTAGCTAAAATATAAAATACAATGAACAAGTGTTAGACAAATAACGATAATCATTTTATAATATGTTTTTGGATAACGGATAGTATAGTCAAAATATCATCATTGAAAATCATTGTTAGATTGAATAAGAGAATATGACTGATTAATTCTCTGCGATTTCTCTTTATTATACTCTAATCTCTCTTCATTATACATTTCATTCCTTAATAGAAAATGTTTTATATGTCAAATTATATTTTTCCGATAAAATGCCCTGATTATTTCTCACTCTTACTGGAAAGACATTTAAAATGAAGGAATGGAATGTAGGGATAGCCACTTTAAAATTTTAATTTTTCACAAATGACAAAAGATTTGTCTATGGAGAGGAAGTTTTCGTCATGATGAAATTGGATGTAAAAATTCACTAACAATTAACGACTGGTTCCGGTGGATCCGGTAAGCAATGCATCCGTCGTACTGTAACTTCATATGAAACACTGCAAAATTCATTAATTTTTAATTGAGTATAAAATATACTAATGTAATAGATAAATCAATCAATATATTACAATCACCATAAACTATAGTTTATACCATTGTTATATAATTAAATAATATTTTGAATAAACGTAACAAATTAATTATTAAATTTTTATTAAAAACAGAAATTATAATAAAATTGATGATAAAAATGTATTGTGTGATAAAATGATATACACAGAACTCAATTTCTGAATAAAAATAGCATTCTTCTCTTATTTTCTACATTTTTTTTTTTGATTAAAAAAATACGCATATTAAATGTAAGCAATAAAGATATAAAAAGAAAGAGAAAAGATTTGTATGAATCGTTTCAGGAATCATTCTTTTAAACAACGTTATTTAAATGATTTATTACAATTTAATTTAGTATTTCAAATATGAATTGTATTTTTAATAGTTTTCTTGATCATTTTATATTTTCAATTATCACGAATTGATTAAAATGTTAACTAACACATGCGTATTGACATCTACTACTTTTCGAACATTGGCTATCACATCGAAACTTATTTGTCGTCCATCTCTAATTACTTCACCACCGGTAATCGCTTCACCAGGACCAACATTTGTTAATCCAACTTCTTGTGAAAATCGTAATCCAGAAAATGTACAACATTGCAAGATTAATCTGAAAGATTTAAAAAAAAAAACTACTTAACATTAATTTTGATAAAAGAAAAAGAATAAATTATATATAGCAAAATAAATTTTAATCGATGAAATCAACCAATTAAAGTGATTGTAGACTCACAGATTTTATTACTATGTTTTTTTCTGATTAATTTATCATTTAATTAAAAGAATTTGTTTAAGTTAAATTCTTACGGTTGTCTTGGATGATCAATGTATTCGATACCTCCAACCCATTGATCTTTTCGCGGGCATGATAGATCAGAAAATTGACCGGAACAATTCTGTCAAATTATGTTAATTAAAATATTATTTAAATTTTAAGAAAAAGCATCAAAAAAATGCACACTTTTCATTTCGTTTTGTTCAATGATTAAATTGTAATTTTTCGTTTTATACCATAAAATTTTTTAAGATTAATTATGCTTATAAGCTTTACAATAAAATTTTAGGATAATTGCTTTCATAATTTTACATAAATTTTGATAGAATTTTGGAAAGATTTAAAAAGCAGAAATGGCGAAAGATATTCGATTATATTTAAATATCAAAGTTTGATATAATTCAGCTTAGTGTATGATGTACCAATAGAAGTAAATATTTCCATATATTTCAAGCAACTGCAATTTTATTAATTACAGTAGAGAAAACAAAAATGTATATCTTCTTCAAATAATCTACTAAAATTGAATTTCAATGATCTCGAATTAGATAAAGTTAAAATCTCGTCTTTTGAAATTTAATAAAATTCAAAATTTTTATCACAAAACATACAGCGATAAGTTTATTGCCATAAGGATCACCATATGCTTTATTTGTCTTATCATCCACACGCATGAATCCATCAGCTTGTCCGTTTGCATTTATCAAAAAATTGCTATCATCTTTTTTCTCCTTCAAATGTGCAACACAGGTTGGTTGTGCACAGCCAAGTATTGGTGCTCCTGAATAATTTGAAAAATTTATCAATTATCAATAAATATCAGACAAGTATTTCTATTGCTAAGTATTTAGCTTCCATAGTTTTCATCTTTCAATTAGAAACCGATCAATTTTTTTTGGAAATCAATTTTTATCCAACCTGATGGAAGAACTTCGAAACTAAACGGTACACCGGTTGAACCACAAAATGATGCAAATGTGCGGTGTATTAAAATAGAAATGAATAATAGATAGAGTTGCTTCGTCATCCTGTATTAAGTTAATATGAGTTTAATAAATATTTCAAATTTTATGGATCAATTTTTATCGATTATTCGTACTTGGCATCCTTCTTCTTGTCATTTTTCAATATTAAGAATTACAAAAAAAAAAAAGATCATTCATATTGTTATATTAAGAAAAAAAATCAAAAATGTTGAAAGAATTGCTGAGAATTTAATTTAAATTTTATGGCTGTATTATTTTTAAAATATGGGCTTTGAAAGAAAATCGAAATTGAGGGCATCTTCGATTGATCGACTCTGCAGAACTATTGAAGGAATTTTCGACAGTTAAAAATATCAATGGTCATTTTCAAAATTTGTTTTAATTTGCTGAACAAAAATGAAGAAATGTTTGAAAAGAATCTTGTAGGATTAGGTAAAAATAAATGAAGTTGATTTTTTTTTTACTTAATTTGTTAAAATTTTTGCCAGTTTGTAAATGAAAGAATACATTATAAATATGAATTGATAAAACAAAATTGATGAAAATTAAATTACTTATATTTGGTTTTTGTACTTGAAATTGAATAAAAGATCTATGTGTAATTATAATAATAAAAGTTTTGCATACTTCTAGAACAGTACAATCGTTGATTTTTATTAATTTTCTAAAAATAAAAATAATTGATAATAGAAAAGATCTCATCAATGAACAATTGAACAGAGGAGTTGTGATAAGATTTTTTTCACAAATAAAAAATATTCTCCGAAACTGATAACTATCGTTTTCAAACAATTTCCCGTAGAATTTTACAAAACTAAATCGGATTATACTGATGTTGTTAGAATTTATATGATCAAAGTATTCCGAAGAAAAATTAATCTTTAATTTTAGATGAAATTAAAATTTCTTTTCCTTTTCGAAAAAGCGAAAACGATCTGGTTTGCTCTCCAAAGATAAGATGCATAATATTTGATAATAAAAATTCTGATGAAAAAAAATTTATTAAAAGTAATAATAATCTTTGCATGAATTTAATTTCATTTATTTTACGTAATGGAATCATCAATTGTTCGAATTTGTGTCCAAAATTGATTGTACAAAAAAACTTTTCTTTTAATAAATGTCAACAATAAAATATTCATCGTAAGATATTCGGATGAAAAATTCTTAATAATTTAATAATAAGATATGATACAAACATTTGATTTTTAATAATATTTAATTTATTCAATTCTTAATAAAAACATTACATAAAATAATAATAAGTTTATTGAATAACTTCACTTACCTGAACGTTTTTGAATTCTTTTTGTATAAAAATTATTATTAAAAATTTATCAGAAACTCCTGGTTCAATTATTCTATTCAATAAATGTAAGCTAATAAAAATAATCTTCTAAGTAAACTTTTGAGTTATCAATAATTACTACTCAATTGAATATCAACTTCATAATGATATCTAACTTACCCATATTTAAACTACAACAAATTTACTTATTCCTTTTGATTAATTATTTCAGAATGAATGAAATTACAAGGAAATAATTAATTAAATGAAATGATTATAATTATCAATTATCAAGTACAATGAATTCGAGAAAGAATTTGCTTCGTTTTTTTTTTTCTTTGACCAATTATCAAAAATTAAAAAGGAAGTAATAAGAAGTAATCAAAATAACGTATTGATTATAATTATCAAACACAATAAATTAGATCAAAAAAAAAGTTTGAATGAAAAGGAAAAAATGGGATGAAATGGATAATGAAAGAGAAACTGAATATATAGTAGTGAAATATATCTGTCGCAAACTATTCTTGCCATAATTTAGGAAAACCTGTGTATGTATGTATGTGTGTGTAAGTATGTGTGTGCTGTGTGTGTGTATGTGTGTGTGTGTGTGTATGTGTGTGTATGTGTTTGAATATTAGAAGACATGGAATGATAACGTACGGATAAATTTAAATGATTTCGATACGATTTGATGAGAAAACTTTGATGTGACAACGAAATGGCATCAAATGGCAAATACAATATCCGTATTTTCGCTCAAGTTTCTTTAAAATTTCTTCTTGTTTCCTTTTCATTTTAAAATAGTACAAAGTAGCAAACGGTAGCGTTGATACCATAACGAATGATAAAATCTATCCATTTTAATTTCTTTCAATTTCATTTCATTCCTTTGAAAATTTCACCATTCCAAACATTTATATTGGATTATTTTAACACACATGTAATAATTTCATTTTGACCCTCTTCCCATTTCAATTTTAAAATACGGCGAAATGAATGGATAAGATCCGTATTATTTGACGTCATATCGGCCATTCTTGTTTATTTATTTCACCAAAAATTTTAAAATCATAAAACTGATATTAGGATTTCTTTCGTTTTAAATTATTGTAAGTAAGATAGAATTTTATTTATGCTTCAATTTTTTTCTTCATATATTTATGAAATTGCATGAATGATTAATTCATTCATTCATTTATACAATTTTATAAATATATTTGCAAATTAAACATTTTCTTTATTTCTTTGATGAAAAATAATTTATAATATAATTAATCAAATTTAATCTAATCAAAAATGGAATAATCAAAAAATAATACTAAATAATGCTATTTTTGCAAATATTTATTGGAATATTTTCAACAATTTTAATTTTTGCCGTTTTTAATTTAAAAATTTTCCTTTAATAAATAAAATTCGCTTATGCCGTATCCTAATTCAATATTAATCCAATGTTTATTTAACAAGATCGGCAATTCAATCAATAAGAAATCATTATTGATCTATCAATAAAATTGATGGAATTTAATTTCTGCCATTTCTAGGAAATTTTTTTCTGCAAGAATTATTTAGATTTATACAGTCATTTAAATTATCTCTTAAGAATGCTTATCATTAAGCAATATTTGATAGTATTATGATATTATTTGGCAGATTTGCAAACATCACATAGTTTAGTTAAATTAAATTATAATAAAACTTTTCTTTATATTAATTTCAAAGATAATTTGGAATAGATCAATTAAGTATCACATAAAATTAAAAATCTTATGCATTATTTATTTACCTAATTTCATTGTCTAATAAAAATATTCAACTACTGCACGATATTCAAAATTATAATATTTAACTTCTCATATTAGAGAAATAAAGTTTTACAAGAAAATTTAAACAAACTTGGTTTTAATTAATGATACCACTACTTGATAAAAAGTGCATGAATTGGATGGCAGTGATATTTGAAAAAATCTGCTGATAAAAATCCAATAAAAAAATGATAAATGATAAAAAAACTACAGCACTTTAATATCGAACAAATTGCAAATCAGAAATAATGGAAACAAAATTTTAACTAAAAATATCATACATAATTTCAATTCTTAATTTCAAATAGGCAAAAATAAAAATAAATAAGATATTTTTGCAACTATCAACATAATGATAAAAATATACATCAATATGATTAGCTGAATTGATTATTGATTGCAATGTAGATATGCTACGAATTGGTCATACGTAAGTTTTGAATGATTCTAATTGTAAAAAATAAGCCATAAATATGCAATGCTTCCATTTACTCTTTATAGTAGAATCTAGAAATAAAAATGATATTAAAGTGCTTAATAATAATGAAAATAGTTATAAAATTCAGCTAGCTTCAAATAAAGACTAAGAACAATAAAATGATACTGTTACAGTATATGATACAGTAATAACTGATGTAAAAAATTAATCACTATAAAATAATTGCCTGAGCTAAATAGCAAAATAACTCCAATGATGTAATATTTTTTTTTAATTTTTAATTTTAAATGAAATATAAACATTATTTTATTGCATTATTAATTCCAAAAATAAATGCATAATTATTTCAACAAGAAATATTTTCGATATCAAATATCGTATCATTTGAAAATTGTCTATAAAATTACAAAATGTAACATACATTGAAATAAAGAATTTTATTAAAATCCAACAATTAATTTAGTAGATATAATTATATCATAACAAATAATTAATTTGGTATAAAAAAAAAAATAATCATATAAAATTTTTATTAACAAAATAATAGAAAATTTATTTTATCGTTAAAATTTTCTAAAAATTAAGTTAGAATTATTTAGTATGATCAAATCAATATCATTTTATATACAGAATGTGTTATTGATAAAAATTAAGTATTAAACTCTTTTAGTTGAAAATGAAAAATTTTAAAGCGTTTTTTTTCAAATGTATACAATGCATTTATATTAATTCAAATAACAAATTTTATTATTTTAACATATCCAGAACATTTATATTGAAAATAACAAATAATATTTCATGAAAATGTTGTTTCTATTTTGTATAGTAATTTTAAGCTAAATAACCTGAGAAGAGATTTGTTGATAACAAATTCTTTGTTACTAAATTCTATCAAAAATGGGCTTAGGCATCATCCAAAATTTTTGTATAGAAGAAATGCTATTCGCTTGCCTATCATATTCAATTTAATTGATTAATCGATCATCAAGTAATCAATTCCAGAACAAATACAATGTTAATTTATTCCAGTATTTTTTCGCCGTTGTTAGTAATACTCCTGTTAAATGAAAAGTTTTTATTCGTAAAATTTTCTGAAGATAATTGAGTAATTCCGTCGTAATTAAGAAAATGATCAGTTAAACTATTTTGGAACGATGTAATTAATGAAAATATACTATTGTTTATTGTATAATCAAATAAGGAATCATTATCTTGATCATCTTTCTTAACAATAGTCTTGACAATAGTGTCAACTGAAGTAATGTTATTTCCATATTATAAATTTGTGGTAGATTTTTTCTGGAAAGATGAATTTTCAGCTGCTGCCGACAGACTGTGATGTTATATCAGTGCTGCTTTCAGTATTAATAATATTATTATTCGCTTTTGTGATACTTAAAGATTCATTATTTATATCACTACTAGCGATAATTGTATCACTTTGAAACTGCGAATCTGAATCTCTCGTTGTTGCATTTAATTCATGTGTTAAAATCTTATCAGAAGATAAAACTAACACATTCTGCTCATCTGATTTTGATGTAGAAGCCCAGGGAATAGTTGATATGACTGATTCGGATGAGTCATCGTTAGTAGACTCATCAACTTTCAGCATAGTTAATGTTTGATAAACAATTTTTTTGTGATTTGTGTTTAAGTTAGCGATTTCTTCAATTTCAGGAATTGGTGTTGTAGAAATATGCTTCAAAGATAGCGTGTTGCTTTGATTTTCAATTCTGTTCAATATTGTAGGATTAGTGTCACGTACTGCAGATGTCTCAGTATTGAAAGTTTCATCCAATGGCGGAGTAGTGAAAGATTTCATCGGATCTGTTATCTGTGATGCTATAATACTTGAAATTTTATCTTCACGATTATCTGAAACCATGTCATCAGATTCTATCTCGAATCCTTCAAAATCTTGCGATATATTTGGAATTTGGATATTCTCTAGAGTACTAATTGATATTGCATCTTTTCTTAAAGTTCGTGGTGAAAAAACGCCATCTTCTGGAGATAAGCTATGGTGATAATCTTCGATAGTTTCCCCTGATTATTGATAGTGTTGGCCTGCATGAATCCATTGAAAATTGGCGTAGTTTCCGTTTCCGGTTGAAAGTTCATTTCATGCGCATTTGTCGCTAAATTTTCCATGCTAAATTCCTTTTCTGATATTGCATCATCTGTTGGTAATGGGAGATTATCATGATCTGAATACAAATCATTGTTTGTTTCATTTACATCATTTGGAAAATCATCCATGAAAGTAGTTTCATTATCAATATTGAAAGTGATTTTTGATGAATCTTCTCCTTCCTCTGGATAATTTACTTCATCTATAAGTAGATAACTATAATTCCTGTTTGCTCGATTAATATGTGATGAAAACTTGGGATCGAATGATGAATAAGGTACAGTTATGTTGAATACAGCCGTTGGTATTCCGATTGAGGTTACAATATTAGTTTCGTAGTCCGCAGCTGTTGTAGTTTCAATTTCTTTTACTGCCTCATTTGTAATTTCAGGTATAACCGTAGAAGGTTCAGTAAATGCAATGAAATTTTCCATGCTTAAATTCGAGCTTTCACTTGCTTGACTGGAAAAATCAGAAATTTCGTGATTACGAAATATTAATGGCTCAATAGCAAAATCATCTTTTATAATGGTTCCATCTTCGGTACTTTCAATAACCGACGGCATATCTGATGATTGGCCACTAATTGTATCTGAGGTGAAGTTGAGCCTTGCTTCATCTGATAACATCGTTGTTGGAATTGTTGATAATTCAGAATCCTCAAAAAGATTATTTGCAGTCTGTGATGAGCTCATTGTTTGTACTATCTCCGATGTTCCAGTAGACGAAAATAAACCATTTGAAGTATCAAATCGTTGCTGCAAATTATCTGTCAACAATGGTTCATGTGTCATCACCAACGGTTCTTCATCATTTAATGATACGGAAGTTCCGGTTAATGTTTCTGATAAATGTATTGCATTTTCGGAAGAGCTGCTTGTTAAGATTTCTGATAAGTCGGTAGGAAAAAATAAATTACTTTTTTCTAAAGTAAATTGTTCCGTATTTTTATCAGTTGTACTAGAAAGTATATCTTCTTGAATAAATGCTTCTACAGTATCAGGATTGATTGTCAATGTTGAACTTCTGGCATCGGATGAATCTTCCGAAATAATCTGAGGTGCTTCTGAAAATGATGTTCTACTATCTACCATTATTGTGCTGCCCTTAAGCTCTGTTAAATCCAAAATATGCGAAGAACGATTTAGATTACTTTTTATTTTTGGTTCACATGATGGTCATTTCTGGAGGTAAAGATATTTTCTATTAACTCGGAAACGGTGCTTTCCTTATATTCTGGTTCGTTTTCTTCCATTCCAGCGTTTTCTCCGTTATTTATTTCAGCAAATGATGGATTCGATTCTTTGGTCTTCGTGAATCCATTATTCATATCCGCGAAAAGGGCATTAACATTCTTTCGTGAGGAGGCAAGGTTATCAAGATTTATGGAAGTTGATGTAGGAATCAAATCCTCTGGGGAATCATCGATGCCTAATCGTGGAAGTACTGGAATAGTACTTGATTTTTCCAAATCAGTTAAATGAGTCTTTTTTCCGAAAAATTCGTAATGCCTGGAGCGTTTTTATCCATTTCTGTTGATATCATCTCTTCAGCGCTAACTGTTGTCTCGTCTATCACTGATGCTTCTTTATTTTTCGTAGAAGTGTAAATGCTATCATTCACGACATCACTACTCGAACCTCGTAGTAATAGCGATGAAACTGAAGTTGATGAGAGCAATGGTGGTGACAATAATAGTGATAATGTTTCGGTTGAATCTGGTATTGCATTTAAAATCGTGGAGAATTTTCCAGAGCTATTGATCCTTGAATTCGTATCAGAAATCAGCCTAATGTCAATTGTTGCTTTCGTTTCAAAAGCTGGTGATAGTGTTTCTGAGGAAAATGAATTACTGAAGGAATTATCCGACATTTCGTTGATTGTTGATTCATGTATCACAGGACCTGCATTGGTGGTATATTGTAATCTTGATTCTTTTTCAGAATGCTCATTGCTTCTGATGCCTTTAGCTTCGTCAGTAATATTGGCAACAGATATTACCATTTGGTCTGTTAGAGTAGGATTAAGTTGCGTCAATGCATTTATTGATTCGAGCACATTTATAGTATTCTTATCATCCATTTCTCCAAACCCATTATCATTTCCAGTCCATTGAAATGGTAAAATGAATGTTGATTCAGTAGTAACAAGATGACGATCATTCTGAATATTACTATCATTATCACGCTCAGTAAGATTAGCATTAAGCAGTTTGATAATGCGAAACATATTCCTTCTTTCGACAATGAAATCTTCTTCACTGCGTGATTCTATTCTTTGATCGGGATTATTATGTGAATCAGTAGTATCAAATGTTGATTGAGGAATATCTTTAATTGATGACTCATTCCCAGTTCTGGAAAACCTTCAATAATCATTATTAAAAATTAGCAATTCTAACGAATCATCAAAATATTAACATAATTCTTATCAACATTTCATATTAGTAAAATAATACAAAGAAGATGTAACGACAACTAAAAATGATCAATAACTTACATTTCATTAAATTTCGCAGTAGATGAAGTAGAAGAAACTGTTGTTACTTGTTTCCTTGTTTCTAAAACATCTGAAATTTTTACAGGAAGAATGATTCTATCTAGCAATGATGGATATAATATCATAAAATAACAATAAAAATAATTCAATTCTTTTTACTATTGAAATAATAATACATCATGAAATATTATTACTGTTTAAATTCAAATTCAATAAAAATTATTTTGTTTGTGCAACTATCTTTAATGAATAAATTTATAAATAAAAATAAAGTGAATGATAATATGTAGTAATTAATGGTACAAATGATAAAAATAAGTATTAATATTTACCTGTATTAGGATGAAATATGGTAGTTAATTGAGCAAATTCATTTGATGGTATCGTCTGAAAGATCAGTTCTATTGCTTTTCGATGAAGCAAAAAACAACAAAGAGAAAAACTGAACAGTGAAAGATCATAAGTTTATTTACCGCAAATTTTTAAGATTATCATTTTAAATTTTGATTTTAACTGATAACGTTATCACGAATAAACATGAAAAGGTTTCGTGATAAAAGAAAATATAAAGATTCATAAGTGAACGTGTTAAAGAGGTGTTAATTTGCAGGTCAAGATATTGAAATCGATTCATATTAGTAATCATGTTTATGTGCTCCAAATAAAGGCGATGACTCTTGTATCCTCAGAACTAACCTCTGAACTGTGCGAAGGATTCTGATCATCAAAATCATTTTCGAAAAATCTGCTTCAACGAGATCAATTGTATGGACATTATCAAGAGTCATATTGGATTTCTTTTTCATATTGCTACCGTCATTAATTTGTCTTATCGAAATCTTAATCGTTGAGTTTGTTGTCATGTTAGAAAAACTTATCGTATTAGAAGTTTAATATGCTAAGTTTGAGATTGGTGCCTTTGGACTTTATCTTTGAGTTTAAGTAGAAATAAAGAATTCTCAACTCTTTGTATCACGTCGCACAAGAAAAATAAAGAATATTTCAGCGATAGACATAAAAGGAATAAATATTTACTTTTTCTTTATCGGTAATTGAAATTAAGCTAATTTCTTCGGTGGTAGATGGTGCGATAAAATCTGATGAATCAATTGTTGCAGCATTGGTTGTAGCTGTATGTAATTCATCGTCATTTCTATAGTAAGAAACTGAAAAAAATTTGAAATGAAATGGAAGTTTTTTTCGCTGACTCATACAGTGGGAATGAAGATTATTTGCTTTAAACAGATTCACTTATTCTAGATAGAAACAGTAATGATCAATGTTGTTATCATTGGAAACTTAATTGAGTAGAATTAAGAAAACGTAAAATATGCTGATCAAAATTTCAAAAAAAAATCTTACTAAATATGAAAAAGTCTTATTAAATATTTATTTTAAAGCAAACAATTTGAATGTGTAGACAACGATAAGATTCTATCGATGGAATCTGACGACCAATAATACCATCACTGGAAATGTAAATGAAGAAATCACCGTAACTAACTCAGTCTTTCGTTGATTAAATTAGCTGTTTCAAAAGCACTTCTTCCATTAGTTACAATGCTACTGTACATGAAGTAATGAGCCGCATCGACATCATCAATTAATACAGTTTCGGTCTTATTGACAAGTTTTGTTTCTTCCAATACCTTACTTGAATCTTCCATATCCTTTTCGAATACAACATCATCCCTGGAAATGATTCAGAATAAAGGATCCTAAATCCAATCATCATATCCTATTTTATATAAATCTTTACATTTTTACTGCAGTACAGTATTATTCAAAATGACGAAGTCATAAAGATTCTGAATTCAACTTTTCAAACCGTCAAATTCTGCTTTTTCTTCTCCTTCGTTTTTGAAATTTAGAATCTTATTTTGCGCAACAAGTGTTTTGTTTTGAGGAAAAATTGATTTAAATAGCCATCTACTTTGACATTCTAAACTATATTCATACCTGTAGGAAGCATGATCGGCAACAAATAGAACATAAAGACTTGGCTTCCTTCCAATGCTATAGTGATAATATTGCCAAACAGCACTATAACTTTTTTAAAAATTTAATTTTAGAAATATTTAAAAACACTTTCAGGAATAATTATAAAAATGGAAGAACAATGTAAGAAATAATAGAAAGAATTTTTTAAATTTTTTAGCATAAGATTTTAAAATTTTACCTAAAAATACTCTATTTTACAATTTTCAAAATCGGAATCTAAATATTTTACTCAAAAATTGCATTTTTAGCTGATACTTCTTTAAAAATGATAAATTATAATTGCTTTAGGGGAAATATTTTTATCAAAAAAAAGTGAACCAATTTATGAAAAAATAAGCTTTCTGGAACTGATGGAAAAATTTTAGATCAAATTAGCTCAGCTATATATGAAATAAATAAATATTTAAAATTAGTCAAAAAAATGTTACGTTTCATAAAAACTGATTTAAAAAGGTATTCCGAAAAAAAAAAGAAAGAATACGAAGATTAGAGGGTATCATGAAAATTTAGGTAATTAGGGCAAGATATTTTTAAAAATTTCCTAAAACTGAAAAGAGAGAGAAAGGGAAGGTAAAGCAAAAAAAAAAAAAAAAAATCGAAAGAAGATTAGTGAAGTTGATGATTTATTATTATGAAGTGTTAAATTAATGTGATTTAAAACGGTTCCTTTATTTAGCCAATTAAATTTTGCTTCCATTTTTGTTATTAAAGTTTAGTCCTATGCAAAGTTTATATCACAGTCTAAGACAAAAAGGTAAAAGTTCAGAATTAGAAATAATTACAAAATATAACATACAATAATGTGATAGCTAATAAATTATAAAAATCAAAGCGAGTACAAATTTGCATAAATAAAGTTATAAAAGAATATGAATGATTGAGATTTGAAAATATCATTTATTCAATATTTGAATAAAAAATAATGGTCAAATAAAATCTTCTGATCATTTTCAAAAATTAGAGAACTAAAGTAAAGTTTACGTGAATTTACGTGAAAATTAAAAAAGGAACGATGGAATTTTATTCGATGCAACAATTACAAATATTAAGCGTAAAAATTTTGAAAGATTTTATAAGTAAAAAAAAAAAATTAAAACGAACTGTGTTTGATTGGGATTTTCGGATGTGAAAGTCGCTTGTTGATCAATTTGATCAATGTGTCGCATTGTGCATGCAGCGTCGCATAAATCACTAATCGTCGTTTTCCCGGGAACAGAATAAGATTGTATTACAAATTGAGCATCACTACCATAGTAATTGAAAAGTAATGAACGAATCACTTGTAATGTATATCTCTAAAATATAAAATTGATAAAATTCGTTCAAAAAATAAATAAAAAAATTGATTAAATTGATTTTATCGAATAGAATTTTTATCACAATTTAATTCATTTTATAATATTTAATTGATCAATTGATTAGAAAAGCAATTCGAATTTTATATTAGAACATCATTTAATGTAATAGATTCTTTTCCATTGATCAGTTTCAGTAATAGATATTATAATTATTTTAGCGAGCAGTTATTAATGATTCATTTTAACAGTACTCAAAAAGATAAATCTATTTCGTCGATATGAATCATACATGATAGTTTCATAATACTAGTTGCTTAATCATTTATTGATTTCGGTGATCGATCTATCATTATCATCTATCGATTTTCGATCATTATCATTTATTGATTTTCGATCATTATCATTTATCATCATCATCATTTAATCGATCTACCATTTATTGATTTTTGGGCGATCAATCCAGTGCAAATAATTTCTCCTCTTACTTATCAAATTGAAATAAAAATGGAAAATTACAACTATTAATCAGTTTTCAATAGAAATGGAAATAACAAACGATCATCATCATTTAAACAATTCGTACAATAATAACCTAATTTGGTTAAGGAATCGAATGAAAATTTGCTGAATTATCCAAAAATATGATATTAAAAAAAATGTATTAAAATAAATTAATTTCGATGTATTAAAGGAAATTACGAAATAGAAATTTGGAAATTTCATTTACTCAATTAATTTTTTCCGAATTTTTTAAATGTCAATTTTGTAAAAATATTTCATCGCTTTTTTTTTTGATTAATTCAAATATTTCACTGTAAACAGTAATAGGAAAAAAGTTGGCATTAATACTGTGACATTTCATATTTTCATTTAATAGACTATTGTTACCTTACAATCTGATTGTAAATTAGAATTTTATAACTCAATAAATGGCATATATTTTAATATATTTTAATTCTTTACTATTTTCCCGATAAAATGATTTCATTTTTTTCATTAATATATTTTAAATTTAATTACATTCATATTTTAATGCAATTATGATTAAGCTACCTATTATTCCTTAAAATATTTTCAAAGTTTTAGCTGATTCATCATCAAATTAAATCAACAAGATTCTAACAGTGTGACATTTTTTTCTGAACCTCTTCTTCATTTTATATAATTTTTTTTTTTTTCAATCTGGCAGTGATGTAAAAATCTTACTTAATAGGACAATCAAAAACAAGTTTTCTGAATAAAATCACACTTTTGGCTAAAATACTTGAACAATTCTAATCATCAAACTTACTGAAAGCAATCTTTTGAAAAGTTAATTTTTAAATTTACAAAAAATTTAACAACTTGATATTCTTTCGATGCTATGAAAGTTTAATGTTATTTGTTAAATTATTTTTTTTTTTTTGAAAGGAGAACTTTGAACAAAATAAAATGTATTTTTGAGTATGTATTATTAAAGTACATGCGTTACTTTTTTTTTTTTTTATTTAGGATGATAGGGATTTTCATGGTAATAGAATTTTTAATTCTTTTGTTAATATTACTTACTTTTCAAACATTTTTTAATGATTATTTAAATCTAAGCTGATCGTAGCAATTTGCTTTCATAATTTAATAAAAATTAAACTTTCATTATACTTACAACCTGATTTAGGAAAATTGAAATTTTTAATTATCATAAAATTAGCCCAAAATAATTTTATTGGTAGAAGAACCATTGTTATTTACATACATCCATATAAATTTTGTCAAATTGAAGAAATGTTTTGCTATTAATAATCAATTTCAAATTTTATTCTTTTAATTTGAATTTCGAATGAAACTTGAAATCACTTTTTTCTTTCTGAACTATTTTAATGTTTCATAATATTTGAATAAATTCTAAAACATCTTTTTCAAACATTTTTTTATTTCCATTTTTACAATATCATTATTTATGCATTATGAAATTCAATTGAAATCGCAATAATTCCTTTTTCTTTAAAGTGCTCAACTTTGCATGAAATTTAAATAAATTTTGAATCACATCTTTAAAACGTTTTATTTTTAATTTTATATAAACTAAGAAATTTAAATGAAGTCGAAATCTTTCTTATTTTCAAAATGTTCTATTTTCAACTTTTACGCTACAAATTTGTGGAGCACAAATTGATATATAAAAATTATTTCTAAAAATATTGTGTAAAACAAATAAAATGTATTTTGTAAAGTGAAAAATAAAAAAAAAAAAAAAGTAATAGAAAGAAAATGATGAAAACAAATATTTATTATTGGCATAATATTTGAATAATAATATATCATATTTATTTACGCTTCAATCAAATTATCTAGCGTTAATGTTTACTTTAAACTTGTAAATTGCATTTAAAAAAAAAAAAAAAAGAAAAAACGAAGCAAAAAAATCGTATTATTATAATTAACGTAACTAATAAATTTGTTCCAAATATCGCATAAATGAAGATGATTGTTTTTTTTTTTTTTTTTAGCGTAAGTGTAATTTACCTTAACATCTAATACACTTTTACGTGGATAGAATGATCGATGTTTGCTATAGCTTTTTCAAAACAATTTATTGCAAAATCTAATTCACTCAACGAACATAATTCATGGATTTGCTTAACCTTTGACATCTAATAAGTAATGCCAAAAATCTGGATTAAAAATTATCAATTTTGCGATATTGAATTGCTACACTTTTTTCGAAAATAAATTGAAACCTGCTGACGAAGATGTTAAGATTGAAAGTTAAAAATTTCAATTATAAATTTTTTCCTTCTATTTATAATATTTTTTTAAGCTGCAAAGTTGAAATAATTAAAATTTTGAACTTTAAAAAATTTTTTTATGCTTAAAATTTTTAGAAATTTAAAATAAATATAATTCTGTTTTCTCTTTTTTTTTTTTTTTTTTTTATATTACAAAAATATACTAAATGAAAATTTGAAAATATAAACAAGTGATAAATTTAGAAATAAATGAAAACTTAAAATATATTTTCGAATGTTTCATAATTTCATTAAAAAGTTCAAAAGAAAAGACAACCAATTAATTTTTGAAATAAATTTCTAATTGTGTTCATAAGAAATAAAATGGATAATATTTTAAATTTTCGAAAATTCCTATTTTTACGAAAGATATATTAGAAATTAATTAATTTTTTCAAAAAAAAAAAACTTTACCGCACTTTTTCTTGCTCGACAGAAAAATTCGTTTTTAATAATAGTGCTAAGGTTTTATATTTCCGGTAATATCCGGTTTATTTGTACAGTATGCTTGCTATCAATCATTCTTTTCTGATTAAGGAAGTGAGTTAAAAAAAAAAACGGAAATTTCCCGATGTTATTTACACAGTCACATTGATAAATAATGATAGATATGTCAATTTTATTTAAGTAATCAAATTCCTGAATAGTTTCCAAGCAAATGATACTTTGGAAGAATCTTTATTTTTCAAGGTCAATGTCAAGTAAAATTTTCTATTGAATTTGTATTGTTGCAAAATGACCTTTGCTCATTTAAGAATTCATATGTTATTTTCAAAAAAAAATAATAATAGCTGAATACTGAAGCATGAAGAAAAAGTGATCAAAACGGAGGAGATAATTATGGGATAACATTTTATAATATGTTATAAAATGATAAACTATTGAAATTTACTGATAAAATTTTGTTATGATATTAAATTAATGCACCAATAGTTAATTTATTTCTAATAAATGATCATTTAAAATCATATTATCATAGTTACTAACTGTTGTGCATAGATTTATGATAATAATAATAAGCTATTACTAATTTAAAATTAAGATGATATGATTTTATAATCTGAATAATCAACTATATAAATGCATTTTATAATTGATAAGAATATTTATCGTATGATTCTAATGAAGATATTTATCATAGGAATATGATAAGTATATTTATCGTATAATCCATCTTATGTCTATGATAAAGATTCTTATCGTATGATTACGAAAAAAATTTGTATGAAAAAAATTTTATATATTCTTGCTATTATAATAGTATTTTGAAATTTATTTAAAATTAATAAAAATTATTTTACTTTGACATTTTCGATTGATCGTCTCAGTCGCATATCTTTTGGACCCACTAAATTTATCGCAAAAACAGCATGCACCTCACGTTTCCAATTTTCTAAAAAAAAATAAAGTGTTTGATATTAATAATTAATGTTTTGATTAATCATAATTATCAGTTGATGAATAAAACATTAAATGATTATAAATAGCAATAATAGGAAGGGAAAAGTAAACAAAATATTTTTATGAAAAATTTTTTCGCTTTTTTAATTAATTGATAAATTCTTATTCATCCTATTCTAGGCTACAATCTAATGATAATATAATGATATAATTGTTTCTTAAGCAAACTAAACGAATAAAGTTTTGAAGTAAAGGTGAAAATTTATGATAAAAATATGCTGCATTTAATGCTAATAAGAATTGAATGATATATATTATCAACTAACCTTTATCATGTGATAAGTCAACTTGTTTGCGAATGAATTTTGATTCGTTGGTGGTAAGTCGAAGGCTAGCACAATACCAATAACGATAATGAATGCAATCAGTATGGTAACAGCAACTGATATCGTAACAATATGCTTGATCGATTTATTTTTTTCAACTTCATATCACCGTCATTCATTCCGGTGGTTGAAATTAGCACAACAAATGGCATTATCATCGTGAAATATAATTTTTTCAATATTTTTCTTAACACTTCAAATGCATCTGAAATATTTTAAATTAATATTCGAATACATATACTTAAATAAGTATATCGAAAAATACAAATACTTTTTTCATTGAAATAATCGTTAGATTTAAATGAAAAATAACAATGCATTTTAATTGAGTAACGAATTATTTTATCCAACAAAGATATTACATTTTTAAATGATGAATGAGAGTTTTAGAAAAAGATTTCAACGAATAAATTAGTAATTCCAATTAAAAGTAATTTTTATAAAAAAGCTTCCATTTACTAAATAAATATTTAACAACAAAATAAGTTAATTTAATCACAGTGATATTTTTTAATTTTTAAAGCTTAAACATTTTCCTACTTAATTAATTTCTTCAGAATCGAAGAATACTGAATCTAAAACTAGTTAGTGAAAATTAAATCAAAATTTTTGCTTGAAAACAATTCGATAATTCGTTAAAATTTCATTCAAAATATTATCTTCAAACTTTAGACGAAATAGAAATATTTCATTTGCAAATTTTTCCTTTTACAATAATTTAAAATTATTGCAATCTATCTTCCATCATTTGCAAATACCTTTATGTATCATCAATCAGGAATGATAATTTGTCTATGCTAATTGTTTGCTTTCAAATATTGTACATTATTTTTGAAATATTTTTGGCATTCATCAATCTTACAGAATCAGATAACCCACAATTAAATTGTAAAATTTCACTGAAAATAATTTTCTCTTTTCATCTATTTCCTTGGCAGCAATTCAAAGATAAAAAAATGCATAAATAAAGAATTAATTGTAATTTGACTGTAAAATATTTTTATTAAAATTTAAAAAAAAAAAATTGAAAATGATTGAAATAACTATACATTTCATATTAATGTATTGTCAACTTTACAAATAAACAAAATTACGATACATTCCATGAATCATCATCATCATCCATCCTATAAAATAATTCTTACAAAAAAATAAATGTTCGATAAAATTTCTCTTTGTTATTTACGACCATTTTGTGAATGCGACAATCAAAAATTAATAGGAAAAAACGATTTAAAATAGATTTAAATTCATCCTATCATGGATCAATAATAATTTATCATCCTATCAATATAAACGAATGAATGATAATAAGGATGTTTTATTGATAAACAATTGATACATCATTTTTATCCAATTAAAATATTATTACCAATATTTTACCTTGTTTTTAAAAAACGTTACAATTATAATAAAAGCTTTTCTAATCTTTGTTTTCTATCAACTTCCAAAATATTCTCATTTTTTAAAAATTATATTCAATAATGAAATAAAATTTAAAATGCTAAACAATTATTGTATCAATTTGATAAGAAAATTATTTAATTAAAAAAAAAATGTGAAAAAAATATTATAAAATAAAATAATATGAAATTATAAACAATAAATAATGAATGAATCAAAATTTTCATCCAATTTATATTAATCAAAAATTTACATAATTTCTTATAGAATTTTTATTAAATTATATCAATGATAAAACGAAATTAAAAACTCAACAATAATAGTAAATCAAATTTTAATAAAAATTGAAAAAGATAAATAAAAAAAAAAGATTAATGAAGAAATAAGAGAAGAGAAAATTTTTAACAGTTCCTTGTTGGATAAATGCAAAACAATAGAGCGAAAATGATGTGACATAGATATAAATTTGAGAAAAATAAATGTTTTTCCTTTTTTTTTTTTTTTTTTTGGTTTATCAAAATTGTGAATATGAAATGTATAAGAATAAACAAATTGATAAATGATAATAACAACAATATCAATGGATTGCATTATCAATAATGATAAAAGATAAAAATAATTATCAAGAATAATTAATTAATGAATTGAAATTCGAAATTATTTTTTCAATTTTAAATTATGCATTATTCATCCAATTTTACTATATTTATTCATTGTAACAAATTTACTAAATAAAATTGTATAAAAGAAAAATATCAGCAATATATATGTTTCAATTATTTCAATGATAATAGTATTATATTTGCAAGAATTTGAATGAATAATGCATAATTTAAATTTCAATTACATTAATTAACTATTTAAAATAGCGAAATGATAATTTAATTAAATATAACAAATATTTATAAATAGACGAATGAAATAATAATTTTAAGCTCAAAGAAGAATAGATAATTGATTAAAATGATAATGAAATTTAGTATAACAGTACTAATGATAATAGCATTTCTACCATTATTGCTGTAAGTAATCATAATAGAAGATCAAAGAGAAAAAATGAAAGTTAAGAAAGTATTTTTTTATTCAGAAAATCATTTAAAAAACAAAAATTATGAATTTAATGAGATTTAAAAGAGGAAAAAACAAAAGTCATTTTATCATTCTAAAATTACTATTATATTTTTCATATAATAAATTTAAAATTTATCATAAAATAATTTAATCAATGATATTCCTTATGATTATTTAATGTAAAATTGATTTTTAACATTTCAATTTTTCTTTTTCATTCCTTTTTCAATTTCTATATTTTTAACAATAAAATTAAAAAAAAAAAAAAAAAAGAGAAAGAGAAATAAAAGATATCAGCTGCGATACAATTTTAAATGGAACAAATGAAAAAATAAAAAGAAAAATGAAACAATACAATAAATGTCATATATTTTTCAATTCAAATTAATAAAGAACATCTAATCGATTAATTTACTGATTAAAATTATCAGACTATTTTTAATATTTCATTTATGAAAATATCACTCTGTTCGTCACAAATAATATTGCAAACAATTTGATAAAAATATCGAATTGAAATCTTTTTGAAGATGATAAATGTTATTGTAATTTTTATAATCAAATTTCTTTACTGTTAATCAATCAGATTTATTATTTAGGTATATTTGTTTCATTTAAGGTTTAAATAATTTTATACATGCTTATATATTACTGAAATATAATTTGAATTAATTTAATTTCTTCCAAAAAATAATTTCTAAAAATAATTGAAATTCTCTTGAAATTCTTTTGAAAAATTTATCACATGAGTGAAATAATAGTAATGGAATATAATAAAAGTACCAGTAACCAATTGAAAGAAAAATTGATAGTCTATTTGATGGTTGTTTTATACTAACCAAAGATAGAAGCATAATAGTTAAATTTATTTAACTAGTATAATATCAAAGTGCTCATATTGAATATACTGAATCATAAGTGCTTACAGTGTCTATTCAAAGTAAACCGGATGAGCAAACTTGATTTGCTTTAATATATTCATTCAATAAAAAGTATCATCATTATTATTCAGCATGTCCATGTAGACATCTTCACAAATAATTCATTAGTAATAGCATTTGGCGAGAGAAAATCTTAGCTGATAATAATTGTGCTAATTAATCAGTTCAAATCTTCCCTTTCACAATTTTATGAGTATTAATAATAAATTATTATTATTCATCCTATTAGTCATCGTAGAGATTTATTTTCAAAAAATATTAGTTCATCTTTAGAAATATCGCAAAATAACATTTACAATAACAATCGCAAATATAGTAACCATTATGGGAAGAATTAAAAGCAATGATGGCTATCAAAGGATTTCGAGAATGCAATAGCCGGATAGATAATAGCTACGAAAGGAATTGAAATACAGTAGTAGATGATGATAGCTGCTGAGAATTTGGAAATACGATAATAAACAATACGTGAATAAATAGTCGCTAAGAGCTATGAGGAAAATTGAAATACCGTATAAGGCTATAAAGCTACAAGACGAGCTGAGATTACATTATCCGACAATCACAGCTGCTAGAAGCAAAATACGGTATAAACAGTAATATCTACGAGGATTTTGAAGTACTGTGCATAATTAAATATTTTGAAAAATCTAAAACACGTTTTATTTTTTTATTTTCTTTTTTGAAATTCGCTCTTTATTCAAAATACCTGAAAATATCGCTTAGAGCAATTTTTATGAAGATCCAAGTATTGGATATCATCTTTTAAATATTTCATTTAACACATTTTTATTATTCATTTGTACTTTACGCTAAACCTGTCTTTTTCCAAAATATTTTTAAGAACAAAAGTTCGTTTTTTTGGAACAAAAAAAAGGTTCGTAAAAAAAAAATCCATTACGATGAGTTGCATTTCTGATTTACAGTAACATTCTTTGAGAATTGCTCGCAATATATTTATACAGTCATGATTTTAGAAAATATATTCTTCATGAAAATGTTTATATTTTCTGAATAAATAGAATAGATGGAAAATTTTGGGAGAAATTTTATAGCTTAATTTATTTTTAATGATCGATTCGATTGCAATAACTTTATTATGATTCGATATTTATGCAAAATTTAATCGATGATATTGTTGAATTGATATTACAAAAATTTGATATGCTACTATCATTTTTTTAAATAAAAAAATCTTATCAATGTTTAATAACAATGTGACAATATTGTTTGTTATAAGTATGGCAATATTAAACGTCGCAAAATATGCGATTTTAAATGTTAGAAAAAATAAACAGCAATATTTGATAGTAATTACTTGAAATGAATAATCTAAAATTATTGATTATAACATAGATTAAATGAAATTAACAGATATATGAGAATATCTACAATAAATTTTAAATGAATTATTAATAAATTATCATTGATAATTGATGAAAAAATTACCAATAGAATAAGAAAAAATAAACAAACAAATAAAAAATAATAATAATAATCCAGACAATATATTCGTTGATAATTATAAATGCTTGTTAATAAAAAAGAAATTGAAATGGTTACTACAAATATACTGGTTCTGATTTTTTATTTCTCTATCTCATTCTCTCTCTCTTTTTTTTCCATCCTCTCTCATGAAGTTTTTTCTTAAAATTGTTTTTAATTTAAAAATTTTTCGGTATGCATAAAAGGAATAAATAAATTATGCTAATGCTCTTTCGTCTATCGAAAGATTGTGTTTTCAACGAAAAAAAAAAAAGGAAGGGAATCTAGAATTATAATTAGTTTATCGAAGGACATTATAATTCCAAAAAAAAAAAAAAAAAAGATCGAAAATAAGATTTCAAAGAATAAAAAATATTGTGAATATAAACATATAAACAAATTATGAAATTTGAATTACTCATAGTTTTATTATTAATCAATAAATCCTATGTAAATCAAAATAAAAACAATAATACTATATATATTATTTGTGATTTTCAAACTTTTATTTTTTCGTATTTTGAATTGTTTAATTTCGCAATAACTATTAACCTTATAAAAATATTATTTTAAAATAATATTTGTTAAAATGGGTTGCATATAATTTTAGAAAATCAAAAAGAAAATATTAAGTTATTGAAAGACAGAATAATTCATTTATTAAGTTATTTATCAAATAAAGAAAGGATTGGATCAATTTAATCATTCAATTCTTCACTATAACGAGTTTGTATAATTCATCGTAGAAGTTCAAATAAAATACGGTTCGTCATCACAATTATTTTCGTTGTTTGCGTCGCAAATGCTAAGATAAATTCACATTGAAATGGAGTAAGATTAAATTGTAATAATAAATAGCAATGAATTTGAAATATGGGATGAAGTTAATTCTTATTCTATTTTTAAATTTAATCCTTTTATTGATTCTTTCGAATAAACTCACTGCCATCAAGAAATTACAAATTGCGAATCTTAAAATTTTTACTATTAAGCTATTTATCGCCAGTATAAAGTAATCAATCAGTAAATGTTTAAAATAAAATTCTGAAATTGATTTTTTTATTGGTTTCAAAATAAGTGATATAACAATAAACAAAGAATAAGATAAAAATGATATAAAATGTAAAGCTTGTTTTTCAACAAATTTAATACTATTTTGACGTAAAATTCAGTTTAAATACTTAAAATCTGTATGCCAATAAAAAAAAAATGATGTTAATAGTTTATTCAGAAGATGAAATTATTCAAAATAAAATAAGCAATTAGATACAACCGTTGAAATCGAAAATTGGATTGTATTTATTCCAGTTTTGATAATTTTTCGAATTGTAAAAATTTCGATTTAGGAATGCTAAAAGTAGTATAATTACTTCGAGCAAGTTCACAAAAGAATCCAAAAGAAAAAGCTGATAATTTCAATTATCAAACTATTCCATTTATTTTTAAAAAAATTTAGCAATTTGATATTGCTTGATAAGTGATGAACCGATTGTTGATGTGAACGATATATTAATATGTTATGTCAGTTTATATGATACCTTTGTAAAATATTTTTTCAATTTTGTTTCAATAATTCAGATCAAATTCCAAGTCATTTTGAATTATAAATATTTGAATAAAATAGAACGATATCAGGTATTTATAAATCTAACAAAAAAAAAATAATACAAAAATGTTAGTGAATATAATTGGATTTCGTCCAAAATATAAAGACAAAATAAGTAAATAATAAAACAAAAAATGAAAATATAGGAAAAAGAAACAAATGAATAAATGATACTAATATGGAAGTTTATTAATTTTAAATTAATTATTAAAATAAGAAAATTTCAAAAATAAAATTTATGCATACAATTCAATTTACAAAGAAAAAAATATAAAAATAATTTTTAAAAAAAAAACGAAAACCAAAACAAAAGAAAAGAAATAGATGAATGATATTATTGAAATAATTTTTCAGTTAAAATTTGAATTTATTAAAATACTAAAAATTCATCAACGATACATTTGATTGTTTGATTGTTTGACAATTTTGCTAACAAAATAAATTGATAAAATAATCTTATAAATTTGAACTAATAAATTTTGATAAAAATTTTGAATAAAATCTTATTATTTATATGCGAAAAAAAAAAAATTATATCATCTAATATTAATGCATAAAAAAATAACAATAATAATTCTGAAAGAAAAAGAAAAAATTAAAAAATAAACATACATATATATGATTATTACTTTTCATATCAATTGATAATATTTCATTTATTTGTTATCAATTGATAATTTTTAGCACAATTATTCGAATTAGAAAACTTACAAAGAATGAATGAATCTAAATTATTTTAATTTTTTTTTTTTTCAAAACAGAAAAAAGTGAGAAAAAAAATGAAATTATTCCTTTCATGTACATTTTGCAAACACTTCCTTCAATTTGTCCTTTAAAATCATTCTTTTCCTTTTTTTTTTAATTTTTTTTCTCCCATCGTTTTTTTTATTCCACTAATGACTAACAGTTTGCGTTTAATTTGCAAATTTAAATTAAAATTTAAAGAATCGGAATCTAATATGCGATGATAAATGAAACATTGTTGATCGTTAATTTTGTGCTAAATAATACAATGGAAATTCAAAGTTTTGATTTTTCTTTTTGTTTTTTTTTTAATTCATTAATATTTTATATGTATTTTTCAAAAGTTAAAAGGAAAAACAATTAACTTCATCTTTTCGAATTATTTGATTTACGATAAAAGGATGTGATAACTTCGAATAATTTCATATTATAAAATTAAAAATCTTTTCGAAAAGAATCGATGATAATTTGAGAAAAACAAAAGTGTATTTTTAATTCCATTTCAAACATTATCAAATGATACGTCAAAAAAAAAAATAAATCCGTTTCTTCGAATTTTTCGTTTGCATATATAATTTAAATGAAATTAGCAAAAATGTATTTAATCATCAATTATTATTTTGAAGGGAAAAAAAATGTTTAATTAACATCTTAAGCAAAGTTTGATTTCTTCAAGAAATATTTGCAAATAAATAAATGAATGTCTTTTCTTCTAATGAAGGTAATAGTAGATGAAAGGATATGGTAAAAATGAAAATAAATAGATAATTACGGTAGCAAGTGAAAGTTTAAATTTTTTAATGGATAAATACAAATTATAATGACAAAATGAAAAATGAATTTTTTTTTTAATTGAAAAAATATTTGATTTATTAAAATCATTTAAATTTCATATCATTTATTTGCATATCATTGAAAAAGAAAAAAAAAAAAAAAACCAGCCGTTACGTTGATCTAACGTGAACGTAATATTTCATTAATGGTTTTAAAAAAATTTCTTATTTAAGCTACAAAAATATTTAGCTTAATATATTTTTACCATTTGAGAATGGTATTAGATAATTTAGACTCTAATTAACATTTCATTCAAATCAATATTTTTCAAAATTTCTCACAAATATTTCAATTACTATCTAATTATGGCTATATTTAAATTGCAATTTATGCAAAAATTAAAATTTTATGAGAATAATTTAATATGAAAAAGTGGAAATAATTAATATAACAAATTTGTTTCAAAATTTTTTTTCCTTCCTTTTCTTTCGTTTTTTTTTTTTTGCTTATCAAAATAAAATAAAATGAAAAGCCAAGAGCATAAAACAGTAAAGGAAAATTGTTTTACCATTGAGAAGGTCCAAAAATAAAAGGAAATGGTGATTTCGTCCTTACCCAGAACAAAATTGTCAACTTCCATCAAATTACAGGTTTTCCAGTTTCAGTGGTAAGAACTTTTTAACTGTCATCTTTTTTTTTTTTTTTCTCATATCGCATCACATTTTTCATTTGTTATTTCTGCCGCTGTTATTTTTATTTGTTATTCCTATTGTTATTGCTATTCTTATTGTTTAATTATTGATATTGTTATTATTATTATTATCACTAATAGTAATATTGATGATAATAGCGATAATTATTATTATTTATTGCAATTTCAACTTTATTATATGAATATTCGTGCTTGAAATGAAATAATAAAAAGAAAAAAATTAAATAAATATTAAGAAAATTGGAAGAAACGGAACAAGAATTCCTGTAAAACTTGATTAAATAGTATCAATGAATATGCGTCTGTAGGTAGGTCTGTATGCAAATCTAAATAGGTGTATATATATATGTGTGTGTGTGTGTATGTTCATATGTGGATATACATGGGTGTGTATGTTTAAATTTTGTAAAATATGAAGCATTAGTAAAAATGAATATGGTAGTTTTTAATTGGCGATTGTTGTAATATAGAAAGTACCAAATAAAAAAAAAAAAAAAAAGAAAAAGGAAAATTATTTCTCAACATTTCATCGAACATTTTTGAAAATTCGATCATACATCCTTTTCTTTTGCTTTGTTTATTTTTGGATACAGGTAGTACGATTAGGTCATCCGTCAATAGTAACAGAAATTTACTGAACGACAATTATGCTACAAAGAGATAAAAATTCTCTTTTAGGGTTATTAAGATTCATTTGGAAAACGGAAAACTTTCATTAATTGCGATGATCAATACAGGTGATACTTAATAATCAAAAATGTATTTCGAGAATAAATTAATTAACAGAAGAAAAAAAAAAAACGGAAATATTAATTCTTCATGAAACTTTTATCTATTTTTGCTATAATACTTTTGGATATCTAAAATTTGAATTACAAAAATTAATAAAAATAAAATTTTTAGGAGAAATAAAAAAATAAGGTTGAAAAATTGAATGCAAATAATTACATAAAGATAAATGATAAATTGTATAAGTAAAAGAGGTTTTAAATTTCTTGAATAATAAATTTTTAAAATGAATACTGAGAATTAATGCATATAAAATCAGATGAAATAAAAAAAAAAATGATTATAAAATGAACAATTCCATAACAAATAATAGATTCAAACATTTCCTTTCGATATTTCTTTTTTCTCGTAATTGTTATTATCAAAATTGTTAAAAATAAGCAAAAATGAAATGTTTTACTTTTAAATTAATAAATGCAAAATTTTAATAATTTTTTCATTGTTTATACTAATTTCTTTTGATATTATGAAGGATGAAAATTTTCAAAATTTAAAATAAAATATTCCAAATAGTTTAATATCATTTCGATTATCATCAATTTATCATCATTAATAATGATAATTCATTCATATGTTTGCCGTCTTTTTTTTTTTTTTAAGTAAAAAAATTTGATATAATAATTATTGCATCCAAATTGTTTATTTGTATTTAAATCCTTAATAATTATAAATGATTCATCGTTTTTTCTTTAATATAATTCCAATTTATAAAGTATTTTGTCTTTAGATTGTAAAATCAATTATTCAATAAGCTTATTATATTAAAACAAGCAAAAACAATTCAAAATAATATAAGCTTATTGTATTCAAAATAATATAAGTATTGATCGAAATATTGTAGTCTGTATTGATACTAACAAAATTTGATTGATACTTTAATTTTAGTTCTTTTTTTTTCTTTTCTGCAATCTTATTTTATTACTGCTATATTTTCAACAAATACAACAATATTAATGATTACATTAATAAAAATTTTGGCCTATTGTAAAAAGATATATAATTCATTTGTCTTTTAAATTGTTAAACTTTTTCAATTTTTGAATTTTCCTTATAATTTCAATCCTCACAGTTTTTAGTCATTTTATGTAATCGATTCAGTTATGAATTTATGGCATTATCGATTATGTTATTGTTAGATAAATGTCATTTTGAAGTTAGTAAAACGAAGCCAAACTATATTTGTGACCAATCCATTAATTATGATCAACAAAACTTTCAACATTTTTTTTTCATCAATCATTGAAAATAACGTTTTATCCATTTTCAAATCCATCATCAAGGAAGGTTTGCAACGAAGATATCAATTTTGACCCAATATTGCAATTAATTGAAAATGATCCGAATAAATAGAGTTTTGTGAAATATTTGAATTAAAAACATAGAAAATCTTCATAATTTATTTACTTTTTATTCTTGAAAAAAATTAAAGGATGAGAATGTTAGCTATGTTAATATTTTCATATTTCAAAAGAAGCAAAATAAAATAAGGGAATCAATTGGTGGTGCCGATTTTCATGATTTGAGAAAAAAAATCTTTTTCGCAATCTAATCAATCGGAGAAAAACTTCAATAACAGTATACAATCTTTCTTATTTTTTTAGTAGATGGTTTATTCAACATTATATTTCTGAATGATAAGCATTTTATATAAATTGATGATAAATCATGAATGATCGATGTTATTTCTTCGATATACTTCACGACCTTTCACTAATATGCGTTCAAGTTTAAAGTTATGCTTTTCATCGTCTGGTTTATCCTTTTCATCTTTTATTTGAAAATTTATATTCAGCTGAATCTGAAAAGAATTTAAAATGTTATTAGTTCGTAAATTGATTTTTAGATAGATTGGTATTATTTATTTCTTGAGTGGTTATTTTTAACATTTACTTAAATAAGGTTATTTTATTTATTTGTTTTTACTTACATTGCTTTGCAGTTTTTTTTTTGCTTTTTTACAAAATTTCGTTTTTAACTTTGATTTTATATTTTTATCAAATATAATTTCTATGCTATCTTTTTCGTTTTCATATCTTTTTTCTCTTTCGTCTATATAAACCTTACTGATAATACACATTAACACTTATTTTTTTTTGTTTAATTAAACTTCACATAAATCACTAATTTCTTCAAGGTTGTATTGTATGAATAGAATAATAAATCGTTAATGCGCTTGAAGCAAATTAAAATATTTGCAATCAGTCAAATTTTATGAAATTCATATTTTGTTAAAAAATTTCCGAGCAAACTTGCAGTGAGATTTCCTTCATCCTTGGATTGAATCATTAGGGAAGTTCCTTTTGTAAGATTAGCCTGAAGTTTCATTTTCTGGATTTAAAAACCAATACACATAAACGATCACCATAAATGACGTAATGTCTATCACTAATAATTTGAAATATTAGTAATTTTCAAATTTTTAGACCCTATATATCACCTTAATGGTTACAATCAACTACACAACCCTTTTTGGTAAAAGCAGTATTTTAATTCTAGGTATACAAAATCTCAATTACTATATAAAACAAGAGCGAATTTAGACAATGTTTATCTAAGCATTCAAAATAGTTTAAACTTTATGTATTTGGTAAGATTGATTTATCAACTGAATAGAATACTGTTGAAATTGAATAAATCTTTAAATTACCTCAGATTTTTTTTAGCCGATGTATCGGGAATCGTCGACAAGGCTGATTTCGTACTGAAAGTGAAAAGAAAAAAGAAATTGAATTATTAATTCACAAAATATAAATTGATCTTGCATCATAATAATAAACCAAATTTTAATTATTGCTAAAAATTTTTAATTTCACAATGAACAAAGTGATGAAAACATGATAATTATTTTTATGTTTACACGCTTGGCTTCAGCGTTGCTGTTTGTCGCATTATTGGTACATTCGAATCAAATGATTTCGATGTTTCTGAAAACACAGGAACGACGAAATATGATATTGGAAATAAAAAAATTCACCTGATAATTAAATCTGAAGTAATTAAATTTCATCGCAACTATGTTGCAACTGTATATAGCATCGTTACCGTTTAATACATGACGTAAAAAAAAATTTCTTTTCCCGTCGCTCAAGTAAAACTATCGAAAATAGAATGCTAAAATCAATACTTTGTATTCGTGAGCCCAATTCTGATTGATCCATAAACAAATTCGTTTCAAACCCTAAAATTTATTTTCTTGAATCAGAAAAAATTTTCTTCAAATGAAATCTTAAAAATTTTAATTTCTCACATTTTGATGGTTCTCGTTCATTGGAACTTCTCGTATCATCCGATTCTTGCGTTGAGGTCACCAATGAAGGTCTTCTAAATGATAACTAGAAACTGGAATATTTATTCTTTAATATACCAAATGTATGTATAAAGATATGCACAAAATGAACGCAACATTAAAAAAATATTCATTAGTTATACCGCTTATTTGCCCTTTACTTCTTGAAATCATGAATCAGGCACGAAATTTGGAAAATCCAAAAGATTATGAAATAATTTATGATATAAATATTACGAAATTAATCAAAGAATTTTGCATAGCAGAAATTTGTAATATTTCCAGACAAATGAATCATTTATCCAAAGCTCAATATAAAAGACTCTTTGTTTTCCTTTTTTTCGATCTGTTATTAAAGCTTATTGTGCACTATTTAGAATGTTGAAATCTGTACTAATTATATATGAAAAATGTTGCAACGATCAAAACTTTTGTGTATATTTAAAATATTAATCAATTCTCATTCTTTGTTTTGATAAATAAATCCTTTGTATAAAATGAATGTGTTATAAGCCATAGCCCATTACAAAGATCAAGGATCATGGATATAAAAAGAAGCTTCTCGTTGTTGATGGGCATATTGTTACGAATGATTGGTTACTCAGTCAAGCAACATCAGCAGTCAGTCAACTCACTTGATAGTTGGAGTATTCTACTTAGCTCACTTGACAGTTAGAGTTTAATCACACTTAGCCATATCACTATTACAATCAACCGGTCAACTTCATTCTGCGATATTATCTGATTTTATTTCATCTTATACTATAGACTAAGAAATTAATTCCATCTGTCAAACAATGGAACCTTACTCAATATAACAACCATGTATACATGATAGAAAAAAACTTTTTCGACATGAAGTGCGAAAAATTCCTTTTCTTAATTAAAAGTAAAAATGAATAAACCGTTTTATTTGACTTCGTTTAATAGAACTAAGCGATTTTTCGTGTCCTGAAACAGTAGAAAAACGATAATTTAAAGGATAAAGCATGAAGCCAAGTTAAAATCGTTTGGTTGAATTCAGATTTTTAAACAAAAATATAACATGGGAGAATATTTGCACTGACAAGAATTACGAATGTAGATATCCAATATATTAGATTCAAATTTTCTAAATTCGCATAATAAATTAAATAAAAAAATAATAGAAAATTGTTATTTTTATTTTTAAAAGAAATCAGATTCTATTGTGATAAATTTAAAAAAAAACTAAGGCTAAGAGATATTAACAAAGAATTTTCTTAACAAAATATTTGATCTACCGTAACATAATTATAGACATCATATAATATATCATAAATGAAGTAATATATCGTAAATGCCTTGAAATATCCAAATTATTTCGCCGAATTCAATTATTCATCCATGTAGACATATATGTTCACATAGATGAACATTGATGAGGAAATCATTATTTAAAAACTTAAAAAAAAAAAGGAATATTTTTCCTTCCATACCAGGCCGTGTTTGCATCGGAAATCTTTCGAAACGTGATCGAATTGCTTTTGATGTTATTTTAGATGTTGCGTACATTTTTTATTAGTTTCTAATAATGCTTCCTACAACATTAATCACTGAGAGACCATACAATAACTATAGGATTTGATGATGAAGTAATATAATTTTTTATAAATCCTACTTTCTATTCTCTCATAAATATAATTTAAAAGTTTCGTTTGATAAGTTATGTAAGTAACGTTTTTTTTTTATGCCAATAATTTTTTTATCTTCTCAGTTCATATATTTTTCTTTTTTTTTTGTTTTCTTTAATCATTCTTTGTTTTTGATTCTTTGATTTCCACATACTTTCAAAATATTTAATTGGAATTTAATTGGAATCTTTAGTTCGAGATAAAGACAAAGCAATAAAGATTCTGATTAAAAATATGACGTAAATCTCTGCAGTTTGAATTATTAAATTCATATTTGTTGAATATTTACTTAATAAGCTTGTAAAGTTTCTCAATACTCATTCGTTAATTTTAAAAATTGCTGTTTAATAAATCGCAGCTTATTTTCATTTCTCGAACCTTAAATATAATTCCTTCCTATGAGATATATATTTGTTTCATTGAATAACAAAATAAAAATCATGAAGAAACCGATATTAAAAGTACTTTTGATCTCGGCGATTGTGAAACAATGTTTTCGTCATTTCCATTTGTTGAACGTGGTTGATTTGATATGATACTAGGTGTTGGAGGTAGTAGTCCGAATCTTCGTTTCTGAGATAATAAACGATCTTTTTCGGAAACGGTATAGAATTTTTTCTTTTCGGCTCTAAATGAAATTCTGCTGAACAAAACATAGATTCTTTGGTTCGCGCTTATTAACGAAAGGATTTTTATTAAACTTTTGTATACTTGAAACATTTTTGATGATAAAATTTTCGTTGAACGGATATCGGTAAATTTTTCCGGAATCTCACTGGAACGCTGTTGTCTACCTTTCTCTAAGTTAAATGTTTTCAACGCTTTTCTGTAATTTTTGTCTACCAGCTTAGAAAGACATGACTCCATTAGATCGTTAAATGATTTTTTTCGACGTTTCCATAGGATGATTCTATGGTACCGAAAAGTTGAGATGATTCATTAGATTTGAAAGTCTGGTCGCGGGATATGAAACCAGTTGACGGTGCTTCTTCTGTGCTCCTCGATACATTCCTTCAAATTCAACAATTCAGAAGCATAAGTATTGTACCGAACTTATGAGGAATAAGCTCCTAAAACTTCAAACAAATTTATGAAATAGTAATGCATGTTATTAGATCCAGAAGATGATGGTTTTGAAATTCATATAAGAACAAGATGTTCTGTTAAAATCTCATCTCCTGAAGATTTGCAGCAGTATTTATCGCTTCATAAAGGATAAAATTTTAAATGCTTGATAATGTATCCTTTAAACAGGAATTCTTTGGTGAAATTCTGAATTCATATCACTTCTAATAATATTTCAGTATTGTAATTTTAACAAAGAAATTCACTTACTTGTCTTCATCCATCGAAGAATCGCTTTCATAAGTGGAATCGGAAGAAGAAAATCCTATGCAAGATTGTAATTAATGACTAAAATTTTGATCATTTCTTAAACTAAGATTATTGTCATGTGTGACTTATTAAATAAGATAATTAGCATTTCTAATTACTGCATTATGTTTATTTCCTTACATTTACGATGGCATGATTTTTGAGCTACAACCTTTTTGCAAAAAATCTTATAAAAGTAACCTTCCGGAGGTACTGCAGTAATTATTTGGTCCTCTTGAGGACTATCGAGAAAAAGTTTGTGTTTCCTTTTTCTTCTCGGTGAACGAGGTGGCGTTGGAGGATATGATATTGGTGAATAAAAAATAGGTTGAAATCTGGTAGATGAGCGAATATTTTTTTCATCATTGGACTGGAAGTATAACGATAAATTCGTTGAATTTTAGAGCTTGAATCTATTGTTTCGCTCAATACTGGCTTCTTTGTTGGGAAGAAAAAAATTCATCTGATCGTTTTCGCTCATCTTCTATGAAATTCGGTTTTTTAGCTGTAACAATTGATCGGGCTGTTAATAATTCCGCTTCCACTGGTGATTTACTTGCTAAAAAAGATTAAAGGAACTAATTTTTATGCTTTATTTCAAAAAAAAAAAGAGAAAAAAACTTAATCTAATAAAATTCTTAAGCAATAAAAATAAATTTTAAAATGATTAATGATATATTTCTATTTCGACGTAATCTTATCTTATTCCTTTCATTTTTGAATCTTTGAATCACATCCCTTAAATCTTCGAGATTATCCAAAATTTTGATAATCCTATTGATTTTCGTCAAAATGAGAAAAAAAAAGGATCATTTTGATCAGTATTTTTACACTAAAATCTTATTGATTTTTGAGCAATGCTGAAAATTACAATACTCACCTCCTTCTTGAAGTTTCACTTGTGCCGAACTAAACGATATCCCTGTATGTACAGAATCAGAATGAGCTTCTGAAGATAAAAATTGTTCAAAATTTGCCCTCAATTTATCCAACATATAATTAATGTAATAAAAATGAATATTTAAATTAGAATCTATGAAATATATATATATATATATAGTAGTTAGCTGTTGTTAATATTGAATATAAAAAAATCTCACGTAAAGCGTAATCAGAATATAAAGAAAAAATCTCACGTAAAGCGTAATCATCGTTTTTGGAATCTTTCATTTTTGAAACGTTATGCAATGAACGAGCGGTAGATAATTCAGCGTTAAGGAAAGTTTCGGTAGGTGTTTCGCTAACTAGGATTATACTTTTTCAATATTTTTAAATTAATTACTTTTTTTTTATATTTAATATTAATATTAAAATTCGATAGAAAGATATTAAAAGTTGCCATTTAAAAATTAAAGAAAACAAAATAATATAGTATGATTTGTACAATTGCTAAAAATTTCCTTCTTTTAGTTTCTTTTCAAATTGTTTAGACTTAAAATTTTTAAAATTATATGCAATAAAATTCTTGAATTAATTTTAATAATAAGAGACATAAAATATATCTCAATAAAAATCGTTAATTAAATGATTGCTTGTATTTGCAACAAAGGAATTCAACTTCATTAAGTAGTAAATAACCTTTAGATTTATGATGCTTTCTTTTTGAAATTGTCCCGATTTTAGTCTTGTCAAATTTTCTATTAAATAAATTTGTGATTTTCAACTTTACGATCATCTATTGATACTTTTTTAAAGTATCAACAAATGATAACAAAATACTAATACATTCATCTAAAACCTTTATTTTCACCATTCATCTAATAAAATAAATTTCTCCTGGGTAGAACTACTGCATATTCGTGATCACATGATCTGCTTAAATTGATCATTAATTGATATTAATTTAATTATTTTTCAATGAGAACATTTATTCCGTTTTAACCGATAAACAATTTAAACTATTTTCTCGGATCAATAAGATTTCTGGAAATTTCATTGTTTCTGAAGCAATTAAGGAAAATATGAGAAATAAAATTGCCTAGCGATATTTAAAACTTAAATTATACCTATTAATCGGTGCTGCATGTCGAATAATTTGAAATTTGTCAAATTTTTTTATAATTCTACGATCTAAAAAAAAAAATATTTATGCATAATTAAATTTCAAACCATCTTTCATCAATAAATATAAATATTATTTTATTTATAATTAAGAAACAACTAGTGCAATTTTACCACAAATTCATTATTATTATTAGTATTATTATTACAAGGAAGAATAAGGATTGAAAATTAAGACAATATTTGATATTGACACAACTTCAAGAATGATCAGGCAGGAAAAGATTGATCAATTAATTATTCATTAACATTTTTCATGATTTAAAATGTATTTATTTTTTCGAATTTTTCCTATTTTTTTCTTTAAATAAAAGATTACCTTCATTACTTATCTCAGATGAACTTTTAGCTGTTCTTAAAATTTCTTCTATTTTACCATTTTTATGAATTGATTCTGCCGGTTCAGCTGAACTACTACTCAGCGCTGTTAAATCTGTTTTTACTGATGGCTCTTGTAGCACCAACATTTTTCGTCTTTCTCCGATATTTGAAGTTCTACAATTTTTGTTGATAATTATTTACAAATCAGTAAAATATCAATGTTTATTTTATAGATCAATAAAATTTTTCAATCTTTAATTCAAGTCTTTCGTCATTTTAACAGCTCATTTTTCATTTTAATTAATAATTAGCAATTTAATTGTTTTTCGGATTTGATAAACAGAAGCCAAAGGTTTTGAAAAAAAGTTGATAGTATTAATAGTGCTCCAACTTGCAAATATGGAAGATTATTATAGTATTGAAATAATTCGAATGATAAGAAATATAAATAAACATTGATATCCATCATATGGTTGATATCTCATTTATTCAAATTAAAATCGCTAAAGGACTTAATTTACAGGAAATTATTTAAAACTCTATTAATTTATTTTCCGTTGAAATTTTGAAAGATTCGAAGAAGAAAACATCTAATACTAACGATTCGGTACTTGCTGTATGGATACTTTTGTCGGTCACATAATTTCGTTCTTCGCTTAATGTAAAATCATGCATCTATAAAAATATATTAATTCATCACAGTGATTGTTATCATTTCTATTGTTTACATTTTCAGAAATAATTGCTTTTTTTTATTCCTAATAGTTGCAATAAATTTGGAAAGAAATTTCATCACTTAGAATTACTTAAATTCTTATTTGATTCTATATAATGATGATGAATTTCTAGATTTGATAATGTCAGAAGTCTTAATAATAAAATTATCAATTCTAAATTAAATAATTTCCATAAGACATATAAACACACTTTGTTATTTAATTTATGATAATTCTAATTTAATTAGAGATATATTATAGATAATAATGCTAATAAAATGTAATTAAATAAGTTTATGGTTGATATAATTTCCATAATAATTCATACTTGTTTTTGGAAGAAAGGTTTAATTTCAATTAAACGTTTGATAAGCATCACATTATAGCCTACAAGAATATCCTCTTGATAATTAATCGGTATTTTTTGCTTTTCATTTTTCGGTAATATTGATTCTTTCCGAAGAAATGGTATAACTGTCTATAAAAAGTTATGCATAATTAATTAATTAATGAAAAGTGCATATTCGAAGATAACGATAAACAAATTCAGAGGTAAAAGTCAAGATCTAAGTTCAAATTACATCTTAATTAATTGCAAATGGAATTAATCAAAGAAAAATCCTAATAAATCTTGATATATCTTAGATTTAAGCAAAATCATTGATTAAATTTAAAGCAAATCCTTTCAGCGAGCAATGACAACTAAATATGATTAATAAACTTAATCAAGTTGATAATCTAACAAAAAATGTTTGAAATTTTTTTTAAAAAAAAATTTCGTAAAGCAATTATTTCTGGTTTCGTTCCAATAAGTTTTACCATTCAATCATCTCAACTATTGTACGATGAGAGATATAATATTGATGGAAAATATTTGATATAAAAACTGTACGAAGAAGGTAATCTAAGCGATTCATCTTCAACTGACTATTTTTTTATTCTGAAATTTCAAAATAGAAAATAGTAACGAACAATTTCAGGTTTTGCAGTGCTTCCATCGGCACGTAGCTCAATTTCTTCGTAAATTTTGTAATTACCCTTAGTATCATGTACTGTATTCTGAAATGCTGTAATTATCAACGGCCCAATCAAATTGAAGACAGGCGTTTTAAGAAGGATAGCTTCCGATTTTGATTTCCGATGACCTGGTTTCGTTTCTTCTGAAATAAAAATTATAATTCATTTTTACAAATTTCATATAAAACACTTCTGAACTTTGTTGTTAGATAGTTTTGAAAAACATTTGTAAACCTTGTCATATGGTCTTGAAACAAAGTTTATCAACAAATTTATGAATTAAATAAATAATTCAATATTTCTAGTAATAAATTAATAAGGCTAACAATCAACGATAAGGCTCAATTAACAAATTAATGGTTTTCCAAATCTTTAATAAATTAATAGCTTGCAATTGTTTCTTCAAGATTCTCTGATAAAGATGTGGCGTCAATTGACAATTATAGTATTTAATTATAATTTTGGACTGGAAAAGAAATAATTGTATAAAATAAAAATTAAAAATAGAATTTCTATAGACACGGCAATAATCAGTACATTTTTAAAAAATGAATCACCTGATGATAGCAAATGAACATTGATATGATTAATTAGGCGGATTAAAGGTACAAAAGATTGCTAATCTAATGTGAAAGCGTAAGTTTAATTGAAATAAAGAATAGACTAGAATGAAGAGTTTATAGTTAGTATTGTGAATATTTTTGATTAATTGGTCTTTGTTGATCATTGAAAATATGAAATTTAAGAATGGTAAACACACACTTTCATTTTCTATTTATCAAAAAGTTTTTTAAAATTAATCGTTTAATAGAGCATATAGACAAGTTGCTAAAGAGAGAGTTGATAAAGAATCGAATATAGTACGAAATGAGAAACGAACGCTTTTCTTGGATCAATCCATCGCTATCAAATTTTGTCACTTCTTTAGTATTCATAGCAACTTGTGGTGATTCGATTTTCGATCGTTCTAGTTCGATTTTTCGATCAATCCGTACATAATTACAACCAACTCGAACCGACTGTACCGTTATCGGAGTATTTTTTGTAATCTAAAAAGTCTCATCTCAGAAATTTACAAATTTATTTTTTGAAACAAATTGTAAAAATAATATAAATAAAAAGAGATACCAAACTTACTATAGTTTTACTATGTTATTTTAGAAATGATCAAAAATCTTCAGTCGCTTAAATTCTATTACGGTAATTACATTCTTTAAAACCAATAAAATAGCTAGAATCATTCGAATGATATTATTAGCTGTATAATTCCCAATTATTATATAAGCCTTTTCAGAAGAAAGAGTCAATCATTTAAACTGTTTTGTAGTTTAAATTGATTATGTTGACCTAATACATATAGTTTTCGATTAATTTAACATATATAGTTTATCGTAGCCACCTAAATAAGAAATATTTAAGATGACGGTACAATATTTACCGTAGGAGATTCCAAAATTTTAGGGTTAATGCTGATCAATTCTTTGTTTGGATATTTTACACCTGAACCATACAGCTCCAATATTTCATCAATAAATAATTTATCCATTGATCGCCCATCAATTTTTTGTATTGTTTGAACTCTTACTGGACCTGAAATTATAAATTACATTATTGATAAGTCTGTTTCATTAAACTGAATCAGTATTATCTTGTCTTAATTATAGTATCTAATTAGACTGAAAATTAGAATAATTGAGAAAGTAAATGAAGAAATCATCGTAGCATTCAATTTTTCAATTTTCACAAATTATTAATAAGCAAATTTATGCAAAATTTCTTCCAAAAGTTTCTTACCAAAGATAAATACATAGGGTGCGCTAGTAGATGATGAACTTATCTGTGGCTCGATATTTCCTGAACTCTATAAATAATATTATCATTATTATTATCATACTTATCAGTATTCTTTAATTTCCCTCATATCTTCATCTAATCATATATTCTTTTTCGAACAAATAAAATTTAAACTTAAATAATTTGCTAAAATTTACGATTTATTTTTCATTTAAGATTGTTACATACAAACTGATAATTATTTCATTAAGAAAAAAAAAAAAAAAAAGAGAATCACAAGGAACTATGCAATACTTTTAAGCGTTGCATTGAACTTTGCACAAATTCTCGATTTGTTCCTATCATTGATTCTAAAATTGAGTATCGAATTTTTTGAGACAGAATTTGTTGAATCAAAATAAATGATCAATTTTTTTTTTTTTTTTTTTGTTTTACTTAGTTTTAAATAGTTTTTTCTTAATTTCTCTTTTTCCTGTCATTTTCTAATGGTATCATTTTTTTCAATCAATTAATTTTTTTTTTTTAAGATAAATTTTAAAAAGAAAAAAGAAAGGAGCAAATATTGGACAAAAAAAAAAAAAAATGAAAATTTATTTTCAAAAACTTTGCACCAGCACTAAAACCACGAGTGATAGAAGCTGCTGTTCGCTGAAATTTTTCCGCTATTGGTGTAATTGATTTAACAATTTGAGTTCTGAAAGAGCGGAAGAAATGAGAAGAAATTTGAGGAAAATATTTTTTCTTCAAAATTGATAAATCACAATTCGAAATTTAATAATACAATTTGGAATTTGATAATTTGAATAAAAGAATGGATAAATTACAATTTGAAATTTAATAATCAAATTTTAGCAAAATTCGCAGTTTTAGCAAAAATTCGCAGCTAATAGATAATATTTAGAAATTCTCCAGAATTATACAATTTACTCCAACATGTTTAGCATAACAGTCTTCAAGAGGATAACTCATCCATGATACATTTAATATACCTTTAGATTTTTTTTTTTCTAATCTAACCATTTAAACTGTTTAATATTTTCAACTATTCAAATAGTTGAAAGTTTTTTTAATAAAATATTTTTGTCGTTTAAAATATATTCGTTTCTGATTCGATGCAAAAATAATGAAAATATTTATGTTAAATTTAACATTAGAAAAATTATTATTTTAATAATTCCTTTAAACATAAACTTCTTATAATTATAATTATTTGATGGCAAAATATTTTAATGAAAGATAACATTTAAGAAGAATTTTATACTTTATTAAGTAATTTCTCAAAAAAAAAAAAAAGAAAAAATTTCAAACAATACATTACCTTTCGATATTATCATTCGGATGATGCTTCGAAATTCTTAAATTATGTGGATTATTCATCAGTAATCTTAACACTCCTTCTATATTATCCATTGAATTACCCACCTGAACATTCCTCTTTTTCTTCGCTATCCAAACTTTTCAATTTGACTAGTATTAATTTTAAAAGAAAAAAAAAGAATTCGATTTAAATTTATAAAAAAAAAAAATGAAATTATAAATTTATCCTTGACTTATTTATTTACATCAATCTCTGTGTTGTAGTAGAATAGATTATTTGGAATTTGTCATTTCAAATATTTCATTTATTGGTGTAAAAATATGTAATTTTATCAATTATTTTTCAAAATTAAATAACTTTAAGAAAGAAAAAAATTAGTTGGCAATTTCCTTTTTTTCTTGAAATTTATAAAAGTTCAAAATGGCTAATGAAATTTCCAATTATATCCGATAGATTAAAAAAATTAATAGATAATAATAATCAGTACTTAAAATTATTCATCCCTTCTTTATCAGTCAATTTTTCAGGGAAAATAATTAATTAAGAAATAAGAGCAAATTTAATTAGAAGATAAAAGATAGAATAATCTTGAGTAGCTTCTGGAAAAAATTATACAAAAATATTATTGAGAAATTTTGGTTAAAGGTTAAAATGAAAAGGGCAAAAATATTGCATTCTTGAATTAAATGATAAATAATTAAGAAAAATATGAAATTATACTCATTCCATCCTTTTTCTCCTATTTCCTTTAATTAATCGTTTGTAGTTTTCTATAAAAATTATTTTTCTTTTTACTTTATAATTTTAAAAAAAATGACAGCGCACCATTCTCGATTCTTTTTATCATTATTACCGATGGATGGATGACTGTTTTCAGCAATGAATAATATGCAGAAAAAAAACGTAAATACAATCTTACAAGATAATCAGATGCAGTAAATGCATCGATAGCAGAAACAACTTGAGAACTTTGACTAAGATCATCTTTATTCGCCGAATATTGCTTCCGATCCATTTATACGAAAACTGGAAAACTTGATTAATCCAGTTGATTGAAATGATATTATCACTGGAGTAGTATCACATATACCTTAGCGAAGAAATTGAATCATTCAAATGCCCCGACTTGAAATTTCAGAAGATCAATGAAGATGCGGAAACACTGCTAATTCTTATCACTTTTTTTTTCAATCCTGATCATTTTGGTTTAGTTTACAAAGTACTTGAACTTTAAGCTAGTCGAACAAAAATACTCTGCACAAATTTTCACATTTTTTCTGTTCGAAAATTTCAATCGCTAATCAAAATATCAACAATCTACTGCAATTCCTAGAATTATAATTTTGGACTTTTTCAATTTATCAGATTATGATCCCTCTGATCATTAGAGCATATCTCGCTCGTCAAATTACTCCTACTGGCATTTTAAACACGTGTTAAAAATGCGCGATTAATACTAATTTCAGACTCATGCTTATTCAAGCCAGCTACACGATGAAAATATTTCCCAATATTAATTCCTTAACATCTTCCGGAAATTTGTTTATAATTAAATTCTCAAATGAGCACATCAAGCCTAGGCTAAAATCCCTGCATTATCCCTTAGATTTATATGATTGTTCGTGATAATCACAAATAATTTATGCACTTCAGAGGGATTGATTCACTTCGTGTTAAATAGATGGTGAAATAATTCACAAATCGACCGCGCTCAATGAAAGAAGCCAATAGCAACGATGCACACCAAAAATAATAGACAATGAGCATCACACCAAAATTCCTTGGCATTTATTGAAATCAAATACAGCCAAATGCTTACATTCATGGATCAAGAAACATTTGAAAATTAAATCTAAACAAATCACCTCTTACTATAGGCACAAAACTATGATCAGCAGCTACCCATCTCACTATTCAAACGCTATAGCACAACGCTTAATTAATATATGCAAGGACAAATTCACGTTCAAAGAATATTAGTCGAAAGTTGAAAGAACGTGAACTATTCGGTTTTTAAAGATACTTCACATCAGTCAAATTCTTTCATGTCTACAATGAAACATATACCTTTCCATTAAATTGAAGCGATCATGATAAGCCTATATATTCTTAGAGCATATACCGACTTTTTCCAAATGCATAACTCAGAATCATACCAATCAAATATTCAGAGTAATATGATTAAGAAAAAATTCTTCCCACACATACACACAAAGATTCAATTCCATAAAATTTTTAAGGTCTAATACACCAATATCGGCTCAAATTGTATGCAGTGTTCAATTCAAAACGAAATAGTATCCATTGAGAAATACAAAGAAAATACTTTACTGGACACTTTTTTTAAAGTGTTAAAACGATCGATCGATATAAAGAACATGATGAAAAAATTAAAACTTCTCGTAAAATTGTGATAGTAACAGCACAAAAAATCGACATACGGACATGCACATGCGCACACATTCACACGTTATACGCATTATCTGCTACATTATGTCGATTGCAGTATTTGCGGAAGTCTTGCCTACCATTTTTTCTAGTTCCTTTTTCTTTATTTAGTTGAAAAGACATAAAGTTAAAATGACAGAGTTAAAATGACCAAAATCCTAGTGATACATGATGAAAATCTATAAGAAGAAAGGCCGAGATGGGAAAAGGATGAGGAAAATATATCTCGATAAGAACGTCCATACGCTCACATCCACACACACCGCGAGACACAACAAAACAAATCAAATTATGCACACAAGTTTTGCGCGATTCGCCTGAGATCACAAAAAAAAGGATGAAAGTGCCATATAGAAACTGGACCAAACTTAATCAAAGAATATTGGTACGGTTAATTACATGACTTTCCACAGAAACATCAAATAGTCGACATAGGAAAGAGAGACAAAGGACACCGAAACTGTTTAAATGACATGTTTCGTTTGTCGCTCTTGATGCTTGAAGGAGCCTATTGCTTGTTTTTGTATGCAGCTATTTCCTTTCGTACCTTTTCTTATCCTCTTCTGCTCGTTTCTCCCATTGCTGAAATTCGTGTTTTTGCAAATTATATTATTAGTCGAACTCATCTAATTATGAAGAAGCAACATTAAAAAAAAAAAGCAAAATTCATCATCATTCATTCATTACTTATGCTAATGTGGATTGTAAGATTCAAAATATCACTGTTAACTCTGAAAGATTTAGAAATAAAAACTAAAACATAACACAAAGTTTATAAATTGGTCACATCCAGAATTCATGGTAGCAAAGATGTGATATATCATCAACGAGTATGAAAATGTTGACTGAAGGCATAATTTCCTTGATCTAAGTATTGCAAATAATTACTTGATAGATAAGGTTCAAATATTCAAAAGAAATACTGACATTATATCAGATCTAATCTTTGTTGCAGCAATAAAATGTGCGCATCCGACTATTCATCCATCTAAATCAAAACATCTTGCTAAACGATACAAATGCTTGTTACACCACAAACGTGTTACATTTCTCTCGAATGAAGTCTTCTTTTATTTACTAGACATGCTTTATTAAACGGTATTGTTGTTTGACCAACATTCACAATTACGTATTTTTCTTCCTGTCATTTAAATAAGAAACTAACAGATTTGTCTGTCATCGCTGCCCATTCAATACCCGCAGCTTTGGCAACATCACCCACGCTCATACCCGGCTTCTTGATCCGATCACGATTCTCGTTCATCCAAATGAAAAAAGCTGACATTGCACGTTTCGGAGCATTTGGATCTTTCATCTTCTTAACTGCTTTTGGTTTCTTACCATCGACAGTTGCTTTTCCCATATCTTCTGCTGCTTTCAAAATATTATAGTGGCAATCAATAACGAAATACCAATTAAAACTGCAACAAATATTATTCCACCAATAATATGGATGATAATACGATACGAAACACTGCCGCCAACGAGAACAAAGATCACAATGCAGTTGATCCATAACAACAAAGATGGCAGTAAATCAACTCATTTTTTTGAATCATAATAATACCCCATACTTAAAAATTTTCACTTATCTCTCTCCAGCTTCCCTTACATTTCTTGATAAGATGGCTGAATACAATGAAGTATCGCGACATAATATGGTTACATACGGACAAATGCAAAAACAGTCAACGCGTACAGAGCACAACATATGAGAGATCATAAAGTGATTCACTTTTATTCGCCATATAAATACATATTAAATCTCGGAAAGCAAACAAAAATTAATCGAACGAGAAAAAAATGCGAAAAACACGGTGTGGATGATGCGTAACTGAAAACTTTATTAATATACTATATATAATTCCTTCTAAATCACAGTTCCACATTACTACCTCACATCAATACCTACTAATAGTTATATCATAATCATAAAATTCAACTATCAAAAAAAATGGTTGAGTCTTTTCGGTGAGGTTTTAATTTCATGAAAGAAACGCTCACAATGTCAATCATTTCTTTAATTCATCTTTTCCTCGCATTTATCATCACTTCAGGAATTTTGATTTGAATCGACCCAAAATTGCTCTCCTCAAAACGAAAATGAGCATATATTGCGAAATCAATCAATCTAATCAAAAAAAAATGAGAATCAAAATAAAAATTGAGAAAAAAATGAAAATAATTTGAATTAAGATATAAGAAATCAAATAAGAATGAAAGTAAGTACTACAAAAAAATTATGTTTAAAGAGAGTAACAGTTATAATAAGAATAGTGTTGTTGATAATTTAGCTTAGACTGGAAATGAATTGAATGGAATCGAATGGAATGAAATGAAATGAAATGAAATAGAATGGAATGGAATGGAATGGCATGGCATGGCATGGCATGGCATGAACTTACCACCATCACAATGCCATCCTCCTGTGAAACGAATTGCACATAGCATAGATATACATACACACACACACACTCACATACACACATACATACATATACACATGCATATACATATACAAACACCACATATACATACACATACACATACACACACATATACATGTACATATACATATACACACACACATATACATAAACACATGCAGACTATATATCTATACATATAAACATATACATACACAGCTCAACTATTCGCCATTGCTATTGTCGTCCATTCCTGCCTCCCTCAGTCCTCTCTCAAGTCCCTCCAAATATTCCTCTTCCTCCTTTTCCTCCTTCTCCTCTTTCTTGCCCTGTTCCGCTGTTGCCGCAGCCTTCGACACCGTCGCCCTTATGCTCCGAAGACAAGCAAAGCCGACTGCGACAATCCCAACTGCGACAGCAGCATCAGCAGCGGTAGTAGCAGTAGCAGCAACCAACATATACACATATATCTTCAAAAAGGAAGGCAAAAATCGTTCGTACCTTCTCCTTTCGCTCGCTTTCCGTATCGTTTACTCCCTCCCTTTCTTTCTTCCCTCTTCTATTTCTTAGTAACTAATATCCTATATATACGTGTGTATGTGTCTCTGCATACGTCTATCTCTCTGTCTATACAATGATGATGTATACTTCAATGATAGGTACTTCTACTGACAGCACAAAGTGCCCCAGCATTTGCTGCTCCTTTACTTATTACCCTCTGTTGCCACATATAAATATTATATAAATATATATACACACATACCACACATACACACACACACATACATACATACACACACAAAAACATATACACACGATAATCCATTGCCATAAACTGCACCATATGACATGTACTAAAGCTATTTAACTGAGACACGTATACATACGTACACATAAACATACACATACACATACACACACACACATACACAGACACACACACACATACAAATACTAAAGATTTGCACGAATCCAAGAAGGGAATTGACGTAGAAATAGACTTGCCATGAACGGACCGGCACGTATATACCCAACGCTCACTATATAAATTTTGATTCCACAATGATTTTCACAACTTTGAGATGTGACAGACGACACATACACATACACACATACATACATACACACACACACACACACATACTTCATTGTATTTCATCGTAGATTCCTCTCTTTAGAATTTATAGACAGACGGATGCACAGACCCATAAAACTCACACACATATACATAAACACTTTGTTAAAGGGACTCATATATGATCATTGGCGATATATATATTTGCACATATACATATATATGTATAAACAATCTCATAAATGCAAACTTATATATGATTACCGACACATACAAATATAAATTAACATATACAACAAGCATATATGCCTATATATACAATTATACACACACACACACACACACACACACACGCACAAGCACGCATGTACACAAACACACACAAACATATATATATATATTTATTCCTTTATACATATACTTAATAGATGCAAGCATATGCGTGGATATATATATATACCTATACACATACATACATACATACATACATACATACATACATACACTCATACATACATACAACATACCTAAACGTATCATATCCACGCACCACACAGAAAGTTATGTAGGAAAGAAGCAACGATGAGGAAAGATATATTACGAAAGGATGGATGGAAGTGAAAGAAGGAATGAAAAAGTGGGCAATGGGCGGAGGGGTTAATTTTGGCGCGAAACAGCTGATTAATAGTAATGAGGGACCATCGCTGATAGAATATTCTAGAATGAATGTATTTATGTCATATTAATTGATGAAATGAGATGGTCCCTTTCTTATCTCTTAAACTTATTATCATAAATCATCCAATGATAAGGAAAGCACAACAAAAAATTTTGCCACATTTCACATATTCGAAAAGTTGTTCAAATTGCAGAGAATATTTTGCAGCTTAAAGCCTATTATTGCTAAAATTGCAATGAAATTGCTCGAAATTATTTAAATTTCTCCAAAAATTCTTTTCTCTTCCGTTTTCAATAAATTTTAAATTGTTTATGTTTGTAATCACTTACACTGATCATTTTATGAATTATCAATAAATTGATACAAAGGTTAAAAAGTCATATTGCGGCTACAATTTTTCGTATTCAAAAGGATCATTGTTAGATTTTATTTAAGAAATAGCAAGGAACGAGAAGCGAAATAGGAGTACTCCGTGTTTTCCAATTTATAGCTACAATCTTTTCAAGTATGAAATTTTATATACTGACCAGGGATAAAATTTTCTCGAGAGTCTTTTTTATTATAATAATTATCTATTACCTTTTTCCGTTCTTCGAGATTGCTAATGCACGGGAATTTCAATGTATACATCGTTTTGGATGAGGGATTATATTTCCTTTGAAGTCTAACATCGAGAATATTGATTATCACAAAGAGAATAGAAGAGGATAAGAGCGAATCAAATTAAACTTATCATTAGTTATAAGGCAATGTTTTTAACCAAATGGGGATGAAATAATAATATAATTTCATTTCATCTACTTGTTAATTTTTATTTTAAACATAAATATAAAGGTCATTTCATCATTTCCTCTTCATATCCTCAAATCAATAAAAGGTTAAATGAATTAGCACAAGTAAATAAATATATGTATGGCATATATTTAGTTATATTTAGCAATTTTATTAATTATTTTTAATCAACAAAGATTATATTATTAAATATGTTGAAGCGTTTTTTTATTAAACATTTCTTTTTTACAGTACGGTGTTGAAGACGAATTTTCTACGTGATATATGCCAAATGATCGATTTGATCGAGAATAATGCAATAATAATAATTTTTAATCTTATATGGTTATTATTGGAGAAGAGATGGATGATAGGGATAATTTAGTAATTAATAAAATTTATATGAAGCACAAGTGGCAATCGTGGCTACGTTTGATACTTTTCATTGTTCTCGTTATTGCTATACCGCTGGGTTATTTTATTGCTGAAAAATCCTTTAATTATGCTGCTAATTATGGTATGTTATAAAATGCAAACATATTTTTTTCAAGTTGCTTCCGAAGCTTTAATTGATGGTTCATAGTGGTTTACTTTCTATCATTAATGAAATAGTTTAGAAAATGTTGTAGTAACTTCAGAATCGAACTTTCACTTTGTTATGGCATTGTATGAAAGGTGATTGCTGATCTAATATTCCCGATAATCGCTTGAATAATAGCCTTCTAAAATCGTCTGTTGAAAAAATTGAAGAATTTAATAAACTGTTAATATAATTTTCAAACGATCTTTCTGTTAGATTTTTGATATTTTAAGTAAAGTGGATATTTTGATAAAATTTATCTTGTCTTCAGGCTTATAATTTTTAGGTTACTATTCTTCGGCAAGTATTAGTCTTCCACGATACAGCCTTGATCAGATGCGTGAATTTGCATTCAAAAATAGCATTGCCACTGACTATAAACCATCATTTTATACTCGCTGGAATCTTTCGTTCAACAAAATTCTGGATGATCCCGATAACGGGTAATTTTCGTATCTCTCTTTTTTTAAATAAACATTGTTAATGCCGTCAGAACAACGAATTTATAAGGGTTTTCCGATTGTCGTATATTACTATACTATTATCCACTGAAGTTGGATCTGCACAAATTTTCTGCTCAGACGCTTTTCAACATTCTGTTTATTCTGCTCGATAGTTGATAATTAATCATACTTCCATGTCATTAGTGATTTTTCAGATTTAATATGAGCGATAACGATGTGATCGTATTCTTGCATATTCAAAAAACAGCAGGCACAAGTTTTGAACGGTTTCTTGTCAAACATCTGAATGTTTCAGCACCTTGTATTTGTCGTATGGGAAAGAAGCGATGTACTTGCATGAGTCCCGGTTCCAAAAAAAGGTTTTTTTCGTAGTGTTTCTGCAACAGTTTTTCTAATCAAATAAGCAAATGATTTCTTTAATTTGCATATATTTCCTAATTTAAAATACCTTCAAGATATGGTTATTTTCTCGCTATTCTACTGGCTGGATCTGTGGATTACATGCCGATTTCACTGAACTATTCATTTCTGGCTGTGTGGATAATGCTTTGGATAAAAAGAAGGTATGTAAAAGTGATTGCTTTGAATATAAAAGAAATTTCATGCTTTTTAACGATTATCGTGTAAAACGTAATTAATTTATAGGTTTCCATCGTAAGAGGCGATATTTTTATACGTCTTTTTTCGTGAACCAGTAGCACGTTTTATCTCCGAATATCGTCATGTAGAACGAGGCGCTACATGGTTAGCGGCTAGACATATATGTAATGGTCGGCCGCCAACACCCGAACAGTTACCAATGTGCTTTGATCCAGAAATTGGATGGGATGGTGTGTCATTGGATGAATTTCTTGCTTGTCCATATAATCTTGCTTTTAATAGGTATATTCGTTCGGCAGTTTTTGTGAAGATGTTAATTTCATTTATAACAATGAACTGCGTGAAATTAACTTCATTTGCATATTTAGTGATTATATGTTTAATATACTCTATGTGTACTCATAGAAAGAATAGTAATTCATATCCATTTTCAAAACTGCGTAAAATTGCAAGAATACGAGGAATTCGATGAGTATAAGTAAAACAGCTGAGACCGACGTACTAATTCAGAATTATATTATTTCTTGAATTGTAAATTTCTACAGTTGTTTTGATGTTGTGAAATACAATGATTTACGATTAGCATTAATTAATTTACATACACGAATTCCAAGATCAAAGATCAGAACTCGGAGGTGAAAAATATTGTTTACAACATATGCTGTAACAGATGATAAATAGACACAATAGCAAAAATGGATTTGTTTATTTATATGTTTCGCAGATAGCATATGCACATTTAATTTGTTATAGGCAAACTCGAATGTTGGCTGATCTAACACTGATCAATTGTTATGACACACGAACAACAGATGTAGCAACCAGGGAAAAGATTATGTTAGAAAGTGCAAAAGCTAATCTAAAAAATTTAGCCTTTTTGGTCTTAAAGAATATATGGCTGAAAGTCAGTGGATGTTTGAACATCTTTTTCGCTTAAGGTACGTTTTGAATAAAAGTAAAAACGTGTTAAAAAGAAATGTCCAAAGATTTTATTTCATCAAAAGGTTCAAGTAAGCTTAATGGTTTCTTTTATAGTAAATATCGCTCTTATGAAACTAGAAAGCTATTTCTATATAATAATAGATTCTTCAGTATTATGCATTCTACATTCTATTCTAACATTGTTTTGCAGATTGGAAAAATAAAGAAAAATTTTTATCTGTCATAACTGAATGCTGATAGCTCTATCTCAGAACATCGGTTTTCATCTAAAGTAGACGCATAATTATTAACATTGTTATCAGTTTCTTTAGATTCACAAAGAATCTTGCTGAATGGACCAAAAGCAAATCGAACGGCACTGAAATAACTCTACAACAAATGCAATTAATTAAGAACAAGAATAGATTAGATATTATGCTGTATTCATATGCAAAAAGCTCTTTTAAAAAGGTTTGTGTAATTAGATGTACATTGTTCACATTCATGTTATGGAGTTTTTCTGGTTTGCTTGTCTAAAGCCGTACCTGTGTATCTTTTTAGGTTAAAGCAGTTACAATCAAGTGTTGATGACTATTCATTATTTTCGCACAGAATGATCAATGGGAGTGATACTAGGGATGTTAATGCAATTATATGATAAAATTCTTTTTATAGATATATCTGTTAAAATGAGCAATATTTATTGAAAATGAGGATTTGAAAGCTTGATGTATATATTCGATTTGCTACACTGGATTCCTCAACAGTTGGTGTTTTAACTTAAACAGTTGTAAATATATTTTCTCCTTATAAATTTGCAAACATCATATGTTAATGACAAAGTGTATAAAAGTAACCAGTAGTTGTAATGGATTGGTTTTACTAATTAGAATTGTAGTATTTGTAGCATGTAGAGAGTGATTATTTACTTCATCATACAAAATGCGTTAAACTTGATAATAATCATTCAGTTAGTAGAAATAAAGAGGAATAAAGCGTTGAGAAAGAGTATGATCCATTTCTCATCAGCGAAAATGATTTACCAGAAGCTATTCATTTCATTTTGTTTTATATCATAGAAAATTTGATTAGAATTGTAAACTGTGTATTGATCTAATTAGTTGTAAAATTTGACTTGATTATTAGCATGATTTATCTTTTTCCATTTTGCTTTTGAAAACTCATGTTTTTCTTGATATTCTATCAGAGAGGATTGCTCAAGCTTTGATTTTTTTGGTTTGATATTCTCTCTGTTATTTACTGACGCTAAATAGTATTTCTTATAATATTCAGGCTTATAAAATTAGATAGCTATCTTCCCAGGGAACCACATTTCAAATTTCTTAATAAAATCATCTTCACGACAGTAACACTGTTTCATCTTATATTTAATTTCACAATCTTTAACTGCCAAATGAAATATCCATTAATATTTGAGAATTTATGATCAGAATTCAATTCTTTTTAGAACTTATGTTAGAAAATTGTTAATTTTTATAAGCTTTAATTTGTTGTTAATATATTTCGCGGTGTTTCGAATATCGAACATATTTATTAAATTGATTATGTATATATAAGTATCCTTCTTTCTTAGATATTATATTCACATCTTTAGTCATATCGAGAGATAGTGACTGTTGTTAGTTTAATCGAAAATGTAGCATTCGATCAGCTTTTTGCTTTCTTCTGGAAGAATTAATCATATCATTTATGCTTTATTATAAGAATGTTTATGTGTCTTTTTATGCTTCAAATTCATGCATTTACATATAGTGAATCACTTATTGTTCTGAATTCAAAAGTAACTGAATATTTATTAGCAATAAATTGTGATTAATAATATTTGAAATATTAAAAATAAAAGACATTTGTAATATAAACTGCGTGTGATATATAATAAACAAACTTGAAATTATTGAAATTTTAAATTTCGCTTGCTTACATATATATGCAAATATCGGAAGCAAGCCTAGAAATGATTTTTTCAAATGAAATTCGAATATGGGAAAATTTGAATAATTATAAAAGACACGGAATTGCCATATAATCATCATTTATCGTAGTTTTATATGCTTAGTCTATTCGTGGCTTAGAAAATATTTCTTTCTATGATTTATTACTAAATCCTGTTAAATTGTATAGATTTAATAGATAGGAATGCTAATTTTATTTTTGAAATTATGGAATCTTTTTTATAAATTAAAATCAATGTTTACAAACAACAACTGTAATATATTTACAACGTATTGGGGGAATTTTTTTAAACTGAATTTAAGCCTTTAATCAAAAGAAACTTTTGATTATTTCAGGCGATATATTTATTTAATTCGTTTTATTTATTTCTAATCTTTGTATTATAAAAAAAAAATGATTTGTAGAGAAAATTTTTATAGTTAATGGCTTATTAAATTTCATTTGTTAAAACATTGATGCATTGATGCTAATTGTAATATAGGAAAGAAAGAATAAGAAAAATTTGTTCAACAATTTAAAATTTTGAAATGGAAAAGATTTTTGTAAAGTTGAAAATTATAAATATTGTTTTTTTGCATATATTTAAACTTTGAATTAATTATAAAAATTATATGAGATTATATTTATGAATTATATTTCTTTTGATGAATAGCCAAAAAAAAAACGTTTGTTTATCGATAAGAAATGATAAAATTTGCGCTTTAAATAAATTTTAGAAATAACACAAAAAAAAAGTTTTATATTATTTTCCTTTCAATTAAACTTTTATCATTGTTATAAAGGTTGAAAGGTTAAAATTTTTAGCAATTTTCAATTTTTTTCTCTATACTAAAATGAAAATATCTTCTGAAAAAAGAAGGAGAGGAAAAATCTAATAAAGAATAATAGTTGAAGTATTATTTAATACTTCTTTTTTAACTTATAAATTTTAATTTAAAGCATGAAAATAGTTCAATATATTTCCCGATACCTGTATGTAAAAAAAAAAACAAAGGATTAGAAAATAATGATACATGAATTAATGTTGCATTACTTGATAAAGCAATAATAATAATAATGTTAGTAAAATTATTAATATTAGTGATTGTTATTATTATTATTTATAATGATTTTTTCAGTATAAATAATGATACATGAATTAATATTGCATTACTTGATAAAGCAATAATAATAATAATAATAATGTTAGTAAAATTATTAAAATTAGTGATAGTACAATTGTTATTATTATTATTATTATTTATATTGATTTTTTTTAATCGATCTTCGATTATTATTTTCTTTTCTTAAAATCTTTTTTTTTGTAATTATTTTGTATTTTATAATTCGCTCATTTATCATCTAAATTTTAAGTACTTTAATTCAGTGGGAAATTCTTTGCGAATCTTTTAAAGATTATCTTTTGCCCTAAGCGATGTTCTATTTCATTTCCAGTCTTTTTATTCTTTCCCTTTCCAACATTTAACAAAGCAAAATCTAAATCATCATCATTATTATTATCATTATCATCATTATCACCATCATCATCGTCATCATTACTATCATCATCATCACTGTCATTATCACTATCACTGTTCAGCATCACTGTCGCTATCATCTTTCAATTACATTTCCACACATTCAACATTTTTATCCTGAAAAATTCGGACAATTGATTGGTTATCAGATGCTTTGTAAAATATCCCTTAGGCATTTGATTTGAAAGTTTTGCATCGATATATGGCATCATTATTTCTGTTCCCATTTTTTAATTTTCTCTTTTCCATTTCCCCATTATATTACGAATTGGTAAGATAAAATTTTATTGAAAATCATTTAAAAAAATGTTGTACCTTTTAAATTTAAATGCAATAATTAGTGAGATAATTAAATATCAAAAGAAAATTTAATTCCTTACATTTCCTTAATGGCAAATGATTTTGATTCAAAGTAATGACAATATTATGATGATGATGATAATGATGATGATGATGATGATGATAGTAGTAATAATGATAATGATAATAGTAGACAATGATGATAATAATGATAATAATTAATGTAAACATATACATTTGTAGATTTGATAATTGAAAAGGTAAACGAGGGCGAATATCGGAAAATAAAATTTGCTCCTGCAAACTCCTATTTTTCCTATTATCCGCTGTAAATCTTCTTCCTAACCAACCATATTCACTGATTAAATTTCCTTTTTCATTTGAATCTAGATAGTATATGATTTTCATCCACACACATACATACATACATACATACATACATGTATACATGCATACATCCTACACATACACGCACATACACGTATATATACACGCATACGATACATACAAACAGACGTAGATATAAATTGCCTGTGGTTAGAAATGTCAACTGTTGTTACCAATCCTGGATAGTTGCTCAAATTATCAAACTTTTTTTTTCCTTTTTCTATAAATAAATCAGAAAGGGAAGAAAAAATTTTCGTATATTAGCATATTCTTATCATTTAAAATTGATATTGTTTTATCATTTATCAAAGGATATTTATCAAATAGTGATATGTTATTCCCTTCCCAATAATTTCATAAAAATTAATTTTTAAATTTTCATTAAACTCTTAACATAAAACAAGTTGAAATGATATTACTGAATTTGATGATTTATTATTTATAATTTTTGTAAATAACTTTTTACATTATAACTATAAATATCATTTTATAATCATTATAATTCAATAAATGTTTCTTAAGATAATGGATAAAAATTCGAGAAAAGTTAGAATAAAATAGAAAGTGATAAGGATAAATTGAAAATGATAGGGATGAGTCGTTTTTAAGAAACATATGCAAATAAAAAGATTGGAAAAGTTATTAAATAAGATAAGATTTTGTTAAATAAAGTTTAAATTAATTTATTAGATAAGATGACTATGATTAATTTTGTCGGGATAAATTGGTATTGATTAGATAAGCTTAATTTTCTATGATAATTTGATTATATAATTAAAAACTATTGTGCAAAATATTACCAGTATATCATCATCATCATCATCATCATTATCATCATCATCATCATCATTGTAACTAACTGATTGATTTATTTATGCTATCATTGTTTCGTTTTATAATGTCATGATAAATCATATCATCGTTTTGTTTTATAATGTATATTTTAAATAATTCAATTTGTTCCATTTTTTTAGTTTATCATTGAGATTTTTAAAAAGTAAAAAGAATAAAAAAAGATCGCCAAAAGGAAATAAGAAAGATTGATATATCAGATGTAATGATATATCATAACGTTTTATTATTCATTTGTTACTGGATATTAATCAATGGACAACCATTACCTATACTACCTGGTATTGATCTCGGTGTATTAACTAATCAAGCACGACGATTTCTTGATCGTATGTTTTATATTTTATTTTTCTCTTTCTTTTTTTTTTGTTTGTTTTAATTAAAAGTTTGGTAAAACATTTGATAAGTAAATTTTTCTCAATAATTTTTTGATCAAAATAAATGATCAAATAATTATTTGATTGATTTGAGAATGTTTCATTTTTTTCATTTTTCATTTTGTTCGGTTTAATTAAAAATTTTGGAAAAATATTTAATAAGTAAATCTTTATCTGCGGATCGATGAAAATGAAATGATATTAGTGATAATTTAATTGCCTGATACATTTTATATTAAATATTCATTTCTTGAATCTGGGAAAATTTATCAAAAATTTTTTAATTGCTTCTTTTGATAAAATAAAGGAAATATGATAAGGAAAAAATATTGATAATATGATAAACTTCGGCATTTGATCAAACTGTTAGCAAAATACGAAAGAAAATATTGATAATATGATAAACTTCGGCATTTGTCGAATTGTTATCAAATTTATTAGTTTACTTAATTTTCTTTTATCAATTATCTTAATTATCAATTACTTACGTAATTTCTTTATGATTCCTGATTTGCTTATGGTTCACTACTATGATTCATCTCGATTTACTTATGATTCATCAATTATTAATTATCCACTTAAATTTCCCCGCGATTTATTTACGATTTTTGCTTAATTGATTCATTCTGGATGATTCATTATTTATTTAAATTGAACTCGTGCTATAACACAGCTAATTTAACTTTTATTACCTAATAATAATATTACAATTTATTTTGATTTATATCAGGCTACCTATTTTCATTGGTACAATTAATGAGGAATACTGAATATAGGTAATTTTGAAAAGGAAGAATAAAATTTTTGAAATTGCATTATTCAAATTATCCTTTTCAAATAATAGAAAAAAAAATGAATCTATTCTTAAAAAGACAATAAATTGAATTATCTATTAGTTTTATTCGTCTCCAAGTTTTTTGATTTAATATTTCGATAATGATATCTTTATAATATAGATTCAAAATAAGCAATAATGAAATTAATTAAATTGTAACAATGATTGAAATTTATTTCCAGTCCCGTTAATTTCTATTCACTATCATTAACTATTAATTTCAAAAAGGATCTAAGAAGATGAATTAAATTTATAATTGAATTTTTAAGTATAATTTTAGCTCCAATTTAATACTTAAAATGAATCTAAATAATGCAACAACAATTTGAACCGTTCAATCTGTCAATATTCTTGATTTTTACAAGTTTATTCGTATATTTCTTTATCTTTTTTTTTTTTCATAGATACCAATTTGAATTTAATATATAAAAACTAAATATTTTTAATATCATCAAAAGCTATAGAACTTTTTGTAAACTCTCGCTACCAATTAGCTATCACAAAAATTGCACTCCAAATAAACATTGTTTATTTAAATCGATTATATTTTTAAAAAAAAAGTCTGGAAAATGAGCTTATAAATTTATTAAAAAAAGAGCAATAGTTGTTAACAATAATGATAATAATAATAACAATAGTAATAATGATAATAATAATTAGTAATTTTTGTTCCTTAAATTTAGTAAAAGATAAAATGTTAAAGATGCTAGAATTCAAATTGAAAAAAAGTAAACATTTAATATAATATGGAATAAAGATTTTTAAAAGTGAAAAAATTTGATACAAAGTAAAAGGTTTGAAACTCTCTTACTAATTTATTCCATAAATTTTGATCAATTAATTGGAAACTATCGAATAAACTATGACAATATAATTTGTATAATACGTATATTAGAAATTAATATTAATCTATTTCAAATAAATATATTTAGAAAATAATTAGAACAAATGAAAATTATATATATATATATATAAAATATGTAATGAAAATGTGTATAAATATATATTTGTAAATTATAATATCAAATAAAATTTTAAACGATAATTTGATGATAATAATAAATACATACTAATAGATACGTATTGTTTTACTAATATTAAATGAGGAGAAAGAAAAAATATAAATTTATTTTTAATTCATCTATTGAAAATTTTTAATTACAGTTTATGGAGTTGCTACACAATTGATGAATCTTGGTGGCACAATTATTGATAATGCAAAAACTGTTTACGATTCTACTGGGTTCCTAATTTTAATTTTATTATAAAAACTTAATATGACATCGATCATGAAAATATATCGTGAAATTTAAATTAATAATTATTATTTTGTTTTATAAAAATATGAAATTTCAATTTCAATAAGCCAAAAAATTGGATTTAGATAGGTGAAAATTTTGATTAAATTTATATTGCCAATGATAGATATATAAGGTAAAATAAAACTTGGTTGAAGATCGCATTTAAATCTATTTCAATCGAATTATTATAATCAATAATCAGTCAAATACATGTCATCTTCCTCTGTTCTATCTTCAAAAAGATTATAACTTTTGATTTTTCACTTAATATTAAATTTTTATTTATTTGAAGACCTGATAGTTTCGGTTCGTCAGGAAATAGTGTATCCGGTGATTTCGCTCGACCATGGTATAATAGTGATAGAAGAAACACGAAAAACAAATATGATTCTTTATTATTTAATGAGTACCGTAATGGAGCATACGGTAATGATTACGGTTCAACAATAAAAATAATGGAATTGAAACATTATTAAATACTTTCTTAGGTTCGTAAGTTAACAACATTTCACTTATCATATATGAATCGATGAATTTTTACATACACTCCATAATATAAATTTGCTTTAGATTTTCAGATAAAATAGAATTTTTTTCAATCATATTTACAGGGCCTTCATTTTTACAAAAACAACTTCATCACCAGCGATAAATTTGGCTGACTTTTTCAAACCAGCTCATCAGCAAAGTGATAATGATCGTATCAAAGGAGGTTCAGATATCAATCGGTTGGTTGATAAACTTGTAAGAAGTGGTGCTCAAAGAGCTACACCAAATCCGGATATTTCACCAAATTTGCTTCAAACCATTTTTGGGAAATGATAGTGATCAAGCTTATAGAATTTGTAGAATAATTCATAAAATAATTTGCTGAAAATAATTTTTCGTTAAATAATTGTGATTAGAAATTGCTGTTACATAAATAATAAGAAATAATTTTTATAAAAGAAAAAAGGATTATAACGATATCTTTATTGATTGGAAAGAAATAATTCGAGAAGAGAAAAATAAAAGCATTAAGATTTCGATTTAACAATATACAGATTATTCCTATTCATAATTATCATTACACTGAGGACATGGATCATGTTTGATTTTAAATAAATTTACAATTCATTGATAATGATTACATTATGATTTTCCAAAATGTAATTTATTGGCATTAGATATATTGCTTTATTGATATCATTATCACTCATCAAAGAAAGATAGAGAAAGATAAGAAATTAACTGAAATAAAATTCTTCTTTAAAAAATAACTAATTTCATGAAATAATTTGCAAGCAATATCAAAACACAAAAAAGGATTAGCAAGCTGCAAATGAAAAATAAGATAAATAAATAACAAACAAACAAGAAATGAGAGATAAATAAATAACAAAGAACAATTGGGAAAAAATGATAAATAGGTAGTAAATTACAGAAATAAATAATAAACAGATGATAAGTCATGAACTAGAAATAAGTGACAGTTAAGAGATAAGTTATAAATAAGTTACAAATAGATAAAAAAAGTAAATAAGAAAGAAAAGAATATATAATAAGCGATAAGTTAATGATAAGTAAACAAATAAACAACAATTAATGAATGAATGATAAAATGAATCATGGATAGCAAAATAAGTAGTAACTGATATAATAAGTGAGTAAATAAATATTTCATGCATATTTTATTCATGACATATGCATCATTTTAAATGATAATTATTTTAACAGAAATAATTTTCATATTATTTCATTATATAATTTTGGAACAATTACCATATCATTTGATTAAGCGACAATTATAATAAAAAAAAATTTAATCAATCTATAATTTTAAAAAGTAATTTTTCGTCATTTTTTTTTTTTTAAATTTAAATCGAAGGAAATTTGTAAATGAAAATGAGTCAGTTATCGTTAACGATGAAAGGTTACATCACGTTTTCGCTTTCTTTGCCAAGGTCATATTGATACCTTTTAAATCATCGAAAGTAATTATCCGAAATGAAAAAAATTTTTTTTTTTTTTGAAAATGTGATTGCTTAACAATGAAACTTTCTTTACGATACGAGAGGAAAAAATTTGAAAAAAAAAAAAAAAAAGAATATTACAGTATAATTAAAAAGAAAAGAAATTCCATTCTTTTCTTTTTCTTTCTTTTCCGTTTTTCATTTTAAACTTTTTTTTTTTCACAATGTATACAAATTATAGTTTACTATGAAGTTTACTATGAACAGTTAATTAAATCTTACTTTAAATTCATTGATCATATTTTATGACAAGTTTGATGGCTTAATTCATAACATTCGTTATTTTGGAATTGAAATTTAACTTCAAAATATTATTCGTTCTTTAAATTTAACTTTAATAAATATTTCATTTCAAATAATTACAATTCAAATCGGTTTAGTAGACAAAATAGATGAATGCATGAAAAATTTAGCATATTCTAAATCATTAGATTATTATTGTTGATAATAATAAATTGCAAGTTAAACATCAAGTTGATGATTCAGACATTCAGTCTGGATCAGAATGTCGATCTGGTTTTTTTCGTAATCAAACTTTTATAATGAAATATTTATGCATTTTTGTGAGTGCATACGTGTGGTAGAAATTAATTAGTATCAATAAAAGCCGGCCTTATCACTAATTTCAGCTTATATTCATTAAATGAGGACATTTTTTTAATAAAGCTGATCAAGTTTTTATCAAATGAATTAATGATCGTGCTTTTATTTTGTAAATTGATTATATGCAAAACTGATTCCCTGATTCGCAGTGAATTTATCCCATTGATAAGATTTAGAACAAAATATTTGATGATAAGCATTAATTCTATATTATATGAAAGTTTTGAAACTTAGCCTAAAACAAAAGCAGCACAAAATGTCATTAATAATTATTCCATTTGTTTGCTGCAATAAAGTCTTGAAATTGAACAAAAATAAATTAGCATATTTATTAATCTATTTTGAACGATAAGAAAATCACTATAATTATATAAAATCTATGATTAAACTCACATAAAATTACCTTCTGGAGAGATCCAGCTTTAATAATTGATTATGCTAATTTTTTTTTTTTTATGAAATTTCAAATTATTATTGCAAGAAGTGATAGATTAGTAATTAACTGGTAATTGATATTATTTTTATAAATTACTTCATTTCATCATATAATAATATTTTCAAAGTAAAATAATTTTTTAATAATCGAAGATATCAATTAAACATAACAGTTATAATAAATATTTATGAAATTTAAGAATTCAATCTAATCACAAATAAATAGTAAATTAATTTTTAAAAAAAAAAAATTTCAAAAAATTTAAATATATGTTAAATATATGCAAATATATCATTAGAAATTATACAGAGTGGAAAAAAAAAAGAAAAATGTAAATAAAATATAGTCTCGAAGTATTGTTTGAAATTAATATGTTAATGAATATATATGCAATGAGAGAAAATATAAGTGATATATTTTGCAAAATGCATACATACGTATTTTATATAATTTTAAAATTGATTTTTATTGGCAAAATAAAATAATTTATAAAAATCGAATCAAATAATCAAAATTATTTTTTGCATAACTCATTCATTACGATCGTAAACGAATGTTAGAATGTTTAATGTAATCAAATTATTTATTTAAATTCTCTTCTATATTTCCTTTAATAAGACATATACGTAATGTTTTAAATTTTATCAATCTTTTATTTTTGTTCTAATAATTAAATCGTTCGTATAACTAATTTGTGATAAGCAATTTCGTATAACTAATTTGTGATAAGCAATTTCGTATAACTAATTTGTGATAAGCAATTTCGTATAACTAATTTGTGATAAGCAATTTCGTATAACTAATTTGTGATAAACAATTTCGTATAACTAAGTTGTGATAAGTAATTTCGTATAACTAATTTGTGATAAGCAATTTCGTATAACTAATTTGTGATAAGCAATTTCGTATAACTAATTTGTGATAAGCAATGATTCACACAACAAAGAAATAATAGATCATTGTGATGTCTGTACTGAGACAAACAATATAGTCATTAATTTAGTCATTCTTGCTTCTTGCATATACATCGTTCTGCTGCTCATCTTATTCTCATCTTTATTTTTAGCTCATCAATTAGCTCATCAATATTTTACTCGAATTATAAAGCTTTTTATCGCTTACTTTGTTTGATGTATTTATTAGGGAATGAAAATTGTCATCATTGATGCGTTAAATCCCGAATTACCGAAGTTTAAGATTATAACAAAGAAAGTTATTTCTCCCAAATATTTCCTGTTAAATAGAGAGAAAAATAATTTTTTTGCAGATTTGATTTATAAACTATTTAAAATTTTTGAAATACGTACATGAAGATAGCAGCTAAATAATGTTTAGATCAAAATAGGGATAATAGCTGATATGATACGGAATGAACCGGATTCTGGTACTTTCGATGGATCGATATTTGAACGAAATTATAAATTAGATGAAATATGTAACAATTGATATGATATCAAATATAATTAATTTCAGTATTTTTCGATCATATCGAATAGATCGATTTGAACTGTTTTTATATGAAATGCATAAGAAGGTGATGCATCTCGATGATCGTTGTAACAGTCATGGAATTAGGAAAGAATTCGATTATTGAATAAATTAATTTCTTATTTCTATTCAATCGGTCAATTGTTTTTTTTTGTTGTTGTTGTTCATTTCTCTAAGTTGTTCATTTCTCTAAAGGTTCTAAAAATGACAATAGTAATTTTTCAAAGTATATGAATTTTGATAATGTCATTAGCATATTTGATTATTTTGTCATGCAACAATTTTTTTTTTTTTCGTATAAATTTCATTACTAATACATAAATTTATATTTTTTGCTGATCGATATTAAATTCTTACATACAAAACAATACAAATATGATATAATATGATGAACAATATGAATGTTTTATATGCTAATTAAAAAATATTTGCATAATTCATAAAAATATGCATAATCCATTCATAATTTAACATCGGCAGTATTTGATCATTATGGAAGTAGGTAAGTAAGTAATATTCCTAATGCGTTTAAAACATTTTTCTACATTTTATGATGCATATATTTTCATCGAATAAAAAGTAAAATAAAATGGTGAAAATTAAAAACAAAAATATTGAACAATATATATATATATATATATATATGTATGAATAGCTAACTTGAATTAGTCAAATTAATTCTTAAATTTTATTATATCGAAATTTCTTTATTCAAATTTTAGAGATGAATCTATTCAATTGCTCAATATTAATGTAAGAAAAAAAAAGCAGCCAAAATATAAAAAAAAGAAAAAATGATGAAAAGTTGAGAAGAAAAAAGAAAAGGAAAAGTAGGAATTAATTGGCAATGAAAAAATTTTTATGAAATAATTTCAATGAAAAGAAATAATTGAATATAATAATCCATTAGTTTAATTCAATTTCAATTTCATATTATAATTGATTGAAAATGCGATGTAATTTTTAGCTACACAAAGTATCGTTGTTCCTTAGTTGAAAGTATTCTTGATGTTTACATTAGTTATTTATTTTTAATTTATTAATATATAAAGTATATGTATATATAATCCTATATGGCCCATATATAAGAAATATTTAAATATGAATTTTCTTTACCACAAATTAAGGAAGTATTTGTTTGTTGTTTTCATTATTCTAATTTAAGAAAATACTTTGATATTAATGGTACTGTTATTTTAGCACACTATTGATATTCGGTATACATGAACAGATACATAGGGTAATTTTAGTACGGTAACTTGCTAATCCAGCTAAATTTACTATTTCAAATTGGTTACAAATTTCAAAAAACATTGCTTGCTTAACCTGAAATGAAGCACAAAATGAAACGGAAGAATGAGATGATGGTACAATTTCGAATGCTTCGAGGCAACAATGCAATATGCTTCGTACTATTTAAATACCAATATGTAAGATTAATTAAATAAAATTTGTGCGGAGAGTAATTTTATAAATTTTCATATCCAAATAATAAATCAACGATATTTTTATATCTAATTTTTCGAAAAATTTTTGGTAATTTTTCAGTTTTTTTTTTTCAATTTTTCTTAATTTTAGTCGAACATATTTAATATTTCGCAGAAGCACAATATTTAACTTTGAAGTGATTGCATATCAGTGTTTAATTTTCAGAATTTCAAATTTACAAAGCGAAGTGACTTTTTCAAGATTCGTGCCAAGCTATATATGATAAAATACATCGTAAAAAGTAAATGATGAAAATTTTTAGTGATAATAAACATTCGATAATAGTAAATCAATTCGAAAATTAAGAATTATAAGTGATCTCTAAAATGGAAGATAATATTTTTGTTTTCTTCTTTTGATAAAAAATTTTTTCAGATGGGCAAATGTTGTAATAGCCATTGGAATAAAATTTTGCAGTAGTTTCAATGAAATTTTCTTTAGAGGTATTACTTCCAGTGAAAATAAAAATTGATTTATCAAAAGATTACACCAATAACTTCTGTAATATCATTTTATAAAAATTAAGATGAATCATATAAGGAAGGAACAATGCGGAAACGTTTTGTTTCATTTTTATTATCGACTAAAATAAAGGAGAAAAAAAAAAGATGAAAATGTTCCACTATCATTCGCTTGTTTTATCTTTGTTTTGTTTTTCAATTTACTTATTTTCATTTTTATTTCTCATTCATGCGCAAATTTTCATTCAAATCAATAATAATTCATTTTGCAAAAATTTAAAATTTCTGTCGAAATTTATCAGATGGAATGGTGAAATCTCATGATTTATGCAAAGATCATCGGTACATTGTATTATCAAATGAAATCTTAATATCCAGGTGCTGTACGTGGTGGTGGGCAATGATCGCACGAACCAGAAGGACCACGTTCTCCCTGAGGTCCTGTTGTTCCATCGGCTCCTGGTTTGCCGGGTGGTCCATCTTTGCCTGGATCTCCTGGTGGTCCTTGTTGCCCATCTAGTCCAGGATTTCCTGGTAGTCCAGGTGGTCCTTGTTCACCAGGTGGACCAGGTGGTCCTATTGGACCTGGTGGTCCTGGTGGCATTTCTTTTTCGACTACATTTCCAGGCGGTCCTGGTGGTCCTTTTGGACCTGCTGGACCTGGTGGACCAGGAGGTCCTTGTTCACCCATTGGTCCTGGTGGTCCTCTATTTCCACCATCTGCATCCTTTCCTGGAGGACCAGGGTTACCTTTTGGACCTTTAGGCCCTGGTTTTCCTGCTGGACCAGCTGGTGCATCCGGACAATCGAAACACCATTCCTGTATTATATCATACGATGATTTTTCCACTTCAATTGCATCAATTTGGTAAAAATTTCAAAAAAGTGCTTACTATATGTGGTTGCGTAGGTGCTGCTTGAGGTGCATCTTCTCCATCTTTACCAGGTGGTCCTTGTTCACCATCTGCACCATCTTTTCCATCTGGTCCTGGTGGTCCGGGTGGCCCGGGTGGTGATACACCACAACCACAGCAACCACCACCAGGTGCAGAAGGTGCTCCTGTAACTCCACCGCCAAACCTTGTCATCAGGCCACCGCTGACGTCAGCAGCAGCGCCACCATGTACCTCTTCACCAGCCGTAAAGTATCATAGCCGGCTTGCCTAGAGATTCGTACACCACCACTTACTTTCGATAGTACCTTAAAAAAAAATCATTCTGATAACTCTTTCTATCCTTTCAAATTTCTCTCAACACAAAAATAGTTAACTCAACTAATTTCCGAAAAAAAAGAAACAAAAATGTGAAACTAGTCAATTTAGGCATTCTTCTTTAATAAATTTTTAAATTAAACTTTCATTAAGCCGCATTTCTTTTTTTTTTTTAATATATCATTCGATTAAATTTATTATCGAAGTTTAGAAATAGAAATAACTAAATAATATAATAAATCAATATTTATATTTATTAGAAGTGTTATATCTCGGAAGGAAACATTATTAGAGAAAAGATCAATGAATATATCAAATTATTTTAAAAATATTATAATTAAACTTATTAAATAAAAAAAAAAAAATGATGAGAAAATTATGCAAAAAAAAAAAAAAAAAAAAGATTTGAAATGAAGAAACTAACAAATAAATTATTTTTTTATTCTGATACGTATATTGATTGTGCGAAAAATAAATTATAATAAACATAAAATGTGAAGCAATTAAAAATATTTTTACAAGATTATTATTGTTATTAAAGGATAATAAAAATGAATAAATATCCAATATAAACATATATAGCATCAAGTAAACTTGTTTCTTTAATTTACGAATTTTGACGTAATCATGTCGAACTTGTTTTGTCAATTCAATTACACTAAAAATATTTCTTCGTAATTTAAGCGAAATTATATGTGAACAAAATTTTCGACAAATTTTATGCAATTAATGACTGTTAAACATTATCAGTTGCTAACAATTAAATAATCTGTTGTCAGAAAGAATAACGAATTTCGCTTAATATTTTAACTGTTAAACATTATCAGTTGCTAACAATTAAATAATCTGTTGTCAGAAAGAATAACGAATTTCGCTTAATATTTTAATATCTAATTTATATGTATATATATATTTTTATCGTGAAAATTTACCCTAAAATATCAAAAGAAATTTAATACTAAATAAAGCACTATCGAAGTAGTAAAGAAAGCTTAAAAATTAATGAAACAATGTTAAATAGAAGTTTTAAAAATTACATTCCGATATAGACATTTTAATTACTGTAATAAAATTTAAATAGTATCACAAACAAGAATTGCAACCTTTTTCTGTTCCTTTTATCCGCCATAAATTCTTTTTGTTACTTGAATTTTCTTCCTTTTATCCGTTTTCTTCTCCTTATTCCGTTATAATTAAATCGTAAATTTGAATCTAATCTTTAATTCAATATCAAATCTTTTTGGGAAAATGTCGTTATACTGATTATCGTTATTATTACTATAAACTCATAAAATATATTTTACGAATTCAAATCTGAATTGAATTAGTGAACATTTCTAAGCGTATTTAAAATTACTAGCTTAAGTTGACAAAGTAAAATATGACTCAAATTCGAAACTACTATTTTACGAACAATAAACAAGTATATTTTGGTAAATAAAACGTCTGACGTCGGGAAATAATTGAGAAGACGAGTATTAATTGTTAAGATTATTAATTATTTCGTTTTAAATTTAATCCACCGTTATTCATCGCATGATCATAAATTAAATAAGATTATAATCTTGTGAAACGATGAATCAGACGATATTTTGATTACTTCTCGAATTATTGGTAGTTATACTTATTCAACACTTAATTGATTTTTGAAAAATATGTTTCTAAAGTTAAATTAATTAGATATGATTAGATTTGCGATAATTCACCATTTAAAATAGTTCGGAATTAAATGTTTGACAAAATTTCATAAAAATGTCGAGTTATTTATATATAATAGCAAAATAAGTATTCATAAATTTTAGCTAAATCATTCTTACATTTTGTTTGCTTTAATTAATAAATGATAAAACATTGGAAAGTTTAAAAGCAGAAAATACTTTCCCACAATTTTTTAAATTTAATTTAATTTCTAAGAATTCTTCGATAATATGGTATTTTCAAGTTTTCAAATTCCAATTTTGACATACACACTGCATTACTACCAAAATGCAATTTTTTTCTATAAATATTGTAATTGGCAAATTCAATATATTTATTGAAAAAAAAAAAGATTTTATTGTTTCTTAACGAATTCAAATTTTGATTATTTTTCTTTTTGATTCAACAAAGAAAATACATTGCTATTTTTCCTCAAATTTTCCTATCAATTTAAGTTTTTCTTTTTATGCAATTTGGATAAAAAAAAAAAAATTCATTTTCAATAATGAAAAGGTGGAAAAGAAAGCGACAATTAATGTGACAAATGACAATGGAAATTATAAAATTACAGGAGTAAAAGTATGAAATTAGTAATAAATAGGTACCATAATTGTAGTTTGAAAAATTAAATTTCTTTTTCAAAACTGAACTTTGTTTTTTTTTTTTCAAAAGTTCTTTTACTAAAGAAAATGATAATAATAAATTTGTTAGGAAACATAAAAGATAAGTATAAAATGCATTTTCCTAAAATTTTACTATAAAAGAAAACGGAAATTTTTATTTGTAATAAATGACGAATGAATTTACATTTTAACAAAATGCAATAATTTTTGATTTGAAAGAAAAACGTTGAAGTATTTATCGCAAATTGAATTTAAAACTCTTTCAATTTTTCGTTTCCCTTTTTCATCACCGAATTCAAATGAAATTGTAAAATTTAGAATTGAACCCAATTGTTTGGTATTAATTTGATGAAAAAATTAGATTAGAATTTAAACTTTTGACAATGATATCGTTTGCAAAAAGTTCAAAGCTAAAAAAAAAAAAAAATTCGAAAAACTTATCTGAATAAATATTTCTTTTTGTTATATGATATATATGAATTGTAAGCTGTTCGCATGATTTGTCGCAATTTAGCTTAACTTAAAACTTAAACTTTTGGCCATTTCTTTTTTCTTTTTTTGGCTTCAATTAGTACTTGGTGTTATAATTTTTCAACAAATTAAAATATGATTGTATATGTTGATGAAATTTCAATTTTATTCTATGGTAATAAATAAATAGACAGGTGAATAGAGAGAAATTAAAATAAGGTTTGAAAAAATTTTACATTTAAAATAATTTGTCTATTTCAAAAAAAAAAAAAAAAAAAAAGGAGAAAAGAAAACGAAGATGAGAAAGCTGAACTTCCTCGTTTTTCTGTAACATATTACATCAACATGAAATGAAACAGAAGTAACTATCATGAAAATTTTATACTGCTATTAAATTATATTCATTTTTTATCAATGATTTCTCTCCATACTATTCAATCTTCGTTTTCCTAATTAATTACGACTTCTTTATCTTTTGGAACAAAAATTTTAGGCAAAAAAAAAAAAGAGGAAAGGAATGTTTGCAATGAGCTATCATTCTTGTTTAAAATTTTCCGGTTTCAACTAGTACAATAATAATATGTTTAATGAAGAATTAGAGAATGAAGGGATTTTTATCAATGATAATAATAATGATAATGATAATGATGATGATGATTATGATTATGTTGTTGATGATGATGGTTGTTGGTATCTGAATGGTTGATTTGGTACCGTTATATCATATTATATGATATAACGGAAATTTATCCTATCATTTGGATGATTTTTTCTCATATAAATTATTGTGCATAATAAATTTTCAATGAAATAACATGAATAAATTGTATGAAATAGAAATGAGAAAAAAAAAAAAGATGAAAAGAGAAAATTATTTAAAATTATCAAATATTATTCTTATTTTTACTCACTTGTTTTTATAAAATGATAAAAATTGTTCCTGTTATAACAATTTTCACATCATTGATGATATGATAATATAGTAATGGATACATTTAAAATTTGTAGCAATAAAATATGTAAATTTAATGAAATAAATAGTTTGTTTTGAGAATTTTTATTACAATTATAAAAATGATAAGGTAAAAGAAAAATTAAAGAAATATATTTGAAATGGTGCTAACTTTGGAAAAATGTTTTATTTGAATGTATATGACGCTATGCAATTTTTTCATCCCATGTATTTATTTTTTGTGTTTATTATTAAATTTAGAAAAAAATTTTTTTTTTTTGTAGTAATATTTTTAATCTTTTATTTTAATATAATCTGCAAAAAATATATATATTTTCTCTTTCTCTCTTTCTCTTTCTCTCTCTTTCTCTCTTTAGTATTGATAAAATTTATCGAGAGTTTTACTTTAAAAAAAAGGAAAAAAAAAAAACAATATAGCTATATATTCTATGAATATGTTGATAATGATTATAATTTCAATGTAAAATTAATTCTTTTTCAAAAAAAAAAAAAAAAGGGAAGAAAGAAATTAAATATAGTATGAATATAACTAACCTGTGTACGTGTTACTTCACGCCAAATATTACTTGAACGTGATTTACAAAAATCTACTTCACTTTGCATAACAGATTGTACATGTTGCAAATAATTATAAAACATTGGTACGGAAAGAGCGCATATTAATGAAGCTATGGTTGATAATGCTACACCGTAAAATGCAACACGTCGAAGATTTTCTGCTTCTTGTTGCCTTTTTTATAATTTGATGCATCATCATCCAAGTGAGGCCTCATCACTCTAAAAACTTGATAAGATTGATTTTAAAAAGAGAGAAAAAAAAGTGATATTATTATCATTTATACACATATATTCATTTTACTAATATTTTTCAAATTAAATTTTATCATATCATTTCAAATGTAAGCAAATAACTGATAAGCAATGTAAATGAAATTTTGATTGCATGAAATATCGTTTTAGGCTAGAAATTAATTCATATTCTAACTAAAAAAAAACGATTTCCATAAAAAAAAAAGCGAAGACAAGTATTGAAAACAAAAAGATAAGAAATAATGATAGTAAGAGTAAGTAGAATTTATATAATTAATGGTTAATGCATTCTGATAATTTTCATTTGTTCTGTTATCAGAAGTATATAAATGATTGCATAGAGAAATATTAGATTTATCAGTGATATTTAAGAATGAACAATTTCGATTCTTCTAATATGATTTATAAGAATTTAATTACAGTAACTTTTATGCAAAATACTCTTTCATTATTCTGTACTTTTTTTAAACAATAATCAAAGTTTATCATGATCCAAATCATAAATCATGATATATACATGCTGCGCAAATGTAAAATAAAAATATAAAATTTCAAATCGAATAAAACTTATAGATTATAAGTGAACTTTAAATTAAATTAAGCTTAATGATAGATTATAAATTAATTCATTTGATAATAAACAAATATATTGTAAAACGATAAACAAATATCAATGTAATCAAAAACATAAACATAGTGGAAAATTATCAGTTTCTTATTTCTTTTGTTTGAAAAAGATAAAAGAAAGTGAAAGCGATCGAAAATGTCATGAAATATAAATTGAATAAATGACTATCATCTATTAACATTAAAATAGTCATTAATTAGGATGGAAAAAAAAAGCAAAAAAAAGGATCTGAAAATAAAAAAGGAAAGTGATAAATTTAAATTTGTTTATGCTATCAAAATTATCACTAGAAGTAAATTCAAATTTTCTTTTCTATTATTACAATTATTGCGTGAATTAATTTTCAGCAATAAATTTGATAAAGATATTGATAGGAAATAATATGAAATTTTATTCATTAAATTCAAATTTTCTATCAACAAATGAATTTGATATAAATATTGATAAGAAATGATATGAAATCAATTCACAAATTTAGAGTTTCGTTTCCGTTATTGCAATTATCACATAAATAGTTTTCAGCAATAAATTTGATAGAAATATTGATAGGAAAAATATGAAATTGATTCATTAAATACAAATTTTCTTTTTTTCATTACATTTATCGCGTTAATATATTATCAGCAATAAATTTGATAAAAATATTGATAAGAAATGATATGAAATTAATTAATTCATATATGTTTAATTTCAAATAATCTAATCTTAGAAGGAATTCAGAAAAAATTCAAATCACTAAAAATCAGATGGCATAGGAAAAACGAAAAACTTCATACTATTTGTGCCGCATGTAGTATAAAACAGTAAGCAGAAGGAAATCACAATTTCATCATGACATTTTACATTTTCATTCAACCTTTTATATATATATATCAACGTTATGGCGGTATGTAAAGGTGGGTACAGGTAGACGGAAAAGACAGGGCAAGTACGTATATACATTGGTAGTTTGATAACTACCAGATTCATCATTATCATCATCATCATCATCATCATCAACATCATTATCATCATCATCATTATCATTATCATCTTCTTTCTCCACCTTTTTCTTCTTCTTTCTCTTCTTCTTCGTCATCCTCATCAACATCATCATCTTCATCTCCTCCTCCTCCTCCTCCTCCTCCTCCTACTCCTCCTACTCCTCCTCCTCCTTCTCCTCCTTCAATTTTCATCAAAATTTTTAAATATCACAATTTCAACAGGTTCATTCTTCTTCTATTACCGTTATAGAGTAAAAATAGATAGTAATAGGATGATCACTCCTACTTTTGCATACCGGCTTCTTATCAAAAAAAAAAAAGAAAAGAAAAATTTTTTTTTCAACCTATCTATTTACCTGCTGCTATCATCATTTATCCCACATTTCATTCTCCACCCTTTTATTTTATCAAAAAAATAAATGAAATAAAAGATTGGTTTGATGATGAAAATAATGATGACAATTATAATGGCATCTTCTTCTTAGTAATTAAGAATAAGAAAAATGAAGAAGGTAGAAAAAAACAAAAAAAAAACAAAACAAAAACAAAACAAAAATAGATACTTTTATTTCCAAATATTTTTGCTTCCTAAATTTTGTTTTTGTCTTTTTTTTCGACAATTTTCTTATCAATGAAAATAAATATTTTCATTGATAATGATATTGATAAAGGAAAAATGAAAAATGAAAATTTTTAAATTTAATTAATAAAAAAATCAAATGAAAAAAAAAAAACAGAATGAAAGATTTTATTATTAATAAGTGAAAAAAAAAAACTTCTATTCATTGCAACTTTGCTTTTTATTTATTTATTTATTTTTTCAATCATTCAATGTAAATAATTGACGATATTTTGTTTATTTTTGCACATTTATTATTATTATTATTATTATTATTATTATTATTATTATTATTATTATTATTATTATTACTATTATTATTGGCAAATAATTCTAAAAATATTTCTGCACAAATATATCGGAAAATAAATTTACAAAAAAATAAATAAATAAATAAAAGGTAATGAAAGAGTTTAAAAGTTATAAAAATAATAAAGATATTATTTTACATAATTAATTTAACATATCAACTATCTCTCTTTTTCTTTTTTTTTTTAGTATATTTTATTTTATTATTTTTCTAAGAAAGAAAAAATTAAAGGAAAAAAATAATTAAAAGTTATAAATCGAATAAAGAAATATGTAGAAAATTTTAATTTAAAATTTATAATATTATCATTAAGCGTTAATTCATGACTTCTAAAAATTTTATTTGAATTTAAATTATACTGAAATTGATTATTCGAATAAAATATTAATTTAATTATTCGGTGAAAAAGATATTTGATCATTCATTTTATTTTCTTGCAATGTATATTAACAATAATGGAAAAAAAAAAAAAAATTCCACATTGTCTACGAAAGAATTTGATCGAAGGAAATGATCAATCATTAAGCAAAGTACTAAATATTTTGCTCTATTAGTTTTGAAATTTAATTTAAAAATCTAAAAGAGTTAAATGAGCTGGAAGGAATTTGGTATATTGCAAATATTATTTTTACTAAATGACTTCCGTTTAAAAGCTAAATATCTAATTATATTTTAATTAAAAATTTTTTCTTTTACAGTATGATTACTGATAATGAATGCATAATACCATAATAATACTAACACCTATAATAATAATAATAATTAATATCAATTAGATCTAATAATTAAGTTCATATTTCGTAAATGATTTTGTAGTATAAATAAATTTAAGTTATTTAATAAACTGTAAGAAAGCAAAAACTATTCTAAATAAATGAATTCGAAATGCTTAAATATGAAATGAATATTTGAATCAAAAATTGAAAAATAATAATTTAATTTACTTCTCATTTAGTACTACAATTTTTCACTTCAATTATTGTTTTTTATTTATTTTGAATACGATTAATAAAAATAGCAATTGCTAAAATTTAATGATAAAATAAAATATTCAATTGTTCTGAAATAATTTTTTCTTATTCATAAAAAGACAATAATAATAATAATAATAATAATAATAATAATAATAATTACTATTATTATTTCATAATCGACATCTCGATGACATATTTATAATTTCATCAAAAAAATTACAAAAATTATTTATTGCATGAAATAAAATAAAACCATTCCAAAATTTTTAAGAAAATAAAAGAAAAAATTTTTAAATATTTAACTTTTTTTTAAAACATATTCAATAAAAAATTATTAGAAAAACAAACAAAAAAAAAAAGAAAAATGAGAAAAATTTGAGATAATATAAATTGGAATGAATGATAATAATCGTAAAATAATGCTGCTGCTGCTGCTGCTGCTGCTGCTGTTGCTATACTAAAAATATTTAAATTATTCTCATTATAATCAAGAATTAATCACTAATTAAGCAATTCAATTTGACATATCGGATAATTGCTTGAAACTTAACAAGTTTTCGAGAAATAAACCCCAATTAGTTCATATGAAATTATAAATTTAATGCAATCTATTAGGAAAGATATTTTAATGAAATGAGAAAAAATAGAAAATTTCGCAGAAAAAAAAGTTAATTTTTAATTGTACAAAGCTTTAATTATCATATCAGTTAAATTTGTTCTTTTTTCATAAAAAAATTTTAAATTTGTCAAATAGAAATCTTCCATTTCTTACATATATGAATTCTGATATATTTAAAAACAATTTTTAAATTAATTGTTGGATATTATTGACTAATGAAATTTTAAATATTTTAAAATTACAGAAATGCTTAATCGAGACTACGACAAGAAATAACTGATTATTATCATTTACGTATTAGATATGACTTAAGAATTTCTAGAAATTATTATTAACATTATCATAATTATCATATTTTTTGCTAATATTAAGTATATTATTAGAATTTTTGAATATTAAAATAATTTATTCACTTAGACTTGTTATAAATTAATACTAATTAAATTAAATTAGTAAAAAGCAAAATGTACTGATATACTTGATAAAATGAGTATTTTGTATGTAAACTTTAAAAGATATTTAATAGTTTGATTAAACAATAAACAATGATAAGTTATCAGATAATTTAATCGATAAATTTTTAACGTCAATTAAATTCACTGATAATATAAGACTAAACTGTCTTTTTTTCATATCATTTTTTTTTTTGTATTTCGAATTTTAGCAAAGATTGAGATAGTTAATGGTAAAAGTGATAAAATAAAATTGACAAATGAAATGAATCTAAAGTGGAAAAAAAAAGATGAGAATGATAAGGAAAGTTGTCAATTTGTATGGATAATATCAAATGATTGCGAAATAATTTTGGTCAATGTCAGATAAAATGAATGAAAAAAAAAGGAAAATCTTAACCTTTAACCTATTCATTTTATGAAATCATCTAAATCATTTGTTCCTTTCCTTCGCTGGATGAACCATATTTTCGTTTTATTATTTGTTATCGATAAGATAATGATTTGTAATCAATAGTGACAGAATTTTATATTGAACATTTCTTTTATTTTACATTATCTTTTCTTATCAAATGAAAAATTTCTCTAAAAAGTTTTAAATTTAAAATTATTTTTATCGTCGATATATTTATTAATGCAATATTTTTAACATGTCTTGATAATTTTTCTACTGAAATAATTTTGTAATTTATAAGTAATCGAAGAAATATCAGTAATGTTTTGAATATTTTTCTTATCATTTATTTATCAATATCAATATCTCTATTATCATTTTCATTCGTTCATCTTCAATCTCATCCTTTTCTTTCTTTCATTTTTTTTTTTTTTTGATCACAGTTTATAAAAAAACTGGATTTTTTCTTTCATAATGATATCAAATAAAAATGCTGCAAATAATTATGGAAATGAAAAAGTTTATTTATTTATTTTTTTTTTAACTCATACATATATATATATATATTATTGTTATTAAAAGTTTAGCATATGCTTTCTGTTCTTTTCTTTTTTTTTTTTTGATTATTCAATTTTAATCGAATTAATTAATTATCAATTTTATCATTGTTTAATTCATTTCTATTTTCATGACTTCTTCTTTTTTTTTCTTAGTATTTAAATTATAAACTTTTATTTTTATCAAATTCTTTTTAGATTAGTTAATTTGTTATCAATAAGTATTTAAATTATAAACTTTCATTTTATCAAATTCTTTTAGATTAGTTAATTTGTTATCAATAAGTACTTAAATTATAAACTTTCATTTTTATCAAATTCTTTTAGATTAGTTAATTTGTTATCAATAAGTATTTAAATTATAAACTTTCATTTTTATCAAATTCTTTTTAGATTAGTTAATTTGTTATCAATAAGTATTTAAATTATAAACTTTCATTTTTATCAAATTCTTTTAGATTAGTTAATTTGTTATCAATAAGTACAATTTAAAATTTTAAATCAAAAAAAAAAAACAAGTGAAGAACATTTATTTTAATAAATATTAATTAAGATGTTATGTGAATACATACATACATACATTTGTCGTTCCAGCAATACGTCCATCAAACAACAAACCATTCTCGCAGTATCCAAAAATTTATCATTTATCTGTCACAGCAAAAATACATTAAGTTTTCTATTTTTTTTTTTTTTTTTTTTACAAAAGTTCTTTGATCGATAAAAATTATTTACATTTCTTAGGCTTTCGTTATTAGTAACAATTCTAGAAAAAAAAAGTGATTACATCATTATCAATTATCAATTATTATCAGTTCGATAATAAACTTGGAATTATATCATTAATTAAATTTAATAAAATAAAATAATCTCAAAATCAGGCAAGATTTTTTTTTAATATTATATAACAATAATGTAAATTATTTTAATTAATTCATTTGATTTTTATTAAAATTCCTTATTATGTATTATTTTATTGAGAAATTATATTCATTATGTATTACGCAAATTATTTCATTGAAAAGAAAACGTATATTAATTAACTTAAATAAATTTATTAAAAATTATTACTAAAATTTAGAATCGAAAATATATATTATAAATATAATTTAATTTTAAATATTATAAAATTATAGATTTATTCGCCTTTTTTTTTTCACCCATCAAATATTATTTTTAAAAAAAAAGAAAAAAAATTTTAATCTATTAATAAATTTTTTTTCCTCCAAATTTATAAATATTTAAATTTTGCATACTAAAAATTAATTGCTCATTGCCAATATATTTTAATAAATATAATTTATCATACTTTTTAAAAGCAAACAAATAAATAAGTAAACAAGCAAGTGAATAAACAAGTAAATAAATAAAATGTATTATTGAATTTAGTAAAATTATAAATGCGCTTTAGGCGATTTCAAATATTTCAAGTATCATCATCATCTTCTTATGTACGTTTCATATTTGCCAATTTGTTTATATACAAATAAATTTGATTTTTTTTTTTTTTTTTTTTAAATTGAATTATTTAGTTTTATAGTAACAATGTGTGCTTAGCATATTTTTATAGTTAAGAAAATAAATTTTTGAAAAAAAAAATTTTTTTTTTTATTTAAACATTCCTTTACATTCTTACTCCTTCTTCTCGTTTTTTTTTTTAATGAAATTATTTTAAAATTTGATTTTATTTTTTATTCTTCTAGTAAATAAAATTTTTTTAAAATTATTTATAAAGAGAGAGAGAGAGAGAGAGAGAGAGAGAGAGAGAGAAAGGAAGAGATGAAACGATAATAAAAGGAATAAGATTGAGCGAATTATTTAAAATAAAAAAATAAAATAAAACAAAAAAAACCAGCTGTAATATAACAAGATTAAAAACTTGTCGAATATTTTTACTATGATAAGTTGATACCAAAAATGCTTAATAATATGCTTGTTGTTGTTGTTGTAGGAATAACTTTCTTTTTTCTTATGCAATGCTAACTATCCTGAAATTATCGAGAAATATAATCGGGAAAAGAAAAAAAAACATGCAAGTATTATGCGTTTGACTAATTTCATTCGTTATTTTGATAAATCATGATTTTTTTTTCTGCACTGCATGATATGCATCATGCATCTATGCATGCATTAGCATTACATATGTATATATATATGTGTTTATCATTTCTTATCAGCATGTTTAATTTCGAAATATTAATGCTTAATCTATGAATTAATATATGAAAATTTTGATAATTTAAATTATCAAAATCATTTTATGCTTAAATAATCACTTTAAAATTATTTCGTGAGCTATGAAAATGATATTAAATTATTACTAAATAAAATTATTTACTATAACTAAGATATTATCGAATATTTATGACATAAATTTAGATTACATATCGTTTTATTATTTAATTTTAAAATGATACATTTATTATTCTCTTTTTTTGCATAAATAATTTAAAATTTAATTCAAAAATAAAATCTATCACAATGGAAAAAAAAACAAAGAAACGGTCGAGAAAGTAATTCAAATTTTCTTAAAAAAAAAAAAAAAAAAAAGAAATATCTTTCTCATCCATTGACAACCATATATCAAATGATAAAATAGTTGAACTGAACAGATTACTCAAATCACTTTTCCTTTTCTAAAAATTTGATAAATTTGTTTTCTCCTCTTCTATAGGTCATTTTTTTTTCTTTTCGATGACCCTATAATAAAATCCATTCCTACTATTAAACCGACAGTATGATGTAAATAAAGTTTGGATATTCTAAAGTTTTTGTTTTCCTAAAATAAAATTTGTCATTCCAAAAGAAAAAAAAAGGAAGGAGAAAAGTTTGCATATAATTATGAATTAATTCAAATTAAATGAATGAATGGATATGAATTTAAAAGAATGCAAAAGAATGATTAACATTATGAGACATTTAATTCGAATAATAACATAAGAATTGCAAATTTTAAAATGATTTTTGGATTATAAAAGAAAATTAAAAAAGAGGGAAATAATCAAAGATATTATAATTTAAGATATGATTAACGTATAAATCATTTTTGATATGATTTAATCTGTCATACATACAGCTTCGTCAACAATATTTATCATTTCAACGAAATGTTGTTGTTGAATTGATAATCGGTTGCTCATTCATTTACCATATGAATTTTGGAATTTCAAAAATATCAAAATATCATAAACAAATCGTTATTGCTATTGCTAATGAAAACTTGAAAAAGGATTCAAGAAATTAATAAGGATTTAAAATTTAATTCAAAATATTATTAAGTATTGGAAAACGAAAATATAGAAATGGATAAAGCAATAATTGCATATCCGATATAACAATTCTATTTTAAAATTTTGAGTATTTAATTTAAGTTTTTTCTTTCTCGCTATCATTTAATTCGTTAATATTTCTCGAATGTTCACATATCTTTATGCATGTTTGACGAATAAAATAATTGAAAACTTCTAACAGTCATACTCATTTTATCATGAATAAATAAATTGTTGTTAATTGATTAAGAATTAATTTATTCATTTTAAATTCATTTCGGGATTGTTTAATTTTTATGAAATAATATTTTAAATTGTAAAATTTATCATTTACTGCTAAATAAAAACATTACAAATTGTTTTATCGATTAAAATTATCAGACTGGAGACATACGATTTGCCATAGCCATCATTCCTCCACCCATTTCAAACTTTTTTTCTCCCGCTATTTACTGATTTCTTGTTGCAAAATTCAATCATCAAAATTTACCGATTCTTCTTAAACTTATAACAAATAGCTTTTGTCTTTAGCAATTATTTATTTATTTATTTCCATTTCTTTTGGGGGAAAAAAAGTAAACAAAAAATGTTTAATATATATTTGATAAACATATGATAAAAATTTATAGATAAAAGGTTGGAAAGTTTTAGTATATCATTTGAATTCTTTCAATTTTTGAAATAATTTTTCTGTAAATCTTTTAAGCCTAATTAATATCTATTTATAAGTTCATCGATTATTGAATCATATATAAGTAAATGTTTTTAATGCTATCAATCAATATTCATATCATTTTTATTAACGATAATAATTAGGATTAAAAAAAAGGAAAAAATAAAAAGCAAAAAAAAATTAATATGTCATCAAATTCTATGACGCATATTTTTGCAAAAACATTTTTTAAAAAAAAAAAAAGTTCAAAATGTAATAAAACTATTATCAAATTTATAAATTAATTCATAAATGATTCATAATAAAAAAATAAGTTTAATTTAATGTCTCAAAAATTTATTTGAATTATAAATCAATTTGAAAAATGATAAATGATTTCACATCAAACAAATTGATTCAAAAATGATTATATTATTAAATATGAATGATTCAAATCAAATAATTTAACTAAAAAAAAACGATTGATTAAAATTTTAATAAATTGATTTTTATGAATGAATCAGACATAAAATAAATTATTCTATAAATTTTTGTTTTTTTTTTTAAATAATATCTATGTTTTTCTATTTCAAAAATAAAAATTTATAAAATATCTATTTGAATAAAATTAATTTTATTTATTGATAATTTTATCAGTAAATATTATTAAATATTTATGATAAAAAATTGATCATTTTATTTGGATCTATTTATTTAATATATTAACAATAATAATTATTCAATCATATTTCTAACATAAAGAAAAAAAAGGGAAAAATAAATTGCTTTGAAATTTAAATAATTCATTGTTAGAATGAAAATAATTCATATAAATGAAAGAAATGAAATAAATGGAAATCGATATCAATTTATCATGATAAATTAATAATCAAAATAATGATATAAATATCTATCTATATATATATTTCCGTTATAAGATCATCAAACAAAATCTTAAACAATATTCTTTGTAAATTCTTTTATCTCTCTCATAACGTCCCATTTAAAATGAATAAAAGATTTCTCGAAATCTTTAACAATGAATATGAATGATAAATAAATCTCAATTTGATATACAGATATGACAGATCATATTAGAGGGATAAATTATCAAGAATTTCATATATCAATAAATTAGAAAGTTAATGAAATAATAATATTAATTTATATCATGATAACATAATCATATATTATCATAGAATATTAAAAATTTGAAAAGAAATTATTTTTCAAGCATAATTCGAGCAAAAAAATTGCTAAAAGATTCAATGTATTGAAAGAATAGTGTAATTTAAATATCAAATATAAGTATTCGATTATTAATTACTAAATTTATGAAATAAATTTTAAATAAAATTAATTATAATATATAAAATTATCAATTATCATTTATAAATTAATAAATTATCATAAAATTATCAGTTTATGCAAAGAATTTTTTTCTTTTACTCAAAAATAAAAATTAAAAAAATATGAAAAAATTGTTATATTTTCGTAATTAAAAAAATAATAATTAATACTAATATACAAAATCGATATTTGTTATAATTAAGTTATGCCAAAAGAAATCATATAAAACTTCAATTAATTACTTTTCTTATAAATGCCCTAAATTGAATTAAAAAATTTTTAATTTAAAATAAACTTTCAGTATCAAAAAAATAGGTGATCTGATTGGTAGCTAATTATATCGATAATTATATCACCAACGAATATAAATATGCAATAAATGATTTTGAAAGATCAATTAAAGAAGGCTAAAAAGAAAAAAACCGATATATTAAATAAATATTTGCGTAATATTATCATATAACACGTCTGTGGTAAAAATTAAACGTATCATTACGTAATAGTGTCGTAGATTGTGATCGATTATTTAAAAATTTCTTTTAAAAAAAAAATATTACCAAAAAAAAAAGAAAGAATTTCTACGTTTCATTTATTTTTCATCTATTTCATTTATTGATAATCCATTTCATTTATTAATAATAATATTACCATTTCTTTTTTCTTTGATTTTAATAATTCTTTTAAGAAAATATTAGGAAAACAAAAATTTGAATTTACTATAAATTTCATTTAAATTTAATTATTTCAATTTTATATATAATTAATAATAATATTTTAAAAATTATTACTATTGTTAATAAGAAAATATGTTTAAAAATTTGAATTAATATTATGAAATTATTTTTAATTTAATAATTTTAATTTCACATATAATATATATTATTTTACAATTTATTCATTATCCAATTTTCTTCGTTTCATTTTTTCATCAATCTTTTTTTTTTTTTTTGTTCAATTTTTCAAATAATATATTATCATTTAAAAAAAAAAAAAAATCAATGTTATCAAATTATTCATCAAAAAACGATAAAAAAAATAAATAAACAACTTGTTTTTTTTTAAAAAAAAAATCGAGAAACTATAAATATTTCACTTTGCACTTTTTTCAACCCATTGATGTAAATTTTTTTGAATAAAAAAATGAAAGATATTGAAAAAAAAATTTTAAAAAAGTAGTTTAGAAACGGAAAAACGCTAAAATTTTTTTTAAATTTCTTTTTGAATTTAACATATTTGAGTAATTGAAAAGTATTGGGATTTTTATTTTTTTTTTTTTTTTTGAGAGAGAGATTTATATGATAATAGTCAGATTTGTATTTTAATTATTTCGTTCCTTTTGATTTTTATTATTGATAACAATGATTTCATTGTTGATAAGTTTATTTGTTAGATTTAATAAATATGCAATAATTGCTCAAGGACTTTTTTGTTTTTTTGTTCAAATTCTTTCATAAAATTTTTAATCCTATTACTACTATTGTTATTACTATTATTACTACTACTACTACTACTACTACTACTACTACTGCCAACTATCACTGGAACTGATAATGATCATTAGTATCATTATCATCATCATCAGCAATTAGTATTACGTATTACGATGATAACGATTATAGACAAAATGACTTATGACATTTACAACAACAACAACATCTACTACTACTACCACTACTACTATTGCTACTGTTATTTCCGATAATTGATTTACCTGTTCTTTTAATTATTTAAATTTAAATTTTTCAATAAAACTAAATTCGACAGCATAATGAAGAGAAGCAAAGAAAAAAAAAGTGCAAATACTTAATAAAAACTGGAAAATTTGAGAAAGAAAAGAAAAAAAAGAAAGAATAAAATAAATTATAAATAAAAATAAATAAAAACGAATAAAATTTTTACGATAAAATTTTTGTTGAATTAAAAGAAAAAGAAAGAAAGAAAGAAATAAAATTATTCCGGAAATTTCTCTCTTTTTTTTTTACCTTTCTTTTTTTTCTATTTCTATAAACTGGTTTTTTATATCTTTTTTTTTTTTAAATTAAAATAATCTAAAAATTCCTCTTTGCAAATTAACTCAAAAACAAATTAAAAATCTATGAATTAATTAATTAATTGGCTTTTTTTTCAATCAAGTTTTGTTAATTTGATTAAATAACAAAAAAAATGTTATCATTATTGATTGAAATGAATCGTTTTGTTTTTTTTTTTTAATTGAAATAAACAAAAAAAGAAAAAGAAAAAGATAATTTAAATAATTTCATTTTTAATAATTCATTTCATTTCTCTCTCTCTCTCTCTCTCCTTTTCCCTCTCTTTTTTTTTTAAATTTTCATTTTTCAAATATATACAACAATGTCTTTTCTCTCCATTTATTTTCAATAGAAAATGAATTCTCTTTTTTTTTTTTATAAGAATAAATTGATTAAATTTTTCATTAAAAAGTTTACGAGAGGTTACATCGTTTGAAGGTTACTACTACTGATCAAATTATTCGGACAGAACAAAAACGATATTTTAACATATAACGAATTGGAAAATGAATTTTCATTTTCATATAATTCTTGCCAAATTTTAAAATCAAAATTTTATTATACGACATCGATTGAATCAAAATTGTAATTGATATTTCTTTTTTTTTTTTTTTTTCGGGAAAATGTACTCTTTTACTTTTGCATTAAAATTTTATTAATTATTTCAAATTAATTCAACAATTACAAAAATTAATTAATTAATTAATATTTATGAAATGGAATAAGAATACTGAATGGAAAATAATAAATAGCAAATATTAATTTTATTTTTATAAATTATTTCAATAAATCATTGCTTAATTAAAATATTATTATTTTTAAAAGGAATTAATATCCTGAATTTAATATTTTAGATTTAATATATCGATTAATATATTTAATATGTAGTGGGATAAAAATAAAAAATGAAAATTTTCAAAATGATATATTCTAACATTGTTCGAATATCAGCAAAATACAAATTTTGTAAAGGATAAAAATTACTAAATTGATATAATATTATCATTCTAATCAATAATTAAGCTTCAAACTAAATAATAATATAGTGGATTTATACGTTTCTTATTATTATCGAATTTATTCAGAATAAAATATTTTATCTAAATAGGAATTTATTCAAATTATTATCATAGATTAAGGATAAAATATATTTTATCTTAACAGTAATTTATCATTTCATAATTCATCCATTTATCATATCATAACTGAAATAGCTTTTTTGATTTTTTTTTTTATTTTTACTTTTAAGATTCATTTCATTTTCGTTTTTTTTTTATAATTTATTTTTAATGCAAAAATTTATTAAATCAATGAGAAATGTCACATTTGATTTTCTCGTGTGAAATTTTTTAAATTAAAAAAAAAAGAAATTATTCTCTTGCTTTTTTTTTTTTGTTCGAAATGATTAATTCTTATCACTATTGTATTATTTGATAAAAATGAATATTTTTATCAAATAAAATATTTATGCTTTAATTAACATATAATATGAATAATTGATGGATAGATAGATAGATATTTATCGAAATAAATTGGATAAATAAATGTTTGAATTGTTGGAAAAATCAAAAGTCATTATCAGAGTTATGTGTGATATTCCGAAAAAGGAATGTTAATGCTGTCAAGTTTTTTTTTTTTTTTTTTTGTTTATAATAAAATTCTTTTCTATCCCACCCATATAATATTGTAAATTTTGAATTTAATTATTTAATTATTATAAAACAATAAATTCCAATAAGTTAATAAGTTAAAGTTTTATTAGCTTAAATATTTAATTTAAAATAAATTAAAATGAATTTTCTTCCATATATCGCTTATTGTAGTTAAAAATACGCAATAATTATTTTTAATTTAAATTATTTTTATATATAATTTGAATTTGATAACTTAATATAATTCTTTAGTTAAATTTTCATATTTTATAATGAAGTTGGAGACTAATGAATTGTTTTAATTACAAATTTAATATTTATATCGAAATTCGAATATATAAATTTGAAATGAAATATCGAAATATCATAATTCTTTTGCTTCAAATATAGCTAAATTTGTTAAAACAGTTAAAAATGAATAATATTTTTCGAATAAACAATTTGCAAGGACTGTAAAAGTATTAAAGAATATGACTGATAAAAACGTTATCAAAGAATATGATTGATAAATGATCAATCAGCAAAAATTCAATGATGTAGATAAAGTAATCAACTTTGGTTAACAATTTTTTTTGCGAATATAAAATTTCGAAATTTAAATTACATATGTAATTTGAGTTTTATATTTTCCACATAGTTCGAAGAATTTCCGGAAGTTTTGTTGACAAATAGTCGTAATTTTAATTTAATATTTACATTGAAAATGCAGATGTTAGTCGAGAATAAAGCATCGGAATACAATAGTTTTAAAATTTTCAAAGTCAATTAAACTTGTTAAAATATTTGAAGAAGGCAATTTTTAATGAAAACATATTAATGATTGATAAATGGTCAAAAAAAAACATTAATGACTGATAAATTATCAATCGGAAAAATTAAGCAATTCGAATTTTTTATGAAAAATAGAATTTTAACAATTTAAATAAATTTATCTTTGCAAATATAAAATTTCAAAATTTAAAATTTTCAAATGCAAAATATAGTAATACTTAACTGATATGGATTTGATATATTACTGATAAATATTTGATATAATGATTAATAAAAGGAAAATATTGTTATGCAAAAAATCGTATTTTAGAATTTCTTAAATATTTGATATAATGATTAATTTTTAATCTCAAATTCTTCTTTAAATTTGAATGAATTAATAATTGATCATAAAAAATTTTGTTATTACTAAATAGATTAATCAATTGATTGATCACAGCTGACTAATTTACTGATCGAGACAAATGTTATGAGCAATGAGTTTTGCTATTGTTAAAAACCTAATTTTAAAATATTTCATTATCTTAGATCTTTTCAAATTTTAATTATAAATGATATGCAACACATATAAACACAAAACGCACACACACACACACACACACACACACACACACACACACATACACACACACACATATACAGATCATAGTAAAATTGTACTTACTATTTGTTAAATTTCAATATTTCTATTTTATTTCTTTAAAAAAAAAAAAGTAGGAAGGCGATCAGTTTGTTCTTTGTTATAAAAAAAAAATAATTTATAAAATAATTTAATAAAATAATCGATAAGTATATGTATACCTACATATACTTATCATATATTATGATTAATTAAATTTATTAAAATATTTATAATTTTGATCAAACAAATATTCTTTTTCTAATTAATTTAATTATTAAAATTTTATTTAATTGATAATATATCATCCGATAAATAAATATAAATAAACAAAATTATCAAATTTATTCATTGTGAATTGAATTTCATAATGAAAAAAAAGAGAGAGAGAGAGAGAGAAAGGAATGGATTGGATTATTTATTAATTAAAATCATTTTAATAAATAAATTATGATATTTCGATTAAAAAAAATCGTTTTAATTGAATAATTAAAATATTAAATAAATTATTTTAATTAAAATAATCAAAAATTGAATAAATTATTTTGTTAAAATAGTTTTTAAAAATATATATAAATTAATTAATTTATTTCATTTATCAAATAAAATGCTTCTCTTTAGTATTTTTTTTTTTTGGTATATATTTATGATAAGTTTAACTTAAATGAATTAGCAATAAAAATACATTTTACCTGAAAATCAATAATAAATGACATTTTTCATTAATTAAAAATAAAATTGTGTAATAAAAAAAAAAAAAAAAAAAGGAAATCATTAAATCAATGAAATGATCATAGAGATATGACAAGAATTCAAACATTTAAATGCATATATATATATATATATCCATTTACTTTTATGAGACATTTTTTTCTCGATATATATGTTAACTATTTATATTATTTAATAAAAATAGGTCATCATTTTTCTTCATCATCATTGCTATCATTATTATTATTATCATCATCATCATCATCATTATTTTATCACCATTATTATTATTATTATGATCACCGTCATCATTATGATCATCATCATCATTGTTATTATTATTATCATCATCATCATCATCATCATTATTATTATTATCATTTTGTTATTAAAATGACAGAAACTTTTCCTTTAGATGAACAAAAAAAAAAAATTTTTTTAAGCACACTTTTAATATTTTGAAAATTTCAAAATTATTTTTTCACAACAACAAAAACTTTTATAAAACTTACTTACTTTAACAATTATTTTTGTTAAGAGGATTAACATAGAATTAAATTTTGTTAAAGTATTACTAAAAAAAAAAAAAAACTTTTCAAATCAACCTTGTTTAATAGTGTTTTTTCCTTTCAACAAAACTTTTTTTTGTGAATGTTTTTTTTCGCCAAAATTTTATTAAGTATATATTGGAGGAAAAATTTGAAATAAAACCACAATAACTATTTGCCTACTTTTTCGTCATTTTTCATATGAACTAATTTCAACTGTTTTTCATTTTTGCTGTTGTAATTAAAGTCTTGACTGATTATGAGTGTGTGAAATGTCTTAAATACTAATTGGTGTTATTTAATAAATCATTTGACCTTTTCAAATTATCACATTAATTAATCGTAGAATTTATAATAACATAAATTTAAATTATATATTTTTGTTTGGACCAGTTTTGTAGCAAATTTAGAAAAACAAAAAAAAAAAGTTTATTGCAATGACAAAACAAATTTTGATAAAATTTCTCAGCAATCATTTTATCAATTTTAATATAATAATGCGAATGATTAAAATAATTTTATTAAAAAAAAATTCATTATATTGAAATTTTGTCTATACTGATAAAATGATAATTTATGATTATGAATCAATAATTAATCATAAATCTCGACATTTATTATATAAGAAAATTTTTGGTTCGAGATAATTTTTAATATTAATTTTGATTTAAAAAAATGAAATGAAATGAAATGAGAGAAAATTTAGCATATAAAATTGAAATGTTATTGAAATAAAAAATTTGCATGCAAATGGCTGCATGCATGCACTTGCATGCATGCATATGTTTACTTTAAAAATTTTTATTTTTTATTTTTTTCTTCGCAATATGATTAAGGGAACTAATCAATTATTTTGGCATGTATTTTAGTTTAAATACATAAAACTTACAAGTGCTATTATCTTTTAAATAAATTTCAAAAACTATTCGACCGTTCGATAATGATCATGTTTTGAAATTTCAAAAGACTTTAAATTCAGGTTTTACCGTTTACTTCCTTTGATTTCTTTTGCTTCCTTTTTAAATTTATTATGAAATAAAAATAGGGAAAAAATACGCAACTTTTTTTTAGCTTATAATATTAAAATGGTATTTGAATAATTTAAATAATCACGAAGTAATTAAAACTTGAAAATAAACTTTTTAAATAATTTCATAAGCTTATTTGTCAATTCTTTCTTTTTTATATTAAGCTTGAAGATTTTTAACGAACTTTTTAACGATTCAATCCATTTCAATCCATAATTTTATTCCTATCTTTGCTCCATTCATATATCTTTTTAATAATATTCCTTTTTTTATGGACTAAAAATCGAATTTATTTAAAAATGAGTTTGTAAATTCTGGCAGAAAGAGTTGAAAATTTAATCTAATTTTTTAAAATCTGTGAAGTTGAACTAAAATGAAATTTAATCGATTGATCGAATTTATTAAGTTGTAAACACTTGAAGCACAAGTGTTATTAGAAAAACTCAAAAGTTTAATTTGTTTAGTATTACCTTCGATGTTTGGTTAGCTATGATTAATTGAAAAGATTTAAATATCAGTGATAGCATTGTTAAAAATAATGATATTATCAGTTTCAAATATAATAACAAAATGATAACAAAATTTTGAAAATTTCTATCATTTTAAAATAATACAACTTATAATTATTTATAAATTAAAGTCGTTTTTTCTCTTTTTTTTTGTCAAATGAACTTCCTTTCGAACTTTCAATTACACAATATTTGATGATTGGAACGTACACCTGTTTGAGAATTAAATATTAAGTACTTTTCTAACAATATGATAGTGCGAATACCTTTTCAAGTAATTGAGCAATTTTGATAATTTTGATTTATATACTCCGTTTTTTAAAAAATAGCAATTATCGGCTTGTAAATGTTAAATTTTTTTTTCCTGCTCATATGAAGAAAATTATTATTTTTTTGGGAGGAAAAAAAAAGTTGAATCATTCACCTTCAAGGTATTTTCGTTAAATCAATGAATGAAGAAAAGAGAAAAAGAAAGTATGCAATGGGTAATCTTTTAATACTTAAAAGTTTAAATTTAGAAAAGCGAAAAAAAACTTTCACATTTTAAATTTAAATATTTAAAAATATATTTAACAATTTATTATAATTTCATTAAATGTATTATTATTATATTATAGAATTTTTGTTATATTAAAATTATTTTAAAATTTAAAGCAAAAAAAGTTTTTAGACTTTTTAAATTATTTTTTCTAATTTTCAGTATTTTATTATTAAATTTTGTTTTTGTTTTTTTTCTTTGAAAAAAATAATATTAAAACAAACGAAAAAATTAATATTTTCAAATTTCTGCACAGTTTCATTTCCAAATTTTAATTTTATTTTAATACTAAATCGTTAGGATGCAACAAAATGATTAAATTTTGGTAAATTTTCAAAATTAAACTTTTTTGGAAAGAAAAAATTTTATAAGTTAAATATTTTAAATGCTAAAATAAATATTTGATTAAGAAGCTTTATTTGATTATTAAATTATTCAAATTATAACTGAATAACTAAATTTCGAAATGGATAATTGAAATAATAATTGAATATTTTTTTTTGGGAATAAAATTTTTTTGTCAATCAAATATTTCTATTTCTAAAATAAACATATAATTGTTTTCTTTTTTTTTTGATTATTTATTATTTATTTATGTAATAATTGTCATTTAAGCATAAAATTGATTTTAGCATAAAATTGGTTTTCTTTTTTTTTTTAGTAATATAATTTTGAAAAAGTCATACTATTATACTATTTTATTATTTTCGATTATTTATAATTATTGATGATATAGAAGATTTAAAAAAAAAAAAAAAAATTTTATGAAATTAACTTCGTCTTATATGATAGGCTGAAATAAAAAAGACAAAAAAAAAAGAAAGGAAGAGAAAGATAATTTAGATAATTGATCAGTCTAAAACTTGATTGAATGATCTGAAATGAAAAACAAGATTTGAGAAAATTTTCATACAATTGCCAATTGTTAATTATCAATTGCCAATTATCATTTATCAATTATTTTGTTCAGTGTGATCATTTCAGCTAATTACAATCAATTATGTTGTAAAATTTCAGCATTTCTTTAGGCAATAAAACTAATAAATTCGTCATTTTCAGTTGATCGTTATGAAATAAATGATGACATCCGTAATGTCAACAACAATTTCTTCGATGATGCCTAATCATCTAATCATCCAATTCATTCATTCATTCATTCATTCATTCATTCATTCATCCATTCTTCTATCAACCTATTGATCGATCTATATCGATCTGCAATTACAAATAAATCATTTTTTCTCTTTTCGAAAAAAAAAAATTAAGTAATTTTAACAATACGAAATGTTATAATTAATAAATCAAATAATTTTAAATTAAAAGAAATTAAAAATTATATTAAAATTTATTATTATTATTATTATTATAATTAATAGAAAGATTGAAAATAATAAATATAACAATTTTCAAAATTAATAATTGCAAATTGAAAAATAAAACTTCGAAGGATATATTTGAAAAGAATTAAAATTAGAAATTGAAATTAAAAAAAATAAATTATAAATTTTTATAATTACTACTACGATATCACCGATAATAATATAAAATTTTCATATAAATAACTAACTTATCATATTTTTTCTCGACAACTTTTAAATATATCATATCCGTTGATAATTTGCTAAAATATTTCATAATAAATTATAATCATTTTGCTATTTTATCGATTTTTTCGATCAATTTTCTTTTTATTACTTTTAATGTATAAATAAGATTAAGTAGCTTGATAATTTTGATTAAAATTTAAATAAGATTAAGTTAGCTTGATAATTTTGATTAAAATTTTGATTAAAATTTAAATAAGATTAAGTTAGCTTGATAATTTTGATTAAAATTTAAATAAGATTAAGTTAGCTTGATAATTTTGATTAAAATTTAAATAAGATTAAGTTAGCTCGATAATTTTGATTAAAATTTAAATAAGATTAAGTTAGCTTGATAATTTCGACTAAAATTCGATACGATCATTTGGCAAAAATGAAAATTAATTACTGTTAAATTGTTATTTCATTTCTCTAATTGAAATACCAAATGTATTCTATCATTTAAAATAAAACATTTAGAATGAAAATTGGAAATTAAAATTATTTATTGCATTTTGTATTATTATTTGGTATTAAATTTATGTAGCAAATGATGAAAAATTTATTTAATTTACAAATTTATATAATTTTATAAATGAATTAAATTGAAAAACTTAAAAATAATATTTAGGCTATTTAGAAATAATTTTATTACTACCATCATCTAATACTCGATTTAGTATTTTTACATTTTTTAAGAAATTGTACTCTCGCATTACCTCAATTAAAATACCTGTTTAAAAGATAATGAGTTATATTAAAATTAAATCTATCAAATTTTTGATTACTGATATCAATTCCAGATATTAAATTGAATTACTTAATCATTTTGAATGAAACATTGAGATGTCTTAAAAAATTATACAAATTATTTTCTCAATGATTAGACGCATTTTTTCCCATTTCAAATCATTCATTTATGTTAATTATTATCAACGTGAATGATATAATGATAAACACTAATTGTTATCAATGTAAATAATTTATCAACCTGGATAATGTAAAGAATCAGAAAGTAATTCATGCCAAATTTCTAAAATATCTCAATATTTCAATTAAAATAGTAGTTAAGATTTGATCTGATCAAATTAGCGAAATAAAATAAATAGATAAACGAAATAGATAGTATAATGATTGTTTGATAATCACTGTAAACAATGATATCATGAATTTCTAAATTTTAATAAATTATCTTTATCACTCTATTTTTCAAATACATATGTAAATATAATTATTATTTGTAAAATAAATTTAGAATTTATTTGTTGACAAATTTATGATAACTTTATCATACAACTAATTTACGAAATTAATTACTAATTAAAGATTTATACTAATCATAAACAATATAATATCATTAAGGGCAAATCAAACGTAAAGAAAGAATCTAAAAAATTTCATTATAATTGATTAAAAGGTAAATAAAGAATACGATATTTAATATGTTTATCAAAATCGTTATTTTATCATATCATTGAAATTAAAAAAGCAAAAATTTCTTTTTCATAATTTATTGTTATAAGGTAGTGATGTTAACATAGTGATAATGATAAAGCAGGCTTAATAATAAGTTTATTCATTATAATACATTTCCTATTTAAGATTATTCTTTCTTATCCATTTCATATTTAACAATAATAATTTACGAAAAAAATTAATTTTAATTAATAAATTACGATCAGTTTGATTAAGATATGATTACAATTCACTTGATCAACAAAATTACGGCATTAGTTTTCGATAATGCTGATAATGCTAATTTTATATGGCTTTTATTATTTCAACAAAAATTCATTCTGATAACTGATAAAATATTCGGTGACAAAAACGATATTATTGCATCATTCATCATTGTAAATTTGATAAATAAATCATAATTGCCTTTAACGTGATCAAAAAGAACAATTATTATGAATTAGATCAAGAAACTGTGATCACTATGAGCTTGATTGAAGGGTAAAATCAGTGTGAATTTAATCAAGAAATCACTATCAATATGAATTTGATTACGAAATCAAATCATTACGAAATTAGTTATAAATCACTATCAATATGAATTAGGTCGAAAAATTGCGAGTATTATGAACTGATCAAGAAATCATGATCCATAAAAATTCATTAAGAAATTAGACCGCTAAAATTCTCGATTACTACAAATTTTATCAAGAAATCGCTATCATTTTATGAATTCAATAAAATAATCAAGAATAAAATAGATTTATGATGATTAGATCATTATTTGATCAAATATTTATCAGAATCTATATTTCGAATATGCATAAATTATTATTGTAAAATATTCTATATATGATAATTAGTGCTAAAATTATAAAATTGTTAAAACAGCTTTGTTCATTATCACTCATTTATTATAATCAGCATGTTATGCGCATAACTATAAATATTATCATTTATTCCTTAATAGTTATCTTAACGAAAAATCTTTCAATATTTCGGCATCGGTATTTCAGAATGATGTTTCTTCTCCTGAACAAATAATTCCTTTCTCGAAAATCTTCGAGCATTTAAGGAATCGTAGATTCATTGGAATGAGCTATTACTGTTTCAAATATTTTAACGCGATCTTTTATGGATAACTTTTTGATTGAATTTCTATCGATCAAAGACAATTTTTCAGATTTTATTGCTTCCAATGCTTCATCTCGTTTTACAATATTTTCAACTTGCTGATGCTCAAACGAAGCAGTTAAAGGAATTTTTTCTGTGTTTGGCTTTCTAGATTATCCAGGAGCAACTTAGATGAAAACTTTGATCCTTCAATTATTCCCATTGATTTATTACATTCTTTCTCATTTGCCTTTCTGAAAGCGATCATTAGAGTATGAGAAATTATTACTATTTATACTTAAAGTTAATTTAATAACTGATGATATTATACTTTCTACTATGCCAAGAATTCGATAATTACGGTAATTTGGTAGGTAATTTTAGTCGATTAATCTCATCCAAAATATCATTGAAATCATTCATTTGATGTATTCGAACAAATGGTCCAGGTGTTCTACCTGGACTGGATCTAGAAAATATTGCAATAATTAATGAATTATATAATTATTCATTATCGCCTTCGTGATTTTTTTCAAAGTGAATTTTTAAATAATTAATAAAAATCAATTTTAGAAATGAGAGCTTTCTAATTAATCTCGAAATATGAGTATATTTAAACATTACAATATCGATAAGATCATATCAAAATATGCAATTGAAACTTAGTGTTAAATTTAGTTACTATTATTTCTATTAAAAAATTTGAATTAATCATTATTAATTAAACATGATAACCTTTTTAGCTTTTTTCGATTACGTTTATAATTAATATTTCGTTTGGACATTTCCTTTGACTAAAACGTCGTCAAATGGTAGAATTAAGAAATGTATCAACAGAATGTAATAAGCAAAATTCTTGATAATTAGTTGATAACAATAATAAAATGATAATATTTGTGCTTATTATATATTTTTCTAAATTTATGCAAATTAGAAAAAGAAAAAAACGATACAAAATTTTAATAAAATTTAATGCAAATTTATTCTATTACATTAAAAATTATCACTAATTTTGTATAATTTAAGTATTTTTATATTTATATTTAAAAATTTTCATATTAATATATATGCATCTATTAATTAATATAATCTATTAATATAATTAATTTTACAATTAATTTTCATATTAATGTATATGCATCTATTAATTAATATAATCTATTAATATAATTAATTTTACAATTAATTTTCATATTAATGTATATGCATCTATTAATTAATATAATCTATTAATATAATTAATTTTTCATATTAATATATATGTATCTAATTAATTGATATAATCTATTATAATTAATTTTATAATTAATTTTCATATTAATATATATGCATCTATTAATTAATATAATCTATTAATATAATTAATTTTATAATTAATTTTCATATTAATATATATGTATCTAATTAATTGATATAATCTATTATATAATTAATTTTATAATTAATTTTCATATTAATGTATATGCATCTATTAATTAATATAATCTATTAATATAATTAATTTTACAATTAATTTTCATATTAATGTATATGCATCTATTAATTAATATAATCTATTAATATAATTAATTTTCATATTAATATATATGTATCTAATTAATTGATATAATCTATTATAATTAATTTTATAATTAATTTTCATATTAATATATATGCATCTATTAATTAATATAATCTATTAATATAATTAATTTTACAATTAATTTTCATATTAATATATATGTATCTAATTAATTAATATAATCTATTAATATAATTAATTTTATAATTAATTTTCATATTAATATATATGTATCTAATTAATTGATATAATCTATTATAATTAATCTTATAATTAATTTTCATATTAATATATATGTATCTAATTAATTGATATAATCTATTATAATTAATCTTATAATTAATTTTCATATTAATATATATGTATCTAATTAATTGATATAATCTATTATAATTGATTTTATAATTAATTTTCATATTAATATATATGCATCTATTAATTAATATAATCTATTAGTATAATTAGTTTTCATATTAATATATATGCATCTAATTAATTGATATAATCTATTATAATTAATTTCATAATTAATTTTCATATTAATATATATGCATCTATCAGTTAATATAATTAATTTTTAATTCGATTCTACAAAAGCATTTTGTAAATAATTGAAATATTTTGAATACAAAAAATTTGAATATTTTATAAAAAGAACGATAAAAATTAATTAATTATTGATTAAACGATTTTTGTTATTTAAATTGTTTGTTTATTACATTTTTAGCAAAATATTTTTTATTAAAAATTAACAATCAATTAATAATATAAATTTTGTAAAATTAATATTAAAATTATATTTTAATATTATTCTATTCTCAATTAAAAATTTTATTATTATTACAACTTTTTTTGATTGATTAAAATAAATTTGATAATTTTACATTTTCTTTCATAAATTTTATAAAACTAAAATTAATTAACGAAAAAAAGCAAATTTGCAAAATTGTAATAAATTATTTATAAAATTAATAATTATATTTATCATATCGTTTGATTAATTTTACATAAAGATGCATATGCGGTAATAAATGTTTTATCAGATTAACAATTAACATTAACAATTATCATATCATCAGTCTTATCATTGATCGATTTCACATACAGCTCCATATACGGCATGATTTAAACAACATGAATCAGCACAAGCCCAATCATCCCAAACACCATTTCGTTCCGGAATTAACACTACACAATTATTATCATCGTATGGTTCATCATCCGGTTTCGTATGCTCCCAATTTAAATATGTAACTGATGTTCCATCAATCCAATGTCGCTTACTGGCATCTGTATCCGTCTTATCCGATTCTAATCCAATATATACACGCATTGATGATAATGGATTCTTCATTGCTAAATCTGAAAAATAATAAATTTTATGATATTTTTAGAGAATTGTTAGATTTAAAATTAAAATTAAAAATAATATTTTTGTAATAATTTACACAAAATCGATAATATTAAATGAAAAATGAAAAAAGAAATTAAAAGAAAATTTATCACCCATAACATGCATTATAATTACAACAATATAAAACTTATAAATTGAATTTATATCATATTCCTAATTAATCCTCAAATTGAGTTAATAATTAATCGAATTTAGATATTTCAATTATCAAATAAGTTAACCAAAATTAAATTAAATTTCAAATGTTTCATATATGATTACTTTGTAAATAAAATGGATTATTTTATATGTATTTATTGATATTTATTTTTCGATAAAATATTTGAAATTTTTAATTTGAATTTACCTGAAACAAATTGATTCTCTTCATTTGAATCAATACTTGCAAGATGTGCGTTATATTTATCACATTCAGCTTGTGCTATCGTTTGATTCATTGGTTCTTGCGATGTTATTACCTGAATGATAATTAATTAATTAAAATGATAAGAGATAGATAGCAATGATATATTTGTTAAAAATTTTATAAATTTAATAAAAATTTCAAACCTTATAACAATTCTTTGTACTTGGACAATATTCAAAGTCCTCTGAGCATACAATCGCTTCATCGTCATGTTTTATTTGATTATCATCATTATCATCGTTATTATGATGTTTTATTTTTATTTGACATACAGTTGCCCGTGGTCCAATATCTTCATTCCTATCACATGTCCAATCATCCCAATATCCATTAGTATCGATTACGACACAACCATCATCTTTAAAATCACCATTATCCGGTTTTCGTTCATCCATCGCATATATTCCAATGTTGTACCATCACACCAATAACGTCGTGAAACGTCATATGATAAAGATTGTAAACCGATATATGCGATCATCGCATCCTTCCTTACTAACAAATCTTAAAAAAAAAAAAAAAAAAATTGAAATGTTGAAATTATTATAAAATTTCTTTAAATCATATTTTAGTCGTTATGAATCTTTGTAAATTGATAATAAATGCCATCTGAATCATTTCTAATTTTACGATCATTTAAGATTTTTTTTCTTTCTTAAAATTTCTTTAATTTATTATTCAATTAAATGATAATTATCAATTTAATCGAATTTTGTTGAATTTGCTTTTATTAAAAATTTTCATAAAAACTTTGAATACTTTTGATAAAATCATTCTCGTCCTCAGATCCAATACATGCAAGAAATGCGTTATTCTTTTTGCGCATGTCAAACGCGCATCCATTTGATTTACCGATTTATCCGACCATTTTTCAACCTTAAATTAAATTTTATTATTAAAAATAGAATTAAGAAATTTAATTAGTTATATTATAAGTTCTGATTAAATTTTCATTCATATCGTATATATGTATATATACAGGCATAAAATAAATAAGCTTATGCTACAGTAAAAATTGAAATAAATACCGTAAAACATTTTTGAGAATTCTCATGATAACTAAAATCATCTGGACATAATGATGATGATGATGATGATGATGATAATGGTGATGAATTAATAATTTGGCATACTGTAATAAAAATTAAAATAATTGAGAGAAAGGAAAAAATGAAAATTATTTATTAAAAAGAAAATAAATTTTTATATTCAAATTTATCATTTTTTTGATTTTAATTAATAAATTTTTATTTAATTTATTTAATTTTGCATATAATAATAATTTAATTAATTTGATAAATAAATCTTACAATTTATCAAAATTGAACAATAAAATAATAATGCTAAATGCATATTTGTAGGATGAAAATTTTAAACTTTAAGTCTGAAAAAAAAAGAAAACTTTTATATATTTTTCAATCATTCCATTAAACTTTCTAGTAACAATAAAAATCGTTGAAGTTTGATCATTTTCTTTTGTCATCAATCTAAATCTAAAGATAACAAATGCCTTACAAATATTTGATGAATTTAGTTGAGCAAAAAATAAAAAAAAAAATTTGATAATCTTTGCTTTATTTTGTTAACAATTAATAACGAAGTAATAGGAATTTAGAATTGATAAATCTGATATGGCTGAAATCGAGAAAGACTTGAATGTTTTAAATTATATAACAAAGTTTTGATATTTCAAGAAAAACAATAAAAATTTTTAAATTGAAATTTATTACGGAAATAATCCGTTCGACACTTTAAGAAAAAAATTAAACCTTTGAAAAATATCACCATAATAATCATTTTTATAATTTATAGAAAAAGAAATTTAAATCTTTTAAAATAATTTAATGCAAAATTTCTCCTACCAAAAGAGCGCATCCATAATTTGAATATTAAAAATATTTTTAAAATTGAAAAACAAAATTTAAATATTTCAAATTAAAAACAAAATTTAAATATTTCAAATTATGTGAAAAAAATTAAAATTTAAGAAAAACTGAAATTTATTTCTAAAAATAATTTTGTTAATAATTTAAGAAAAATAAATCAAAATTTTTTGACAATTTTTTTGAAATAATTAATTTTTTGAATCAAATTTCTTCTTTGAAAATAATTATTTTTAAATTTTTGAAATTAAATTTCTTAAAAAATTTTTTAAATTCATGTTTTTATCACTAAATTAATCATTTTAGCAATTTTTATTTATCACTGATAATATGCTTATTCGTTTATTAAATTGTATAGAATATTTTATTTATAATATATAATATAAACCTTAAATAATTGAAACATTTTATCGATATGATGTTTATCGTCTTTACGAAAAAAATTTGATAGAGAGAGATTGAGAGAGAGAGAGAGAGAGAGAGGAGAAAGAGAAGAAAAATAAAAATGAAAAATGAAAATTTAATAAAGCATAAAAATTACTATTGTTAAAAAATTAAATTCTCTGTCCTTTCAAAAATATCAGAAGTTCATTTTATTTTTATTTATAAAAATGATATCATATATGATCAAATAAATTTGTCAATAGTTTAACGAAAAAAAAATGAAAAGAAAATATTATCAATATTTATTGGGCAAAAAAAAAGGAAAGTGAAAAAAGGTAAAAAAAAATTGAAAAATATTTTTGAATGAAAAATTTATTTATTTGAAAAGTGAATAAATGGCATTTGATAAATACTATAATTAGTTATAAATTTCAACTTTTTTTTTTTTGCATCTTTAAATTATCATTTCAATCATTTTAATTCTCATTTCGTTTAGTTGAAAAAAAAATATTTTTTCTATAAAATTATATTTAATTAACCTTCGCCAATTAATCATTTTATTTTTACTTTTCTAAATATATCCGTTTGAAATAGAAAATTAAATTTAGTCTTTAACAATTATCATTTTTTTTGTTAAATTTACTCTTTTCTTATTCTTAATTTTTCTTATTTTTTTTTTTATTAATTTCAAAAAAATTTCTTTTCCGTTTTTTTTTCATTTAATTATTGCTATTTTTAATTTAAAATTATCATTTTTTTCCATATAATAAATCAAAATTTTTCTTTTCAATATTTATTTTATGAAAATATATATATATAAATATTCAATTTCATTTTATGGATCTGAAAAAGAATGTGATGATATCAGTGAAGGATAATCTAATCAACAATGAATTTTATTTCTTTCTCATATGATATGTATGATTGTAAGTGAACTGTAAAATGATGATATTATTAGAAATAGTGTTATGATGATTTTCAATTATTTTCATTCAAATCAAATCTTTTCTCATATTGTCATATTTATTCATTCTTATTTTACATATCAACAAAATTAAGTATCCAATATTTGTCTAATATTTTTGTCAACATCCAAACTTTTATCATTTAATCAATTTCTAAATTAAGAATTTATATTTATTCAAAACTGATAATGATAAAAATTTTTATTTCGAAACGTACGTGTTTTAGCAAACGTACGTATATTTTTGTTTCATACTTTTGCCACTACTTTACTTTTGTGGTTTAGGATGAATTTTAAAATTATCAATCTTTGTTTATTCAAAATTGATAAGAATAAAAGTTGTCTCCAACTTCTGATTATTTCATTCAGATAATTGTATTAGTTAATACTGTTTAGTGATAAGTTATATGAAAATTATTAAATGTTATCAGTTAATACAATTATCTTAACTCTTAATTCCTCTCGTAATTTTCATCGTATTGTTTCGTATTAGAATGATTTAAATTAAATTAAAAAAATTCAAAAACTTTTCCTTTACCATTCGAATTTATTTTTTGGTATGAAAACATGCAAATAGAACATAGTAAAAATATGATAATGAGGCATACTGTACTATAAAATATGGTAATGAGGCATACTGTACTATTACTGTACTATTACGGTACAATCAGAAGTTGGAAAAATAATAATTAAAAGAATGAATAATATTGCTAAAACTTTTTGTACATCAACAGTATCTAATTTTTTTTTCAATTTTGCAAATTGTTGACTTCTGATACTCTCGTAATAACTTAAGAAATTTTAATTTAAAAGATGTAAAATATTTTTTCCTCTTATACTTTCGTAATATTACTTGAATTCGCATATTATTGAAGTATGATATTCTATAAATTCAATTACTAGAATTTTTATTCTATTTCAAATTTAAGCATAAAATTTATATTTAAATTTGAAATTAATTATATTACATTATGATAAATTGAAGATAGACCATCATGGAATATAAAATTCGGGCATAAGATAACTTCCATCGATTATATAATTATTATAGGGATAAAGTCAAAACTTCGTATCAAGATTAATTTTATCACTCCTTGGTAGTAAATTTTTTGTTTATATCAATTAAAGTTGAAAAGTATATTTTGGAATTAATTTAGATGAAATGTTTTGAAATTGTTAAAATGCTTTGTCGTTTTTAATTAACTTCTTTCCGTTCATTGCTTTCTGATCAACAAATTTATGCATATCATTGATTATTCTGTTTAATTATTTTTCTTATCAAATAGATTGTTTACGAAATATAATGAGATTTTTAAAAATTTCAACTTTCCTTTCCTTTTAGTAATTTATTATTGACAATAGTTCAAAATCTCCACATTTATACATATCATCAAAACGTAGCCTCTTATCAAAACGTGATATTTTATCAAAACATGGCTTTTATCAAAATGTGACTTTTTATTGTTGCTTTACTTTGCTAGTACGAGAATGGAATAAGATAACGCCACAAGTTTTAAAAAATAATTGAATGCGAGAAATTTTCGAAAATTATGGAATGATCTGAATTATTAATCATAATTAGTGTTAGATTCAAAGATTATCATTGGGAAAAAGTTTTTGATAGATTATGGAATGATTAGAGCTTGAAATAGCTTCACTCATGTAATATCACTGTACTAAGTAAATTACTGTATTTGTTAATTTCGCCATTGCTAATACTTATTTTAACTGATATATATATATATTTCTATTGAAATCCTTCATATATGTTGATATCAAAAAATTAAACATTTGAATATATTGTAATTAATTCGAGAAAGAAATGAAAATAAATGTTATTTTAATTTTTGAGTTTAATTTTGATAATATAATCAAATCAATTCATTTTAGAAAATTTTTCCAATGTTTACAATTGATAAAAATTATCAACAAATCAAATTTTTCATAATTTTCGTACTTATCATTGCTGATAATAACAATGTTATGAAAGGTTAGTTTTAAAAGAAAATATTTTTGCTAAATATTTTTCAGCAATTATAAGACATATAAAATTTTATAAATTCAAACAAATTCTGTTCAAATTTAAACTTTAAATTTTAGAAATTAAATTATTTGAATTTAAATAAAATTTAATTATTAAATTTTAATATAATAAAATATGATATTTTGATAAATTTCTTATTTTTAGCTACTAAACATCAAATAACAATTGGCCAATATTTCATCCCACGTATAGCATTTTTTCCGCATTATGCAAATACGCATCTATTAACCGATCCTATTAATGATGAAATTTTATTTTTATCACAACAAAAGCAACAACAACAACAACAACAACAACAGCAACAAGTTATCAATGAGCAGGATAGGACACAATTATATCCAATTCCATCTAGAATTTTTATAAAAATCGTTTCAAATCATCAACCGATCGAATATCATCAGTTCAACAATCATTATTCTATGATAAGAAAACAAGTCAGTATATAATTCGAGATGATAATAACAAAACACATATTTTTATTCCGCGTGGTTTGTTTTAATTTATTCTTATCCTAATTTTTGTAAATTTTTTTATAAAAACAAATTAATATTATAAAAAAGTAATAAGATAAATATTAATGGATGATTTAAATTTAATTAAGAATATCCTTGTTTTCCTTTTTTTTTAAGATTATTATATGATAGGTAAATTTAGCTTTATTTTATTTTTCTATTAATATATCTTAGATTTAATTGAAGTAATGATTCTAGTATTTTGAATATATCAATAAGACAGATTAGTTTAATAATCGTCATTATTTCAATAAATTGCTGATAAAATAATAATTGTGATAAGGAAATTGAATTATGAAAAGGAAAATATGATAAAGTTAGATTAAATTTATCTTTTCATTTCATATTTTAAAAAAAATAGCAAAAATAAGGATGATATGATAGAATGATAAATCAACGACAAATAATTAGATCAAAGTAATGAATAAATAATATATTTTAGATGAAATGATAATGGATAATAGAATTAATTCTGATGTTATTCATGATGCAATAATTAATAAAACACCTACTTCGATATTATTACATGATCAATCATATCATTACGATGGATTTGCTGGACATATTACAATCGATCTTACCGATGATGATTCAAATAAGATAACAAATACAGAATCAACTTGGATACCGGAAAAGTTGCAAAAAAATAGCAAATTTCCGAATTTCATCAACAACAATGAAAATGAATTTCATTCAAATGCATTTATGGATCAATCGAATGAACGATTTTTTCGTAGTAATACGGAAATTTTTAATCAAATTTTAAAAGTACGAAAAGATCTTGATGGTTTAAGAAGAGATATTCGAAAGATTAAGGAATTTACGCAATATGCTAATTCAAGCATTTCAAAATATGGCAATAATATTGATACTATCAAATATTTTGATAAGATAACTTTAGTAACTAATTTCACAGATTCTAATTTTCGATCTGAACAAATTTTTAATAATTTTTCTTCGAAACGAAATATTTATACGGTAACAGTGAAACCAACTTATGCTACTTTTCCACGAACCGTAAGTATTACTAATCCATTATTAATATCTCGTTTGAAAGCTAATGCTGCAGCACCTGCATTGAGCGATGATAAATTAAGAATTAATGATAATATAGCAAATTCAACGAAATTATTTCCTATCCATGAGAATTTGGGCCAAAAAAGTTTTTTCTATCTAAGGAAAATATTGCACGACCTAGCTATAGAAGATTATTAATTTCACCGATAAAAGCTCAAAATAGAGAAAATCAAAATTTACTTATAGCAAATAAATCTAATGATATGATAACGTCGAATTCTTTGATAAGCTTAAGTGACAATTGTGGTGAAAGCGGAAAAATCACGGAAAAATCAATTTTTCATCACAATGATAAGATCAAAAATGAAACTTTTAAGAGCAAAGAACAAGAAATATCTCAACTTCCGCTAACAACAAATGCGAAATTCCAATTATTCATCACAGAATTATCACCAATCAATGAAAATGAATTACCAAATATCTCTGTAACTAAAACATATCGGCCATTTTCTACCACACGTTATACAGCTCGTTCAAAGATTAATTTTGATAAACGACAAATTGATAAATTAGCCAATTTCGATAGAACGAAACTACGAACAATTACGCATCAATTATATAATTCTGCGTCAATTACGTCAGCGTCAGATAACATTTTTCAAGATGCTACCGTATCGCCATCACATTTATTACCTTCAACCAAAAATACGTTATCATTTAAAAATGATAATAATTCACATGCTGCTGTAATTCTTAGTTTTGCATCACCTGCAGCATCAAAATCTTCGAGCCAAGTTACCATAACCCAAGCACCATTTTTATCATTACAAAAGATAATTAGTAATATTACTGCTACAATAATGACCAATACTAGCTCAATTAATACTGCTATTATTACCAGTACTAATCCAACTAATTTTATTTCTACTACTTTTACCACTATTACTACTACAACAATTTCGCCAACATCTGAATCTTTTGGCCGTACAATTAGAGGCCATGAAAAGATCAAGATGACAAAATATAATTCGAATACAGTGCCACCATTAATTCCGTTAAAGCCTAATTTTTTTGGTAGTAATTTTGATGGTATATTTGTGCCTTGGTTTAATGATCCACAACTTACATTATGGCCTGAAGGATTTTTTCGACGAGGATGAATTAAACTTTTGAACTTGGAGAGATATTATTCGACTCATTTGGACTTTTCGAAAATCATATAATTGATAAAAACAATAAAATATAAGGAATATTTCAGTATACTGCTGAGTGATGAATTAGTTAAATATTATATGTATATATTAAAGTCGATTATCAGATTAATTGATAATCAACTTTAATGATTGAGTAATTAAATGACGCTCGAACTAATTAACTGATAATCGATAAACTATTCTGATAGTACCTGCTTGATATTATTGAAATTACAGAAAGAGAAACTTGAAAAATGACGTTTTATTTTGATATATCTATTTCGATAGATATAAAATACTGAGGATGAGATGCTATTAATAAAGTTTTAATAACATTTTATTGTTAAATTCAATAAACTTTGAAGTTAATTATTAATGATAAATGAAATGGTATTGCGAATTGGAAATTATGCTGTTTTGAAATTTTGAAATTTTATCTTAACTTTTATCACACTTTTGATTAAATTATCAGATTTTATTTGATTGGATGTTTATTGTTCGTTTGTTTTATTATATTTCGCTTACTATTCGATTTATTTACATATATTGTATGATAATTCGATTATTAATATGCTAATAATAACATATCAATATAAGCTTCAAAATTATCATTACTTTATTTCTCATTTTTGATATCAATTGATTAATTATTATTTAAATATTGCATCAATTTTTCGATTAAAGTTTTGCTTATTTTTTCACATTTTCATTTAAAAAATTTATTTTTAAATGATTACAATAAGTTTGAGAAAGAGAAAAGACAGAAATTATAACAAAAAAGTTACTTTTAAATACTATTTGAGTATTTTTTCCTTTTTAGTTTTATTTTCTTTCGATAAAAATTGATTATTTTATAGAAAAAAATCGATAATTCCATCTATTTTTATTTTATTTTTTCTTTTTAAATTTTTAAAATTCCATTATAAAACAGAAATGAATTGAATATTATTCTGATATGTAAGAAAATGAATGAAATATATAATTCCGATGTACAGTAGAACAAATAGTATAATGCAATTCCGGTACATAAGCGGATAAATCGAATAATACAGTTTCTTCTTTATTATATCGTACTTGCTCTACCATATGCCAAAGTTATACTGTATGTATTTGTGTATCAGAACACCATCTTGTTATTCTATTCTGTATTGGAATTATACTGCTCAATTTTATAGACAAAGGAATGGCTAGGATGATGTAATTACGGTATAGAAGAGAATGATTATGATGGTATGATTTGATAATTGATTGTATTGAAGGGAAAAAAGATAAATATACAAGAGAACAAATCATATAATATAGTTCTGAATATGATGAATGGAATTTTGTATCTGAAACATAACAAATCGTATAATATATGATTACGGTAGATAAGAGATCGAGTATGATGATGTAGTTACGGTATAAAAAAAACAATGAATATTGTGTATTGATGGGAAAGAAAGATGTATATTTTATTATTATCAAATATTTCAAATAGCATTGAAAGCTTTTGGAATGGCTTTTGATTATGCAAATTTTCTGATCGATTCCTTCTTTTTCATTCTTTCTCTATCGCAATGCAAATTACACTCATTCAATTGAATATTCAGTTGTGAGAACTGAATGGTCGTCGTCGACTGGAGGAAAATGTCGAAAATGTATCAATCATAATGTTATATATGTATATATATGTGTTTGTATGTTGTGTGTGTGTGTATGTATATGTATGTGTGTGTATGTGTGTATATGTTAAAATGTAAATTTATTGCATATGTAAATAGTAACGAACGATGAATGTATGAGGAAAATTTATTTATGCATGGAATGATAGAAGGAAGGATAGATAGAGGAGGTTGAAGATTGGAAAATGATTAAATGTAAATGTTATTTCAATCCTTTTTCTTATTATCATTAGCATCCCTAAAATTTCTTTCCCTTGTTTTATTTTAGTTAATTTATAATATCAGATATTATTTATTATTGTATTATTTCTAATTAAACTTAAGTTAACTAACTTATGATAATGATAATTAGTTATATATCATTTGATAATAAAATCAGCGATACATATTTTCTGATACAATTATTATTTTCATTCTTTTAACATATTATAGTTATATTTGTTAAATGTTGTTGTTTTTGATGATTCTATTATAATACTTTCCTTATCTGTCTGTTTTCCTAAATATTAGTCACTGGAAATGCTAAATATACTATTAGTAATCGGTATGATAAATAGAAATAAAAGATAAATCCCTAAATATCAATTGCCGTAAATGCCAAATATATTATCAGTAATCGATATGATAAATAGAAATAAAAAAGAGAAATCATATAAGTCAAAATTAAATGAATTAAAATGATATTGAATATTATAATTCTTGCTATCAGAAGTGAATAAATTTAATCAAATCAATCTTTATGATTAGTATACTTGAAATTATAATATCCAATATCAGTTCAATTAATTAAATGTTTTCAATTAATTAAATGTTATTTATAAATTTTCTAAAATTGGAATAAAAATAAACATAATGGATTGCTTTAGTTATGATTAAATAATATTTTTAAAAAGCCAAAATAATATTGTTACAAATCGTTATAATTATAGTAATTATAAATTCTAATCATAATCATTATAATTATTATCCTATGCGAGTAATACGTAGTACTGTTTAATATTAAACTATGATAATAATATTGTATCATTAAGATTTTTGAAACTTCCAAAATAATAAATTTATCAGAGAAAATTACTTTTCTAATGATTAAACCATTAAAACAAATTAATAAATTAAAAATGAATAATTTCACTTTTAATATTATAAGCGATTTTATTTTACTTCTTATAACTTATGCAATGTTAAATATTAATTAATTTTTTTTTCAATCTAAAAGATATAAAAATATTTTATATGTTAAACTGAAATTTCAAAACAGTTTTGCTATCATTTTTTTTATCATTTATCTGTGACCTTGAAGGATGATGATCATTTCACTACAATTTAAAAATTTTCAATTTCGAATTTTAACTAATGTAAAAGCGATGAAAGATTCGATCATCATCAATTCGTTGGTATCATTTTATGAGCGTTTAATACTTGCCGGTGAATGAAACGAAGATCATTCGTAAAGAGATATAAATATAAATTCTAAATTGATTTCAGCATGCCAAGGTCGAAAGTAAAAATTCAGTACGTTTAATTGATTTTAATTAATCTTTGATAATCCTATATGATATTATTCAATTATTTAATGTTATGATATGCTCATCCTACTGTTATCGATAATGAATTTAACGAGTTAGTTTATCTTGAAAATTTTCATCTTTTGACTTTTGTATCTGATAATAATTTATTGCGTTATTTGTTATTGTCAACAATAATATTATTACTATCATAGCATTCCTTTTGTTTCTAAATATCGAGTTCATATCTTTGAGAATTTTTATAAATTTTGAAAAATAAAAAAAGCATATCAGAATGGAATTCTATCATTCCTATTGTTTTCTTTATCATTTATCATTCATAATGCATACGAAATAGAGGATTATCAGACTCGATTAATGAAGCTAAATTAAATCATGCAAAAATATGTGAATTAATCTAATTTTTTTTAAATAAATCATTAGAAAATAAAATTTTTCAATCTTAAATTCTATCAATTTTTTCAGAATCATAATATTTTCTGCGTAGTTATTCAAGTTACTATTACTAATATACTAGCATATATGCTGCTGCGATACTGTAAGTATTTACAGTATGCAATAATACGGTAGTTTATATAGTATTATAATATTAATAGTAATTTTCAATAATTGCTATGCTAATAATAACAAGTGTCATTAGTTTTCGATGAACTTTGTTCATTATTTCTAGTTTATAATATTTACATGAAACTCTTTTTTATTGATTATCATTTAATGATGGCCGAAATTTTTTTTCAAGTGATAAATTATTTCCGTTTTATAAATAAATGAAGGATTAGCAATGAATATAAATCATCAATTGAATTATGATAGGAATGATTGGTTTAAACTACTTTCGTCAAGAATTTTGATAAGAGTTGAAAATTTTGCTGAGATTTCGAAAGGTCATAAAATGCTTAAATAGGAACGGGTAAAGCTAATAGAATTTATTGATATTTAATCGATCACTTTTAACAATATTATTTAACTTATTATGAATGAGTAAGATGATATATACAAGATATAAAAGCCGATGATATATCGAGAATTTCATTAATTAAATATGATTGCTTCTGATTCAAACTGAGATCATTTTTGGAAAGTAACAATCAATTTTACTATTGAAATTATTTAATTTATACTTTTTTTCAAAAGTTTCAAATGATCAGGAAATATGCTTTTTTTCAGATATTTATATATGATTGGTGATAGTATATCAATGACCAATGGATATTAAAAAAATGAACGATCACTTAATGCAAAGTAAAATATTGAAAAATTTTTATCAAATATTTTGAGCATCAATTATATTAGTTTAAATTTTTCATAATTAAATATAACTATAAATTGATTTTATTCTATAACTTATTTATCAGATTATTTTCGACATATTGATTGATTTTTTACTTTTTAATTTCAACCCTTTCTCTAAAGTTTTTAATTTTTCTTATTCAGGCCTAAAATTGATATTAAGTGGGCGACGAAATTACGAAAGGTATGTTATCTATTTTATTAAATTAATATGAATTATTTAAGCTAATATCATAGTATGAATAAATTTAAAACATTTTCATTTTTGTTTTTAATTTTCCATACTTTCAAATATTTTTTAAAAAAATATGATGATAATAATTATCTTTTGATGTCTTATCATACTTTTGCAGTATGATAATAAAATATCAGGACGTAAGAAAGATTCGATTTCATCTCGTTCACATTCAACAAAAACAAATGATATACAATTTACCGAATTGAAAAATCAAGAAATGATTAAACCATCTTCATTAGATGCACCTTTTATAAGGTATATTATGAACTTGTGAACAGATCATTTTCAGATTACTTTCAAAAAGAAACTTTAGTGACGAAAAAATTTTAAATTTAATAAAGATCGAAATAGAATTTTTATCAATTACCAGATTGAATCTAGTTAGGAATTAAAATTTCAAAAAAAAATTTAAGTAATTAAACTATTATTAGCTAATAGTGTATGTATATTACATCGAACATGATATTTAATTATCATTTTCAGGATATCACATCACATGTTTTATCATTTAAATGTTCATTTTGTGAAACATATATACTTACATTACAAAGGTTATTGTTATATTTAATTTAATCTTATATAAATTGAATTTATAAAGTTTAAATTTTTAGCGAAGTTTTTTTTTCGTTTTTATTTGAACGAATTTTTTTTTCGACGATTATCAATCATTCGATGCTTACTTATTTTACAAATTCATTTTTAGCTTTATAATTCATTTAAAAAGTTCACATCCAAATGAAGATATATCTGAAATGCTCAATGATCATTTTCGATCATGTATTGCATTAGTTAAAAGGAAAAGGTTGTAATTATTAGCTATGGTAAGTTTAAATTTTTAGATTATTTTTAAGATTACGATTAGGTTGAAAATTATTTTGTCTAAGAAATTTATAGCATTTCATTTCTATCGAATTAATTTTCTTTATCGTTTTAATATAAAAAATCATAATACTTTTATTATCATTCATAGAAAAAAAAAGACTAAATTATGAATTAAAATATAAATATGTTTATTCATTTGGCATTAGTTACTTTTTTTTTCCTTTTTTCTTTCTTTCTTTGACAATTTGAAATATTTCATATGAATTCAAATAATTTACAGCCTTTCCAAATCATGATATTGATCCATATATGAAGATGCATGATGATGCATCATCAAATTCCGATATATCATTATCCTCTCCAAAAAATATCAATTGTAATCGCAATTTGGAATATCAGGTTTGGAAGAATTATTATAATTATGAAATATGAAACATGTATAGTGGAATAATAATTTTTATTATTTCGCTTTTATCAAGAATTCTGAATTTCAAGAATATTAATCAACGAATGTTGCTCCAACAATATTATCTTATCACGTCCGAAAGATGATTTCAACCGAGACCAATTCGATTTCATCCTAAAATTCTGCTTCTTCTCAAATTTTAATTTCAAATTAAGCCTGTAGTAGGAAATAATAAACTTTTAAAATCCATAGACAAATTTCCTCTTTTATTTATACTCACTGGGATTTATTTCAATTTCTCTCAATTATTCATACAGATTTATCATTTTATTTTTACCAAAGGTTTTGAATTTCGAGAATAGAAACTATCGAATGATTACAGGATATAGATATCGTAACATTCGAAATAGTTTAATATTATTATCGAATAAGTACCGTAGCATTCGGAATAGTTTAATATTATCTATTTTAAAGGACGATAGCAAAAATGATAGTTTGATTTCAACGAAAATTACTTCGAATACGGTAAATGCGGAAAGATGGAAAAATGTTTTACATTCGAAATATTGGCTTAATACTTTTAACAATAAAAATGAAAATGAAAAAATTAATGGTATATCTAATTTTCAAAATGATGCGCAATTTATGGAAAATTTATCGCAAGAAATTTCAAACAATTCATTAAATGTAAATTTTTTGAATTTATATTTTTACACTATCATTATTATTATTATCATTATTGTTGTTATTAATATTGTTATTGTTATCATTGTTATCGTTATTACTATCATTACTATTATTATTATATTATTGAATTTATAATTATGTTAATTTTAAGCAAACTTTACGAAATGAAACAAAAGATTATACGTCAAATATTACGGCAATGTTACTTGCGGAAAACACTCGTCGACGTCAAATGTCTAATTTTGAAAAAATGATGGCATTGACATGTCAAAAATGTGGACAAAAGTAAGTCATATAATCATTCTTTTAAATGTTAGGAAAAGAAAAATTAATGATAATAATAATAATATTGATAAATTACATTGATAATCAATTCTGATAATAGCGATATATGCTAATCATAAGTGTGAAATAAATTATTTCAATGAATGATTTTATTAAAATTTAATAATCATTATGTATTAATACAATGATAGTGATAATAGTAAATAACACTGATAGCAAATTGATAATGGTAGTAATTTATTCTGATAGATAATTTAACATTTGATATTAATTTTTAAAAATCTAACAAATTAATAAACGCTTAACTAAATATACTGAACAATAGTATAAATAATTTGTCATATCTTATCGATAAGAAATGCTCAAAATAATTGTTATCAGTTAAACTTTTCTATTATTATAAGGAATAAATATTTATGTAAGAGAAATAATATATACATTTTCGTTTAGTACATTGAAATGAAAATATTTATGAACTTATTATATTAATGAATATTGAATGATTAATTTAATTAAGATTTAAAAATCGTTGTATGTTAACACGTCATATCATTGATCATAAACGAGCAGATAATCCATATCGATGTACAATTAATGGTTGTTTGGATTCATATACCGAAAAACGAAAGTATATTTTTCATTTATAAATATCATCAAATTTATATTCGAAATATATTTTCATACTATTAATAATAATTAAGTTATTAATTATTGAAATATATTTTCATATCGAAATTGAATTATCGTCTAATTAACAATTTAAGTATTTCAGTTATTTATTCAATTATATTAGTATTTTTATGTAAATCTATTAATAGCCATTATTTTTATTTCCATATAATGCGAAAAAAGATATAAATCAAATTTGATTAGATATTGTATTTTCTACAATTTAATTTTGTAAATAATTTAATGGATGATATGATTTGATGATAAGAAATAGAATGTAATTTATACTTTTGCCACGATGGTGTTAATATTACAATAATCATTATTAATTCAATAAAATATTTGAATAGGATAAATTTATGATAAATTTGTGATATAATCAATTAACATGTTTCTTTTATCATTTTTTTTTATGCGGAATTTTATCCAAATTTTTACAAAACAATTTGTTATTATTATTTATTTTTTTCTATTAATATTTTTCATCTTCAAATAAATGCGATTAAATATAAAATTTCAATTAAGTACTTGATTACGATACTGAAATAGAGAAATTATTATAATTTTATCATTTTAAATATTTAAATTATTCATGTTTAATTACAGATTGATTGCACATTTAAATTATAAGCATGCAGAATTATCAAAGGAAGAGCGTGAAGCAATGATAATGAAAGGTGATAAGTTGATCGAAAGATTACATAATATGTTAGTTTGTTATTTATTCATTTTTAATCTTAATTAGATTTTTTCTTTCTTTTTTATTTAGTTATCATTTTATCTGTAAAATATATCATATTATTTAACTGATTATATCGTTAATTTTAGATCATCGAACAGATCATCAACATGTTATTCAGAAATCGTATCACCAACTATTGATATCACAGGACAAATGATATCATTGAAAGATTTTCCTTCGTTATCTCAAGCTGAAACAACATCTATCTCAATTAATGCAATTACTACAACAAATAATGATCAATCATTGATACCAACATCTGCTACAACTGATATTATATCAACAAATCATATTTTGAGGAATATGATTGAAAATGTTGAATATGATGGAAATGGTGAAAATTTATTGGAACAAATCAAATCGGAGATAATTAACGTTGATAATTTCGATATTGCACAATGTATTGCTAATATTACAGGTGTAAAATTTTTTTTGAAATTTTATTTTATTTAAGAAATTGTAAATTTTTCCTCTTTTTTTTTCGATATATTTATTAAATTTTACTAATTATCACATCTTTCTATTGTAGTCTTTTTTATTATAGTCTATTGATTAAAGATTAAAGAATATTTAAGTTTAGGCTAAATTTTATATATATATATATATCATCAAAATAAGCACTAATATAAAAAAATTATCTATCATAAAATATCAACAATGATAATTCATTTAATCACAACTATTATTATTACAGCATCAAAATGCTCTTCGATCGGTACCACAGGTTCGTTAACATTAGCTCATAATCGTTTACTAAAAATTGAAACAAATAAAAAATAAAATTGAATACATCAACATCAAATACTATTACTTTGAAACGAAATTTTGGAAATCGATCGTTAACAATGCGCGATAAACTTCTTAATTCGCTTGTCGCAAATAAACGAAAAGTTAAAAAAAAAGAAATTGATATCACAGGTTTGTTATCATTGGTGTACTTTGTTATATCACTTTTTCTTTTTTAAATTTTTAAAATTAAAAAATAAGAATCAAAAAACATTCTATGGTTATTTTTTTGGTCGATCTTTTGCTTATTTTTATTGATTTTCTTTTTTTTTTATCTCATCTAAATTATCAACTGTAATCAGTGTTGACTTTTTAGTTCTCATTTTGATTGGCTAACTTTTAAGCTATCAATTCTTATCAATTAACCCTTCTTATTATTGTTTCAGCGAAATGAATCGATTATCAGTTAACTGCAAAATATATTGGTTATTCGAATAAAATTGAAAAAGCAGAAGTTCTGCATAAATTTAAATGTCTAAGTAAGTTTTTCTATTTGATGCATAGTCTTGAATGATACAATGATTTTTTTTGCAGTTATAGAAAAAAACTTATCAGTTTATCAATATAACTTGAATTACTCATGTAATTTATCCAGATTTATTGTAATTGAGAGTAAATATTTCACACTTTATCTTATTGTATCAGTAATATTAATCACCTCCAATTATTTATTAAACAAATCGTTAATTAATTTCGGATTAAAAAATTTCATTTCAAATTTTATTAATTACATCATATTCTTGTTTTTAAATTATTTTAGAAAAAAGTTCAACCTTTTTTTGCAAATTTTAAAATGGAAGTGCAGCTTATGTAAACAATTCAATGTTTCAATTTTCATATTCATATTCTATTTCATATTTCACTTCCAATTTTTTTTTATTTCAAGAACATTCATACTGTAGCTGTTAGCTGAATTTACCGTATTCTGATTTTTATAAGGCTTGCTTTAATATTATGGCTTATTTTTAAATGCTTTATTAATTTTTGTTTATATACTTTTTTTTTCATTAATCTTTTTCCTTTTTCAAGAATTTGAACAAATAATGTTTGAGTTTTTTTTTTTTTTTATTATAGAAAATAATAAGTTATTGATCGTATTATTATCATCTTAAATTAAAAGGCAAACTTATATATTTTGTTCATAACAATTCTATATATGCGCTGCTGTAGTTATTATCACTTGTTTATGATAATTTCAAAAATTAGTTCAATGATTATTTCATGTACTCCAGTTTATCGATTATTTTATTTTATATCATATTTTACGGTGTATTGTTTATTATTTATTGTTATCAGTATCATGATTTCTTATCACTAAATGTATTTTATTTCAAAAAGAATTGAGTTCCTAAATAAAAATTTGTTCAATAAATTCCCTCTAAATAATTTTATTTGAAATGGCCGCATTTTTGTTTGATAATTTCTAAAATGAATTGAGTATTTTGAATCGATATATTAAAGATTATCGATTATTGTATACTGTATTTGTTATCATTTCAAATAAATAATAAAATTATTATCATCTAAGTTATCAGTTTAATTCGAAATGATATTCATGTTATTCAGTTATTCATTCATGTTTATATTTATATACCGAAAACATTTATAATTATTAAACATGAAAATGAATCAAACATTATCGATCACATTTTACTCGTTATCATTTTAAATAAATATTAACAATTATTATCAAAGTTATTTGTTTATATTCTCGAACAATGCATTCTATTTTGGAACTGATTATTATTGAAGTTACTGATAAAGTATTCAAGAAAAAAAAATTAATAATTTATCGAAAAAATTTTCAATTTTCAAGATTTGCTAAAAAAATTTTTATCAATATTTTGCATCTTTTTCACGGCAAACAAAAATTATCGTAAGTTTTCGGATTATCAATCGATTTTTTTCATAGAAGAAAATTTGAATATTTCTAAATGAGAAATCACTTCTTGAAGAAGTTTTTATTTTTTATTTTGATAATTCATAATTTTATAAAAAATGAAATAAAAGCGAAAAAAGCGAGAAGTTGTAATATTTCATTGAAAATTTTCTTTTTTATTTTTCTAAATGCATAAAATATTTTATTGAAAAAGATGAAAATTTTTATTTAAAAACAATTGATAAGAAAAAAACGATAAATTGATTCATTCAAATAACATTTCAAATTATTGTTATTTGATTTTTTTCTAAAAAAAAAAGGTAAAATATTTTGTTCAAATGTTTATATTTCCTATTTTAGTATAATTTATTTCGAATATTTTTCCAAACTTCTTATCAGAAAAAAAAGTGAAAATTTGAAAAATACAATTTGTTGAAATTTGTAATTTGAATAAAAATTAAATATTTGAAATGTATCTTATTACAAACACTATTAATTTTTGGTAATATTGCACTTTGTTATCAGTTTATGATGATAAAAACTTTGCAAACATATATCGCAATCATAAATGCAATGATATCAATGAATTTGCATCGAAAAAATGTCTTTCAAACAAACTTATAATTATACAATTTCGGGCCTATTTTTAAGAATATTTTTACGTCTAAATTAAAACGTCAATAGGAAACATATATCACAATCGAATCTACTTTTGATAATAAATAAAATTTAATTGAATTTCATCTATATATATATACCTTTTATTCAAAATTAGTTTAATTCCTATTATGATCAATTTTTGACTTTAATTATTTAAATTTAAAAATTTTCATAAATTTAAACTATTCAATAGTTTAGCTAATAAAACATTAATGAAAATATATGATAAATGATCTTATCAATTATTAATATGATAAAATTTGACTTATGCATATTTGCATTTTTTTTTTTATCATTTTGTTTTATTTCCATTTATTATTATTGGAAGAATTTAGGACGAGAAATGACTAATATGTGTAAATAGCAAAATAATTATATTTTATGTCAACAAAAAAAAAAAAAAATTTTATCGAAATATCATATTTTTTTTTTTATTAAATAAACTTTTTAGTATATATTTTGCATGTTATTTGAAAAGTTAACAACATTTTTAAACTTTTTTTTTTTTTAAATTTAAAAATGTACTTTTTGTGAAAGATTTTTCTTACCTTTTCTATTCATTAATATTCGAGATTATTTACATCCTTTCATCCTTTATTATATCCTATTCATTTATTTTACACAAGCCAATTTAAACTTTTACATTCTTCTCATTAAGCAAAAATTTTGAACTTTACGATGATAAATAATTGTTTCATTATTATATGCAAAAATATAAAATGATAAATTTTGCCGATAAAAATTAATCAAATATATTTATCTATAAAATTTGCTTATTTGTTAAAAATTTTGAAATAAATTTTTTCATTTCAAAATTTTTAGAAATCGATCGTTTTATCCATTTCATCGTCATTTATATGCAATTAAATTAAACTGAAATTAATTTTCAATGTAAAAGATTTGTCTGCTCTGTTGAGAGAAAATCATGTTGAGAAAAATTTTGCAAAAATCATCCTCGAATATTTGTTCAATTTGCAAAAATCATTCTCGAATATTTTTTCAAACATTAACCTTCTCGAGTATTTTCTCAACATTAACCTTCATGATTTATATCTTATTTAAAGATCAAAATTAAATTTCAATTTGATTAAATATGAATATAAAAATAAGACAAAATTATCATTACTTTGCGATATCAATATTATAAAACGATAATTGTGAAAAACTTGTAATTTTACTTTTGAATTAAAAGTTAAATAAAAAAATATTACAAAAAATTTAAGTAAAGAATTAAGAACACTAACGTCGAGAATTTTCGTTAGGAAATCCTTCTCGATAATATAAAACTTGAAAATGATGCCTGAAATAATTTATTCCAATTAGTAACAAATGTTATTCTGATAATTTTTTATTCCATTCTGTTTTATCAAATGATTTCAACAACTTCCTGTTATGATGATAATCTCTGGATATTCTATTTTCAAACTATTTAATTTCAAGTTTCAACTCTAGCTAGAATTTATTTTAAAATTTAATTATAAGTTAGCTTATTTCGAATTTCAACTTCAATTTTAATTCCAAGCAAGCTTATTTTAGATTTTAGCTTTAAATTAATCCACCTTAAAGTTGTATTCCAAAATTAATTCACTTTAAAGTTGTGTTCTAAGTTGGCTGATTTCATATTTTAATTTAGGATGTGTATTTCAAATGATTACTAATGATAATTAATGCAATTAAAGAAATCGAATCAATCATATCATATCTTTTTTAAATCATTCATTTTTAATATTTGAATTATTGTCAAATAATTATATTTCATATATTGCATGGTCTATTATCTATTATAAATAGGATGATTTAATATTAGATTAATCGAGATTAAAAAAACTCGTCAAAAGATTAAAAATCATGGTTGGAAAATACATGCATTGAAATTAAATGATATGCACAAAAAAATTATAAATTTATTATTAGTAACATATTTCAGAATGAATGCTCATCACATTTTATAATAATTAAATAATCGAATAATCAATTCTTTCCTATACAATTTACAATTCGTATTAATCAAATTTTGATAACATTTCATTATTTCATTTCCTTTTTTTTCTATTTTTAAGTTTATTTTAATTTTTGATATTTTATAAATTAATTTACAATTTCACACGGAGGTATTTTAGTTCAAATTTTTGCATTTTTTTTTAAAGATATTTAATTAATATATGCATATTTCATTTTGGATATATTTTTATAAAAATTTTTAACTCAATTTTCATTCGTCATCCATTTCTCTCTTTTTTTTTCTTCTATTCCTTTATTAAATTTATTTGATCATATATTTATAGTAATCGATTATTGAATTATATTGATTTTTAGATATCGAAAAAGCTAAATATTAATTGAATTAAAATTTGGAAGAAACAAAAGAAAGATAAAGAAAACAACGAGAAGAATGGTACTAAGAAAAGTTTGGATTATTCCATTATTTACAATTATCTTTAGCTTATCAGCATTTATCATTTCGTAAGTTCATTATTTATCATTTATTATTTGTAATTTTATGAAATGAAAATTTTTAAACTTTTTCATTCCAAAAAACAAGAAACGATACTTTAATAATATTCAGTTTTATGGAGGAGTTAGAAGCAATTAAGTAATTAGTTGAAATAATATTATTTTGATAAGAATGATATCAGTACTTCTTTTATTCTATTCTTATACCAAAATAATTTTGGAATTTTAGGATATATAATTGTTTTAGGTTTCCTTTTTTAGATAGTTTTACAAATTTTAAACTGCATTTGTTAACATTTGTCGATAAATGAAAATGTCACGTGAGATAAGAATCGTCACGTGAAGTGAGAATCATCACGTGAAACAAGAATCAGATAGCTGCATATTACATGTGGTTATAATTTTCAAAATCAATAATAATTCTCGGAATATTCTAATAAATTACACTTACATTCAATGGTTTATTTATCGTTTCTTCTAGATATTGTATAGCCGTGTCAAAAGGTCATGTTACAGTATTTTGGCCATATATCAGGTAAATTGTTTATAACTATAAATAATAATCATCTTCAAATAGTCATCTTCAATTAATGATTTGAATGATAAAATAAATTGAGCAAAAAAAATTTCAAATTTTTCTAATTCAAAAATGAATAAGCTCATAATGAATTAAGTGTAATTAAAAGGAAAAAAATCTTCCAAACATTCGAGATTATGCTTAAACATTCGAGATTATGCTTAAACATTCGAGATTATGCTTAAAAGGTTGTATTGATGAGTATCAATAATGAATATTATAAATTTACATAATACAAACAAGCAATTGATATATTAAGAATTATAGAAACTTGAATAAAATTTTTCCTTCATACATTCTAATTATTTAATTTCAGATTCCAATTAACTGTGAATGGAATTATTTTGTGAAAATTTTAAATCAAATATGATTAATTTAATTTATACTTAGCTTAGCTTAACTTATATAATCAATCAATTAACTTACCGTAAATTTAATTCGTCAAAATTTTATCATTTTATCAATTTATCAAAATTGTATATATAAATTAAAAATCGAATTTACTCATACATCCAACATTTCAAACATTATCCAAATTTTATATCAATTTTATTAATTTCATTAATTTTTTAATTTTCAAAAGAAAAAAAACGAAAATTCGAATTTTAGTGATAGTGGTACATTACCGCCAGAAAGTTGCATTTTTGGACAACTTCTTAATTTAGCCGCTGTTTTTTGTAAGTTTGATTTATTTACAATAAAGTTTAATTAATATTAAAACAAAATTTGATTAGCATCGAAGAATTGAAAAGTTTGAAGAATATTTTTTTCGCATATTTTTTCAGTAAAAAATTTTTATAAGCGAATATTTTTCTGTTTTTAGCATAAATCTATTTTTAACCTGAATTTTACCTTCCTATATTAAATTTAGCAATATATAAATTTATTTGAAATGATAGAAAGTCTGAAAGTTGAAGATCAATATTTGTCAATAAAGTTTGGTTGAAATCTAATAGAAATGCTGAAAGTTGAAGATTAACATTGTACATAAAGTTTGGTGAGTTCAAATAGAAATTCAGGAAGTTGAAGATTAACATTGTCAATAAAGTTTGATAATCCAATAGAAATTCTGAAAATTGAAGATCAATATTTGTCAATAAAGTTTGGTGAGTTCAAATAGAAATTCAGGAAGTTGAAGATTAACATTGTCAATAAAGTTTGATAATCCAATAGAAATTCTGAAAATTGAAGATCAATATTTGTTAATCAAGTTTGATGAACCATCTTTTTCAGTTGCAATAACTGCATATTTAAGACATCGACAACTTATAGAATTTTATTGGCATTATTTAAAACAGGTATGCTAATTTTATTGGCATCATTTAAAATAGGTATGCTAATTTACTTTCAGAAATTATTGGATAATGAAATCCTATTTTTCATATTTATGATTTTAAAGTAAAGTAGATTTAATGTATAAGTATGCTTAGTTTATAGTTATTTTGTTGCATAATTTATTGGTTATGAATTTTAATTAGTTTAAATTTTTTATTTAATATCATTAACTTATGGTGATAATAATAATAATTATTATCACCATTATTATTACTATTATTATTATTATTATTATTATTATTATTATTATTATTATCATTATTATTATTATTATTATTATTATTATTATTATTATTTGATAATCATTTAATCATTTTTTTCCACTTTCTTCCTCTCCATAAAATCGTTTGAGTAGTTTAATCATTTGCAATGTAAAATTTTTTAAGGATTTTAATGATATTAAATAAAAAATCTATAAACTAAATCGAATAATTAATTCATTAATTTAAAATTTTAAATTAATTACGATAATTTAAAGAGGGAATAATTTTGATTATTTTAATAATAAGCCTATTTTTCAACCTTTTATTTTATCATTGAATTTGATAATCGAAAGTAAAAGTAACAAAATGTGGAATTTTTTGATTAATAAATTAAAATTTTAATTTTTATAATTAAATATTAAATTGATTGCAGAGAGATGGAAGTTGGCGAAATTATTCGACGATTTGTTTATGGTTCGGATATTTTTCAGCATTTGGTGTCAGTTTAATTGGCAATTTCCAAGTATAATAGTATTTTTATTATTAATTTAATTTGATAAAAATCAAATAAATCAATTATAGATAATTATCTTGCAATTCATTTACTTATGCTTAATTTAATAAATATATATATATATATACCTTATGTCAAGATTGTCCAACTATAATTTTGGCAAATTATTTCCTATGATCATTCGTAATTTCAATTTTCCCGGTATTAGTAGATCAAGAAAATTTCTATAATTTAATATCATTAATTATTTTAATAATTTTCATTACCATCTATTTAGCATAGAATTGATTAAATTTGAGAGTATTTTTTATAAGATTTCATATTATATCTTTTTCCTCTAAGTAATCAATAAATGGAAATTATAAAAATTAATAAAATAGTTGAATCAAATTTTTGCAGGAAATCAATTTTATCATAATTCATTATATAGGAGCATTTATGGCTTTTGGATTTGGCTTAATATATATTTGGATACAGACTATCTTTACTTATCGAATGCAGCCTAAGTTTATAGAAAATATTATACCGCATTGTCGCCTATTTCTAAGTTGTTTATCAACAATTTTTTTCACTACCGGTAAATCATTGAAACTTTTGTCATTTAATAAAATTTCAATTAATTAATCTAAAAAAAGAGTGAAATAATTTTGTAAATAAAAATCAAAGTTTATTTATTTTCTAAAATTATTAGCCATCTCTTGATCTTCTTCTTTTTCCCTTTTAGAGTATCTTAATAAATTATTAATTATACTAAATAAATAACTTATCCTATATATTTTACTTATCTTTCATAATTTTTTTAAATGAATCTTTTTCTGATTTTATTTTATAGGCTAATTTTTTCACATAAAAAAGTAGTTAAGGAAAAACTGAATGATAAATTGATTATTATTTTTTCAGATGTTTACTTTATGTAGATTCTTGATATTCTTTGATAAGTATTGAAATATTGTTTGAATAAAATAGAATAACAATTAATGTATAATGTAATTTTAAGTGGGAGTATTTGGAACAATATTTGGTGATCAGCCAAAAACTTCGTTTACCTATAATCAACTTCAAAAATGGACACCCGAAAAACAGGTAAGTTTATAAATAATTTTTTTAATTCATTGAAAGATTAATAAATTAATTTTATATAGTGTGATATTTTCTTTGTAATTATGATGATCAATATTATCATTCCAATCATTTTCAATAATTCACAATATCTGATAGTAAAATCTCTGCTTCCTTGTTAAGTATGATTATAAATATGCCAAAAAAAAAAGAAAATTTGTAGAAAAGTTTAATTAATTGTTAAATCATCATGATAGGGACTGATCAAATTGCTGATAATTTGATAAGATTCAAAAAAAAAGTTTATTACTAATCAAGGAAATGATAATCTATTAAATTATAGCATTATATCGAACATACGATTGCTACATGTTCAGAATGGTTATTAGCAATTTGCTTCGAATTTTACATTCTTACTTTTGCAATCGAACTTCGAAGTGTAAGTTGTCATGCACCAAAATTAATATTAAATTTGAATCATCCTTATCATTCATATCAATTTAATCATAATTTCACTGATAAAAACATATTGAATAATGCACAATATCAATGTGACAATATAAATGATAATTCAATTAGCACATTTGTACCAAATGATATTAAAAGTAATATGAATGATTCATGTTATAATGCTGATAATAATAAGTTGCCATTTAATGTTTATTTTTAAGTAATTCTGCCAGATTTTAAATATTTCATCGGATCATATTCATATTTTAATTATCATTTTCGCTAGTATATCATCGTTGGATATTAAAATCAATTATTTAATTTAATTTATTATTAATTAATTTTATTCCTTATATAAATTATCATTATAATTTATTATCACATTGATCATAATAAAAAGTGTTATTCTGAAAATATTACTGTCTTTTTGAATATTAGTAAATAGAATTGTTGAGTTTCATTAATCTAAAAAATATTTAATACTTATTAATTGATTATCATTTAATAATCAAATTAATTATCATTAATATATATCAATGTTATTTATTAGTTACTAATGATAATTCGTTGATTACTGAATATAAGATTAAAATTGATTAATTTGTATAAATGTAATTATAATCAATTGATCTCTATGAATAATTTGAGATTAGATTAGGAAAATTTTTTAAAATTTTATCAATTCATGAATAGATTGATTGATTTAATATTTGCTCAATTAATATTAGTTTAATTTTTGTCACATTAAAATTAGATGAATAAAAGAAAAAGCTATAAAAGCAAATAATCAATCAACCCTGCCAAATCATTATCGATCGATCAATATTTGATAAGTATGCAAAATATCATATTATTGTATAACAAAACGTATTATAATTAATAGCATTATTTATCAACAAATATAATACGATTAGGCATTAATAATTAATATAAGTAGGCATAAATGATTTATAATTATATGGTTATCATAATGATAATATGTCATCATGTTAGATATTTATAATTTGTTGTAGTTTTGATATATTTGTTTACTTATTTTCTCTAATATAAACAAAATGATAAAATGTGTGTATATAATCTTGGAAATATTATAATTATTTGAATTTATAATTAATTAATCGCTTTCTAATTAGTAATATCTTCCTCTCAATGAAAAAAAAAAGATGTATCGATGGTAAATATGAAATATCAATATGGGCATAGTATGAATTATTGTTTGCAACATTTGAAAATAAATTATTTCATAAGAAATAATTTATTGAAAGATTGTAAACAATTGTCGCTGATTTCATCATTTAATTCGTATTCATGAAAATTTGCTCATTTCAATTTGAAAATTTTATATGAAATGTGACAGGTAAATTATGTAAACGATACTTCATTTTATATCGCTCAATTTACAATGTTTTTTTTTTCATCCATCAATTTCAGCAAAAAGAAAAAGAAAAAGAGGAATTGATAACGATTGAAAAAGAAAGAATCATTTTATTTTTAAAAAAAAAATTACTTTATCTCTTATTTTATTTAACTTTAATCTATCAATTCTAAATAATCTAGATGGTAATTCAAGATTATAGAAAAAATAGGATAAACTTATTTAAAGACTGACGCATACTGAATGAAACAGCACTTTAAAATATTTATGCAAATCAATTCTTGATCAAGCAGTAATCAAATTTAACATATACCTGCATTTTATAGTGTATGGATACTGTACTCCACAGTACACGTTAAAGCGAACTGTCAAATATCCAATTCGCAATATATCAATACCGTACACCACAGTATGTTTTAAAGAATCTAAAATTCTTTTTTAATTGCAAAAATGATAGCTAGAGATGTTAGATAAAAAATTTATTCGTGAAAATGGGATTCATAGAAGTTGGAAATAATTTGGCTAATTTTTTTTCATATATTCCTTAATTTGAAAATTGATTTGTCACAGAAAAGTCCAGAAAAAAGCAATTGGAATAGGACGATCTAATCAGTAGGGATATGATCATTTCCGGTGTACAAAAATTCGGAATGAAAGTAAATTTTGAAAAATCAAAAGATATATTTAATAAAAAAAAAAGGACAGACTCACTCAATTCTATCGCCCTATTAATAAATACGGTAAATGTAATGATAAAGGAATGATTTTATATTTTTCGCACTCTTGAAAATTCTATTATATCTAGCATTATAACAACAATTTGTATTAATTTTATTCCGTATTAATAATTGAAAATATAATTGCTGCAAATAATTACATCGTCGTTTATATCAGAGCAAAATATATCAAACGATAATTTGATAGTTTTTGAAAATTTTAATAACTGAAATTAAAAGATTCATAAAATTTACAAAAGCAAAAAATCACAAAAGCTCGCAAAATTTTTAAAAAATTAACGAGAAGAACTGAAATTAAAAAGAAAAATCGAATATGAATACTGAGCAGGACAATTCGCAATACCGTATGCAATGCATTACCGTATCTCTCAAACTCCCGTAATATTTAACGTAACAGTCTAATACATCTATACCTAGTCTGCCGAAAGTTATTTGATCCGGATCGTTCTAATCATTCAAACCACTGCAAATATAGGGAAAAGAACAGAATACGATAGCCCCAGAAGAAAAAGAATAGTCAAAATGGGAAAAGATTAAAAATGCCTAGAAATTAAATTAAAAACATGCAAACGTTGTGCACGCTGCATGCTGCTGCTGCATGCAGGAAATAGCATGCGATCATTATCTAATTTATATACACAAAATGAGATTAATTATTGCACGGATTTGTTGCATTCATTGAAATGCTACTGAAGTACGAAGAGCATTCATTTTGACAATTACAATCTCAGTCCTATTCACTCATTTTGATGATGTATTGTATACTGGCATGTGGTTAACGCGTGATGCTGTATGGAGCACGTGGGATACGGATGCATGCTGCATTCAAATTGCGTATGATGTTTACTGACTGTAAATTTTGCGAGTTATGTTTGCAGAATATCTTGAATATCTTGCATCTGCTAAAATATCGAAAATCAAGCTTAATCAGTGGCAATAGCAAACGTGTAAAAAAGTGAACATAACCTACGAGTGATATATCTAATTCTGTTTGCGTACAATTTCTATAGTACATGCAGCGTGCGAATTTGTAGTCACAGTAACATATAGCGCAGCAGTAATAATAATAGTAGCGTGCAATGTAGTACAACTAGTAAACAAGCTTAATGTGAGATACGAGTTGCTATGTATACAGAGACGAAATGTATGTACATATGTATGTGTATGTGTATGTGTGTGTGTGCATATATGTGTATGTGTATATATATATATATATGTATATGTATATGTAATACGGCTTAAATGACAAAACGTGGCAGTGCAACAATGGCTTGTACATTTCACTTTACTATCAACCTTCATTTTGAGATTTCGTGAAGATGCAAAAGAAAGGAAAGAATTGCATTCGATAGCAGTATTCTTCTCATTCAGTAATTATTTGAGAATTCATAATTATCTAAGAGAATTAATCAAATGTGTTGTTATCTCAAAAATATTATGCATTGCTAAAGAATAACTTGTTTTCATAGCAGATTAATTCATGATTTATTGGTACCATAAATTTATAGCGAAACATTTTTGCAAACAGTTTAATAACTTCCGATAATTCTAATCAGTTGCTTTATTCATTCCTTATCTTTCGTATGTAGTTTATATTTTATATCGTCTTAAGTCATTTATATCTAACACTCTTTTCACTTTCCAATGATGACGATCGATAGAATTTTGGCGATGTTTTCACGTAGGTATAAATTTTATAGACATCATATTGTTTCTCAAAAAAATTATTATTGACAGCTGGTTGTATAACAACGTTCAGACGAAAATATATGAAGGCGGGTGCTATATTAGCATAGATCAATATGTTTACGTTTGGCATGCTATTACAATCGATTGATATCAAAATTATGGGGAAAACGAAAATGATCTTGTATGATCCTTAGTTTCTGAGTTAAGACTCAAGTAACTATTTCTCCACCTGATAGTTCTAATTAATCGGATTATGCTTTTTCCTAAAATTCAATGAATCACATGTGTTTGTTAAAGTGGATAGATGACATTAATAAAGTTAACCATAGGTCTTGGAAGTAAATAATTCTAAATAAAAAGATATGTTACGAAACATCTTACGAACTGATTTGAAAATTAAATAGCCGTGGGCTGTTTTTTCCTGATTCAACACAACTAAAGATGACATGCTCACTTCGTTGTAAAATAAGATTCGTCAGTTAAATAGAAATTGCACAATACGTGGAAGAGATCTGGGATTTTGTAGCAAATCGTCGGCATCTCAGGGAGATTATATATCAGCAAAAGAAAATATAATTCATTATCCTTGACTAGTTTTGTTCTACTTTACGAAATTGAATATATATGATTTATTTCCTAAAAACTAGATGAATAATCGTAATTAACACTGTCTTTAAAAATTAAAATCGTATAAATTAAAATATATACTACGTCACCGCAATGTACTCATCGAGAAAAGTCCGTTTGTTCAAAAATGTTTTGTTTTCAGGTAATTAAAAGGGCTTGGAATTTTTATACGTAAAGTAGAATTTAGCTTGAAATTACATCGAGACGCAGGATATCGAACTTCTGGGATTTTGCAAAAGCTGATAGTTGAAGTAAGAGTAAGGTAAATTCTATTACTTAAAATAGCGTTATGAAATAGCAGCGTATCAATGGATGAAAAATGACAATTCAACGGTTTATTAATTTCTAGTTAACCTCATTGATATCTTCGATTAATATAAATATTATAAGCATATGCAATAGCTATACGATTGAGATTAAAAATGAGTACATTTACCTCTTATTTTCAATATAATTATGCTATTTTGTCAAGCTGATAACGCATAAAAATAAGAAAGTAATTGGAAAGTTCCACAAATTAAGATATTTCAGTATTGTTTTCTGCTTATAGTGAAATAAAATTGAATCAAGAATATACATTTGATTAGTGTCAGTTGTTAGGCATGTAACAATAATCATTTAGCAGCATTACTAATCATTTTAAACTTACTTCACATTTTTTCCCAGAAAGTATTCCGCTTTATCATATTGTTTGACTATTTGTTTTTATTACTAAGTAATAAAAAGAAAAAAGACGCTATAACTATTGCTCTTTTTGCTTTTCTCTTTTCAAATTCTTAAGTGGTAATGTTCATTTAATAAATGAATCGATAAAACAAATCTCGTATTATCAGGAAGGTTTGTTGTTGGGAATTGGAAAATCGTATGGATGACCAGAAGCAGTTGTTTCTGTTCGCATTTCCAGTTCCGAGTAATGAGGATCATTTAATCGATCGGTAATTGATTATCCTCTCATAGTGATATTTGATGTGTTTTGTTGATTTTTAATTAGATATAAATGATGTTTAAATTTTTGCATTAACAATTTCATCGATAAATGGAAATATTAGTATGAAGCTTGATTGGAAACGTTGAGATTTATTAGCCATGATTGTAAGTAAGGAAGAATCACAGTCGATAAAATTTATGTTTTACAGTATAAAGGAAGCATCAAATGCTCGGAATCAACATGGTGCTGTATCAACAGCAGCGCTTGCCAATATTGATGCGGACAGTATTGCACAACTTGCAGTTGGTCCGAATCATGTAGCATTTCTCTTCAAGGTATGTGAATATTCACCATTTTCCTACCCAGTAATTTTATTTGAATGTAAAATTTTTGGATTTTTATCGAATAAGGTTCGAATTTGTTATTGTTTGAATTTTTTGTAAATCATTTCGTAACAAGGATTAAATAGTATCAAATGTACTTGCAGTGTGGTCGTGTTGCTCGATTGAAATATATTTTAACAACTGCTACTAGAGAAGAAAATACCGGCGATGAGAAGAGCTCCAGTGGAACAACTGGAGGTGGAGGTTTGGGAAGTAGCGGTAGTGGAAGTGGACCTACAACAGGTGGTACCAGTAGTTCGTCTACCGGTGCTGGTTTGTTTATTGCTTTCTAGTTAAAGAAGAAAAAGTTTTCATTAACACAAGCACATTGTTGGTCAAATGAAGATTTCTTCATCTTTCATTCGTTTTAATTATTAAAATTTCAAATAAGTTGTATTTCATTTTCACATCAGTTACTGTAATTTCATTTCTTACTCATTTATAGTATTAAGTCGTGGTGCAAAAATTAGACGGGTAATGATGGCAGCGAGACGGACAGCGGGCGCATTGGGCGAACGTGCGGGTGTGATTGTTGATCGTAGTCGGCCGCTTGTTCCTCTTAGTGCCATTCCTGAAGATCTCATTGCTCAAGCCCAGGTTATTGTTTAATAACATTATTTTCAAAATTGTGATCATTTTTGGATTCTACAAAATATTATGTCATTATATTGAAATGATGTCATTTCTCCCTGTCAATTGGAAGTGAGGAATGTGCTGATATAGACTAGTTGCATATAACTGCTATTGACTGTACTTTTTGTTCAAGGTTGTGTTACAAGGAAATCACGTGAAGTTATTGTACGCGAGCTTCAGCGAACAAATCTCAACGTAAACGAAGCTGTAAATAATCTACTCAGTCGTGATGATGAGGAAGGTAACTGCTGTTTCAGGAATTAGTATAGCGAACAATTTTTAATCCATGCAAAAACATCATTTTGAGAATGGATAATTAAATATTCTATGCTTGTTTTCAGGGGATGAAATGGATGAAGGTTCTGAAGCGTATCTCCTGAAGAGCTTCTCTCGTTATTGGATGCCGGATTACGAAATGATTCACACGGAAGTGCCGTTATTGATGGTGACAATTTGTATGCAAGTGGTGAAGGTTTTGATTATGTTGTCGCGAGAGATATTGCTCGAAGACGAGTAGATAGGGGTTAGCATATCCATAGATTTTGAGCTTAATTAAAAGAATACGAATGCAGCTATTGTTCCATATATAAATTTCTTTCATTTTTGATACTTTTCTAAATTGATGAGATTTTCGTTTCAGATAAAAAAAGTGACAAAGCAAAAGAATTTTCTTCGGAGACTTACACGCGCTTAAAATATGATGAAAGATTGCAGTATTGGGCCAAAGAAATGGTAAGTTTGTTGTTTTTACCGAAATATGAAATTGAAAGCCTTCTTTAAAAAAAAAATCCTTTCACTATTAACTGGCAGTAATGAGACGATTAAATTGATAAGTTGCCTTGATGAATCGTAGTATGAACAATTGGAAGTAAATAATAAATTTCTGTGTCCGAAGCTGTCTTATTTTTAAATAAGGCGTTGCTCTTTTACATTGATAACATATTTGTCGTTGGTTTAATGTTAACCTCTTTAATTGGTCTTTAACTACAGGATATGTTTCCGACGGGTGTTACGAAATTTGTGAAAATAGCTGCTATGAATAGTGAATTAATCGCATTAGGTGATAATGGATTTTTCTATAACTGGTCGTGGAAGAATGATGGGCACGGTTCAATGACCGCGCATCCTTTTGGTACCAAACTTTTGACTAATGTAAGTTTCTGAATAACCGTTTTTTTCACATTATAGTTTATTGCCTGCAAATCTTTTTATTAATAATATGAAATTGTTGGAACTGTCATTGAAGCTAATTACACAGCAGTGATCTAATTTCAGGCACCGGATGAGGAGAAATTTGTAGATATAGTGTCATGTGCATATCGCGCGTGTGTTGTAACAAACATGAATAGGGTAGCATCATTTATGGATGGCGAAGCATGTGGTATAAAGATATCCAATATGCTATTAACACCACTGATGGAAATACCGGATGGCGAAAAATATGCTTCATTATATGTGTGTCCTATGTATTGTCTAGTGAAAACTCAATCGAATAGCTGTTACTGGTGGTATAATTTTTTCTGATTTACTCTTTTCAACATTTCTTCTTTTAGTTCCTAATTTTTATAGCTTAGTAGAAAATGATTTTCAGTTTAGGATATTCACTAAGGTTTGCAGATGTGTGTGACTATCCTAGATAAGTATCAGTTTATCTTTTGTAGGGGTATTTATCCGTTTAATGAGAGACGGAAATTGTGGGAACGGATGCGTTCAAAATCACGTCGCAATTCAAATCTTGCATCACCTGAAGTGGTCGAAGGTTGTGAAGTTCGAACAAAGTCGCATCCTATATACACGACAGGCTCAATTGCTTTGAACTTCAGCTCTGGAACACCAATGGTTGGAGTTTATTTTTGAAAAGCTTACTTTCTCATCTTAATTACATTCCCATAAGCAGCTTATGAACTGAGTTCTACTTATGATACAAGTTTTGGTATGAAATCCTAGTAATTTTGATTAGATGATAAAACTTTGTTTAAAGGTTGGCGCTTTAATGGAATCAGCTTGGACGCTGTCTGAATTGTGCAGGTTTCGGGTAATGACGCCAGCACAGCACGATGAGACCAGTGATGATGACGGTTCGTGCCTCAATTCTTCTGCGAATCAATCGGCTGATAAAAAGGCTCCTTGAATCGTGAGTTAATTAGAATGCATCTCAGCTGCTCCCTCTCCCGAGTAAAATTCTCATTCATAATCATTACGCTTATACTCCATGGCAGTGGAAATGAAAAAACCGAGTTGATCCAAATTATTAAAATCTGAAGTATGCGTTGACATTACGCAAATGAAAGTGTATGAGTTTTTAAAAGGCAAAAACATTTAATGAGCTATAACGCCAAAGTGAAACAACTTTTTTCTGGGTGTTAAAATCGCTTTGTGGAATCTTTATATTACGCCTAGTTGACTCTCCACGCTTCTTAGCTGCATTCTAATTTGCCATGTAAGTAGTAGCCTTTTTTAGAAGACAAAACGAAATTATTCGTTTTAATTAGATGAACTATAAGGTTATATGATGCAACTCATGCTTGTAATTTATTTTTCTTCACCTTTCATTATTTTGCAAAATTATATATTTTTTATTTGGGAAGATTGATTTCTTTTTATGTCACTTCATTGTCTGTTTTATTCATTTGGGTGTTTACCTGTTTGTTGCAAAAATTTGAAATACCGGGCTTCTGAATTTTAATTTTTTTCGCTACGAATTAATTCATGTTTCCAGAATACGGTAAAAGACCGCGTGAAGAGCAGAAAGGAAATACTTACCGAGAAACCGCATGGGCTCTTAATGAAGTAATATTTATCCACAAAGAAACCTCACAAGACACAGCCGTTGTTAAAATTGTATGCCTACCTTTTTCTTTATTTTTGAAACGAAAATTAGTAGTGTTATAGGTTTTGTCACTTCATTATATTGTTCTGAGGCAGAAAATTAATTAATCTTTTGATTTTGAAATTAGCAAAAATTTTTTAGGTTGATGGAGCTTATTGCGGAATTATTTACAAACCGGCTGCTGTTGCTGATGATGGTGGTGATGCAAGCAGTCAAAATCAGGATGCATTTGATCTGGGGAAAATTCGGCTGATGCGCAAAGATGATCTTGTTGTTGTGACACCAAACAGCAAAATTCCTCGCTGTCCTGAGAATTTTCAAAAACACTTGCAAAAAATACAATTGCCGGGTGGTATATCAATGAAAAATTGCATTCTTTAACCATAGATAATACCGGTTTGTTAATTTCCCTTTGGAGTTCGATGTGGTTAATGAATTTTATAGTATTATTTTAAAATGAAAAGACGTTAACAATTCCTTAAAATCATGAATAAGTCAAATAACTTAGATAGAAGAAGTGATAAATAGTCTTTGAATTTGAAAGAAAGGGAAAACAAAATTCTGACTGAACATATTATTGTCGTAGCATTCATATGATCTTGTTTTCATTTTTATTGCTTAAAGTGTTCAGGTTTACGGCTATTGGTCGAAAAGCGAGGACGGCTTCATTTAGTTCGTGTTAGTGTATTTGGTAAAGTACAAAGTGATCACGTTTTGCCAGTGAATGTTTCAGCAGTATGCAGCGCCGGATTACATTTACCGCGGCTTGAGAATTATGGAGATGTACGTTGTATATTGAGTTTTCAACTTTTTCAGGAATTTTCAGTGATGTTGCCAAATTTATTTCTTTAATTAAAAACTGTCCAGTGTGAGGAGTTTTAATTTTGGCGTGTTGTTGATTTTTCCTCTAATATTTTCTTCTAACAAGCTTATAATTTGTACATCTGCCGGGATTTAGGAAATGATAATGGTGATAAGTGACAGCAACGGTTCGATAATACCGATGGTGCGTGATGCAACAGGAGGATTTCGTGAACCAGTTTATTGTGCTTTACCCAAAATACATAAATTTGCAGTTGGTTTAAGGCCACTGGATTCTGGAGATAATGAAAATGCCTCAGCAGCTGCCAATGATGATTGTACATATGATCTTATTAAGAAAATTATGTAGAATTTGCAACATAATTCAGAAATCTGCTAGATGAATTTTTAATAGAGGAATTTTATCTAATGTTTTTATTCTTCAATTTGCTCAATTATTTTGTAAATTAGGAGTCAGTAATGCCAATTTTTCCAGCGTCATCAACATCACGGAATGCAAATCGTACCGGAGTTATGGTAACCTTAATTGCTCCGTCTCCTTCGACTATTCGTCCTCGAATACCATCTATCTTACAAACTGTTCTGTATTGCGATCTGCAAGGCGTAGATTTGGTGCTTGATGCACTTTCGAAAGAATCAGGTAGCTCTACTGAACTTTTTGTCTTCAAATTTTAGAAATTTTAATTTAATTGTCAATTTTAGAATCAACGTTTGTTTGTTTTTCAAATAAATAACTTACATTTCAAGAAGCTGATCTACATCACTTCTAGATCGAGAAATTGTAAAAGCCGAAATTTTGAATTCTCGTGCAGACGGAAATCGAACCATTCTTCATGCGGCAGTAATGAATAGTTTTGCGACGACTAACAAAGAAGAGGCAGATACAATGGAAATTTCAGTGGATACAGAAAATAAACCTTTACCTCGTTTGACAAGTAGGCGACTTATACTTCTGTTTGTTGGGCAAGGTTTTCATGTAAGGGATCATGCTTGTTTCCTAAATGAAATTGTGGATAAGCTTAGCGGTTTTTAATTGTTAAGATATTTACATGCAAAAACCAAACAATGAATAATGATATTTCCGTCAATCAGGAATTTTTGTTTACAGCTTCGGATATGTCAGCTGCTGAAGAAACTCGTACTGCATTTGATAGTCGTTGGCAACGTATGTTGAGACGTCATGGAGCCAATGCAGAGTTTGTTTTTGTACTCATTTTTCCTCGAATTTTATTATATGCTCAAAACTTTCGCTGTGGCTTCCAGAATGATGAAGTCAAAAATCCAAGATATTTTAGAGAAGAAATGCTGATACGAGAATTAATGGCAAATAATCCATTACGGAGACCAGGTCATGATGTTGGTAACATGGAAGATGGTTAGGTTTTTCACTCTTATGTTTTAGCTTATTTCTTAAGATTTTAAATCATATTTGAGCTTATATTCAGCTAGTGTTTTCATCACATAACAAATGAAATAAAATTTTTTCTTTAGTGCTGGCAGATTTTGCGAGAAGTCTAAAAGATGCGAAAAAGTCACCTGTTTTCATAGAAGATATGAAAGAAGAAGGTTTTTTATATTTTATTAATTTTTATAGAATTTGTATTTCAGTTGTAATCGATTTCCTAATGCTTAAGTTTTTTTTGTTTTTGATATCAATAAATTTTGCTTGATATCATAAAAAATTTATTCAGTGTCGATGCCGATTATTGTTAATGCCAATAATGAACCGAAAGTACGACAATGCAACTCGATAGAAATTGTGAAAACTCTCTGTTATAACTCTACCGTGGCACCATATCTTCTCGAATTGCTGACAACAAAGTATTTTTGGAGTTATTTTGTACTATTAACAGCATCATAACAAAAAGTCTCATGCAAGGAATAATAAAAGAAAGCTAAATATCTAAGAAAGTTCAATAGAGTCTTTGCATCAAAATAAGAATTACTGATTTAAATGAGCAATTAATAGCTAGGATCAGAAATCCTTTTGCAAAATACTTCTAATATGAAAAAATTAGAATGGAAGTACCGCATCGTGCGAGTGAGCATTTGATTGCCCATGATTATCGTTGCAAAAATTCAAGACTGATAAGATACCTGTAAGCATATTTGCTTACATTGCATGAGAATCATAACTCATTTTACATAGCACGACAGCACCTCTGATATTTCTTTTGCTCCTACATTGAGCACAAGTAATTTGTTGGTTTCAATTCAGAGATATAAATGGACATACGCCTTTTATGTGCGCTGTTAACTACAGAGCATATACTGCTGCATTCATCCTTTGGCTTGCTGCTGAAGAGTTGCAGAAAGAAGCGCAAATCGCTGGTCAGTATCGTTTTTTAAGTGACTAGAGTAGATCAAATTGCATAATTGATCCATATTCATCTTTTTATTGAAATTACAACTGTTAGATCGAACTAGTTTTGTAGGTATTCAAGGCAAGAAACAATCAGCTGATGCAATTTTGAATTCTATCATATATCCAGTAGGAAGTAGGCCTGATGATTCACCTTTATTCATGCTTTGTATGAATGATACCTGCAGTTTCACATGGACCGGTGATGAACATATCAATCAGGTTTGAATGAGTGATTTTAAACAAATTTTGGTGAAAAATAAATTAGTTCATCTCTTTTATCTTAGATATTTCTTTTATCTCAACTTCTCCACATCACCAATTTCCATAAAGATTCAGATCTAAGCAAAAATTGCGGTAATATTCATAATAGTTTTAATTGGTTTTTATTCTGAAATATGAATGGACTTCAGGATATATTTGAATGTCGAACATGTGGATTAGTTGGTACACTATGTTGCTGCACGGAATGTGCATATACCTGTCATCGTAATCACGAATGCAGGTTAAATTTTGCTTTTTGGTATTTCGTATTTGCTTCATTGTATGCAGTGGTATTCATAATTCTTTACCTTGAATTTCATTATAAAAAACTGTAGATTGAAACGAACATCTCCAACGGCTTATTGTGATTGTTGGGAAAAGTGTTCTTGCCGAGCCCTTGTTGCAGGCAATACAACACGTCGAGAAAAATTAGTGTCCGTGTTGCTCAGTAGCACCGATCTTATTCATCGTACGAATTCGAGGTATATTTTCCATCCAATATTTGTGTTATTCTTAATAGTGGTTTAAAACAGTTACTAGTTGAGAAATCCAAAGAGGATGATACCGTATAAGGCTTTAAGAAGAGCTACTAATTGATAATTTGATGAAATAGAACCATTGAATCATTTCTTTTTAAAATTTTTTAATCTTAATTATTTTCATTTATGAATGAATTTTCTTTTTGGTTATATTATAATTACAGAGGAGAACATTTATTATTGTTTCTGGCTCGAACTGTCGGCAGACAAACTATTGAACAAGAACATTATCAGCGCCGAATGGTGAAAAAATCACAAGGAACAAATGGTCTGTTGCGTTATTCTAATTTAACTTCTGACTTATTCGTTCGCTTTTTAAATTTATATTTTTAATTCGAGGGAGAATAATCAATCAGCTTATTTTTAATGTCGCGATATTTCTAGACACAACTCCGGAGCATGATTTAGAACCACCGAAATTTGCACGTACTGCCTTCGCAAAACTTTTGGCCGATTGGCGTGCCGTTAAAAGCCTAATAATGTTAGGTGTTAAGGGCATACAAAGGTGGGTAATACTTTATACATGAATCGAAAGTTATACTCATATTTCCCAAACCTTTTGCTGCTCTTAAGCAAAATCTTTGTAGCGATGCGCTGGTTGTGGAGGAAGTGTTTCATTTAAACCAACAACATGGATGCTCACATCTTGATAGATTTGCTTTCATCTTATTGGCAAAATGCTCAGAAACTGTAAGTTGAAACTGGATAGATCGTAAGAGATTAATTTCAATTTTGATCAAAATCTCCGTGTATTTTTTTAGGGATACGTTTAATAAATCTGTTTGCGAAAGTGTGTTTTTATGTTAACTACTGTTTAGCATATCGATACTCTTCTGAATACCTTGATAGCAGAAGCAAATAAGAACAATGAAGAGATGAAAAGAGATCCTGATATTGATTCCGTAATTTCACGTTTCATACGAGCAGTTATTAGGTTTGTGATAATCAATCATGAATATTATTCTAGGGCTATTTAGAATTTCATGTTTTTTTATATCCAATATTTGAAGGATGTTCATGCTGTTGACATTGTTGTCACCCGCAGCCATCACAGTCGCTACAGCTACAGCAAGCGGCATTTCACAAGTGTTGGCATCTGGAAATACTCCACCAAGGCTTGTTATTATAAATTTGATTTCTGTTTACAATTTTTTTGAATTAAATTATCATGCTGTAAGGATTATCTTTCAGACGAATCTTTGGTCCTGGTTTGCATACCGTGAGCTTCACTGGTTTGTTATCACTCGTTCGATCGACAAGTGGACGTGAAAGTTCCGCTGCTAAGGAAGCTAAAAAGAAAAAGTAGATTCTAGTGTTTGGCGTTTGATTTTATTTTTATAAAATTAAGAAAGTTCATGGCATTTCATGGGATACATTGGATCGTTTTTGCTTCCAGAATAAATCTTTTATTTTAGCGTGACGAATTTTGTGTTGAAATGTCGCCGCGTTTTTCAAACTCTATTAAATTATTCGATTAACGAATTGTGCAATATGGCTGATTCTTTGATCGCCCCTGTACGACTTGGAATAATCAAACCTACTTCAGTTATTGCTCAAAATATTACCAACGACCCTCTTGATGTTGGTTTTGTTTTGTATATGTACTGTCATACTTTTTTATAAGCTTTATTACTTCGTGTTCATCGTTTTGTCATACTTTTTAATAAACTACTTTGATGTATACACGATTTGCAGGTAATAGAAAAATTTCTAAATGCAAAGATCGATTTATCAACCGTAAGTACTACCGGAGATGATTTTGCCACAGTAAAATTCGGTCGAAAACGAAAGGTAGTTTTATTCCTTTTTTTGTTTTGAAGCGAATGTCTTCTCTCTTAGTTCATCTGCTCATCAGGAGATTTACTTTGTTCATCTCTGCGCTGTGCTTACATCAGAAATGCACACTGAGTATTGGTCGCGTCTTTGACAATTTTTCAGGACGAAAAAAGAAAAAGCACTTTCCTGTTTAAAATTAGCATGAAAAGTTTTCAGTCATCATAAATAATTATTACCATATAATAATATTTGGAAAGTCTCCTTTAGCGCAGTACACGAAGAGAAGGAGACCATGGTGAAGAAGAAATGAGAGAAGCCCCACAATCGCACAGTACACCAGAAAGTGATAATTCAAGTGACTCAGACAGTGATGGTAGGCTTTCAGTTAAGTTTGAATCAAACAAAATATTTTCTCGATATTTATGGATTAATTAAATTAATTTGAATGCAGTTTGAGCAGATTTAAATTAATTTATTCTGCTGTTACACCTTTGTTAACGTTGTTATAAATGCGAAGTATAGTAAATATTTATTGTCAGTCTTTTATGAGTTTCCTTTATGAATATTTTTTTTAGAGTCGCGTCCTACACGAAGTCAGAGTTATGTTGGCGAAGTGTATAATGCACTTCGAAACGGTGATTGCTTCAAATTTTGAAAGGAATATTTAATAAAATCTGATCAAAATACTTTATTGTGAAGGCAAAATATTAATACCTAAACTATAGTTTGGAAATTTTTCAACTTAACTGAAGTGTGATAAATGCTGTTGTTAGTCTTTTATACAAATATTTAAAAAGTGGTTAATGTTCAATTCTTAGAGTTTCTTAAGAGATGCGACAAATATCCGGCTTGCATTTGGTGGAAAACAAAAACAGCATGTTATTCTAACTGGTCGTTTAATTTCTGGAATATATCCGTCTCATAGACTTCTAATCAAGTGTATGGATAGAGAAATTTTTCCTGAGAGAAAAATAATTCATGCATTACAGTAGTTAAATATTCTAGAATAAATGTAATTATTTCAGAAGCATCATCGGGCAATTATGATGGCGATGAACTATTTAGCATGTCTGAGGAAGATCCGGAAGATGACTCAGTTGAATCAGTTAGTTCACCAGCTGAGCAAGATGACGATCCAACTAGTCAAGGTAATGATCCCAATATTGATGAAGAAGATGAAGAAAACGATGATGATGGAAATGGTGATGATGGAGATGGTAAATTTTTTTCATTAGTCACTTCTATTCTTCTACGTTGTTGAATATTTCAGATTCTCTCCGTATTTATGATTGGTGTTGTTAGTTTATTAAATTAGAAAAGTGATAACAGAACGAAAACTGTGTGAGGAAATTTAGAGCAAGAATTCGGGAATGAGGAAGACGAAGGTAATTACGAAGAAGGTGATGAAAATGAAAATGATCGTTATGAGCAAGAAGGAGAACATGAAGGTAACGAAGAGGGAAATGGTGATGGTGAGGATGAGGAAATGCAGGTGGAACCAAATGAGGAAGATGATATACCGGAAAGTGGTGATGGTACTAGCGATGGAACATATGGTTACCATTTTGCCTCATTCCCACTCTTTTGGTTTTTACTTTTTGAAACTTTTTACTTTTCTACTTCAATATATTAATTGTTACAGATATGCGACCACGGCACGTACGACCAAATGAACGTAGAACGGTTTGTTGCAATTCTTATATATCAATGTTTTATTAATGCTGTATATAAAAATTGCCATCATATTATAAACATTAAAAGGGCGTATTTTTGAATCTTCAATAAAAATTTTTATATTCCATAAAACTAAGCACATAATAGGAAAACAGTGGAAATATATAATAGAAAAACATTTAAATCGTTACTTTGTTATCGTAATATTTTATAGAATCAGTCATCGCGAAACTCTCGAGCTACGAATAGTTTACCCGGTGAACAGCAGCAAGATACAGCACCACGTACTGACTCCAGCAGTGCGTCACAGCAGCATGTTCGAAGTATATTTTTCTTTCGGTGTTGATTTGCATCGTTATTTTATGATATATCTTTTCTTCGTTTTATTGAAAGAAATTATCTTGTTTCAGATAATGAAGCGAACAACAATACAAGTCGTAGTGGTGAAGGCACTTCGGCGAGAGTATCTGGTGTTACAAATGGTAGACATAACAGTAAGCTATCCTCTTAATTTTAATAATTCTTGAAGATTCATTTATCATTTATTTTTATGGCACGTATCTTGGATAAAATTCTCATGTGCTAGTATTTCTTCAGTTGACGAGAGTTATATTAATTCCTATTTTAAATTATACATATTAGAACATTTAAATTTCTATGACATTGTGTCAATGATAGTCGTTTTCATTTACCAGTGCTTTAGAACTGAAGCCTTTAGTTTTTTTTTTTTTGTTCGCCAATTCAATGGCATTATTGTTGCTTCAGCAATACCTTTGCAATGGGCAATGCGTCGCATGGCCGCGAATGTTGAACGGTCAACTACAACACGGCGTAATGAGGATAATGAAAACCGGGGTTAATTTTCTTTGTCTGAATTATTTAGGAATCTTATGAAATAGCTGTATCAGATTTTCATTTATAGCGAGAAGTTCCAGACATTTTAGTTTTCGTCAACTGAGAATTTCACTGTAAAACTGACATGGACTTTTGCCATGATACCACAGATTAAGTCGAATTTCAAAACTCATGTCTTCTTTCGGATTATATTTATAGAATCGAATGCAGGACCTCTAACAAACTCAAGAAATTTGCGAGAATCATCTGAAGACGCTGCTACTTCCGTAACTAAAACAAATCAACAACTTGCTTTGTCATTTTCACTTATTATCAGGTTGAATGTTGATTTGTGAACAGTCGTTTTATGTGTACTTTGATTTTATCTTTCTGTTATTAGGAAATTTGCGAATTTCTTCGCGGAAATTCTTTTCTGGCCTTTGATTTTCCACTAAATGATAAAGTAATCCTGTACTAGGTTGATTGTGGATTTAATGCCAATGCTTGTGGACCATCGAGAGTTTGTGAAAAGTTCTTATTCTCTTATACCGAAAATGCTGGAGTTAAATGATGCTGTCGTAGTTGCAATCCGTGTAAGGTTACACTCTGATTTCTGCTAATACTTTTCTGTGAGATATATTGTGGAAGTCAGGAGCCCGGTTTATTGGGAAACTAAAGTCAAAATATTTTTTTCTGTTTATTTTTCTTATTTCCAAATTTTAACTTTGCATCGGTGCTTTCTTTATATATTTTATGCCTTAACTCCATTTAGCGATTAATAGATGAGCGTCTCTATGTTGTGTGGCATTGGATGGAAACAGTTCTAGATAGAACTGAAGCTCAATTACGTTTCGGAAATGCATTGATGGCATCACCAAGCATTGCTGCAATACTTCGTAGAGAGAAGAAACTATCCCCTAAAAGGGCGATGATCGTGATACTGAGTATGTTTGCCTCTCTTTTTCCTCTTTTCTTTTTATTCAAAACCCGAAGCTACTTTTATTTTGCAGGAGACGTAGTCCTCAACCTGGACCAGGAAATCATTCCAGTACCCCAGTTCCTAGACAAGATTACACCGCTGGATCTGCAGCTGCAAATAATAAAAAGGCAATTTTCATGTATCGTGTTGACGCCAAATTTTTGTGTTTAATTTTTTTTTGCTTTTCAAATATAACGCAAAGATTTTCAGATGAACAAAATTCAGACTCAACAGCATCACTGGAGGATTTCTTTGACTATATAACAGCACTAATGCGTTCTCATGCTTCTGAAAATGGTGATGATGTTCCGATTATCGAGTTCAATGCATTGAAAGCTTTAGCTTTTGTGGCAGATGCATATTTATCATTAACTGATATGCTGGAGAAGCTGGACGCTAGAATTGCACTGGGTTTGAATTCAACGGAAAGTGTGGCAAGAGATAAAGAAGTTATCGATATGTTTCAAAATGATGAAGCTTCTGTTAGTTATACAAGCCGTTAACCGAGTTAACTGTTACTTAAAAAGGAATTTAAAAGATTGACAAGAATAATAAAACAAAGTCTCCAACTCTGTTTTATTGGCTTTACTGAATTATGTTCTGATTTCCTATTGATTCAATTTCGAATTGTATGATAATGTCCTTACTAATATTGATTGTAGGCTGTTGATGGTGGCAAGTCAAATGTACAAGCAGGTGCATCGATGGCTGATTTCTTTCAGGTACTCATTTCACTATACTGTGGTGATGTAAATTTTTCTTTCAAAATTTTATATCTGAAAGCTGTAACTTTGATTTTAGCGTTCTAACTCATTACTTTACCCGGGAATTGCTTCGTCGTCCAATTATCATGCATTTGAGCACAAATGTGTTGATTCTTTGGCATTAGCTGAGCGCCCACAACTTTTGAGACCGGATATTGAAAAAGAAGAAATGTTTGGGTTACCGATAAAACATAAAACTTCTTGTGAACATAGGGTTTGTTTCTGCAAATTTTTAATGAAATCAATAGTAGTATTATGTGGCGTTTTACTAGCTTTCGGCGCATTTTTTATGTTTCCACAAGATATTTCTGATAATTATTATGCATTTCAATTTCCAATGAGGAGTTTGTATTTTAAATTATTACTGGTATAAAATTGGCAATGAGACATATAAAAAGAATATATAAAAAGTAATATAAGAAAATGATTTTAGTTGCATTTTTAAACACGTTATGCTTTGAGTGTATGTAATTTACAGAAAAGTGTTCGAGAACATGGTGCGAAACATCCAGCACATCAAGGATTAGTTGCACCATGGTCAAACTATCAGGAAATGTTGCCTGTAAATACTGGTGGTTTGTCTCTTATTCTTTTCTGTAAATGAACAGGAAAATTATCGTAAATTGGCTTCTGTAAACCTCATTTACTTGCAGAAGAGAAAGAGATTCCAGTAAGCGGGCTGTCACGTCCAAATGTTATTGTGCATTCGAAGAGTGTATCTACTGAACCAGTAGTGCAAGGTTAGAATTTTTGATTTGACTTTTCCAGTCTGTTATGTATCTTTGCATATGAATTTTCTCTATATTTTCTATAATAATATGATTTTCTAATTTTAGGGAAGCGTCGGCGATTATGCTCATCATCTGTTGTACCACCACCTCGTGGTTTTGTTGCCGTACAGTTAGAAAGTTTGAAAAGTGCATTACATCGCAGTAATCAAAGTCATGTGCACAAATCATTGGCACGATGGAAGAATACATTAAATTTGATGGCAAAGGTAAAAGATTCTTAAAATATAAAAAAGTGTCAAATATTGCTCAATAATCGCCAAGTCTAGCTTTTTTTTCAGTTTACATAGCTCGTTTTGAACTTGGAGTATTTTTAATATATAACTTTTATTTTTATTTGCAAAAGAAATTGAAGATAATATTAAGAGATTTTCTGTCTCGATTTAGGTTTGATGATTTTCAGGCATTTAGCGATCAGCTACTGATTGCTTGTGGTGGTGAAGTTACGGGTTCAATGCTTTTGAGCGAAATGGCTGGTTTTTGGTTCGTGAAGCACAGTTCCGTAAGAAGATGGAAAAGTTCAAGGCAGCACAAACTAAGGATATTGTTTTCGAGGTATGTTTGCATATAAGCAAATTTTTATATTAAATAGTTGCCTATCAATTCTCAGCTATATAAACTAATCTGTAAAAAGAAAAGATGTGATGGAGTGAAAGGGATAATATTGAGTTTAATTTAGGAATTCATCGGTAGAACACGAGGTTGATTTTTCTTTGCACCTTCATCTTAAGCAAAGTAACTAGTTAGTAATGCTTAAGCAGTAATGAAATTAATCTTCGTATTATGTTTCACGGTGATATAGGCTCGCGATATCATTCACTTGTATGATGCTTTCACAATTGCAATTGCTACTGATAGTATAGTAGATGATTAGATGTCTTGGGTATTTGAATTTCTTTAACTGTTTGTAAAACTCAGCTGGGTAATCGCACATACGAACATATGACTTGCTTGGGTGAAAAAGTGTCTGAGGAGATGACTGAAAGCGCGTTTAAGAAAAGAAATACGCAGTAATAATTATTATAATTTATGAGATGCTTTATATAAAAATAATTTCTTTCACTTTAGATCGAGCTGAGATAAGCATGAAATGATTGCGCAAACAATTCGTCAACTGAACGTGCACTATTCGCGTCGTGTTAGTAATTCACCTTCGGTAAATTCAACACAAAGCAATAGTACGGATTCACCTCGAGAATTTGGTTCCATAAGATCGGTCAGACTGGTTAATCTTTCATGGGGTAGCGCTAACAATAAAGACGATTCCGATGCACCTCCTCTTGCTTGCCATAAGGTTAGTTCATTATTTTTTCAGTTCGCTAAAATTTCTTGCATTGAGATAAGCCATTTATTGCTAATAGAGAACTTGCATATTCTCTAACATTTGATTAACCTGTCTGTCGATCAACATTTTAGTAATATTCAGATTTGAATTTAAAATTATGAAAATTAAAAGATTCTTTTTATTCTTTCGTCTTTGTTTCAGGTAAAAGTCACTTTCAAGAATGAACCTGGTGAAGGAAGTGGTGTGGCAAGAAGTTTTATGCGGCCATTGCGGATGCATTTTTGACAATGAAACGTTTGCCAACAGAAACACAAGTTCTAGCTGCGTTTGGCAGCTTACCTGGAGATATTCCACCATCGTCGGGTAACTTTTATGTGAACATGGAAATTTACATAAACAATGCTATTTTTTGAATTACATCTGAAATAGGTTTAATCATTTGTGAAATCTAATAAAATCGGAAATGATAAAGTTAAAGGAATCGGAATTTTAGGCAATCGCGGGTCCGGTCGTGGAAGTTATCGCGACCGAAGTGCAATTCTCCTGAATAGTTTGTCAATGGCTGGAAGACGACGAAGTTTACGAAAGTGAATCATTTAGAAATAAGTTCTACATGTGAAATGTGAACGATACTGAGTGTTGAAAAATAATTTGGCAATTTACTGAGCTGAATTTAATTAAATAACATAATAGAATAATTAGGAAAAGGTTCTGGAAGATTTCATTCTACGAATAATATTTTTAGCCGATATACTCTGTCTGTTTCTTCGCCGTCATATTATTCACGCCATCAACCACACCTTAATGAGCCATCAGGTGATGGTGAGTCAGCTGCACCATCTAATATTGATAATCTGGCAACACCTCAAGCACCATCAGCGTGGGAGCCTGAGCGAGAAACATTAGGAGAAAGATTGTTGACAAGAGTTCGGGCAATAAGACCAGTAAGATTTTTGAAACTTTTCGATTTTTAGCAATTTGGATATCTGATATTTATTTGCATTTGGTGTCTTTTGCAATTTTAAATCCTTTTTGTTGTATGTTTCTTAACAAAAAGAACACTGAATAAGAGAACTCACCTAGTCTTATTTTCCAGAAGGAAGTTAAAGTTATGAGTTTTTTCGGAATATCGTCTATTTACAATTGCAAATATCTGTGCAAACAAAAATCTTGTCACTACTTGTTGAAATAAGATCAGTAACCTTATTTTTCTATTATTTATTTGCAGCAATTATGTAACAAAATTACGGGAATGTTGCTGGATCTTCAGCCGCACCAGCTAATAACGATACTTGCCAGTGAAGAGCTTCTTCGTGCTCAAGTAGAGGAAGCATCTGAAATGATTCAAACAGCTGGTTTAGGGAATAACGATGGAGATCGTGCTAATGAATCAGTATCCTCAAATCGAGGGCAACCAACGCAAGCAAAGACTGGATCGATAGCACGTGCTTCTAGCACACCAAATCTTAATTGTACAAATTTGAAATTTATTTATCATTGTATTGTCTATTTTGTAATATGTGATGTGAATTTAGTACTTCAAGGAATGGTTCTAAAAACTAAGCTTTGTTCTTCGTCACAGACTAGAAACAAATGGAGTAACAAAGAATTATTGACGAAGTTACTGTTAGTTATTAGTGAAAATATATTTAATCAGTGAAATCGAAATTTAATGCATGATTCGTTCATTATTCTGTGTGATATTTATTTACATGATCCGAGTTTCAGCTGCTAATGATTCAAGCCCAGTTAATTTGGATGATGATACAGCGCCACTGTTTTATCGTCCAAGTAGGACTGGCTATTATACACCAATTGCTGGTAAAAATTCGACACATCGCTTAAATGCTTTTCGAAATGTTGGGAGGTAAATGATTCTGTAATATTTTCTTCATTACAAATAAAGCAAATCAAATTTAGAAAATGTCGCGGTAGCGAATTAAATCGTCATCTACAACTAAACATTTGCATTTGTAGAATGATCGGAATTTGTTTAATGCAAATGGAAATATTCCCATTGCATCTTTGTCGACACGTGCTAAAATTCATACTTGGACGCCCGATCAATTGGTTTGATCTTGCGTTTTATGATCCAGTCTTGTTCGAATCGATGCGTACGTTGGTATTTAATGAAGGCCCAACCCGACCTGAGCAAATTAACAGTTTATATCTAACTTTCGAGGTCGCTGTCCCTGAACAAGAAGTACGATTTGACTTTCTCATATTTTTCCATTAGTTTGGAAAAGTTATATTTAATAAAGCATAGAGTGATTTAGAAAAAGAAGGGATACTGAAAAAAAAAACGAAAATGGAAAGTAAGTTGAGTTGTTATGCAATTATGTTCTTGCATACTTCATTCCTAATTGCTATTGAAAATCTTGTGCTGATTAATTGTATCAATATTTCATATGGAAAATCATTTTATGGAATATCCATAAAGTTCATAACCAACGAATATCACGAAAAATAATGGCATACATTAGGATTATAATGATTATTAAGAAATAAATTCTGATAATTGTGATCAATGATTAAATTTGATAAGCGTCTATTATTACGAAGCGTTATTTGTTATCTGCATATTCTTGTATTCAAAGTAGCTAATTCCAAGTTTAACTTCCAAGCTTTTATGCCTTTTTTTTCCTTAAACTTCGGCTGGTGAAGATCGCAGATTGAAAGTAGACTACGGGAGGATTCTCTATTTAACTATAATGATTTAATTTTTTTAACAAGTTTTTGCGTATTAAATGAAATATGTTAATTACATCGCTTTTTTTTAAAAAAAATGTGAAGAGGACATAAATAATTCACGAGGTAGATGTCTCAATTTTCGTTAGAGTCTTTGATGATAAATGATGGTATAATTAGTATTCTTTTATTATCAGGGTGGAGGCACTGTGGAACTTAAACCAGGTGGTGCAAATATTGCAGTAACTCATGAAAATGTTGTGGAATATATCTATCTGTTCGTCGAAGCGCGGATGCTTGGAAATCATTTGAAATGCCTTGAGGTTGGTTTGTTTGCTTTTACAGTTGGATGGTATCGTTTTCATGTACGTTTTTATTGTAATACAAATGTGATTGACTGTAATATTTTTATATTATTCCGTTCTTCAGGCCATTAAACAAGGTGTATATGACGTAATCCCGCTTGGTTCGCTGTCAAATATGACCGCTGAAGATTTGCGTCTATTGCTTTGCGGTACACAAGAGGTTTTTTAATTAATGAGCAATAAATTTTTTATCTGTGGTTGATCTTTTGGCGTTTTACAGGACGTGTTTAACACTTGACTAAGTGATAGTTGTTGAACATTTTGGATTAATGGTCAAAAAGTCCTATGGATAAAAAGAATACACTGTTCTGGAATTTTTGAAAACTTTCCTCTTATTCGAAATACCTGTACATTAAAGAATTTGATAATTATTTTGCATGGTTCAGTATCACTCTCTTTGGTACACCTTTTTATGTAATTGACTTCAGATCTCAATGACCTTAATGCAGAGCTATACAACATTTACGGATGAAAGTTCGGCATCACCAGAGTTGCTTCATAAATTCAAAGGATGGTTTTGGTCAATATGTAACAAGCTCAACAATCAGGAAAAGCAGGTAAAGTGTCGGAGTTTTTGACTCTAGGAATTATTGATGTATCGTTTTTTTGAGATGATTTATCTCAGTTTGCAAATTTTTAATTCGCAAATAAATATTCAGATTAATGTATCTCCTATCCCATCCTTCTTCCTCCCTTGTTCTATTAGGTCATCATAGCGTAAAACCGGTTCCGATTTTCAGGATTTAATCTTCTTCTGGACCGGTTCACCAACACTTCCACCAAGCGAAGATGGTTTTCAACCAATGCCAACAGTTCTGGTGCGGCCCGCGGATGATCTTCATCTGCCTACCGCTAACACCTGTATTTCTCGGTTCGTTTTATCGCTTAAAGGGGAGAAAGAAATAAATTGATGTTTACATTTCCGGATAATTTTCACGTTCTTTCTTTTAGAACAAATTTGTTTATATTATTTTCTGATATATTATCATAGAGTGAGAACTAAGAATTGAAATTTTTAAAAGAAGCAAGACCAAAGAGCACTATGAATTGGATTTCAGGTATTTCTTTTCATTTTGATTATAACTTTCAGGTTGTATGTGCCATTATATCCAAGCAAAAAGGTCCTAAAGTCGAAGCTATTAACAGCAATCAAGAACAAAAACTTTGGTTTTGTATGAAACCAGGAATGTATCCGTCTCACGCGTATTTTTTTCTTTTGTTTTAATTAAAAGCCTGTTATAAATTAACACCATCTTCTTATGATATCCTACTTGATTTCTTCCAGCTTTGTATCACTTTGCATGAATAGACTTTCAGCTTATTCACGCCAACATTATGGGATTTTTACGAGAATTTTTTTGTCTTATGTTATTAATAATTTTTTCTGAGAAAAATACAATATTTTGGCCTTTTAAAACGTTGAAGTAATTGTCAGTTAAAATTGTCCTGATTTTTTTACAAAAATATGCACTTGTAGTTGATCTCAATTCTCTCGCCGTTTAACATTTTATAGTTCAAAACTTATAATTGATTTTTCAAGAAGCTGGAAGCAATCAGCTTCATGTTGAAATATTATTCTATTTCATTATATATTTTAGAAAAAGTGCGATTGCAAAATAACTGTTTTTGAATACAGGTGGTGTTAATTGCATAAATTTCTGCCTATTAAGAGAGCTGTATTGCATCGAAATTGCGTGTCTCCTTGTAATTAGTTGATTTTTGGATGGATCAGTATCCTTTGTGACAGTTTTGGAAATCGGAAATGCTATGAAGTAGACATGAATGAATTTAACAGTCAAAGTGCTGCACTCCACTGAAAATATTTAAAGAGAAATATATTCTACGAAAAAAAATGACAAATGGATATTATTGTTCCCATCAGGTAAATATGTAGGAAAAATGCAGGGAAGATTAATTATGTATGGATTTAAAAATTGTCCATATGTATGGATAGTTGATACTTCATGAAATCAAGTCATATGTGCTGTGTTGACAAAAATGATTTCTTCTATATAACAATAACTTCATATGAATTAGAAACATTGGAAAATAAACGAGAAGCATTGGAATATGTCAGAGCATCATCAAAAATCAATAATGGACAGTATAATAACACTTCAAAAAAAAGAACGATATAAACGAACAAAGCAAAACGAACCTGAGCGATATGAGAATGATAATATGAGGTAAGGATAGTTTAGTGCAACAGATAAATAGTTTGCAAATTTCTTCCTGATTTTATCAGGATGTAATAATTCTAAATTTATTTCGAAAAGAAAATTTTCCTCAATAAACTAGTGGTGCATTTATTTATTATAATACAATAAAATAGTGCATCCATTCAACATTATCAATAATTTTAATTTTGGAATAGTTTTAGAATAACATTGCACAAAGTTCAAAGATTGAAAGTCGTGAAGTTGATGTAACTAACAACTGTTAGCATTATTTGTACAAACATTTTGGGGATAGTAATTATTTGATTAATATTAAATGATAAAAAGATGCGTCGGATATGTCGGCGATTTTCGGTTATCGACGATACAATTCCTGAGTTGATAATCAAAGTAACCGTATAGCATCACCACATATTTCAAAACTAGTAATAATAATAATAATAGTAATAGTAATAATAATAATAGTAATAGAATAATAATAATAATAATAAAATGAGCGCAGAATATAAGAAAAAAACGAAGAAATATGAACAAGAAGAAAATTATAAATTCATATAAGCAATGCAAAACTTTGATAGAGAGAGACACATGTGACAAAGTAGTGCAAGAAAAAATAAAAGTAAAAATAAAAGAAAAAAACGCTCTGAGTTCACATCCCATGATGATTAAATTTCCGACAAAAAACAAATGTTAAAATATTTACAAATCAAAAATGGACATAATATTTTTGGAAGACTTATAATCCATGAAATTTCCGAAGTTTTATCATCCTTTCTTGCTTAATTATAATGATATTTGTATGGGAAAAAGAAAAAATTAAAAACAAATTTAACAAAAATTTATTATTATCAATTATCAATTATCATTTCACTTGTTCATTCTTATTTTTACCTAAAACTTTTTCCAAATACTTCCGAAATTTCGGGATAGCTTCCTAAATTTATAACAAACATATACTATTTCTAGCAAAAAAAAAAAAAAGAGAAAAAGACAAAAAGAAAATGAACAACAAAAACATTTTCTCATACTTCCATCATGAAAACAAAATCTGAAACCTAAAAACAAAAAAAAAAAAAAAAAAAAAAGAGATTCAGCTTATTTATATATTTGAAATACGGGATGGAATATGTAATGAAAATGATTATTTGATGGAATGGAAAATTTTTGAATATACCAAAATTTCTTTCTTTTTCTTTTCCTGCCCTGGAATAAATAAATATCAATCAAGATAAGCCTTAGGAATTATCAAAAAAGAAAAAGAAAAGAGAACGAATAACAATTGAAATAAAAAGGATGATATTGATTTAAAATCTCGAAAGAAAAAAGAATTCATTAATAAGTCAATTTTACGTTTTCTGAAATTTCTTCCTTTTTTTCTCCAATTTTCTTGCAACGCAAAAAAAGTGAATGTTTTTAAAAATCATAAATCAAAATATGAATGTAAAAAAAAAAACGAGTAAACAACAAAATGGATTGATCCCTATATATATATATATGTACAAAAAAAAACGACAATCGATGATAATGATAATGATAATGATAATATAAGTAGTTATGAAATTCATTAATAAACAAAAAACACACAGATTATTTTTGATAAAATTGAGGCAGTTTATGTGCCTGAGGAAACAGAAAGACAGCCTGAGACGTTTGTTTTAGCCTGCACTTCAGAATCAATTGTATATATCAATACAAAAAAAAAAAAAGAAAAGATAATGATAATAATGATAATAATAATAATGATAATAATAATAATGAATTATTAATTATAACGAATTGCAGGAAACTTTCACCTCTGTAAAATTATAAATGACGAATGAACGAATTTATAATTAATTCTGATTAAAATGACCATGGAAAATTATCAATGATAAACTAATTAATTTAATTTTTTTTTTTGCAAAATACCAAAACGAAAAAATAAATGCCTAATGTAAAATTTATTTTGTTAGATATAAAAAAATTTTTTTCCATCGATTGATATTAATCAAAAAAAAAAAAAAAAGAAAAAACAATTTAAATTCAATTTTTCCTTTTTCTTTTGATTTTTAACAAAATACTAAGAATAATTTAAATAAAAAAAAAAAGAAAGAATCAAAATTTTTCCAATGTTCAAAATATTTTACAGAAGAATTAATTTAAAAAAAAAAAAAAAAGAAAAATAACATTGCAAAGAAGGGAATGAATGGAAAATATGAAATATTTTTGCCTTCAAATTGGCAAATAATTGAATAGATCAAGAAATAATCAAATTATATCCCTGCTAATAATTATGATTATATATTATATTATACCATACATATACATACATATATATATATATATGTATATTATTAAATATATATTTAAAAAAAAAAAAAAAAGAGAGGAAATTGTTAGTTATTTGACAATATTAAAGAAGTGGAAATATTAAAGAAGTAAAATTCCATAATTAGAAAATTTTAATGTTTTGCTTGTAGCAAATGAAGATTAAATGTAAGAAAATCGGAACATGCTTGACCACAACGATTACATTTAAATGGATTCTCATATCCATGATATCCCATATGTATATGATATAATGGCTCATCCTGAAATGCCATTTTGCAATGTCCACATGAAAAACGCCACATTTCCAGGATATGCAGCTTACGCTGAAATTAAAAAAGGGTAAAAAAATGATAAGATAGACAAAATAAATATAATCTTTATCAAATCCATTTTATATATAAATAATTATCAAAATAAATAAATAAATAAACGGATAAATTTTTAAAGGAAATCTTATCATTTTTTTTTAATAGGAAATCTTATCAAAAAAAAGGAGGAAATGAAATTTAAAAATTTTTATCAATATATTACAAATAATTTTTGAAAAATTATTCAACAGAGAAAAAGGAAAAAATCAAAATTTTTTACAAATTTCACAAAATATATAAATAATTTTATAAATATTTAATATAAATATATAAATAATTTTCAAGAATTATTTAGCAAAGATGAAAAAAACTAATAAATAATTTATAAAAATTATTGAGCAAAAAGAAACGATAAATCAAAATTTACTTATTTTGGAAATTATCAAGAATAGTTTGAAAAAAAAAAAAAAAAAAGCCGAACAAACCTCCATATCTTGCATATGAGCGATACATGCTTGTTGAAAAATATTTAAATTGCTTAAATTAATCAAATCATTATGCAATCCGATCGGTGGTACCAATTGTGGTTGTGGTGCTAGCGATGTTGTTGACAGGAATGATGATATTGGTGTCGCTTCTTGTGATTCTAAAGTTATACCTAAGGAAGTTCCGCTCATTTCATTCATTGAATTCTCCTTCATTCCCGATAATAGCAATCCCTTCAATTAAAAATAATTCCATTAATATTGCATAAATATGAAGAATCTCTTTTTTTTTTGAAATAACAAAAAAATGAAGGATAAGAAGGGATGAAGAAAATAATTGAGAAAGTTTTACTTCATATTTAGAATCATTTATGCTATCGTTGGAACTAGGATTTTCTGGTGAATTTTTTCCTGAAGTCGTGCAGCGATTTGATTTAGTTTTAAACCAGCTTTTCGTTTTTTGCACCTCGATCACTTTCCTGTTCCATGCCAGATGAACCCTCATCAATGCTGCTTTTTCCAGAACTTGGTGAATCCTGTGATTCACCTAAAATTAAATGAAAATTTAAATTAATCAAATATTTGACTATATTTACATACTCTCAAATTTGTTCCAGAAATTCGTATTATTTCAAGATAATTTAATAATTTTTTATAGCATTACTTTTATTTTATTGAAATAAATCGAAAATTTGATGTCCGTTATCAAAAAATTTATTATTCCTACTAATAAGTTAAAATGATAAGAAAATATCATGAAGACAATCCGAACGTTTATGATGAATTAATTTTAATATGCTGCTCATTAATTATCTATTGAAGAAAATGTTCAAAAACGTTTAACATATTTATTGATTTCATGAAATATAAATTTTAGTCAATTTTTCTAAAAATAGAAAAATCTTTGATTCCTTTTTGAAATTTCCAATGAAATTATTTCTCCAATACAAAAATTACTACATTATTTCCTCATCACTGATATAATATCGTAATTAATTATTATGAAAGCAATAAAATAAGAAATATACCAGAAATATCACTCATAATATGATCTTCCGAATCAGCTATGCTAGGTTTTTCATCAACTTCAGCACCACTGATAAAATCATCTACTTCCACTTTTGATGCTTCCATTTCCTCATCATGCTGTTCCATTTGTTCATTCATATTACTATTTGATTCGCTATAATTCATGTAAAACATAAACTAGAAAGAGATAAGATGTTAAAACTTATCATTAAATTAAATTTATTATTTTTGAAAAAAAAACTTACGGAATTTTTTTAAAGAAATATTATTTTAAATCAAGAAATGAAGCGCATATTAAAGATATTTAAATATATAAATAAATAGATAGAATAGAAATAATAAATATAATTGAGTAAATTCCCTTATCTACTGAACGAGCAGTTATTGATTTGTAAATGAAATAAGTCAATTGGAAGAGAGAGATTAAAAATGATCTGATAGGAAACAATTTTTAAAATATATTTAAAATGACGTAAACGAAACGAACAATGATGTTTCATTGGATACACCAGCTGGTTGTGGTACGCCAAATATATTATACAATGGAATAAGAGGATTTTCACCATTAGGACCGATCAGATGGCTCAATTGATGTCGTAAACTGTCGCCCTGATCGATTGCTTGATAACTACATGCTGGACATTGTAATGATATACCAAGCATAGCACTTGGATTTATTCCAGCCATATTTTTCAATCGAAGCAATAATTCTATTTCTTCCATCTATAAAAATTAATTCTCTTTCTTATTTGATAATTTCCTTTAGATTAATTGATTAATCGTAGCGACATTTTTTTTGTAGCATTTATTCGATAAGACATTTTTATTTTTTATTTCATTTTTCATTTCGCCAGCTGTTCATTTTAATTATATGCAAAAATTTTCATTTTATATCTATCATATCAATTTATATTATTCAAATTTTTTTCCCGAAATGATAAAAGGAAAATTCTTGAAAATTTTATCAAAAAAGGATTATAATTTAAATAAATCAATAGAATATATTTGGATCATATATTTGAAATTTTTAATTAAATATATCTCTAAAATATTTACGCATAATATTTTGGAAGATAAATGATGAAGATAATGATGATAATGACAATGGTGATAATGGTGACAATGATGATGATGATGATGATAATGATGACGATGATGATGATGAGGATGATGATGATGATGAAAAAGTTACTTACCTGATGTTGTTGACGGAGAAGTAAATGTGAAGCTATATTTAGAGAATTACTGGTCACGACAGGTGTCATACCCAATGCAGCAGTTATTTCTTGTGCCATAGTTGATGTTGTTGGCAGTGGTTCAGGTGAGGAGGAATCATTACCGGATTGTACAACAAGCGATTCGCTAAGACGTCGCATTGCTGTATCATCATTTTCCGTAACTGCTTGCGTTGAAGAACCTTGAGAGGAGAGAAAAAAACGCTATTAAATATCTAAATAAAATTTTATTTCATTCAATCATTTAACATTTTGTAAAATAAAAATAAAATATTATGAATTATTAATTATAATTTCATATAAATCGTTTAAAATTTATAAATATGAAGTTTATTAGAAAGATTACAAAATTTTGAACTTAATAAATGAAACTTATAATAAAATGAAATATATTCATAAAATAACTTACCATTACAAAGATTACTACTAGTGGTTGCGGCATCATTGATCGTAACGCTTACAGCAGAATCGGTAACATCAGTTGCTCGATTATGATTATACTTCCTCAGGTGTAATTTTAAGCTATGACAATATTTTGTAGCATAGGTACAATCACGACAACGAAATTGATAAATATTTGTGTGTGATTTCATATGTGAATTAAGCATTGATTTATTAACACATGAATAAGCGCATTTCTTACAATGGAATGGTTTTGAACCCATATGATTTCGTAGATGATACTCCTAAAATAAATTTTAATTATTAATTTTCAACGAATAATAATTTCTAATATTAATAAAAATGCTTAATTAAAACTTTTTATTGAAATAGTAAAATAATGCGATTTCTTTTTCGAAAACAGTTCAATCGCTCGTTTTCATATATTTATAATTTGTTTATGTTTATGATCTGAAGCAAATTCCTAAAATTTTATTTATTCCCAAATAGAATATTTCTAATTCAATCCCAATTATTAAATTCAACCGTGTGATTTAAGTAAATTGAATTAGTAAAATCATCCATTCTAATTATAACTTTAATTTACAAACAAATACTTTGTATAGGCATTTGAAATGATTTTTAAAATTGCAAAAAAAAAATTTCAGTAAAAAAAATACCAAATGATGCTTATATTCAGTAACAAAACCGCATCGTGTACAGCCAAGTTGCTTCTCGACAGGTATATGAGTTCGGGCATGAGCCCATTGCTCTTCCTTAGATGTGCTAACATGACTACATTGCTTGCATTTATAAGTTTTTGGTTTGCTCGAACACTGCCTTGGCTTATCACCGTTCACCGGACTGAGTGATGCTTCATCACTATTTATTGATTTTATACTTTCATGAAATGCTTGTGAACTGAGAAGACCCTGTGAAATTAGTGCTGTTGCTAAATTTGTTGATGATAAATCTGGTAGTACACTTGGATTTTCGGTGAAAGCACGAATTTGATCCAGAGCTGATGGTACCAATCCACTTATTGATGTTGCAGCAGCAGAGAGCGATGATGATGAAATCATATCACTTGATGGTGGTGTTCCTGAACCGGATGGCAAGCTAAGACCACTACCGGAATCACTTTGTACTGATGTAGCCGGACCACTGCTTGAACTTGATGAACAACTAGCAGCAGCAGCTTGTGCCGCAGCTTGTGCAGCTACCGCAAGATTAGCTGCTTCTAAAACGGAAGCCATCGAGGTAGCTAGGTTGCTATCTATAGGCGTTGTTGTGATTCGTGCCACTGGTGTACCTGATGTTGACGCACTACTTGTCAATGCTTGTTCTACGTCAAAACCTGCAGCAAGTTGTTCCTCAACAGTATGTGAATCACGCATATGCTTCTTTAAACGCCCTTCCGTTCGTGACGTATAGTCACACATCGTACATTGATGATCACCATGAGTGTTCATATGAGAATTATAATGGAATTTCGAATTGCATGAGAAGCCACAAATATTACAGACAAGTGGAAGTGGTGTACCAGATTGCTGTGCTTCCATTGTATTTATCGGACCTAATCCGGGTGCACGGCAAAATGTTGATGAACTCGGCGTACTGGAAATAGATTCCGAGCGTGGACTTGGTCCGGCAGATACCGATTGTGATGCTAAACGATGGCATGGACCGACACTACTACTTATTACGGAACCTGAAGTTGTTGCTGTTGAAGATGTTGTAGAAGGGCATGATTTTTCATTTAGAATACGTTCTTCAATACGCATTGCCGTAAAACGCGTTTGTTCAAGTGGTGTTTCCGTAAGTGTTCCGTGTATTTCAGGCGATCCCATATTATTCACCAAAAGTCTAAAATATTATCGGTTTACAATTATTTTTAATAATAATTCATTTGACTGTATTTGATAAATTTCTATAAATTTTCATAAGTTTGATTTTTATGAAAAAAATTTGAAAATAATGCAAAAAAAATTAAATGAGAGGATACTGTATGATACAAAAAGAATAGCTGAATTAAAGAATACTGTAATACCTGGTTTCATTATCACCAACTGTTCCACTTCTCGCACCATCATTACCCACTGTTGGTTTTTCATCTGTTTCATCTTCATCACTTTCTTTACGTTCAACATCTATTTCCGCTTCGCCATCCACTGAAATTGAAATTACCATACCATATGATTATTTCGTTCCACTAGAATTAAATGTATGACACGTATGCTTTGATAAAAATAAAGATGAAAAAAGAAATCCCGCGATTCTAAATTAATTCCACGATTTTTTTTCGAAGACAAAAGTTTGAATAAGAGCTATTTATTTATACACATATTTATTTTTCAAAAAATTTTCCGTAGATTAAATAACGGATTCAATTCTATTCGCATCATAAAACAAATATCGATCAGCTTTCGGAAATTTTATTGCGTGATACGAGGGATAAAAAAGAATTACAAAATAATTTTTACTAATTTGAATGAAATTTAAAAATTCTATTAATAATTAAAGATTCAGTGTTGAATATTTTCTGACAGTAGGATACGATCAATCATATGTTGATTTTATGAATCGCTAAACCGTTTCTGTTTTCATCCATTTCCTGATGATTGGACTATGGATATATTCAATTTGAAAAATTCAAATTCACCGAAATCTAAAATAGACTTCATTCTTGTTTGTTCTTCGACACTATTTGTTTTTTCAATAGATTCATCATTATCCATATGAATCATAGTACCCATAGTTGCATATGTTGATATGCTGATAATGTTACTGCTTCTGTTTCCGCTTATTAATAACGATTGTCCTTCTCCTCTATCAGCTACCTCATTAACAAGATAAAACTCACTTGTTTTATCAGTTTTATTGCAATCATCGGTCATTTCGACATCACTGATAACAAGTTTTGGTTCGGTGCCATCTTCTCCGTTATGATAACCCTGTTCCACTGATGTTACATGATTTCGCGATAGAGGTGATACAAATGAAGAATTATTTAGCGATGATGATGTTGACGATAATGATGATGATGGTACAGTAAAACTTGATGTATCATCACAATTTCGAGTTACTGTTGCTGTTATAGTATTAGTGGCAAAATCTTGTTGTGTTTCTGTATTTTGATCCAACAAATATTGGTGCTGACGTTGTGGTTGCTGAAAAGCGCTAGAACCATCGTCAGCATGTACCACCGGATGATGCTGTTGTTGTTGTTGTTGCTGTACTGTAGCAGTTTTAGAATCTGATAATGTTTGCAATTCACTTTGACCTTTCAACCGCAAATCACCATTCTGTACAAACTGCTGATAATCAGAATTTAGGAATGCAGTTTGCTGCAATTGTTGCTGTTGTTGCTGAACATTTTGTTGAAAAGTTGTAATTTGTTGTTGAGTTCCAGGTATAAGATTTGAAGTAATTGAATGATTCGACAAAATTATCGAAGACTGATTTTGATTTGCTTTATTGGCCAACTGCTGCTGTTGTTGTTGTTGTTGTTGTTGTTGTTGTTGTTGTTGTTGTTGCTGTAATGCAGCCGTTGCAACAGAACTTTGCTGTAACCAAAGTTGTGCTGCAATGGCTGAATTGGCTGTACCATTAGCGGATATTTTACTGCTATTCAGTTGTTGTTGTATTTTTTGCAAAAGTTGTTGTTTTTGGTTTCTAATAATTTGGCTTTTTCTGCAGCTGCAGCAGCTATGTAAATTTGTTCAGGTGTTACAACATGTGATATTTGACCGCTGCTAATTGTTGAACTTAGATGAGCTAGTAATTTCTGCGTAGTATCATCCTGATGTTGCTGTTGCAATAAATCCTGTACTTCTGAAGAATCTTCTTCATTTAAATTTAACAACTCAGATGACTTCGATGATATCAATCGATTTGATAGTACTGAACTACCACTTGATGGCTGTTGTTGTTGTTGTTGTTGTTGTTGCTGTTGTTGCTGTTCTTGCTGTTGTTGGAGTTGTTGTTGTCGTTGTTGCTGTTCTTGTTGTTGTTGTTGTTGGACGAAACTATCATAAGACGTAATTGATGATAGGCTTACGCCAGCCGTTTCGGTAGCATTCTTATCGTGCTGCATTGGACGAAAGCCACGTGTATTATCGATATAGTTCTGAAATGGATTTTTCGTTAAAGTAGAAAGGCGAAACATAATCAACATTTTTGTCTTCATCATTTAAGAATCCAAAACTAACTTAAATTGAATCCAATTTAAATTAGGACTGAATGTTCAATGATGACAACAATATGACAGTTAAACGATTGTTTTTAACTTCAGATAATTTCATTCTAATAAAAAAGAAATGTATAGGAAATTCAAAAAAAAATCAAATAATTTCACGTAAAATTAATTTTTACGTAAAATTTATTCACGTAAGATTTTCATCCCAAATTTAATTCAAATAATAGCAAATTAATTGAAAATATTATTTGAAATATAAAAAAAAAGTATGACAAATAAATGCTTCAATAAACACAAAAAGAAAATAGAAAAATCAAATTTGATAAAAGAAAAAAATTCTTTTCAATTTTTCTTTTTTTTCCTTTTCTTTATCACAATTATTTTTATGCTTATATTTTCATATGATTTTGGATGAAATTGTGAGATAAGTTTTTACGAAAAGAATTTTTATGAATAATAAAGAAAAATACGAAAAAAAAAAAACGAAAAAGGAAGAGATTAAAAAAAAAAAAAAGAAAGGGAAGAAAGCGATTGAAGAGATCGGATTGGAGAAAAAAAGTAAGAGAATGGGAAATTTTTTTGATATTTTATGATTAACAATAAAATATATTTAAAAAAAAAAAAAAAAGCATGATATTATCATTTTATGTTTGATTTCTTATATCAATATACATATATTTATATTCAATTCAATCTTTCATATGTAAGCATTTGTTATATATATTTTTTTTATTTTTTTTCATTCTTTTTTTAGTTTCAAAAAATAAAAATTTCAATTTTATATATGTAAGAATTGAATTTATAAATTATTAAAATTTCTATAGCCAATATAAATTAGCTATGAGTATATTTTATATTTTTGAATAGTTTGTATAAATCGTCGTTGATTGAAATGATTTGATGTTATCAGTGATAATAAATGAAATATGGAAATGTATAATTTGGAAGAAATCGAATAATATTTGTTAATGATATTTCAATATTACATGATGAACATATAAGCATTATTGGATGTTTGAAAAGCATTCTTCGATGGATATTTTACCTTATATTTTAATCAAATCACATATATTATCATATTGATAATATCCCGTAAACTCCTTATCAAACATTATTATCAATTCATGACAATTAGTGGAATCATTATTATCAATTCAATTCAAGACTACAATTTGATCAGAATATCAATTATTAGAATGAAAGCAAAAAAAAAAACAAATGAATTGTAAACAGAACTTCTTATCAATGATTATCAGCAATTCAGTGCCATATTTTCATCAGAAAATCAATCATTCCGGTAATATCCAAATAAACAAAGTAAGACGAATACCTTGTTGAAAATATTGCTCCTTTGCAGTGACCATCCGTTCGATTCGTCTTCAATTACTTCCTCATAATTCATTCAATTACGATGATACTCGTTCTCCTGGATTGTCTTTTTTTTTTCCCGTGAAATTTGAGTTTTTTTTCCCCTTCTAAATTTTTATTCCTCACTATTTTGCTTACCACTGCTATTAGACAGGGTAATCTGTTCGATGCTACCAGGAGAATCGGTGAAACTGTATCACCCGCATAGTTTGACTACCATCCAACACCTGCAAATATTTAATATCATTTCATAATTATACTGTAATTTTTTCTTTTCTTCTTACATTTTAGATTAATTGTATGAATGAAATGAAGTACGGTATAACAATAAGTCTAAATACGATATCATTCGAATGGAAAGTTTAGAGGAACCGATTATTTCAAGTTTAACGAATAAATACAACGATAATAATTATGGAATGTATTTTTTCCATAATACATAAACGTATAAAATATTCATGAAATTTTTTCCATATATACAAATAATATTTAGAAATTATTGAAGAGTAATTAAAAAATAATTGATAATTAAAAGATAAATGAATGATAAAGAAAAAAAAAATATTTTTTGAATGACTTCTTTTTGTTTTTTTTTTTTTGCTCATTGATATCAAACTTATTCTTTTTTGTTTTCTTTTAAATTACTTCTCCATTTATTTATGATTAAATTTTGAAGGCAAATAAATAACATAATATTACATATATATTTGTTTCCTTTTAAATTATTCATTTTATTATTATTAAATTTCGAATTTATTTTAAAATAAATTCTTTAATGAAATTTATTTTTAAATTATATTTTTATTTATTTAAATTCTCATATCTTTTTATTTTGTAAAATTCTTATTTATTTCAATGTTTATTTATTTATTTATTTCTATACTTATACTTGTTTACATTGATAGGATTTATGAAAAAGTTATCAATTCAATGTCATTTTTCCGGTTATTATTCATACCGATATATTTTTATACATATTTATAATACTACATACACATACACATACACATACACACACACACACACACATACACAATAAACACACATACACATCTATACATTCTCATAAATTATAAGCTGTTGTTGTGGACGTTGCAAACATTTTGTTTGCGATCAACCAACTGTCCCCAATATGATTACAATTTTTATCATAATACTATACTACTAATAGTACTAAATGTTTATTGTTATGATAATTTATTGAATACTCTCTTTCATACTCTTTTATTTAATTCTATCCCCTTCCTTCTCTTTTTCATTCTTTTTTCTTTCCCTCTTTCTCTCTCTCTCTCTTCTCTCTCTCTCTCTCTCTCTTTCGCTCTGTTTATTGCTTTATTTTAAAAATATTTAAAAGAAAGAAATTGGAAAATGAAAAAGCTAAAACGAAAAGTAAAGAAAATAAAAGAGATTGAAAGAAAAATGGCCTCTGTAAATAAGCACAGATAAACATGTGGAATCATATTATTTATTTATTATGTATGCATTGAAACAGGTGGAGCAATTTGCCTAAGGCATTTTCACAAGCTATCACTACTACTACTACTACTACTACTACTAACTACTATTAACTACTACTAACCACTACTACTAGTAACCACTACTACTACTAACCACTACTACTACTAACCACTACTATTAACTACTAACTACTACTACTACTACTACTACTACTACTACTACTACTACTACTACTACTACTACTACTACTACTACTACTACTACTACTACTACTACTACTACTACCACTACTACTACTACTACTACTACCACTACTACTACTACTACTACTACTAACTACTACTACTACTATTACTACTACTAACTACTACTACTACTACTAACCACTACTACTAGTAACCACTACTACTACTACCACTACTACTACTACTACTACTACTACTACTACTACTACTACTACCACTACTACTACTACTACTACTACTACTACTACCACTACTACTACTACTACTACTACTACTACTACTACTACTACTACTACTACTACTACTGTTAACCACTACTATTAACTACTACTACTACTACTACTACTACTACTACTACTAACCACTACTACTACAAGTAACCACTACTATTACTAGTATTATAACTATTATCATCTTAATCCTTGTTCTCTCATGAATTTTCTTCTATGATAATAATAATAATAATAATAATAATAATGATAATAATGAATAGAAGCAGCCAGTTTGTTAATATTATCGAAAATAAAATGTATACATATTACATGCGCATATATACTACCACATGGATGAATTGATGATTTTGTTTGATGAACGAAAACTGGAAATCCGTAAATAAGAACAACTTAGTTATTGAAGAAAAGAGAAGAGATAAAATGATGATATTGGTTGAAGACAAAAAAATAAATAAATAATAATAATAATTGATATATAGGTTAATAAATGATTGTAAATTGATAAGAAAAATGAGAAATGCAAAGAATTATTTGAATATAAAATATAATTAAATGATAAGAAAAGATAAAAGAAAAAAATAAAAAGTTATATTTGTTTCATTTAGCTTCCTAAATTAATCATTCATCCATTAAGGGATAAATAATAAATTAATTATAGGTGAAATGATTTAATATATAAAATTAAATAGGCAAATAATATTATTAACCATTTAATAGATATTATTCTTATATTTCTAAAACCTTTCTTCTATTTATTTTTAAATTTTCATAATTTAATTTATTCTTTAAATTTTTTATTAAAAATGAGAAGTGAAAAAAAAAGTTAAAATTTTTCCATTTCAATTTATCCATTCATTCAATTAAATTACAATTATTAATACTTAAATTAAATATGCTAAGTGTAAAAAGAAAATAATATTCCGGTAATTCATTAATTCTATAACAAATTTGTAATCATATTAGATGATATTGATTAATATGCAGGAGATATTGGAATCATAGTAAAGATTTATAAAAAGATAAAAGTAGCCTTCTTTCCAATTTCAAAAATAGCCAAGATAAGTTTATTTCGATTCAAAAAAAAATAGCCAATATAAATTGAAAGCAATGTTTCTGATAAGTAATAGCATGAATATATGATTAATCTCGATAATGTGAAACTTCAGGATAACTGCATTTTTATAACAAATGATTTAACTACATGCTGTAATGTTTAATTAATGTAAAATTTCCTTTTTTTTTTTTTTTTGTAAATTTTATTATTTCCTGAAAATGATTAGAATGATAAATGATTAATAATGATAATATGGGATGAATTATTTTCATAGTGATAAATTGAAAATTTGCAAGAATTATTATATATGCCTACCTGGAAGTTTATTACTACCTTAACTGTTACTATTGTCATAACATATAAATTATAATTATAAAAATAATTTCTTAAATGGACAGAAGAATGAATGATCATTACAAACAATATGAGAATAATGAAAAACTGGTTAGAAATAACGAAAAAGAAAGGATGAGAGAGAGAGAGAAGAGAAAAAGAGAGAGAGAGAAAAAGGAGAGAGAGAGAATAATGTTATAAAAATGCAACTTGAACGATGTTTGTAAAAAAGTAGCATAGTTATAAGAAAAAAAAAACAATGTATGATAAAAATATATAGCAAATCATTTTCACTTTTTTTTTTTATTTTTTAAATTATACTGCTTTTTTTCTTTCTCTTACTCTCTTCTTTCTCTCTCTCTTCTTTCTCTCTTAGCTTTTTTTCTCCTCAATTTTTACATTTAAAATTTATTGCTTAATTTTATTTTACTCCTATCTTATCGTTTTTATCTCTTTCTCTCTCTTTCCCTTATTTCATTCTTTCTCTCTTTCTCTCTTTCATTTTCTCATTTTTTTAAAACATTAAATAAAATTGACAAACATCAGAAAGAGTTCAAAATTATCAGCTGTATGATTATAAATAAATGAAAAATAACAATTTGTAAACTACGGAAATAATCTATTTGATTGAATGGAATGGAATGGAATGAAATGGAATGGAGTAGAATGAATGACCGGTTATATTGGAAAATTTTGATGCATAATGACAACAGCTGAAGAAAAATGCTGCTGGCAGGCTGGTTTTAATTCTAATACAGCAGATAGGATGAAAGATGGAGTAAAAGAGGAGGAGGAAGAGGAGAAGGAAGAGGAGGAAGAGGAGGAGGAGGAGGAGGAGGAGGAGGAGGAGGAGGAGGAGGAGGAGGAGGAGGAAGATAGAATTATTGAAGAGAAGTAGTATCAATAGTAATTAGTAGTAGTGATAATAATAGTAGTGATAGTGATAATAATAATAATAATAATAATAATAATAATAATAATAATAATAATAATAGCAGTAGATCGGTAAGAAAAGAAGAGAGTAAAATGATAGAAAGAAATGACATAACTAGCTAACTAACTAAATAACTAACAAGAGGACAGATATGATTAGAAGATTGTTAGGATAGTTAGCAATGAGCTTAGGCTCAATAAAAATTGAATGAATGAATAGATAGATGGATAGATGGATAGATGGCAATAGCAATTGCAATGGCTAACTAACAAACTTACTAACTTTTCTGCATCTTTTCTAATCATGCAAATATATTTATACATATATTCATTCAAAATAATGAAAAATATATCTAGAAAAAGAAAAAATGATCATTTATTATTTATTTCATTGAAATCCTTTTCTTTCATCTTTTTCTTTTTTTTTTTTTTTTCCTCAATCTTTTAATTTTCAATCTTTTTTCGAGAAATCGATAGAAATCATAAAGAGATATACATACATACATATATATACCATACACATAATCTCTATCTTTATCATTCTTGCTATCACTATCCTTATCACTATCACTATCTCTATTTCTATCTATCATTAACATTATCTTAATATTCTTTTTCAATCCTATGTTATCATTATCATTTTAGCATTATTTTTATCTTATTTTTATTGTCCCTTTTAATATTATTTTCATTGGCTTTAGCAATGTCACCTTAGCATTATTTTCATTGGCTTTAGCAATGTCACCTTAACATTATTTTCATCTTGCTATCATCGTCATTTTAATATTATTTTCATTTTGTTTTTAGGAATAATTCTTAATTAACATAGAAACAAACACATCTATCTCACATATTTATATATGTATTATTATTATTATTACTATTATTATTAAATGGATAGACAAATAAAGCATTTTAAGTGATATGAATTTAGCAATGAGAAATGAATTTGTATTTTTCCAACCGATTTTATATATATATAATTATTATAAAAGGGATAGATAAACTTTCTCGCTTTCTTTCTCTCTCCTTTTTCAAATAAACTAATGGCAACTTTTTAAACTTATATCTGTCTCTGTTCTTTCAAAAGCTATCAATCTCATTATCATTATCATTACTATCACTATTCTTCATGTCAATAATCAATCATACAATTGTTTTGGCAAAAAATGTGAAATATTAATTGCTGCAGTTTCTTTTTCCAAATCATAATTTTATTCATTATCAATTTGCCATTATTATTATTTACCATTATTATTATTATCACTATTACTGTCATTGCTATTATCATTATTATTATTGTTACTATAACCATTATTACTATTATTTATTATTATTATTATTATTATTATTATAATTATTATTTGTTATTATTATCATTATCATTATCATTATCAATATTATTATTATTATTAGCATTATTATCATTATTATTATTATTATTATTTATTATTATAATTATTATTACTATCATTAAAATTAATAATAATAATAATAATAAATGATAATAATGCAATGATTTTGGCAAGAATATGCATTATCAATTGTTACAATTCATTTTAACATGGTATTATTACAAAATAATTTAAAGAAAATAAAAATTTTTTTCTTTTATATTATATCAATAAATAATTATTATCAATCATTTTTATCCTTATCACTGCTATTACTATCAGCTCGAACTGATAAATAATTATGTAAAATTAATCCTACTATTATTACTATTATAATACATTTTATACGGCTTGTCAAAAGTTTAATTAATTCTTTAATACATATTCATATACACATTCACATACATTATATACATATACATACATACATACACACACATATACACGCGCACACACAGACACACACACACACACATATATACACACATACGCATGCATATACAAATGCATACACATATTTACATATAATAAACATATACATACACATACAAATACATACATCATGAGCATACACACATATGCATATGCATTATAACATATAAACATGCATACATACATATATGTATATATCTATGCAAAAAAAACTTCCGTTTTCATACATATAGATATACATACATACATACATATATGTACATAGATATGTAAGCATGTGCATACACATACACACACACACACATACACACATATACATATACATATACACACATACACACATACATATACATATATGCAACGTACACATACATACATACACATACATACACATATATAAATAAAAGATTAATTCATTTTTGAAAATTTGAAAATTATAGGAAAGATGTAGCGAAACAAAATTATTTAGGAAAGAAATGGAAGTTAAGTGAGATATTTTGTTATTAAAATAAATAGCGGACTAACTGACTATTCTATAATGTTAAAGGGACAGACAGATTAGATATGTTGTTTACAAAGAAATACTACATACACATGCACATACACATACACACATACACACATACATATACATATACATATACATATACATATACATACACATACATATACATTTACATATATATATACAATGCAAAAAGTATGGATGAAATTTATGATAGGAATATACTATACTATACTATACTATACTATTTTGTTATAATAATGATTCGGTTTGATTTATTTGTAGAAATATACTATATTATGTATAATAAAAATTACTGACAATAATATACTATACTATGTTATAATAATGATTTTAATTTTTCTCTGTGAAAATATGAACAAAATGATTTTTCTACGTTACGTGAAAATATCAACAAAATGATTTTTCCACGTTACGCGAAAATATGAACAAAATGATTTTTCTACGTTACGTGAAAATATCAACAAAATGATTTTTCTACGTTACGTGAAAAAATAAACAAATATATAGTTATAATATAGAGAAAATATATTTATATAAATGAAAAAAAAATTCCAACTTATAATTATTTTTGACTAAAATATAGGAATTTTAAATTGAAATGTGTTAATTGTTAAAAGTATTATTAGAAAATTTATGCATATATATGTATATATATATTAATAATCAATTAATTTAATTTAATATTTGAATTATTTAATTATATAAAATGAGTAAACATTTATTACTAGAGAGAGAGAGAGAGAGAGAGAGAGAGAGAGAGAGAAAGGGGAAAGAAATCAATATTGATTAAGTAAGCTTTTGTTGCAAAATTTTACATAAATGCTCCTTCATTAATTAATTAATTAATTAATTACAATATGCAGTGATAATTAGTAAGAATAAAAATGATTATTTTAGAAAAGAAAAATTTTTCAAATATTTTCATAATTATATAATCGTTGTTATATTTAGGAAAAAATTGCCGCTAGCCATACGTAATTATTCTATAAATATATTTTTACGTATATAAAATATAAGTAATACCTGATCAGATAATAATTGTAAACATATATAATTATAGTACCTATAATCCAGTTCTATTTATTAAACCTGAACACTAATTTTTGATTAATAAAAGATACAGGTTTATTTATTCTTCTAACTTATTTTCTATTTCTAAAGAAAAAAAAAAAAGAAAAAGAAAAGATGATAAAGATATTGAGAAATTATCAAAATATTTACTAGCTTATAAATGGCATAAATATATCTCGCAATTATTGCCAGAATAGATCTATTTCCGAAATGGAAATAGATCTATTCCGGTTGGGAAATATTTGAACGATTAGCATTTGTCAATTTTTTCATTTCCATCATAAATTTGAATGTATTTATTAAAGTAAATTTAAATTTAATTCATTAAATAATATAAAATAATTAGTTAATTTAAATTGAAAAAACAAAAATGATTAATTAATCAATTAATAAAACCGAACAATTATAATATTATATTATTATCTTTTGAACATTACTTAACTGATAAGAATAAAAATTTTGAGTAATTATATAATTCAATTGAATGATTGCCAAAAATGGATTTGATAAAATTCAACGATGAGCATAGAAAATTTTGTAATAATCATTTGTTATGAACATTTGATGGGCCATGGACGAAATCGAGAAATAATGTCGAGGACGGGGACGACATTTCAAAATTGTTTGTCACCACATGTAACGCATTTGTATATATTTATATATATATATATATATATATATATATATATATATATATATGTATAAACGTATATTGAAACATAAGATTGGTTATGTCCTTTTCAGTTTGCACTATAAAATACATATGCAGACATACACCTACGCATATACACCTACGCTTATACACCTACTTGAATTTATCTGATAGTTGCAAAAATATCGTATAAATGTATATGCCAAGCCAATAATACATTTCATAATAATAATATGAACAAATAACTATAATCATTATATATTAACATTACAACTCATCCACCTACGCGCATACACCTACGCATATACACCTACGCATATCCACCTACACATATACAACTACTTAGATTTATGTGATAGTTGCAAAAATATCATATAAATGTATATGCTAAGCGAAGCCAATAAACTTCATAATAATACCATGGATAAATAACTATAATTATTATACATTATCATTATAACTCATTATTTCATATTTTTCGCAAATATATTTTTCTCCTTTATTTACAATTTGTTTAATAAATAATAGTTGGGCATAGAAAGAAATAAATACATAAAATTAATACATATATCATAGATTAATTTTAATCTATTATATATGCAAATTTAAAAGGTATAAATAAATTTTCTGATAGTATATGAAAATAATAATAATAATAATAATAATAATAATAATAATAATAATAATAATAATAATAATAACATCTGAACTATATAGTTAATATTGAAAAAATTTTTACCATATAAAAGATATTAATAATTTTATGATAATGTTTAAATCATTGTTCTTTTTTTCTTCTTCTTTTAAATTATTGATATTTTTTAATTTATTAAAATTACAACAAATTTTTTTTTCAAACATTTTATTTATTTACAATTTGTACAGGTAAATTATGCATATATGTAATATATACTTAATTAATCGTGATAACAAAAAAATATATTAAATCAATTAAGCTATCATTTAATCTTCATTGTTATTATCGATGGTTAGGCGATAACTTAGATAAAATATAGATGTGCCAATGAATAATATTATCGTTTATTCATATAAATTATTCTATCATATTATTATTATCATTATTATCATTACATATATGTATAACAGTTATTATTTATTTCAATTCATAAATAAATATATATTGTTATAATTCGAATAAAATTTAGGATATTACTATTGCTCCGTGTTTAATTCTTTCTTAAATATCATCAAAAAATAAGGAGGCCATCTTTATGTCTTCTTGATGAAAAAGAGGTCAATAATAAGGGAGAAAAAGGTCAAGGAGGACATTGTGATTTCTTCAAAATTACCGCAAAATACCATAACGATTCATGAAATTTAGGCTAATAATAGAAATTAATAAATATTTAATGTTAAGAAACATATATTTATATATCAAATATTTACGTATTTAATGATATATTATCATTTTCTCTTCTAATATCAAACTAATCTATTGAGAGAAAAAAAAAAAAAAAAGTCATGCAAATAGTAGAAATTTAGAGAAGAAAATAATATCAATTTTATAGAGATTCGTACAGTTAGAAATAAATGAAATAGTATGTTAATGTAAAGCTTTTAAATAATACTCAACATGCTAATGACTAGCCATAAATTGCATATCTTTTCATTGTATATGCTCACTTTTTATCTTTCCTCAAAACTGGCAATAATTTGTTGACCAGTTAGACATCTAGAGGAAAACAAATATCAAGAATATTTTAGCTATTACGGTAGCGGAATATTTTTCAAAATAAATAAATAAATTTTTTGAATTTGAATAAAAATTAAATTTCAAAAAAAGTTTAAAATATTTGATTGATAAAAAGATAATTACAATTATATAGTAATTATAATTAATAAAATATAATTCTTATATATTATCAAATAAATTATTATCATAATATTTGATAATAAATGTTATTACTAAATATTATTACCATAATATTTGATAAAAATATTATTATATATCATATTATCATAAATTAATCATTGATATTATTATATTATAATCAAATGTTATATACAAAATTTTCTAATTTTTGCTTTTTTTTTGGAGTTAAAAATGATAAAATTAAAAAAAAAAGATCAGTTAATCATTTAATTTATTTAAGCATAATAATATTATATATTAAACAATGATTGTATTATATTATGTTATATTGATGATAAAATATTTGCATATAGTATAAAAAAATTATTCCATCTAACCTTTTTTTTTTTTTCATTTTATTAAAACTTTTGCAACATTTAAAATAGGCATACGGTAGAAGATGAATGATATTATTGTTTTTAATAGAGAGAGAGAGAGAGAGAGAGAGAGAGAGAGAAAGAGAGAGAGAGAAAAAATGATAAAATATTGGAAAATTATCATTTTATTTAATTAAAGCATAAAAATTATGAAATTTTAAGAAAAAAATTTTCAAATTTTTTTATTCTTTCATTTTCATTTGTAATATTTATGAACTTTCCTTTTTTTTTTTTTGCCGATATAAATAATATTTCAATAAAACATCTGTTATCATTTCCGATTTTATAATTTGACTATAAAATATTATTCATTTTGAATTATTAATATAAAAGATAAAAAATTAATTTTTCTTTTACATTTTATTTTATTATTTTACGACAATACATTACTTATTATGATAAATGCTTAACAAACAGTGATAATTATTAAACTTTGAACAATTAATTCTGTCAATATTTGATATCGTCTCGTGAAATATGAATGATAAGTATACAAATTATTCATTCATTATTACTATTACTACTACTACTACTACTATTACTACCCAACTGAATTTTCAATAAATTATATGAAAATTTAAATGTAAATAATAAATTTAAAAAAAATGTGAATGTACCGAAAGAAATTATTATTTAAATTAAAATTTTCAAATCTCGAGGAAAAAAAACTCGAGAAAATAAAAATGAGGTAAAAACATTGATATCATCCGTTCTTTTTTTTTTTTTTTTTTACTTTCTATTTAATTCATTTTATACGTATGTGATGGAATAAAAAATGAAGGAAAAAAAAAAAAGTTCCAAAAAATAATTATTTGAAATGTTTGTTATATATTCATGAATGATGGATCAATCGATTGATCGATTTATGAAATATATCATTCTTCTTTTTTTTATTTTTTTTTCTAATTTTTCATTTATTTTACATTATCGTTTGCTATATGTATGTCAAATTATTTTAGCGTATTAATTATGATTGCATAGATTTGCTGAATATTTATTTTTAAAAAAAAAAAATTTTTTTTTTTCAAGTAATTATTAAAGTTGTATATTTAAATCATTACATCTATTTGCAATATTATATTTTAATAAAAACAAATAATGATATCAATATATCAGTTTGAGTATATCTTATCAATATATCAGTTTGAGTATATCTTATCTATCTATTGATATTTTCAATAAAAAAATGATAATAATAAACGAGAAAATATGAAATTACATATTATTAATGCAATTTCTCTTCTCAATGTTTACATTATTTTTAATGGATTTTATTCGAAAATAATTTACGCTTTTTTAACTGTAACTTTCAGTATAGTGATTATAGCTCCATATAGTGATTATTATCATAATATTAGGTATTAAATGCATTGATAGTATTTTTTTACCCGAAAGGTAAAAGATTATTAAAAATAAATGCAATAAATGAAATTATTCAAGCGAAGTAAAAGAGATAAAGTTGAAAAAAAAATTATTGAATAAGAAGAATATTACTCAAAATATCCTATTTTTTTTTCCCGCAAGTTCAAAGATGAAAAAAGGTCATAGACGGTTTTCTCGAGGTCAATGGGCGGAATCAAAAACAACTCCAACAATAATAATATTCGGAGTAGGTTAAAACAGAAAAGAAATTACAGTATGAATGGAAGAGAAATGGAATGAAGTATATTTAATGATAGAAAATGTAACATTAAGAGAATAGAGAAAAGCAATTATGAGAGAGAGGAAAAAGAAAGAGAAACATAGACATAAACATTTGGCAAAAGAGTGAATTGAATTGTTGTAAAAAGAAAAAGTAAGTCAACAACAATAACAAATATCATCTACGTTGGAGAGTTATTGAAAAACAAGAAATAAAGAAGAAAATTGGTTGGAAAATATATTGAGGTCATCTGGTCTGTCTACATGATGGGCCAATGCCATAAATAACAACAAAAATGAAGCAAAGAGCAAAGAATTAGAATTTGGCGATGAGCCTAATATATTAGTAATCATATTGGCAAAAGCGGTAAACAATCAGCTAGATGTTAGTTTTGTTGTTGTCTTGTACGCCAAATCCCAAATAGACATTTTTGTTGTTGACCTATTGCTAAAAAGGCCAATGATGGGTCATCATTATTTTCTACTATTTTCTTGTCTCGATCTCAATCCATATTTATCACGAATATATATATATATATATATAGGTAATCAAGGTATACCTCAAAATATATTAATTTTACTGTTAAAATGATAAAATATGAGCAAAAACAAAAAAGAAAAAAAGAAAAATTTTTTTTTATTGCTAATATTTTAAATTAATTAAAATAAAATTTCTGATTGTATAAATTTTTAGAAAAAAATTTTTAAAAATAAAATTTGAAAAGAATATAAAATATTGCTTATTAATTTATTAAGCTTAATTTAGATATGATGGTGATGATAATGATTATATATATAGGTTAAAATATATCATAACTGGATTAAGCTTAATTAAGAGATGGCAATGATGATAATGATAATGATATATATATGTATAGGTTAAAATGTATGATAATTGGATTTTTTTATTAACAAAATGATAAATAAATAAAACATATTATAAATATACTGTATGAAAGAAATTCTTGACAATCTCAATGATTGGATATATATTATTTTGCCATTTAGATTACATAATATATCATTAATTTATTTCTTAACAAATATCAATAAATCTCTTCTGAGGAAAGAAGATGATGATGATGATGATGATGATGATGATGATGATAATGATAATGAAGATGATAATGATAATGGAAATGATAATAATAATGATGGAGAAGAAGAAGAAGAAAAAGGAGAATGATTGAAATGAAATTTAAATCGATGAGAAAAAAAAAAAGAAAAGAAAGAAACGTTATTTATTTCGCAAACAGTTGAATAAAAGAAAGAGAGAAGGAAAGAAAAAGTTGTAAATAATTGGAAATAAAAAGAGGAAGAAGTTTGGGAAAAGTTTTTTGTTCTCCAAAAAGCATAAAAATGGGGAGAAAAAAAAAAAACTTTAATCATCATCATTATTCATTCCTCTCTTCCTCTTACATATTCCATTCCATTCATTCATTCGTCCTCTTTCAATTTTCTTTTTTCTTTCATCCCTGGTCTCTCTTTTCTCTTTAACAATTCGTTTTTTTTTTTTTTATTTACCTCTCTCTCTTTTTTTTCTTTTCTTTTTTTTTTTTATTTAAAAATGATCGTTGCCGAGTAGGATGGAAAATGATGCGATGACAATGGCGATGACAATGGCGACGACGATAGCGACGACGATGATGTCGACGACGATGACGATGACGACGATGGACTGATCATTTTTCCGTTGATTGTGTCATATGTCTCGTTTTTGTCACTTTTTTTTTCTTCTTCGCTTCCTCTGCTTTTTCTTCCTTTTTCTCTTTTTAGATATCTTTTTCAAAATTTGATTGTTGACCTTTCGAAAAAAAAAAAAAAATTTGATAATCGTTGATCTTTGAAAAAGAAAAAGAAAGGAAAAAAAACGCCCAAAATTGTCAATAAAAATTGTTTCATTTAAATTTATTCTCAAATTTCCTTTTATTTCATTACTTAATTAATTGAATTAATTACTTAATTAATTGAATCAATTACTTAATTAATTGAATTAATTAATTACTCATTTTATTTATAATCTTATTTAAATAATTTTTTCCCCATTCTTTTCAAGTTTTTGTATAACTTTTTTTTTGTGTTTTTAAAATTTTAATAATCTTTTTTAGAAAATTACTTTTCCTCTCTCTCTCTCTCCCTCTCCCTCTCTCTCTGCCTCTCTCTCTCTCTCTCTCTCTCTCTCTCTCTCTTTATTGGCTTTTTATTGAAAAAGTAATTTTTGAAGCAATATAAATGCTGAAAAAGAGAGAAAATGTTTTTGTTTATGCATCATTTCTTTCTTCAAAATGTTATTTACAATTTTTGCTCATTGATCAACTCATATACATATACATATACATATAAGCAACAAATAATATATTTTGTTTTTAAATTTTCAAAAATAAAATTTTTATAAATAAGCTAATAGATTAGCAAGAAAAGATAATTATAATTTTAGAGGGAGAAAAGAAATAATTAAATTTAATATTTTAATTTAATTAAATTTTCTTTGATTTATAAAATAAAAAAAAATTGATAAAAGAAAGATAAATAATAAGCAAAAAAATATCATTGTGATAAAATTAAAAATATCATTGTGATAAAATTAAAAAGTACCATTGTGATAAAATTAAAAATATCATTGTGATAAAATTAAAAATATCATTGTGATAAAATTAAAAATACCATTGTGATAAAATTAAAAATATCATTGTGATAAAATTAAAAATATCATTGTGATAAAATTAAAAATATCATTGTGATAATATATAAATGATAAAATTATGAAAAATTTTTATTTATTAATTGTTTATTTTTTATTTCCTTTTATTTAGTCCTTTTCTTTTTTTTGAAAAATAAAAGAATAATCAATGAATCAATCAATTCAATCTGATGATGTTATCATATTATCGTTTTTGTTGACAAGTTTATTCATTTGATTTGTTTATCTGATCATTTGATTATTATGGTTGGTAAAATTAAACTATTGATGATGACATTTTTAGAGAGAGAGAGAGAGAGAGAGAGAAAGATATATTTATATGGAGTAGTATAAGTTTGAAATTTTTGCATATCTATCAGTCAATTCTAAAAATATCAAAGTTCTAATTTTCGTTAATTTAATTTTTCATTTTTTTACAAAATTTCATTACATCAATTTTTCGAGGTCAATATTTATTCAAGGTCAAGTTTATATTTGTCCATTTTGATTAGTTCAATTAGTGATAAGCTAAAATTAAGTTAATTCTAATTGCACATTGTATCATGAATTAATGAATTAATTAATTAAAAACGGAAAATAAGAGAATAAATTACAGTATAAAATTGATTAGAAATAAAAAAAAAAAAGAAAACTGAAATTACACTGATTCTAATCAATGTTAGTAAAATGAATTGATATAAATTTTATCAATTTTAACTATGTCAATGCTAAAATCAATTTTTGATCATTCCCAAAAGTTTCACTTTTTTCAGGAAAAAAAACTATTTTCCTTCCATATTTCAAACATTTTGAAATATAGTCGGTGCAATTTCAATTACAAATTATCATTTGGCAACCTGAACTATCATTCACAAATATTATCAATAATAGATCAGTGATATGTATAAAAAATTTAATAATAGTTTGCTGTTGTTATTTATTCCATTTTTCATGCAATTTTATTGCTTTTTTTTCAATAATAAAATTTTATTTTAAAACGAATTTATTTATAATTTAAACGTTGCACTTCTATTGTCCCATAAATTAATCCCAGAAATGATAAAATAATATAAAGTAAATTAATCAATTAATTAATTAATTAATTGATAAGGAAACGAATGATATTAAGTAATAAATACAAACCTTAATAGCAATTTTATTTCGTCCTTTTCTTTTAATTCGTTGTTCAAATTTCAACAAAAATTAATTCTTACGCGAATTAAATTTCAACTTTTCCTTTTCAACGCTAATTTCCCGTTTATATCTAATTGTTTGCCTGAAATTTAAACGAATAAAATAAAAAAGCAAAAGAAAAAAAAAAAAACGAAAATTGTTAAGAAACGATTTGTATATATATGATTGTATAAAGCATTTTTTTAATATATAATTTAAAAAAATATATATATATATATAAAAGAAAAACAAATCAACAAAATATACAAAGAAAATTTAAATTAGCAAAAAAAAGTTTAATTTTTTTTTTGCTAATTAAATATTTAATCAAAAAAAAAAATTTATCAAAATAAAATAAAAATTTTAGTTTAAAAAAAAAAACAAATAAATAAATAAATTTTGTTTCTTTTTCTTTTTGTCTTTTCAATTGTCTTTTATTACAACAAATATGCAAATTTTATAATTTATAATAATAATAAATATAAATGTTAAAAATTTAAATAAAATAAATTTGAATAAATTTTGTTTTTTTCTTTTCCCATTGTTATCGTTTATTTTTTTTTGCATTTGAAATGCATTTATGTAAAAATAATTATTTGATAAAAAGATAACAGAAGTTTGAATCATAAATGATGTAAAAGAAGTGATTATTTTGTTATGGAAAATTGTTAAAGAAACTTATTGCTTTCTTACTATAAGTGAGAAAAAGAAATGGATAAATATGAAGTTAAGAAGAAAGCTCAAAAAATTGATCCGATTATGGTGGCATTTTCATTTTAAAGATTTTTGATGTCTGCCTTTCTTATAAAACAAACTCTATTCATTCATTCATTCATTCATTCATTCATTCATGCAATCATTTATTTATTTATTTCACTTTGCTAAACAATGTTAAGTGTTATTTTCAATAAAAAAAAAAAAAAAGAAAAAAATTGAGCAAAAAAAAAAAAAAACAAAACAAATATCAAATAAATTTTAAAAGAAAACAAATACCATTTTCTATTCCTATTTTTTTAATTAATAATATTATTTATTTATATATTAAATTAAGTAAAATCATTTTCTATTCCTACTTTTTTAATTAATAATATTATTTATTTATATATTAAATTACGTAACAAAGAAAACAAATATCATTTTCTATTCCTATTTTTTTTAATTAATAATATTATTTATTTATATATTAAATTAAGTAAAATCATTTTCTATTCCTATTTCTTTAATTAATAATATTATTTATTTATATATTAAATTACGTAACAAAGAAAACAAATATCATTTTCTATTCCTATTTTTTTTAATTTATAATATTATTTATTTATATATTAAATTAAGTAAAATCATTTTCTATTCCTATTTTTTTAATTAATAATAATATATGCCTATATACACACACATATATATACACATATATGTATAAGTATATATTATGTATATATAATATATTAATGAAATAATTTACAAATTTTATACGAAACCAAATATTTAATTTAAAAAAGAAAATTGCCTGATAAATCGAAATGTAAATGAAATGGAAATAAAATTTATTCTTTGCTTTTTCATTTTCTTTTTTCCAAATTATATCTTATCATTTTGTAAAAAGAGAAAAAAAAGAACGAAGAAGAAGGAAAGAGAGAGAGAGAGAGGAAGGAGAAAGAGAAAGAGAGAGAGAGGAGAAGGGACAGAGAGAAAAGAAGATGAAAAGGAAATGAAGAAAAATGAAAAAATCATTCAATTTCCAAGGACGAAAAAATTTTTTTCAACTATAGCTGACAATTCAAAATAAAAAAAAAGAAAAAAGAAGAAAGAGAGAGGAAAGAGAAAGAGAGAAAGAGATGCCGACAATGGCTAATGCAATTATTTTATTGGTTGAAAAGAATAAGAAAAAGAAAAAAAAGTAATAAAAATTTGTCTTTTTTTTTAATGGTTTTAGGCTTTTTTTCTCTCTCTCTCTCTCTCTCTCTCTCGCTTCTCTCTTCTCTCTTCTTTTTCTCTTTTCCCTCCTTTTCCTTTCTTTTTCTTTTTTCTTTTTCATTTAAAAAAAAGAAAAACAAATATTTTATAAAAATTTTATTTAAAAAAATGGAAAATTTTAGTGAAAATTTTTAAATTATAATTGTTTGCTAAACGAAAAAGTTTTTGTTTTTCTTTTTTTCTAAAAAGCTAAAAATGAAATAAACAAAGTGAAATGTGTTTGTTGAAAAAAAAATAGAAATGTTATTACTATTATTATTACTATTATTATTATTACTATTATTATTATTATCATTATTATTATTATTATTATTATTCTTATTATTATTATTATTGTTATTATTATTATTATTATTATTGCTATTATTGTTATTGTTATTATCATCATCATTATTATCATTATTATTTTGATTCGTAGAGAAATTTTATTGAAGAAAAAAAAATCCTAGGCTCTTAAAGATTATATTTATCGATTATAGGTTCGATCTTCTAATTTTCTCCTTCGTTAATTTAATTTCTTTTCTCTCTACTAACTTTATATCTTTCTCTTTCTTAGACATATATATGCATAGAATGATCGATATCGATGTACACAAGAATGTGAAAACAAAAACAAAAAAAAAAAAAAAAAAAAGAAAAGAAATAAATAACACTTTGAACTATGATCATTAGTTGAGAGTGAGGAAAAAAAAAAAAGAAAGAAATCAATAATTATAAAATATAATTAATTCATCAAATTTTAGCTATTTAATTTAATTTTAGAATTTTTAATTTAAATTTTGGAAAATTTCCAAATTTTTTCTATCGTTTAGAATATCATAAATTGTTTACATTAAAACGGGTAAATAAAAAAAAAAAAAAACGAAAAACGAATCAATCAAATAATAATAACAGAAGGAAACGGAGAAAAAGAAACAGAGAGAGAAAAAGAGAGAGAGAGAGAGAGAGAGGAGAGGGAGAGATGGGGAAAAAGAATAATTAACATAATCCTTAATAAAAAAAAAAAACAAATTATACCTGCTAAAAAAAAAAATCATCAAAAAAAATAAAATCTCGAATCATCATCATTTTATGCGTTATCAAAACAATTTTCATTAAAAATATGAAAAAATTTTCATTCGTCAAAAATTTTACAAAAATTTGAAAAATCAAAAAAATAATTAATTAAAAATTTATGCAAATTTTTAAAAATAATTATATCATATTATTTCATAACAGATAATTACGAATGATAAGATAAGAATTCTTTTTTTTTTTTTCAAAGATTTAATTTTTATGCAAATTTTGAAGAATACAAATTATTTTATAGTAAAATAAATTATCATTGTTGTGTAAAAAAGTAGGAATAGCTTAAATTGTTATATCAAAAATTAACGAATGATAAATGTAATTTCAAATGACAATTAATTTTATTGCAAAAAAAAAAAAAAGAAAAATAAAAAGGCACCTGTTCTTTGGGTAAAATATTGGAGGGTAAAATTAGTGATGATCATAATTCATTTCAGATTATCACATATAATGTATTTATACATTGTATATATATAATAAATATGTATTACACTTGAAGAAAATTCACCGACAATGATTTCAACGAATAGATGGACAGACGAATGAACGGATGGATGGACGGATGGATGGACGGATAGATGGACGGATGGATGGATGAATGGACGGATAGATGGACGGATGGATGGATAGATAGATGGATGGACGGACGGACGACCGGACAAATGACTAAATGAATTTGTAAATTACAAAAGAGAAAAAAGAATGAAAAAAGGGAGCTAAAATGAGAATGACATTTTAAAAAAAAGTGATAAATTTTATCGAAAGAAATTGTGGCGTCTCGACAAAAGGAAAAAAATATTTCAATTATATACAATTGTTGAAAGTTAACAAATACATTAATATAAATGTAAAAAAAAAAAAAAAAAAGAATTAACGAAGCAATTATTGTTTAAAAAAAAATGATAATCATATATATGCTGTTATCATATGATAATAATAATTTATCAACTATCATAATCATTATAATAAATCGTCCTAATCATTATACAATGATTCGTTTCAATTATAAAGAAATCCATTGCTCTATAATAATAATCATGGTACTGCTACATGGCAATCGTTGTACCGGAAGAAGATGAAGAAAAAAAAAGTTGAAAAAGAATGGAAATAGTAATATATATTTATTTCATCAAATTAATCAAATTGAAATACTCATTTATCATTAATTAAATTTATAAAATTATCGAATAAAAAATTATGGGAAAAAAAAGGGAAAAAATAAATTGAAATTTAATGACATCGTATAAATGAAGTAAATTAACAAAAAAAAAAAAAAAGAGAGAATATATGAAAATTTTAACAAATATTTATTTTATTTTATAAAATATATCGCATAAAATAGTAAATAATAATTGAAATAAAAATTAAAACTTTCGATTAATTTACTTTTTTTTTTGAAAAATTTTGAGCAAATTTGTTTAAAAATATATTATTTTAGCAAATATTTTTTAAAATAATTTATATTAATTAATTATAAAATTTTAATTAATCAAAATTTATATAATAAATAATTATTTAATAATTGTGCATTTTTATTAAATTAATATGAAAATTTGATAATTATTTTTTCTTTTTAAAAAATATCGAAAGTGATAATTTATCTTTTTTTTTGATAAGAATTAATTTTTCTTTCTTTTTCTCTCTCTCTCCTCCCTCTCTCTCTCTTATTCATACCAATCAAATAGAAAGATAAGATTAATATTATTTTTGACATTTATAAACTATAGATTGAATGAAAGAAAAATTTATCAATGTCTATTTTATGTAATTATTTTAATTTTAATTTTCGTTTTTTGATAATTCATTTCCAATATCAAATTTATTTACAATTTTATTTAAAATGGATTCAAATTGAAAAGAAAAAACATTAGAAAATATCTTAAACATCTTTTAAAAGTTTTTCATATTTATTGTGTTATTTAAATTTGCGTAATCTGAATGATAAAAGATGTAATCTTGATGATCCAATAAGTCGTGATAATAATTATCAGTATTTTGAAAGATTTTCTTTTCAAAATTCATTTCATTATAATAACTTAAATGATTCTATAATCTCTAAATCTTATGATAAAATTTAACTTATATGTTTAAAAATTCAAATTAAATATGCGATTTCTTTTTTCAAACTTTTATTTTTAATAATTGAGGATACAAATATATAAAGTAAACGATGCTATAGCATACTTTTTCCCGAAGAAATAATTAAATTTCGGAAGAGAAGAAATTAATAAAATGATATGTAAACCGAATAATCAATCATATTTATTTTTCCTTTGATTTGATAATGCTCTATTGATAAATTAATCAATAAAATATTGCTTATTGATTGATTGCTTAAATTGATTTTTTACTTTTTTAAATTGTCATTGCCGTATAAACCACATCTGTTAATAAAAAAAAAAAAAAGGAGACGAAATGAAAAGACCATTTGGCTCCTTTCCTTTCATTTAATTTAATTGGTCATTAATTAATAATGGACAATTTAAAAAAAAAAAAAAAGGCAGATTGAAATGATAAATAAAAAAGAGAAGAAGAGATAAAAAGGAACAGGAAAAAAAAAGAAAATTAAATTTCAAAAATGGGACACATTAAAAAAGATACAATGCAAGCTGTTTTAATTTTTAATTTTATTCCTTTTTCTTCTCTCTCTCTCTCTCTCTCTCTCTGTCTCTCTGTCTCTCTCTCTCTCTCTTTGTAATATTAACAAAAATTTATATGTATATATATATATATGTATTAATTAAATGTAAAACATCTGCTACTATTTATTTTTTAAATTGTTAAATATAAATAAATAAACAAATATATATATTATAATTTTAAATAAAACATTTTCACTCATTTCATTTGCATCGTCTTTTTTGATTTAAAATTTAAATTTAAAATTTAATTATATCTTAATTGAATTTAATGAAACATTTTGAGTTCCAGCATATTTAATTTTATTAAACATATCAAATATTCTAAGAATTAAATAAATGAATATCACATTTATTTGATAATCCTCGATGATTTGTGTTAATTATTTTAAAAAAAAAATTTGTTTATTTTTCCTAATTATTATTTATTGTTTTTATTGATTAAAATGTGAAATGTGGGAGAAATAAATTTAAGAATTATTTTTAAATTTAATAATATTATTTTCTCACTGTTTGAATTAAATACAAACAAAATAATTGATTTGATAAAATAGTTATTCCATTGATTTCAATCATAGTTTTTCTGATGATGATGATGATGATGATGATGATTTTTTATTTCAATGAGATTGTCAAATTTTGAAATTTGTTTAAAAATGTTAAGTTTTAATAATAATAATAAGCTTATATGATAGTGAAAAAACAATATCATTTCTTTTGCATTTTTGTTTTCTTTTAAATTTATGTTCTGAATTTTTTTCCGTTCCTCTTTTTGGCTATTATTTAATAATTTTGCATTGACTTGAATATTTTAATTAAAACCTTAAGAATATGTTTTAATTAAAATCTCGAGAGCAATTGGAAAAAAAACCTGTTCTCGAGAACAATTAAAATGTAATGCATTTTAGAAAATAAGATTTTCATTATAAATTTGAAATAATTATGACAATGTTTTATGCCAAAATTCAAATTCAAATATTAGATGAGACTTTTTGCATTTAAAAATTAAATTTATTTTTAATTAAATCCAAATAAGCTATGCTAAATGAAGCATTAATAATTTGAAATTGGATGAGACTTTTGCAACTTTTTTCAAATTCAGCATTTTTATTTTTAATTCATAAGGGAAAATTATGCTATTTTCTTTTCAATAAATGCTAAAAGATAGAGAGAGAGAGAGAGAGAGAGAAGAGAGAGAGAGAGAGAGAGAAAGGGGAGGAAGGAAGAAAAATATGTATAAAATTAGAAGTAGCTTACCCGCTTATTTTTAATACCAGTTTCCGCAAATTTTTTTACCGGTTGGTAATTGCTTTATCTGAAATGGTTTTGATCGCTGGGAATTTTTAGCAAACACACACCACAAGCCTAATATGCTGCAGCCACCACACCACACGCTAGCAGGTTGATTTTGCAAACTATGTTCGTTATTATGTATATGTAATGGTCGTGTGCAAAACATTTATTCAGGAGAAAGGCGGGGAGAGAAAAGAGTAAAGGGAAAGAAGGCGGGGAGATTGAATTTAGTTTTGTGCACCAGAAGGGTTTTCCAACCGATGCGATAGATATGCCGTGGTTGGTTGGTTGTGTTGTTGTTGTTGTTGTGTGTGTGTGTGTGTGTGTGTGTGTGTGTGTATATGTTATGTTATGAAAAATAGGAAGGTACCGCCTGGCACCTCAGGTACAGCTTTCCTATACTACCAATCTTCGCTACCATTCATTCATTTCATTCATTTATTCATTCATTCTATTTTGCGCTTCAGGCAACTGACCAATCACTTCATAATAATAATAATAATAATAATCGTAATACCAATGTTTTCTATTTTCATTTCATTTCCAATTTCTCTATATCATTCATTTCTTCTTCCTCCTCCTCCTCCTCTTCCTCCTCCTTCTCCTCCTCCTCCTTCTCTTTTTTCTTCTCCTCCTCCTCCTCCTCCTCCGCCTCCTTTGTCCCCTTCTTTTATGCATTCATTAATGTTGCAATGCAATGTTTTCTGATTGCTTTTATTTAAAAGTACATTCTTCTTTTCCACCTACGCTTCCGCCTACGACTTCCACCCTCATTTCCATCTCCGCTTTCGCCTATATCCAATACATCCCATTTTCAATTTTCTAAATAACAATTTTCTAAATTGCTAATTCAGCAACAGCTTCTTTCTACGATGATGAAAAGGAAAACAAAAAAGAAAGCAGAGCAGAGCATGAAGAGCAAAAACTTCTAATAATAACATTTAAAAGAAAAGAATAATAAAGATAAAACGGAGAGAGAGAGAGGAGAGAAAGATAGAGAGAAAGAGGGAAAAATAAAAACAAAAAATTTTTATGAAAATTTGTTTAAACGGATGTTATATTCTTCTATCGAAAATATTTCCTTTCCTCCTCCTTCCCCTCCCCTCCCCGCCTCCGCTTCCCCTCCTTTTTCCTCTTTTTCTTCTTCTTGGCTGTTATTGCAAATTTTCAATTGCAGAAAAATCGATTCCTAAAATTTCGTTCGTTCCTATACGTGCCAGGCTCAATTGGTTGATTGGTCAAGAAACATTAGCCTTGCCTTGACCTGATCCTATTGCCATCAACAATTGCAACAACAATAACAACAACAATAACAACAACAATAACAACAACAACAACAATAACAACGACAACAACAATAACAACAACAACAACAATAACAACAACAACAAAACAATAACAATAACAATAGTAATAATAGTAGTAGCAATAGTAGCAAATCTTTTTTCTTTTTTACAATATTTCTCTATTTTCTCTTTTCTTTAATTTTTCTTCAATTTATAATTTTCTCTGTCTTCTATCAATAAGCTAATAGCAATATTATAATTTGCTTAGATATTATTGTTGTTATTTTCTTTGCCACGCTTTCATTATGTTTCATATACATCTATGTTGCCATATGTCGTACTATTATTAACGATGTCTGATTGTCTGTATTTCTTATTGTAACATTATGCTACATTTTCTTGTGGTTTCGTATCTCTTGCATATATACTATATCAGCGTTTTCTGACAATCTACATTTTCTGTTGCATAACTCTGTTGCATTCTTTCTCTCTTTCTCTCATTATGAAAATTTTTGTTTAAATTAAATAAAACTGCTATACACTCTTTTTCACTAAATTTTGCTATAATTGTAGGAAATATAGAGAGCGTGGAATTTTTTCCATAATCAGTTCTTTTTAGAAAGAACAGAAAGACAGCGAGAGAAAATGAAAAGTTCACATGATGATTTTGACAGATTAATAAACAAATAGCATAATATTAAGTGAGATAAATAGAGCGTTAGATTACTACTACTACTACGAAATATTGCGAATAGCATGAAGACATAGTATAGATGACCAGTTAGATGAAGATGGTAAAATAAAATAGTATATAGAATTGAGGAAAATGATGCGAAAGAATATATGACAAGAAAAAGAGAACAAGAGTGGGAGGAAATTGGAAAACATTCGTGAAATATTTTTATAAAATATTTCTTTCATATGTTAATCATTTACCGTAATAGAAATTGACCTTTCGATGAACTTTGAACTTGGGATTAAATTTAGAACTTGAACTTTGAAGTTGATAGTTGATTTTTTTTTTCATATAAAATATTATTTAGAAATAATTTACACATATTTTTTTGTAACATAAATTGATTAGCAGAAAGAATTACGATGATTAAAATTTATTCTAATGCTTTACCTTTCTCATCTAAATCCATTTTTTCTTTCCGTTTCCCGTAGTATATTTTATTGATTAAAATTTAATCTCGAGAATGATGCGTTTTATATTAGCATAATATCGTATCATTTGATTGATATCAAATGATCAATTATTGATAAATTAAATTGAAATTTTTGAAATTATAAAAAAATATTTTGAAAATTTATTCAATATTTTTTTGATAAGCGTTGTAATTAATTTTCTTTTTTAATATTTATCTTTTATTAATATGGAAAAATTTATTGTGATATGATTATTTCATATATTAGAATGGGATATTGATTATAATTTGTTTTTTCTTTTTGTTTGTTTACAAAAATAAACAGACATTTGCGTAGATTATATGATAAGATGAGATTTTATTCATTCCATTCTCGATCATTTACATTTTTCATCGAGAATTTAACAACAAATTAGCTAAATAATATTAAAATTTCTTCTTTTTATTATTAAGTGAAAATGAAAGTTAATATTAGTTGCTTTCAATCAATGTTTCATTAATTTACCTCCCTCTCTCTCTCTCTCTCTCTCCCTCTTTCTCTGTGTGTGTGTGTGTGTGTGTGTATGTGTGTGTGTGTGTCTGTCTGTCTGTCTATTTTTCTCGATGAAATTTATTTCCGGTAATATTCTAAAGAATTTTACAACATAAAATATGGCCATAGCTAGGCTTAAAATTACATATATTTTAAATGATGTAAAGAAGGCGATATGGTTAAGCCAAGAGTAGAAGAAAGTTAGTTAATATAGTAGTAAGTTACAAATTCTGTATATCTAAAAATAAGAAAAGCTAAATTGAGCATGCTATTTAAGCATAAAATGTTGTTGCATTTGCTCCAATCGGTACCATCCTGTGGCTATTCGTGTTGGCCACTTTTCTCGATTGACCCATATATATTGTATATATATATATATATATATAACGGCATTATCAAAATAAGCGACATATCATCAACTCCACCCTTTTGTTTCATATTTTACTTTATATATGCATCTATGATTAGTATGATAAAGAAATGTTTAGAGTATATGGGATGAATTTCATTTCTTATATTAATTAGCATGCTAAAGAAATGCAACAATATTTGAATGATGATATTTTGAAGGGCATTTTCTCCTATATTTCTATCCAAAATTCACAAACACACAAACATACACAGAGAGAAAGAGAGAGAGAGAGAGAGAGGAGAGAGAGAGAGAGAGTAAAGATGATAAAATATTGAAGGAAGAAAATGTCGTAAACAACTGACCAAATGTATATATTGACACTATAGTGGTGGTAATCGAGAATAGGAAGGATAAAAATGATCAGTGAAATCTATAATAGTAAGAAATATATATATATATAATTCGGTAAGATTGAGAAGTAATAGGAAGAAATTAGAAAGAGAAATAAATGGAAGAAAATTTTATAAATGGGGGAACATTTCATTTAATAATATCACCTTTTTCTTTTTCTACTTCTTCTCCTTCATCTTCATCATCTTCCTTTTTCATCAACTTCTTTTCCTATTTTCATGCTAAGGCAAAAATAATTTCAGGTCTTAATTAAAATTAATCTAATTAAAGTATAGACTTAATTAATTAATTAGCTAATATGTTATTTTAGGAAAAACATTTATTACAAAACGAAAAAAAAAAGATTCTTATTTCAGGTTGATCAAAAAAATAATTGAACATATTTATAAAGTTAAATTTAATATTATTTACAATAAATATATCAATGATTTGAAATCTCAAAAAAAAATTTCCTTTTATTTAATATAATTAATATCAATAACTCATACATATATATATATATATATATACATATATATACTCATTTGATGTAATTAATATCAATAACTTATATATATATATACTCATTTAATGTAATGTAATTAATATCAATAACTTATATATATATGTACTCATTTAATGTAATTAATATTAATAGGAATCTTCCATTTATATATATATATATATATACTCATTTAATGTAATGTAATTAATATCAATAACTTATATATATATATACTCATTTAATGTAATTAATATCAATAACTTATATATATATGTACTCATTTAATGTAATTAATATTAATAGGAATCTTCCATTTCTTTACTTTTTTAATTCTTTAAAAGATGTAATTTTATAATTTTGAAAATTTTATGAAAATATATAATAATTAAAACAAATAAAATTAATGTATTTTTTTCCTTTTTCTTTTTTAATATAAAACTAAAATTTAAATTTGCTATATAAATATTATGGAATATTTATTAAATTATATAATAATGAAAATTGAAATGGAAATTAATGTGAAATGTGAAATGATACAATAAATAATGGAAATGATCAACAAGCAATATAAGTATCTATAGTAAAATTAATTTGAAAATAAAAACTTTATAGTCAAATTTATACTAACTATTTCATGGAATAAACGATGAGTAATAATGATAAAAGTGAATGTGACACATTGATACGAATGATAATATGAGGAGAAAAAGTGATCCTGCTGTTGATTATTATCATGATAAAAATTGATATTTCTTGTTTTGTTAATCATACGAACTAGCTTTTGCTTTCGTATCACACCAATTAACCGGATATTGAAGAAGACGAAAATGTATTTTATCTCTTCTTAAAACAAGAAAATAATAATAATAATAATAATAATAATGATAATGATAATAATAATAATAATAATCGTAATTTCTACAATGATGAAATAATTTATAAAAGGTGATAATAATGAGGAAAGAGTAACGATAGATTTTGCCGTAGGCTAAAAGAAATGCCTTTAAAACTAATGTTTAAATACGGATATGATTATCAATTTATTATTCCACAGAAAACTTGAAATACTCTTAATAAACTTTCTCAGCATTTAATAATTAAAACTAATAATAATAATAATAGTGATAAAATAATAATAATAATAATAATAGTGATAAATCGTAACAAAGATGATGATTATGAATTATTATTATTTGTTAACAAACGTTATCGTTATAATTGTATCAATAAGCTATTATTCATAAGATTTTTAATTATTACAATTTAACATTTGTAAAATTTAGTTGACAATAAAAATAAAATTATATGTTTTGTTGACTTCTAGATTATATAGTTTAAAATGTAAGTATAAACGGATAAATTAATTAGTTAATATTTGTATATATTTATTTAATTACATATTTACTATCGCATATACGATAATAATCCATTGATATAAATCATTGATATGATAAAATTATATTTTCTGGCAAATTAAATAATTAATTACAAAATTCTAATACATTACATATTCAAACTATAATCATTTTACAATGAAGCTTACCATCTTTTTCGAAAATATAAGAAAAAAAAGGAATAGAAAAATAAAAACAAAAATTGTTTTTCTTATATTAATCATATGAATTGTTGAAAAATAGGAAAGAAAGGAATAGAATAATAATAAAATAAAAACTATCAAAATTTATTAACATTTAAATATTATTTTATAAAAAGAAATTCTAAATAAATTGGAATAGAATAATAATAAAATAAATTATCAAAATTCATTAACATTTAAATATTATTTTATAAAAAGAAATTTCAAATAAATTCCATTTCATACATATTATAGATAATTCGAGAAAAAAGTATTAAAATTTTTCCGGGAATAGCTTTATCATTAAATTGTAGTAACATATTAAAAATATTTTGGAATAAAAAATCACATAAATAGAAAATAGGAAATAGAACTTTTGAACTTTCTCGGACTTTTGAACTAACTAAACTTATGCTAATTTTAATCTGCTAAACTTGGCAATAATATAAGGTTAAAATTTAAGTAAATAAAATTTATTCAAATATTTTAGAATTAATTTTATTAAATTACGAAAGAAAAAAGATAGAGTATTATTAAATTGTATATAGTTTTTATCGTTTAAAAATTTTTAATCTTTCATTTTCTAAATTCTATTAGCTGTTTATTTGATAAACAAACAATAGCTAAGATCCTATAGATTGATAAAATTTCAATATGTCAGTTGGCCATATGATAACATATGCAAATTCACATCCCTCAACATTTGGTTATGACTTACCGCGCTATACTGATTAATGAATGTTGAATAACCGGTTTTTTAATCCGTTTATCAGATTTATTATTTTTGCGAAGAAAAATTAGAAATTTTCCTATGTTAACTAAATGAATTATCATTTTGATAAAATCATTTTTTCTCATTTTCTCTTCATTTCTTATCAAATTTCTCGATAATACTGATTGAGAAAATGCAAGAAAGATTGATATGATTATGATAATCGTAGGAAATAATAAAATGAAAATATTGGAATTAATGCACTAAAAATCAAGTTAAACGTATAAATCCCATTTTCACATTAACAACCTAATCAAATATATTCAAATTTTTGCAAAAGATTTATCGTAGAAAAGTGATAATATCTCATATATATATATATATATCGTCTTTTTCAACTATTTGGCATAATTATTTTTGCTCCACGAATAATCGAGACATTTCAAATGCATGAAATATTTTTATATGATTTATGATAAATGATTAATTAATAAAGCTAAGTTTGAAACAATCATATTATTCTCGAATAAAATTGATTTAGTCTTTTTAATTTTCAAAACTTTACATTATCAATTTTATGTATAAATAAAATTAATAATTATTATTATTATTTAATATATAAGTATATATATATATATATATATATATATATATATATATATATATATATATATGAATAATGAAAAAAATTATTTTTAAAAATTTTTCATTAATTATGAAATTTATTCATTTTAATAAATTAATATAAATTTTTATCTTTAGAGGAAAAAAGAAAAGGAAATGATAAATTTGCTAAATGATTAAAGATAAAATTTAAATATTTCAAAATAATCATATATATATATATGTATGATTATTTTGATTTATAAAATTTTTGATAAATTTTCTTTTCAATCAATATTTTGCATAAATTTTTATTATATTTATGCTATAGAGCAACACAGTATTGGAAAATTTTTGGAAAGCATAGTATATTTATGGCTAAAAAGATTTTTAGCAACGCCCAATATCTCTGGGCCAGTATTTATCAGAGAAAATCTTTTCCATTAGAGCTATACCAAGTAAGTTTGTTTAAATCGTTTTTGCTTTCACTTACTTACTTAGTTGAATATTTAATGCTATGATGTAATAAGGCTCAAATTTTACAGCTTAATCGTCTCAAATAACAATATTTCTATCATTGCTAAAATTTTGGCTAAGCATTTTTGATGGATAGCAGGATATCGTTTTCGGATATTTCAAAAAAAAAAAGAAAGAAAGGGAAAGCTAGACTAAATCTAGGCCGGTTAAATTAGGAATAATTTTACCTAGCAAATCAAATAAACAGATTATTTTAATTATTGTGATTATAGAATAACAAAAATTACGCCTTAATAATCATTCCTTTCTCGACTATCAATATCTCGAAATCATATTAAACTAAAACTATAATTGTTAAGAATTTTTTTCCTTTTATTTTTAAATAACTAAAACGGTCAAATAATTATGAGAATTCATGTAATACATAATACCGTAATCCACGATATTACTTATTTTTTATTTCCTAATAATAACATTTGCAATTACGGTAATCCATTTCCTATTGTTTAATACTATTATTTACAATTATAGTATTTCTATTTGCAACTGTTCATACTACTATTTGCAAATATAATAATTTTATAACATGCATAATATTATTTACTTGCTACTGTTTTGCGTAACAACAACTTCTAGGAGAAAATTATGGAATATATAAATTGATAAGATTTATAATCAGTATACCAGAAAATTACGGAAAATATAAACTGATAGGATTTATAATCAATATAGGAGAAAATTACGGAAAATATAAACTGATAGGATTTATAATCAATATAGGAGAAAATTACGGAATATATAAACTGATAGGATTTATAATCAATATAGGAGAAAATTACGGAAAATATAAACTGATAGGATTTATAATCAATATAGGAGAAAATTACGGAAAATATAAACTGATAGGGTCTATAATCAATATAGGAGAAAATTTCGCTTCCTAAAAAGCCTGCAAAAAGTAGAAAAATAATGGACCATAATTTACAAGCAATAAAAAAAATGATAATAATAGAAAATATACCATTATGAATTTAATGCCTAAAATTAATTTCTATTTCAATTCTATCAATGATTAATCATTATTGTATTATAAAATATTATAATAATTATTTACTTAATAACAAAAAAAAAACGAAAAAAGAAATTTATTGATAACAATTGATATATGCATTATTAAATAAGAGAAATGAAAAAAAAGGAAATGATAAAAAAAAATTTGGAATACTAAGGAAAAAAAGTTTAAAGTAAAAGAAGAAAAAAACTTATCAGGAAATATCGTTTTTTTTTTTTTATTTTGAATTGCTTCATTAGCTTTTAAAATGTACCATTAGCTAACAAATTATGAATATATAATGATTTTATTCAATATTTTCAATAAATATTATCATAATCATTTCCAATTTTACATTTATTTATTATATATAATATTTAAATTTTAATTTAAATATTTTAATTATAATTATAATTAAATAATGTATTAAATTTTTATTCTAATCAATATAATATGATGAAAACAATATGTAAAATATCATATATTGATTATTCCTGTCAGCTAAAATTAAATTAAACTAATAGGAATATTTTGATGATATTAGAAGAAAATAGAGATAGAGATAGAGGACGAGGAAGAGGATGAGGATGAGGATAGAAGAAAAAGAAAAATAAATAAAGTTGATAAAATGTATAAGATAAAATATATAACTAACAAAGAGATATGATAAGAGTAGTCGTCGAGATGATTGTAAGAAATTTTGAAATATTTTTATTGCAAAGCATCGTTCGTTCATATATTACATTTAGAATAAAATTGAACATAAAATATTCGTATATTTACTTTCAAAAATTAATTAACAAAAGCAATTGGTTCATATCGAAAAATTTGACGATTAATTTTAATAAATGTAAAATTTTTGATATTTAAAATAAATGATAGATTGATAAGAGATAGACTGATAAGTGATAGACTGATAAAAGATAGGCTGATAAAAGGAAAAAAGTTAATTTATTTCAAAAAATTACTAATATCAATTTTATGTCATATCATATCATATCATATCGTATCATGTCATATCATATCATTTAATTGAAATAAGAATTATTTCATTCGTCAACTATATTTAATTGAATAAAATGAATATTATGTATGTATAAATGAAATGTTGTAACATTTGTTATTTATTATGAAATTATTATTATTATCGATTATAGATATAAATATATCGATATCTATATCTGTATATATAGATATAAATATATAGATAGACTGATAGATAGATAGATATTATTAGATAATAATCTCTTAGTTAATTTTATAATAGCTATACTTACCTACATATATATAAAATTTTCTTCTTCTCTTTTCGCTTCTATGCTCTTGGCTCTTTTAATTAGCCAAGTATGTTAGGATAAATTGATTTGCTGCTATTTGTTACTATTTGCTACTGCTTGCTATTCGACAATTTTAAGCCAAATTAATATTATTATTTGCTGCTATTTATATAATTTAATGATGTAAAAATTTTATATTGTTAAATATTGTAAATAAGAAATGATCAAAGATAATAATAATAATAATAATAATAATAATAATAATAATAATAATAACAATAATAATAATAATAATAATAATAATAATAATAATAATAATAATAATAATAATAATAATAATAATAATAATAATAGTGATAATAATAATAATAATAATAATAATAATAATAATAATAATAATAATAATAATAATAATAGTAATAATAATAATAATAATAATAATAATAATAATAATAATAATAATAAATTATATGAAAAAATATATTTATCAAATATTTGATTATTTTAACATTTCATAGTGATAACATTTAATTTATCATTTTAAATTGAAAATTAATAATTTACAAATAATTCTCTTCAAATAATATTAATCATAAATTTTATCATTTCATTAAATTTATTATCTAACTTCTTTTTTTATTCTTTTTTGTAAAAATTTATTATGGTAAGATTATATTATGTTAATGATTAAATATGTATAATAATAATAATAATATCGATTTTTCAATATTTACTATGATATAAATATAATCTTGTATCAAAAGTTTGAATATAGTTGGAATATAAATTTATGGCTCATTTATATGTCTTGGCTCAGGCTTTATATATTTTTACCTGTTTGACTTAAATAATAATTTTGATTATTATTACTAAACTAATTATGTAAAATCGTATAATGATATGTTTAACCATTAAATAAGCTTTTTTTATCGATAAAAGCAAATTCATAGAGGGATCAAATTAGTCATTGGGGATACGATAATTGACCTTTGACTTTTACCTTTACTAAAAGCTTTTAATAACATCTATCCATTTCCTTGATATTAATTGAAATAGCATATATATCTCATTTTAAAATTTATTATGCGAAAGTTTTTTTTCTTTTTTAAGTGCTTCCGTTTTCTCTCTCTCTCTTTTTATCTATCCTATTTGTTTATCAATTTGTAATGTTTAGCGGATTAAAAAAATCAATAAATCATTTGATAATAGCGAAAATCAATCAAATCATTCATAGTTTATATTATTAATTATGATTTATACTGGCAAAGAATGATTTTTTTCTTTTTAATTTCAACGAATTCTATTAATATCTATTTTATCATTACAGACTGATAAAACTTATCAGAGAACAGAAAACAAAAAAAAAAGAAAAAAGAAATGAGAGAAATAGTTCATATTCAAGCTGGTCAATGTGGTAATCAAATTGGAGCAAAGGTATAATATTTAAATAAATTTTAAATTTTTATTTTTGCCAAAAAAATTTATTAATTTTAAAAAATAATTTTTTTTGATATAAATATTTTCTTTTATATATTATTTATTGATTTTAAGTTATTGATTATTTAATTAATGCATTAATAGTTTAATGAATATTAATTGCAATTTTTCAATATTATCATTATATATATATGTATATCTTTATGTTAAGAAATGAAATTATTTTAGGAAATGTTGAAATATATGAAAAATTTACTAAATGATAAGTTACAGTTTTGGGAGGTGATATCAGATGAGCATGGTATTGATCCAACAGGTGTATATAATGGTGATTCGGATTTACAATTAGAACGAATTAATGTTTATTACAATGAAGCGAATTGTAAGATTAAATTGTTAATTTAATTTATTTCAATTATTTTTAGTTAAAATATGTTAACAATTAAAGTGATAAAATTTTGAATAAATTTTAAAAATTACATTATTTGCCAAAAAGTTTATTTGAAGTTAGAAAAGCAAAAATCAATAAATATTTAAAATTTATTCTAAAATTAGCTAAAGTTGCATTATAATTCTTATCAACGAATTATCAGAGTGATAACGTTAGTTATCATTGAAAATTTCACAAAATTTCATCCTTTGTTTACATATTTTTAATGATTCATTTATAATTGGGGTTTTTTTGTTGATTTAAATCTTTGAAAATGTTAAATTTAAGGTGGAAAATATGTTCCTCGCGCTTGTCTGGTTGATTTGGAGCCTGGTACAATGGATTCTGTTCGTGCTAGTCCATTTGGACAACTTTTTAGACCAGATAATTTTGTTTTTGGTCTGATTTTATATCTTTTATAAATATATTTCTTTTCATCAATTAGTTATCGGTTAAAAAAGAAAGATTTATATGAATTTGAAATGAAATTTAAAAATTAAGAATTGAATAAATTTCATAAATTATATAATTTATGAATTAGATAAATTCCGATTTATATATGAATTTCTTTTTTTTTTTTTTCTAATTGCATAGCGATATTATTAAAATGATAATAAGTACAAAGATCGAATTTAATTAACAAAAAAAAAAAATGAATAATTTTAGGTCAAAGTGGAGCAGGTAATTGTTGGGCTAAAGGTCATTATACGGAAGGTGCTGAACTTGTGGACAATGTCCTAGATGTTGTACGTAAGGAAGCTGAATCATGCGATTGTTTGCAAGTAATTAGTTATCAGATATTTTCTTTTTTTTTTTAGCATAAATATATATATAAAAATAAACTTAGTATAGCATTAAAATTAAACGCAAGAAGAAATGAATATATTAAATATCAAATTGTAATTCAGGCCATAAATTTTCTCAAATATGGCCATATTTTTGATTAACTGATCGAAATATTTCACTGATTATCTCGTTCAGGGTTTCCAAATGACACATTCACTTGGTGGTGGAACCGGTTCCGGAATGGGAACTTTATTAATTTCAAAAATTAGAGAAGAATATCCTGATCGAATCATGAATACATTTTCTGTTGTCCCATCACCAAAGGTTTATTTATTCTTATCAATATATCATTAATTATTTAGTATATTGATAATTTTAATCAATGAATTTCGATATTGAAATGTTGAATTCTTATATCGCTCCGATTATTAGTTATATTTTTGTTTTTAAATATTTTAAAATATAAATATTCGACAATTTGAGGTATCGGATACAGTAGTAGAACCATATAATGCAACGTTATCAGTACATCAATTGGTTGAAAATACCGATGAAACGTTTTGTATTGATAATGAAGCATTGTACGATATTTGTTTCAGGTGATATATACACATACTGATAACATTTGTAAATTTATGAAAATATAATTTCTTCTTACGATTTATTCAATTTATATTATAAATAATTATAATTTTATCGAAAGTTTATTTATATTTTCAACTTTGATCTTTTGTTTATATTTTGAATAGAAAATTTTATTTGAAATAATATCGATAGTTTTGTTTATTTATCGTAGTTTTCTGAAAAAAAAAAAACATTGCCAAATTTTATATCAAAGAAAAAAAAGTTACTATTTTAGAACATTGAAATTAACAACACCAACATACGGTGATTTGAATCATTTAGTTTCAATGACAATGTCCGGTGTTACAACATGTCTTCGATTTCCTGGCTAGGTTTTTTTTTTTTCTTTCAAATCAATAGTAAAAAGAAAAAAAAAAGAGCTTATCAGTTCGAAAAAATTATCATTAGTTGATAAAAACTTTTTAATAAATCATTCAACATTCATTCAATATATAAATATATATTTCAGTTGAATGCTGATTTAAGAAAATTAGCTGTAAATATGGTACCATTTCCACGTTTACATTTTTTATGCCCGGTTTTGCACCATTAACATCACGTGGTAGTCAACAGTATCGTTCATTAACAGTATCCGAATTAACACAACAAATGTTTGATGCAAAAATATGATGGCTGCATGTGATCCACGACATGGACGATATTTAACAGTAGCGGCTATCTTTCGTGGTAGAATGTCAATGAAGGTTGATTTATTATCATATATATATTTGTTTAATTATAATCAATTAATTATATGAATTGTTAGTTCAAAGCGAATTATCGAATTTTATTATTATTAAAAATGAATGATAAGTTAAATTATCACTATTCATTTTATCATTTGTTATTTTTATCATTATTATGATATTCAAAAAAATCGCTGTTTAAATTAGTTAAAAATTTTTTTCGTTTTTTGAGAAAGAAATTGAAATATAAATTGTATATTATCATTAATTTATTATTCTATTAATTATTATTTATAAACGATTATAAGTGTTTTAGAATTATCATTTTATATTCTAATACTTTTTATAATGTAATTGTTTGAATAATTTAATTAAAAATTTTTGATCTTTTTCTTTTGATTTCGAATTAATTTTTGATTCTCTCATTTTTTATTTATTTCAAATTAATACAAATTGGAATTTCATATAAGTATTATATAATTTATAGGAAGTTGATGAACAAATGTTAAATGTACAAAATAAAAATTCATCATATTTTGTTGAATGGATACCAAATAATGTGAAAACAGCAGTTTGTGATATACCACCAAGAGGTATTAGAATGGCAGCAACATTTATTGGTAATTCGACCGCAATTCAAGAATTATTCAAACGTGTCTCTGAACAATTTACAGGTAAATTTCATTTTTATTTATTACAAAATAATATATATTTAAGAAGTAATTTATTCAAATATAATTTGATCAAATTTTAATTTAATATTAATAGTTGTATGCATAAAAATGTTTCATATAAACAAAAGCATGTAAACAAAAGCAAATTTTGATAAATAAAAAAACAATTAAGAAAAATATGATTATTTTAAATTATGATTTTACTGATAATGGCTTATCATAAAATCAATATTTTTCTTTTCATTTGTTTCAATTTAAGATTAAAAATATTTTAATTAGATGAGATTTAAGGCGCGTTCAAATTTCTGATTACATTTTGATGAATGCTATTATAAGCAACGAAGTGTATTATTTAAATAAACTTTATAAGCATTGAAATTCAAAAATATTTTTAGCAATGTTTCGACGAAAAGCATTTTTGCATTGGTATACCGGTGAAGGTATGGATGAAATGGAATTTACAGAAGCAGAAAGTAATATGAATGATTTAATTTCCGAATATCAACAATATCAGGTAACTTTTGAAATTGATGATTTTTGAACTAATGATAAAACTGATTAAGATTAAGATAATGAATAATGAATTGAATCATTCCTTTTCATTTTAATATATAGAATAACTATAAAACAAGTAATAAAATTTAGCTGCAGAAATTTATAATTATTCTGGACTATACAACATCTATCTATCGTTTTGTAAAAATTATTATGAAAGATTATTTATTCTTAATAATCGTATTCTTAATAATTTATTCGTAATAATCGTATTAGCAGATTAGTGTTATCTGATGATAAAATTATCATAGAACATTTGGCAAAGTCTTTTTCTTTTTAAATGAAATTTTTTTCATCCTATATTTTGCAGGATGCAACAGCAGATGATGAAGCTGAATTTGATGAAGAAAATGAGCCTGATATTGATGAATAAATCTCTAAAATTACTTTTCCCCAATTTTTCCTTTTGGTTTATTAATTTGTTTTGCCAATAAATAAGCCCGTAGTATATTACCTTTCTTATAAACCTTTTCGTTTCTTCCTCAGACTTATTTGAATTAATTTTCGACGATTAGATAACGATATACTTTAATTAATGATTATTATGATAGGTAATATAGAACGAAATGCTTCAAATTATCTTAATTAGAATATCAAAAATTAAAATGAAAAAAAAATTATTGCAAAAAGTTTGCTATAAAATTAAATGAATCATTTGATAAAATTATTTAAATTAAATTATTCGTAACTAATACAATATAACTATATCTCGTGTCATTTATTAAAAGAAAAAATTATTTTAAATTTTCAGTAAATCATTTCCAATTACGATATTTATTCATTTCTGATAAGCAAATATTCATTATGCAAAAAAGAAAAAATAAAATAATAAATATGCACTTTTTCTCGACATTTATCATCGATATGATTTATAAGTTTAAAATTCCCTCTAAATTATCCGTCATAAAATTCAGATAATATAACATTTCCCATTCTACTATTTTATGCATTTTCGAGTATTATATTTTTCCTCTAAACATTTATAATTGATTAATCCGATCATTGATTTCATTAATTATTCAAATTTATATTCCTAATTAAATATTATTCGAGAAAACAAAATATCATAAGATTATTTCTCTAAATGATTAATTTATTGGAAATTTTTCCTTTTTTTTTTCGGATAAATTAAAAATTTGTTATCGAAAAATTTCTTTTTTTTTAAATTTATATTTCCTACAACATTCTTCGTTTATATTATTTTGTATTATCAGTGAATTATCTTCGAGAATATTGATTTAAATCATCATCATTTCAAATTCATCCTTGTTTCCTTCCTATCTTTTTATACTTATATTTAGTGATTATTCATTTTTAAGTTAATTATCAGATTTACTTTGAATTAAAATTCAAATAGTTAAATATAGCAATGATGTTTTTTCATAATAAAAATATGAAAATGATGAATACAATTATAATATTATAATAAAATAAATCATATTAATGAAATGCCAGTAAGCATTTTAGTAATAGATTTTTATGAAGGTCGAGAATAATATGATATTAATGGAAATGAAAAATATCAATTCAGATTTTTTATGAAGGTCGAGAATAATATGATATTAATGGAAATGAAATTAATAATTACATATCCTAATTACATTTGTAAAATAAACATTTATGATTAAATTAATGAATTCCTTCATTTTTATTATTATAAAGGCAATCTTTTTTCATTGCTACAAATAATTTAAATAAATATTTTATCAATTAACGAACAAATAATTAAAATAAAGGTTTTATTGATTAGCAAAGAATTTAACAAATGATAAATGTTATAGAGAAATTATTGAATATAAATATATATATGTACTAGAAGTAGAATTAATTTTAGGAATCGAATAAATCGGATTTTTAATAAGCGATCATGTCGAGAAATTCTCGATAGTCGAAGCATGCTTTCAAATTCATTTGAATTGAACAAATTGATCGTTGAATTGTCGAGAAGAGTTGTGTTTTTAGAATTTTAAAAAATGACGAAATAAAGCTTTTGCCATAGGACGAATTATTTTATAACATTTCCAATCTTATATATATGTTTAGAAATCGAAGATAAAAATGAGAATAATTTATTTAATTAGATACCGTAATTGTCATAGCTTTATCTATATTTCACTATTAAATATAGAAACATGATAATCAAATAAAAACATGATAATTCAATATCATAATATTTATCTTATATTTATGATAAGTGATAATATTTTTTATCATAACAATGCTTTAATTATATTTGTTGATATGATCGGATAAAAATGTAAATATTTTATCAAACTATCAAAATAATCAAAGAAAAATGAAAAAAAAAACAATAGATAGATATTATCATTTTTCAAAACTTCTTGGTTATAAAATTGTCATCGACTTTGTGTTATTTTTGCAACAATATCCACATTTACCATATCAATTGTATATGGCCAAGTATTGACAACTAGGCTTCTTTGAAATTTAGTATTCATCGTTTTTTCTCTCCTCTCTCTCTCTCTCTCTCTCTCTCTTTCCTCTCTCTATGAGTTTGTTAATATGGATTAATATTGTCTGGCCATTTTTTTTTGTTCATACTATACAAATAATATAGATATTTCTCTTTTTTTTCTTTTTGAAACAGCAAAACGAGAGATAAAGAGAGAGAAAATATTTGGTGAAAAAATTGTAATATGCTTTAGCTTGTAAGTATTTTTATGCAATATATCGAATATAGATATCTAGGCTCTTGGCTCTTTTACTAGCTTATTATACACATCTCTTTTTTTTTTTTAAAACATTCTATCAGACAAAATGTCCTATCTTTGCTATAACAACAGTAGGCCTATTAGAATTATTCCTTTTCCGATGCTCATTTCTATCATTTTCCATTTTCTGCTCTTCACTTTTTCCAATTTTAGTCCTATCTTTTACTTTTATTTTCTAGGCTAAAAGAGAAGTTATTTATTTTTTACTTTTCAACCATTTTAGTTATTATCAATCATATTATGATAATATTGATAAGCAAATTGATAGTTAAATTACAGAAAATGCGTGAAATTGTTCATATTCAAGCTGGCCAATGTGGCAATCAAATTGGTTCGAAGGTTTTAGTCTTCTTGGCCTTTTTTTTTTCAATTTAATATAATTTAATTAAGTAATTTATTTATGAAAATAGAGAAATGAATGCACAAAAATGATTATTGTAAAATTCATTAATATATTCGCGGAGTTATAGTTTTGGGAAGTAATCTCGGATGAGCATGGAATTGATCCACTTGGACAATATCATGGTGATAGTGATTTACAACTGGAACGTATCAATGTTTATTACAATGAGGTACAAAAGCAACGTTATGTACCAAGGTAAATTTTAATTTTAATTGTTTAGTAGTAAAATATACAAAAATATTAATTAATTATTAATTATCTTATTTTTGAATTTTTTCTTTAAAAGATGATAAAAAAATAAGTGGATTAACTATATCATTGATAAGATTGTAAGAGAATATTTGATTAAATCTAAAAAAAAAAAAAAACTGCTCTAAAATGATGGGAATATTTGGCTGGAGAGTTCTAGAAAAAAAAAAAAATCTTCTTCTTTCTATAATTTCAAATTAATTCAAATTTTAGAGCAATTTTGGTAGATTTGGAACCGGGAACAATGGATAGTGTACGAGCTGGTTGTTTTGGACAACTTTTTCGACCCGATAATTATGTTTTTGGTAAAGTTTTTTTTTATTTCTTTTTTTTCAATTATAAAATTTTGTAATAAAAAAATAATAAAATTTTTTAAAGCATAATGATAATCGATTTCTAGAAAATTCCTCAACACTTGATAAAGTAATCTTATCAATTTGTTGATTCATTTTTCTTTATTTTTAAATTTCTGTAAAATGATTGTTGTTTATAAAAAGAAATATTTGTAGGTCAAAGTGGAGCTGGTAATAACTGGGCAAAAGGTCATTATACTGAAGGTGCTGAATTAGTTGATAGTGTATTAGATGTGATTCGTAAGGAAGCTGAAGCATGTGATTGTTTACAAGTAATAATTAGAGTATTCATAATTTTCATTACTTCAAGAAAAAAAATGAAATATTTATCGAAGAATTATTAGTTCAAAAAAAAAGAAAAGTGAGAAATTAAATGGACAATTTCAATAAATAATAATTAATTATCAAATTTTACTCCAATCATTAAAAAATACGTAGAATTTTGAAAATATTCAAGTACCGTATGCTGCGCATACAGTATGCTGGCGCATTGTCTCATTTTACAGTAGTTAAAAATACAATCTCAATAAATAGAGGCGCAAATTATTACTTTTATGTAATTGATTATCAAACTTAATTTTGAACATTAAAAATATGTAAAGTTTTGAAAATATCCAACTACAGTATGCTACATATACAGTATACTAATGCATTGTTTTATTTAGAGTAGATGAATTAAAGGTACTACTGAATTTCAATGAATAGAAAATTAAAAATACTGAATTTCAATAAATAGAAGCTCAAATTACTACATTTGGTGATTAATTATCCTGTCCAATTTTACTTAAATATTGAAAATATTCAACTACTAATTGTTATGTATACGGTATACTAACTAATGCATTGCTTCATTTAGGGTTTTCAATTTACTCATTCATTGGGAGGTGGTACCGGTTCTGGTATGGGTACATTATTGATATCAAAAATTCGTGAAGAATATCCGGATCGCATTATGACTACCTTTTCGGTGGTTCCGTCACCGAAGGTACATTAATCCATTGATAATTAATTTTTATTAATATTCATTCATTCGTCCATTCATATTGGAATTATATTTCAAAATCGTATATTTCAATTATAATTTTATGATAATATTAGAAAAACAATTTGTATCGAAAAAAATCAAAATTCATAAGAATTGTTTATTATATCATCTTATTTCAAATGTTTTTTTTTGCTTACAATTGAATTTATTAGGGAGAAATGATTGTATGATTAAATTTAACAAGTAAACAATTTTTATAAAGAGTAGATTTTTAATTAGTAAAATGAACTAAGTTAATTAAAATTATCAGAAGTCATTAAATTTGTATTAAATGAAATGATATTATTGATCCGATCAAATTTAAAAGGAATGAAGCATAAGTTGATAAATAGTTTTGAAACATTATGACTAATTATTTGAATATATTAAAATAAATATTACGAAGTTTTTTTCATTTGTTTTTTATTTTGATAATCAATTGCAGGTATCAGATACAGTAGTTGAACCATATAATGCCACATTATCGGTACATCAATTAGTTGAAAATACCGACGAAACGTTTTGTATCGATAATGAAGCATTGTACGATATCTGTTTCAGGTACCATTTTATCAGATAATTTAACATAATTCAACAATAATTTAAATATGCATATAAATTGCTTATTAATTAATAGCAATGAATCTTACTTAAAATTATTACATACAGTAAATTTTTCCGTGAATCGTCATCTGAATCTTACTCAGAATTATCTCATACAGTAACATTTTCCGTGAATTGCCATCTTTCACGTATTTTAACTAAAGTATTTCTAATTCTCACTTATTCCAAATATCTTCATATATGGCTACAAAAAAAACAATATATTATCCTGATTTATTTTAAAAAAATCGCAGGACGTTGAAGCTGTCAACACCAACATATGGCGATTTGAATCATTTGGTTAGTGCAACAATGAGCGGTGTCACAACATGTCTTAGATTTCCCGGACAAGTTTGTTTCTTTCAACCTTTTTCCTTTTTTTATTTTTATTAGTTTATATTATGCAACAAATCATTTCAGGTACAATGTTATCAGGTACAATGTTACTTTTGATAAATATTTGAAAATAATTTTACTTACAGTTATTGTTTATCTTTTTCCTTCAACTATTTTATAAAATAAACAATTTTAATTTTATTAAAATCGAAATACTTTTTTGTATTTAAAATTATTAATTAGGTCCGTATATTTATATTTGAAATTATTGATTAATTTGTTTAATAATGACAACAAACAAATAAATAAATAATAATATTAATTTAAAGGAAGTAAATATTTCATCAGGTATTTTGAATCTAAAAAACTTGCCAATATTTATCATTAATTATCAATTATTAAACTTATTGATTAGCGATTTTATCTAATCATGCTCAATTTTGCAATCAAATAATCCTATCTGATAAGATGTAATTTTTAATTTCACTAAAAACGAAATCAGCTAACAAAAATAAAACAAAAATATGTTTATAAAAAAATTATCACATCTGATAATATTTAAGCTAAATGCTGATCTGCGTAAATTAGCCGTTAATATGGTACCATTCCCGCGACTACACTTTTTCATGCCCGGTTTTGCGCCACTTACTTCTCGAAGTTTGTTTCTTTTTCTATCTTTTTTATTCATAAATCTTATCAGATCAATAATTCTGGCTGATAAATGATATTAATTAAGGCCAATTTATGAGCAATACTTCTTCAACGATTGCATAAAATTGATAAAAAATAAATTATTCAAATTCAACAGGTAATCAACAATATCGTGCTGTTACGGTAGCTGAATTAACTCAACAATTATTTGATGCAAAAATATGATGGCCGCATGTGATCCACGACATGGACGATATCTTACTGCAGCTGCAATCTTCCGTGGTAGAATGTCAATGAAGGTTCTTTTAACCTTTCTACTTTTTATTTTAAATTTTCAAATTTAAAATTTATGATAGAAAAAAGGATAAAAGAGAAACATCAATATATTGGCTATTAAAAAAGATTTGTGATAATGAATTAAAATTAATCGATAACCATAAAATTACGATTTTCATAAGTTAACTTCTGGATTATCTCAAATAAATCATTTAAAATTTTGATAATTCATTTCCAATTTATAATTTATATTATAAATATTAGTGTTAATAATTCAATATTGGCACTTTTTTGCGCATTTCCATCAATTTATTTAATTTATTTAACTATGAATTATTACTTTAAATTAAGCGTTAATTATTATAAAATTAAAATTAAATTTATGTAAAATATCGCTATCTTTACGTATTATCCTACTAAAAGCAACTATTTCTGAATAACAGAGTTCAAAGTTCAATCTTAAATTATAACTTATTATATCAGATTAAAGCTTTGACTAATTTGTCCTCAATAAAGGGCACATAAGATAATTGATAAATATGCATAATACATATCTTTCTAATCATTATAAAATATATTATTAACAGCTATGAATATAATTTGTATTTTTTTTTTTCGTTTTTAGGATGTTGATGAACAAATGTTAAATGTACAAAATAAGAATTCCGCATATTTTGTTGATTGGATTCGAATAATGTTAAAACAGCTGTATGTGATATACCACCACGTGGATTAAAAATGGCAGCAACATTTATTGGTAATTCGACCGCAATTCAAGAATTATTCAAACGTGTCTCTGAACAATTTACAGGTAAATTTCATTTTTATTTATTACAAAATAATATATATTTAAGAAGTAATTTATTCAAATATAATTTGATCAAATTTTAATTTAATATTAATAGTTGTATGCATAAAAATGTTTCATATAAACAAAAGCATATAAACAAAAGCAAATTTTGATAAATAAAAAAACAATTAAGAAAAATATGATTATTTTAAATTATGATTTTACTGATAATGGCTTATCATAAAATCAATATTTTCTTTTCATTTGTTTCAATTTAAGATTAAAAATATTTTAATTAGATGGGATTTAAGGCGCGTTCAAATTTCTGATTACATTTTGATGAATGCTATTATAGGCAACGAAGTGTATTATTTAAATAAACTTTATAAGCATTGAAATTCAAAAATATTTTTAGCAATGTTTCGACGAAAAGCATTTTTGCATTGGTATACCGGTGAAGGTATGGATGAAATGGAATTTACAGAAGCAGAAAGTAATATGAATGATTTAGTTTCCGAATATCAACAATATCAGGTTTTTATATTTTAAAAATTGAATATCTACAAAAAAAAGACGAAACATTTTGCAATAAATTTTACATAAAATAAAATAGCATTATGGAAATATTAAAATTTGAATTCTAAATAGATGAAATCATCTAATCGCTTATCATTTATGCTTTTATATTCAAATTTTATCATTAACAGTGTTTCTAGGATGCAAGTGCTGATGAAGAATTAGAAGGAACGATTGAACAAGCAGAAACGGAATAAAAATTATCATTACGTTGCAATTCTTTTATGCTTTTATCAATGCTCTATCGTTAAATTGATAAATTCTTCTTTTTTCAAAAAATTTCCATTTATCAAACTGATAAGCTTTTTATTTGCTTTAATATTTGAAAAATATTTGTGCAAATATTGAATGTGAAGTGAATTTCTTTTTTTTTTTTGCTTTTAAATCTAATTAATACGAATTTAATAAAGTCTCGAAAATAATCTATCTTTATTAATTTCTCTTTATTACAAGAGTTAAAAGAAAAATTGTTAATTCAAAATTTACATATATATATATATACAAATTTATATTGAATATTTCCTATTTGAAAAAAATCTCTTCCTTTCTCTCTTCCTCCTACTTCTTCACTGCCGTTTATTCGTTGTCGAGAATTTGTCTACTAATTATGGGGCTAATTTTTTTTTTTCGCTTTCAGCAATTGGCTTTTTATACAATCGTAATTTTAGACTCCTTTGAAAGTAATTTTGCTTTTTGACTTCAGCAAATAATAAAGAATGGTGAAAGAATTAAGATATTAAAGTGCTGTAACTTTTTTCACGAAGAGAACTTGACCTATTTTATCTTGGAAGAATGAAGTAGCCTTATGCGAGAATTAATTATTATACAGTACTCATTTAGTTTTTTTTTTTCTAACTCTTAGCCTAATTTAGCTTCTATTGCTCATTTTGCATTTGATGAAATATGATTATTAAAATGCTTATTGCTATATGTATGCAGTCTCTTTTGTGAAAAAATTTTTTATATTTAATCGTCGTAATGTAAGCTAATTTATAAATAAATTATTTGTCGCTATTCTTATTTATATAAATTTTTGTTTATATTTAGAAATCTATAACAGATTACATCTCCGGAATTAATACAGAATATTTGAGACAGTTTACGAATTCGCTTTCGCATATCCATTTGAAGTTTGTTTAAACTTCAAACATTTTCATAGATTAAGGAATTGGAAAAGTAGAATCAATGGAAATTAAAGGGAATAATTTAAGCATTGATACATATAAGAAGTTCAATATTCTCCTAATGTTTATTTATTAAGCAAAATAAAATCCAAAAAGTTTCCAAATAATTTGCAAAAAGCCCATGGTTTAGATCAAAATTGTTTTGCAGTTTTGAATGGATAACTTGAAAGCTTGTGGTTACGAGTGCAGCTGGAAAATAGGTTCATTATGAACTTTAGAAGTATTCAAAATTCTAAACAGGAAAATTCAATTATCCAAAACAACCATGAAACAACAAAATGGAATAATGATGGATAAAATCGCCTTACATCCAGTAAGAGGAAAGAATTGATAAAATCTCAGAAAACAAGGAACAGAAATATCAAAACATGATTTAACAAATTATTGATTCCCGAAAATGCAAAGCTCTGATCTAGGGAATTTACGCGCGTGATAAGGAAAAAAGTTCGGCAGTCCAATAATTAAATTGAATTTGTCTAGAATAAACGCTTTCTTCGGCATGAATTGAAAACAAAATAAATTGATAAAATATTGTTAAAGGCAGTATAAAATCTTAACGAAATTATAATTTGATTTCCTTTTGTAAATTTATGACCACTAAAAAAATAGATGTTCATGCAAAAACTTAAAAATGTATTTGTTTATCAAATTTCATCTTTTCGAAAATCACACATCGAACTTTTTCTAATCTAATTTAGATCTCAAAAAAGATATTTCAATCATTACCGTTGACCGAATTACTTATCTACTCAGTTACCCAGCTACTAAACTTTGCACCGTTCTCAATGAATTATTTTTCATAAATACAACTCATATCATATCCAATTATTTGTTCTCGTGTTTTTCGTTTTCCAGTTTTTCTTGCGTATATTAGAATGATTTAGTAATAAATAAAAAATCTCAAATAGAAAAAAAAATATTAGTAAAATCAAACAGCAGCAAATTCATGAAATAAAAGTAGGCCTGGAGGATAAATATTAAAAGATTTGAATGTTAGAATCAATGAAGTCTTCGAGAATCTGTTGCTTCGCAGTTGATACTTCACCTTTTCGAAGTCTTTTTCCATAAACGGGCCAACCGCGTCGCTTCATTTCTTTAACGTACACATCCCACAAATCGTTGAAATCGATCGCTGAATTGCATTCATTTAGTACCACTCGCAATTGGGCAATACGATGCTGACTTCGAAACCAGTCATAAATTGATCGAATGAAGTGTTCTTTTTCGGTCTTATCAGGATTTTTGCATATATTTCCAAATCAGAGTCCTAGGAAAAATAAGATTTTTCTGATAAAAAAATTCAGACTGTATGAAAAAATCGCGATAATAGAACAAAATAATTTTAACAAAGAAAAGAGGCAATTTCACTGGTTCCCTGTTATTTCCCTGCACAAAAGTTTTTTGAATCAAATATCATCAATATTTACAAGCTATTTATTATATTAATTATCTAACAGAAAAAAGAGCTGTAAGATCACTATTACATATCATTTTCCCACCTTATTTCAGAATAGTATCCCGTCCAGAATTCTGCACAAAATTATTTACCGGAATAAGAAGATCATATTGAGCCTGTGGTAGATTCCAATAACGACTTGGATCAATAGGATAGACGGTCGTTGCATATCGTTTCCACTCATCCGTAAAGTGAACATTACGACCTCCACCAGAACGAGCAATTTTAGGCTTCGGTAAATCAGTTGGCCGAGGCTTAATCTGAATGTGCTTATACATTTTCCACGGTGATATCTCGGTCCCTTCCTTAGAATCAGCATTCGAACTAAAATAAATATAATGCAAAATGTATTATGGATAGCAGCTATTAACTTTTCAATCACACACTCTAGTTTATCAAATCTAATATTTCCACAGAAAGAAACTTTTTAAGAAACATCGTCGCTCGCATTAATAGATTGATACTTCACTATTTCATAAGTAAGAAAAAGAAAAAGAGGTACGGATTCCAACCTTTATCACCAATTTGAGTATCTGCTTAACTCTTCAATCTTGGACAAAAAAGTCACAATGAGATTCAACATTTTTCTAATGAGAAATTAAATTTTATATGGACAATACTTGAAAAACTTTATTAATTAAACAAGTAACACGAAGTTCATATTATTAGTAACTTACTTTTCTGAATCAGTGCCATCATCCGACTCCTTTTTCAAGAATTTAGCTTTCTTTTCTCGAGGTTTTGGTGTGTCAGCAACGGATTTTTGGTTCATGAAACGAAATATTTTGTTTCAACATATTAGCATAATCACCCTCACGTTTGTTAGCGGCCGCACGTCTTTTACGAGGTTTATTGTTAAGTTCATTAGCATCGATGGTAGAATCCTTTGCGCCAACTGCTTCATCTCGTCTGCATCAAACATTACAATATTCATATATCAACCAGCATTATTTGGTACTGATTGTCATTCACTGAATGCAACTTCCTATGACTTCAAATTTAAGAAGAAACTCGTAGAATATTTCAGAAGAATTTCATTCCTCATTTCATAAGACACTTTTTCAGAAAATCTTACGAATAGAAATATAGAATTTTCAGTTAACTTTAATAACGAAGACCAACTTTTCCTCATCATCTGTCTCATCAAATGTACCATTAATATTCCGTTCCAATTCCCGCATTAGCGGATTCGCCATTTTGTTCCATATAGAATACTTTTCTCCGCCATAATTCCTTCTGCATGCAGTTTATTGATTTTCTCAGATATTTCAGCTATTCTACTACTGCAAAATAGAATTGCGAAGAAAATAATATTTTTCAATTAAGTGAAAAATTAAAAATTTGATTGCTCAATATCAAAATATTATAATATTCAGTTTCTTACTGTCGAACTGAGACTAAACTTCAAAATAAGTTATGCATGAAATTTATCATATAATATCATTTAAATAATAAGCTTGGGAAAAGAACTATCACTATCCAATTTAAAGAAAATGAAACAACCATAACTACGTAACTTTGTGAACTGCAAAAATTTTACTAAATTGTATTAATAAAAATTAAGAATTATACCTACCATTTAAGTATTTTACACACATATATAACAATGCAGTAGTTGATTACACCTTTCGAAAGCAATGAGCTTTTGAAAAGGAAAATAACCAAATTAACACCTTAATCCAGTAACTTGTTTTCGCAGATTAAAATGTTCATCAATTAAACTACGATAACGATCTTGTGCTCTTCTTTCAAATTCGACGACTTCCATAGATAATGTCTGTACTTCTTTCGTTAACTTTTCAAGTAGACTGAATACTAATTTTGGCTGAAAAATGTATTACACAATAACAACAATGTATATATATATCCGAAAACAGGCTTTAAATATCATTAAAAAATTTTTTCTAAAGAGAAAATGACTGAATTGAATTTTTTTTAAAGTTCTTTTTAAAATATCATACCGCACAAATCCTTATGCTCTTTTAGTATTCAGTTTAATTCCAAAAAAAAAAAGAGAAAAAAATAGGAAATAACCTTTTGATTTGATGTACTTGGTTGCTCCTCTTGTCCACTACTTGATTTTTACAATGATGACGTACGTATGATCGTTTATTACCTCAAATGATTGCATAATTTGAATATTACATACTATTATATATAATTTTCTATATTTCGTAAAATTTAATTTGAAAATTTCTCGAATTATTTCTATTAAACATTTCTCGAATTATTTTTAAAATTCGAGCATATTTATCATTTTGTGTCAATAACAAATACAAATTGAAAGAAATAATAATCCACCTAAATATCTAGGCCAATTTCGTAAAAAGTAATTAGGTTAAAAGAATGGATAAATCTTTTCCTTTAAGAATTACAAATCTTTTCCTTTAAGAATTAAAACTTTGTAATACACAAATACTAACTTTAACAGCGACCGAATGCAATCTATGAATATGTTTAAATGAAATGAAATAAAATAAACAACTAATAAAAATATTTGGAAATTCAAAAAAAAAAAATATACGATAAAATTCGCCTTTATTGCGAAAAAGGAAAATGAGAATTGCGAAACTTGTCAATTACCTTTTATGCTAATTTCATCGCTACTTACTGCGTTCTTTAATATCTTGTTTTTACTACCTGGCAATCTTCCCATATCAAAAAAATCACGTAGGCACAATTCTGTAATGAAATTTGCATATTTGAAATATATAATTGTTTGTATGAGTTTGTTGAAAGTGTCATTAATTGATGATAGCACTACTATTAAGGATGACAGGAAAATTTAAAAAGCATTGAATTGATTTAATAATATCTAATCATATCGGAATATCCCATAGCTTGTCCATGAATCCAATCAATAACAATCGATAACACCCTATTACATTCGATGATTTTAATTTATACGCAGCAAACTAACTAATCTTATTTGCAATTTCGACGATGAGTATCAGGTAATTTATTATGCTACAATTTATAATTATTAATTTTCGCGGATGACGATATGCTAGTGATCGCAAACAGAGATCCGGAATATATAGCAAAATCTTTTTTTCCTTTGAATATAACAGCGTATATGACAAAAACTGTATGAATCGCAAAATTTTATTCATGATTTGATAACAGCAATATAACCAGCGTAAATCAGATATTTTGATATGACAAAAATGAGAACAAAAAAATTTTTTTCAAAACAATAAGATTTATTTTAAATTTTTCGTTTGAAAAAAGAAAAATGATTTCGTTTTTTCCCAAAAGCTATGCAAGAAAAATCCCAAAAAAAAAGTATGATTATCAGGCAATTTTCAATTTTTCCAATTCTTCAATGATCTCATTTTCCTTATCAATTTTTGCCATTTGATTTGCTTCCAAAGTTTGACCACTCTCTTTCCGCTTTTTCAGCTTCTCAATATCATCAATTTTCTTTTGTAATGCACGTATCTGAAAGAGAATGGTTTTGCTAGAAATCGTACATGTAAAGGAGATGCTAATCACTTGTAAATCTAATGGGAATATATTTAACCATCTGTAAATGATTTAAGAGCAACCAAGTTTTATATGCATTCCATTTCATTAATTAAATTTTAAATGATTATCAAAAGTATTGATTATAATTGCGTATTTAATTAGAGAATGGGTCAAAAGGATTAAAGGAGAAATATCACTTCCTACTTTTTTCTCCTTTTCAGATAATGGAGCTTTTGCACTTGGAACTGATGTTGCTGTTTTCTTTGCCGATCCTAAAAATATAATTTTAAAGATTGATTGAACTGTACAACATTTCTACAAAACTCATGCATTCACAGCATTTATTTCTAAATGGAATGTAGGGGAAAGAAAAAGTTCACAAATCTAATCCACCTTTACGCAAATGCGGAGGTACATAAGTTCCATTTTTGCTGATTGCACCAGCTGGCAAATTACTAGCCGGATGTTCATTTCCTGAGTTCTTCAGTGACATCATTAAACCAGCCTTTGCTTTGTCTTCAACTGTTAGAATTGGAATCGAAAAGGAATGATAAATATTTCCAGCAACAGGTCGCCATTGTACCTGTAAATAAGAGTGGCAGTGTAAAAGTTATATAGCAAGGCTATACAATGGAATAAGAGATTGCATTCCGTAATACCTAATAAAGGTTTAAGAATGCAACTGACCTTCGTACTAGCTTTATTCATTAACGGTGGTACTAGCAATTACGCATAACATTCACTAAAACAATCCATTTGATCAGATGGAGCCACTACAGAAAGCTTACGTAATCAGCCGTAAACCACCAGCATGTTTTGCTATTAATAGATGATAGAAATTATACTTACGAAACAATAGAAAATTGATTGATAATACCTGCCACAATTCGGAAGAAGAATCATAATGATGTTCATAAAGCAAACGGCCACTATAATGCCATATCCTAAAGCAATTATCTATTCGAAGTCTTGGGGCCGTAGTAGCAGTCATCAAATGTTGCCCATCTGGTGCCCATTCTAGCAATGTCGTGTTTGGTGCTTCGATCTAAATAATGCTATGATAAAAATTAAGTTAATAAAAAAGTATGAAATGCATTTTCTTAATTAAAAGTCTATCAAACTGAAACTAAGTCAGCAAAACACACCGTAACGATTTCACGCCGAGCTTCGACATCCCAAAATTGCATACGGCCACTTGCAATGTTTCCAAAACCGCAAAGTATTAAGATATTTCCAAATCGATTATAATACATATCATTTCGTGGGCCCTCTCCAAAGTCAAAAATGGGATCGCATTTTAAATTGTATAAAGTAACCTGAAATTATAATATAAATTATGTAAAAGATACTTCTTGAAATTCACTTCACACTGATAGCATCTATAAGTCTCATAAATTATAAGAATCAATTTATATTAATGCCTTTATCGCAAGCATCATGCATAACAAACTACATGGTCACTTTCGCAACAGTAACAATCAAAAATAGTTTGAAATAAATGCGTTAAAAAATTTTTAAAAAGTAAAGATACCCGAGCAGGCATATATCCATAACAGACTGCGAATTGTTTTCCACTCGGACTCCATTTCGCACAATAAACAGGTCCATTCTTTTCGAGCGGCACAGTGCAACTATCACCATTTACTGCTACAAGATATAAATTTTGTTCACCATAGTAACTCTTGTTTGACATATCGACATCTACTATAGCCATTACAATCATTGCACTTCCTGAAAAGTATTCACAGCACTATCAAAAACACAATAAAATCGTCTGGTATGGTATTCACAATGCATTCTTCTCAATAAAACTTAAAAATAAGAAACGCCGGAAATAAAAGAAAAACAAAAAGGAACAAAAACGCCAGATCAAGACTAGACAATCCAAATTACAGATAGCCAAATCGAGAATTAGACCTTCAGGGAAATAGAAAATTTTTCGTAAAATCCGAGCAAAATTATAAACCTAAGTTGCATTGATTGACCGGATATTCTTGCCAATTTTAGCAAAATTGATCAATGAAAATTTATAACAAACCTTTGCAACTCCACAACAAATTAACTTTGTCGCATTTAAAGAGAGTTTTGCTAGCCACAGTAGTAAATTTGTGATCTAGTCTGAAATATTTAATCAACTGGAAGAAATGTAAGTGAATTATAAAAATGACTTTATAGAAACATAAGCCAGTGAGAATAAAGAGAAAAAAATCGCTAGTTTTTATATCGAACGTTAAGTTTTCTTTTGCATGCAAATTGTTCTTGTAGAAACAGCTTATTAATTATTAATGAAACTATACCTTTTCAGCTGTACTAATGCAGGTTGTCCGCCAGATGCAGGAATATATACTGCAAGATGATGTGGCTCCATTCCAGAGCTTAATGAGCAACTTTCAACATTTCGTACCACTAATTTTGATTCATATTTCTCTGCAGTGGTTCTGTGTTAGGATATTATAGTTGTTACACAAAAATAAAACCACATTACAAAATTAGATAAATAATAACTTTACCAATCACAGTTTCTTTGTAACAAAAATACAAAAATAAAAAGATCCATCTTGATAGCCTTATCCACACAACAATAATTTACCGTATGAATTATATTTGTGAATTAAAATTTCGGATCCAACTAAACGTACTGAATAAACTTCATCATCAGTCCACTGAATTTTCCATGAATTCTAAAATTAAATATTATTTTATCCTATTGCAATATTATTTTTCGTGATCCTTCACATCACAATAGCATTTCATGGAAATAACAGGTATAAATGTCATTTAGGAACGACAAGAAAAAGTTGAAAAATTATGAAAAGACAGAATTGCAAAGATATATATTTTAGCTAAATGATAAAAATGAACAAACCTGTTTTTGAGCAATTAGAGTTGTAAGATGCTTCCCATCAGGAAGAGACCATAACCTGAGATTTGGTGCTGGTTGTCGGTGTTCGATATTTTCAGCCTAAAATAATAATGATTATTAATCAATATTTGGTGGTAAAAAGCGGTAATGCATGTAATATTTTGTGATATACTCAAATACATCTGCAATTAATTTACTAATCTATAAGCACTTTTTTCTTTTGAAAAATAATAATTGGTCTTTTCACTTATTTATTAGCCTTTCATTTTAACTTTTATAAATAAGTCAGTAAATGAAACATTAAGCAAATTAACTATCAATTAATATTTCTAAATAGAAGAGATATAAATAAATGATAAATATGTATACCGATTATAAAAAGAATTTTATGATAGTTATAAATAGATGAAATCATTTTAATTCATCATTTAATAAAAAATCCTACTACGACTTCTTTACCCATTTTTCAGTAACATCAAGAACCAAATGGTCTTAGGAATTATTCACGTTTGGTAGCAAATGATAAACCTGTTGGCTCACCGTCACGCACAACGACAAAGGTCGTGGGCGAGCTCACATAAAAGCCTTTTCATTTCGCACACGTTTCCCAAGTACTAAGGAAATGGCATGGTCCCCATACTAGAATTCATGTGCATCACAATGGATTTGAACCCTCCAGCCCTTCCTTTTCACATATTAGGATCCCTCCATCACACCATACAAACTTCTATATCATATATTTACATATATATATCATATATTTACATATATATATAATAGACTAAGAAATTTCTCTACCGTTACGTCTGCCACTGAGAAAAAAATTATTAATTAAAAATACTAACATTATTAATTATAACAAATAAGAAGGAAATATCTGTTAAGGATTGCTAAAAATGATGAAAATGGATGAATGAATAACAAATGATAGAAGAATAGTTTAAATGTGTCTGATTAATAAGATAATTAGTAGCAGTTACTAATTATATCTAGTACTGCAAAACCAATCATGTTTAATCATAGCCATACTATCACTGACAAATATCTGAATTAAGTTATTAATCGATGGCATGATCGATAATATCGAATTTTTCGTTCTTCTTTATTAATTCTAGATTGAATATAAATTAATTTACCCTGAAAATTATCGAAATTCATGCAGATATAAATTTTTACTTATCGACAAGTTATAAACACATTTTAACATTTCGCCTTAATCAGCATTAAATTGGCTTACTTTTAGGTATCTAAATGGAAAAATTATATATCCAAACTTCTAATGAAAAAATTGGACAAACCGTTTTTGCAATATAAGAAACATAGGGCTCATATGTTGCTAGTAGACGATCTCTTGGAGAAAAAACAATTTGCTGAGTACGCGGTAAGTCAACATTAAATATCTCTCTCCCAGTAGAACTTTCCACCAAGACTGTCCTGAAATATTTACAGCGAAATTTTTAGCTTGCACGGCTATCGAATTCTTTTGAAATCATTTGGCTTCTGACATTATTTCGTTCCTTAGCATTAAAGATACTTATACTAAAATGCATAAACAGTTAGTACCATAAATTTCCTATGAAAATCTGATGCTTGATTTTGTTCGGTTGTAATTACGCCTTCAAGATGAAATGTGCCATACTACGGAGCTCTACAATTTTGATAAGCTTATAAAAAAGTGAATATTTACCTGACAGTATCGCAGTAACAAAAATATTGTCCAGTATTGCTGAATTGAAATACTCTACAAGGATGCAACTTGGGATCTCTGAAAAAAAAGCTTAGTACTGACGTATAAAATATTTCACATTAACGTGTAACGTAAATTTACATAAAATATTTCACATTATTTAGATATATATATTTATATCATTTAAGAAATAGAAATAAAAAATCTTACTCAGATTTATCATATATCTTTGAAGGTGAACTAATACCCCTGATGATACCGAATCCATTAGAACCACGAACTGCAAATTAATATTTCAAAAGACCTTTTTTTGCTATCGTACATATTATAATAAAACTTTTTATAAGCATTGCGATATTTGTTATAACATTTGCAATTCTATCGTTTTACAATCAAAAACTATAAAAAATATTCATTGTAAAAGAAATTCCAAATAAAAATATTTTTACCATATATTTCAAAAATATTTGATTTGTAATCAAAAAATATATATAATTACGTAATGCACAATAGAATATTCGTATGATTTTATTCTCTATATATGTAATAAAGCCTGAGAAACTAACCAGCATAGTGCAAATTCTCGCCCATCATTACAATGTCTACGATTGTCTCCTTCTTCTATTTTCTATTAGGTTATTTACCTGTAAATAATCATTTTTCTTTTTTCAATTAACACTGACTATGTCGAAATACGGAAACAGTAATATTTTCCTTCCTGTAAAAATATTAAAAAGTCAACGCATGCTTATCGCTAATCATTACAGAATTTTATATTAAGTATTGAAACACAATATTCACTACCGCACGTCAGTATCTCCTCTCTTCAGAAATTACATATTACACTACTATATAAAACTATTACACATCCGTTGCTAACATAACTAAGCAAGAAAGATGATGATGTCGCAAGACTCCATCTTTTTGTTAAAACAGTCAAAAAAACATATTTTGCAAAGAGAAAAGCATTTATTTCCAAACTTCTTCAAAATGCTTGGCATATTTTTTTCTTGAAAAATAGATGCTGAATAGCTATGAAACCTCGGAAAACAATCATAGAAAAATAGGAATGTCGAATATTTTATTTCATCTATTTAATGGCATAATAAAATGTACTGAGATACAAGTTACAGCGAAGCAGTAAAGGATTTATCAAAAAAATCAGATCGCAATAATGGAATGATATTAATAGTATTATAGTTAGGGAAGAAAGAGAGTAGAAAGAATAGGACTGTAATGAAATATATTTACAAATATAATAAATATTCACCAAAATTTGAAAATACGACGATTAGGAGAAAGGAATACAAATATAAATGAGGTTAAATTAAAATCTTTTTCCATAATTTGTAAGAGAAGAAATCTATTCAAACAAAATCTCACCATAAAATTAAATATTGCTTCTATCTGCAAAAATAATTTCAAGCCAGTTAGTTATAGAATCACTATAAAATGAGCAAATTGCAGAAGCACTGTGAATAGTAAAGATTTCTAAAATATGGTTTTGCAGAATAAACCATACCAAAAATTCATTTCCATTTTCATAAATGACCAGCTTCGCACACCTGAAAACTTGATGACAGTTGTTATATGAACTTAACTATAAATTATTCAACATATGTTTGTTACTAATATAATACTCCGAAACGAAAAAAAAAATTATTTGCGAAATAAAAGCGAACCAATAGCCATATTTCGACAAAATCGAAATCTTATTTTTATTAAAGTGATATAAAGCATTATTTATCTCACGAATATTTTGTGTGACAGAATTATAAAATGAATTGTTAGAACGGTGAAATATACCAATTTACATTAACATGACTTATTCTTTCGTAAATTAAATTAAATCAAAAACAATTCTTATATAAATTCAAACAAACCCTTCTGATTATTTTTCTTTTTGGTTTTGGTCTTCTCGGATATACACTATTTGTTCGATTCGTCACTGGTTGATTAAATCCTTTGTTTGACAACTAAAAAAGTCTCAGAAAAAGGAAACATGTAACTTATATATATGGAAAGCAAAACTTCAAAAGTTAACTGTTCAATTTGTTTCCAATTATAATAGATAGATTAAGAAGATAACAAGCAATAAGTTTCATATAAAAATTGTAAAGTTATGATAAAAGAATTATTTTACATAAGTATCGGGATACTGTAAAAAGTTATTTCCCTAAAAAGTTTATGCGTTAGATAAAGAAACATAAGCTAGAACATAACTGAATACTAAAATTTTTTCCTTCAAGCGAATTACTGTTCAGCTCTTGGCGTTCTAAAAGATTCAAATTTCTGTAATATTTTAATCAATAAATATGCTGATTAGTACCTGAAATTTCAGTCGTTTTTCAACAGGCATTTCCTTATCATTCGTATTTGACTGTGATCTTAGCTCTGACAGTAACAGTGGTGCCTCATTTTGATCAATACCAGATGTTGATTCAGTGGGTGTTGTCTCTGCTTCTTGAAAGTAATTGAAGTGAGATTAAATTCGCTTTACTTTATCGGCATTACCGAAAGAAATATAAGCATTTTATGAGGCTATTTACTTAACAATTGAACGCTTATATAAATTAACAAGCACAAGCTCATTCAGAAGATATATGAGTTTTTCCAATATAAAAATATTTATCATCAAAGATTTAAAAGTAACATTAAAGACTGATGGAAATATCGCTTTTTTTTATTAATTGTGATATTTCCATAAAACGAACATTAAATAGTAAGAAGGAAATAGATTTTTATTTTTTCGCTCAAAATATGTATTTTGTGCATGCAGAATTTATATCCAATCAGATACCAGGGGATTAACAGGATTATTATTGTATAGAATAATTAAGGTACATCTGGTGATTTAAAGTAGTAAATCAATAAATTGATGGGAACTGTAATATGGTATTTCCATTCGTCAAAAACTTATAAAACTAAAGCAATAAAATACCAGTTGCAACATTTTCTCCTTCCTTCAGTGACTGTCTGGTAGATGACGAAGAGCAGTTCGATAGCATTAATGAGCTTTGCATTTCACTGATAGTTGGATCATTTGCATCAATTTGATTGATATTAGCAATTTTTTCATTGAAGTCAGTAATTTTTTCCGAAAGAATTTCTAAATTACAACAATATTAAATTAAATAAAGAAGAGCAGCAATAAAGTAATTCATACAATAAAAATGAAATCTAATAAATCATTAAGAAGTCAAAGTAAAGGGCAATTATGACTTAGAGATAATGACAGAAGAACACTATTGCTTAGAGCTCCCCATTTTCCAATGATCCGATATATTTAAAAGTAAAATAAGCGGCCTTGCCAAAGGATCAAAAATTGGGATGTATGTAAACTTAATTAATCAGAATTCTGTTTGGATTATTCCAAAAAAAAGCAAGAACTTTTTGAAGGTTCGAATGCATTAGTGAATGCTTTATTAAAATTTTTCTCCTGTTCCATCATAAGCCGTCTTTTCAAACGTTCCACTTCATTTAACAATTTTCGAGAACGTCTACATTCTTCTGAATATCGATTCTCAGACTCTCGAAATTTATCAAAATATTCCATGCGTTCTTTCTCTGCTCTGCTCAGTTTTAGAGTTAACATTTTCACCTCTTCTCTATAATAGAGTTAATGGGATTATCAAAATATGAATTTATTGGCATTTATGATTTATGACATTTACGAGAAATTTAATTTTAGAAAGTTAACTGCTTGTGTTATCAGTCACGATCTTGATATATTAGTTTTAATTTAGGATTAATTCCAGCTAAAGCGAAAGCATAAAACATGGTTAGTGAGAGTGAATTTTGTATCCCTGCTAACCTACTTCAATCTGCTATGGAATTTAAACTCAATTAAATTATTTTTTCATGCTTTTTCGTTCTGGATTTTTTAAAATTTAGTTATAAATAGAGAAAGAAAGGATAATAGAAAACTAACTTCAAATTATTGAAAGCATATTCTTTCATATTAACCACTTTAGAAGTATTTGAAACAATCCCTGGCTCAATTTGCATATCTTCCTTACATTTCTCAAGTAATTTGGCATTCAGCGTCGTCAATTCAGTGCGCAAGCGAGAAATTTCCAGTTGCAACGTATCACTGCCTTAAATAAATCATAAAATTAGGACAAAAATGAACAATAAAACCTCACAACACACATATCGGACCAATATCTACTGAAGAAATACAATTTTTATTTGCATTAGAAAACAACAACACGACAAATATTTGATTTTATACTTATGAAAATGTACAACATTACAACTTTTTACGACAATCAAAAACCGCGAAATTCTAGCATGCAAGAAAAACAACCTACTTTTTTCAGGAGTATCAAATAAAAACCCAGGCAGCTCTCCTACCTTAAAGAAATCTTTTATCAAACGATCAATTCATATATTATTAAATAATCGTTTACCAACAACAGTTCCTTCGTCATTACGTAAAGTTAATGCAAGCATCAGTTCGTGTCTCAACTCGTTTAATTCCAGCTCATATACTTCTTTTTGACTGGACAAAAAATCATTTTGGCATTTCAATTTCAGGAGATCTTTTTCCAATTTGACCCTTTCATCAACAAACTAAAAACGAAGCCTAAAATAGCAATAACAACAATAGTACTATGTAACTGGAAAACTCATAAAAATAATAATCCCAATTCCATCTCTAAAAACTTGAAATGAAAATGACATAAAAATCTTTCCTTTTCAGAAATGAAATGGCAAATTTAACTCACTTCAAAAAACATTGAGTTTCCTTTCCTTGCAATCTTTGTTTTACTGCGATATTCATCTAGTTCGGAAGTTAACTCATTACATTGTTTCTTTAATTCCTTTAAATTATTTTTGAAATAAGATGTGTCAAAAGATGTAACGATTGTTTACTACAAATTGTTTAAACAAAATCAAAGTAGGAAAAGCAATTTTAAAATAAAAGAGTGAAATATAAACCTCGACATCATGTCTATAACCATTACATATCATTGAAAGCTCCTCAACGTGATTGCGTTCATTGTCTAAATTTCGATCAGCCATAACTATTTTATCTTGTAGTTGTGAAATTTCATCCAACATCAAATTTCTTTCTAACTCCAACTCTGCCTGAACAAAATCAAAGAAAGTTAACAATTTAATGTAAAAATGAATATTCGATACTTACATTTTTTACGTACTAAAAAAGCATTCGCTCGAACAGAAAACTAACCATTTTCCCATTCAATTTCGCTCGTTCAGAATCCGATAAACTGTCTCGCACTTGACTGACCAATATCTCAGGTTTTTGTGATTCTTTTTCTAATTCCCGTTCTTTCCATATCAATGTCTTTTTCAATTCTTGTATTTCTTGTTCTTGATCAAATAGTATGCTATTTTTCTCATTTATCTAAAGATGACTATTTGAAAAGTTTCTACTTCAGTTTCAATATTTCACATCTTACATAGTTTTTGAAATCAAGAATTTAAAATATTTGTGAAAAATTAAAATAAACATAAAAAAGTTGAAAAAGTTCGAAGTCACAAAACCATATGAAGTGAAATTACAATCAAAAAGGATATGAACATTCATATCTACGAAAAGCAACTAAAGAACATTAATTTGAAAAAATAAATAAAAATACGAGAGTGAGAGAATTAGTAGTAGCGATTTCCTTAATCAAATAAATGGATGGGAATATATTACAAGTAAAATATATCAACACTCAAAATATCGTAGTGTTGAAGTGACCACTACATAAAAAAGTTCGCAATGATTAGAAAAAGAGAAGATAAAACGAAAAGTATTTTCATTCTAAATATACAGTAACCTCTGAACGAAGAGAAGATAATTTTTGTTCGAGTTCGAGCAAATAAGCGCTTTCGTACCATTTATCTCAATGATTTCATTACGAAGTTTTGTCACTTCACTTTCAGTATCAGCCAAATATTCATCACGAGTTTTTAACAGCGCTTGTAACCGAGAAATATCCTGAAATTATAGTTCGGTGATCGACAATTAATTCAATAATTTCCAATGCAATGAATTATTTAGATGACAATAATTTAACCATCTAAACATATGCAATCAGAGTTCTACTGCTTTAAAAGCTGTATAACAATGATGAAAATGATGATATAAATGAAATACAAATGTAAGCAAATAAAATATCTCAAACAGATTTTAGGATATGAAAAAAATTCGAAGCAAACACAAAGATACTCTAGATTGCTGAAGATTTTCTTCACCAAGCGTAGAAAGACGTTGATCCTTATCCTTATCTTTCTCCAATATCTCTTTAGCCAATTGCGCAATGGCTATTTGTTTTGATTCCGATTCTTTCAATTTCGATCTATAAGAAATGATTCATTTATGTAAAAATATGCAGAAACCATATTTGTTGTATATAAAATGCATTATAAATTTTGAAATTAAAGATTATGCGCTTACGCTTAGATACGATATTGGAATCATGCTGCATGCGAAGAAATGTTACTTATGCTGCAAAATTAGTATAAACTGTCAATCATTGATGTATCTTTATATTTGAAGTCTCATGAAGATCTAATAAAGCATTTCTTATAACTTTCTTATCTAACGTCTCACAAAAATTAATAAGATGTTGCTAAGAATGAATCTATGGTAATTTAGATTTGTAGTCTTACATGTACTACGATTAGACGAAAATCTACAAGGTAACTTTACTTGAGTTCTTCAATTTCAGCTTCCATTATAGCTCGATTATTAAGTAGTTTTCGAATTAACCTAAAATTTCTGAAAAAAATAAAAGAAATGATAGCACAGAAATAATCATACAATCAGACTGTAAATATATGTAATAATTCAGAATAAATGATAACTTTAGAAAATTATTTAAGAAATTAAAATTATTAAAAATTATTGAAAAAATATATAAATAGAAAACTACTTAACTTTAACTTAACAAAACAGAAAAACTTAACTTTGACTTAACTTACTTAACTTCGTTAACTTTTGTTAACCAAATATTGCTTACCTCTTGAATTATCCAGAAAAAATTTCACGTTACAATGCTCCAAAAAATATCACGTTATGCCAAAATTTATTCTAATTTCTAAAGACATTACTGATTGAAACGATGGACAATCATTCATTAAAAAAGTTATATATTAAGGAAAATTAGGTCGATGTCATATTTGTCACTAACTTTATCGTCTTTCTTAAACCAATTATTTTCCCAATTTTTTTAAAAATTTGTTCAATGTCATTTCAAGATCGGAATTCTCTTATTCTCCATCTATCTTCACCTTACTTCAAATATAATCAAGCCCTTATTTCATCTCAATTCTGATAAAAGTTATCAGTTTTCTGTTCCTAATACAATCAGAGGTGATATGAGACTTCCAAGATCACTAGCTCTCTTATCCTTATGATACCTTACCTAAGGTTAGGGTTAAATCATGTCAAGATTTCCCTATCAAACTATCAATATATTTCCCTCCAAAAACTTCCGCCTCCATCAAATTAGAAATTTATAGTTGTGTTGCATGCAACGTATGCTGAAATCCCTAGAATGACTAAAAGAGAAATTAAACGATGAATTGAATATTTCGAATTGTCGAGAGTCACGTTTAAATTGACTTGATGGCTGACTAATTCTGCATGATTTCAAAAGTGGTTTAATTCCGAAATAGTTTAAGAAAATGTTACGGATATATAGATGTAGCATAAACGAATAGTTTTATTTTACTATGTAAAATTGACAAGTTATTGTTAATTGATAACAATTCATTTTTTATCGAATGATAATTTTATGATTTAATTTGATATTTTGGATTGTGAAATTATTCAGGATGAGTCATATATGGATTTTTCTTTTAAAAATGACTATTATATATAAACTTAATTTTCCTCTAATCTTTCTTTTTCTTTTAATAATTATTATTTTGTTGTTTTACAACTAATAAAAATATTTTATTGTTAATTGACTATTAGGCATTTTACAGGAACAATTAAGGCATAACAAAATTAAAATCGATCAAAAATTATTATCAATAGAGAATAGAGAATCTGAATTTGAAAAAGGAGAATAGAGAATAGGCTAGGAAGAAAAATGCTTCTTTTTTTCTACCAATATAAATATCAAAAAAATTATAATCAAATAATGGAAAATATATGAGAAATTAAATACTTAAATTGTGATCAATTTGATTAAAGAAAATATGCGATCATGATAAATTTGACCAAATAAAATAATTGTGATAAATTTGATCAAGAAAAATTATAAAGAACTGTTAGCATAATCCTAGTTTGTTTAATCAAATTTATTATAACTACAATTACGATCACAACTAGCATTTTGGCTTTTTTTTAGAATTTTCTAGGCTGAAATGACTAAAGCCAATCAATGAAGTATGTAGTTTTGGCCTTTTTTCAGAATTTTCTAGGCTAAAATGACTAAAGCTAATCAAAGAAGTATATGGCTCTGGCTTTTTTTCAGAATTTTCTAGGCTGAAGTGGTCCAAGGCAATCGATAAACCATATTATAACAAAAGTAAGCAATGTACCACATGCTACACCTAAAAAATAATATTGAGATTAAGGTAATTCTTGAAATTTCAAGATTGAAGTTTTATCAGATTGAAAATATTTATCAAATATATATTTTAATTATTAATTCGTTTCATATTTTATCAATTCGAATCTAACTGTATATTATATATATTTTAGGCATTCTGATTGTCAATATGGATATAATTCCTTCTGATAAATATTCTTACAAACAGTTTGCTCAGTTTTAAAACTTTAATTTCAAATAATTCGAAAAATCTTATCATATATATGTATATATATTAGCTTATCATATATATATATTAACTTATCATATACCTATATATTAGCTGAAAATTTAAATAATTAAAATAAGTTTTTTTTTAAATAAAAGGATTAATAAAAGAGCAAACCAAATATAAGAAAGAATGCTGCAATCATTCCAGCAATTGTTGATTTTGATGCTTCTACCTGTCTAAATTTAACAATTGATATATTAGTTAAATTTTATAAATTTTAATTCTTCAAAATATGTTCATAATATTTTATTAATGTTTTACTATAGAAATACATTAAGTTTTATCAATGATATTTGATAGTAACACTGATAAAAACTGTTAATGATAATTTAAAAAATAAACATATTTAGGATGAAATAAAATTAAGCTATATTTTGCAAACAAAATGGCAGCATTTTATCACTCATATAAATTGCTATCACATTTGGCCATAAGAAGAAAAAAAATTGTTTAAAAAATTGGACTTACTTCGGTGCATACATTAAGCCTAAGGCGCTAAAATATCCGCAACATATTGACATTGTACAACTAATTGCAATATAAATCCATGTATTATGAATTAATACTCCCCATGTTCGTTGTAATGGTCGAAAATTACATGATAGCATTAGTGGGATAGAAATTACCTGTGCAATAACAGGTACAATAAGCCATTTTGGTTTAGGCTAAAAATTTTTAATAAATTATAATTTTAAAATTTCATTTTTTTATTCCTTCTAAATTTAATTATTTTTGAAAATTCTTGAAATTATTTGAAATAAACAAAAAAAGAGCAAATGAAAATACCCATTGGATAAAATTTGCCAAAAATGATCCAAAAAAATGAAACAATTGCAAAAAGATATGCAGTCACTGGAGTAAATAACTTTTCTGAAAATATGCAAAAATAATTTATTTCTTTAGTAGATAAGTTAATAAGAAACACTTAATCGTGTATACTTAATTGAATAGATTATTTATGAATGATAAATGATATGATAGTTAATTAGATCATTTATGATTATCTTGACATTTCATTGCGAAGATATTTACAAAACGAGAGATCAATTGCATCAAGAATTGATCATCAAAATCGTTATCTATTAAATAATGATTTGACCTAATCATAATTTAATCGGTTTATTATGTAAAGATTATAATTCGCATTCTTGCATTTTCAAAATCTGCTGAAGTCAAATTTATCAGTGATAGAATTGATAATATTTACCCGGTATGAAAAAGTCATATTCACCAGTTTCGCTATAATATTTCACATCAGCCACAACTGTTGGAAATAAAGCTAATGTTACAACGAATGTGAACCAAACATTAAAACATTGGATCCTTATCTTAATAAATATATATACAAGTAAATGTTTTATTGAAATTTCTATCAATGAACTAATCCATTCCATTTTTTTCATTGGCCATATTTTGAGAAATAAATAGACTAAGTGATATAATAAATAAACAAGAAAAAGAATCAACAAGATCAAATAAATGGATATAAATGGATAAATTAGACATTTAACTCCCTCTATATCTATCTTGGCATACTTAACAAAATAAATCTTATCTTGAGAACACGACATAAAATGATGTATCAGAGTAGATCAAATAATATGATAAATTAATGAAATAAATAATAACAAAGAAATTAGTTCGTATGGTGATAATAAATGATATGATGATGAATGTCTTTCAAAAAATCGAATAGTCTATATCAGCATTGATTAGCTTAAATTTGAAGTTTTGCTCAAGATAAAAATTTTAAAATATAATGTTGATAAATGAAACCGAAACCAATAATCTTTTGATCACTGTGATGATCATACGGTCAATCTTTTAACAAAGATAAAAATATGCAAAGATTGATGACGTATTCTTGAACTGCAAGTAATTAAATAGGTAAGTTATGAATTATTTAATCGTAACATAAACTGACCTTTTAAAAACTCTACTATATAATCGTAATTTCATCCGAAAATCTATTGTCAAGAAATCAATGTTATTATTGTCTAAACTATCTATATATTCGCTAATTTCACAATTATTAATTTTTAATCCAATTTGATTTGTATCATTATTTTCTATGAAATATTTTTTCTTTGCCATTTTTTATTTGCTTCTTCCATATAATATTTATAGAAATCCTGCAATAATAACAAAATGTATTAAATACATGGAATTTGTTATTTCTTCCCGATCTATCTTAATGAAATGATTATAATAAATTCAATTAATTCTAACGATCATCAAGATCGTTTTCGACAGAATTCCTTCTGTCGAAACAAAACTTAATCAAAATCAAAATAATGTCAAGAAAAGATTTAAGTTTTAAATTGAAAATTTCTATAATAAAATAATATTTTAAACACTTACTAATCGTAGAAGCACAAATAACGAGCCGAAACATGCGAGAATTACCAAAAAGTGATATTAAGAAATAGAAGAAAGCAGCACTTGTAATACTATTTGTTGCTAAAAATTGAGATAATAAAACCAAAATTAAAATTTCCATCAAAGCTATATATTTTTCCTATTCCAGTTTATCGGGTAAATTACAGCTTCGATAAATCACAAGAAAAAATCTTGGAATTATCTGATGGTCGGGTTTATTTAAAACCTTAACAACATAGAGTTGCCGTTTAAGTCCCTTAAATTCCAATGTAAATAATAATAGTTTTTATCCAATAAAGATAAATTAAAACTGCAATGAATTACAAGGCTGAATTCTGAAAATACCTGATGATCAACAAGCTTTAAAAGTTTGCGACATGTAACTTAGTTATCATTCAAACTTTACTAAATCCTCATGATTGATGACAATGATAATGTACGATGATAATAAATATAATGTTCTGTTTTGTTTATAAATCTTCGATTAGTGAATTTGCATTGAACTAACCGACAAGTGTGATGACATTAATGATAGATACAAAGGTACCACAAAGATTACTGCCAAGTAGAATAGCATTGGTATATTGTGGTGGAAAAATTGCAATCAAACCGTACAACGAATTCTGATATATACCACATGCTGAATTTTGTATCACTACCGTAACAATTGTTATAATGAAAAACATCATAGTCACTGAAAAAAATTGATTAGTGTAGTTATTTTAGTGAAAATTTAATTAAAATTTAATTTATGTTTTTTGAATAAATCGGTTAGATGGGTTAGTAAATTATTTCCGAAAAGAATAACTGATATTGAGTTTTATTTTTAAGTATGTAAAATTCATAGATCGCATTGAATGTGTATGCAATTTTGATTTTTCAAAAATCAAATTTAAATTTAAAAATTTTTTTAAATTTAATTTTAATTGAGAATTTTTTTACAAATATAAAAGACAGTAATTTAATTATTGAATAATGCATGAATGAAAGCTAAAATTTGGCAATTGTTTGCTCAATTATTTCAGATAACTGTCTTTTATATTTATAAAAAATTTTTTTGTTAGTATGAAAATGAATAATTATATATATTCTTAAAGCCAATAATGAAAATTGCAATTTCAGTCGATCTTTTATTTTTATTCATAAATTGATTAAATTTTTGGACATAATTAAATTATAGGGGATGTTGTAAAACTCGTAATAACCAGAATACTGTAATTATATATTCTGGCCAATACAACTTCTAATGATAGTGTAATTGTAAATAATACAAAATTCCGGATTTGAATTGAAATATTAGCAATTTAATTATATACTCTGATATATTTATTAATGACAACGATTGATATTTCTATTATTGAAATAAAGGAAAGTATAGGGAAATTAAAGCAAAAAATATTATGCGCAGTAAAGGTTTTAAAATCCATATAATTAATTAATTAGTACAGTTTTCCTGAAGCATTCTCCGACTATTCCGCATAATCAACTAAGTAATCTGATTTTTCTTTTTCAAAATGATGCTAGAATCATATGAATATGCGAGCAAGCAAAATTGAAAGTTAATAATTCACTGTTTGAAGTATCAATAATGGTAAATGCAAGTGTGATTAAACAAATCAATCCCATAACCATAAGCGAAGAGCCAATTCGTTTTTCAAGATTACCTCTGCAAGCTTTTTCAATTAATCATTTTTACCAATAACTTGGCTATATGTGATCAAATACATAGTTCCAAATTTCAGCTATATTACTTTTTTACATTCCGTTTAACTCTTTTAATTTCTGCATCAAAGCTACTATCAATGTGGTCGAAATGTCCAATTTTACACATTTCAATCTGTTTATTGGAAGTTTGATCTCTGATAATAATATGAGTACATTTTAAGTACTGATGGAAAATGAATTTTCTGGATAATTCTGTAATAAAAACGGCATTAAAAATGCAATTTGTTGATTCAGTTTTTTTATTCCAAAATAAGAAGATTCTTAGAGACTTTTCGTTTATTTCCAAACACGCACTCAACTAAGTGATGTCACTGGAACATTAAATAGAAATATTCTTGCCAACTTTTTACTCATAACTTCACCCAATTTAATTTAACTAATCTAGTCACGTTTCATGTAATTTAGCAATTTTAAACAATGAAATGAAATTATATCATACTATATGAAAGAAAGAAAAAAACCAACTTGAAAGTAAAGAATAAATTTATTAAATTAAGTATAAAATTTGGTAGATTTGAAGCAACAACCAAATAGCTAAGAAAATTAAGCGCATAGGATGGAGCATATTTTGTTCCATTTCTATTCACTTCGATTAATTTATATCCCATATAATACTATAAAAATCTCATTTTTTTTTAAAGAAAAAAGCGCTATTTTCTTATTGTTTTCAATTATTTTTGATCAATTAATTTGTTCATTTCAATACATTAAGAAAATGAAAAAGTCGATTATTACTATCCGATAGTATTACAAAAATTTTATGTTGAAAAAAAAAAGAAAAAATGTTTTCCTTTCATATGCGTAGCACATATGCGATAAAAATCGTAAAGAAATTATAACAATGCTATCAATTTACACTTAAACTTACCTCAGGTGCAATAGTAACCCACATATTCCATGGCATTAATAGGCCAAATCCATTAAGTAATATAATCCAATAGACAGCATGATATCTGTCAAGGGGCTTTACAGTCACTGGCATATTTGGTGAAATTCAGGAAACAAAATGTAATGAGATAAATCGTCGATTTTCTTTAATCGTGACAACTTCAATGGTAATAACTGAAGTTTGAGATACTTAGATAGTTAAACCTTTATCACGATAAATTTGATAACACATCAGCCGACGCAACCATTGCAATATCAATAATGCAAATTCAATGATATCAATAAGACAATTTTAATAACGATATCATAACTCAAAGAAAAATGGAGACTAAATAATGACAGATATGCCCATTCAATTGACCTCGTTCTTTTATAATGGTTTTAGTACTCAGGACCCTCTTCCTCCATCTAGATGGAGGATTCTAGTACAGTTCGATGACTACAAGAAACAACGCCTTTATTAGCACGCATGAAATGGAGCTCTTTTTTGAGCTCATAAATAGACACAATGGGCTAGCTTACATTTTACAGTACGCAAAAAATCTGTACATACAACATATATAGGCCAGCAATATAAATTCAGAATAAAGAAATTACTAATTCTTTGCTTCTTCTCGCTATTTTAGCAATACGATAATTTTGGCATTTTCGGTTTTTCATTTAATATATTTTTACCAACCAAAACATCTTATACCAAAAATTACAGATAAAATTTACAAAATTTTGATTAATTAAGATCAACTCTTCCATTGCATATTAAATTTTGAATTCAAAATTCTTTGAATTAGGTTGATATAATTGGCATCCTGAATATGGAATTATGTTAGCATTCAAGACCAAAGAAAAAGATAATTTTTGTAGCCGAAATAAGTGCAGCGAAATAAATCTTCTAGCCAAAATTAATATGGGTGGAATTCGATTTGATCAATTAATGAATGGTATAAATATCGAAAAAAAAAAAAAAAAAAAAGATGTATGATTACAATTTTCGGGTTATTCCTGTGATCAGTATAGTTTTCGAGATATCAGAATGGATTTTAAAAATGTGAAAAAAAAGAAAAATAGAAAAGCATAGAATGCAAGTTTTGTATATGATTATTTATTTTCAAATCGAATTTTTTTCAATGAATTATTCAAAAATGAAATAACTGAATGTAAGAGAAAAAAGAAAAAAACCAATTAACTGTTACTAAATAGCTAATTTACTAAATAGCTAATTTTTATGCATAATCGTTTTAGAATAATTTTTAATGAGCACTTTTCAAATAAAGCAAATTATATAAAATAAAAAGGTATTATGATAGCTGCAATTCTTCATATGCATATATTCATATCGTTATATTCCAATATGAATAGATAATTTAAAGATTTTAAAAACTTTTAGAATCATTAATTTACATAAATAAATATATAAGACGAAATTATAATCAAAAATAAATGATTAAAAAAAAAAAAGAAAAAATAAAAAAATAAAAAATTAATAAATGTATTAAAGATGTGTTCATTTGAAGGTCAAAATGTTGTAAATATTATTCATCTTACAAACCTCGTGGACTCCGTTTAGCGAAAATGATGTCAATGTTAGGATCCTTTACGCCATTCCGAGATCGATTATGAGGTTACCAGTGTCACCGCCTTTATTTGAGTTTGAGCACATAAACATGATAAGTAATCTTAATCGTTGAGTTTGTTGTCGTATTAGAAAAACTATCGTATTAAAGATTTAATTAATCAGATTTGAGACTAGTAACTTTATCTTCGATAGCGTTTGGAAAACTTAAACGGAAATGAAGAATTTGTAATTCTGTATAGCCCGTTACAGTGCAAGAAAAAACAAAGAATATTTTCACTATATGTGCCATGAACTAAGAATTTGATCGGAGGAAGTCGTGGATTTGCAGTAAATCAGTTGAGAATTCTAAAATAAAAGAAAAATGTTTGGATCACTTTGTCAGTCCGCAATATCCACAAAAGAGCGTTTGCAGCGATTGTTGAAAGAAGTACCAGAAATTCTAAAACCTCTGAAACTGTCTACTAATGAAAAAAAAAGTGTTTATTACGAAAACCTTTTCTACCGACTGCAATATACAAACTTGTCTGTCACTTCTGCTGTCAATAATTTGGAGGCAATAAATTAGAAATAGCTGAAATTAATTAAAACTGCCTGATGATAAGTAGAAAAAGGAAGAACAGATATATGCCCAAACTGGTGACTGCGGACAAACGGATTGATATGATGGAAAGAGATATATCAGCAATGTTGGAGACAAAACAAAGAAATGGAAACCGTTCTGCTGCATCTTGACAAAAAAGAAAGCTCACTTTACTACTCCAGCTTCACACTCTGCATCAAATGAATTTTCGGTCTTAAATTGGAATTGCAAAAATTCTCTAGCGAACTTTTAGAATGATCTGCTTTCTATGCAAATTTTTAAGTTGCTATGGATAATCAAAACATTCCTGCGATATAAAAAATTATTCTGTTTCATTGATGTTTAACTGGAAAAACTATGGCAGCTATTTTTGGATACGTTATAATCCTGAAAATTATCCAGTAATAATGAATGTATTCAAACAAAAGTATGCAAATCAAACAACTATCTAGCGGCAGTTGTACTATGAATTTAAAGAGACTTCCAGCAGCTGAAAAGAGCAAGGATCTCATATCAATTGTGGAAAACTTGGAAAGAATATCACGGCAACAGGAAACATTGGGAGAAAATTTGGAGCATCTAGAAATTGAAACAGAAATTGAATCGAAGCTGCCATGATGGATTTTGTAGGATCCATCAAAATCGAGAAAAAGAAGATTTATGCTCTGTAACAAAACTGAGAAAACAATTAGAAGCAATAATAACAGAAAATGAAGCTGTAAATCATTTACAATAAGAAATGAGAAGATCGAGTAAGATCTATGCAAAAATCAAGTAAAGAAATCAAGTCGAGAATATTAAGCACAAATTTCAGCTATCGTTGCTGCTATGAAAAGTACTGTTAAGCGATCTTGCATCTTCTGCTCAAAAAGTCATTGGAATGATGAATGTAATGAGTATAGAACAGTCAATCAAAGATTTATCAGAGCTAGAAAACTGGATCTGTGTTTCCGATGTATGAGAAAATATGATAGCAGAAAATGCAACTACATGCTTTCATTATAAAGGTCAGCACAATTGATATAAAGAAAAGAATATCGCAAACGAAAAAATGATACATTATACTCCAGCAATTACTGTAAATGAAAAGGCTAGTAAAAGAAGGTCTTTTATGTAGAGATATAATAATTATGAATCCAAAGAATAATAAGCAAGTAATCGTAACAGCCTTTCTGAATTCAGAATCACAGTTATCTTTTATAATCAATGAAGTTTATAAACAATTGAAGCTGAATCGAGAACAGACCGAAATGTTGAGAATAGAAGTTTTTGCTGAAGAGAAAATCAAAGGACATTAAACAACAGTAGTGTTGCTTAATATTCAGTTAAGAAATGGGAAGTATAAATTCATGAAAGAGAGAATTATGGAATATCTCATCTCACAATTACAAAGAACTGATATAGCTAATCATCCAAAGACTGAATTGCTACAAAATAAGTAAATCAATTGGACAGAATTCCATAAAAATAGAAGAAATCAGAATTATTAATCGGAGCAGATTTCATTGAATTTGAATCAAAAGTGATTAGGGAGCTAACGAATGTATTTTGGTTTATCAACACATCAGCTGGCTATATTATAACTGAAAGCGATATTTTGCAGGATCGAAAAATCAGTTCAATCGTATTATGTTCAGCTATCAGTTTTGTAATTAATAATGCCTCTAATTAAAACAAAAATGAGTGCATCGATGTAACTCAGTTAGCATCCGAACAAGAAGTTTCCATATGAATATTACGGCAGGTAACGAGTATCAAAAAAATGAATGTTAATTTGTATGTTTATATTGTAGATGGAGAACGATATATTGTACCAACAAGCAATATAACAGAGAGCGACAACAGATGTTATCAGTGTGTTGAACAAAAAAAGTCTATGCCAGAAACAGATTTGGAATATGAAGCTGAGATTCGTAAATGTTGAAAAAGAAACTAGCCGACAAAAATAATGAATGCATGTAAACATTGAATGTATTTGGAAAAGAAATAGAAAGAATTGGCTATTGCGAATGACATGCTTAGAAAATTGCAGCATCAGACTTCTAAGTTGAATGAAGAGCTAAAACTGTTGCCTGTAACTATGATAAAACATTGCCTATAATAAAGCAGGAATTGGGGAATTGACTGCTAGTTACAAATATAAAAATGAGGTATTGTAGAATTGTGAAAAGCTTTAGAAAAACTTCCTGATTATCTTTCACAATCAAAGTTGAAACTTGTTGAATTGAAAGAAGAACTGCTGCCGCTTTCCAAAGTTGATTGGGAGCAATAGCATGTCCAGCACCGATAAGAACCATGTTTAACTGAAAGAAAACCTGAAATAAATGAAATTGTGATAATGATGACGGAAGAACAACTAAGAGGAACCTGGAAGTTGTAGATTATTGAAGAGCTGAAACCAGGTAAAGAAGGAGCAATTCGAAGCGCAACAGTACAACTCCACAATAATCACAAATTAATCAAACCTATAAATTTATTGGTCGCTTTCGAAATTAAAAGTCAAAACGAAGATGTAGAAAATATCGATTGAGTAGAATGTGAAATTAAAAAGAATATAAGTAATGGAAAAGAATTAATAAGCCGCGCATTTGATAGTAATTACTTGAAGCAAAACAAAGGAAAAAGTGAATGCTTCCTCAATACTGAAAGCAATTAAGGTGCAGTTTTTTTATTCTAAGTTTAAGGTGTGTGGTATGATGGAAAATTTGCAACAAAATCAACAGCTTAATGAAAGTCTGGCATTTTCTCTCTCTTCATGATAAATTGTGTTTGAGAGAAGAAATGAATGGGACAAATTAAATAAATTTTGTCAAAATTAATCAATTCAAATTTTTCTTCTTCCTAACTGTCACGAATAAATTCGAAGTTCTATGATAAAAGAAAATATAACGATTCATAAGTTAAGTGTTAAAGACGTATAAAATTTGTAGGCCAAGATGTTGTAAATTGATTCATATAAGTAATCATGTTTATGGTTCCAAATAAAGGCAATGAGTCTTGTAATTTTAGAATTGATCACTGAACTGTATGAAAGATCCTAAGCAACAAAATTATTTTTGAAAGATTTCTTGAAAGACTATGAGGTCAATTGAATGGACAATATAAAAGGTCACATTTTGGGTCTCTTTTTCATATTTTCATACTGTTACCGTCATTTTAATTCGTCTTATCGAAATTTTAATCGTTCGTTGTCGTGTTGGAATAATTTACCGTATTAAAACATGTAATTGGAAGATTTGTTTGTTTTGCGCAGTATATTAGCCAAGTTTAGGATTGGTATCTTTGAATTTTGCTTTGGCAACATTTGGAGCTTAAATAGAAATAAACAATTTGCGACTTTGTATACCGCCTTATCGTAACGCAAGAAAAAGCAACGAATATTTTCACTATAAAAATTAGAGATTGAATGATAAGGAATTTTATCAACACAAATATATTGTATTGATAAAAAAACAGATCGTTCAATTATATCGAAATATTTCGCACTTTTTAATTTTTATTGCCGATAATCTTTTTTTTGAAAATATAAATAATTTTATTTATCGTTATGAATAATGTTGGCTTTAATCTGATAATTTATAGATTATATATATATTTTTTTTGCATTAATCGATGAAATTGTCAATAATATATTTAAGTTTAATTATTCCAAGCATTTATTATCCAATGGTAATTAGTAGGAACAGAATTTAGTATTATGTTGTTGAACATAATTTTCAGAATACAAGCATAATTTATTATTGTTGTTATTTAGTGATTAGTTAAAAAAAAAAAAAAAGTAGTAATCTTTAGTCATTTAATAGGAAGAAAAAATGAGCGATGATATTGAAAATTTACTGTGGTGGAAAAAATTTTTGCATGATTGGAAATTGAGTAGAGTTGAATTCGATGCGTAACAAAGTTTTGTGGTGACGAACTTTATTTGCTGCAACTATAATACACAAAACAATAATAAATGAATATGGGGCACATAATATTCGAATTTCTTTCTGATTATCTGAAGGTGATTGATGTTAGGAATTGATAAAGTTGAGTTTGAAAGTGCATATTGATAAGAGCAAAAAAAAAAAAAAAATTATGAATGAGAAAGAAGCTGAAGCTTTTGTCACCTAAAAATTTCTTTTTCTTATTAAATGATCCTTGGTCTTTAATAGTGGGTGATAACTTATGATATTGTTAAAACATTCAAAAGACTGGTTATCAGACAAAAGATGAGAGAGAATAATATTTATTTAGCAACATTGTTTAACTTTTGTAAGCCTTCTTTCCTCTTACATTGCATATAATGCACTTAGTTTTGCAACAATAATTTTAGTTCCTTCTAACATTTCAAACAATAAACATGGATTTCAACATCTTCCGCAATGCATACAACTTCATTAGCATATCGAAAGATTGGAGACGAAAGATTTTCATACTATACAATTTGGATAAATGATTATTCATTCGTCTGGGCGAATATTACAAATTCCATCCTATGCAATATTCTTTGTTTCATCATTTTTGTTATTACCAAACGAGAAAGCTGAAGTATTTCGACAAAGGAAGAAAATTTGATTTATGGCAGAGTATGATTCGTTTTTTTCTTTTTTACACTATTTCATTTAATAATATTTCTTTTTCAATTATTGTTTGATAAATGATAAATGATTTTTATAGAAATAATCAAAATTTATATAATTTCATTGAAATAATCAGAATTTGTTTTTTTATATATATATATACAAATACTGAATAAATTATAAATCTAATTTAAATCTAATTTCAACTTAACAATGATTATTATTGATAAAACAAAAATATTATGCTAAAGATAATCTAATTTCCAACATGCTGCTAATTCTGATAATCTGATAATTGAGCTATTTTTCAAATTAATCGAAAGATTTTTAACTATCAGTTTTTATAGTTGCTAAATTGATTATTTCTTCATTTCGAGCTAATATCTTTCGAAATTTGCATAGTTCATGTTGAACATTTTTTTTCGTTTTTCATATTTTAATTGAATTTTTCATATCGATAATAATAATATCATATTCATTGGAAATGGATTGATAAAAAAAAATCGCAATTAGTCGTTATCATTGTATTGTTTAATTATTGTGATTAAAAGCAAACAAAATTTGCAGTTTGTTTACAACAACGTGACAATCATTTTTTAACCATGAAAGGAAGTATTTGTTTTTTTTTTTTTTTTTTAGTAGATTCGTTTTGTTTGTTAGAATTCTGTATAGATCTTCAAAATAATGCTTCATTTCCTTTTGAATATTGAATGAAGGAAAAATTCAATTTTTTAATTTGGCGAGACTTTGTATTTATTGAAAAATTTAGCATTTATTTGAAGATATATATCATCAATCATCAATTTCATTTCAAGACAAGTTTGCTAGTAGAATCTAATATTTGATTTAAGGAAAGAATGCGAGCTATAAACATTTTTTTCTCCATATCTCTCATAGTTCTAAAGAATCGCGGTTAAACTAATCAAACATTTAGTAATAGTTTTAAAAAGCGCTCAGTGCAATGTCATTAAACTACGGACAACGATAATGATAGTTTTCTACGGACAATGATACTGATAGATATGATAACATATATGATAGTGCAATATAATTTCAGCTGTGTTTACGATACAATGAATCGATCATTGAAAGCTGTATTTGCAGTGAAATGAATCGATCACTGATAAAACTGGAACAATTCTAGATCATTTCAATTTCATTGCAATTTAAAATCAACGATCATAAAAATTGAACACTGCACATACATATTTCATCATTTATGTTTAGGAGTGGCATATAATTTCTATAAGATTGTGTCAATTTATGTGAAGAAGTGATTGATATCATACATTTCTGAGGCTATGATTCCACCATAAATATTGGCATGACTAATTACACAGATAGTTAAAAAATATTAATAATAATTATATCATTTAATCAAAATTCTGTCACAAGATAAGTAACAGGTTTGTCATGTGAGTAGGATGAAACTTTATTGAATGTCCTTCGTTGATTTTCGAAACATTCATCATCATTTTCTGCTTTGATCATCACATCAATACCTCGAAAGTTTCAATTTTCTGTCATTTATATAAATATATATGCAAATTAAACAGGTAATAAGAAAATGACGTAAGCAACCATATGATATATGATTTCTGATAATGATAATAAATCAATATTCACTTGAAATATTCTAGTATCATTTATGAATTGTAAATTTATATATTACATTTATTTCTCATTTTTTATTCCTTGAATTAGTTCGTCTCAGAGAATTTTCCGAATTATATCTGATTCACGTCCTGAATCGATAGCCGTTACAATTGATGGCATGCAAGAAGAATTTATCGATTTTTGCTCTTGCGATAAATTCGGTATCTTTTGCCTAATCCTGAAACATTTAATAATGGCAACAAAAAGCAATGTGAACAGTTTGATAAATAGAATCGAGCACTTTCACGATCTATACGATATTCTAAGGTGAACCATCGATATGGAATGTCATAAAAATCGTTCTTCGAAGATTAAGTTGGGATTCTTACAATCTTATCTCTCGCCAATATTTGTTTAAAAGAAGAAGAAAGTGATGAATCCAATCACTAAAATCAATATTTATGAATGACGATGACCTGACAGCATTCTCGTAATTAATAGACAATGATAAGTCTTCATCATCTGATCCTGCATATGCAGTATGAGATGAATGCTGAATGTTCCTTGATCTATGGTAATGATTATCTTTCGAATGACATCTTCGCTGACTCCTTCTAGCACTTCCTGGAATTTTACCGTTTCTTATCTCTTACCTTCTCATTAATCATTTGTTGCAAAAGTGTTGATTTCCGATTTATCCAGTGATTTAGACGCGAAAGATAAGATGTAAAACAGAAAATGCTGGAAACAAAGTTTAATAAAAGTTTAAACCTACTTGTACGATTATAAGTGCGTGATGATATGATGCGCATTTGCTTCAAACTTGAGTCATCGGAAACACTATGACTATAATTTCGAATATTCTGAATATTCGGCATCTTTACGATAAGCGACTCTGACCGCAAATCTAAATCAAAATTCTTCAACTCTATTGACACCGAACTGTCATAGTAGTAAACTGGTCCCGCAAATGACCTAAAGCAGAAACTTAAGATGATTTGTCAGCCGATTGCAAAAAATAGAAGAAACTACTATTATTCCTTTGAAGCATCACTATCCTTGCAAACTATTATTTTCTTCCTGATACATCTAAGTAATTTTATTGAGGAATTAATTCAAATTTCATTTTGATATTTATCTTTGACATTAATTCTTCCTTGACGATTACTGCAACTTACTACATCTTACAAAAGCGTTACATATAGTTTTGTATAGTTTCTTCGGGGATTCTATTTCTTTTCTTATGTGAGTAGTTCAAATGACATCTGATCAAATGATATCTGTTAATTAATATAAAAATGAGAAATAACAGTTTCCTGGACAATTTATCTATCGTTGATAATATTTTGAAAATCAAATAATTAAAGGACATTCTTCATAACTGTTTTTCAGATTCAAAAAGAAATAGTTAGCTTAATATTGTTTGATTAGTTTTCTTAAGTAGGAAATTTATGCTATTATAGGTTTCACTTCCACGTTCGAAAGTATGCCTTCAGAAGGAGCATATGAAATACATCATATGATTCTTTCATTTTACATAACTGGTTATGTACAAAATAACTTTCGTATATCAGTGTTAAATTTTTATCTAAATTCAGATTTTGTTAGCTTTACGAAAGTTTTTTTTATTTCCAGTGAAAGCAGAAACCGATTCTTAAACTTTTCATTAATATATCATAAATTATTACCAATTGTATTATTATCGCCCGAGGATTTTTCATAGTCGCTATGTCTGAAATTATTACTTTCGCCTTCTGAAACACATCTTCTTGTAATAATCCCATATTCTTCTGAAGTTTTGTTGAGAAAATATTGCTTTTGTTGTTGTTGTTGATGCGGTATTTCAACTGGGCAGGCAACATTTGCAATATTATTTGGTTTCATCTCATCCGATATTCTGTTATTGAATCCGAAAAATAAATTTTGCGACTTCAATTTCATACTTTTGCCATTAAAAAAAAAAAAATTTAATACAAAAATCTCATTGCAATTTGAAAGCAAATATAATTGCTGAAGCATTGTAATTTCAAGAGATCACATCCCTCATAAAAGTTGTAATTTTATATGTCAAGATTCGAGATGGTTGAGACTGCAAAATATAATATTTGTGACTTGATGTCAGTCGCATTTGCTATTACTCTGAACTGCCAAGAAATCGAGAATCACCTTGTTAGATTCTTCATTTCAACAAGATCAATCAATCAATTAATGTTAACCTATTAGAAACAAAGTTCCATCAGCTATCATAATTTTACTTAACCATTGATGGTGAAACGAGAAGTGAGAGAAGATAAAAAATTTTCCGATGTTGCGATTAAATGACTCGGCAACGAGCGAAGCAATTTCGAGAATTGTCGTCCAATCAGAATTTAGTTTTTTTTTTTTTTTCATTTACGGTGACTGTAAATGTTATCTATCAGTTCAATGTAAATGATAGCAGATTGTTATCGAGTATATCAAAGTACTGGATTATGAAATAATGCTCCATCTTGCTAATGCATATCGATACCGTTCTCCTAAATTTATTACTGTTGCAACATCGCTAAAATTATTTGCTGCTGTTTCTGCAATGACCAGTATTGTAAGCAATGCATGTATTATCGTAACTGTTACCTTCATTATCCAGGTCTTGATCTAATTCCTCCCGAGTATGATTGATTATATGTTGATTCATTTCAGATTGCTGATCATCAGAAAATAACACCTAAAACAGAAATATTTTGAGATGCTGAAATTGCCGGAAAATATTTGTTTTGAAATTAATAAGTTCAATCTTCAGATCTTCAGACTCCTTAATTCTTTTCTTGTTGTACCTATCATAGATGATAACTTAAGTACCAATAGCAATAGTGCAACGATGCAAGGATTCTGATTAATGATTATAAAAGTTTAACCAATCTTCTTCATTCCTTCTAATCAAGAGAAAAAAATGAGAACATTTTTATGACACTTGAAGAAAGGCAATTTATCGCTGAAAATTCTACTGCGATATGGAAGTATCAGATAGAGAAAATAAATATTAAAATATGGATTTCATACGAAAAATGATAAAAGATAATAATTTACATTTTGGTGCTTTACTGATATGATTGGAGTATTTTCAATCGATATTATCGATTGTTCCCTTATTCCATCAGTTCCTATCACTGCTTTGCATCCTACTGCACTATCATTTATTGTCATCTGCTGTTCATTTAACATTGATATCGAGAAATGCTGCAATAAAAGTATAATTCAAACTTTTACTAATATTCCTTTCTCTAGACAGATATGATTATTTTCATTATCTCAATAATTTAATCAATTCGTCCAAAGTTCTTAATATGATGAAAGTTTTCACTCCGTCAATGGAATATTAGAATATAAGAAATATGATTGTGATGATGGCTTTCAAATAGACTGTGATCCGATAATCAATTTTGAAAATTGAAACTTTGCAAACTTAAGACAAAGCAAATAAAATATTTTTCTAATACATTTAAAATAAGTTTATTATATCTTTCCAAATCTTCCATATTTCCAAATTTAATTTGGAATATTAAAATTTGACGAATAAATTTCACTTTCTTTTATTATTTATTTGAAAGTTAAATATCACACAGAATTATCAATTTGCTGAAAATATTGCAAAGATAATAAGAAGTGATTTTACGTCTCAAAATATTTCTTCTCAAATCTATTTATTGCATTGAGCATTTTTTTTTCTAAGGAAATCACTTATTGAAAAATGAGCAAGAATGAATTAAATCATTTTACAATAATCATATCATTTAAATTGATACTTTATCTTTAAATATTAACGGTAAGACTAAATTATCAGAAAAATTAAATCATTTTACAATAATCATATCATTTAAATTGATACTTTATCTTTAAATATTAACGGTAAGACTAAATTATCAGAAAAATTAAATCATTTTACAATAATCATATCATTTAAATTGATACTTTATTTTTAAATATTAACGGTGAGGCTAAATTATTAGAAAAATAATCCTACGTTTGGATCATCTTTAGTGTTGCAAAATATCTTCTTTGGTGCTTTTTCATTTATCGCAATATCTATCGCATTTTGTCGTAAAAGCCAATAACAATCAAGCCATTGATCATGTACAATAATGCAGCAAAATTGAACTAATTCCGGCCAATAGAAAATACAAATTATCCATTAGCTAAAAAAAAAAAAAAAACAAGTTTTCGAATAATTGAAATTTCTGTAAACCTTTAAAATACATAACTATTTAAAGATAAATAATTATTGATTGTAATTATTGATTGATTTTTAGATAACAACATAAAAATCGAATAATAATTTTATTATTGATTATTTAATATTTTCTAGGATTACCACAAATTGCTGATGATGAATGAATTTTATATAACGAGAAATTTCAAGCATCTTCTGAAATTTAGATAAGAACTATTTGATTTGTAAAGGAATCTTTTGAATTTTTTTTCCTGGCTTATTTTGTACCAGGATATTCCAGGATATTCGGCATTTATTATAAACTTTTTTGTACATTTTAAAGCAAAAAATAATTGACATCCAAAATATTTATTTTAAAGTTTTAATTCCTAATAACTATGATACCATGCAAAATGTCATGATCAAAGATTTTGATAATTATATGATGAAATTTAATTAATTAAAACTTTCATATCAAGAAAGCTTGTAGATATAACAGGAAAATAAGGTACTGAAAGGTGTTAATTGGTGAAGTATTTGTTTAAAAATAAGTATCATCCTAATATTCAGAGATGATTCAATTTACTTTATATCAGTCATTTTAATCATTTCATTATTTGTGCTTTTAAGTTATCTCGAAAAAAAAAAGAAAACCTTGAAAAAACTACAAAACAACAAGATTCCGAAGCCGCAGAAGACAATAGTCATTGTAAGACATATGGCAATCTCGACTCGGAGCCAACTTTTTTCAATCGCTCGATAATACTCATCATATTGATTTTTTTGATTTGGTAATCGCAGTATCAGATATATACCTAAAGCAGATAATTCTGTTAGAAGACTGATCGTATTTGCTCATTGAATTGATGATAATTGTTGAATATTTATATTTAAAAAATTAATGTCAAGAAATAATTATTGCTTTATAGAAATTATAAATTGCTATTGAGAGAGGAAAAAATTTTTTGAATTTTTTAATGATATGATTAATTATTTTGAATGATATGATTAATTTTTTTGAATGATATGATTAATTTTTTGAAAACTATTCCTTCATATGTAATCAATTTGAAGTTGTTATTTGAATGATTGAGATGTTATTTACTCATAAATAATAATTTATTCCAAAAAATTTATTTTAAATATTTTGCAAACTTTTGTTTTGATTTGATTGAGGTTGCTAAATTAAATATTCTCGAGAATATTGTTTTTTTTTTTTTTTCATTTCATTGAATGATTATGATATAATATTTTGATTTGATATTGTTAAAAAGAGATTTCAAATAGAAATATGAATGAAGTAAAAGAATAAAACATACTAAAAGGAGGTATAAAAAGACATGTTAATACAAGTATCCATTGTGATCCAGTATTGTATAAACAATAAACTAAAAAAGTTGAACAAATAAGTTGAAGAATTTTCAGCAGAATGCGGAATATTATTTGCATCAATATCATCTGCAAATTCATTTTTGTTTTCGAGAAGTATCATTACAAAAAGATAGATAGCTATGAGAGAAGTTCAATTTCAATATCACTAGGCTTATTTAGCTAGGCTAATTTAATCAGGTTTGTCTTACTTAACTAAACAATCCAAACGAAAAAATTACAAATATTTTTTGGCAGACTATTTAATTAATTCAATAATATTCGATAATGAAATTAACGCTAACAAAATTGTTTCAATTTTCTTTTAATTGGTCGCAAATGGCTAGCATAGGGAAATTTCTGTCGAGTGGATAATTGCGTATTTTGTTGCGAAATGTATAAAAATTTATCATTCAATTATAATTGATATATAATGCCAATTTTTATTCGCATCCGATTAAAATGATTTTAATTTTGTTTAGCAGCAATTTTATCAATTAAAAATTATCAGAAATTTTGAATTATGCAAAGAAAAAAAATGATACAAATGCAAATAATGATTCAATATGATTTGCGATTTCTGAAAATAACAAATGAGACAAAAAAGTTTGTCGAGAAATTTAACTTAATTAATTAAATTAAAATCGCTTTTTCTTTTTTTTTTGATAAAAATTATATAAATTTAAGCTATCTTTTTTCTTGTTTATTATTAAAGTTATATTTATCAAATTGATATTATATTGCCATTTTAATTGTTTACTTTAAATCTTTTTATAATTTGTCCACAAAATTGTTTCAGATTTTTGAAGTGTTATTACTATAATTTTATTTGTTTATTTTTTTTTTTTTGCGGTCAGAGATAAATAATCCTAAGAAATGATAAGAGCAATAAATTTAACTTAACTTTCCAATCTATTCTATCTTAGAAATAGAATATATAAATGAAATTAATTAATGAATCGAGATCAGAATAATAAAGAATTATTCGTAATTTTTGTTTTAAAAGTTTTTGTTATTTCGATAATTAATTATAAGAATATGTATTCAACGTATTCAATAAGAAAAATTTATAAATATTTGATATTATTAAAATTAGATATTTATGACGAATAATCAATTAGAATTAAAAATTATAAATGTAAACAGGATGATGTAAACAGGATGTAAAAAAAAAAAAGAGAAAGAAAGAAATCAGGTTTATAATGAAAAGAAATATTATTGATTTATGCAATAATCTATATACTATTAATTGATGTCAGAAATATTCAAAAGAAAATTTCTCAAAATATAATAAACAATTTTAAATAATTTCAATAGTTAAATGAAAATAGATAAATAATGAAATAATAGTATTTTCGGCAATAAACAAGATGAAATGATTGATATGGATTTTTATCATTGATCTATTCGTAATAATACTGATATGGTGACAATTTCTGATAAATATGTAGAATAGAATGAAATGAATGATGATGATAATCAGAGGAGAAAGAAACAAGTTACATTCATTTATCTAGAGAAAAGAAATATGTTTCTCACGGATTAATTAAATAACTGATATGGATGATATATGAATAATGATTACGTTATATATGATAATCATTGTTTTGAATTCAACAAATAAATCATCATCAAGAATTAATTATATAACTGATATAGATGATATATGAATGTGATTACGTTATATATGATAATCATTGTTTTGAATTCAAATAAATTATCAAATAATTTTCATCCATCTAAATAATCCGATAATAAATTAAATTTTCATATTTATATATATAATTTTAGCATATTAATTGACCAAAGAGAATAAGGTAAAATTATAACTTCCAAAGGAATATTATTACAATCGATTATTAAATTTGTAAAATATCAAAAAGATTCGTCGATTTTTCAACAACCATTTATTAGTATCGTTAAAAGAAAAATTACACAATTTTTTTGATCAATAAATCGTTAAATCCTTCAATCAAATACGATTCGAAATGTTGAAAACTTTGATTGCCTTTATGATTAATATTGCATTATCTTAACACGAACTGATTTCAACGTATTCATTCAATTCAAACATAATAATACAATAATAATTATTCAATTTCAAATTTTGATAAGAAATATTTTCGGAATACTTAAGAAGATATAATGCAATGATAATATCATAGTTGTAAAATATTTTAGTAAAAACTATATAAAATAATTAAATATGCAAAAAAATAGAATATTCATATACTTCGTAGATAAGAATCATTCTTATCGATCACTATCCATATTTTGAACTGTTAAGCAACAATTACAAAGTGGTGTTATGTTTGTGAGTGATAATAATAATATCAATTACGTTTAGCGTCTCGTGATAACAATACGTCCAGACTGGCAAAAGTAAGATATTCAATTTATTTTTATTACTACTACTAAATTTCATTGCCGTTTCCATGATTTATTACAATATCTTTTCCAAAATTAAAAGCAGTCAGCCATTATTTCAGTAAACAAATAATCTGCAATTAATACATTTAAAATCAAAATGATACGAGCAATACTATCGTTTAGTGAACGGTAATTACAGGTAACTTTACCTTTGCTATCACTAACATAGAGATGTCTAATGAACAATTTGAATTTTTAGAAATTGATAAATCGTTTAGATAAATTGGGAAAAATAGGTAAATCATTTCAGGTACATAGGATATTTATCATTCATTTACCTGTATATTAGTGTATCGCATTCATTAATTAATGATAGCATTTTTTAAGTACTTTAATTGAAATATATTTTTAATATTGGAATAGAGGTAGGAGTAATTTAAATGAAAGTTTAAAAATTACCTAAATTAATAACAATAATTAGACTATAAAGAAAAACTTATTTCATAATTTTCATATAATACAAAAGAAACGAATCAATCATTGTATATTTAATGATGATAATGAAAAAACAGGTGGAATCAGAATTCTAATCATACCTGGAATTTATTTTGAAACATAAGCAATTTCTGTTTCTATTTTATTTATCAAAATAGACCATTTTGTCAAATTATAAAAAGCTGCAAAAAAATGAAACTTTTACTTTTCTCTGATGAAAATGTAAAATTAATGATTAAACGGATGGTTGAAGAATGAGCTCTGATAAAAATTTATATTTTATTAGAATGCAATTTTCAAATAATTTCAAATAAATCATATGATGAAATTAAGAAGAATTTTTGTAGCATAAATATTCTGATATCTTTGTTTCATTGAATTTGATATATTTAAAAGATTAAGAATTTCTGAAATTTGCATAATAAACAAAGAATTGATGTTAAGATTTTTATCAACAAGAAATAAATGTATTGTTTATTGATAACAAATTTGATACACATTTTCCAATAAAGACAAATAATCGAGATTATGATAATGAGCAATTTAATTCCTTTGCTTAACAAAATATCGCTTTAATATGTTGCTGTGATTATTTCGGATCAAATTATCAAGTTTCTATACAATGCTAAAATGTTGGTATAGCATTGAAATCTAATAGATTTGATAGAATTTTGATTTAATATTAATTTATCATATTGTAAGTTTATTAATTTTTAATATTCATTTTTCAATAATTTTTTTGTTAGCAAATATTTTCAATAAAAATCTTTTAATAGAGATAATATATAGGGAGGGATTATAGGTTACTGAAATAATGACCTTTGCCCGATATTTTCCTCGAGATTCTCTTTTATACTCACGCTATATAACGCATTAATTTCTATCAAAGAATAAATGCTTAAATTAGGCTTTTAACATAAATATATCATATTGATATTTTCATATTTGTTGCTTTAAAAAAAAAAAAAAAAAGTGTTAATAAAACTATAAATGTATGTAAAATATTTTCAAATATTTCAAAAATGAAAAAGTTTTATGCAAAATTTTTGATATAAAACAAAAATGTTATTCCATCTAATTTCATATTTTTGCCACTAAAATTTTTATGTATTTTAAAAGGTGAAATAATTTTTAGTTAAATAAATTATCAATTCTGTCTTTTTATTTTTTTTTTTTTTTTATTTTCTGAAATATGTAAACAATAAAGTTTGTTGATCATTTTGTTTTTAAAAACCTCACCGGAAATTATCAAATTCTTCTTGATTTGTTTTTAACTAATTTTAGATTTTAAATTTGTTGCACGTGAATTAATATTGGAGTAATTTATTAGGAATTATTTTATAAACATACGAATTTCAATCATATAGGAGAAATGATATGATAAAATATATTAGAAATTGTGAACGACAAAGTTATATAATTCATTAGGAAGTTTTTTTTTTTTGACGAAATAGTTGAAATGAAATAAACTTTTTGTAAAATTATCAATCTGTCAAATTGGTATCGCGATTAATCAATAGTTATTGTATTCTTCATTTAAATTATTCTGCTACAATTTAGATTTTTCATTATCGAATCAAATGATAGAACATTATGCATGCTAATGATAAATGATAATATATAATATGATAGTGCAAGATAATTTCAGGTTGTGATAATAAAAGATATTAATGTTAAATCTTACAACTATTTTTACATAATTGCTCATTTGTTGATAACGTAAATAACTGAGAAATTAATTTTTGTTATAATTTCATATTTGTCTGTAAGATAAATTATAATTGCTATATCTCATATTTTGAAAATGATATTTGAATTCTACAAATTCATATGCTTATCTTATCTAATACATCAAAATTACACAAGCTGATATATTTAAAGCATATCGAAATATTATCACATTTATAGGATGCTACAATGTTTTGAAAATTTTGGCAGAAAAAAAAAAGAAAGAAAGAAAATAAGATTCAGTAAGAATTCTAAATTAATTATTTTTGAAATATAAATTTGATTATTTCTTCATCATAGCAATATTACAAATATATTATTTCATCATTACAAAATGATGAATTTCTTATTTTTCTCATATCATTCTAAAATCAGAATCTCACATTCGTAACGTTCAGTTTGTCGTTCTAAAACCTTTTTTTTTCGTCTTTTCTCAACGAAATAGATGGAATATGTATTTTTGATAGTTATGCAAATAACTAACAATATGAGATTCTGATGGTATCGTCTATTCGAAAATTGAAATTTCTCACTGTTTGCTCATAAAAATTTAATAATTATATGACTAAGATTGAATTAGCAGATTAGAAGAGCTAATAATGCAAGATTCTAATTGATGGTATAGTCTATCCAAAAACTGGAATTTCTTGCTGTAACATCAACAATGTAAGATTCTGATGTTGCCATCTATCTAAAAATTGGAATTTCTCAGATAATTATGATTAAATTAGTCAGATTATAAGTGTGATATTTTCAATCGTTTGTCTAAAAATATTTTTAAAAAGTGGAAAACAGTTGATTTATTATCATTATATTTAAATAAGATTATCTGTCCTATATTTTTCATGTAATCAAAAGAATAGAAGAATAGTTAAGGCAAAGTTTCTAAGGAGAACAAGGTCGACCAAAAATTACATCCAAATAATCGATCAGAATGGATGATTTTCTTTTTTTTTATTGGTACTCTTTATTGTCATTCATATTTTTTTTCTTATCATTTTAATGAAATTTTATTTCACATATATTAAAAATAGGTAAACTATTTACTGATAAGGATTGCAAGATTGCAACACAAAAGATAAATTGATAAAAGCGGAGATAAAGAAAAATCTCAAAGAAAAAAAGCCTTGATTTGTCTTATCACTATTTGGTTCAGTAATTTTATCTTCAAATCATTTTAAATTTGAAAAAAAGTTATCAGAAAAGAAATTATCATATTGGATAATAGCCACGATGAAGTAACTTTATAAGCCAACAAAAAATTGTTTATATAAAAATTGTGAAGAATTGAATTCGATTTTATAATTAAATATGATTATATTCTATGAATATTTATCGTTATCATTTAAGCTAATTATCAAATTGATATTTGAGCAATGATTATTTTATATTTTTACATTGAAATATACACTCAAAACGGATATTTTACTTGATCAAATGTTTGTTTGATTATTTCATTAATCGCAATAAACCTCTATCTTCAACTTGCCCTAATTTTAAATTCGTCGAGTTGTTTCAATTCATTTTCAGCTCTATTTCTCATTGCTGACTTTATCATGATAATTTTATCATCAATGCATATAGATGTTACGTAAGTTTTATTAACTCTTCCATTTTCGATAATTTATTTATAAATTATTAATCAATAATTTTAATCTATAATTACTTCCTTTTTTAGGTATTAATAATTTAATATTGTTTGAAAATATTTAATCAATTAGATAGTATTTTTAAAATAATACTTTTTCTTTTTTTATTAAGCTCTTTTATATTTATTCTTTTTTGCTCGAAGACTTTTTAAAACTGACAAATCTATGAAAAAGCAAATTAAAAGAGAGAGAGAGAGAGAGAGAGAGAGAGAGAAAGGAGGAAAGTGAGAGAGAGTGAGGGAGAGAGAGAAGAAGAGATTTTTTTAAAAGATACAAAACATTGTTTTCTAAGGAGATGATCGATCAACTGCTGGTTTGCTAAATATATGCCATCAGAAAGGAAACTTTATTGAAATTAAAAGTTTGAATTTATGAAAATGATTCTAGAGTAATGGTACTATATTTGATTTCATTATTGCTATTGCTGAATAATGAATATTATGGCTAAGCAGAATTTACCAATCATTTCAATGATTTTTAAAAAAACTATGGTATCGAAACACAAAAACAACTCGAAAGACTTGATGTAGGCCTTGGCCTTTGGGGCAGTTTTGGTGGAAAATTAAATGAAAATGATCCTATAATTAAAAGAGTTAGTTTTTTCACATACATTTCCTCTTTTTAAATTTATCATTCAAGCAAAAATTTTAAAAAAGTTTTTTAAAACTTTTTATAACTTTTAGCCAGTACTTTTTGTACATGGAGCATTTTCTCGTGCTGCGATATTCATAAAACATCATGAATATTTTATACATAAAGGATATTCATGGTCGGAACTTTATGCTACATCATATGGTAGTGGATTAAGTTCAATGATCGTTAATGGTGTTCGTTGCGAATATATCAAACAGGTATACAAACTTAATTATTCATTAATATGAAGTATTTGCTTTTCCTTCTTGCTTTTTTCATAAATATCATTCTTGAGATCTTAACAGTTTAATGGATTTTACTAATCTAATCGTTCAAATAAAGGTTATTTTTCTTTTGTTCATCTCGAAGCAATAAGATTTAAGTTCTTTCATTGCTCGAGAATCTCGTCCTTACCTCTGCTTTAGCAATCATAGCTTGCTTACAATTTACATTAACATATCATAGCTGGGATGGTGTAAAATATTCGCAAATCTAATGATCGCAAACTTTTATTTTGAATATGAGGCTTTTATCCAATGATCCATCTGGCAGTAAAACTTTCTTCAGAGAAAAGCATTTAAGATTACATCATCGTAATTTAAATTATTAATGACAAAAATAACGCTTTATAATTTTGAAATTTTAAATTTCAGATTCGTCAAATGTTATTAGCTATAAATAATTATACAGGAATGACTGTCGATATCATTTCGCATTCTATGGGTTCAACAGTTTCAAGAAAAGCTATACTAGGCTCTATATGCTTTGATACTAATGAACAGCTTGGACCACCTTTAACTCATTTGGTAAAAATTAAGCAAATTTTTCATTGTCTATTTGCAAACATATTATAATAAAAAGAAAAAAAAACTAAAATTATTTAAATTGCCAATTTAATAAATTTAAGAAATTTTATACATTTTAAGATGTATTTTATCGAAATAATTTGAAATTTAATTTTAAAATAAAAATACATTTATTAATTTATTATTATTATTATCATTATCATTATTATTATTATTATTATTATTATTATTATTATTATTATTTATTATTATTATTATTATTATTATTATTATTATTATTATTTTTATTATTATTATTATTATTATTATTATTATTATTATTATTATTATTATTATTATTATTATTATTATTATTACTTAATTCAAAAGAAATATTCGAATTATCCATCATTTGCTTTCTTTGTTTTTTCTTAAAATTTTAAATCAAATGATTAATTATTTATAGGTGAATACATTTATAGCTGTTGGTGGTGCAAATTATGGTTTACAGATATGTTCAGTTATATTTCTTTGCGGTAATACTTCATCCCTACAATGCAATTCCAAAATTATGGTTAGCTTATTTTCATAATAGAATAAGTATTGTTTTATTCCTTACTCATTATTTTATTGTTAAAGATTGAAGCCTTCTGAAGTTACTGAAGAATTCAGATGATGAAAATAAGCATATATCATAAAAGTATATTCTATGCAATAATTTTTAGCATATTACGAAACTATGCCTTTTCTTATCTGCATCTTTTTTTTTTTTTTTTTGGAAAATTTATCTAATTATGTTAGTAACAAAATACTTCGATATACTAGAAGACAAAAGTTCACTATTGTAGAAGGATGTTTCATAATATTTTATCAAGATTGCCATTGCAGAAAGAATTGAATTCGCAACCACATCGTTTCGAAGGTCGCAACTCTTACGATATACATAGTCTCAAAGACTCGATCATCGGCCGTAACTGTTGCAACAAAAGTTGTGGTGTTTTAGCCAATCATAATGCATCATTCGAGGTCAGCGACCTGGATCATTTCACGCTCCTATCACAAACGATCATGTTACAATTGTCACTTTTGAAGCAAACAGATGAACGAAATAATGGTACCAGTATTATTCGAATGGATGATATGAATTCTGAAGATGATACCAGTGTCAATTATGATGATGATCAATCGAAAATACTTCGAATGTAATTCAAAATAAAATTAATTAAATAATAAAATTTGTAATCAAAGTATGCCATATTTTGTATTAATTTTCCATAGTAACAAAATAAGATTTAAGTTGTATTTTTAAACTTTGTAAAACATTTTTAATTTTGCTATTTTATTTTATTAATTTCATCTCTTTCGTATTGATCAGATTGAAAAAAAAAAATTTTTGATAAATTTTTATTTTAATTGTTTTTCATTAATATTTAAATAATAATATTTTTTGCTAAAATCTTTTTTTCCTATATACATATATATATATATATTAATTTTACGAATGTTTTCTATAAAAAGCTTGAATTAATCAATTCTACAAATCAATTATCAATTTTATCAGGATATGATAATGTGATTGAAAAAAAAAATATTTGTTAAATTTGTGTTAATTCTAATAAAATTTGTATTAAAATTTTTTCGCTTAATAAATACAAACATTTCTCTATTATTAATTTTTTAAATTAATAACAGACATTTCATCAAATTAATAATGATGAAAAAAAAATTTGTAGTAAATTAAAAAGACTAAATTTTTAATGAAATTATATGAATGAATATATGCAAGAATCTTTGAGCAAAATAATATAATTATTTTGCTCATCAAAAGTTATCAAAATAATTGATATCATATTTTGGTTGAAAAATCATAAAATCATAATTCCTACTACGATGGAGAAGAAAATATGATATCTATCGCTATCGTGAAATTCTCGAAGAAACTAATCATTGGTGTGATTATGGGAATGGAAAAAAAAGACGATATTTGGTGGTGATTCATTCTCGAGTATTTTGCATCAAGTTTATCTACCAAATCGATCATTCATTGATCAATTCAGCTAGTGCAATTAATTCAAGATATCATAATAAACAGTTTTATATGAATTCTATGCTATCATTCATTGACTGAGTTTGAAAGTTAACGATTTAAAATTATCGTATCTTTTGATTTGCTTTGTTGGAATTTATTTAGTGAAACTTTAATTTTAAAAGTTAAAACTGAGAAATAAAAAGACATATTTGTTTCGTCAATACTGATAATTTATACATGATAACGGAATTATTTTATCAATCCATTTGTCGGAATGATAGATTTTACATCATTCAGTGGCTAAATATTATTACTACAAATTCCAGCACTAGTCCATGAATCAGAAAAACTCTTCAGTATGCATCAATAAATTAACAAGATAGATATGACCTATGACCTCAAGTAGAAAACATCAATAATATGTACGGGCCCTGCAGCAACAGACAACAACAGAAAAACCGAAATATATGTACGAAGGCATAAATACAGTTTTTGTTTAAGAAAAAAGTTTTGCGAAAAAAGTATGTGCAAAGGTTTGTTATCGACTTGCGATAGAATTGCAGTAGTTGTGCGTGCACAATTGCTTGCTGACTCGGAGCATATGTTTTAGGGAATGGGACGGTAGTACTGGAATGGTGGATGCTAGTGGGGTCAAAGGTGGAGATAGGGTTAATAAGGGTGAAAAATTAGAAAAATTTATATCAGCAATACTCATTGTTAGATTAGCATTTTTGGCTGAGAAAAACCGATAGGAAATAAACAACGAATCGTTAATTTACAAACAGTAATTAACTTCGCACTCGATTATTCGTTAAAATAAGGATTTTTTTTTCTTTGCAGGACAATGGCAAATCAGACCTTAGAAGCATCAAGCAGTGCTTGTACTACTAATGCGGTAGAAAGAACCAAGAAAGCTGTCTCAATTATTTTTGTGAGTTTTAAAACTTTTAATTTATGATTAGTAAAAAATATCACAAAGAATTTATTTGCCTTCTTTTTTTTGTTAGTTTTAGTAAAGGTTCAAACAATTCTGTATTTAGGAAGAAGAGGATGTTGGTTTCGAGGAGGATATACTTAAAAATCCATTTTCACTTCGGAACTGGTTGAGATATATCGAACATAAGAAGAAATGTAAAGCGAACCCAAAACAAATCAACCTTGTTTATGAACGTGCTCTAAAGGAACTTCCGGGCAGTTATAAACTATGGTATTAGTGTCTTTTATATTGTTATTAGTTTCTATACTTAAGTAATCTAAATTTGATTTGTCGAAACTTACCAACCTAACTTTTCATGATAGTATTATTCTTAATGGAATTATTTTTTCTTTATTGTACGCAAATTTAGATGCTGCATACTTAAATTTAGTCCAGGCATTTTGTGTCTTAACGCATTACTGCACTCTCTCTTTTCTACTTGTCTTCTAAAAATATATTTTTCATTCTCCATTTAATAGGCAAAGAATGACTCTAAAATTTTTAGGTATAATTATCTTCGATTTCGTCGAAAACAGGTAGCAGATAAATGTCCTACGGATCCAGCATATAAATATGTTAACAATGCTTATGAACGAGCACTGGTTTTTATGCACAAGGTTAAATAATTTTGCTTAAACAGTTTAGACTTGTTAGATTATTTTTAATTATGTCACATATAAAACAGAGTGGAATGAGAGGCAATTTTAATAGATATTTTTTAGACAAAAGCAATAACTTGGGTTCAAAAAATCTCTGAGTTAAATAATATTTAAATCGATGCAATAAACTTCCGTATATAATTTTTCGCATCAACAAGATTAATTTTTTTAACGACGATTTTAGATGCCTCGCATATGGATGGAATATTGTGAATTTTTAACGCTTCAGCGTCTTGTGACGCAAACCAGACGAGTTTTTGACCGCTCCTTGCGAGCATTACCAGTTACTCAACATGATCGAATTTGGCCGCTGTATATCAAGTTTGTTACAAGTCATGAAATTCCGGAAACAACGATTAGAGTCTACAGAAGGTAGGCTGTTGATTTTCATGAATTTGTAAGATAGTGGAAATCTCTGCATCTATATATCAATAAGATATTTTTGTAAAAATAATTCAAGTTGTATATCAGAAAATCTTTAACTTTTAATTATCATTTGCGTGATATACCGATCTACGATCTATGTGCATTTGTCTGTCCCTTTATAAGATTTTATTTAAAGTACTTGATTTAGAGAATTTTATTTTAGGTATTTGAAATTGCTACCAAATTATCGCGAAGACTTCGTTGATTACCTGCGAAAGATTGACCAATTAGATGATGCTGCTCAGCAACTTGCGATTCTTGTGAATGATGATAAACCTTATTCCGAACATGGCAAGACAACTCATCAAGTAATTTTCCACTTTTTATTCGATTTGAATTTATGCATATGTATGTTTGTAGTTAGCATTTGTTACTTATTTATTTCCTTTTTTAGCTATGGACTGAGCTTTGTGAACTGATTTCAAAAATCCAAGTAAAGTGCATTCATTGAATAGTGATTCAATCATACGACAAGGCATACAAAGGTCATTTTCACTACAAAATTAAATAGAATTTTCTTTTCGTTAATGATAACAAAATTTGATGGAAAACCATAATATATTGCAGATATAGTGATCAGGTAGGACTTCTTTGGTGCTCACTAGCAGAATATTATATCAGAAATGGACATTTCGAACGGGTTAGAATTTTATTATATATATATTTTTTTGATCTTAACAAACTTTGTTATGCTCGTTTTCATGCTCTGTTTCAACAAGACATGTAATGTTACAAGATATGTGACTTTAATTTGAAAACATCCGTTCGATTACTTTACGTCAGTTATTGATATGACATTTATTTTTAGGCTAGAGATGTATATGAAGAATCACTGATATCAGTTAAAACTGTACGGGACTTCACGCAGATATTTGACGCTTATGCCAAATTTGCTGAGCGTGCAACAGCAGCAAAAATGGATGAAATAGATAATGAGGGTACTGCAGCTGATGAAGAGCAGCAATTAGAATTGGAGCTCCTCTTTGCAAGGTATTCTTCTTTTCAGATTTTTTATTTATAATTTGATTTAGGCTCAATCTTAAATTAAATTAGTAAAGTTTTGTATTCAGAACATTCTGTTATTCTTCAGTTTAAAAGTAGCTTGCTAATCTGGTAGTCGCAATTCTTTTGAAAATTATATGTTATCATAATGTTCTTTATCCATGGCTGGAAGTAAATCTTAAAAAACAGTTGGTTTCGAATTTTTAAATTTTAGAAATACCGCATTGCTTTTCAGATTTGAACATTTAATGGATCGTCGACCGCTTCTTTTAAATAGTGTCTTGCTGCGTCAAAATCCTCATAATGCATATGAATGGTTAAATCGTGTTCAGTTGTACGAAGGCAATAAGAACAAGGTAAGACTAGAATAATAAATGCTCTTTTATACTGAACTGCTTTTTAGTCGTTTCTGATTTGATACTTTTTTCTATGGATGTTAATGTTTGTATATTTTTATAGGTTTTTCTTTTTTTCAAATCATACTTTTTTACTGTATTGCATGTAATTTATAGCAAATCGAAACATATGAACAAGCCGTGCGAACAGTGCAGCCAAAATTACAAACGGGAAATTGTCAAACATTTGGATAAGTTTCGCGAAATTTTATGAACAAGAGGACATGTTGAATGAAGTATGTCTTATTTGCAAAAAGTATATCTGATAATGTTCATCAGAAAAAATTCCTGATAATATGAATTTGATGATGATATTTATTTCATCAATCATCAAAAAAGCTGACACTATTTTTATGTCCATATTCGATCTTTTTGATCTCTTTCGAATCTAATATATAGTAATTTTTGTCAGACACTTGTTTTTCTTTTGTCAGACGCTCTATACTCGATTAGCTTTCATTTACAGACTAGACTAACATTTGAAAAAGGACTTAGATCTGAATATACCAAAGTGGATGATCTTGCATCAGTTTGGTGTGAATACGCCGAATTTGAGCTACGCCATCGGTTAGTTTGCAGTATAATGCTTTCCTTATATTATTTCTTCGTAAAATTATGGCTTCATAACTATTTTTCACTTTATACAATTCCAACGTTTATATTATCAACTTCTTCCAGGAATCCTGAGCACGCTAGAAAGCTAATGCAACGAGCAACTGCAATGCCACCTCGGAAAGCTCACTACTTTGATGAAACTGAGCCAGTTCAGAATCGGCTATACAAATCATTAAAGGTTAAAAAGTTTGGCTTACGCAGAATGTTCTGGTACGCAGTACTAACAAAATCTTCAGTTTTTATCATATCCATTTCATACAATTCAGTTTTGATTCATAGACTCTTCCTTGTTCTTAATTGAAGCTTCTTCATTTTTCTTTCTTAGAATTTTTAAAAAATAAGATGGATCGAGAATTTGTTAGAAAATATAAATGATTTCAGATTTGGTCTTTGTATGCTGATATTGAAGAAACATTCGGTACTATGGAAAGTTGTCAGGCTGTTTATGAAAGGATTATTGATTTAAGAATTGCTACCCCACAAATAGTAGTTAATTACGCTAAATTTTTGGAAGAATATAATTATTTCGAGAACGCATTCAAGGTGAGATTTTATTTTTTTTTTTAGTGATTCTTCGCATATAAAAACTTCTGCATAACTACTTTACAATTTTCTTTAAATTTATTCAAGACATATTTTAAATAATGTGTACCTCCGTAAAGTGGAGAAAAACATCATACATAAATTAACATATTGGTTGAACAGAAGTACTGATAATGTTTTTCAGGCCTACGAGAAAGGTATAGCATTGTTTAAATGGCCAATAGTCAATGAAATTTGGACCGTATATTTGGTTAAATTTCTAAAGCGATATGTATGTGTTGATTATTTTTTTTACCCTGCATAACTTCAGACTCGTCGAAATATTGTATTAAGTGATATATGATTGGTAAAATCTTTTTCATAATTTTTTATGTCACCGCTTGGTTTTTTGAAGGGTGGCAAGAAGCTAGAACGCGCACGTGATCTTTTCGAGCAATGCTTAGAAAACTGTCCTCCAAAATTTGCGATGAGTGAGTATTTTAAACCAATTTTTCAAACCTGTATTGTTACATTCAAATTTCTGGAAATATTATTCACTGTTCTATTGTCTTCTAATAATGTATGATGTATTTTGAAATATTCTTATTTCATCTTAATTTTAATATTGTGATACATGTTTCGTTTTGGAAACTGTTAATGACAGCGTAGTAAACTTTCAAAAAGCAGCTATCATTGTGAAGAAGAATTTATATTTACCAAATTTATTATAGAGCTTTATTTGTTATATGCAAAACTGGAAGAAGAATATGGTTTGCCACGTCACGCAATGAACATTTATAATCGCGCAACCACTGCAGTTGAAAAACATGAAATGTATAGTGTATGTTTTTTTTTGGCTCAGTAAAAATAGCTGAAGCTTCCCAGTTATATTCCAAAATGCCGTAACTAAAATATAATTTTGCATAAAAGTCATTTCACGAAATATGATGTAAAGAATTTCTTTGCTGATCTATTAATAGAACGTAGCGTATTTTTTTGCAGATGTTCAATATTTATATAAAAAAGGCAACAAACATGTACGGTCTAACATTCACAAGACCAATATTTGAGCATGCAATTGAAATTCTACCTGAGGATCAATCCAGGTATCTATTCGTTTTTTTCTTCTTTGTTACAGTGAATATTTATCATAACTCTTTTGGTCTTTAGTTAGGTTTTCAGTTCCGAAGCTGAATTCCAATTTTCAATTTCTTTAGAGAAATGAGTATTCGATTCGCACAAATGGAACGAACACTTGGTGAAATTGATCGAGCGCGAGCAATATATGCTCATTGCTCTGAAATATGTGATCCTCAGGTAAGTGAATTTTTGGAAATTACTATTGGGTTGGAATAATGTTAAACTACTCTGATATTCAATTAGTAATACTAAATATTAGCGAGGAATCATAAAAAATTCTAAAATGGCCAAATTTATTTTATGTTTTAAATAAACTAGTATGGTAAATTCTTGGTCATGTTTACATCAATATAGATCTGAAATGTGGGAATATTAAATTTTCATCTCGAATAAATTTTATTTGTTCACTTCTCACATTATTCCAGGTTCATGGTATGTTTTGGGAAATTTGGAAAGAATTTGAAGTGAAGCACGGTAATGAAGATACGGTAAGGGAGATGTTGCGTATAAAAAGATCTGTGCAGGCCACTTATAACACAAACGTTAATATCATGAGCGCACAGATGTTGTCCACAGCAGCAGGTGGAACAGGCACAATTATACAGGACCGTAAGTTCATTATTTACTTCCTTCTTATATTCTAGCTACTAAGATACTAATTTTCACGATATTCTTTATAGAATTAGACTTTGCTTGCAATGTGTGTATGTATGTTTTTATTTTTTTTTCAAATTTTAATCCTTAATTTTTAGCAAGTACGGCTGGTGATAGCATGGCGATGCTTGAAGCTCGTGCTCAAAAGATCGCAGAGGAAGAAACAGGCGTAGCGAAGTTACCAGTAGGTGGCACAGGTATAAAATTTGTGCGAGGAGCTGTCAATATGGTTGAATCAAATGTCACAGAAAATCCAGAAGAAATCGATATTGGAGATGATGATGACGATGATGAGCAGAAAAATCTGGACGGTGAGCTTTTATGTGACTTGAATTCAGAGAGTATTTATTATGACCAAATAACTGAGTGGCTTCTGGCTGGTACATCGATTTCTTTTTGTCCTCGACTTTTCCTTTACCATTCGATATTTCCAACTATTTCACGAATTGATTGTTATTTTTACATGTATTGTAATAGTGAGGGATGGGTTTTTAGCTTTTTTTGCCCAAGTTTGCAATGAATTGGTCTAGTATTTTCAATTTAATATTTTTGATTTTATTAAATTTTAATAGTTAATTTTAATATTCTATTATATTGACTTTTTTAGGATAAATTTGAAACAAGATCACTATTTAAAGTTATTTGTATAGTGTTCTATTTCATTTATTTATTAAGAGATTATGCATATAAATAGAACTTTTATTACTTAATTTGGTAGTTTTAGATATAGAGACGAAGGCTATACCCGCAGGTGTTTTGGGTTCGCTTGCAAAGAAAGTGATCAATAAATATGCTGAAAATTGTGTCTATTGTTTCATTTAATGTTTATTGTTTTTGTTTGCATGCTTTGCAATTGACACGAATGGTTTAAAAAATGATAATTATTATTAACAATAAAAACGGAAAAATATTTATAAAAGGAATAATTACATGCAAAAATAATTAAAGCTACCAATCATTTCAGAAAATAATTTGTGTCTGATTGCCTCTTTCGAAATTAGATATTAATTTTTGGCACCAAAATAAGCGATAAGCGAATTTCTTCTATTCTCTCCCTATCTTCCTGTTAAGTGAGATTTTCTGTTTCAATTAAAAGAAAGCAAGAGGAAAAAGCGATGAAGTGAAAATTGAATTAAGAGCCGAAAAAGACGATAATGGACATTTTACAGACGGAAAATCTTATCCGATATTTGATAAATTTATTTATGATAGTTTTAATAAGTAAGAAAAAGCTAACGGATTGTTATTTTTATTTCATTCGATTAGAAAATGTAAACTTTGATCCTATCTATTTGATTGTAAATAATATGTTTTTTTTTTTTTTCAAGTTGGACTTCGTGAAATTTGCATTTGTTAAGGTTATATATCAGGACGATAATGATATGATTGTTTTTATTTTGATTATCTCTGAAGTGGCTGGTTGATTCGTTGCTTTCTAAAAAGAAAAAGAAAAAATTGCTATGGTCATAGACACTAAATTTGATTTGCCTCAATTCCTTGCAAAACATCAGCAATTTAAGGCAAAAGTATAGTAGCGCTTTTTATTTTGGAAAAGTTTAAAATCAACAGATAAATAACGAAATGGATCGTAGAGTTCAAGGATAAATTTTATATTGAAATTCAGCAAAAGTTCATATCTTTGGATTAGTTCAGCTTAGACTGAATTAGTATTTGACGAGTAAGAGACCATATTGAAAAGTTATAGGTCGTTAGAAAAACCAGATCGATATCAGAATATTGTTCTTATAGTTTTAATGTTCCATTTGAGCATGTTTAGGTGGAATATAGTCCTGATGAAATTTGTGAAATGATCGAAACAGCTCGAGTGTTATTCTCAAGTGAGGTGCACTGATTGATATTTCAATACCACTGATCGTGGTTGGCGATATTCATGGACAGGTGGTAGCATGTATCAAGAATGGCAATTTTAAGCCTAAAAGAAAACTATTCGTGATTTATTGAAATTTCTTTTTCTTGAGACTTACATCTTCAGTATGCGGATTTGCAACGAATTTTTGCGGCAGTTGGACAACCAGGTCGAACACGTTTTCTATTTCTTGGTGATTATGTTGATCGTGGACCGCAATCTTTGGAATGTATTTGTTCGCTTGTCGCTTGGAAAATTGCATATCCTAAAAGGGTAATATAATTTTCGAGATTTACACTTTTGAGTAATTTTTCGAGATTCAGATTTCTGAGAAATTCATTTTTTCGAACAAAACAAGTATTCATTCATTGCGCTAAATATGATTTAAAGAAGTAAGAATATCAACGAACTTGTAGTTAATAAATTATTAAAAAACAGAAAAATTTTTAGAAATAATAATTCAGATAATGATGGTAAAAGAGTAATTTATCATTATGATATTATTATCAAATATTTAACAATAATATTTTATCAGCATTGCTTAAAATTTCTCTACTTCACAAATTCTTACTTATCGTTGAATATTTAAATTTAAAAAAGCTATCATCCTCAAAAATACCGATGATAACTAAACTTTATTTATCTTCACGAGTTAGAAACACACTATCACCAACAATATTAATCGAAAAATTTAAATATATTCAAAATATGCAGAATTTTTTAAAAATAATTGAATACAAATATATGTGGTCAAAAATTTCAATATAAATTTTAAAATTATTTAAGATATTTTTACTTCGTGGTAATCATGAATTTGCATCCGTAAATCGAGAATACGGTTTCTATGATGAGTTAGCTGCAAGATTTAGCGTTGGTAAATTCTATTCCATTTTAACATTAGATCATTTTATCAATTTAAGATAAAATTTTTTTTTTTGGTCAAAAATATTTTCCGAAATTATAGCAATTTCTGTTTTTGTTTTGATAAGTTGAAAAAAAAATAAAATTTTGAAAAATACAATTAGAATGAGAAAAACCAAAATATATAAGCTATGCAAATATGAATACAATTTTTATAAATATTTTTTGAATATTTAAAATTAAATAAACTGATCATGCAATTTAATTAACTTGTTGATAGCAATCGCTTACGCTGATATTAATATCATGATATCAAGCAATATGCTTATGAAAAGAATTTACCTAATATTAGTATTAATTATATCTTATATTTCAGGTCAAGCAATGCGCTTATGGAAAGAATTTAATGATCTATTCTCAATTTTTCCATTTTCTGCTTTAATAAAAATAAAATACTTTGTATGCATGGTGGTCTTAGTCCACATCTCGAATCACTAAACGATATTCGTAATGTAATCTTAAATCATGATTCGTTTAAATAAATTTTTTTCGTTAATTTAATTATATTTAAATGTATAATTTTCTTTTTGCAAGTTTTTGCTAGATAAGACAAATGATAAGCAAAAAATAATAAGTGATATGTTAAATTGATTTGATCACTTGATCTAAATCAATATACTTTTCCTATTATAAATTAAACTAATTTAGAATAAAATTTTAGGAAGTTTTATATAGAATGAAATGTTTTTCTATCTATCTAGTATCATTTTTTAAAAATTTTTGATAAATGTATGATTAATTTCAGATAAAAATGCCAGTGATGGAAGTATTTCCAGATTCATTGGAACAGGATTTAGTTTGGTCGGATCCAAAATTAGACATCAGAGGTTATGAACCTAATAAATTACGTAATGTTAGTGTTGCATTTGGTGAAGATGTTGTCCATAAAATGTGCAAGCGTTTAAATTTGGATCTTATCATACGAGCACATCAGGTTTTGTACGATTTGATAAGATTTATATATGAAATAATTTCATTGACCTATAATCTCTTCTAATGCATCAGATTATTAAACAAAAAAAAAAAAAAATAAGCCAAGAAAAAGTATTCCAATAAATAATTGGATATCTATGAAATATGCTAAAAGATATTTTCTTATCAATCAATCTTCTCTTTCATTTAAATTATTCGATTTACACAGGTGATGGAAAATGGATATGGTTTTTTTGCTGGTCGTAAACTAGTTACTCTATTTTCGGCACCATTATATGCGGAACTTGTAAGCTTCTTCATATATTGTATTTTGAAAAAATCTTACCTGTTATCAAATATGGAAATGATAAATTACCTGTTACCAAATATAGAATAATAAATTACCTGTTGCCCAATATAGAAATGATAAATTTATGATATTTGAATTTTGCAAAAATTTGGAACAAATTTGTTATTGTTTTATAAGGTGAATTCAGAAATGTTTACGCAACAAGTAATCATGCATGCATTGGATTATTATATTACAAAATCCTATGTTGACCTTTCTCTGACCTCTCAAAGTTCATTGCTAAGTGATGGAATATACTTACCTTTTAGCAAAATAAATTTTTTTTTTCGGGTAAATAAAATTCACGTTATTTATGAGGAAAAATAACTTCCATTTTCCAATTATTTCAAAAAAATGTGCTTAAAATTAAAGAGCAACAAATCGATTGATAATTAATGCTTAACAAGTCAATTGGTAATTATTGCTTAGTAAATCGATTGATAATCATTACTCAATAAAATCGATTGATAATTATTGCTTAACAAATGGATTGTTAATTAATTAGTCCTTGTTTATTTTTTGCTCTTTTTTTTTTAATTAAAAATAATTTTGAGATAGTTATAGATGAAAAAGGAAGGAAAAATAGAGTTTAATATATATATAGTAATTTTATCGTAATTAGCACCTAATTAAGCTTAAAATTTTAAATCATCAAAGGTAATTATTTTATTCAAACCTAACAGTATATCATCAAAATAGGCTACTTATGATATAAAATGCTATAAAAATTAATAACGAATTGAATTAATATTTTTTTAAACTTTAATTTTCCTAAGATTCAAAGATTAAACTAAAAGTTTTGATATTGGGAGGTTTAATCAGGTTTTGATATTCGGAGGTTTAATTAGGTTTTGATATTGGGAGGTTTAATTAGGTTTTGATATTCGGAGGTTTAATCAGGTTTTGATATTGGGAGATTTAATTAGGTTTTGATATTGGGAGGTTTAATTAGCAGTGGAATTATGGACGTTTAGATAAAACAAAAAAAAAAGATTCGAATTATAGGAATTGATTTATTTATTTTTTCTTCATAGTTTTATCAAAAAATTTTGATTTTTTTTTGAAATTATATAAACAATGCAATATTTATTCATTGGCAGAATCGATGATATAATTGGAAGTTAACTTTTTTTTTTTCTAATAATACAAATAATTCTATGAGTTAATTTTATAAGTATAAAATTTATCAAACTTAAAAAATAGAAAGAGAAAGGATAGAAAAGAAAAATCAAATGATAATCACATTGCTCAAAATAAATTGATGATTAATTTTTATCGAATCTAATCGTCAAATTTATTAAATTCATACGTATTCTACGTCTTAATATTTCGTTTAAAAATTTAAATAGAAGATTGCGGCAAAAAAAATTTGTATATTTTCGCAATTCATTCATAATATATTTTTAATTTAAAAGTATGAAATTATTTGGTAAGATTTTTCATAAAACTTTTGATTGATCATTTTTAGAATAACAAAGGTGCAGTTATACGTATCAGTTCGGAAATGATAATTAGCTATATAATACTGAATCCTGTATCGCAGACAACTGCTGGTAAGGAGAATTTTCAACGTACATTTAAAGATGATCAACGATCCTATCGTATGGATGAAGCAAGTGGTGTTACAATGATGCCACAGCTTCAATGATTCTCGAAAGATTTGACGAATGCAATGATGATAACCGTTAGAATGTGACAATAAAAATAAGACTTAAAATATATGTAAAATATATATGTATATGATCTTAGAATATATGTGCTAATGTTATAAGTAAAATATGATATATTTATCTTAACATATCAGCCTGATAAGAAGATAAATTAATAAAACACAAGTATAATCATATTTTATTGTAGTATGCCTATTACAGTTTGATAAATGAATAAATTTATCAAATGATAATATTATATTTATGAAGAGATATTTGAAAAGGAAGTAAGGAAAATTTCAATGATCTAGAGAAAATTTTTGCTTCAAACATTTAATCTAAAGTTGGACGATCATTGCAAATAGGTTCGTATTGTAAATTGACTTTTTTTTGCTCTATTGAAATTGCTTGATAAGTTTTTAGGTGATCGTATTTTCATATGCCCTTTACGTGATCGTAATTTCGTATCCCTTTACGTGATCGTAATTTTGTATGCATAATTGTGCCATCTTATATCTTCAATCTATTTTTAATGCTTTAAATTATATTTAATTGTTGCTTGTTTATATTTTCATAAATTATTGAATTTCTTTTACATTAAATATTATATTTACTTTAAAAGGAAGTAGATTCTAATCATTGATATGCGCAAATATATGCTGTTCTCGAGATATATTTCTCGAGCAACTTTAATTCTTTCCTTCTTAAAATATGAGAATGATTGAAATAACTAACTTAAAATGGTTAATATGTAATTATTTGTTTACGCATATTAGAGGAAAGAAAGGCGAGAAATGAAATTAATCGAAACATATGAAATTCTACCTAAGCATTAATACATATAGCAATTATTTATTTTTTCATCCGATATTGCCAAACATCTTATAGCTTCTACATAACAACAACATTTTCCTACTGCACTTACTTCTCGAATTTCTAGCTTGTAGTAGTAGGAAGGAAGGAAAATAAAAAACCGGATATCTTATGATTGTCTTTCAAAAAAAAAAAAAAAGAAGAGATAGTGAAAAAGAAATCATTGGATATTTTCAGCTGAAAAACTAACTTTTCTCATTAGAAACAATCAGTATCATGATAGCGAGAAACTTCAAACTTCTTGATATCATCATGTTGATATAGCGAGAAATTTCCAACTTCTTGATATCATCATGATGATATAGCGAGAAATTTCCAACTTCTTGATATTTCCTTCTAACTTTTGACTAGTAATTAAAATATAGGTAATTTTATCTATAGTATTTTGCAAGCTATAAAAATTTTTCATTTTAGGAAAAAATTATTTAAAATAAATTTTTAGGTAACAAAGATTGTTAATTACTCTTTGCATATTATTAATTGATTGATTAAAAACAAATATGTCGAGAGTGGCAAGTCTTTTCGAATGTTCAATATGCTTTTTATGTATAACAAAATATTTCCCATATTACTTTTTTTTACTTTTTAGATTATTGAATTATATATGCTACCTGGTTATTTTAATATTATCAATAAATGATAAAAGCAAATTTTGAATGTTTCGAATATTGAAATTTGAAATGTTCACTTATCTATGAACATTATTTGCTCAGATTGTCATATATCGATATTGCAATAAAAGAAATCCCATGTGATATTGTTAAATGTCGCTTTCTTGAAAAACTATTTTCTTAGTTTTAGGCATAACAATTGTCTAAGATATATCATTCTGTTTGCAAATATTTCAATCTCTTCGATAAATAAACTTTTCTTAGCTATTCTTCTAATATTGCGCTTCTTCCAAATCGCAAATATTATCATAAAATTTTTAACAAAAAATCATTTCTCAATTTTATTTACAAATGCATAATCAAATTGACTGATTTGGCTCAAATTTCTTAATTTATCAAAAAATCAATAATTATATAATAATATAATATAGCATAAATGCTAGCCTAAATTTTCATAACGAATTTATCTAAATCTACCGTATCAAATAAATTATCATTACCATTATTCTACTAACTTTTCATCATTCTCAATTCTTTTGAGATTGAGAAATTAGTAGTAAAATCTGTTTAGCAAATTCTTTTGAATCTTTCCTATAATACATTTATCTAATTGATGAAACTTAAAGTTTCTAAATTACACTCGCAAAATATAATTGAAGTGATATAATAATCAATCAACGCAATTTCAAAACTATGAAATAGAAAGTTTACGATATGCTGAATAAATCACAATTATGATTTGATAAATATTCTTTGTTGAATATTATTAAGTTATATATTTATATCATTTCTTTTTTCACTATTATTATAATAAAATTATTTGAGAAAAAAAAATGTTCAATTTTCCCAACCTAATTTTCCAAAAAGTTCATCATAATATTTGATATTTTTAGCTATAAAAGTAATAAAAATTAGCTAAAAATTGAAGAATTTGGGGAAAAAAAGAAAATTTAAAATACGTAGCATATATTACTTACAGAAATAAAAAATTGGAAAAATTTTTTTGCTAATTTTTTTTTTAAAACTAAAATATTCATTCTCGACAATAAAAGTAATCTTTCTTCTCGTCTAATTAAGACAATGAAACTTTTAAAGTTAAATTTGAGATCCAATTTTATGATAATAAATTTAATAAGAAACAAACGAAACGATTAGTTTTTGCAAATATTAAAAATGAGAGAATTATGCGAATTAATAAATTTGAATATTTTTCTCGATTTTTATTTTTCTCGGTATTTCAAATCACAAATCGATTGTAATTTTTAAATATTAACAAAGCATATCGCGCTATATGTCATAGAATTATTAGATTTTCGTCGCGTAAAAATGCAATCTTTCTCGATATTATATTTTCTCGAAAACTTATTCTTTCTCGATGTTATATTTTCTCGAAAACTTATTAGATAAAAATATATGGTTGAATGGAAAGTATTGTTGAAAAAATAATATAAAAATGATTAATCAGCTGAAAAGAGAAAAATTTGATTAAATTCAATAGCAAGATAATAAAAATCAATAATAATTATTAGTATTTTCCAAAGACTAAATTATATTCTCTGAAAATATCAATTATTTCATTATCATTTATCATAATGTAAGTTAAGATTTTTCGATAACTATCAAATATCTCATCAACATAATGATAATAATTCATCATGTATCATATATCATATTTTAGCCAAGTTAATATGTTGTATAAAAACTCTTTATTATTTTATTATTATATAAAATGTATATATATATATATATGTGTGTGTGTGTGTGTGTGTGTGTGTGTGTGTGTGTGTGTGTTTATTTTAGTAATAGCAGTCAGTATACATAATAAATATTGGACAGAAGCCAGACATCAATGGTTTGTTATGTGAAATCAGTCTAAATCAATTGGCCAAAGAGCCAAGAAAAAGAAAAATAAAATGTTCGCTTCATCCAAAACGAATAAAAGAAGGAGGAGAAATTGAGAAATTCCAGGAGCATTTTCCATTGTCATTTATATCAATAGAGAAATAAATATTTTTCAAACCAGTATTATCCTATTAGCAGTATTCCAAATGTTCTTCAATGAATGCTGTGACATTCTCGAATTGCTTTTTAGAAAATTGCACATCTCTTCGACAAAAGATATTTGAACATCTACCATATATGGTTGACAAATAATCGTAGATTAGATAGATATTTGTCAAGATAAGATTCAGGCTATGTTTTTCCTATGTATATCTATCAATTTTTAGCATTCATCGTCAACATTATTTGCACTAAGAAAGGCCATTGCTCAATTCATCTTATTTTTAGCTCTTGAATGAAGTTTTTAGGCTTTGACAAATTTTTTTTCTCTCTCTTTTTGTGATAAGGCTTTTCAAGTTCGCATTCTCACTTCAATCATTCATTTCAACAATTTGATTAGTTTGAAATAATTAATTTTAAATCTTAAATTATCAATACATTCAATATTAGATGATTAATCATATCATAAAATCTGAAATTATTTTTGTTATCATTTATCACAATTTATCACATTCTAAAATTAGTAATTTTAAGTAATTAACAAAAATTTATCATATTTATAATTTCGATCATTAGGATTTATTGATTGTTAATTCATCAACATTCACTTATATAAATATCAATGAATATAATTTCTTTAATATAATAAAAATATACTTTTAATAATAGTGAAATAATAATTATTACAAGTTTTGTCCCCAGTTTCCTAATTATGGCATGCGAGCCAAAAAAAAAAAAAGCCTATGATAACTGCTATTTTTCGAGCATTGTATTTTCTCGAATATAAATGAAAAATTCATTTCTAAGCTAATTTTTTTTCTTTATGTTGATAGAAATTCTAATTTATGGATCACTGAAAGATAAATTAAAATTTTTTCATGCAGAAGAAATATACATTCTTGAATTTATGATGGAAGATTTTTAGACAATAAGTTTTTTTTTCTTCAGTCTCGATTATTAGAAGACGAAGGATTATGAGCAGTACCTTCAAAAATAGTTTATATGAACAATTCTCGAATTATATACATATGTATAGGAATATAATTATTTTAAAACTTTTAAAAATTTGCAAAATTTTTCACATATTTTTTTATTTTAATTAATATTTCTAATAAACAATTAATTGTATAAAATTTTTAATTTTCTATTACTGTAAAAAGTTTCCTAGAAATTGAAGTTATGTGAATTTGTAAAATTCTCGACGAGAGTATTGGATTGATTCAACAAATAAGTTTTCCATTGATATTTAAATTAGCTCTATTTTTGAATATTGATAATTTAAAGAAGTACTGTAGATTATGAATTTGCGTGTGTAGAAATAATTTATAAAATGTATTATAAAATATAGTTGCAATGAAGTGTGAATATATCTGTGAAGATATTATATTGTTTTCGATCCATATCACTTTAGCCTTAACCTATTATCATTCAGGTTAATATTAGTTTAAAAGTTATTGAATTTATCCTAAGATCTATTTCTCGAATCTCCAATCTACCATCAAGATGTAAATATAAATGGACGATCAAATATAATGATATGAAATGGTAGAATTAATTAAGCCACATGAAATATAAATAGATCCGATCAATGATTTCTTTTTTTTTTTTCTTAGCTCATTAAAATTTCTTATCAGCTAATTTTTTTTTTTTTTTAAATTTCAACAATTTTGCTATCGTATAAATTTCTTCAACATTTCTTTCAAGATTTTTGATTTCTCGAGTACTTTAGATTCTTCGTTCGTTAGAGAAAGAATTAGTCATAGGTTAATTAATTTATAATATTATACACAACAACAGGTGCTTTTATCAAATCCGATTCTCGATTTTCATATTTCTGAATTCTTATAATTATGGAATGTTTCTTTTTTTTTAATTGGATTTTATAGTTTGTCCTAAATTTTTTATCTGAATTAAATTATTTAAATATTAGTGCTTACAGTTTTCTATTAAGATATGACATATAATGATTCGATCACCTAAGCGATGATCGAATCATATTTTCTTATAAGAGATCTTATTATCATACCGAATTAGACCATAAAAATCATTATCTTGTCTGCTGATAGAAACTTATAGCTTAACAGTTACAATCAGAGAGGAAACAGAATCATTTTTCTTCAGAAGAGAATATTCTAAAACTTCAGTTTTGTGTTAAAAAATGAAACACAGATGTGTGAGAAAATTCAAATTGCCATACATTGATGATATATACCAGAAGCATAATACAGAATCATTAAAACCTGTGAATCGTAACGATAAGATTGTGAATTTTCAGAAACACAATAAAAAATGGATATCTCTGAGCGATTATTACTATTAAATTATTGAAGATTACGATCTTTCAAACATGCATTAAAATTATCATCTAATTTAGATATATTACAATAAAAATATACGAAGTAATAATAGCCATTCGTAATCGTCTTACGATAAAAAAATAATTTGTCAATTAATTGTTTTTAATGAAAGAATGAAAACTATATTATGAAACAGTATGATATTTAAATACTGTAAAACAAATTGTTATTTAAGTACTGTAAGCAATGTTGTTAAGATTATGGAAAATATTGGAAGTATAGATTACAGAAATTATAATTTTGGTAATTGAAAAATTGATTAATGAATTATTTCCAGTAATTTAACTTTACGCTATATAAATATGACAAATGAATATATATATATTCTTTAATTATCTGCTATCAACTACAGTAATATATAAAGTACAGTAATAATTGCTATTTCTGAAATATAATGATATTGAATGATAATAAAACAATTAATATTTATGAACGTTAAAATTTACATCGTTATTCTTCAACATTGTGATTTTAGCTTTTCTCTTAAAAATGAAAAATGGTTTCTGCTTTGCGCTATGTTGTAAAGCAATAGGAATTGCTATCAGCTATCAATGATTTATTGGATAAATTATCAGTTAGTTAACAACATCAAAATAATGGCACATAATTAAATTGCTTTTGTCTTGCGATATACGATATTCGCTAATTGGTTTTATCAATTTATTGCATAAATTATTTAATAATTTTAAAATGCTCATAATATCTTTACTTATTGCTTCTCTCTTGCGATATGCGTTATTTTGCGCATCATTACAAATTTCATCATAATGATTTCTTAAAAAGATAAAGGAACGATGGAAGAGGAAAAGGCTAGCTAAACTATGAAACATCTGGATGAAATATAATTGAATCATATCAATGCTCTCGAATTAACTAGCGATAGTTCGAGAATGGAAAGGACTTGAAGGTTTTCTGAAAGCTTCTAAAAAGCGATATAATTCGATTAAGTGTATCGCAGCATAGAAAAGGAATAATTTTTGCTGATGTCTTTTTTTTTTCCTTCTCCCGTTTATTTACCTATATCCATTCTCAAATAATAGTCTGAAATAAATCGTAAAAATACTATTTTATTTTATTTCTGTTCTTCTGCTATCTTCTCGAATTGTATCGATGCGATTTTGATGTCATCGCTAAGTTTTATTTTTGCCGTTATTGCAAGCAACTGCATAAAATTTTTACATATTTTCTACGTTAAAGTTATGTGAAATTGATACTGCAAACTATATTCGAATGGGATATTTGCTAAAGTTGTAACATTTCTTCTTCCTTACTTCTCGTAAATAATTTTCTGATAAACTGCCATATAAATATAAGACAGAGAAAGGAAGGTAACAAACAATATCGTTTCTTGTGTTCATTTCAAAAAGTTCAATTTTAAGCGAAGCTTTCCGAAAGCAACAAATATAATGGGTTCAACAGGAGCCGGTGCTACTTATCAGGCTTATAATCAATTAATCCGATCACCATCATTACATCATCTATCATCATGTACAAAATCAACACAACAAGTTGGTACCATTGAACAAGCTGAAAATGGTAAGTTATATATCTAGGTATGCAAATTAATTTGATGAATTCAATTGTGATGCAAAAATGTTAGTGATTCGAACAATTTCACTTCTACCGTAAGATTTTTGTAGCATGAGAAAGAGAGCGGAAGACAAAGCGAAAAAAATATTAAACTTGAAAGAGTAAGATTGAAATAAGAGATAAGCATGTGTCAACTCACAACACATAATTTTAAACATGGACTTTTATGAGTTTCTAAAATGGCAACTTTGATCTCTTCAAATGATCAAAGAAGTGATTTTTTTGCAAGTAGATGATCCATGATATTATTAAAAAAAAAAAAAAGTAATATAACTTTTATCAGTTTCTCATCTATCACACTTCTACAGTTAAATAATAAGAAAGTTTATTTCCTGAGAATCTTTCGATAAGAAACTTCTTGAATTAAAATTTTGGTTTCACATTTCTTAGTTGTATTAATAATAATAATAATGATTAATTAAAAATAAATTTCATTCATGCAAATATATACTGTACTTTTCCCTCCATCTGGGCATCTAATAAATTTATAATTTTTCGATCTAAAAGTTCAAATTAATTAGCAAATTTATTTGAATTATTTTTGATCATTACATGATCAATGTTGCATTATTTATATTTCAATGTTTTAAAAAAAAAAAATCAATCAGTTAAAAGTAAAACAAGTAAACAACATGATAAACAAATAAATTACATCCAATGATCGTTGTTTATTTTATTATAAATTTATGCAATTTCAACAAAAACATACAATAATAATAATAATAACTTCGAGAATACAATTTTTGGTTTTTAATTTGAAATTTTTTTTTTTAATTATAAATTTTTTTATTTGTGAAATTGTTCAAATTGAATAAATTAAAGTAAATAATTAGATAAACGTTAAAGTAAATAATTAATTTGAATTAGCAATAATAAATAAGCAAAGATTACATTTAAACGATAATTGATTTGGAAAAAGAAAAAATCGTTTAACTGTTAAATATGAAAGATATTTTAAAATAAATATTTCAGTTTTTTTTTGTTATCAATTTTAATCAAATATTTAATTTTGTTTTTTTTTTCAAACCTTACAAATTTATATTTTCATTTCGTGTCTTATCGAAATTATTTCCTTTTCTCAATAATTCTACGGAATAATTAAGACTAAATTCAAGGAAAAAAAACATTTATAATAAGTTAAAACCAATTTCAACATTTTTATTATTTTCCTGTAAAACTACTCCTAAAACTACTTCATATGTCTTTCTATTACTCCTTTTAATTTTACATAGATTTCTAGTAAAATAAGTTTTTATCATATCCTTCTTGGAATAACTTTTGAAACTTATTTTTCACCTGCTCTTAACTTCAATTTGAAAAATTTATAATATCATACGACATGCTTCGCATTCTCGATATTTCGATTCTCGTCATATATTAATACCAGCCATAATAATGTGTTATTTCCGCTAATCTTCGATTAATCTCTATGCCATCCGTTTATTATAATCACTTATCGTTGATTCATTAATAAAATATCAAAATTATGATTCAATGATATGAAAATTTTATTTTCAGGGATTTGCTAGTTGAACGAAAATATAACAAGATGTTATGATTCATGTTGCAATGTAAAATAATTATGATAAGCTAGCGTCATCTGTCAAAAACTATTATCAATAAAATTTAATTATATCATGATTTGCTCAATCATCATAAGTTATTATTCAATAGATTTATCATTCAATATTACAACTAAGAATACTAATATATATTCTTTTATCGATTCGTTTCCGATTCTTCTAAACTTTGTTTTGCCATTTTGCAAATGTGTAAATTTTATTTTCTATTAGAATAGATTCTTTTCGAGAATTATCATTTGACAATTTACTGATATTTAAAAATTTTGTTCGAAATTTATTTCAAAAATATTTTCGAAACTTTTTCAATAAATTTCAATTTTATCCTATCTTTCAGCTCATATCTTGTCGATACCTGCCTACCGATTTCTATTAAAATGTTTTTTCTTTTCAGAATTTCTCTTTCTTTTATTCTAATTAATATATATTTTATGCAATGTTTAAAATTAATTTTAATATTAGAAAAATTAATATGTCAAACGAAAATTTTGGAATTTAATTTTCAAAAATTATTTCAAAGTAACATTTTGGAAATACTAATTTTACGTCCGTGCACTTTCCTCAAAAAATTCCACAATTTATTTTGTTTAAAATTATGGAAAATTATGTGAAACGAATATTTTGAGGAAATTAGTAAAATTTGCATTGTTGAAAGTTTATTAAAAATTTTTACGGCCTTTCAATTTTATATAAATATAATTCGAATTGATTTATAAAATTTATAAAAATGTATATATATTGGAATGGCTTAAATATTTTATTAAAAAGATAATATTTACAAAATAATTGCTGAAAATTTCATTTCTTTCTATAAATAAATTCGATTAAAATTTGAAAATTCAAATTTTAATCGAATTTCATCTAATAGAAATATTTAACTTACCACCAAATTTTTTTTTCTTACATTATGGTTAAAACTATTTTTTGCTAAAATGTCAAAATGTTACTTCATCGGATAAAATCAAAAAAAAAAATTAAGTAATCGGAACTTAAAATTGGAATTGATTATCGTAAAATGAACGCTTTATTTCAAAACTGACTGAAAGACATAATGTTTTGTAAAAAGTAAATAATTTAAATCAAATTAATAGATATCAAGTTTTAAAGAATTTTTTCTTTTTCTAAATTTCAAAACGAATTATATTACTGAAAAAATTTTTGTGCGATTCGTTTTTTCCTCGCTTAATTTAAATTTAATATTTAGTAAGTTTTAGAAATCTGATTAAATTTCTTATTTATTTTTCAAAATTATTCACATATCAATTTATTATCAAAATAACGAAATTATTCATACACTCTCGACATCATAATTATTTACATATCAATTTTAATCGATATAATTCTCTATGAATTTCAATTAAAGATTTTGCTATAGTTTTAGTATATTAGTTTAAATAAAATTTGCTATCATCAGAAATGTTAAATATTAATTGAAAATTTAGCTTTATCCATCATCATCATCATCATCATCATCATCATCATCATCATCATCATCATCATCAATTATCATCATTCATCAAAAAAAAAAAAAAAGAAATTATTTATTTAATTTCAACATTCTATCCGAAACTAAGAACCATTCTATCCCAAACTAAAAATCAGTTTAAATTTTGAATACATGAAGCAAATTTAGGGAAGACTTGAATAGTCTTTATTTGTTAGAGCTTTAATAAGCAATAACATATTCTCGAGTGATCATACATAATATTCTCGAATGAGTATCAAGCAATTCAATGAATTCAGCTGTACGTTTTAGTTAATTGCATTGTTTTTTGCAGCCAGTGCTTTCTAATCTAATTATTTGACATCAATGATTTAAGCATAAATTAAAATTGAAAATTCTAAAAGAATTTTATATATTTTTGAAATTTAAATCTTTTCCTTGTCGTTCGTTATTCCTAAAATGAAATTTCAATTTTTTTTTGCTTTTTTCCGAACAATTTGTTCCTAATTTCAAAGCGATTTTGTTTTTAAAGAAAACTTTTGAAAATTCCATAATTTCTCATTTCATCATAGCCTATTGTTAGAAAAAGCTAAAAATAAGTAAACATTAAAAATAAAGAGAAAATAAATAAATTACGAAAATATTCAAACGAAAAAGATTTTTGGAAGGACGAATATAATCTTATCATTTATCATTTCAATTTTACAATATCAACAAATTGAAATGCAATTCGATTTTATTAAATTTTATTGATGCAATGATAAATTTGAAAATTTAATTTTAGTAGTCAGATTTATTTTTTAACTTCAGATTTTATTTGAATTATTAAATGCCTTCTGATTCTTGCATTCATCTTCTCATGAAATAATCCCTTTCCATTTTCTTCCCACCGATTACTCAGAAATATTTCTGATGCATCGCTTTGGTAATTTTACGGTAGCTTACCGTAAAAATAAAAGCAGATGGTAACGTTGTATATGCAAATTTTATATTTCATTAATTATTAAAATTATTATCATGAAATATGAATAGATTTCCTAAGCATATTTTTAGTGAATTTTTTCAAATTCAACTTTTACAAAAATTGAAAAAATAATTTTTTAATTTTCAATCCTATTTATTCATATTCTTTTCTAATCTCGGGCCATTGTAAATTATTATTTGTTGTTGTTAAGAAAATAGTAATAATTATGGGTAATAGTGATAAATAATATTGATATAGTGATAGTAATAGTGATATGATGATGATGAGGATGATGGTAAAGTGAAACAGTAAAATAAAAATTTTATCATTTTTTAAAATTTTGCATAAATGCAATTTTTTTTTATTCCAATAATGCGAGACTTCTCAATATTTTTAATCATTTTAAGAGAGTTTTTTAATTGAAACTGATTTGATAGCCAAATGTTGAATTTTTGAGAGAAAATATGAAACTATAAATGAGCCTATTAGCGATAAATTATGTTTTCTCTATATCTAAGCATATCATATGTAGAAAAATTTTTCCAAATATGATAATATCATTGAATATGATAATTTTCTCGAAGAAATAAAAGGATAGCTATATATATATATATAAATTATTTTTTAGTTATAATAGAAAACTTAATTAGTTCATTCCAAATAATTAATTGATAAGAAATCGAAGTTTATGAAAAAAAAAAAAAAAAACTATGTCATTTAGATGTTAAATTGATTCTTCGCTAAAAACTTTTTCACATATGAAATGATAATGATAACAAATAAAGAGTAATTAAGATTATTTTAGAATAAGCTATGCTTCAATAAAGAATTTTTTTCTTCAATTAATCGAATAGCTAAAATAATTTCTTAACTAAACAATTAAATGTTTATAAATTCATTTCTCATTTTTCGTTTTTCGTTTTTTTTTTTTTTTTTTTTTTTTGATGGGAAATAAAAGTCGAGAATAATTAACTAATATTGCTAAATAAACTACTATATATATCTATATATATTGAAAGTAAACTTTCTGTAATAGAACATAGTCTTTAGTCTTATAAAATGCAAACATTGATAATTATTGGCAAAAATTCTGATGAGAAGAAGATTGAAAAATAAAAAAAAAAAAAAGTTAATAATAAATAGCAAAATTATTATTAAACAATAAACAACAGATGTAGATAGATAGATTGATGAATTATTATTTTTCTATTCGATGCTCATTAGGCTTAGGCTTTTAGTAAATTTTAAATTTAATCAATCAATATTGCATCAACAATGTTATATATGCATGTTATCATGCAACAGCATGCAGTATGCAATCATGACAACATCATGCAACATCTATCATGATGAAAGTAAGTCAAATAATTTTATCAATAACAAACTTTTAGCATGCAATAATGATTCATTTCATCGTTGCATTCATCATCAATGATTACCTTACTAAAGTAAATACATTTGCAGCTGCCGTATTATTTAAATGAGTTTTTAGTCGAAGCAACGATTATCACACACTAATTGAGTTATTCATATAAGTCAATAATTAAGTATTGTTATTATCGATATTGATATTGACATTACTATTATTGTTATTGTTGCTGTTGTTCATTATTATTATTACTACTACTACTACTATTACTACTACTAACTACTACTACTACTATTACTACTACTACTACTACTACTACTACTACTACTACTACTACTACTACTACTACTACTACTACTACTACTACTACAACTACTACTACTGCTGCTGCTGCTGCTGTTGTTATTGCTATTGTTGTTGTTGTTGTTATTGTTATTGTTGTTGTTGTTGTCATTGTTGTTGTTGCTAGAGATGATGAAGGTGAAGAATAATAACGGCTGGATGATAATGAAAATGATGATGATGATGATGATGATGATGATGATAATGATGATGATGATGATGATGATGATAGTTGTTTGAAGTGTGCCTGAGGCAAGGAAAGTCTGCAACACATTGAACTTAGTCTGATGGGAACAACCAATGCAGCGTTGTCTTTGCGCCGTTTCACACAAACATCATTCACCTTCCGATTCAATTCAGCGCTTCCACCACCTGTACCGGTTGTATCCCCACCGATAACACCAATTTCACGCAAGTCAAGTCTCAGTAGCAGTGGTTAGTTAGTCAATAATCATCATCTTCATTTATCTTACCTTATATCGTATCGTATCGTATCGTATCATAGCATGGAAAGAAGCTATTATGTTATCCATCATAATTATCATCTTCTTATCACTACATTCTATCACCATTTTTGACTATCATTATCACTTCATGTAATTTATCTTAATAGATGAAGGTGTATTGAATTTATTCTCGAACCAAAAATATAAACTTTTCTTTTAAATCGATTCTGAAATAATTTATCAATTTAAAGACTATCGTTTTTAAGTTGCTATCAATTTTTAAACTGATTAGTGCAATACAATTATAATTTTAATAAACTGATAATCAATTTATATCATATCTGCATTGAATAACTACATTGAATAACCCAAGCATTATAATTATTTCTTAAGTTTCAGTTTTTCTAAAAACGATTGATCTTTCTTTTTCTTTACCTCAAAATATCTTTATATTATTCTCGAAGAGCATTGCTTTTTTTTTTTAAAGCAAATATAACTCTTCGATTTATCAATACTGATACTGTTGCAATTGCAATTACCGTATCAGTATAAATGATAAAATTAAAAAAGATGAAAGAGGATCTGTTACAGTCTACATTTGCATTCTTATTATTATGAATTATAAAGATTGATAAGGAATTTGTTATCTTGTAAAAATTTTATCGAAATAGTTTGATTTTGCAAAAAGGATAAATGAAAAATGAAAAGATAATTTAATTTAATTTTTACGATTATCAGAAAGATATTCATAAAATTAAATTTACTTATCATTCGATTCATATTCATTATCGAGAATTATTTAGAAAAGGTAAGTGTAGTAGTAAGATAATAAATAATATGTAAAATTTCCTTCGTTTTTTCTTTTTTAATTAAAATTTTTAATCATTTTTGTTTTCTTTTTCAATAAAAATTACTAATGGAATTAATTTAATTGATAATTGAAATTAATATATTTCGAAAAAGGATATTAAATTTAAATTCTTTCGAGAGTATGACTTGCTTATTCGTTTCTAAACAGCAATACCGGTTGTTTAGCAAAAAAAGAAATTAAATAATTCGATGAAATAAAATGATCGGAAATTAATTCTTAACTCAATCATCGAACGGTTAATGCAATAGTTTAACGGGTCAAAGGGCAACTTTTGTTGATTTAGCATTTGAATATAACAAGTTTATCAACCATATATTGCAAATTTTACTGCATATGCCATTTCTTCAATTCTTAATTTAATTTAATGTAAATTTAAAGCCCAGCTTTGATTCGATCTATTTGCCATAAAATTGGCTTTTTTTTCCTAAAATCAAAATATTTAAACTGATGACGAAACATTTAAAAAAAAAAAAAAAAAAAAAGGAAGAATGTTAAATTGTACTAATAGACAGATTGAATTTCGTAGGTCAGTTAAGTTAGAAAAAATATGAATGAAAAGTTTTTTTTTTTATTGAACAGCTGCTACTTGTGCTACTTCTGTTAGCTGCTACTGCTAAATGTTTCACACTTTTAAAGTTGTAAACTAATAAGTTTTGAAAAATTATTATGCAATGATATGTTTTACGTATTATTGCATAAAAGTCTTTTTTTTTTTCTTCATTTTTTCTTTTTTGTTCGATGATAAAATGATTGAAAATAATAATAATAATTAATTACATCGATATTGTTGTTTGAAGAAAATAAAAAAAAAAAAAAAAAAAACAAAAACAAAACATCGAAAAACATAAAACATAAACAATTGATTGATTCAACGAAATATTACATATGATTTATTGTTGATAATAATAATAATAATGATGATAACATTGATAATGATAATAATAATGATGATGATGATGATGATGATGTATTGAGAGAGAAAAAAAAGCACTTTTGTTAGCAAAACTGTTTACTTGTTGTTGTTGAATTTTCTGAAACCAAAGGATAATAAGTTGTCGGAAAAGAATTATTTAGTCGATTCTTCATGACAATCATAAATAATTAAATTTTAATATTTACTTTATCTTTTGTTATCAAATTTTCTTCATAACTAAGATGTGTTATCAGATAAAAAAATTATTTACATTCTTTAATGAACAAATTATAAATAAACAATCATAAATAATAATATTTAATAAAATTCTTTACAATTACGCAAGACGAACTTTTCAAAAACCATTCCAATTGTTTTTAATTTAAAAAAAAAAGAAAATAAAAGATATAAGCACAATTTGTTATTGAAAATAATAAAAATTCATTTCATAAACAAAGAAATAATTAGAAAATCAAAATTAAAAGAAAACAACAATTTGATATATTTATTTTAAAAAAAAATTAAAATAAAATAAATAAATAAAAAAACATAACAAATTTTTTTGCCCTCTCAAATAGCACTTCCTTTATGTGAAATCATAAAAATGCTAAATTTCCTTTTCCTTTTTTTTTTTTTTTTACCAATTATTAGCCATTTTGATAAATTGAATGAATATTACTTCAAAACATCGAATAAACTGACATTTGCTTTCAAATACTTTGTTATTGGTCCCAAAAGAATTGTTTGATTTTCGGGGTCATTGTCATTTATTTCAAACAATTTTTAAATATAACCAGTTCATTAAAGTAATAACAAATTAAAAGCTTTTTGATGTTAGCTTTATAAATATAACGTTGATTATATTTTCTAACATATCCAATGAAATTATTTCTCGATCGTGAAATTCATCGTTTTTTTTTTTTTTTAAATTTCAATTTTTTTTTTTCTTTCTCGAAGAAGCGCTATTATTTGTTAAATCCTCGAAGCATAGCACATTTAAAAATTTCTCATCTTAGCCTCTTTCTCTCTATTTCTTTATTTATTTTTTTCTTTTTTTTTTTTTTTTTTTTGACAATTATTTGTTTTCAAATTTTTGAATATCTTATCATTCGTCATTTAAATCAAGCATTATTTCTGAATGTTAAAATTTATGGCAGACATTTGAATTGCTAACATCAAAAAGATTTTCAACTCTGTCAAGCTATATCAAGTCTTAATGATAAATTTTAATGCTATAAAACATTTAAATATCTCGAAAGCTATTAAGAATAATACAACGTATTAGATGCAAATAAACATCCAGTATTGATGCCAATCATCTGTCACTTAGGGGATTAATTAGTAAACTTATTAGAAATATTTCTCATCCGAACATATTGATAAAACAAAAGTTCAATAAATATTATATCATTGCAGTAGTGAACTATGAAATGAAATATATTAATTTATTTCATTCTATCAAATTTACTAATTTAATGTAATAAAAAAAAAAAAAACTTGCCCTTAGATCTATTTAAACTATCATTGGAAACTAAAATCGGGAGGAGTCGTCCTTTAAGATCGAGAAAATTTCAGGTATTCTTAAATCTATTTAAACTATTTAAAATCATTATTGAACACTAAAATCGGGAAGATTTCAAGTATTCTTAAATCTATTTAAACTATTTGAAGTCATCTTTGGATATCAAGATCGAGAGGATCCAATGCTTCCCTCGAAAGGTAATATAGCCTAATTAAATAGATTGATATAGCCAAAATTAAAAAAAAAAAAAAAGCATTCTCGAGTTTTATTAGATAATGATTAATATAACATCGATTGTTCGGTATTAGTTGAAATTTCAACGATATTGTTTCTACTTATGTTGAAACGATTTAAGATTTGAAATTTAGCTATAGCAGTTGCCTATATGATTTAAACATTTTCCCGATGATAACTAATCATTATTTAGTGCAACGTAATTAATTACATATTTTTAAGGAATAGGAAGTAAAAATATTTGGTGAAAATTATCTTTACATTTTATGAATACATTGATAAAATTGATAAAAATTTTGTTTTCTGCGAAACAGATTATATTAAATCATTGAAATTAGATTATTTTAAAATTAAGCATTGCAAAGGTTTTTTTTCTCTTCTCTTTCATACAATCAAATGAATATTAGTAATAAAAATAAGTAATTTTTTATAGGTTTACTATATAAATAGCAAATGCTTTTTTAAGAAAATTTTTATTCGATCAAATTTCAATGATTTCTTTTAAATTTATCAATCATTAAAAATAAGCAATTAATCATCATCATCATCATTATCATTATCATCATCATCATCATATCATCATCATCATCATCATCATATCATCATCATCATCATCATCATCATCATCATCATCATCATCATGTATAATAATACTCTCGACTTTAACATGCATAGATTTTAAAAGTTTTAATGTAAACTATTGAAAAGTGGACATAGATACTTAAGTACTATTGAAATTTTTGATCGTTTTAGTTGATAAGTTTATTTGATGGGAGAAAGATTATTTATGAGAAATGTTTCAGTTTATCGCTATTTTCACTCTCGTCGTTGATTAATTGTTTGCAATTTTTATTTCGCATAATTTCTTCAATTCCTACATTCTTCACTGCTTCTTATCAATTTTCAAATCCATTTTCTAGATAATTCTTGAAATAATTATTTGATAGTTTATGCAAATATTTCAATTTCCTATCTAACGCAACGATAAAATAAAATATTTTTGCGAATATCGCAACTGCTAATTGAACTATTGCGAAAGCATTAATTATAAGTTATTATATTTCAATTTAATTAAAAAAACAAAATTGGATGTTAAATTTTATTATTGTATTTTATTGAAGTATAAAATTATCTCACAAATAGATGTTAGCTGAATATTTTGATAAAATTAAATTCTACAAATAGTTGATTATATAATCTATTATTTTACATTATATTCAAAAAGTATGATTGTTATGAGAAATTTTTCTATTAAATCATAGATATCATATTATCAGTAAATCTAAGTATATTCCTTTTGAATTTGCTTAATCATACAAATAATCTATGAAATAAGTAATTAATGTAATGTGATAGAAATAAAATTGTAAAAGTTGAAATTAAATTATCACAATGTTCAACATTTAATATCACGATTGATAATATCACCAAAAACATGATATGATATTATCGTATCAATATGTGATAGCAAAATAAATTTTACTAATACAATAAATTTGCACATACTTATAATTAATAAATAATAATCAATTAGTGTTGTATTTCAATTTAATGTTTATTGTAAGTTATTGTTAAAAGTTATAAAAAGTTAGTAATATATATTAAATAATATAAATCATACTTATAAATATATTTAATTATTATTTTCTAATAAATATTCGATCAATCGATCTACGATCAATAGATCTTATTTTAATTATTAGTTATGCAATGATAATAATATCATCAAAATAACATATCGAAATGATAAAACGTTTTCGTATTTGCTTAGCAAATAAATCATCCAATTGCTATAGTAATAATATTATCAAAATAACATATCATAATGATTAAATGTTAACTAATGTTTACAAATAATATCATATTGTCAATAATGATATCTCATCTATCATTTTTGCTCATTAGTTGATGAATGTTAAAAAAAAGAAAAAAAAAAGACGATAAACAAATACGAATAGAAAGAAATGAATAAAAAAATTTCGAAGATTTTTTTTCTTTATTGATATTTTAAATTCAAGCAAACAGTTAGCTAATCAGTTAATTCAATCATTTCTGATCAATTGACTTCTAATGTAAAAGTCTAAGCTGCTGATGAATTCAGGTTTCGTTATGTATGATATTTGAATTTGACATAACGATAATGATTCCGTATGATAATAAATATTAGTTCCTAAAAAACAAATCCAAGAGATTTGATATATGAAAAAGAAAAAGAATAAAACGATTCATCGATTAGTTTTGATTATTAGGAAAATGTTTAAAAATATTCTATGCTTCTAAGTTGGTTAGTTGAATTTTTTTAAAATTATTAATTTTTAAATATATAAAAAAGTTTGATAAAATTATTAATTGAAAGTTTAATTTAAGCTTTAAATGAAAGATAATTTAATTCAAAATTTGAATTAATACTTAATTATTTATAATTATAAAATAATTTAAATCAAAAGATAATAAATAAGCAATTAGCAATTGAATTCAACTTGAAATCATTTATCAAATAATTTCAATGATAAAATATAATATAATTTTTATCAGATTCTTTATTTTGATAAAATTTTTTTAAAATTGATAATTATATTTTAAAAATTTTAGAGACAGTTGGCAAGGTAAAATGGGATGAGTATCCATTAAGGACAGGTGAAAGTAATTCAGTAATTTCTGAAGAACAATTACCACCTGGTTCACTTTCAAATCGTATTATCAAGGTTTTATATTTTCTCTTTTTTTGTAAATTATTTACATATCTCTAGAATACAATATTCAAAAGATATCGATTGATAATATAATGATAAGAATCAGAATTACAATAAAATCTCGATTTTCAACTTTATTGAAAATTTTCTGCTTTAAGATCAATTGTTTCTTCGATAAGATTAAAGTATTCTGAATCTTTTTGTAATGATAGCAATTTTTAATGATTTTATGATAAATAAGTTTACACAGATCAAATATCGTATTTATTTTGATAAATACTAAATTTGGATAGATTTTATAAAAATTTTTGTTTTGTAAAAATTCTCATATCATAAATTAATAAAAATCCTCATAGCTTATGTTAATTTTTATATTTAGTTGATAAAAATCCTCATACCTCATGTTGGTCTTATCACATTATTGCTAACATATATTGCTATCGGTGCTTCGGTATTTATTTGGTTAGAAGCTGATAACGAATTACAGGTAAAATTATAGAAATCTTTTTCTTATTCATTTTTATCAATTGATAATTTTTTATCAAATATATATATATATATATATATATATATATGTGTATATTGCTATCTGAAAATGTAAAATGCAAGAAATGCTTCTGATAATTGATACCATCCTTAACTCATTGATAAAAAAGAAAATTTATTTAATAAAAATAATTTACAGAATCGTCGATCGAAATTACAAAAGGTTTTGAAATTGTACAGTATGATTATCAATGAAACTTTCAGCATTTGTATGCCTGAGGTTACAACCAATACTACACGATTATCGGTATGTAAAATCCTGAAAATAGACTTTATGAGTTACATTGTGTTTTATCCATCATAAAATGGTTTTAAAATTTCCTGAACAACGATATATCAAAATTTGACTATATCAATTCATACAGATATGATGTATGATGATATCTAAAGATATTTTTATTTTCATAATCAATAAATCTCTGATATATATATATATGTCTGAAAGAATAGAATAATCAATGAAATAAAATGTCGTTTTTGATTATAGTGAAATAAAAGGATGAGAAAATAAATGGAATATATTCATCTATATAAAATTTACTTAAAATTAGAATTTTCTTGAATGATTTAAATAGCACAAAAATATTTGCGATCATAAAATTATTCATAAAAAATTGTCGCAACTATAATTAAAATGCGATATTCTGAAATTATAGGTTGAACGACGAATACGTCCATTACTATCAGTATTGTCAAGTACGCACGAATATGACGATCGTTTCACGTTAACTGGTCAATTATGGACTGATTCAGAAGAAGAACTTGTTACACGATGGTCGTTTGCTGCTTCTGCATTATATGCTTTAACCGTTATCACATCTACTGGTTTGTTAAGATTGTAATAATTTTTCCTTTTTTTTTTTTTCTTCCTCTGAATCCAAATATCAAATTACATTTGATAAAACTAATGATTAGTATTACGATAACTATTTAGGCTTTTATTTTTAAGGATACGATCATGTAACACCAAGTACTGATCCAGGACGATTGTTTACGGTATTTTTCGGCCTTGTTGGTATACCTCTGATGTTTATTACTGCTGCTGATATCGGTAAATTTCTATCAGAAATTGTTATACGATCATATACCAAATTATTAGAATTAATTGAATGGATTGGTTCGGTGATAGATGCTGTTCGAGATTGGCTTAAGGATGATGATGATTCTATCGATTCTAGGTTAAATTCATTTTATTAAATCTTTCTTTCATAAAATTTTGCCACAATTTATTCATCGCTTATTACATTTTAGAATCATTTAAAAGTATCGTTGCAATTACTTATATCATTAAAAATTGATTTAAAAAAATATATATATATATATATATATATGAAAAAGACGAACAACTCGACAACAAAGTGTATTGGGTGAAGATGATGATGAAGAAGGACGAGTACAACTTCCTATTGCTTCATATTTCGGATTAATTATCGGATATTGTGCTATTGGAAGTATGCTTTTCAATAGTTTTGAAAAAGGACCTGTATGGTAAGTGAATAATTACATAAAAATAAATGTCATTATCACATTAAAGATAAACAGTAAATAAATGTTATTGTCATATTAAAAATAAACAGTAAGCAAATGCCATTATCATATCAAAGCTAAACAATAAATAAATATCATTATCATATTAAAAATAAACAGTAAGCAAATGCCATTATCATATCAAAGCTAAACAGTAAATAAATATCATTATCATATTAAAAATAAACAGTAAGCAAATGCCATTATCATATCAAAGCTAGACAGTAAATAAATATCATTATCATATTAAAAATAAACAGTAAATAAATGCCATTATTATATCAAAGATAAACAATATTATCATGTGAAAAAGTTAAAGCGTTAAAATAAGGAAGATAAACTTGATATCAGAATGAATTAAAATCTTAGAATATTCAAAAATAAATAGAAACATTTTTTTGAAATATAAATCAATAAATACATATATACATATTGAATTATTGAATATGCAAAAATGATAATCCTATTATCGAATGTAAGAAATAAGATTTAAAAATTAAATTGAATTAAATTAATTATTTTAATAAAAAAATCTGAATCAAAATTATGATTCAGATTTATTTTATAGGTCATTTATGCATGGTGTATTTTTTTCATTCAATACTATCACAACAATTGGTCTCGGGAATATTCATGTTAGGAATCAGTTCTATTTGGCTGTTAGTTTTATTTTTTATTTTATTGACAATAAAATTTTTACTATTATAATTTCAGAGATATATTTATAATTCTTTTTCATCTTTGTAAAGAACAATAATAATTGAAAATGGATAATCGATTAATTAGATTTATCTATCTTATGAAATGAATGAGCTATACTAAAATAATTTGGGAATATTTTGGGCTAAAATGTTGAATGAACTAAAAACTTATTTTTCTTGGAAATCAATTTTATTTAATTTATCAATTATTTCATTAAATCTAATCATAATTATTGATTATAGTTAGTAATTGCTTATGTGATAATTGGTCTGGCAGTGATAACAGCATCATTAGATTTATGCAGTTCAACACTCAAACGAACATTCACCAAACTTCATTATTTCGGTCGGAAGATTCGTGGAGCGCGTCGTGGTTTCGCAAGTGTTAGCGATGATATTCGTGAAGCTATGAGGATTATTGCAGCTCTCAAAAAGACAAGGTTATAGATATTTTTACATAACATTTCTTAGCGATACTCCATTTCATATCGACTGAAATAATTTTATGTCTGATAAAATTCTTTTATGAATTTATACATTAAATATTTATGTTGTCATTACTGTAGGATACAGTATTTATAGGCATAATAGAATTTGATTTAATTTCGAAGATATGAGGGAGATGATGATGGATGAGAGAAGATAAAAGTTGATAAATAATGCTTATCATTTAATAACTATCAATTACAGTAATATATATATAATTAGCGCATTTTTCGTATATCTTAAAGATTACAATCTTTCATTTTTGATTATTTTAGATAATTTAAAATTTAGATAAATAGTAATAGATATTTTAATTTTGATGTAACAATTAGTAATTGAATAATTGTTGAAAATATTTATCAAATATATTGGATATAAATAAGAAATAAGAGACAGAAAAAATAAACAAAAAAAATGAAATATTGAAGATTAGAATGGAAATTTCCGTACAATATCATTCATTTCTTGATTATTTAATGTTTTAAATCTAAAATAAAACCTAAAAATTGATAAACTAAACCTATCTTTCTTGTCTTATCATCATTATCAATCAATAAGGAAATATGAAGGAAAGAATTTTATTCATAATATGTTGCAGACCAAGCAAAGAGCGTATAACATTAGAAGATTTGAAACGATTTCTTGAAGTTCAAGAACATCTCATCAGGCAACCCTATGTTCCATATAATGTTCATATATTTCGATGGATCGAAGATGCTGTATGTTTAATATTACTAGTTATCATAATATCTCTAATTTATACATTCATTAATATAAAATATCATTGATTTTTGAAAGAGTAAGATAGTAAATAATTGAGATTTATCAGGGTTCATTTTTGATTATTCTTAAATATATCATATCGATTTATCTATTTTCTAACAATCAATATTTATCAATAAATCCCTTCTTTAATTCATCTCCAACTTATAGTATGCGCAATATTTTGACGAAGGATCAATGAGCGAAAAGGAAAAAATTCGACAGTAGATCCGATACTGTTTTTTGATAAAATTTGCGTTAGCTAATTGCTCAACGTTATCGTCTTTCCAAAATCTTTCCATTGTCATCGTTGTCAGCACTATCGCTATCATGAAAATTATTATCAGCATCTTCGTCATTATTACTACCATCAGAAATGTTGTTATTATTATCAACATATTGATATTTTTGTATATAGCTAGAGCGATAATATTTTTACCATCACTTCTCAAATTTTGAATTTTATTTCTTATCAAGCAAAACTCAAAATTCATCATTGCTATTACTCATGCGTTCCATTGCAACACCTCACCTTATTTATTAAACATACCTCAAAAATTCAAATATTTGTATATATCTATTTGATGGTAACACAGTATTATATCCGTTAAATTTCTCGATATGAGAAATATACTTCAATCATACTTAATCGATTTTTATAAAACAATGAAATTGAAAAGAAAAAAAATGGAAGAACATAAAGATAGTTGTGATAACATTGGAGAATATCGTTGTACGATATGATTAAATTAAATTATCAATACACTGATATAGACTCACAGTAATCCGTGCGCTCCGTTTCTTTGTAAGAAAAATTTTAAATTTATTTCAATTTAAATTTCTTTGGAAAAATTCTCCAATGATTGTACCACACTGTTGTATCATTCTTCCAATTTTGGAAAATAACTTACGAAAGTATATTTCAAGGGAAATTGTTGAAAAAATGGGACGCATAAGTAAATAATGTACGATTAATTGATGTTTCATAATTATGCAATTATGTGCATGGACATATTTTTCATTTTATTGGAATAAAAGCATGTTTTGAATCTCACCAGCATACCGGATCAATTTACATGATATCATCCAAAAGCAACTAACTTTAATATTATATAGATACAAAATATTATTACATTGTAAGCTCAAATTACAAGTTAAAGAAGCTAAAAATATATACTGTATGGCTTAATACTAACAAAAACAAATTGTCCTTGTAATTTATAATTATCAATGTCAAATTACCAGCTATCTATTCAATCTTAAATAGATAATTTTGTTGTAGTGAAATGGCTTGTATCATTAACAGATATGAACGAAAATGCTGTAAAGATAAAATTATGTGAAACTCTGCAAACAATACAACATTTACAAATAACAATTCTGCTAAGTTTTCACTGAAGATTTTGCAAAAGCACATTGAAGAATTATAGTATAATAATATCTAGAATCCAAAATTCACTGCAAAATCAGCCAATTTAAATTATAAAGAATATTGTAATATTAGATAAAAACCCATAATATAAAGATAAAAAAAGTTGTTTTACTATAAAAATGAAAATTTCTTATTTTTCCTGTACTTGAAGCAAAAAATATTTAACTGAATAGGTAAAAATACAATTATCATTGCTTTCACAACTGATGATGAATCAAGAATCAAAGTTACGAATTACGAAGCAATTTAAGTATTCTTAAAAATAAATAACTAATTTTCCACTGCCTTAAAAAGTTAAACCAATCCATCGTTGCTAAATCACAAAAAAATGAAGAGGAAGGCAGTAAAGTTTCATTTCAAAAATTCCATCAAATTAGTTTTGAATAAAAATGACGTAATACCTAAATACTATCTTGAAAGACAAAAATGAGATTTAAAAAAGTATTCTGCAAAAAAACAAAATAAAACAATACGTCTACCATTTCACCGATTTCATAGAGAAAAGTAGGCACAATACGTTAAATAAGTTCAAATACATGTGTTGTTCCTTGACTATTCGCTGCCACAACAATGTTTGAATTCTAAAATATTCTTCAGCAAGTTAATATGTATTAAAATCCGATCTTCAGTTTCAAAATAACTGAAAATTAGTTCCGACCCACACATTAATAACATAATTTGCTGGCAAAATATACCTTTTTCCAACTAACAGCAGATACAAAATCAGAAGGAGAATCAGTCGCCAGAAGTGTCGAGCGAGCACTGTCTGCACGACCAAAATCATAGCACATTAACGGATCGCATAAACCCTTATGATACAGATAGAGATGATTGTTTTCCGATCCTATAATAATTTTTTTATAGCTTTAATGAAGCCAGATTTCACAAAGTCTCATCAAATCCATTCTCATTACAAACTTATCCAAAAAAAAAAATTACATTAACAATTCAGTTTATTTTATTCAATTTCACATAACTTACCACACACGATATGATTACCATCGGTTGCTAGGCCCACGAAATTTCTCTCGTTTTGATGACCTTTCATCGTACGTATACACTTCCCACTACTTACATCCCATAATCGAAGATTACTATCGGTAGATCTGCATTTTCCATTATTTTGAAATTACTTTTACAAAAACTTGGAAGTTTAAACTTTCCTTTTATTGAGTAGCTCTTTAAATTAAATTCTAGAAATAAATAAAATAAATGTACAAAATGACATCATGGATACAATTTCCTCGAATAAATAGACTGATTCACGTGATCAAAGAATCAAAAAGAAATGCGATGCGACGAATACTAACGCAGAGACGACTTCATTTTCGGTACAATATTTGACATACGATACTGCTTTTCGATGGCCACGAAAAACATTAACTGGTTCTAGCGGTTTTCGGATATCGTACAGATGAATGCAGTGATCTACGATATATTAAAAATTTTTTTTTATTATTATTGAATTTTATATACATTACAAAGTCTAGATCAACTGGAACTGAGCGCTTTGATAAAATAAATATGAATAAATTAAAGCACTCGAACGTTGTGAATCCACTATCTTATTATTTAATAACTTAGCAAATAAATTCGCAAAAATAAAAAAGCCACTACCAGCAGAGCCAAAAACAAGATAGTTCCGCTGTGTTGGACTGAAACAAACGCAACATACATTGACTTTAGCGTCAATTGTTGCCACTGAACGATCCACTCCGATTGACCAAAGTTTCACCTATAATATATTGATAAAGAACATTGAATTATAAAACCACCAAAATAATTAGGAATAAATTTGTTTGCGCTTTTATTCCTTGATAAAATATTTTTATTAAATATTCAGAGAACCTTATTCAAAATGTGATAATCAACAAAACTCACTCTGGCATCATCAGAACCAGAAGCCATCAAATGCGGATCAACACTGTTGAAGACTACGGTCCAACATCGCTTCTCGTGTTCATAAAAATAATATTCCGGATTAATTAAGATCAGATTAAAATTTATCTCTGGCAAACAAACGCTTCATGAAATTTTAAGAAAGAATAATGTCCTACAAATTGACTTTGCTAGCTCAAAAATTGTCATTTATACGAAACGACATCGCATCATTACGAAAGACAGACTTGATAACGTCTGATTGATTTTGCAAGTGAAGTATCCCAAAGTTGCACTGTCCCATCGTAATCACTACTTGCAAGAGTATTTTTACAGTATGGGTTCCATGATACATTACTGCAAATAGATTAGAATTCTCCACAATTTTCCAAAAAATTGATATCAGGATCACTAATAAAGAAATGTAAAAACTAAAAAAATTCAATAACCTGATTTTGGAAGTACACTGAAGTTGCGTAACAGGATAATGCAAAGTATCTGTGTTTTTGATGACTGATTGGAATTCATACACTTTTATACGTTTAGCAACCCCGCTAGGATAAAAAATTCACCATCTTTATCGAACTCAATGCTAAAAAAATTTCCCTATAAATGAGCGTGCTCAAATTTGAATTTCCAGTATCAGCGTTTTTAAAGTTTTGAACATATTTATTTATAGTAGCATAGACATAGTTTTCATTTTGCAATAGCATTACTTCGATCAAAACACACTAAAGTAAAAAAGCATTAGTTTCTTATTTTTGAAGAATACTGGTTCTAATTTTTACTTTCTTCAGTCACAATAGTGATATTCAGTTAAACTAAAAAAATATTACTTCTTTTCTACCAGTATTATCTCCCAGAACAACATTAGACCAAGTCTACAGTAATCCGATGCGTTAATATTAACACAAATACTCACAAACGAAAGATGCACTACCTTGAAACAATGGATAATGCAGCTGTCGCATCTGCTACATTATAATTTAGGGATGCTAAACGTCGAAAGCTACCATACTGCGACATACCATGAAGTACTTGCGAAAAATCATCAAGAGTGTCGCAACACATGCCCAATGAATCATCCGTAATACTCTTAGATTCTGTAAAAAAGATGAGGATGTATAAATATACGAAACCTAATTTTTGGAAATAAGTTAAATCAGATGGAAAATCAGAGTTCAATAATGAGGCGACAAAAACATGAAAGATTAACATGGTAAAGATTATTATATTATAGATGGAAAGTTATATTGTATCAGTTTTTATAAAAATGCTTGTTTTAAGATATGGCCCAAAAGCATAAACTCTTCCCAGTCAGTTTTTCTAACGGAGAGTACATTCTTCTAAAACATTTTAAAAGATATCATTGTCATAATACAAGCTCTACCACTGTTGGTGAAGATTATGTAAATCTATGTCTAAATTAACTCTAAGTTTGGTTTTCGCAGCAAGATAATCGTCAGTGTTGCTTTACTTTGAGATGAATATATATGAATCAAATATTAGCAGAAAATAGTGTGCTTCAAGGCATACACATCGACTTTTTTTTTGGCGAAATAACACGAAGAATTTGTCTAAGACGAACAATAAGAAATATCTAAAATTCTCTAAATTGATTTTCCACTTTTATCGAATTCTTTGAGTCAACATTTTCTTATTTTTCTGGAAGAAATGAATTTGTATAAAAAGAAAGAATAATATTAACCTGTATTATTCAAACGCCTACTGAAATAAGCCTGCTCTAAACCAGCCATATGTTGTTGAAGGCGACTGCGATACTTTTCCATTTCATCACCACCATCATCATCATCATCAAATTTCACTTTTTTCAAAGCAGATACAGGGTGCGCTATTTGTGAACCACTGGCATCTGGTACCATTCGTTGCGAATGTGTACCAACGTTACCGCTCGGTTCGTCTTTCATTAATGCCTACATAAGGAATGAACAATTTTAAACGGAATACATGCAGAGCAAAAAATGAATACTGCATTATTGAGCAGTCATTTTATTCTATTTTGAAAATATCCATTTCTCCTAAGAAGAATAAACTCCACATATATGAATCTTCTTGAAGTTAGAATAAAGATAACAGCCTAAAGATGACAAAGTAATAGGGAAATAAAGTGTCACAAATTCCAAAATAAAACCTGACTCATTAATTTTAACGACATTTTATAATCAGTTCGCAAACTGAAACAGAATTCTACTCAGAACTTTTTTGACGCTTTGTTAGATTTTGTTAAAATAAAGAAGAGAAAGTAACATAAAAGAAAGATTTGTAAGAAAAACATGCAAAAAAATTGCTCCGCATTATTTTCTTTTGGATTTATCAAAATGAATGATAAGCATATATGTATATATAAATATAATATATAATAACAATGAACTACATAATAAAGCGATATTAATACATGAGATTTTTTATCTTTTTTTTAAAAAAACGAGTGATTTAATTATTTTTTTAGAAAATCTGAAACAGTATAAAATGTTTTTGATACAAAAAATATAACAAATAATTAAAAATTTTTTTGTAGAAATTTGTAATATCTCTCTCAGATAAACAAATCATTTATCCAAATTAATAGAAGGACCTCCCCGTTTTTCATCTTCTGATCTGCTAATAAAACATTACTTAAAATACTGAAATTTATGCTAAGTGTTTGGAATACTGTAATGATCATAGCTTTTGTACATATTTGAAATATTGTCCATTTTTCATTCTTTTTTCTGATAGTTCTCTGTATAATTAATGTATTGCTTATTACAAACACTAAGAATCAGGATTATAAGAGGAGTTTCGCGCTATTAACGGAGAAAGTCTTGAGCAGTGGCTACGCAGTTAATTAATATCAACAGTTACTCAACTCGTCCAATAATCAATATCTTCCAGTTCAATCCAGTTCAGCTATACCAATCCCCACTACAATCAACCAATTAAATTTAATCGCGAAATTATCTGATTGGTTTTTAGGAAGTACAAATAAACAACGAAATAAATCCTTCGTTAAATAAAATCTTTCTCATCAATATCTGTCTGTATTATATCACATAAAAACTTTTCCGACATTCCTGACAATTTTATTAAATTAAAGAATATATACAATATGATTAAATTATCAAATTGCTCTAAGACAATAAATTTTCCCAAAAGCAACTGAAGAGAATTGTTTTAGTTCCTTAATGCTTTATTAGAGTCAATAAAGCATTAAGCTATATCTTTAGGTAGACTCGTACATAGGATAAATTCCAATATAAGATTTAAAAGCAACTTAAGTCAAAGAACTGCAAAAATTGGTTGAAAATGAGAGAAATCTTTGCTGTTCTGAAATAAATTAGATATGGGATAGATGCTATCACCTGAATAGAAGCCTTATCATTTCGTAAAATGGATAGTTCATTTTGAAGTCGCTTGAGCTTCTCTTCTCGTTGTGCAATCATTTCATCAATAAACTCGTTCAAAAGCATGTTTTTCCGCCGAGTCACGTTATTGCTGATTTGTTCACGTCGTTTTTGAGAAGATCCATAAAATGATCCAAAAACGAGCATCTGCATTCAAAGCCAAATCAATTAGTTTTTCACTTGTTAACTCCAATTCCTCATTTCTGCTCTGCAAATGAAAAAAAATATAAAGCATAGTGAATGCGAATAAATAGGAAAAGTCTAAACAGCTGTAATAAGGAAGTAATGAATCAAATGTATCATTTACAAATGAAAAAAAATGCCCGTGGTAAACCAACACTGGTGGCGGCAAGATTGCGCGCTGTTTTCATATTACGTCGTATTGCATCCACAATACTGGCGGCCGTGAAATTAGAAAAACAATAGGACCCGATCGTGGGTCTAAATCTCGACTGCACACGGGACATCGCAAAGAACGCTCCAAATGCGCACTAATACATTCGCGGCTATAACAATTATGTCGTCTAAATTCGCCTCGAAAAATATTATATATTAAATGCATAACGCCTGCAAAAAAGTAATTTTGTCAAGATTTCGCTATAGAAAAACAATATCAGTGGAACAGTGGAACAGTGGAACAACAGCGATTGCGCTGCATCGCTTATGGAAAGAACTATTGCAATCGGCCATAGAATACAAAGCATCTCTTCCTGAAACTTTTTCTATTCTGCACTTCAGTAATGCATTGTTGAATCTAATAAATATTTTGCATAAAAATTAGTGAAACATACCAAAACGAATGACCACATAATGTTGAATACGGCTCATGAAAAAGTTGGAAGCAAATAGGACTAAAATAATATATATAATAAATAATATTTCAAATATTTATATTTTTGAAAGGTTACATAGTCATTTCAAAAGGCATTACTTTACCTGACAAAAATAAAGATTCAAAGATTATTAGTAGCTGGATGGATCTATATTAATGGCGAATGCTTTAAATGGCATGAAATAAAGAAGCCACGAAATTTCTTCTTTCTCTTCTTGATCAAATAGAAACAGAAAAATAGAAGCTGGAGAATAAAAAAGCATGGTTAAACACACCAATCGTAGAAAGTTTTCAGAGAGGAGGAGGACTCGTAACTCAGTGTAGAGAGGGCTGATGACTCTGATAATACGGACGATGAGGCGCACTGGTCAAGTGGATCATTGATATTTCGACTGGGATCCTCTATTGTTTCATCTCCGGGAATCGACTGAGCTACTGGACGTTTACGAATGTATCGACCTGCCGACATCACAACACTTCGACAGTAATGCACTAAATGCGAAGACACAACGTAGTAGTATTTTACCAAATTAAAATCATTCCAATTCTCGTAATCTAACGAGAATGAAAATTATGGCAAATCACATTCGAACACAGAGGCGCGAATATGATTCGCCATATGCCGTGTACAGTTAAAACGATATTAGGGATATTAGTTTGGTTTTACTTAAGGTAAGTAATTGTGATGAAAGGGAAGCAACAATCGAGAGTACCAGAATCGAGAATTCTCCTTCGAAAATATTTAAACTCTCTGGTAAGGTAGACCCTACCCATCAAGATACAATTCGCAACGCACTTCACGACATAATCCAATTATATAACTATAGTAACTCACTTCAAGCTCTGCAAAAGTTCATAGACTTTCCTTACTCTATTACATCATACGTAAAGTGAAGGTATTTCATAAATGTCTTACCTTTCTGCAATGATTATCTCTTCGCAGTAACTTTGGAAATATAGAATTTCTCTTTCTGCCTTAAATAATGTATCACCTTTGAATACTAATCTTCGTACAATATGTTTAAATACATTTTGAAATGGGATTACAGAATTCTTCACGTTAAGACAATTAAGACATAGGCAAATGCCGACAACCTTTCCCGATCATATGACAGTACTTCATACGATTTATTTCTATTAAAACTTTATATGATCTGACGCTAATTAAGGAGTTTGTTATTATTTCGATTCGGAGCTTAGGAGGAAGTTTGTCTATGTTTTAAAAGATTTCCCAATACCAGTATCAAAAATTCAGAGAATACAATAAGTAGAACTTTGGAAAAACAAGCAGCGTAATTATTTTACTACGTTTGTGAGATTATAAAAAATGTGCAAATTACGAAAATTAATATATAAGTGGAGAAGGTCTGAAAATAAATCTAAATTAGAAATTAAATATTGAGAAATTTGTGGTATAGGAAATTTACACCGGAATAGGAGATTTATTATCAGACCGGAACAGAACAAGACTTCAAATCCTGTAATGAATTTCACAGTGAATAGATTTAGCAACTACGCAATATTCCGCAGCCCCTACAATTTTTAATGATCAAATACAAATACTGCTTGTGAAAGCATGCTTCATTACACTAATGTAGTATGAATGCAAAGAATAAACAAGTCAAATTGCTTATGTTATTTGTTCACAATAATGACTAGTTAATACATCATGAACACATTCTCATTTAAGAAAAACACACTTTTGTATTAAATTACTTATTATGAAATGAAAGACAAGAGTTCAAAACATGAAAAATTAAACGATGTGATATATATATATACTAGTAAAGATCTATTGTTTTGAGAATATATATTATAATTGTATATTGAAGTAAGTGCAATGACATTCATTTAATTTGGAGTCTTGATACAGATATATTCAAATAAGGAATGCATTTCTCAGAAATCCGGAAATCCAGCAATGATAATACAATTTTATGTAAACCAAATAAATTAGGCTTTGATAATAGAAATGAATCCATCAGGACGGGAGAATTAGAGAGTTCACATAACTTCAAATAAATTCAGATATCCAAAGCGATCTTTTCAAAAACTGGTCCATGTACGTTGATGAGAGAATAACTTGGAATCGTTTTCTTTCTCTAATTGTGAGAGAAAATAAACTTTTGTTAGATGTTCAAATTTGATAAAATCCGGCATTCTATAAGCGAAATCTACGATAAATTTGAAAAGCATAAAAACTGGATGAAAATGATGTTCTATTAATCAAACAAATGAGGATATCAAAAGCTTACAATGAAGCCTGAACATGAAATCAAATAGATGGCGAACCAGAATTCTCGTAAGTTGTCCATGCATCATTCAATTCCGTAAATACGGCACGGGCTAATGCTTCGTTCTCAGTGCCAACTTGCTTGTCTGGATGTATTACCAAGCATGCTTTATGATAATATTTTTTTATCTGTAATGAGAAAAATAAAATCGAAACTAAAAACTTTTTTAATGAGTCTAATAAAGCAGTCGCATTGTTTAATTGATACCCATAAATTGCTTATGCTTACGCAAAATTCATTGATCAAATAGAATAACCAGCAAAATTTTTCGCTCAGATATATTTTTCCTTGTCTTTACATCCCGTATAAATCCCGTTTTCCAATTTTTTTTTTTTTTTTTTGTAAACCTGCACATTTACTTGTTGTGAAGTAAGCAAATCTCCAATGCTTGGTTGAATCCAATTTCCAGCGTTTGGCCATAGGATATCATTCATAGATCCCAATAAAGCTCTGATATTTCCTTCTTTTCCATTTGTCCATTCTTTCACCTGGAAGAAAAACAAACTATAGAATGTGTGAGAATTCCAGGTTCGCAAAAAATAAACTGAATCATTCTTTTTAATTGAAAGTTTACCTTAACTTTAATAGGATCTAGCTCTTTAATTTCTTCTTGGCGCTTCATTTCATCCAAAGATTTCATAGTTTTTGCAGATGTTTGAAAACCTTGAGAAGTGAGAAGATCATCAAACACATTTTCAAAATTCTTTGGTTTGCAACCTGAAAATCGCTATCAGCTTCAGATTTAATGAACATGTTTCCCTACTTATCAAGCTCTTCATTTTAATCAATTTTTTAGCGAATGAACTTGATACATTATTCTGAATTATAAATTCATTCAAACGTTTTGTTCTGGAACTTTGTCTCACTTCAATTTCTCTTGAAGGGTTGTTTTAAAGCGAAGATACATATGTGAACAAGGAAAATAAAAATACTTTTTCTAAAAAGAAAATAATTAAATAGAAATTTTGAACGATGAAAAAAGACGACAAATTTGTAGATATTATCTTTACTCGAACTGAGAGTATCAAAATGCGTCCGACTATAATTCGGTTGTCGCTGATTATTCAATACAACTCCACCTGTCGTTGCTGAATTATCTGAAAAGAGTTCAAACCTTTGGAGTTTTACCATGAAGTTTGAATCAATCCGATAAGTAATAAAATTTCCATATAAACTAATTTTATTCAAATTTGTCAGAAAGACTATTTAGCTCATATTCAAAAATTATTTAAGTAAAAGAGATCTGCAACTGAAGACAAATAACAGACTTTTAGATGGCGAAATTGTATTATTTTTGTACATGCCAAAAATTCAGCGAATGGATCACTTTTCATTTCTGATGTCGAAGCGGTATCATCCACAGTTGAAAAAACTGGTGTGCAAACATTACGTTGCATTTTATCCTCATAAAAATCAGTGTCTAAAATTAAATCATTTCTTCTACTGAAATGTCGAAATTTTACTGAGAAATTGAAGCAAAAAAATCATTTTCAGAGACGCAGAAATTAAAATGAGAAAATACGACATAAAGATACAAAAAATTTTAAAAAATACAAAAAGTTCAAACTTCCAAACTGGGCATTGTAATCGGAGGAAGCATTGTCTGATGTACACGAAAATATATCTTGCATGTAATGTGCGGAAACATTTGTTGATGATAAATTACTATTCTCCAAATCATTCACTAATTGCGAATGATTAGTCGAACACGAAGTATGCAGATCTAAAAATAGACAATAGCTGTAGGTTTTGCAGGATGTGCAATATTAATCAAATGAGATCAATAGAAAATATTCCACTAATATGAATAAAAGAAAATTACTGAACAATGTCCTTTAAATACTTCCTGACAAAACAATATAATAGTTGCACATCAGGAACGTTCGAAAATTAGAATTTCGGAAATAAATACCAATTTCTAGTCCAAGAAGATCGGCATCTTTTCCGACAGTTAAAATTTCTGGTACGTTTTCTCAATAACTTTAGATTGCTCTTCACAATTGAAATTATATTGACTATCATCACTAATTTCTGCTTCAGTAACGCGTATGCAGTTCATACGTTCATAGAGATCGGCAGAATCACGATCATTTTTATCCTCTTCTTGTGCTCGTTCTGATAACTGAAACAACAAAACATTCCTATTAAAGCATCAGAAATTTTCACACAATTGTTAGAAAAACTTGGAAATATCGAGAACAACAATTTGTCGAAGTGAGTAGGAATCTTCAAATTACAACTGAATACGTAAACTCCAGTAAAGCAAGAACGAAACACAGCAACAATCCTTTTAATGCCCTTTTCTTAATTAAAAAACGAACAAAAAATAAATATACCTAAATCATTTAGATGCTTCAGGAAAACAAAAACATCAGCTTCTCCGATTTCCTTGGTTCAAGTATACTACAGTGTTTTTTTAATACTTAAAAATTAATTTTCTCCGGTTTTGAAGTTCGAAATTTATTACATACATAATCTTGATATTTGAAAAACGACAAATTCTTAACTCTCCTTTCAGAAAAATTATAGATACTTTTCCCTATTTTTTTTAATAAAGTTGCATGATCTAAATCAACAGTCAATTTTTTCCAGTTTAGAGTTCTTAATATCAAGAAGATATATTAATCAAATTGTATTTCCAGTAAATAGTAAAAATCATGAACAATTTGTTTCCAGTTTTCTATCTTTCTAATCATTGGGTCATTCTGTGACTCTACTCTTTTAAACTTAATAGGAAACTGATCAAACAAAAATCAAATAGAAAGACATACTTGCGATTTGTACCTTATGAAAAGTAAAAAACCTGCCAATCTTTACATTTTTATATAAACATATGTATGATTTCTTTATGATCATTTAACCATACTTTTATCCGAAAACTTAATTCAGCAGTTGCCGTCATTATTAAAATAAGTAAGTGTTATTAACTTACAAATTTTAGAGAAATAATAAACAAACTTTTTGTCTATATCTCTTCGTTATTGCTATGACTGCAATGATTCATCCAGAAACTCCACCTCATCCAGAAAAAATTGGGAGCCACAAAATTTATAGCTTGATTACACTGACTTAAGATATTCAAAACAATTAAAGGTATAAATTTTTTGATTTTTAATATATTTTACTAATTTATTTTATGTCAAGTAATCTAAATATGTATAAGCAGATGAATCTTCGATTCTACCGACCCTTATCGATATCAGAAAAGGTTTTTATAGCTGCATAATAACCCTTTCAATGGCAGCTGAGATGGATTTTTCTGCTTTTCGTACTCTAATTCTTATCAAGTATATATCTTGTCTATATTGATTAACCCCATCATTAAATTGAAAACAAGAGGTAATCTCTATCCCCAAGATTCAAAATTGGATACTTTTTGCATATAAATACCATTATAAGACTTAATATTATTTCTTCTTTGCTTTGCATTTATCTTATTAGCATATAATTTTTCAAATCGAAAATGTGAATTTAGTTAGTGCAAAATTATGAGAGAATTTACATGAGACGCTAGGTTAGATACAAATAACTTAAAGTTTGGGCTTCCGGTGTATAAAAAGTAAAGGTTTTGTAAATTATACAAGCAAACACATACCGATGAAAATAAAATAGTAGAATGTTCCGATGGTTGTCTAACATTATGCTGCTCAGAGTTATTTTGAACAGGTTCCGTAATATTCTGAGCAGCATTTCGTAGATTGTCAGTAGCATCCATCCATTCTAGAGTGGAAAAGAAAGAATTTTGTGGATGCGATGAGTTGGTTTCGCTATTCAATTTCTCCTCGTTTTCACTCGTCACCTTATGTTGTTCGATAAAGTGTTTCTGTGAAGAAAGCGGTATTTTCGGAAGATTTCGCCGATTTGATAAGTTGGAACTACGAAGGCCAAGATGTCGCACAATTGCATCTAAAACGAAAATAGAGAGAAAGAGGAGATAAAATATTAGGGAATCTGCAGAATACTCGAAAAGTAAAATCAGCAAGTAAATATATAAATAATTCAGAGACTTTAAATATAAATAGACAAAAACGCACCAAATTCATCAGGCTCAGATACCAGCAACATTTTTGAAATGGCTTTCGGTTCATAACTAAGAATTGCTGGTGGTTCTCTCGCACTAAATCCTCTATCGTATTCATCAATTTTCAACTGCAAGCCAACCCTTAAAAGAAAAAGTTTGGAGTAAAACATATAAATAAAAGTGCTGCTGAAGTTTATCATGTTTTCCGAATATCTCTCTTCATCTTTAAATTTTCGCTTCACATGAACTACAACAAGACGATCGATTTTCCAGCAAATTAACTGTCTTATGGCAGTTCATATAAAACGAAAAAAATCGTAATTTTTATTGATATAAATTATTCGAACTGCACTTCAGGAAAAAAATCCGCACGATTCCATCTCTCTCTGAATGAAACTGTCACTTTTATTACTGTCTACCAAATGATTGCTTAATTACCAACAGAATTCAAAAACATGTACACCAAAAATGGTATCCAAAAGCGGCAACTCATGTTAGATTAAAAAGTATAATTTTCTCAATTGATGTATTCTTTACTTAATATATACACATTTGCATCTATTAAGCAGACATCCATCACTAAATCTCTGCAAGCTGATGACTGTAGCTTATTGTACGTCAAGAAATATCAATCTTTCAGTTTTCCGGGCAGTTACTTTTCTATCATTTTCACTATAATCAAATTAAGCACAGTGCCTCCCTTATAGTCCTTTTATTTTACTCGCATAAACTGATCATTTCAGATTTCATACCTCTGTTGGACACTTACAACACTGAGTTAAGTAGGACATGGATTTGTCTCTCATTCTTGAATTTACTGCATGAAATAATTATTGAATTTAAAGAAACGATAAAAGGTCATAATCGTTATTATATTGAGATCGAAAGTAATTCTAAGATTGGGAAAATATAAGAAACAGCTGAAAGAAGACTTTTCTAACCACGGACATATTAATAACGGTCTCAAAAAAGAATAAGATTTCGAAATGCTTTACATACTTCAGCGACATCCCAAATCTTGAATCATCGAACTGACGATCAAGATCACCAAGATTGAATTCTAACATATGAGTATTCGGATCAATAAAATTAGCATGAAAGTTCAGTGAAAACATTAGACACTGCTGTATACGATTCTGCATCTTCATCAATCGGGCATGAAAGACAACTACCTAAAAATATGATATTAAAAGCAAAATATATGAACTGACCTCCAAATTCGAAAACACTCTAGAGTAGCTAAAAAATTTAAATTTTGCAGATTAATTCATTAATTTGTACAAATTCGTTATCTTAAAATTCTTTTTCTTTTCAAAAAAAACTCTTTTCTTAAACACTAAATTTGGATTAGCTCATTCATATGCAAAATCGAAATGAAGTTATTAGAAATTATCTCGAACGCAACAAGTATTATAAAACAACCCACCTGCACATCATCACCAACGGGAATATCTCCTAAAGGAAGATCTACTAAAACTGATTCGGGAGCTTCAAAAGACCTGGAAAATTCAGTTCAGATTAGAAAATCAATGAACTGCATAAACAGTAAGTTGTAAATGGTGAGTTTTTATTTTTCTTTGTCCATTTCACTTTTTAGTAGCTTTGGAGCCAGAATCATGTATTTGAATAATAGAGTTGATATATCAGTAACCTGGAAAAAGAAATCTGACTGATCAAAGGAATAAAGTAGAAAGTAATCAGTTTTTCAGTTTCACTAAATTTTCAAATAAAAATAAATAAGAAATGGGAAGTGCAACATTGTGAAAATTATTCTATCATATTCTGATGGTGTTTTCTGGTTGTCATCAGATATTCTAATCATTACTTTCCAATGATAATTCAGAGTGTCAGCAATTTTTCTATTCTACATATTGATAAAACCATGAATAGTTTGAATTATTTACTCGCATGATGGATGGTCTATATAAATATATTGCCGATACGTGTTAAAGATCAGCTATAATTCAACAATCTTAAACTAATATAATTAGACATTCATGCAAAAAAATAAGGACATATGTGAGGAAAGAAGTTTGTAAAGACACCAGTAGTTTAATCATTACTTTAATTCTTCATAATTTTTGCCGGTTGACCATACTTTTGTACCACCCGCATAAATATCAGCAAACGGTCGGCAACCACTTCGAGCTCGATTAAACAATGGTACTGGAGAGATAAGTAGTGATCGAAGCACTACCCGTCTATTGTGAACTATCTATAAATATTTTATTCAAGAAAGAAAAAAAGCAGAGAAATTATTGAGAAACACTTTCAATTGTGTATTTTGTGTTTTCGTCGGTATAACATTGAATTTCTTAAACAATATGCAACAAGAATTGAGAAAACTATTCAAAAATCCAAGCCTTTCAATTCTTTAAATCCGATTTTGCAAGAAAAATTTAGTTAAAAACTCACTGCACATAAATCAGATGAATCCATGGAAACAATTGTCTTTATTACATCAAGCTGACGATGGTAAGATGGCGGAAGATCCGGTGGTTGTCTCTTAGTACAAATTAATTCTAGTGCTGCTAATGGTCTTGGTACGAGTCGAGCATATAATAACAGAGCCGCTGCTACCAATAAACATTGAACTAAAAAAATGTTTGCATCAAAATAAATAAAAATGACATATGTAAATGTTAATCATATATTGCTCGCGCGAAGAAAACTACGAGAAGCCAGCAGAACCAACAAAAACCATAAGTGATTCTGTGCTAGAGATGAAATAATAGTTAGTGAAAAATAGGTTTACCGTGTTTTGCGTATTGTCTCTTGTTAATCTTGCATGTGCAGAAGAATTTAAACCGTCATTTTGAAAAAAAAGGCAAAACATTGAAAAGCATAATGTTACAAAATTTACTGAATTTCATGACTCATTAGAAATATTTACCTTCGGGACCTGTAATAAGAATGAAATTTGTTTCCTTTTGCTTCAAAAATAAAACCATGCTTCTGCAGAGATTCAATAAGAAGTTCACTGTGGGTGTTAAACCACTTCCAACAGATGGCAGAGGAGTCTCTATTAAATGATTGTAATCACATCGCAAATGCCTAAATTTCAAGTGGCAGTATTACTTGCTAATCACAAAATTCTTTCAAGTCGTAAAATATTATTTGAGAATAGGTCAATAACTTGTGATTTCAAGCATAAAAATGATAAAAGAAATCTCTCTTCTTATATGAATAAGAAAAGCTATATATAACAACATATCAGTAAAACATAGGTTTGCAGATTTAGAAACTCCTAATAATATAACTAGAACAATTCATAAGTTAAAATTGTAAAAACTACCAATGGCAACCACATAACCATACTCTCATTATAAAAACCAGTACGGTATACTTTATTCAACACTATGGAGAGTTATATTTCTTTATTCATCAGTTCTTTCGACACCAAAAACCCACCGATTTGATAAATTATAAATTGCAAACTGTCCCCGAGTTTGATCCAAAATATAAGCTCGCATTGCTTCTTCAGCCTGTGCAATCAGTGCTTCAGGTATACAATCAGCAAATGGTGCTATTACAAGACGTGATGTAACAAATGTCACATCTGGACCCCGATTACCATAAGTTGACTGAAAATTTCGGATTAAAGAAATAATCGGCTGTTAAAATTGCTTAAAGCGCTTGATTTATCTCGCAAAAAAAAAAAAAAAGAAAAGCTCAAACGAATTTTACATCGGTCCTGAAATGAAGTCTTTCTTGAAATAATTTTCAAAATTCTTTCAGTTAAAATTTCCAAACATGAAGAATGGATGAGCTTACTTGTACTGTTTGCGCAACGGCGGTTGTTTTATCTTTGATATTTTTGAGCCAAGACATGCTTTGACCTTTAATAGCACCAAAAACAGCAGAAGCTTGCTGCGCTGCTTGCTCCTAAAGTTTATCAACAATTATTCCTCGCAGATGATAATAACCAGTCGCTTGCTAAAAATTAATTGCAGGTGATTATTAAGTCTAATTACTAAATTAAAAATAGCAGGAGAAAACTGAGCACTAAAAATAATAAAAATGCCAATTTAAACTACTAATGATTTTTTTGTATGCCTATATAACATACGTAATCATTTTTTCGCGGCGTTGAAGGTGATCGTTTTGATGTATTTGATTTTGACGATTTTCCACGTTCATTTGCAGATGATTCAGTTTTTAACTGACCTGGAAAATACATGATTCATATCACGATCCGATAATAATCCAATTTTAGAAATTTTATAAACTCTTTAACTTACTGATAAATTTCTACAGTTTGCTTTAAGCAAGATTTGCTAGTATACAAACTTAAAAAAGTTTCTATCTTCATATAATTCTGAAACAAATCGTTAACAATTTCAAGAAAGAAACTTGACACTTAAATGGAGTATGAAGAGAAAATGAACAGTGAAACAATATAAAGATTCCACAAATTTTATATAATTTTAAAAGTTCAGTAAAACGTAAATGAATTCATGCTCAAATGTAATTAATTACCATATTTCTAATTAATGAAGATAGATATCATTGCATAAATTCATACGTTTTACCACGAAGAACGAGCACTATATTATCAAATAATTTAATAACTTGAACTTGAATGTTTCATCCAATATACTCAAGTATTAACGACCAATTAAATTTAATTCTTCTTCAATATCATGCACCAAGAAGATAGCATTCTAAGGCCGTATATTTTAAGATCACTCAATAAATATAAAACTATTTTGATTTTATAACACCCATTTTACAACACATTGTTAATCGAATTTATTTGAGGTTTTTGGAGGCAACAAAAATCAGAAAAAACTTTGTGTGAAAATAATGTTTACTAATTGGGTTTTGAAAATAAATTCAATTTACTAATAACAAAAATTTTATGCCTGAAGAACAGAATGCAGATAATTGCGGTAGATCCAGATTTTCTACAGGTTTCGAAAGATCTATGCATAATGCCGCAGCAAGTGCTTCAACTCGTTCACATAAGTCTTCCGCATTTGGGCGTTCTCTTGGATCGACTTGTAATGTTGTTTCTAAAAAGGAGAAAAATCAATGAACATGTAATGTCATATAGAAGAATTTTTCAACGGAAATTGAAATAACATTTTTCTTCATCCAGAAATACTTAAGTGAAGGTAAGTAAAATAAAATTTGGAATAATTTGCAGACATACTCTTTAAAAATCTCGGAATTGGTGAAAAACATCCAATCCGACAGTATACTTATTTTCATAACTCGCAAGCATATGTACTTTCGATAAGAACACAATGAAAAAATTGAAGCTAATGAAAAATAAAACCAACGAATGAGTTGATTTAATACAGTATATTCCGTTTCTGCATCAGGAAGTGAATATTTTGCATTAATAATGCGAAGTTTCGCACTATCCTCAAATGGATGCTTTCTGTAGCAAAGATAATAAAGTACACACCCAAGAGCCTAAAATATAATTACTTGGGGCGGAAAAAAATCAAAACCTAAAGCTATTAAAACTCTTTTCAGAACTTCGTCAAAATCATTATTGCAGATCAAACATGTTTTAAAAAGCTTTCTTTTGATACGATGAAGAATTGATCAAATCAGCGACTGTCATCACCAATGAATTACAACATCCACTCTCTGGACAACTACATAAATTCACTTACCCAAATATCTTGGGCTGGACCCACAGGAAAATTCGAATACATATCCAGTAATTCCGGTGCTCTATACATCGGCGTTGTATACCGCGCTAGCTAAATGCTCCAAATTTTAAAAATTTCAAAATTTCGAATTTAAAAGTCTTAAAGACTAGAGGCAATAAAAACAGAAAATTTTGGAAAAATAATAAAATAATCCAATAAAAAGTTTAAAATACAACTTCTTCTTCGAGTTGTGCTCGTTGTAAAGCGGACCATGTTTCATCTGGTGTTACAATTTCAGTTGTTGCACTTCCAAAGTCGCACAACTTTACATATCCAGATGCATCAAACAACAAATTTTCAATCTGAAATCATAGAGCTAATATTCGTATATCGATTGTGATTTCAGTTTTCAAGAAACTTAACTATTTTCAGCTTTAACTTTTCTTTGCAAACAGAATTTTCTCTTGCTAGTAAAAATTATTCCTTTCCTAATAGCAAAGATGAAAAAGTTTTAAAGTATAGTCCACCGTTTCAACATTATTATTATTTTTCAAAAGAAAAACCAAAATATATAAAACAATTCTTGAAATGCATTATAGCAAAAGTTTTTATAAAAATACCTTCATATCTCTATGTGTTATGGATGGGATTCTTGAGTGCATTTGTTTAATGGCATTGCAAGCTGCATAAAAATCTTCGTTACCTGCTTAACCGATAATGGACCTTTTGGATTAACTCAATTACGCTTCCTGAACTTTACTAGTTAGTTCATTTTAATCTTGCAATGGAGTTTGACTTATTAATATCCGATAAAATTGGAATCATTTAAAAACTAAATTTTTGATTCTTCCTTTTCCAGTTTTTAAAAAATTGGGTAATAAATCCAAAACTAGTAATAAGTTTTTCTTACTTATGCAAATAATTAGTTTTAGTTATAGATGAAGAGTTATAAAGAATGATGTAGATTGTCTGGATAACATGCGATCAGAAAAATGTTGCAATTTAAGAAACAACGAATAGTAAGAAATTAAACAAAGAATTGCCTGGGCAAAGTTCAGTTAAGAGAAGAAATTCAGCTCGACCATGTCCACTCTCTTGTGGACTCAGTTGCGCCGCCTGCACAAATTGTAAGATGGACTGAAGACCACTTAGCTGAAAGTACTGCTTAAGCAAAAATCAAATCACGAATAGTAAGTCATTAATTTAATAAAAACTTAAAATGACTACATGCACAATTATATTTAATTTGTATGTGAACAAGCTAATCTTTTATCATTTTGTTTACATAATCTCCTAAAGATTTAATGCATGAGGTAAAGCGATTAAATATAAAATAAAGCTCAACATTTTACGAATAACTTCCTAATAAATGCAACTTATTGATTTACTTTTAAAAGTAAAATCGAGCTTCAGAAATACACTGCAATTCAATTTGTATGATTTGTATGATACAATAATAAAGACATTACTTGTCGCAAAAAACGAATTTCCTTTAATATCGCTTTAGCAGCTTCGCCATCTGCTGCTAATTGTCGCTTCAAAGCAAACCAATTACCTTGTGTATCCTGGGCCGAAAATACTAGTGCGTAACCTCCTGAAATAAATACTAGACATACAGATATTGCATGAATAATTAAAAATCGGCCAAAAAATTTCTGATATCAATCGGTTATTAACCATAGGGCATTTCCCAATAAATGCAATCTCTCCGTTGATGAGAACAAATATTTAATCCCAGCAAAACAATTCAAGTTATTCACTGCTACCTAATTTCACATCTCGACAGATTATCATTGGTTTTCAATACCTCATTTTTCTTAATCTTTCTAACATTCCCTATTTTTTAGAATCAAAGACATTATTAATTCAAAACAACGACGATATGATTACAGATAATTGTTACTTGAAAAAAGATAAGTTGTTCTCTTATCGCTATAAACTTTAAGGTTCAACATCAAGTAACAAACCTTCAGCGATCAAAGAGCGAATTTTAAGTTTCAATCCACTGATCTCAATATTTGTACCCACAAGTTGATGATCCAATTTACCGATCACATTCACATTTGATGGTGTCGTTTGTGACAAATAGTTAAATGCTGATCGGAATAATTCTGTCATCCTGAATGTACTTACTAATTTATCATTCCGGAACCATATGTATCTAAAAAATATTAATTAAGTGAAGCCTCGCTAATGCTCTTCCAACAACACACATCACCCACGCAAATAATCCAATAAAGCAACATACACCTCCCATCGTGGCTATTAGAACCGGAACCTATCTGAATCTCTTACTGATCTATTAAGGCATATACTGGCAATTTGACCCCGTTAGCTATGGCTAAGATAATTCATCATCATGAAACTGTGATAATGATTATGTGATAGTGATAAAGTGTTGCAACTTATTGGCTCCATCCAATGCATTATCATATCACATTCATTACCATCTTTTTTATCCTTATTTAGTGTATTTCCGCATTCCACGCTAGCATATTCTTCCGCAAACTCTATCATTCTCTGATATATCTTGAATTTTAATACTGTTTCTGTGATAACGATTATGTTTTTTTGAATTCTCAAAAACCAATGAGTTTTTTTTTGTTAGGAAAGAGCAGGAGCATTTAATGAGTGATTCTTGCTTATGAAGGTGTATTTCATTTTTCAGATGCTTAGAAGACAACCAACTGAAATTGTATTGAAATTAGAAGAAGTTGATGAGATGATAATGGAAATCAAGAAACAGGCTACTGATGTATATTTTTCAAATATTTAAATTTGTATTTGTTTTGATAGCGAATATAAATATTTTATATATTGCAGGAAAGTGAGAAAGTAGAAAAGCCTCGACACAAACTGTTGTACGATCACGTATTGGTGCGCCATCACCTCGAATCCGAATGACGCAGGCAACCGATACTCAACTTGCTGGCACTTCAGACGGCGCCTCGACTTTGTCTTAATCTTATCATACATCTTGTTCCCATTCATTGCTGTTTAATTGATATATGATATCTTATTCCTGCTAAATATATGTGTTTGCAAATTTTTGCTATCAAATGAAGTACCAACTTTTGGAAAATAGTAGTCCTGATTAGGTTTCTTTCGTTTCCTAATTTATTTTTAAGTTTTTAAACAAAAAAGTTCTGCTGAGGTCATCCTAGTTACTTAATAACAGAGCTATAACGAATTGAAAACTCTAAATGTAAAACTATAACATAGTTCTCCAGACGCGGCCTCACTCATTTTCAGAATATTTTTGTGATAATTACGCATACTTTATGATACCATTTAAAATGTTAAAAAGAGAATATTTAAAAGGGTAAATACTTAAAAAGAGAACTGTCATTTATTAGTGTTATCCTATCATCTAATCTATGCAAGCCGTTGCAAGCAAGTCATTATGATCTTATTCTTAATTTCTATTTGAATAAAATATAAATGTTCTTCCGAATCACTCTATGACATTTCATCATGTTTTCGATGTATATGCAAAAATAAAATTCATTTGTCCCTCTCTCTCTCTCTTCCATGAATATTAACGCATTGACTTCAATTTAAATTCATTTTTATAAATACCAAAATCATCTGTAAAATCAAACAGGGAATCCGTTGAGCACAAAGAAGATCAAGCAATAAAAATAAAAGAAAAAAAGAAAATAAACAAGTTCACACGTAATTCCTTTTGAATTCTATTTAGATTTTAGAAGGGATAAGCCCTAAATTTCATTTTCATTCCCATTCCTGCGGTAAAATTAGTAATAGAGAGCAAAAATAAACAAAAGATAGGAAATAGTTTCATGTAATTCGGATTGTAAATTTAAGAAAGTATCATATCCATTTATTTATAAAATGTAGTTTAGCAAATTATCCGAAGTTCATTAAGTGAAGCATACAAAATACAAAAATGATATAATAATGTATACTGATTTATCAGTTATCTCCGTCACCTTCACTATCTTCATCATAAAACCCATTTCGCCAATATGTCTTTCCAAATCTTCGTAGTCATCAAATCCATCTGATGCTGTGTCTTCATCTGAACCACAACCAGAAGTATGCTGAAATAAGCATTTAATATTGAGATAATATATTGCCAGAATAACTTAAATAAATAATCCTTTCGACATATATTTGGAAATACAATACTACACAATTTTTATAAAAAAATGCTTTAAAATACGATCGTCAAATATCCAGTAGCAGAAAACATTGTCTACTCTACAAATATGCCTTTCATGCTATAAAGCGTAGTACATAAATATGCTTATTATATACATTAATTAATAAATCATTGACAATAATCTTATGCTCTAATGCTTTCATGATATGCTGGTCATTCATGAAAACCGAATTAAAATTTAACAAAAAATTTAAGTAAATATAACAATAAGTATTCTAGAAAGCATAAGATATATAAAATTAAAAATGGAAACACTCAACACAATTTTTGTTTAGTTAGAGCTAAAAAAAGCCAAAAATCATAGTTACTGAATTTTTTCATGAAAAAATTTATTCTTGAAACTTGCATCCGATTCATCAGGATAATCGTTACGCCAGTTATTTTCATCATTCGAATCATCGTCATCGTCCTCTCCTGCACTGCTCTCTGTATCTTCACCATCGCATGATAAATCATTGGCGTTTGCTAAGCGGATCTAAAAACAATAGATTCATATAAAACATTTAAGAAAAGTCGGAATCATATTTATGTTTAAGTATAATTTAAATACTCAATGTTAGAAAGCATTTGATAACAGAAAAATAAAAATGAGAGTTCCAAAGTATTACATCTCGAATTTGGTAAGCCGCACATCCATCTGCCTTGGAACTCCAGTAATAGTCGAAAATGAAGTCCTGAAGATAATGTCTTGTATTTGATTTTATTCTAGTATAATTAATACAACAATCGACATATCCTGTGCGTCAATATAAAAAAAAACCACGAACAAAACAATAAAAATATTATGATATAATATTGCAACTTCATTCAATACTGTTGATGGAAAATCAAAAATATGATCTCTTATTCATTTCATATACATGTTTTTAATTGAAAACATTTATCAGAATTTATTCTCGAAAAATGAGATCTAATGACAATAGTATTTTGAATCTTTTATTTAGCTGAACTAACTTCATCATCCTGACTGCTTAACACAGCCAGTGGCTCTCCATTCAATGTTACTTCACTCGATTTGATTGTTGTTTCACCAATTATCTTGCTACTAGACGATGGTTCGTCCACAGAATTTTTCAACAGTTCTAGAGGACTGTCAGATGAAAAGCCAATTTCAGTATTACCACTCTCTATTGTATTATCAATATTTGATGATGGTAGCCTTATTGTATTGACAGTGTCCTGATGCGGATCCACATCGATGATATTAAAATGCTGTGATTGAGTAATGCTACCGAGTCCCAGCTAAAATAAATTTAAATATTAACAATCTAATTTAATAGATTAAAATTTATAGTTAATAAACTAATGAAAGTAATAAAATTTGAATGAAAAAGTGAATGTTGGTAAATCATATCAAAACTACGAAATAGGAAAAAGAAAGGAAGATATAAGGGACGACCTATAAAAACTGAAAATTACAAATCTATATTTTACGTAATCAGATTCCTGGATTAACAGAATATGGATTCGATTTAATCTAAGTGTTCTACTGAAAAATGAGTATAACAGCATTAAAAATGAAAAATCAAAAGTTATTTCTTCATAATAAATTAACTAAAAAAAAATTATTTTGATTGTCGGTTCTTCAAAGCAATACGTTTTCTGATGTTTGTAAATTATACGATATGCGGATCTCTTAAAAATTGTTACTATTTCATTTAAACCACTAAATAAGCAACCACGGATTTGAATAAAACCTTTAAGGCATTTGTTGAAGCTCGAAAACAAATAATCGGTTCTGTTACGACTGGCATTTGTTTGGCTCGTTTCAGTGAAATGACCAAAGCTCCATGTGGATCAGCAGTTCGTTTCCGACGAACACGAAATATGGTTGAACAGAATGGTGATGATGACGAAGAGGATGGCAACTGATGTGATGTCACATGATTTGCAATCATCACTGTCTCATAAAAATTTAAACTTCAAAAATAAAAAAAAAGAATAAATCGATCAACCGTAATGTAATTTACTCGTTTGCTTCTCGACGCTCTTTGATAGCTTCCTGAAAAACAAACAGTTCTTGTTGCATCATAGAGAAAAAGTGAACAACAACAGGTCTGTGATGCCCTTAGATGTTCAGGTCTGTATGTGCGCTACAGTAGAGAAATCAGGTGCTATAATCAAAACCTAAAGGTATCGATAACTCCTTGAAAATCTTCTATGATCGGAAATTGAATGAGAAATTCCTAGTGACACGATCATCAGCTCACGTTGATTACATCCCTATTCCATGAAAACAATAAATTTCTTATTTATAAAGATCAGAATTGGGATCACAATTTACCGCAAATTGGAGGCGCGCAAATCAATGAAGTAAATTGACAAACTGTTAGAAGCTTGATAAAAATTAATAAATTATTAGAAGTCCACAAATTGCTTCATTTTAAGTTTTGAGAAGATTCAATCACGATCTTCTCAAAAACTTTAAATTCTGTGAGTTTATAATTGTCGTCTTTCAGAGATATCAAAAACCTATGTCATTTAAAAGTGTCTGATTTATCCAATATCGAGATTGAAATTCCAGTAATTATACGGCAAAAATCTACTCACTCTGAATCGTTCTTCAAACAAGGACAGCTCAGCCATAAGATCAGTAATGGCACTGGTAAGAGCGTCCGCAGGAGTGGTATCTGACGTTGTTTGTACTCTAAGAACAAACTTGTGCTCCAGTGGGTGTGGACACTTATAACCCGCGAATAATACTTGAGGATCTTTCAACAGCTGACTATAAAACATGACAAGAATTTTAGGAAAAGTGTTCAAAGCAGCATAAGTGGCTTTTTGTATTCTTTTTTTGTATGAGTGGCTTACAGTTACATTCTTATATGCATTTACATTTTATTAACTAAAATAATTTTGGTCCTAGGCAGCTACTAAAATTTTGACTGCTATGCCACAGAATTAATATTTGAATTATTTTAACAAATAGTCAAAAAAACTATAACAATAATTTGCTGCAAAATCAGTTAAAAGAAGCTCGACAGTCAAATGATACTATGCCTACTAAGGTTAAATTTCAAAAGTAAACTGTTAGACTTAATTTTGATCTAACTTGTTTCAGAAATTTAAACTCCTTGTTCTACAAACTAATTCTTAAACTAATTCGTTTTTGTGCCAAATCGTTGCTATTATGACTGAAAGAAAACGCACTGTTTGAGAAGATTCCCGATTGTATGATCTTCTTTGTTCACTGTAAATATAGCAGCGTTAGGTACTTTCGTATCTTTTTCGATAGTTATTTTCTTCTCACCATCAAATACTAGAAATGATTCAAACGGTGCTGGAGCGTTCATAAACTGATCTGAATTCTAACGTTTATCATTGAATCTCTTTAAAATTCAAGAGATACTGATATTCAGTGTAACTTCTAAAATCACTATCAAAAATATACCTTTATCAATTACATTACTTTAGAAATAGAAAGAGCAAGAAGAGTTTTTATAACCTGAAGTTCTCGTGATAATCACCCAAAAAATATTTTGAAAAAATTATTAATAAAGGAATAAAAGATATCCATCCATAACCAACCCTATCTCCATACAACTTTGGTATTTCCCTCTTGCTCATCAATCCAGACTAATTCGTTATTCTACGAAAATTTATTCACAATGCAAATTCATATCTCACGTCTACTGCTTCTTGAATTAAAATGAAATTCTGCTTTGATGAGATGATTTGTTAGGAACTAAAGTAATGAATGATGTCTGGAGAATTATGGTAATTTGCATAAAGAATCAATTAAAACGCTATAGACCGAAATTTTAAGTTTTCATTTAATATAGCAAGTTTTTTTCGTTTCCTCGTGTTTTCATGTTTTCTATATTCAGAATTATATCTCCTAAGTTATTATTAGGGAAGGAAAGATAAAAGAAATATAAAATGCTATAAAAAATAAGTTTTATTCTTTTCCTATTTCCTATAGACGGATTATTAGCATATATTAGCAAACAATTTATACTTCTCATTAATTTATTTTTATTTTATATCATTCAAAATATTGCAATGTTTAAAGATTCTAAAAGAGAAAAAAAATTAATAGATAGCCTATTTCTAAGCATTTCATATTTATATCATTCAAATTGATAGCTAGTAGTGATGATGGAAATTTTCGAGAAAGGATGACAAAACATAAAGCTAAATGTGATAAATAATGTTTGATAAAAACATTCCTTTCTCGTCCTTGGCCTTTTAATTTTTGCTTAGAAATAGGCCTGAAACTTAACTGTTTAGCAAATAATCGAGATGAGGCCTGGACTAATAAAACAACCAATAAAAGTGAAGAAAGGTTAGGGCGGTGCATATTGTCGACATGTTTGGATTACGGTAGAAAGCTTGCTGAAGATGAATTCGGAGAAGAATAGAAATGAGCCTAATGCTTTTCTTGGCTTGATAGTCAGTGCTCACGCATTGATACTATCTAATTGATCCATCATCATCATTATCATCATCATCATTATCATTGTCATTATCACTATCTTATTATTATTACGATCAGCAGCAATGCCCATAGCAGCAGAAAATCTTGATCATTTCTTGAATATGCAAAGGTTACTTTTTCAAAATTAAATTTTCGAATAATAATTATTATTCAAAAGATATTGAAATTTTAGCTGCAATTTTATTTGATAATTTAATTATTCAAATTTTTATATATGAAGAAATTATTAAATTACACATATAATTATCATGCCATTATCATACCCAGGAGCAAGTATAATCATTTAAATGATAAATTTCATCAATAAGTAAATATTTAATTATAAATAGCAAATTTTAAAAATTCTAAATTTGTTTAGCAATAAATTTATAAATTTTGTAAAATTGTTAAGATAAGCAAATAAATTAACAATTAAACAATTAGATTTTATCAATTTAATTGAAAAATTTCATTTTTGCAGCGTAGTAAATTTAGGTGGCGAATCATCGACAACTTTAATTAAATCTCAAACATTCAGTTCATCAAGTGAAGGTAAAATCTTTGCACATATTATTTCTAAGTGATCATTTGATAAAATAAATTTAATAAATCATTAAATTTCTTTAATGATTTATGTATTTATTTTTATATTTGTTAAATAATTATACCATTTTTAATTAAGTTTAATAAGATGAATATATGATGAATAGTAGATGATATTTGCAGAAGATTGCGATGATATGACAATACCATCAACAGTTGCTAGTAGAATTCATTGTAATGGTTGTGGATTTGAAATTAAGGAGAAGTATATGATGAAGGTTAGGAGTAATAAAATTTAGTAATTAAATTTAAATTTAAATTAAATCCAATTTTAGCAATATAAGTTTTTAGATCGATGGCAATTGCTGGCATGAGAGTTGTTTGATCTGTTCGAATTGTCGAATTCCGCTTAACGGTTCATCATGTTATTCACGTGGTGGACAGTTCTACTGTAAAGAGGATTATATCGTGTAAGTATCGGAATTCGTAATGAATTAATTAAAATTAATTGAAATACTATTTTGATAGATTTGTTTATTTGTTTATTTATTTGTCTATTTATTTATTTACAATTTAAATAACGAAAATTTAAAATTACTCGTAATATCTTGGAAATTAATTCTAATCAAAATTTAAGAAAAAAATTAAAACAAAGAGATATGATATAAAAAATGCAATTTCAAGTTTTACTTTTCATTTATAAAAAACAGCTGAAAGTTTATGCTATCATATAATGGAATGATAAACCTAATCATATCATATATATATATATATATATATATATAAGAAAGATTATATGAAACTAATCACACATATATAAAGACTATTATTTATTATTCTATACAAGATAATTCAATAAATTATCGTATTTTTATCATTTATATCTGCAGCTTATTTTTTTAAATTTATTATGATTAGATAGGAAAATGATTTATTTATCACTTTATTTATCAATATGATATTACATGAAGAGATATGCACAAAATATATTCTATAATCGATTCATTCAAAAATACGCATTATTATACAAATAAATTTTTATCACTCTTATCATTGTCTATTTAAAATAAGCTATTAAAAAAAAAAACAAAAACAAAAACAAAAACAAAATTTTCATATTATTGCTTATTTAATTTTAACAAATAAATAAGTAGCGTTCATTGATTAATTTAAAATATCGCTAAACTGTTATAGAAGAGGAAAGAGAAGTACTAAAAATAATAAATCTGTTTGATATTGCATGATGAACAACTCTCGAATAAATTCACCACTTATCAATTCATTCATCATTTTAAACATAATTCTTCAACTCTTCTACTAAATGTAAATTTCTTAAATTTTTAAATAAAACAGAAATTGCCAATTTTATATACAATAAAAATAAGTTAGCAGAATTATTTATCAAATAATTTTTTGAGAAAATATTTTGTTTACATTGAAATTGTTATCATTAAATTTATTGAAATATAATAATATTTGAATAATTTTTATGATAAGATTAGAAGAAGGATAGATAAGACTTTTAAGATAGGAAAAATAACCGAAAAAGAGATAAACATGAATGAGATAGTGAAGATTGAACTGATCAAAAGCGGAATATATGATAGGATAGCAAAAGCATATCTACCAATATTGCTGCTATTTTTTTCAACGATGATAGCTAGCATACGATCGGTTTAATGCAGCTGCTCGTTTTGCGGTAAACGACGTATTGTTGCAGCTGCAAGATTGTCACTTTGACAAACATAATGTGACAAACAGAGCTTTTCCGTTAACTCTTGTATTTGTTTAAGAAAGCTTCAAGATTTTAGCGATCACGAGGAGTCAAGCTACATGATTTCAGCGATCACAAGGGAATGAATCGTCGTTATCGTAAAAGATTTATCTTAATTTAATGAAAATTAGCCTATGATAATAATTCATATTATTTTTCCTAATATTTTATCAACTTTATTCATTTGATGATAAGTTGTTGATCAAATAGTAATAAAAGCATAAAATTTGTTAATCTGAATGATCGATCGTCTTCCTTTTAAATTATTCATTTTGCTACTTTTATCTTCAACTATTGATAATGCATTTTTAAACTTTTAACAGATCAGATCTTATATGTATCAAAAAAAAAAAAAACAATCTATTTATATTTGCAACAATTGATCAATAATATCTTTCTTAAAGGCCAACTTGTTTATTTTGAACGAATACAGTATCAAGTTAAATTTAGAAAATTGGATTTTTGATTTATTTAGATATTACTTATCAGCAAGTTCATTTAAATCAATTTTGTTTGATAAGAATTGATTTAGCTCGAAAAAAAAAAAAAAAGAAATGATTTTCATGTAAACCTTAAAATCAATAATTTTATTAATATTTTTGATCTTATATCCGTCCATTCATTAAATGTATCAATTGTTTAACTTATTTTTTATATAAGAAATATTTAGTAAGATATAAATTTTATTATCTTATCATTGTTCAATTCATTTCTCTAGTATTTTAAATTATTTTAGGATGATGAATAAGCATAAAGTATTCCCGATCATTAATTAATTCAAGCTTATAGCTAAGTATTTACTAAATTTTCTGGACGACAAATCAACATAGCGCATCTTTCCATATACCTGTCTTATTGTTAGGAATTTATCACGCAAAACATTTTACCTGACATATATTAGAAACAAGTTTAAGTTTAATAGGCTAATTTTACCTGATGTACGTTAGAAAAAGGTTGAATTTGATAAGCTACAGTTAGTAAAATATAGCTAATTTATCATATTGAAGGGTTTTATCACTTCATTTTCTTTTAGCTTCTAAGAAATATTATTTAATTCAAGGTAATAGAGTATACTTGAAATTTTTATAGAAAGCTTTTTATTAATAATATGATTGCAATAGTCATAATTAGCCTAGTAATAGGCATATTAGGATTATTTATGATATAGCAAAGCCTAGTTTCTCTCCTAGTCTTAATTTTTGTGAATAATAATTTTTGATACAACATTTCTTATTTACATTTTAAAGTAATTCTTAAATTGATAAACTGATAATTATATGAAATATTTATCTTAAACATATTACATGAAGCCTTAAAACTGAATGAGACTTAGGCTGATAAATAAGCCTAAGTCTCAATATTTTGCCCATTTCAAAATTTTTCATTTCTCAAAAGCAATTTCAATAAAAATTTCTAATAAAATTGTTTTTTTTTTTTGCTCTATGAAGCCAAATTAAGAAAGAAGAGAGAGAGAGAGAGAGAGAGAGAAGAGAGAGAAGAAAGAGAGAGAAAAAGAAGGGACAAAAAATAGCGAAGGTATGAGCACAAAAATCAAAAAAAAAAGAAATTATCCACAATTGCTATAATACTTACGGTATCTATATTAGTTATCCGGATATTATCATCATACATCAGATGTGATCGAATTCCTTTCTCTTCAATCCTTCGATATTTATCTATCTATTTGTGTACATAATATTATATGTTATCTGTAATATTTTCATCCTTCCTTCCTTCCTTCCTTCTTGCCTTTCATCTTTCCATCCTTTAGGCGATCATTTTCTAATGAATTTTTCTATTTGTTTAGATAGTAGCATTGATCCTTCGATCCTTCTATTCTTCTATTCTTCTATTCTTCGTTTTTTTTTTTTCTCATTAATGATATTTTACATTAATTTCCTTTTCTATACATTATTACGAAATAAAAAAAAAAAAGCATTTAAAGAAAATGATAGATAGTAATTTCGTTATGCCTTAAATGTTTTGTTTTATATCATTCAGAATAATTATTACTCATTATGAAATAAACTATCATACTATTACAATTACTACTACTACTACTTGTAAATCATGTTTCACGTACGTAATCTGTATTATCATCATTACTCATCATCATTACTCATTATGAAATAAACTATCATACTATTACAATTACTACTCGTAAATCATGTATCACGTACGTAATCTGTATTATCATCATTACTCATCATCATTACTCATTATGAAATAAACTATCATACTATTACAATTACTACTCGTAAATCATGTATCACGTACGTAATCTGTATTATCATCATTACTCATCATCATTACTCATTATGAAATAAACTATCATACTATTACAATTACTACTCGTAAATCATGTATCACGTACGTAATCTGTATTATCATCATTACTCATTATGAAATAAACTATCATACTATTACAATTACTACTACTACTACTTGTAAATCATGTATCACGTACGTAATCTGTATTATCATCATTACTCATCATCATTACTCATTATGAAATAAACTATCGTACTATTACTACTACTACTACTCGTATATCATGTATCACGTACGTAATCTGTATTATCATCATTCCTCATCATCATTACTCATTATGAAATAAACTATCATACTATTACAATTACTACTCGTAAATCATGTATCACGTACGTAATCTGTATTATCATCATTCCTCATCATCATTACTCATTATGAAATAAACTATCGTACTATTACCACTACTACTACTCATAAATCATGTATCACGTACGTAATCTGTATTATCATCATTACTCATCATCATTACTCATTATGAAACAAACTATCATACTACTATTACTACTACTACTACTCATAAATGATTCATATAATACAAATTATGTATTTACGTATAAAATACAGATATTATCATCAAGTACTAACTATATCAGTGATCAATATGAATATATTAGTAAATTGAAAATTAAACAAATTTTTAACAAATAATATTCTTACATTTTTCCTAAATATTAAACTATTAATAAATACTAAAAATAAAAATTGCATAAAAATTTGCTTATTTAATAAATTATCTTTTAGTATAAAAACGATTAAAAATCATTCATTTAATATCAAAAAAAAAAAATTCAAATTATATCTTTTCGTTGTAAGATATAAAATATTTTGCAAATTTGAGGAGCTTCCTTAAATTAAAATTTTTCATCACTTCTCGACTATATTTCACGAGAATTATTTGATCGATTTAGTTTGATTACATCATAATACATTAGGCTATATATCTCGATTGTCATCCTTAAAAGTAATAAAGCATCCACCTTAGCATTAGCTAACAATCGATCACTGTCATTTACAAAGTGTGGGCGTATGTCAACGTATCCCATCTTCCTGCCAACGAATCATCTAAATCTTGTCAAGTTAAACAAATAAATACCATATTTTCTGCTTTATTGGATGTAATTTCCTGATGCATGCATCATCCTGATGTATCTCAGAATATTCAAATGAATCTGAATGAAAGTCAAAGTGAATGCAATTTTCTGATGCATGCAAACATCCTGATGTATCTCAGAAAATCCAATATTCTAAGCATGAATCTGATTAAAGGCTAAGGTTTGTTTTTTCTTCTTTTTTTTTTGTTGCAGAATAATATCAAAATAGTCGGCATATCGAGCAGCTGAAATATTCCTCACTTATAGACATGAAATAATGATGTAAGCCGCTTAGAAAGCCATTACAACCGGGTCAACTAGCCACTTTTGCGGTTCCGATCATCTGCCAACTATATCCTGATGATCATCTTCTCTCGACATATCAGTTGTACTATTATTTGAAAAATTTTCTCTCTTACCGAGAAAGTCTTTCTTATTCAAATTAATCTCGACATTAATATAAGCAATATATCCATCCATGTAGTATTAATGCATCATTGTTACTTCCGTTACGGATTAAATAATACTTAATAGGTAATAAAATGATCATCTGCGAATAGTTGATATTATATTTCTAACAAAAAACTCTGTTACCTTAATTTATTGAATATTTGATTTAGAACATTCAGTAAAATTTGTTATCATAATTACAATTATTTTTATCATCTCAGATCATATACGATCGTTGATCAAAAAAAAAAACAAATACTTTATCATTGCAATACTGTATGCATTTAGGACTACAAAACTTGCGATTCCATTTGCGAATAATATTGATATTGCATTAATTTTAAATACCTTAATTTATTTATTTAGAACATTCAGTAAAATTTGTTATTATAATTACAATTATTTTTATCATCTCAGATCATATACGATCGTTGATCAAAAAAAAAACAAATACTTTATCATTGCAATATTGTATGCATTTACGACTGCAAAAACTTGCGATTGCATTTGCGAATAATATTGATATTGTATTAATTTTAATTATTACAAAAAAATACTAATTGAATCAAAAAAATCATATAATTTTAGAACTTAATTTGCCTAATCATTCCCAATTTTTTTTCAATAACTAAGGTATTTTAAATTTCGGCGAATGACTTTTACGATTGATCGCATTTTATAGATCCCATTAAGGAATTGTTGCGAACAAAAATTAATGATCTCTTTGTGAACAAAAGTTTGTTAGTCAATAGATGACAGAAGAAAGTATTATAGTGATAAGCTATGATAAGCTATTTGTTATCATTATTTCTTGACATTATAGTAAAAATTAAAAACAACAAATAAAAGAATTTGTGGAAAATTTTAATGAAAGTAAGATATTATTATAAGGATAATATGAAATGTTCAATAGTTTATTGTTAAAATTAAATGATAAAAGATAATAGAATTTTTAGGCTTTTTGGTGTTAAATGTATGCGATGTGGCCTACCGATACAATCCACTGATTACGTCTATCGAGTATTTGCAAGCACTTATCATCTTCATTGTTTTAAATGTTTTTGTTGTGGACACCTGTTCAAGAAAGGTGATCATTATTTGCTGGTAGATGGACAAATTATCTGCCGACCAGATTATGAACATTTATTACGCCAAGTACCGATATGTCAATCACAGTGTAAGTTCCTACATTCGATGTAAAATAAATTCACAGTATTCTGATGGCTAGAAAATATACAGTAATCTGAAGCAATCAATCGGCGATCAATAATTTTAAAAAATCAGATAAAAATTATCAATCGTTTAAAATATTTTAAACAAAAATATTGATTATTATCATTATTATATTTAAAGAAAAATTTTTATTTCATCTATATTCAAATTTTATGCTTTACGATTATTTTAGAAATTCTCGTAAGATGATATTAATTTAATCATTTATCAGATTGTTTTTCATATTCATATAAATTTATTAATTGATGTTATCTTCTTTGATATTATTATTATTGAAATTTAATTATTTCTACTTATCATAATTTATCATGATGATAAGAAACAAAATTTTTTATTTTAATAATTTTATCAAAATAAATTTAGTATATTTTGAACATAATGATACAAATCGAAAAACACCAAAAGGCCACGAACTATCCTAAATACCCAACAACGAAAAGCTTTCAAATCAGCCTTCGAGAAAACATCGAAACCATGTCGAAAGGTTTTCTAAAATTTATTTTTTTTTCCCTCCTAATAACTTTAAATTTTAATTAATATTTTATTACTCAAATTTTATTTCAAATATTTTTAAGGATTCTGTTTTTGATTTAAAAAAAAAAATAAATAAGAATCATATCAGTATATTTCGAATGTATTGATTTATAGGTACGTGAGCAATTAGCAAAAGAAACAAATTTAAGTGTTCGAGTTGTACAAGTTTGGTTTCAGAATCAGCGTGCTAAGGTAAATATTTCGATTTTCAAAATGAAATTAATCATATTTTTAATAGATTATGATAAAGTTATTTTTCATATTCTATACGATATATATTATTTGAAAATAAAATTTTACAATTATTTTATCAACAATTATCAAATATACCTTATTTTTCGAAAATTAGAAACTGATTATTTTCAGATGAAGAAAATTCAACGAAAATTAGAAATACCAGAAGGAAACGATACAGCTTGTTCAGAATTGGGCATTAAATCTAATGATGAATTAAAATCCAATTGTGATTCTGCTGATGGTATATAAGTTTTAATGATATTTTTGATAAAATAAAAGTTCAAAGGTTATAAAAGTTAAATCTTTTGATTAGAACAATAAATCAAAAAAAAAGCTCCTAGCTAATTAAAAAACTTAATGTATTTTATATTGTAACAGACGAATATTTCTATGATAAAATTGGGGCTAATTATTATTTTATTATTTGCTCATTGTTATGATAATATACCTCTGATAATTTATATATGATATAATTTTTTTTTCCTGTTAAATCAAAAGATTATAATGATATTATCAATTGTTATCAAAATTATTCTAATTTTTATGGCATCAATACATCTTTTAAAAATAAAAATAGATATTAATTGATAAGTTATTCATTGATTTTTGATTATTAGAAATTATTTATAGATTTTATAATTTTGTGATATTTACATTTTTTTTTTAGAATTCTAAAAATCATTTATATATGATAAAATATCTATGTTATGATTAAATTGAAAGTAAGTCTATTAATTCTTTTTCTTTCTCTCTCTCTTTCTCCCTGTCAACTTTATCTTTCTATAAAAAATGGCATTTAATTTTAGAAATGAATTGCAGAATTGGATTCTGAAAATGATGATGTTGGAAGTTGATGATGTCGGAAGTAATGAAGAAAAACGAAAAGAATCAAGTAATCCGATCGCGCAACTATTTCAAATGCATGCTACATATTTCCTAGCATGAGATATAATTTTAAAATGATCTATTATTTACTATTTTGAAACAGTGATATTTAAATATACCAATTGATATCAGTATCAATGCAAAAGTTAAAAGAACAATGGAATAAAGTATACAGATTAGCAATGTGATATTCTCGAGAAAAAAATTTCAAACAAAAAGATTTCGAACTGTAAATTCAATCATTGCAAAAACAAAAAAAAAAAATTTTGAAATATTTCGGATCAGAAACTGTTCAAGTTCTATTTTACTCCAATCTCGAATATGTTTTGAATTACCGATTTTTAGATCATCATATGTAGATTGAAATTTCAAGTTATTCTTCCTTTATCATATTTTAATTCCAGTATTAGAAGTCTAAATGATAGTTTCAAAGTTGCCTGATTTATATACATTTTAAAAGCTGTAAAGTTAGCAACTCCAAAATATGTTGAAGCATCTCTCAATGCAACTAATTTGATTTTACTGATAAAATCACAGTTCAGATCACTAGAATATGAATAACAAATTTAGATCAAATTATCGATTAGATATGGGAGCAAAACAATTTATAATCTTTAAATTCAACTGGAATTTCTATCAATAAAAATATTCTGATCCTATGAAAATTAATATATTAGATGAAATATTAATTTTAGCAATTCAATAAATGCATTATGAAAAATTGCAATCAACTTTTTCATCGAGAATCATTCATTGCTGTTAACTTATGTCGAGAATGTCTCGAAAGTTCTATTTGAGATTGTTTAGGCGAGCAACTAAAGTGCACAGCAAATCTCTGAATTGTTAATGTTGGAATTTTTGATGTTCGACAATCATATTTCACATAATCATATCTTGGGTTTGAAATAAAACTTTGGAGAAACGATAAATGATACTGGTAATCCATTTATCGATTAAAGGTGTTAACGCAGTATAGTTGAATTTTCATTCTCGAGTATCTAAAGAGGTCAAAGAGTTGTTATCGATCTTAAAAAAAAAAAAAAACGATTCTAAAAGCGATACTCTTGAAACTTTTGTTAGAGGAGTAAAGAACGGTACATGATCTAATCAACATAAATTATCAATGGATAGAATTAATAGATTATCAATTTAACTCTTCAAAGTTATAAAATATTTATTGATAAATAATATTTGTGGAAAATGAACAAACAGTAAATGAAAGGTCAAAAATATAATCCAGATTTAAGTATTAATAAATTATACATCTTATCTGATTTTTTTTTCTTGACCTTTTCAAATTACATATATTTATTAGGAGTCTATTGTACAAATTCTTTTCATTTTCAGCTCAAGCTTGATCAATTATTATCATAGCTAATTTGCTCAATAATGCTTATTTATTTCAATCGATATTTAAAGAAATGAACTTGTTGAAGTGATTGATTTGATAATTGGTGGAATGGAACATATCCCTTGTAACCATGGTTACTATTACTTCATCATTTCATTTCTTTTCCTACTGCTATAGTCTATCTAATAATAAAATTTGATAGTTTATCATTTTCAAAAGAATATTTTTTAGTAATTTTAATCTTTAAAACCTAAGTGATTATTTTATTTCAAATATTTTATTCTTCAAATTAAATATTAATTTCTTCGAAATTTCAAAATGCCAATTAGCTATCATTTTTAGAATTAAATTTTATTTAATTAACTATTTATATACTTAATTAAGTATATGAATACTTAAAATATTAAATAAAATAATGAAAGTAAGTAAAAAAAAGTATTATTAAATTCAATTAGCAAAGAATATTTTTAAAAAATTTTCAAATTATATTTTGCCATATAAAATTTCCATTTATTTTCTTGTTTAATTCGATGATTTATTCGTTTTTTTTCAGCTTTTTAATTTTATTTCTATTAAACTTTTTAAATTACATTGAATGATTATCCAAAAGATTATCAATAATTTAGCGCAAAATGGAATTTGAAATATTTTAAAAATGATTAATTTAAACATGTCTATTCCCGTTTTACTCTCGAATGATATAATATTTTAAAAATGATAATTTGAACTTGTCTGTTCTCTTTTAATTCTCGAATGATATTGTAAAATGATTAATTTAAACTTGTCTATTCTTCTTTTTATTCCCGGATTATAAAACATTTTAAAAATGATAATTTGAACTTGTCTGTTCTTTTTAATTCTCGAATGATATTTTAAAAATGATTAATTCTAACTTGTATATTCTTGTTTTACTCTCGAATGATATAATATTTTAAAAATGATAATTTGAACTTCTCTGTTCTTTTTAATTCTCGAATGATATTTTAAAAATGATTAATTTAAACTTGTCTATTCTCCGTTTTATTCTCGAATGAATATATTACATAGTATTAAAATTAATTATAATATATTATTATAATTATTGATGTAATTTTATTAATCTGATTTTGTTTTTAATTTAATTTATATATCGTATTTTAGTTAATATTTAACAATTAATTATAATAAAAATTAACCGAATTTAGATGAATGAATGGTAAAGAACCAAAATTGTCAAATTTTATTGTTCTACTTAATGGACAAATCGATAGCGCTGAGGTTTCTTGACCTTTTAACCTTAATTTTATTTGATCGAAAATAAATGTAACATTATCATTGCTTTAACAATAGAATTTAATTGTAATATTATTATAACATTTCATTTAATTTTCTAGATTTAATCGTTACGCATACTTTTTCAGAATTCTTAAGATTCCTAAAAACAATGAAACTGAAAGATTCTGAAAGGCAAAATAGCATATCATTTTATATTCGATTAATCTTCCTAAGTTTATATAATATTACTTTTAGCATGATAATAAGCAAATTTGAATAATCGAAACTTTTTAGATTTTTTTTAACAGCTATGATAATACTGTTTAAAATATGTTATCAATTATAGTGATAATTATTAGTATAGAAATTTCTACTGATTATTCATTTACTAAATTAATTTACTAGTTGTTATTGTGTTACCTGGAGTTACCTTTACAAATTATAGTTTTTATCATTCGATAATTTTTACTGCAAATATTCATATGTATATGGTATTGATTGGAAACAAGTTAGTGGTATTCATGAAGGATTAAGTGCACGATGTGAACGTAATCATTCTGGAGATAATAGTATAACTGTTGGTATGCCACTTGAAGCTACCTTTGCTTCATCGAATCCATTTGGTTGTAAGTTTTTGCATAATATAGGATATCATCAAAGTACAATATAGTATTTGAAGATTCAATATGATAGAAGCAGTTATTCAGATAATTGTGAATTTTAGATTCCATTCCGATAGCAAGGAATCTTTAGAATTAGTAAAATTGATTGAATGATCCAAAGAGAACGAAATCTAATTAACAATTTTCTTTTTCCTATTTCATCAAAATAATTAGCATTCACGAATAATAACATAATCTCAGATCAGAGAATTCTTAAAATGGCATTGATCTGAAATATGAATTAGATTGGTATAATTTAGAGTATAAATTTATTTAAATAAAATTTATAAAATGAATAGAATAGATTAATCTTCTTTAGATACTTGCTAGTTTATATTTAAGCATTTGAAATAAATGTTATCTATGATAAAATAATGATAAATTAATTTTGCAGGGCCGCAAATTGTACTTAGTTGTTATGGAACAGATTTCTTTGGCAATGATGTTGTATGTGGTTATGGAGCTGTACATATTCCAACTGTTCCGGGAAGGTAATTTTTATTTTCTATTAAAATTTATAATTCAATATTCTATATTAATTTCACCTATGATACATTATAGTATTAGCGGTATGTTTTTCTATTTCCGATCAAGTATAGTTATCACTTTTGATGATATCTCTCTCAAATACATTATTTATTGATATCATTCATTATCAGTAATTAATTGAAGTGAAAATAAAGGTAAACAATATAGCTTTATTGCATAAAAATGATAAGATTATCTCATCGTATTATTCTATATCATTCATTTAATTGGAAAATGTCTAAATTCATTCTTCAAAATATGTAAATTTTGGGAAAGTCAGAAAGATAGCATTGTTTGTACCAGAAGCTTCTACAACGTTACAACGTTTTATCGGATGGCTTACTGGGAGAAGAGCTGAATTTGTAGATGCGAGAATAGTTGCATCGGCAGATGGACGACATGGTAAAAAAAAATTATTAAAATTTTTTTGTTGCTTTTTTCTCGAATAAACAAAACTAATAATTAATTGCTACGTATATGTTGAATATTTTTCATTTCATAACTTTTTTTTTTTTTAATTGTAGATATTTTGTGCCTTTTAAATATTATTCAGTTTAAAAAATGATGAATTTGCAGTTACAAAAGTGAGAAGCCAAGGTTCGATGACTATAACTATGGATATTATACTTAAAGATATGAAAAAATACGGATATGATGTGATACCAACATCGTTATACAGAATTTCAGAATGTCCCCTACCTGATTTTACGAAAACATTTGATGAACAGGTTAATTCCATCTAATCATGAGTGTTTATTATTCGTCTATTACTAAAATTGCTGCTGCAATAAGACTAATAGTTTGATAAGATCTATCTCGTCATTCTTTTCCAGAAACAAGTCCGTAAGGAAGAAAGACCAATAGACTCAGTCGTTGAATCTGAGGAAGGAGACGCTGAAGACATTGAATCTGAACTTAAACCAGGACCATCAAATACTCAACTGATGGCATCACGTGCCATATCACCTCCACAAACTCGATTACTTCCTATGCCCAGACAAACAATAGGAAAAAACACGGACATCGTCGAAGAAATCGAAACAACAACCTAAAACCATATAACTATTCTTGTCAGCAAATATTTCCGAATTAAACTACTTTTTGATTAATTGCCTTATTTAGCTTTTGCACATATGCAATTCTATTTCCCTAATGCATCGAGCAATCGTTCGAAAAACCGAAAACTTTAAAATTCCAATATATTTATACCTTAAAATCGCATGCTTCGCGAATTTCGTAATTTATGATTCATTTGAACCTAAAGTATGATATTTAACTCTCGCAAGGAGATTTTTATGCGTAAATGGCGCAGGAATGCATATGAGTATAAACTAATAAGGTCATCCATAAGACATGAAAACAACAAATTTTATTGTAAAAAAATTAATAACAGGAAACCAATTATGTTTACAACTTGCGCATCCAAACAAATATGTATTTTATCACCTCACTTTTCTGTTGCTTTAGATTCTTTTGTTTCTTTGCTAATGACTGTCTCTTTCTCATTCTCTGAGATTTTGCGCAAAACTTCTGCTCTTTTACTACTAAACGTTGTTCACGTCGTTTTCTGGATTCCTTATTCTTTGCACGACGAGCTTCTGCTTGTTCTCTGCAATTGTTAAAAGCAATTTTCATGGGCAAACACTATTAATGTTCTCCGGAATTCTCTTAAATTTTAATATTTTATTTTGTTATTCATTCTCAAATTCCAAAAACTGGATCGAACTTTTTTACAGTGGACATTTAGGTTCTTTCATATGAATGGAAACAACAAAACAAAAACCTCTTCAAATAACTTACGCTAGTTGTTTGGAACGTGTATTTTCAGTCTTCCTTTTGAAAATGAATTCCATTAAATTGCGCTTATTCTTAAAAGCATTACCCTTAGCTCGAAGATAAAGATCATGATATCTGAAAAATAAAAGGAAATGCGATATAAAATATATTAAAAAAACAAGAAATGTTTTTTGTTATTTGCACTTAAAATCTAATTAATGTAAACAGCTAACAACTGACAGATGCTTATCAATCTTTTTCGCTTCACGGTAACGTTTCAAAAGATGACGAAGCACACGCATTCGACGGATCCACAAAACCTTTTCCGGCATACGTGCATTCTGTGTACCTCGCCTTTTTCCATGACCCATATGACGACCCTAAAAATGTTCAACTATGAAAATAAATATGTGGAACAAAGTTTCTGTTACAAACTCGAGCTTCTTGAGCATGTTTAACAAAAAACGGAAATCACTAAAAGATTCCATTAAAGTTTACTGTAGCAAGTTTGAATGAAATCTTACTAAACATATGAAGTATGAGATAATAAGCAAACCTTTCTGCGAGCTTCCAGGTTTTTACGAGCACGATATCGTGAATGCACTGCAACTGGTTTACGAATTATCAAACCGTCCTGACAAGTCTTCTGATATTCTGTCGCGAATTGGCGTTGGAAATTTCGTTGATTTCATTTGGATCTAACCAGACCTTTTTTTTACCACATTTCAATACATCTGAGGCTAATCTTTTTGAAACCGTAGACCACTGCAAAATATAAACCATTTAACTAATTTTACTAACCTGACACAAGTTAATAAAGTGGAGCTAAAAATTCTTTATTCAACCTTTTAGTTCTTGTGACTAAAGCTTGTTCCACAAACATAGCTGTGATTTAATGAGTTTAATCTCACATTCAAGGATATATTACTGATATTCACCTCATTAATTACAAAAGCTTACTAATTTAACACAATGCCACAACAAACCTCATGATGATATGTTGTAATATTTATCACCGAAAACAAAATATCAAAGTCTACAACGGTCTGAAATAAAAATTGATCATATGTTATACATCACATGAGACAATCTAGGAACAATGTTGTATAATGTGCACGATAGAAAAGAAACTATGATAGAAAAACTAAAAGCAAGTAAAAGTATGGAGTTTAAACTAATTTAAGAATGAATAATTCAAACTTTTAAATTGAAAAACTTTTGTTTTCAATAGAAATTGATAAGAATAACAGTATAACGACACTTTAGCAACATTAGGCCTCTAATAGAAGTCAGGGGACGAATATATGAAAGTCCTCATAATGAATTCAGTTTCATAAAAGTTTCAAGCTTCAAATAAAAGTTTTTAATCTGTCTGAATGGTTATGAGTAAAAATTTACAAAGACTAAAAATTGCAAACTACGTAATGTACCCAGAAAAAACGATCACGTATTACTTCTCTTTTCATGTCACGGACGTCAAATACATGAGTTATAAGCTATCATGTGAATTAAATCAAAATCCATCGCGCAGAACCGCTTCACTTCATTCAAGCCCAATCCCATCGGAAAATCCTACAAGCAGCTTCAACTTCTCTATGACCGCGACGCATGCCCCGACGCAATGCGTTCTATCTGAGATAAAGCTGTTCATAATGGTAGATCAAATATTTAATTCCTGTAAACGCGCGACATTCAAAATGATGGAATTCGCTTATCTGTTAGACATTCCTATTTCTCCTCAGTTGTAGAAAGCAGGGGATATTTGTTTTGTCAGGTGAGCTTATCTTCATTCGCGATTATCCGAATCTTGATCTCAAATTTTGATATGATAATAGAAGATTTTAATTGTGATATGTTATATCTTTTACAATTTAATTTAATATTTTCCGATGTTGTTGTCAGTACTTGCATTTGTTCGATTACATGAATTTGATTAACTATTGGATCGATTCGATTTCTTTTAGTGAGCCTTTCTTCTTTTAGTCTATTTATCAAAGATATGATCCATTAATTAGGAAATTGATTAGCAATAGAAATGGATAGAATAGAGATCAAAATTAATAACTTGAAGTGGAAGGAACCGTTCATTATTGAAATTTTTAGCTTCCTTCTTGTTTATAACCAAAATGATAAATTTGGGAATTCGAAATAGATGATGAATTCGTGATCAGGGGATGAGTAAACAGTATCTTCATTTCTATTTGAAGAGAGAGAGAGAGAGAGTGAAAACAAAAAGAAATGTGCACTTGCGCATTCTTCTCTCCACCATCTATCTCTATGATTTCTATGGATGGATATATGAATACCCAGCTTATTCTTATCAATTACTCTTTTATTACTTGCCCTATTCTTTGTTTTATTTGAGAGCTAATAATGGTAAGAATAAAATAAGCTTTTGAGCAGTGTTATCAGTTTTTGAAAAATATAATTAAACTTCCATTTTGTCAACTTTACTTCTCCTTTCATCCTATTACTTTTTAGGAATTATATGAGAGAAAAGATAATTTGTAAGAAATGAACAAAAATGAATGAGACTACTTATTGAAATGATTCTATGTATGTACTTATTACTTTTACATAAGTTGTTCTTTATGTTGTCTATTATTTCGTTCTCGAATCAGAAGTAGAATGGAAAAATCAATGCGTTTTAAAGTCATTTAATATCCTTTAGAAACCATATCTTGATATTAGGCAGTAAAATTTGTAACAGACGAGAATGACAGTTCCTCTTCTCTCTCTAAATTTCTTTCATCGCAATAAATTGTTTGCTGAAACCTGCCAATCTTTGCTCAACTAATTCTATTAGTCTTCGTTTTGCTATATTGATGTTTGTAAACAAAATTATTGGTTATCAACGAAATTGATTAATCTAAAAATTAAAACGAACGATCGTTTGCCTTTATGTACCATTTTAAATGAGATTTCTTATTCTCAGCAGGATCGCTTGGGATTAAAAAATGCTGTGGTAATGGATCAGCGAGAATTACCAATGTCTTCAAAGGTAGATACAGCAGCTAATGAAGAGGAAAAAAACAAACAATTGCTGAGGATGAAGAACTTATCAAACAGAAGTATGCGGTGAGGCATAGTACTTATGATGAGGAAGACTGCAGTTATATGTTACGTATACTCGGTGAGTTTTAGTATATGATTCTATTATAATGATGTCGCTTTTTACGCTTTCGTTGATTGGTTGGGAATATAATACCATGTTTTGATTGATTTTATATTTCAGAAAAGGACGCCTTCTCAACGGTTGTTTCCGCATTTCGTGCTCAAGGAATGCTGAATGATTACAAAAAGATACTGCTTGAACATCTGAAAACAGCTTTATTGTGTGTTTTCATGCTTTATTGAGTCTTATTATTGATTTTTTGATAAGGATACTTCTTAGCCTGTAATGTATATATATGAATACCTGGAATACAATATATAATTTTTCTTCCCATATAATTTATTAAAGAAATCAAATTTTGCAGTATATCTGATGAATCTTATCATGCTGAAATACGACAAGCAGCTAATGATGAAGTGCTGTCAAAAATAGCCCAAACGTTTGTTTTTTTAGTCTTCTCTTTAAGACAAAAATTTATTTTCTCTTAAATTTATTCAACTTATGGGGAATAAACGATGCATGCCAAGTTTTGTGCTTGTTAATGTTTTATTGCAAATGAAAGAATATTCAGGTAGTGCGGTTTTCTGTGTTAAATCGAATTTCTGAGGAAAGACAAAAATTCTAACTGTTCATTTTATAATATGTCATGTTTTTTTTCAGTTTGAGTCCATCGTATGATACCTATGCACAATGGGGAATCGAAGGTTTAGATCCAGTACCACATTATGATGATGTGAGTTTCAAAATTAAAAAATATATGATGTATAATTTTTTAAGATACTTCAATTTTTTTGCTTTATTTTTGCACTCATTTGTTAGAAATCTATTCTCTTAATAAAAGATGCTTAATTGTTACTCGATAGGTAGAATCATCGCATTTTACTATTTAATTATTATTTTGAGATTCCCACTCATGATGATATTGGTGATGAGGACAATGTAGATCAAAATGTTGCAAATGAATTGCTGGGACTTGCAAAAGCACATAATGAAAGGTTGCGAAATGCAAATACTGCACTGCATGAAATGATTACGCTGCCTAAAGCTCCTTACAGTAAGTTACTATAATACAGTTTATCGTTTCTTTTTTATTAATCGGAAATATGTCAAATCATACAAACAATGAATTTTTATATTGCAAAGACGTTAAATTGAATTTTAACTTCATTTGTCATTTCTAGATTTCTTTTTGTTTGAAATGTATATATTGTTTGTTACAGTCCCGGAAAGGCTACGCTTGTTACTGCGTGAAACGGAGAATGATTATGATGGACGTATTGATACACTGGCTTCTGGCGAAGATGAGGAAAATATGCGAACTTATCGTATGGCCTCTGGTCTTATCAAGTCTGAAACACTGGTTATTAAATTTCTGTTTGTTATGAATTGCAGAGAATTTCAAACTTTTTGGTACTAAGCTATCGTAATTTTTTCAAAAATATGTTCCTTTATACCATAAATATAGTTGACATTGTCTTCGTCTGTGCCACTCAAAAGAAGCAATAATTATTTTTCATTCCTTAATGTTACTGATTTCCAATAATTAGGAATATTTTTATATGTGATAGGATATTTCCTACAATTTTTATTAATTTTTTTGCTAAAAGAACAAATGAAACTTTCATATTATTTCGAGTTACTGATAATTCAGATTACTTTTTTTAGCTATTCAATGCAATTCAGCAATTCACTAGAACAGCGCAGAGTCCAGAGGAATTGTGTGTTGGTGATTCAAGCCAAAAATCAACGGCTTACTATGATGTGACACCATCAACAAGTACAGCTCGTCCAAGTTCCCTCGAATTGGCAACATCTTGTCCATCCTCCAGTTCCAGTTCAACTCCAGTTATCACTTCTGCTGATAAAGCTATTCTTGCACCGAAGTGTAATATCCAAGGTTATTTTGAGCTAAATTTTTAACATGATATAACACGCTTTAATATTATTTTAGATATGATTTCTTCTATGCTTCAGTTCTCATTTTTGTTTGTTTTCTTAACAAATTCTCCTAAAAACAGAAATTGAAACGAAAATATTCGGTTTTTGGAATATTTAGAGAATTTTATCTCAGTGTTAAGTCATATTAGTTGCAGCTGATGAAGATTTTGATTCGCAAGTCGCTGGAGAATATGTACGACCGAAAAAACGGCGGGTGAGACAGGTAATATTCATTTTTCAGTGCTTAATTATAATAAAATTAAAAAATTATTGATTATCGATTTCTTCTTAGTCCTTTAAAGTTTTTTACCTTTTTCAAAAATTTGTAATGGAAATTGAGAACATATAAGGAATAAGCAAGTGGATCAAATACAAATAATTTTGCTTTAAGATAATAAATGTTAACAAACTTTGATTTAGATGAAGTTTGAGACTAATAAAATATTGGGAAAACAATTGTATTATTGAGCTATATTTTAGTGAAGCTAGATTTATGTAATTATACTATTATTTTCTTTATGTTTTTCTTTTCTGAAATTTCATGTTTTCATAATTTTCACATCGTCTCATTTTTGTTTTCTATAATGTTGTTTAATTGTGCTTGAATTTTTTTCCTTTTAGCGCGATTTATCTGCTACATGTGCACGAGTGTTACCATTCAGGTTCCAATCACCAGCTCCTGGACAGAAAAATAAACCTGTTCGCGGGAATCCTGATCGACGGTATGTTTAATGCGAAATTAACTATGACCGAAGTAGTTATTCATTAAAGCGGTTCAAAACCATAAATCAATGCTCATTGAAGTTATGAGTTTTGTTAATCATATTAATGACAGTTGACCGAAAAATTAGGCTAAAAACTGATTCAAGATTTTAGGTTAAAAAATTGATTTATTTTTATTTTCTAAGTTGATGTACAATATTTTAAATTAGGTTTTCATTTTTCATCATTTTTGACAAAATTGTACTTATTTCAGTCCACCAAGGCAGGCATCACCATCAGTCATCTCAAGTTTTACATCAACATCGTCACTGCCAAGTAATCCATCAACTGTCGGTTCTCATTCATCCCATACTTCAACACTGCCAGCCTTTCGTACCATACCCGCGAGTTCTAGCGCAATCAAATCCGGAAAATTTCATCAAGTTCCTCATCTGTTTACCTCAGGTTTAAACACAAACTGACTATTTGATTATAAATACTTTATTTTTTTCTCTTTTTTTTACGGAGAAAGCGATATAAATTTTACGTTATATTGAAAGAGGCAGACCGATGGGTTAGAAGGAAGCAATGAACAACAAGCAATGAGCAATAAAAGTAGCTAAATTGCTACATATTTTTACAGATAGTTTTACAACTGATATAAAATAAATAGATTTGAATGTTCTGCAGTTTAGATCGCTCAAGTACTTACGTTGAAAAATAATTTTCGTATAGTGCAGAATTTATGTATTAAATTATATAAATATGTTGATTGCAGTCAAGTATTTGATAGAATTGGTTATAATATGTGAGACAAAACAAATTACTTTATTTAGGTGTGGTTGTAAAACGTACTCGAACACTGTCATCTGGAGGTAATGAACCTGCAGTGATAGATGGTAGTTCTGCTTATCCTCGACAATTGCCCAATGCTCACAATGTGTTTAGAATACAGCAACCAATACAGCGTGCCTATATAAGGTTACAGCATTGTTTAATAGCATTAGTTAATGTATACATAATTCAGCATGAATTATTTTACTGTTCTAATTGAAATTCCATGTCATATTATGTTGAGATTTTATGCTAGATTCCTATCGCAAGAAATGCTAATAAAAATACCCAAATTTTTGCTCAGCAGACAAAAGATTTTATGCCAGCTTTAATAGTTCCATTAATTTCAAAATATCTTTAGAATAAAAAGGATCAGAGAAAGAATATTTTGTTTCATATGGTTGCAGTTGATTACCAGATTTTGAATTGTTTTTTGAAACTTTTAAGAGTAACTTTTATAACGTTATCTTTCTTTATACTTTGTTTTGTAGATCTTCCAGTGGGCAACGATTTTATGCATCACCAATAGGATCAGCTTATAATAATCCAACTCGACCTTACTATGGTAATCCAAGTACTGTTGTTGGATTCATGCGTTCAGTATCATCGAGTTCCCCGCGTCCCTCTTATACCATATCATCTGGGCCAAGTACATCATCTACATGCCATTTACAGCCACAAACGATAACTTCGAGTGAGATTCAACGTTTAGTTGCACAGGCTGCTGCAACTGGTCAGCCACAACATTATCGTGCTATTAGAAGGTATAATTCACAGTATCCTAATTTGATCTTATCAAAAGAAAACTGGTTGTTTTTTAAATTTTTTTCTCTTTTTTTTAAAATAATCATTTCTAATGCAATGGATAAATCCAGCCATCAGCATAAGAAGTCACCTTTTTCAGACCCCCACCTCGACCGGTTGTTTTAACTAGTTCATCACGCTTTTCTATCACAAATCAACGCCAGGGATTATCGACTTCCGTCACTCCGTTTATAAGTTTAAGCGAGACAGGAACAAATTCAAGTTCTCTACAACAACAGCAGCAATTGGCACTTCATCCAGCACTTCGAGTAACCCATCGCAGTTTACCGTCATCATCAACAATAACATCAGCAACACAGCGTGAACATACTGTTCCTTCAACGGCTGATGATAATACTTCTCTTGCAACTAAAATTCAGCTCCAACACAATAACAGTAGTAATCCAGAATTGCGGCAGTCTGATCTAGACACCATCGCTGCTGTTAATTCCATAACTCAAGGTTTTATTTGTATTCCTAAATCAGAATCGGCATTACCAATTTGCGTTCGATATAATAAAATTAGTTCTAAAAATGACGGAATTGCCTATCATTCCAAAACGTTTTGCTCACTGTTATGTTATACTCTTCATTTCATTATCATATGTATTGCTTTCAAGCTTTCAATGTTTCCAAATATAGTTTTATTTCTGTTGTTATTTTAACATTATGGTTACAGCCTATTTTTATCACTAATAATGATAACGTGACGAAAGTTCACCGTAAAAAATTGTTTATTTTGCATATGGAATCATTTTAGTAAATCAAGTATTAATCACAACTTTGAAAAATCAATAGCTAAAGTTTGAATTTTTATTAGATTTTAATGTCTCTTTTCTGTATCTTACTGCGTAACTTTATGGAAATAATTTTATTTTTGTTTAGATAACGATGAAACAATGCAGCAAGAATGTAGAACAAATGTGGACAGGTCATCGATTGCAGTAAATCCAGATGAGACTTCATCGCAAGGTATAAGCTTCTTATCTGAATGCTTTGTCAGTGGATAATGTAACAAACATCATAAATAATTCCATGTATATGACAAACATGACTGTTCAAAAATTGTGAATAAATGTAATTGATGTGAGGGTGTTCAGAAAATTTTTGGACTTTTTCTGGCAATAGTCTGTCCTAAAAGTCACCATTGCTTCTGCAATTCCAGTTCGTTTGGAATGTGACGAAGTGTTGCTTCCTGAATCACATTGTATTTTACCTGATTATGATAATAATCCAGCTAATGTGCAAGTAACACAATTTCAGCAGCGTTAGTTTCTCACCATTTGCTTCAGTTGTACAATATTTCTTTAAGTGATGTTTTCCGATGTGTGAAAAATAAATATCCTTTTATTCATAGTCCACTTGGAGAACACTCCAAATCAGTTATCAATTCAAGCTATGTTTAAGTACTGAAATATTTTGAAAGTAAAGAATTTTCTCGACCGCAACATCTCTTTACAAATGTGATATCGATCGTGTCAGCGAAACAATGCTAAAATCTGAGGAAAATTCATGAAAACATCTTTTCCATAACTTTTTTTAGGTGCTGTTAGCGGAGAAGTTCCCATGATCGTTAGTTATCGTGTGGAAAATCAGGATGGAAATCGTAATCGGACCAGTCATTTAATTCCGGAACAATATGCCAATGGTTTAATTCATCAGGACGGGCAAAATGTTATTAGTTATGTTACTACACCACAGTGTATTCAGTGAGAGTAATCATCAATTTGTCTCACATACTATATTTATAGGTTCCAAATTATTTATGCACTGAATTTATATTGCATTAATGTTGATTAATGTGGTGCGGGAATTAAACATTGTTTATTCAGTTTTTGGTGAATACTTTTGTCGATTTATATGGTCTTTAGAGTTTGAATTTACTCATTTTCACATAGGATTCGATTTTTTCAATTTAGGTATCAAGTATTTAGTTTCATTTTCTTATTTTAAGAAATAAGACAAAGTAAAGCAACTAATGACATGATTTGATGTTGCGTAGGTGTTTTGATTAATCACACTGATTAGAAATCTATAGCTATGCAGGAGACAAGCGTCAATAGATCAATTTTTGAAATGGTCGCTTGGGAATTTGATAATAATCATTTTGAAATAGGTTGAAAATTAATTTATTGTATTTATCATTTCGTCCAATTACTGTATATGTTTCAATAATATTGCTTATCATTTATGCGTATACGCTGCTAAATTTAATTGTTAATGTATATGTATACCTGAATTGAATTTTACTCAACGAGGCCTTGTCTAGCCGATTTTCTATAATGAATGAGCTTTTTTTCCTGTAAATCCCATTGTATTTGTTTTATGAATAAGTAAAAGGCTTTGTTTCATAAATTCCTCCGGGAATGCAGATGTTGGAATAACAAGTCTGTTATAATTTTCCTTCAACAGCATTTACTCGAACTCAAGATACTTATTCAGTTGCAATTCTTTTTTGCTTAACTGCCAGTGTTTTTTATTTTGTACATTCCATCCTGGCAGTAATAATTAATTCTTCGACTGTTTTGTGGATTTTATGCGGGTTTTTATTTAAATTTCATAGCATCGCATTTTTTCAAAATATGTAAAATCAGTAAGGTTGACTACTATTCAAGCAATAACAATATTCACTTCTGGTTTCAAATGTGCTTGTTTCTTCAGGATTCTCCCATTTCTTTTCTAAAATTAATATTCGATTATCATTATAAATGATATATATATATATATAAATTTATTGTTGATTAGAGCAAGATGCTGAATGGAATACGAGGTATATGATATTAACAATGCAATACTGAACAGCTTTAGGTTGCTTTTACACTTTTCACTAGAAAAAAATTACTCTGATTCCATGCAAAAATTTCAAATGCATCATGCGAATTCAACGAATCATGAGAAACACCGGTGGGTAATTCAGCAGAACCGGAGTCACTGAACTCCAGAGAATCGTGAGATGTAATGCTTGTGTTACTGGATGAATGTTGATAGGTATTCCTGAATTAGACCGAAAATATTGATGATTATGAAAAATATTGATGACTATTTTTTTTCATATGCAAGTTCTTCTTCACCTTTTCCTAATGTTATTCTTCTCATATCTTAAAAATTGAATTTATGTATTTTAGTTGTGTTTGTTCAAATTATCGACTATACACTTTCCATCAATTATCATATAGCATAATTCTCTTTTTTTTTATTCGAAAGAAGCTAATATACTAATGGCCAGATGTTCTGTATAATTTATTCGTTAATTAGAATTTCTGATTTCAATTCAGACTGATTTATTTAAAATCATTTAATTTAGAATAACCTAAAGATATTCATCAAATGGAAATACAAAATAAATGAAAAACATATCATTGAGGATAGAGGATGATCCAACTTTTTAAATTTAAATATTATAAAAATTTTTCAAATCTGATTCGTATGAATTGCATTAAGGGTTTGTTAAAATTTAAATTGTTCTGGAAATTTTGAAATGCGATGAATTAAAATATTTGGTTAAATAAATTTCCTATATATATTTTCTTGCGTTGGTGGTCTATGCTAATTTATTTCTAATTCTTTTTTTGAATTCAAAAATAATTTGATTAATTTATTTTGAATATGGAAATTTCCATTTGATAAATATCTTTGGATTATTCTAAATGATAATAAAGAATGAATTATTCTTTCGTAATCAGTTTTAAACTAAAACTATTCTCTGAATGATGGTGAATTGTTAAAAATTTCAAAAAAAAAAATACTTTTGAATATTTTGTGCAGAAGTAAAAGATTGATCAATAATACTTGAAAAAGTGGGGATAGTCGATCGTGATAATTGAAAATTATCCTATAAATATCTCTGACAATAGCTCCAATGACTACTGCTTCTAATTTTATAATTTCAATAAATTTAAAATCCATAAATTAAACATGTTCCAAATTTATATAATGTTTAATTTAGTAATGCATTGTATTAGAAGACTTAAGAAACTTACACCAATTTGCAGATCAAGATTGATGTAAGAGCTTTCTCGTTTATGTAAACTTATAGATGTTTCGAGCTCTGCTTGTTCCATTTTTGTTTGTTTTTTCAGTAATTCGGCTATCAAACTTTTCTGTGGTGGCATCTTATAATAAAAACTAAACTTATTAATGCTTCAAGAATACTTTTCAATTACTTATTCAAATTAAACATTGATATATTCTCTCAAAATAATAACGTATGATATACTAAAAGTCAATTTTCTCTTCTTATAAAACATTTCGCAATCATAAATATTTCATCAATTTTAATCAATTTTTTTTCGATTGAACTTTCTTTTTCATCAATTTCAATACCTTTTTCCAATTTTTTTTTTGATTTCATTTTGAAAATTATTTAGAAGAAATTTTCTGTTAAAATTATTAGCAATACTAACTTAGCTGATGCTTTATGCTATTATTTAATGATTTTTTTTTAATTTTGTCGAAGATATAGAGATAGAGAGTATTAAAATGATTGAATTATTGCTTATGCTATCAATTTTTCTAATCGACATTAATTTCATCGTTCACATTTTTTTTTTAAATTTATTATCAGATTTCAATTTGTTCTTTTATCCTATCATCTCAATACTCTCATTAATATTCAATTCGATTATCTTAGCATCAATCATTTAGTCATAGAGAGAGATAGTATAGTTATAGATTCTGGATAATATAGTTGTGAATTCTGGAATATATGCAGAAATTCTTGGTTTAATTTTTATTTTTTCTTTTTATTTCTTTCAAATAAAAATTTCATACATTTAAAATTAAATTTATGTAACTAACATAAAGATATTTTTTCAGTTGAAACGTTGTTGCATTGCAATGTTCTTCTGACATACCTTTGAAGAGAAATTTTTATAAAAAAATGAATTTATTGCAATTAAGAAGAAGAAGAGGAAGGAGAAGAATCGTTAGTTCTTTCAATTAACTAATCTTTGGTGAGTTAATCAAATTATTTACCCTAAATGCTTACGATATGTACTTCTTATCATCACTTTTAATCAATACTGCAATTCAAATTCCGATTATAATTCCGAATCATTCGTTATTTATTACTCAAAATTTGTCGAGTAAGCGTGGAATTGTAGTAGTTGTAATTTTTATTATTACTCCAGTCTTAAACTGCAGTCCTAAGCAACTTCAGCTAGCTTGATAGTATCAGATGTTGATTCTATACGAGCTATCTATTCTAATGGATAGGTATATTGAAAGGAAGGTAAAGAGTAATAGTATGATATTAATATCTATAAAAATTACATAATATATATTATGGAAAATAAAAGTAGAATTTATTCTATAGCTTCTGTGGACTCAATGATGGATTGATACTTTAAAATCGGTGTTTGCTGTTTTAATCATTTCTAGAACTGAATTTTCTTTTTAATTTGCCTTCTAGGCTTTTGATGATAGCCTAGTTAGTTTGGTTAGTTGGTTAGTTTTTTTTTATTATCATAGCTCACTCAAATGCTTCCAGTAATCTCCTCAATAGATTTGGGATTATCAAATGGATTAAGAATGGAAAATTTTGTCATTTCTCATTTAACAAAAAAAGTTTTTTCTTAGTATTACCAAATCCCTTTATTATTAATGAGTATATTTGGCAATTGTCTTATTATTTATTAAAATAATTCTTCTATTTTCTTCGCCAATGAGGCAAATCTGGAACTTTTAATCTTTAACATTAAACTTATCACCAATGCTAATACTTTACTATATTTTTTCATGCCAAGAGTCTTCAATTTCACACGATCTTGTTTATGACTCATTTCGTTTTGTCATCAAAAGGCATAACGATGTTGTAGGATAAATAAGTGAGACATACTTTAAAACCGCTTGCTGATTTCAGCGTTTTCAACAATACTCTGATTTTTCAATATTTTCCATTATTTATGCTTTTCTCCCAATGAGAACATATGTTGATGAAAAGCGATTTTAAACAAATGAAATGCATTAAAATGTGCAGCGTATAAAGAATACAACTATTGATCGATCGATTAGATAAGATCACATTTCTGATGCAAAATTTGCATTTAAAATTTTGCTGAAATTTTATTGCTGACATATAATAAAATATCTGTTAAATTACAAGATAGCAATGAATTCTTTTCTACCATTTCCTGTAAACATTTAGTAGTGTCTTTTTCATATCAGCGCAATTATTCGTTCTTCTAAAGTTTGCATTTATCTTACTTATATCTTTTGTTGTGAAGTTAATTAATAATTATTTCAATTATTAATTCATCATCTTCCCTTTTATTATTCTCTTTAGTCTCGTTTTACAACTTTTCAATCTGCTCAATTCTCTTTTTTTTCTTTTTTTTTTAACAAAAGCCGTTTTTAGAAAAGAAATTTGGGAATTCGGTGATTCTGAATCTGAATATCTTCTCAGTATCCTTTCATTCTTCTCTGCCTTCTGATTTCCTGTTACTTTGCAAATCAGAATTCAATTTCTATTGGATTAAATTTGACTGGAATTCAGTTCTTAAATTTTTTCCTTTAAGTTTCTTTTTTCATGAACAAAGATGAAAGAAAGAAGTGCTATAATGGAATATGTATAAGTTTAAATTATAATTAATTTCTTATTCTGTGAAAATAATTTAAGCATTACTGTAACTATTAATCACTAATCAGTCAATAATTCATTATGTAAAATTGCAACATCTATAAAATATGCAACGAAGATCGATAATTAATTATATTTGAGATTTCCTGAAGACAGTACTGGTTAAGGATACTGTTGAAATTTAAATGATACTGATGGTCGGATGGGACAAAATAGAATATCAAAATTCTTGGCAATCTTTCATTAGCATATTACGGGAATTCAAGCCATAATATCTGATTTTTATGCTGTTATATTTTTTATTTAGAAGTTTTTCCACTTTTTATATGATTGTTTAGCTAATTCTTTTTTGATCTAATATATCTGAAATAACTTTATATCCTAAAGAGGTAAACAATTAGTATCTTGTGACGATTGTCGCACGACAAACTAACAAATTGACATCTTACTGAGCCTGCTTAAAGCATCAACTTTATTTCGAAATTTTTGAAGAAATTTTCAAGTTTTCATGTTAAAATTTAATAGATCATAAAGATATATTCTATGACCTGGTACTATTTGCTTTTGCGACAGTTATAATATTCGCTGATACTAATAATCCATTGGAACGAAGCCCTCTCTTTTAAATTTCGACAAGTAATTATTTAATTGATAATACGATATTCACATTATAGCACGATGATTGGATTTGATTTAGAATAATGTTTATTTGAAAACAGAAAGTATTCATCGATTCACAATCGTCTTCCATGAGACCAGAATTGAATCACCTGTTCTTATTTTTCTAATTCGGTTTTTATGGCATCGTATTTTCCATTTTAATACCTACTTGTACTTTGCTCTTTTAGAATTCATCACTGATAATAGATATTGTTATTTTTTGCTGTATGCAAAATACTCTCATAAATAATCTGAAAAGATTCCTTACAGATCCCGAATTTCGGAACTTAGAATTCGAAAATTTTGATTTAAAAGCTTACAAAAATAATTTTAAGCAACAAAAATATCAACATTTGTTTGGTGGCGTATAATGTGTTTAATCGTTGTCAATGAATAATACGTATAAAAGTGATTGATAAGTGATTTATTCGAAGGTTTAACTAATGAAATACTTATTTGTTCCCTTAGCCATATTGGTATATAAAAACTTATCAAGTTTTTAAATAATCGTAAAAATGTATAACAGAGAAGTCGGCAAATGATCGATTGCTAACAGTTGTCAGAGCGATTTTGTTTTTTTCATTACTGCAATTTTTCCTTCCCACCTTTGGCCTTTCATATTATTTTTCAACAAACGTTGATTCATTCTAATGATGTGTTAAACTTCGTGGAGCAAATTACATGGAACCTCTGAAATACAGTACAAGTCTACTTTAGCCAGCATTTTTTCAACTAATTGTGAAACTTATTTGTGATATATTTCAATTTTAGAATTATTCTGTCAAAAAAAAGAAATATATAATAATTAAAAGCTTATATTTAGTATACATTAATTTCCAAATGTACAAATCATGTGTCATAATCATAATCATAACAGTATAATATAATAGTAATGATAATATATCATAATAGAAAGTATTGATATCACTACAATTTTTAATTCTTCTTCAATTTCTGCATAATTTAACTGCCGATAACTATAATTCATGAATAGTTAATTCGATTTAGCAGTATTCATTTGTGTGAAATAAAATTATCTAAATAAGTTAATTTATTATCTTTCCCATCTTATCTTATTTTTCCTATAAAATTGCATCAAATATGAAATAGATTTAAAACTTCAACAATTGTTTAATTAATTGTATGTATATGTTTAATCTTATAAGAAATTATTTTCTCTTCAATTTCTGATATGAAAATAATTCTTTCTTCTTGCATACTTTAATTATAATTTAACACTAAGTACTTCTGTTGAGTATCAAATACTTTCAAGTAGGAGTATTAATCAATCAAACATTTAATCATTCAATTTTTAATTTTAATTTTAAACAGAAAATCATTTGTTTTCAAAAATGATGTATTTATGATGAGAAGATAGGAAATGCTCCTTGTCAGTAATATATGATGAATTCAATCGATGGCACTCTCCCAAAAAAAGTATCAAAATATCAACATTATGAAAATATCAGATAATTTGATGGGAAATTTTGAAGAGCACAATTGCATACATTGGATGATAGTAGTGTGCATACTACCATCTCATCGTCATAACGCTATCATGATTTCATCATCGATATAATCACTAATTCAAACTGATAGGACGTAACTTTTCATAGAGAGATTAAGAGACTTGCTACATTTTACAATAATGTATTATTATTTGACTGTGCTAATTGGACTGGACAGACGGCAAGTCGGGTATTAGTTTAATTTTGATTTTTGTTGTGAGATTGGAGAAGAGATAATTTTGGTAGTAATATGCCATTCTTTTTCACTCTATCACTTACTCAATTATAATTGGTTATATATAATAAAAATTGCGTCCAATCAGTTTAAATTAGAATTTATTTTATTTTTGAAATAGTCATCGATTTATATTTAAAAATTATTAATAACTCGAAAACTTTTGATAGTTGTTTTCTTTTAGCAAAATATATTTTTGCATTCTGGATTGCATGCTTTATCGAGAACGGACAATAATCCGGTAGCAATTTTATTTTGTTGATGTCTGCGCCGTCACGCCAAATTAAATGTGTTGTTGTTGGTGATGGTACTGTTGGTAAGACATGTATGCTGATATCATATACAACCGATTCATTTCCTGTAGAATATGTTCCTACAGTGTTAGCTTTCTCATTATTTATAAATGTATCGTATTTTACTTAGTACATTCCCAAATGATTCCATTAGCTTTATTGCATTCAACACAATCCTTATGGTATTTTGCTAAATTATCATGCATACTTTCAACTGTTGAATCTCATTTCAACTTTAATAAGTTAAAATGTACTACAATACTGGAAAGCTCGTTTATTTTATTCACTCCTGACATTAACTATCCATTTAGCAAAAAAAAACGCCATGAAATATTCAGTGATTATGAATGTACTAATTAAAATATAAAAAAGGGAATTGTTATGATTAGTATTACTTAGTTTTCTTAAATATAAACTGATTCTTCCAGATTTGATAACTTTTCGGCGCAAATGACAGTCGATGGACATCCCGTTAATTTAGGCTTATGGGATACTGCTGGACAAGTAAGTAAATTTACTTATCTCTCTCATATTATTTTCTCTATTAGCAAATCCTGGTAATAGTAGTGATTTTCAGGAAGACTATGACCGTCTTCGACCGCTGAGCTATCCGCAAACCGATGTCTTTGTATTATGTTTCAGTATAGTTGCTCCTGTTTCTTTTGATAATGTGTTAACTAAGTGGATACCAGAAATACGACATAACTGTCCGGATGCACCAATTCTGTTGATAGGTTGGCATTAATTATATTTACAATTGCAAGTTACGCGTCGTAAAGCTAGAAACATGCATGTCGCATAGTTCGCTCATATATCCCAATTTCTATTTCCATAAGATTTAGTTTCCAGGAACGAAGTTGGATTTACGGATGATCCTGAAACTCTAAGGCAGCTAAATGCTGATGGCAAACAGCCAGTTACAAAAGCCAAGGACAAAAAATTGCAAAGCGAATCAGAGCTGTCAAATATCTTGAATGTAGTGCCTTAACGCAACAAGGTTTGAAATCAGTGAGTTATTTTATTATTTTTTTCTCCTTTGTCTCAGTAGTTTTTGAGCTCGAGATTTGCAAGAGTTCAATTTTGATAATGAGACGAGATTTATATTTTAAATATAAAAACAATTTAAGGCCTGAATTCGTTCTTTAGTTCCTTAATTTCATGGAAACTATTCAGGTATTTGAAGAAGCAGTCCGAGCAGTAATAGCACCCAAGCCAACTAATAAAAACAAAAATTGTACTGTTCTTTAGTGTTCATTTTTTGCAATGAAGAGCGAAAGTGCATGCAGTAAGTTTGCAATTCAGTGACTTGAAAAGATAGCCATTTTTAAAGGCTTGCAATTCAAACTAGGTTCGAATTCTATGTCAGGTTTTGTAATCACGCTATAGCTTCCTTTTTTAATATGCCTTATCATTTATATTTTCCTCTTCGATCGTTGTTTTGACCTTGATTAAACATTTCAAATTTTGTTTAAATAAAAGTCCTCTTTTCCAGAAGATTACTTTTTGTTGTTAAGTCGATAATTACGAGGCTGATTTCTCGATTCCGCTTTCAGTTGCATTTTTGTTGTTTTACTTTTACAAATTTTCGAAAGCATCTTCGTTTCTATTGAGTATGTCCTAGAAATAATATTATTCCAATTGTAATTTAAATAATTTACTGTTAATTTTTTGAAGATTCTTGGTCTCTATCAAATAAAATTTTTTCCTCAAAGTGTATTTCTTTATTTGTGATTTCTTCTGCTAGTATTTCTTATCTTCGAACCAAACCACCTAAAAATGTGTTTCCGCTTTCTCGCATAATTACTTAGTGCGGTGTATTTTATAGCATCGATCATTTCTACATTTGCTTTTGCATCATCTTTCTTTCTTTCTTTTGCTTTTGATTTATTTCATTTGCCTCGTTTTGTTTTCATGTTATTTTTGAAATCCATCCTCTGGCGAATAGAGTCGTATGTGTTAACGATCACTTTTTAACACTGATAATACTATTTATTCAAATTATCGAGTCTTTAATACGTTGATATCGATATTATTGCAATACTGCCTTCCTAAGTTTGGATTAAACAGTTCCATGTAATTATTATGCGCAATTGTTTGAAAATCATCGATTTCTCCATATTCCGGTATTTCACATGTCTAAAGCACTTCAAGCATTCATATGAATTTTTCCTTTCCAGAAAGCTGTTCAAGATCTGTTATTTCTACTTTTATTCATTTTCCATACTAGTTTTCATATCGTTATCTTATTTTTTAAACAAAATTGCTATAATTTAAATCTACAATCATATATGACCATGTTTTGTATTTTATATAGTGATAATATCGATCCTTTAGCCACTTACTGATGTTAATTGATTCCTGTTTTTGCATTTAGTAACCAACTATCTTCGTGAATCAGCTGACCCTGCACTTTTTTTTCTTTCAAGATGAGTGCGGAAAATATAAACTTCTATCATTCCTATTTCAACTAGCATGCAATGAAATTCCTGATCTTGATTGTCGTGGAATCAACTGAAACAAAAGTATTCTTAAATTATCCATTTTTTGGCATTCCTGTCTGTGTTCAGCACAATTTATAATCAAATTTTATCTGAGGAAAGAATTGCAGCACATACGATATTTTGATTTATTTCATCGAACAAAAAATGCACCCACAAGTACACGAATTACTGCTTGAAATAAGAAAGACAATTAAATTAAGTTTGCGTGAAATAATCCATAACAATTTCCATTACAGGAATACTCTGCTGTTAAGTAAAACTGCAAAAACTTGGCACTGTGATTTCAAAGATTAATTCCTTACTAATTCGCCGATTGCATTCAGAACCGGTAGTGCATATCACTGAAGGATACAACATCTCAAGGAAATGATAAAACCTGTAGTTTCGTCAAATCCAACTACAAGGATAGGTAGAAAAGGAAGCTTTTTTTTATATCAAACAGAAACAAGTCGTCCTAAAATCTGTGCTTCGTGAAAATATTTCCCACCTCAAAAAAGAAATAGACATAGTCGAAAAGCTCATATTGGAAAAAACTCTCCAATCATCACAGGAAGTAATCAGGAGTTTGCCGAACGACATTTGTTTCTGTTTTTCTTGGAGCCGGATCAAACTGCAAGAATGAGTATCGCAATTCATCATCCAGTTCAACCATGGCTGCTTGATTTGCACAACGATAACAGTAATTTGGTGCCGAAAATACTGTTACAACATTACGATCGTGACTCCAGTTATAACCCTGCGAATTTATAACAAATGAAGTTTAATCCTAAGAAATTTTATCAATAACTATGGAATTTACTAAATGAGCGTTGAATGTAAAAGAAAGAGTAAAAGAAACAAAAGAAACAAATACGTAAATTAACAAATTAATAGTAATCATTTAAACTAAATATTAACGGATATGATCAATCACAAGAATATAGCAGCACAACCAGTAACATACTTTACGGAATTAAATCATTTCAAAAAATATTCCTCATGCATCATATTTTGAACTTTTGTAAATTTATATCTTCAAATGTCTTATTACAAATCTTTAATTCTATGTGTAAGTGATTTATCTGGAAAAATATTTGAAACGTTCCTGAATTTCTTTTAAAAGTTGCCTGCAAAGTAACTAATAGAAATAATTATGAAGGAAAATTGCTTTACCGCTGACTTATAGCTAGGAAAATTAACAAATAAACAGTAATCTAAAAAATTAAAGAATACCTCCATGACAAGCTGATGGGCTCTGGAAATCAGTGTGAGACCATTACCATGATTGAATGTTTCTGATATATCCTGCCCGAATGTATAACCAGCTCCTCGTGGTGAAATACCCCAGCCTCCACGATCATCAGGATCTGACCAAAGCAAATCGCACATTGGTCCTGCAGAAAATCATTTATAGAAAAAATGATAATTTGTAAAGAATATTAAAGAAAGCTTATCACATCAAACATTTAAAAACAAGTTTATTCAAAGATCACGCGACTAAAAACTGAAATTTTAAAGAAAAATATTACCTTCATGTGGTACTTCCTGAAGCCTATCAAGTGAACGAATATGGTCTAGACTATCGATAGATGGCGAAAGACCACCATGCAAACAAAATATCTGCCCATCAACTAATGCCGTCAGAGGAAGATAATCAAACAGATCCGTAAAATACTTCCAAACATTAGAATTCCCATACTTACGTAAGCATTCGTCATAGAAACCATAAACCTAAAAGCAGTTTCTTTTTTCCAATTAAAACGATTTAGTATTCCTTTATTAATAATGTCTATCGCAAACAATTTTTCTTTTGAACATAGCTCTATGTAAGATTTCTAGGAAATACATCAATACCAAACAAGGTATCTAGGGATTGTTATATTCGAGATTTCTCATAATTGAAATACCTGGGTAATCTGCCGTGACTCATGATTGCCACGCAAAATGGTAACACGTTCTTTATAACGTACCTAAAACCACAACGAGATCATGAAAAATTCAATGAAATTATTATTCATCTGTCAAAAAAATAAAATAAAAAACTATACTTTGAGACAAACTAATAGTGTGACTGTTTCAACGGAATGGTATCCTCTGTCGACATAATCTCCCATGAAAAGGTAATTCGTATCTGGAGCCTTGCCACCCATTTTGAAGAGTTCCAGTAAATCATGAAATTGTCCATGAACATCCCCACAAACAGTTACAGGACACTTTACTTCCTGGACATTTGATTCTGTTTGCAATATTTCTTTCGCCTAAATTGCATATTATTAATGTACTGCAACATTTGTAGTGAACCTATCAATAAATATAACAGCTTCAATTACTATAGCGGCCTCATCAAGGACATGATAATATTATATTCGGATTGCGATAGGTTTCATAATGTCTGCCGTCAAAGCAACTGAACTAAACGAGTCACTAAGACTGACTAATTTGAGTTAATTGCGATTAGAAGTGTGTTGAAAGTTTTTATTCAGTGAAGAATTTAACTGGATTCTGCCGGTAATGTTAGAGATGATGATGTTTCACGAACTTTATATTTAATTTAGCAGATATTTTTCGATCTGTGTTGCCGTCTAATAACAAAAACAAGCTCTTATAAAATTAAAAATAGAACCAAGATCATGAAATTGCAATGAGAACAAAAGGATTAATCAAGAAAACAATACCACTGAAGGCACTAAATATTAAGGTCTTCCAAGTAACATTAAGATAACCTCAAACTTGCTAAGATTCAACTGAATGTCAAGGATAAGACTAAACTCCCTTAATCTAAAATCACATAGAAATTATCGTCCGTGCAGCGATAATCATTAAAATAGAACTTTATCCCCAATATGTGACGCAGTATCTTTTTAGAATTCAAAACATGTTATAATTCTGTGATCAAAAAAGTTCAAAACGCTGAAGTATTCTGCACATATAAAAATCGCACGACTTATTACAACTCCTACGTAATAAAGAAAACGAGTCGGTAGTGCATTCCAGATAACTACTGATATATATAAAAGACCATTAATTTGACCTGATGTTCGGAATGCGACGATCAATTAAAGATTTAATATTCCCGATGAAAACTACCATATTCAAAACAGAACAATATATGTATAAATAATAAATCTCTTGTCTGATTTGACTTATTCAAAAAATTCAGAAAAAAAAAACAGAGAAGAAAAAATGACCTTGTCACATAAAATTTTCACTTGATTCTCAGAAAGTTGATCACAATTATAAAGCTGTTCGATCCACTGGTCCAGTTCCTTCAATTGAGACCTTTGTGCTGCATCACCAGCAGATGCAGATGGTATTGCTGCAGCATTTTTAGGGATGAATCCATATTTTTCTAGTCCACCTAAAACAATCTATGAACGATCAGTGAAGAAGATGAAATGAAAAGAAACATGCGTCGCGTATGATGACAGTGAGAGCTGCCTCTATCATCAACTTCTCTTAATTTGTTTTTAGAATAACATTTTACAGTGGTGCAATAACAAGAAGTATATTACACTCTCCAATCAAACAACCAATTTAGTTTTATCGTATTTTTATAATAATCAATGAATGCATAATTTCATTTTCGAAAAAAAACAATTGATTCATCTCATTTTCCTAAAAAACGAATATGAAATGCTTAAAAGAGATAATAAAAATTTCAAGTCGAAATATGATGAAATAAAGTAATAAAAATTATCTCCTATCGGTGACGTCATCTGCTATTGAATGATAAAGAATCGTTAACAATTCTTGGAGTATAAGCGAAAGAAATAGTGTAAAGTTCGGTAGAGAAAAGAAAAAAGGATATTTGATTTAAATTTAAGATGAATCATAAGAGATTGAACTTAGATGATCTACTATATCAAAAATATTAATGTTGTTAGCAACGAAAAGAAAATTAGTAGTATATTAAAACTTCATATCATTCATATCTTTCATTTTTTTTTTGAAACAACTAAATCACCGTAATAATAATAATAATAATGTATAGATAAGAATATCAAATAAATCGATAATTTTCATAAACATAAACTTATAATTCCATTCTGTTTTTCTTAAGAAGACAAAAAGGGATAGGTAAAGATAATTTAACTAATATACGTATCATTCTGAAGATTATATATTCATTCCTACCCTATTTCGCTAAAATTTATCTTAAATTTTATAACTAACTTCCATACTATACTACTCTATTAATAATTTTACGAGTGTTGCACTTTGACCTTGCCAAGAAGGTTTATGAATGCTGCACTCAGATTTTATCAAGAAGCTATCGAAATGAGTATATGATATATATTGAATCTTAATAAACAGTACTAAATCATGCAAAATTAAGCCTTAATATCTATAATTAGCACAAATTACCACACCCGACCACAAAACTCTCCCGCCATTACAGGCACTAATGTCAATCGATGAGTTACTGCCTGTTTATAATGCTGCAATAGATAGAAATATTAATGCAGCGCAATTCTCGCTCTGTTTGGTCTCGACATGAAGGTTTACTTCTCTGTACTTAGCGGTTGGACGTCTAGCTCTTCGGAGAGACTCTCGGCAATGACATTTCGCTGCTGGTGACTTGGAAAGATTTTAAGGTTAACAGGACCAGTTGGAGAGGATGTGGGGGTTGGTGAGGCATTTTTGGGGAGGTTAGAGAAGAATCTGAATTATTTTGAGTGTTATCTGATAATAGCAATCGGAATACATTGCTAATGCTAATGATAATGATGTGAAAAACTACGCAATAATAGATGCGTTTAATTTGATTGAAACAAAATTAGAAAATTTGTTATTATGATAAGCATTCTATCACTTATCAGATATTTCATTTGAAATCAGGAATTCCTGACGTGACTTGATTCACTTGCAAATCATTTTTTTTTTCATATGCAAAAATTTTTAGATGAAGTGGTGAAAAGTCGAGAATAAAAGAAGCAAATGGAATCTGCAAGTTTGCAGAATCGCAATAAATTTGTTTTATGAAATTTATATATTTCAGATTTTATTGAATAAAATGATCTTGATATATCAATAATTTTATCAATTTCGAAACAAACATTTCATTTGATTATTAACATCTTTAGAAACTCCATTAGCAATTGGTTTAAAAAGTTTAAACATATCTCTTAAAAAAAAATTGAAAGCAAAATGTGGTACTATCAAATATTAATTCATCATCGTAATGATAATCTGAATTGCGTATCAAAAAAAAATTTCTTTCCCAAATTAAAATAAAAATCTTGCAATAATTTATCCAAAAATATTATAAATTTTTTCATCATTAAAAATATTCGTTTGAATAATCCGTAGAAAATTATCATTAACTTTCTCGTTTGACCTATATTTGTAACGAGATCTAGACATAGATAAATTATTGTAACCAGTTTATAGAATGGTAATATCATGATAAAGAACAGGTAAGATTATCGATAAAATAACTCCAGTCATTTTCCTATAAATTTGTATAAAGTTTAGCGATCAAATTGAAAATGTCATTACTTATGATATTATTTCAATGATTGAATGATAAATAAATTTTAAAAGATTTTAATGAAAATATTAAAATAACAAATTTAAATATTAATAGGTCAAAAATATAAGGATTAGTCGAGAAATTACTTTCTAAAAATTTATTTTGAAAGCTAACTAGCATGATAGTATCAGTAGATTAATTCTCAATTTTATTTTATATAAATTTGATCAATTCGACTTCGACTAATGATATGCTAGCATATTTTGATGATTTTCTCTTTCTCGATCACTATTGAAATCAAGAAATTATTTCCAAGATCACTTTTTATAATTTGCTAGCGGTTGTAACAATGGAAATAAATCGAAGTATATGCTATGGAAAACTGATTTTCTCGATAATATGATAATTATCAGATGCTTCATATGACCTGAAAGGTTCCTTTGCCTATTTAGTTGGGCAAATAAAATAGAAGTATGAAATGGATGTATTTTTTTGTTCCAAAAATTAAGCATTCTTTCTAAGAACTGAACAAGTACTTTGAAGAGCTATGTATCAAATGGTTAAATATATTTACATAAGGTTTTAAGCATTCCGCATATCTGAAAATGCAATCTTGTAACCTATAAAAGTACATAGACAATCTCGTGACCTATTACAAAGTACGTAGACAATCTCGTGACCTATAAAGTACATAAACAATCTCGTAACCTGCAAAATACATAGACAATCCCGTGACCCATAAAGCATGTATAACCAGTGATTTGAAATAATTCAGAGCAAAATTACCTATAGTAAAATCGTATGAAAAAAAGATTCTGGAAGGGATTCAATTCTATTTGAGGAATGAAATTATTATAATTGCTTTCTTATCATTAATGATTTACAATTGCTTTCTTATCATTAATGATTTGCTTTGGTGCTTTTAGAAATTTGTTTAATCTGAAATAAACAAATGGTTAGTATATTTATTGTTAAATTCATCTAATGCTGAATAATTCATCTATATTAGTGACCTTTTGACTTGCTTATTGATGGGGTCATATCGTATTATGTTTAGATGCATGCTATATTTATCATCTTTTCTGATTGCGAGAATTATCAAATGAGATAATTATAAATATAAATTATTACGAAAGAAATTTAATTTCGCTCATTTATAACGATTTCTGCATTGGAAGATGCTTCGCAAATAACTGTATCCCTAAATGATAGCTCGAAAATAGGTCAACGAAAGATGACGAGAAAACATTTCTCGTATATTTCTTCCTTTTATCATATCTCATCTTGATCATACATTATATTTACATTCATCTATTTAGTTTTACAATATTATTAATTTGATTATTTCAATCTTTATTCACTTATTACCTTATCATTTTATTTTTATCCATAATTCATTAAGATTTTTGAGCATTGATAGAATTGATGATCTGATCTTGATTTTGATAAATGCATTAAGTGGCGTTGATTTAAGCATTTTTATTTCTTATCATATTGCTTGATCATATGAAAGTTATTTGGTTTCATAGGATTTTTCTAAAGCTTGTTTTCTCGATTTATCAAATCAACAAAGATATCTAATTTATCACAACAATTTCACGAGTCTTTCAAAATTGAATCTCGATATTGTGCCATATTTATTTATGGAGTTGTTGTTTTGTAAGATTTTAAATATAAAAATGTAAACAAAAAAATTAAAATAAAGTAAAAAATGCGAAACTATTCAGACAAATGTCATATCAGCCAAGTTCCATACTGATAACTGGTGGATGTGGATTTATTGGCTCTAATTTTATCAATTCTACATTTTACAAATGGCATACAACAAGGTAAGGAGCATAAAACTTCTATTATTCTTTAATTCTTATTTTTAAATTAAATTTGAAATTGAAAAAGGAAATAGATCAAAATCACCTGCTGATAAAGAATATGATTGCAAATGATATATATTTGAATATCGAACAGTACATTACTGTGATCCACATTCTCGTAATAATCTTACAGCATATACTAATTAGATTATTGATATTTGTATATATATCATGCCAAAGAAAAATCATTTTAGATTTATTAACATTGATAAATTAAAATATGAAAGTCGAGAAACAAATATTATTGCTAAAATTCGACAATCGAATCGTTATAAATTTATTAAAGGAACAGTACGAGATACTGATTTGCTTATCAATTTGCTAAGAGATTATCAGGTAATTAATTATATTCAATAGAATCATGTTATGACATTTATTTTGTGATATTGAATAGAGAGATCAGTTTGATCATTTACTACTTCACCTTTATTTTTGATTGAAAAAAAAATTTTATATCGAACAAATATCTGATCGTAATTTTTTTTTTTCGAGATTGATACAATTATACATTTTGCCGCAATGACAGATGTCGATAAATCATATAGCGATCGGATTGGTACCATTGAAGAAAATGTAATGTCAATAATGACATTACTTGAAATCATTTCATTTCGATACAATGGAATAAAACGATTTCTACATATCAGCACTGGTTCATATCATATCATTTTTTTTTTTAAGTTTTAAAAATATTTTCATATATTCATCGATATTAATTATATGTTGAACTATTTATTGATGATACATGTTGACCTCATTAGTTACATATGTTGACCTCATTAATTGATATCCACATATATATCTGATGAAGTGTATAATGTCAGTTGACATTTTTAACATTTAACAATCCTCTTCTATTTTATCCTTTATATTTCTGATATTATCTGTCTCTCTCTCTCTATCCTTCTCTCTTTCTCTCTCTCTCTCCTTGTCACTCTTATCTTAATTTCATATTTTTTTCTAATTCAGATATTCTTCCAAAGTTTTCAATTCTTTATCATTCAATATAATCTAATCAATTTATGCTAAACATATCAAATTTGTTAATTAATTTATTGCATCGAATTGCATAATTTTTGATCTTTAAACAATGCAAAGGTCAAATGAAAGGTTATATTTTGCCTAACAAAATTTCACTCTAGCATATATCTGAATTGTTCAGATGAAGTTTATGGTGATTCAAGAAATGGAAGTATGCCAAAAATGGAATATTCATTACTTAATCCGACGAATCCATATGCAGCTAGCAAAGCTTGTTGTGAAATGATTCTTAATGCATATTGGGTAAAATTCATTTCATTTCATTTATGGATACTGTATGCATTTATTTATACAGTACGCATTTATAGATACTGTATACATTTATGGATACCGTTTGTACTTGTGGATACTGCATAGATATATTGATAAGATAGTATGATGGGGAAAAGTTTTTAGTAACACAAAGCGATGAAATATTTGCTATTAATATAATTTCATAATATATTCAATAGAGTAGTAGTAGCATCTGGCAATTTTTGCCTGTTGAAATCAATCGAAAATTTATCGTATTGCTATTATATTATAGTACCGTATTCCTTTGGAAAATTGAAAAATTATATTACTGTGTACGTATTATATTTTACAAAATCTAAATCATCATACGGTATAGAGAAATTTTATAGCATTCCTACAAAGTACCATTTCTAATGGTTCGAATTAATAATGTTTATGGACCAAATCAAACTTTAAAATTGATTCCTAAATTTATATCATTGGCAGTGGAAGGTAAACCTTATCCGTTAATGGGCGATGGAATGCATATGAGGTTGAAATTTTTTTAAATCATTTGTAAAACTTATCAAAGTAACATATTGTTTCTTAAATTGGTTCATTTCGAGATTTCAATCTATCTAAATACTTATTTATTAGAATCTTATCAAAATTACAAATTCATCTTCTTATCAATTTTTCATTATCATTGCTATAGATAGCAATTAAACGGATTGTTTGTAGAAGTTGGATCTATGTAGATGATTGTACAGATGCAATTAGACGTGTATGTGAAATGGGAAGAATTGGTGAAATTTATAATATTGGAACGGAATTTGAAATTTCCAATTATGATGTTACTATGATGATTCATCAAACTGTTAATGAATTGTTAAAGAGGTTAAATTTTGACGCCAATAAATCATCGAGATAATATAGTATATGATAATGTTATCATCGAAATAATATAACATATGATAATATTATCATCATGATAATATAATTTATGATAATATTATCTTTTTATACCTCTTATAGATTATGTCTTGCTGTAGCAAATATTTACAATTTTGATTATTTAGAATTTAAAAAAGATTAAGTGGCAAATTGATTATTTAATCAGTTTTACTACTAAAATAAAAAAAATCTAAATATCTAAAAATAAAATATAACAAAGTTGAAATGATTTTTTTAGAAATAATATTTTACCGAAATTTCAACCTATAATGGATCGACCATATCATGATCGACGTTATTGCATCGATTTTACAAAAATTTCTCGAGAATTGGGTTGGAAAAGTTGCATTGCATTTAAGGATGGTCTACAACGAACTATAAAATATTATTTAAATGAATATTATAATAAACAATGCGGTAGTATTGCTAAAAGACAATCTTTCTTTTCAACTATTGTATAGTTATATTTAAATTCTTTTGTAAAATTAAAAATGCAAGTTGTGAAAGATTATGTATAAAGTGTTCCTTTTTATCTGAACATTTTTGTTAAATAAATGAATTACCTTTTCCATCAACTTATGCCAAAGTTTTAAGCAATAATTAAACTGGATAAGAGGAATTACAAATGAATAGAATAGTTTTTAATGAAGCATGCAATTCATTCGAATTCATTCATTCGTTCTAGAAACTGAAAACTCGAAATATTCAGAATCAGAATCATAATTCATAGAATTTATTATTTGCTTTTATTTCGAGTTTTTCAAAAATGTTGCAGACAGCAATATCCAGTTTCGTTTTTGAGAATTAATCATTGACAATTGCAATCATTTATCAATCTAATCAATATTAAATGTAAACTGATAAACTGATAAACAGTCCAATAAAGGAATCATTCAAAGTGTTTATGAAAAAAAGAAGAAAAAAAAGAAGAAATGAAAAGACATTCAAAATTGATGAATCACTGAATCAAACAAATTCCGCAATTCGCAAAATATTACTTTGGCATCTGATAAAAGTTCCGATTGGTTGAATCATTTGATTAGAAGTTATTTCCTTTTTGATTTTTTCCTCTAAAATTTTCCATACTATCAAAATATCATCAAATTTGGGCATCAATTCTCGACATAGAAAGACGGGAAGATATTTAACGATAATGATTGTTGATGAAACGATGAAAAGAGTTGTGGTGATAAATTAGACAAAGCTTGGATTTGATGATTAAATTAAATTACGATTTATCTGCAATTTTTATTTGAATTGAATTAATGGAATTTGAATTTAATTAAATTAATTAAAATTTAATTTAATTAATAATATTCGTAATAAAAATATTATTAATTAAAAAGTTTGCTAAACATACTTCAAAATCTCATTAAAAAAAAATAAATTTTTTTTTTTTTTAGATATAACAAAGAAGCTACACCGAAAAAGAATGGATTATTCTTATTTCGAGAGATACCCATGGGAAATTAGTTCTCGAAAATGCTATTTTTATATGGATGCTATATTCAAATATCATTATTATTAACAACTATTTTATCGATTTTCTTCTATCTTTTTTTTTTTTTTAACAATATGTTACTGATGAGTAAAGATTGAAAGATAAGATATGATAATGGCTTACATTTCTCAATAATATTTACGTAAAATTTCTTTGTTTTTTCTTTTTTTTTTTTTGCCGCTTAAGTTTAATTATGGCATATGAGATAAGAGAGATTTTTGAGCTTTTAATGTTTATACATTTCGAGAAAATTTATAGCAATTTACAATTATAGTAAATGATCTCTCATTTCTTTTAATGTTTACATTTTTTTTTTTTTTTTTAATTTATCACATTTTTCAGCATATTTTATTCCAAAATAAATCATTATTATTCATAAATTTAATGCTATTTCAATATTTATTGATCTTATCATTTTCATTATTTATCACAGTGAAATGTTGTTTACCAAAATGGCAAACATCCAAAAAAGTAAGTATATTTATCGAAAAAAACTAATAATCATTAACATTTTTATATAAAAGGATTCTTCATAGGGTTTATTTCCGTCTAATATACTTTTCAAAATTATAAATGTTTAATACTTATTGTTCTTTCACTTCTATTTTATATTTCTCGTTCATTGCATATTTGAAGAGTTTGAGAATTTCAGAGATTCAGAAGATCACTTTAGTTGTTTTAGATAATTGAAGAAAAATTATCAAATATTTTTATATGAGCATTATTGTTTTTTAAGAAAAGAAAAAAAATTTATTGATCAAATAGCTATTATTATTGAAATAATAAATTTATATAATTTGTTTTTTCTTAAACTTTAATCATTAAAAAAATAATTATGGATGATTTTATTTTAAAAAGTCTTCTATTCAAGCAATATTGTGTAAAACACCTTTGGATTGTCCACAGAAGAAACCACATATTTGCAAAATGGAATTTGCACACCTTATAATGCTTTATTTCATCGAAAACCGGTAAAATTGATGATGATGATGATAATGATGATAATAACAATAATTTTAATACCTGTAAATAATTTAACTTTCTCGAAAATAATTTATTATTTTTCCTAAAAAGCTATTCTCAAATGGCTGTTTTATTTCAGCAAAAATGAACAAACTTTGCTCAACATTTCTGGATTGTTTACCAGGATTGACATGTAGCAATGGTCAATGCATCAAAGAACAATAAAATTCCTGTTTTATTTAAAATTTTTTAAACAAAATTTATTAACATGAAAAAAGTGCAATTAAATGGATAAAAAATTTCAAATTGCTAATTTAAGGACCGCATAATTTTCGGATTATCGTTTCTTTAGAAATTGCTAAAAATTTCGATGATGATATTCTTTCGTGATGAAGCATATCGTATTTCGTGGACGAGTGGATTCTGTGGCATCAGAAAAGATAAAAGATTCTTCTATGATGTAATGATGATATTATTTGCTTTTTCTAATAGGCATGGTAAAATTAATTTTTATTTTTGTCGTTTTATGACTGCAACTTCTATTCATAATCATCATCATCACCACTTTTATAATCGTCATGATTTCGATTTATAATTCACACTTTAATGATTCATGCCTTTTTAGCCATTCACTGCGAAACGCATTTTCAAAAAAAAATAAAAAAATTATTCATCATCACTTGAATCAATAAAATTTAAGTCAATAAAATACATGCATCGTAAATTGAGGAATGAAATTAAAAAATGATCTAGAATGATCAAAGAGGATGATATTTTTTTTTTTATTGATTGAAGAATCTCAATATTCAACTATGTTTGATATGACAGAAACGAAGAATCTGAATATTTAAATATCTCTGATATGGCAGAAATGAAGAATCTGAATACTTAGATACGTCATTATGTTCAAATAAGAAATTTATTCAAATTTTAATCTTTGTTATTTCATACAATTTTCTTTTTCATCAGACTTTCTCAACCATTGCAGTGTTTACCAATTTTCAAAATTTGCATCACAATTAATACTATTTCTATATGTGTGCATGAAGGAAAACTATAAAATGAATCTGAAGTGCATTTTGGAATCAGAATGCTATCTGCTATCTTGAGCATTATTATGAATTCAAAATCACCAAACAATAAAATGCTCTTGTACATCTAATCATTGTTTTTTTTATCTCATCAATTTCTTCATATCGAAAGTTTCATTTTTTTTTCAGTAAAGAAAAAAATCATAAGAAATTGAAAGTTTTGTTAGGGCCTAGGCTACAAATGAAAGATTTTCTTTGATTAACTTCATTTCATTCTTAGCGAAATTTAATTTAAAGAAGGGTTAGCATTCTAAAATTGAGAAATAGAAAAGAGGAGTGACAAATTTTTCGATAGATTTTAGGACAAAGCAAATGCTATTGTTAGATTATGGTGGCCTGATCCTCATCTTCATTCTCTTTTATTTGAGCCTAACGAATTAATCGTAAAAATAATCTTTCCGAATTGTGCAAACGGAAAATTTTTATCATTCTCAGATTGATCATTTTTTTTTTCAGTAAAAATTTCTTCGATGTCTTCAGCAATACTACTAGGCCATCTTGAGTAATATTGGGCCAACAAAATTTATTTTTGATCAAATTTAGTCATGCCAATGTTAGTCTTCATGCAAATATTCGAGACTTATTGAAGCAATCATTTTTGATCGATTCTTTTACATCCCATCTATTTGGAAATTTTTGCCAACTTCATTATCAATCACAATTTGATATCATTCAATGGAAGTAGTATTTTCTGCAAGTCCTTATCAAATATTAAGAGATGGTTGTAGTAGAGCTGTCAATATCACATGGCATCTACTATCAAACTATTATAATCGCATTTTGCTTGTCCAATTATCTCGCATTCTCGACTGCTAATTTATTTCCGTTTTTTTTCCTTTTTTTTTTTTTTTTTTGAAATAAATAAACTTTATTAATCTATGCTAAAAGTATTATTTCAAATTAAATTAATCATTGGTTGACATTTTTATATTCTCGATCGATAAAAACTTAGCATTAAAATCCACAATACTAAGTTCATTTTTTTTTTTTTTTTTTAGAGTACTAATGGAGAAAAGCTGAAAGCAATTGAAATAATAAAGATTGAACAATAATCAACAAATGTTGATCTAAATGTTATTTTATTATATTTCTCCTACTATTCAATAAACATCGAATTTATAATTGAACAAAGCAGAGAGAAATATTTCATTGATATAACTCTCTCAAAGTAATGAATTTATAATTGTACAAAATTTAAAATTAAATTTTTAACTAAATTAATATTTGAAGAAAGAGAAAATAAAAATTTGATCAAAAATTGAAAATTAGCTCAATTCTTTTGAGCAATATTTTATCATATGATTGATCTAAAATTCATTATTTTATCTTTTATTATTATTTTTATCACAAAAAAAGAAAAAATTTGAATTTAAAAATAATCGTTAAGAAATTAAACGAATTTAATTCAATGAAAAAATTTATCATTTCTTTTTTTTCATTTTTTCTTTTGCATTTTTTAAAATAATCATTGAATGTGATGAATATTATCAATGAAATGAAATGAACCTTTAATTCAAAAAAAAATTGTTTATTTATTATTTCAGTTATAATTCAAATTCTATATTTTGCCTCTTTTTTTCCTTCCTCTTCTCTCCCCGCCCGCTTTTCCACCGCTTCTTCCCCTGCTTTCCCTCGCTTCTTCCCCTGCTTTCCACCGCTTCTTCCCTGCTTTTCACCGCTTCTTCTCCTGCTTTCCCCGCTTCTTCCCTGCTTTCCACCGCTTCTTCCCCTGCTTTTCACCGCTTCTTCTCCTGCTTTCCCACCGCTTCTTCCCTGCTTTTCACCACTTCTTCTCCTGCTCCTCCTGCTTTCCCCGCTTCTTCCCCTGCTTTCCACCGCTTCTTCCCTGCTTTTCACCGCTTCTTCTCCTGCTTTCCCACCGCTTCTTCCCTGCTTTTCACCACTTCTTCTCCTGCTCCTCCCTGCTTTCCCCGCTTCTTCCCTGCTTTCCACCGCTTCTTCCTCTTCTTCCCACCGCTTCTTCCCTGCTTTCCCACCGCTTCTTCTCCTGCTTTCCCCGCTTCTTCTCCTGCTTTCCCCGCTTCTTCCCTGCTTTTCACTGCTTCTTCTCCTGCTCCTCCTGCTTTTCACAGCTTCTTCTCCTGCTTTCCCCGCTTCTTCCCCTGCTTTCCGAAAAGTAAATAATAATTTTAGAAAATGCACTTTTTTCAATATAATAAATTGCTTTGTAAACAATGCAAAAATAAAAAGGCAAAATTGCAGGCTACCAAATATTCTATCAAAAATATTTTTAAAAGTAAATATTTTTCCAATCGTTTTAGAGTCGCTTTTTCATTTTTTCTTTTTTTTTTTTCGATATTTTAAAATTATTCGTTAAAGTAATCGTAATTTTTTATTTCTATTCTTTTTTTCTTCCTTTAGTAATATATTTGCAAGAAATTGTTTACTATTCGAAAATAGTAAACAATTTAATCTTTGATATAAATATATATAATAATTCGTAGTTTGTTTATGAATAGAAACTTACCTTAGTAGTTACTAGTAAGTTTTTTTTTTTTTTATCGAGATTTTAAAGTAAAAGCAGTATTGTGATTCTAAAAGAAAGTTTAATATTCGTAAAATGAACATTTTTATATTTCGCTGTATCATTCGGCTATTTGATATTGATTAACTGATAAATTATAATGAATGATCGTGATAAGAGACGAAAAATCTATTGTAAATGAGTGATCGAGACAAGAAGCAGAAAATTTATTATAGATGAATGGTCGAGACAAGAGGGAAAAAATCTATTGTACATAAATAATCGAGATAAGTGGCAAAAATCTATTATAAATGAGTGGTCGAGGCAAAAACAAAAAATTTATTATAGATAAATGATCGAGACAAGATCGAGACAGTAAAAAAAAAAAAGACACAAACAGTAAAAATAGCAATAGCGATAATATTGAAGAGTAGATAAATGTGATAATATTAACAATAGTAATGATATGATAAAATGTGATAATATTAACAATAGTAATGATATGATAAAATGTGATAATATTAACAATAGTAATGATATGATAAAATGTGATAATATTAACAATAGTAATGATATGATAATAATAAGTATAATAATATGTATATGAAAATCGAGCCTAAAATAAAGTAGCATTATAACTTAGAGAAGTGCAAGTATATTATATCCCATCTATGTTTGCCAACTATTTTTACATATCGAAATTTAATTTAATTCCCTCTTCAGGTACTCGAAAGTCAATAAAATATGCCAATTAAAATTCTCATTAGTCCTAAAAAGTCTTTCCTGTAAAAGTTAGCAATACTTTGTTACTTAGTGATAAATGATTAAATCTATTTGTTTCAACGGATCATGAAAATTAGTAAGATTGTTTATTATTACTCTTGATTTCTCATTCTTGACTAATTTAAATTTATTATGAAGAAAATTATTCATTCAACAGGAAGACGAATTCAACATGCAATTAATTAGTATAATTAAATATTTGATGCTTAAGTTTTAATTAGTTCGAAGTCGTGGATAATAGATATTTGTTGTTAAAATGTTCTAATTTTTAATTAGTAGCATTTTTAATAATTTGCCTTCTCAAGAAATGAATGACAGGAGCAATAGAATAAAACCTTTTTATTTTTAAATAAAAAACTTTCCAACCATTTTTTTAAAACATAAAATTTTACAACCTTTTTTTCAAATAGAAAACTTTACAGCCTTTTTTAAACAGCTCGAAACTTTTTTTTAAATAAAAAATTTTATTTGATTTTTTTTTTTACAAATAGAAATTCTATCGCTTCGATATTTCAAAATAGCGGCCATTATTTATCAAATTTAAATTGCCGCATTTATTATATGTTAAATAAATGAGAAAATAATCAATTATTTATGTTTGAATAAAATTTTGTTAAAACAATAATTTTTCTTCTCTAATTATCTCTGTTATCATATATTAAATATTTATACAATTTTCTTTCTTTAATTAATCGAGAAAATTCAAAATTTTTTATTGATAAGTATATTTTTGATATTTTACTTTCTCGTTGATCATTGAGTAATGATAAAGTTTTTATCATTTATATCAAAATATATTATAGTAAAATATAATACATTCAGCCATCATTGAGTAATGATAAAGTTTTTATCATTTATATCAAAATATATTATAGTAAAATATGATACATTTCATCTTACATTTCAATAATTTCTTTTGTAAATATTTGCATATTTATTGAAAAATATTTCTAACAAAATTATTAATTTATTTTTTCTTTTGTTTTCATTTATTTCAAACTTTTTAACTTTCTTCGGAAATTTTTTCTTTCATTGCTAATATAATAATTTTAAAAATATTAAAGATAAAATTATGATAAGCTGATCTTTTGAATTTTTAAAAAAAAGAAATCATTTTTTTTAAACGATCAAAGATAAAAATTGGAAATGTTTAATTGTTAGCATGATAAGTAATGTGATAAATATAATGATATATAAGGCTAGTATTAAATAATATTGATAATTCATCGTCAATTGCAATGGAAAATAGGCCTATATGCTAATGTTGCTAAGCAACTTTGGCTCAATTGTTATTTTGGCATAATTTTTGATATAAGCAAATGATAATATTGATATTACCATAAATGATAGGATTATATTGGAAGATTTTATCAAATACTATTTGATAATTTAGTAAAATATCAAAAATTAATCTATGCTCATAATTTTATTCAACTTTCTAAAATCTTTCTCATTTATTAATCTTAGATGAAATATTGATAAATGTTTAAAATTATCTTCCCTTCTTCATTTTTTTTTACAGTATCATCTATATATATATATCTGATAATTGTAGTCTATATATTCCATATTCTTTCGCTTATTTAAAGAAAATCTTGGCTTCATTTTATCAATACTTCTTTTAAATATTTTTTATCTGATGATAAGATATCATTTTTATCATTAAAAATAAATTTACGATTATTAATGCTATTTTCTTAAATTCATTAATTAGTCTTAATATTTTCAATTTATATTTCTATTAATGGAATTAATTGGAAAAAAAGCAAGCTGTTAATTCTCGACTACAGATTACAGATTGCATGAAATTATTCTCGACAAAATTCATAAAAACATTAAATATAAGAAAGCGGAAGTAAATTATTTTTTACTTAATTGAAATAGGCTAAAAATGAAAGTGGGAGTAGTCGAGAACAAATTCAAATAATTTCTTGACAAATCTCTTTTCCACCTCAATCGAGAATTCAAAAATAAAAAAATTTTAATATGAATCTGACTAATATTCATATGAAAATAGTAACGATAAAATTTATTTCCAATCTTACAAAGCAATGCTCGCAAGAGTAACATTTTTTCACGTTCTCGATTAAATCAAATATATTTTCTCGAGAAGCGGATATCAAGTTGCATTGCTTGTTTAATTGGGTTTTTGTAAAATATCTTGTTTTTCAAAAATTATGATCTAATTACTGGTTAATAATTTTGATATCAATGAAACCAGTTTGTATAATTTTATATTATCAATTGTCTTATGCTGAAGATAAGATAGCATTGAAATTTTTAAATAAGTTATTATTATTGATTTATTGCTATAAATTAAATCAACCTATATAATTTGAATGCATCTTGATAATGTTACTCTCGATGTAACAATGCTTTTGAAAGTCGAGAAAAATATTGAGCTTCAAAAATTGTAAGAAAATTAATTTCTTACAATTTTTGATCTTTCGAATATTGCAAAAGATTCCTTGGAATATTTTTGTTTAGGATTTTAAGTAAATAATTTTTCAAATGTATTTTAATCAAAATGTAGTAGAAATTAAAATTTTCATCTTAATTTATATTTTTAATTAACATCTTATCAAATTCTTCTTATCATTCTCAATTAATAGTGATAAAATCACTTCAATCGATGTTAAATATTTTGCATAAGAAAATATTTGTGATTTGTAATTTAAGTAAATTCATCGAAATAAGAAATAAAAATGAGAATATATGGAAAAAGTTCAAATCAACTGATTGAATGATTGAGAAAAATACAATTATACTAAATGAGCTTTTTTTTATTTGCTGATAACTTTCTGATATTTTTGATAATGCTTCAATTATATTAGTATACGTTGTTCAATGTATGTTTCGTTAATTAATATAGCATATCAGAATTACTCACGAAACAATATCAATGATAATAGTTTGAACATTACAAATAATCGATTATTAGATACTAGCTGTTATTTTATCATTTGTTTATCATTGATACTATAAGTATCGAGAAAAAAAAGTTTTTAAAATATTTGCTTTTTTTAGAGTATTAAAAGATAAAAGAAAGAAATGGAAATATTTAATTTCTATTCCAACCTATAAATTCATTTAAAATTAAACAAATTTTGCTAATTTAAATTTAATTAAAATAATAATTAATATTATTTATAATAAAGTAATTTACTTTAATTAAATTATTTTTATAATTTGTTCAAATCGTTTTTAAACGATTAAATTTAAAATATATAATGATTACATCTAAAATAATAATAATATATTTTAGATGTAATTTTATAACAAAAAAAACAATTAAAAACAAAATGGCATAATGACGAAGAAGCAGAAATCATTTTCAATTCTTACTGAAATCGATTACTCATTTACTGTACGTTTATTAAATTCCAATTTTTTTTTGAAATGATTTATAAGCATTTGATGAGATTGTTTCGACAATCCTGATTCTCATTATTGCTAAAGAGTTCTAAGCAATAATAAATTCCAATATATCAGCTTTTCATAATCATGTATATATATTTTCAAGTTTTTCAATGATTATTTCAGGTGATGCTAATTGGTGATAGTTGCTGTGGTAAAACTTGCTTGTTGATCCGATTTAAAGATGATGCTTTCCTAAATAATAATTTCATTTCCACTGTTGGAATTGATTATCGAGTAAAATAAAAAAATGTTTTAATTCTATTTTTATTTTATCAATTAAAATTTAAATAATTGAAATGAAATTTTTAATTCAACAATTAATAATTAATTTTTTGTTTTTGTAATTAAATTTTCAAATATGAAAAATTTAATTTAAATTTATTTATTTCCTTTTTTTTTTTTTTTTTAGAATAAACTTGTCGAAGTGGATAATGCAAAAGTTAAATTACAGGTATGAAATATTTTGTAATAAAATTATTTTATAATTTTTTTCTTATCTATTCTTCTAATTTTTTTGATAATTTAAAATTTTATCTTGACAAATTTGATTGCCTAAAATTTTATTAATTATACATAAATTTATTTTTCAAATAAAATTTTCTTGAAAAATATATGAAATAAATCGATGATCACTTCGATCGTTTGTTGCTTAGATTTGGGATACAGCTGGTCAAGAAAGATTTCTTGCAATAACAACAACATATTATCGTGATGCTGATGCTCTTCTACTTGTATATGATTTAACAAATCGACAAAGTTTTATCAACATTCGAGTATATTCTAAGAAATTTTTTTCATGCAACAATTATAAACTTATTTGCAAGTGCAAGCAAATTAGATCAATATAAGCTAAGATCAACATCTAATTTTGCATGATAGAATTTTTGATCATTGATTAGTATTATTTGATTAAATTCAATATTCAAAAGCCGATTGATAATAAAATTTTAATTTTCAGAATTGGCTTACAAGAATCAAAGAAAATGCTAAAGAAACTGTGCTGATAACACTTATTGGTAATAAAATGGATTTACAAAGTAGTCGAAAAGTGAAATATGAAGAAGGCAAACAACTTGCTGAAGTTTGTTTCATATTAAAATTTAATTTAATTAGCTAATAGAAATTTTTAGGATGTGAAATTATATTTTGATCAATAAATCAATAAATAGATTTATATGATCAAGAAATAAACTTAATCATATATATATTGAATCTTTTAATAACAATAATTTTTTCAGGCATACAATATTGCATTTATAGAAACAAGCGCTAAAAGTGGTGAAAATGTGAAAGAAACATTTCAGGAAATCGCAAGGTCATTCCTTTATATTATTCGAGATTAGGCATTTACAATATATAGAAAATATCCATATTGATTTATCATGTTTAGCAAACTTTTCTAATATTACTCGAGATCAAGCATTCTCAATACATAAAAATTATCCATAGTGATTTATCATGTTCAGCAAACTTTTCTAATACTATTCGAGATCAAGCATTTCTCAATGCATAGAAAATATCCATATTAATTTATCATATTCAGCAAACTTTTCTAATATTACTCGAGATTAGGCATTCACAATATATAGAAAATATCCATATTGATTTATCATGTTCAGCAAACTTTTCTAATATTACTCGAGATTAGGCATTCACAATACATAGAAAATATCTATATTAATTTATCAAATTCACCAAACTTTTTTTTTTTGTAGAAAACTTGTGAAAATGCAGAATGGTGAAAATATAAATAACAAATCAGCAGTTGAACTTATTGGCACATTATCAAAACGTTCTTCCTGTTGTCGGATTTATTGATTATTCACTTGTTTCATTTTATTTGTTTTGATATGATGGTTTTGATACAATGATAATTATTATCATTGTAAAAGAATATAAAATGATAGCAAATTTTCGTAGGTTTTTCTTTTCGTTTTTTTCCTCTTTTAATTAATTATATTTCTTCCCTCACTAATCGCATTTTAGTCTGATCAAGTGATCATGATTATAAAATTATTTGATAATAATTTAGAAAATTAGGCCTAATTTTACACAAAATTTCAAAGTTTATCAAATCAAAAGTTTTCATATATATAGTGGATTTCGATCAAATTCGGCGGTCATATCCTATAATCATTTGTAATGTATCTAAGCTGGAAAGCTGAATAATCAAGTTTGAGTAGATGATATCTTGAAATTAATCATAAAAAAATCTGTACTAGTACTTGATTTTATCGGTTTAGTAATTATACTAGCCTATCATGCAGAAGTTTGCAGTATCAGTGATAGTTTGTAATATTGTTATCAATTGATTGTATTTCCATTTATCAACGACAATTAACTGATATCATCAATTTATTCAACTTTTTGAAATTTCACATTTTGAATCACTCGACATAGAAAAGCATTGAATTCTAATCGAAGATTATCATCATCTCGATTGATATTCAATGGAATAACTCGAAAACCGCTCATCTGAGGTAAGAGGTATGATTCGGTATTTATCGTATCATCGATTACCGCACTGCTTGATGGATCATTGGTTGTATGCAATAGGACAAGAACAAGTGATGGATCGATATTCCCGCGTTGCACAAATTCCTCATACCTTTACATAAAGCAATAACTTTTCACGGGATTATTTTTATGACTTTGTTATAAATGTGAAAATATAAATTAAAGTTGAGAATATATTGACAAGAAGATTATCAGTCATTTTGTCTTCTCCGATCCCGTATTCTCGATAAAATATCGTAGAAAAAAAAAGAGACTTCAAGAACAATATGTAAAAATATTTACTATTGCTATTTCGTTGTTGAAAAACTACTAATTATTGATTGATTTTTTGTTTAAAACAAAGATAAAATATTTCGCAGTAACAATCTTGAGGAAGATAAGATAAGGAATTCGCTTAAAATTTCACTGCTAATTTTTATTGAAGCAAGTTTACATTTACGATTTTACGTGAAAAAGAAATGATTAATTAGTCGCAAGAATTGCGATCTTTTAAGACTGATATCTCAATGAAATGATTATTTTTATTTTATTTTTTCTTAGATTAAAAGAATTAATTTAAATTTATAGCAATATGATACCATGGTAAAAGTGCTGATCCTTTATCGTCATCAGGCCTACATACCAATATAACACCATCAGCATTACGTCGAACCGCAGGCCAACATCGTTTATATTTTCTATCACCGCTACAATCCCAAAGTTCTATTTCTGCATCCACTCGTTCACCATTAAGTTCTAACTCATTACTCTCGAATTCAACAATTCGTACACCTTTTAATAGTGCTATGATAAATTTATTGTTGTCAAAGAATTATTGCCAAGCAACAGATTATCATTAGATTGTGGAAAAATGAAATGATGCATTAAATTATTGATATAATTGCTATTTACATTTCCTAAACATAATCATAATACATTTATAAGAAAGACACATTCTCGAGTATTGATAATCTTTCAGTAATCAATAAAAGTTTTGAAAGAAAAAAGAAAAGATTTTTTTGATATGTAATATTGATTAAAAAAATTTTATCATCTATTATCATCTATTGTATATTGATTAAAAAAATTTTATTCATCTATTATATAAAATATGCATGAAATTTTTACCTTGAGTTGGTCGATATACATTAAGGCTTATATCACTTGAATCTGCCAAATAATTCGCTATTGTCGTCTTTCCGCTCTAATTTTTAAAATAAAAAAATTTTTAGAAAAAATTCTTTTTCTTATCTTTTAAATTAACTTTATAATTGTGCATATCATTAAATTTTTAAAAGATGAAATGATAAAAATTAGTTGATAAAGATAAAAATAAATTTTAATTAATAAACTTAGCTTAAGTTAAATAATTGAAATATTTCTTGGCTTAAGCTAAATAATTGAAATATTTTGGTTATCTCGAATTGATCAATATACATTAAGTATTGTTGAAAAGAATATCGAAATTTTATCACATATTGATTTAATAATTACTTATTCAATTATTGTTTGTATATTTATATAAGACATTTCGGCAAGACGAATAGTTCGGAATATCGAAATGGATCGTTCAATAGAATTTTTTGAATATTTAATTTTAAAAATGCAAAAATCTCAATGTAAACTTTTGCAAAATGTTTAATCAATAAGCTTAGCTAATTAATAATAAAAGAGCCTAGTGGATTTAAATCGATTAAGAGCAATATGATTTAACCTTAGGTGGTCCAAGAATAAGAATTTTGATCTTCAAAGGAGCGATTGCTGCCATTACTCTCGATTGAAATTATAGAAATTTCTCATCACCATGACTACATCACCAATTTTGTCATAATGCAATGAAGGCTTCGAATCAAAATTGTTAATGTCAAAAAATCTAAGCTATCATCGTAACTGATGCATTTTATTTTATCATTTAATCAGTAATATAAATGGAATTGAACTAATTTCGGAACAATCGTTTAGCTTTTATTTTACTGATAATATTGATTGATTGATTAAAACTTCTTTTCCAAATCTTGTAATATTTTTAAAGCGATGCAATTTTGTTTTAAACCTAAACATAACAAAATTGATTGTTATCATTTTCGACAAATATTTATCATAAAACAAATATATCATGATAAATTCGAGAATTTTAAATAATAAAATATTCAATAAACTTAACATACTTATTAATAGTAAATTTGATAAACAAAGTATTCTGATTATCTGATTAAATTTTTATTATATATTATCAATCATTCGGAGTAATTATCCATTTAATTATCAACGATCAAGATATTCGACTGATCAGTGTTATCAAAATACATTTACTGCTTTAAGATATTACAAAGATTTTATCTCTAAAATTTATGCACTAAAAATATTTATCATAAAAATTTCATTTATAAACAATTTATCACTAAATTTATTGATACAAAAATATTTCAAAACGATTAATTTTTTTGGAACCATTTCATATTTTTTTTTTTAAATAATCAAAAATATTAAGCATAAATTGCACAAATCTTCTTATCGATTATCAGTTTAATTGTTTCACAAACTTGAAAAATTTTCACATAAATCGATTGTATGTAATGAATTTTATACATGTAATGATAATACTGATAATGATATATAATAGTCATGTAATGATAATTCTGATAATTTTTTCCCATATATATGTAATAGTAGTGATAAATTTATGCATTTAATGGTAGTTTTAAAATTTTGAATTATTGATCCTAAAAGTTTTATTTTCTCAAAGCGCTTCAAAGCGTTCCAGGATATTCCAATTTCAAATTTCATTCATTTTGGAATGGCTATACGAATATTCTTGATGAACGAAGAGGATGGAATTGGTAATTAATCAATTAATTAGTTGTTCGATCTAACAAAGTTTCAAATTGAGTTGAAAGAATAATTTACAAATAGCAAACTTCGAGAATGAATTATTGAAAATTAAAATTGCAATTAAAATTACTAACAAAAAAAATTCAAAAAACTTAAATATATTTCAAATTTTATTATTTTTTAAAACTATTTGATCGGTATGTTATCAAAACATTGTACGATTTTCAACTCTTTTGAGTGGTTGCTTTAAAATAAGTTTGTCTTTATGCTGCTTGCTTTAATCATATCATATCATATCATATCATATCATAATCATAGTCATATCATATCATAGTCATATCATTTTGATATTTTTATTTACAAAAATAAATTGATTTTATAAAATAATTTAAATTACAATTTACATCGAAAATAAGTCTGCCCACACTAAAAATTTTTAGAAATTTTGAATTTTTTCAAAAAAAAATTTACATTCTTTGGTCTTTTTAGAAATTCATAGTTTATATTGTAATTTGGCAAAAATGTTTCCTTAAAAATTAAAACTTTTTAGGTTTCAAACGATATTATTTCAAAATAAATAAATAATGGCAGCTGCCGCTCCACCGGTAGGAAATAAACCTGCACCTTCAACTCCAACTCCAGCAACTGCTAATACTGCGACTCCACCTACAGGAAATGCACCACAAAACGGGGTAAAGCAATCGGTTCCTGCTATATCAGTACCAGTACCACCAAATAAACCAAATGAGCCAGCATTTCAACTAAAAATTGAGCCAGATTCAAGACTGGAATTCAAAAGTGACAAATTGACAGAAGAACCATGCCAAATTGAAGTTAAATTGACAAATCCAACAAAAGATAGACAAACATTTAAGGTTTTTTTTCTTGGCTTCTGCCTACCGTCAAATTAAGTTTCTCTTAAAAAGTTGCCATGAAGAAATGAATGATAACGATTTTATTATTTTTAAATAGTTATTTGATCTAAGTTGGTAAAAGCTTAATAATTGAAAGTTGTAAATTCGTCAGATCAGATTTTATCATAAATATCTTATCAATTCTATGAGCGATTTTGTAAAGGATTAAAAATTTTCCCAAAATAATTTATATCTTATTTTATTATCAAATATAAATTGTTATCAATTGGAAGTCAATTTTTAAATATTTTTAGATAAGATGCACATCGAATGATATTTTTCGGGTACGACCACCGCTTGGATTTTGCGATGCCGAAGCTACGATTCCAATTAAAATTACGTTTTCAAGCAAAACAGTACCCGATAGTGGAAGGCATTATTTTGCATTCTATCATATGAAAAGCAATGAGGTTCGTTGATTATTTCTAGAAATTGAAAGGATTCAGAATTCCATATTTCTATCGTTTTTCAGATCCATTTTCTTTCCTTAATTTTTAATCGATGAATGTAGATTGAAGTAATCTTATAGACTGTGTATTTGATATGGTATTGTTAATAGTATTATTTATCGAGAGTTATTCGATGCTTTGTGTAAAGCTATGATTACATATCTAATTATTTTTGGTCAGAATCTTTTTTTTTTTCAGCATAAAACATCAAACAGTTGATAGCAAGTAATGATTAACAGATAAGATATCATCAAAAAAAACTAAAATAGTAGTGATTGAGGTGAAATTATAGTTTATATGTAGGAAAGATTTAAATCGATCGGCAAAATCGATTATATCAGGTTGAATTGATAAGATGAATTTGCCATTTTAGCATAGCTATTTATAGTGAAATTATCACAATCAACTGAGCAATTATGATTTGGACATCATATATTTGCAATTGCTTTAAAGCTCATTTCATTTGTCATCGTGTGATGAATATCTTAGCTATCTTCTTCTTATCATCTATAAGAAGTTTACATAATCTCGATCAGATCGATTGCTTATCACTCGATTAATGTCAGTTGTTGAAAAGTTGACAAAGTTGTGAAATAGATCGAAATGGCAATATATTCCTGAAAACTTTACGAAGTCAAATTGCTGATGAAAGATATGCACAATATTTAATCATCGAAATCATATAAATATAAATGAATCATTGCATATCATTCCTTATTTAATGATGTATCTGAGAATCTACATTAGTTGCCTTCTTGCTTCATCTTCACATCATTTCCATTATAGCTTCTATTGCAAATAAGCAATAAATTCAGATGCAACCTATCAATGGAAACTTTTTCATTGAATATCTCACTTTGCAGATGTCAAATTTTGATTTGCAATTAGGTAATAAAAGAAAAGTTTCAATATTTCTATCTCATAAAACTATTTTAATACATTTCTATGCAATTATCGTTGAGATATAATTGAAGCATCTGCTTTTGAATTTGATTTTTATAAATTAAAAATATCTGGTTGAATTTTGCTGTAATTAGAGTATCGTCGAGAAAATTCTATAATTTGATCCATCTAACTAAGAAAAGATAAATATCAGCACTTCTGCTTTTTTTTTTCTGTTCCTTTGAATCCAAATATCGTATTGTGCTCGAAAACGATTCATATTCACTTACACCGGTATAAACTATCTGCAGAAACTTCGTGTAAGTCAAATTGAATAGCTCCAACAAATAAGGTCAAAGAGTAAATAGTTGATATGATCACTGTGATAAGCAGAATATATTTTGAGCCAATCATTTTCTAATCAATTTAATGATTATCAAATGCTAATTACAATGATTTTATTGATATTAAAAATATAAGTGATACTACAGGGACATTTGCAAGATGATAATCTATTAGTCAATGCTAGAACTTATCAATGGTAGAAGTTTGTTACTCACTTTATCATTTCTGATCAAATAAAGCATTTTCCGTCATTGCTAATATTTATACACGTAAATATCACGTATTTACTTGTAACTTCACGTTCATATTTAACATAGACGTAAATACTATTATTAGTCATGAATATATGATATATATTTATAAACTTGAATGTAATCATGGAGCATTTATTTTATTAATAAATATTGAAGGATTAATATTTATTCTAATTTTAGAAGGAAAAAACTGCTCGACAAGTTTGGACACCACAATCAAAATTTGAAGGTGTACGACGTATTATGGTTTATTTTCTTAAAAAGACGGAACACCAATTCCACCAACTGTAACTACACAACCTACTGGTATTACACCTACCGGTGGTACTACACAAGTAGCAGCTACAACAGGTAGTACACCTACACCACCTGGATCTGCAAGTGCAACTCCAAATGCAAGTGGATCTGCAGCAACGAAATAAAAATTAATTGAAAAAAAAAAAAAAAAAAAACAAAATAAGATAAATCGAACGATGTGCAATTTTCATCTTACATTGAATATAATTAAAATTTGATGAAAATATTTAACAAAAAAAATTTTGTAACCTCACCTAAATATGTCATAATCTTCTTCATACTAATGATAATAAATCATTTATCAATTATCATTGTCATATCATATTAATACAATAAAAACAATCTATGCAATTAACTTATTCATTGCATTGAATTATATTAAGCAAATTGAATATACAAAATTGAAATTTGAAATTTTAATTAAGATTGATTTTAATCAAGATATTCTATTCTATTCTATTCTATTGATCTGTTTACTTGATGAAGATTAATTTTCAAGTATTCCGTTGAGAATACGTTTGTGTGATAGGATGTTGTTATTCACGATTCTCGAGCAATTTGAAACAGCTGTGTATAAATAATAGTCTCTATATGCTTCTCTACACGCACGTGTATCACTGTTTATCATTGCAGTAAAAATTATTTCTTTTAAACTTTATCATCTTCTTTGCTAATATATGCTATATTTTAAATAAGCTTTTTCAAGATTATCATTTCTTATTTAGAGCCTAGGTTGCTTTTATAATGAATAATTTTAAATTTTAAATTTCATCTTATATTTCAAAATTTTATAACTTCATTTTAACCTTACGTACTTTTCTTTCCTTCTGATAAACAGTAGATGAGCAAATATATAAAAAAGAAACAACATGTTTACGTGACTATAAACCGTGTTCACGTAATGCAATAATTGTAAGTAAAACTATTGCCAACTAATAAGTTTTTAAATTAGAAGGAATGATTGACAAAAATATTTAATTTATCATAAAATCAATATTTCTATGAAAAAGTTATCAATTTTTTGATTTATTAAATAATTTTTTATCTAAATAATTTAGTATTTAAGTTATGATTTTGAATTTTCATTCATTAAGTATTTCAATCTTTTACTTCTAGCATGATTTTATAGCTCTTCAAATTTTCAGATTTTTCATACTTTACCTCAAGTACTTCAAGATTAATCATCAGTAGAAGTAAACAATGAAAAATCGTGGAAAAAACTTTGATGTTGTAAGTTTATTTTATTAAAATTATTTCATATAATAATACACTGCATAAGAAAATGAAAAATTGATTCAAATATACAATGAGAAAATATTTTTCCAGGTACATCATGGAATGGTACTACTTAGTGATGGTAAAGGTCGTGGAAGACCTGCACGATTGGAACTTACAAGAGGTCAAATTATTATTATTTGCTTACAGTAAAATGACAAAATTTTTCATTTTTTTCAATACATTCTGATAAATTCAGAATTGAAATATTTCTAAAAATTATCAAAAATATTCAAATATTTTTGATAATTTGACTAAACTTATCTTTAGATACGCTTATCATACAAATGACTGCCGAGAGTGGTTTTTTCGATGATACGAAAGATTCGATGATAGAATTAGATAATAGTATACGAAATGTTCAATTACGCAAGAAAAATGATAGTGGCTTGGGATTATCAATCAAAGTAAGTTTAGATCGAATAGTAATAATAATAATAAAAAGTTCAAAAGGTTGTAATAAGATAAGATCAATTTTTTTTAGGGCGGTAACGATGGTAATCAACAAGTTCCAGTTGTTATTTCAAAGATTTTCCAAAATACACCTGGTATGACAAATGAAATAATCATTTTTCTTCATTTCTATATTCCACCATTTTTTTTTCTTAAAAGCGAGTTTAAAGAACGGATTGATCTGATCGCAATTCTTTGATCTAATCGTCATAATTGTAATTGTATATATCCTTTAGCGTTCATCTAAATTAGAATTATAAATGCTTTAAAAACAGTTGAAATTTTTGATAATATTTTATGATATATAGCTGAAGAATGTGGTCATCTATATATTGGTGATGTGATCGTTGAAATAAACGGTAAACAGACAGATGGTAAAACACATGATGAAGTTGTACAAATGTTAAGAGATGCTGGCGATGTAGTAACATTAAGTGTGAGACATTATATACAAATTGCTCCTTATCTAAAGTTAGATTTTATTTTAAAATTTAACATTTTATCAGTTATTATTTTTCTTTAACTAATTTGAGAGATACATCATCTGAAAAAGCCAAGCTACAGAATTCTTGTATTAAGAAATTTAAGAAATTCAACAATAATCAATTCTTCGTCGAATTCTAAATCAATTTTATGAAAGTTTCAAAAGCGATCAGAAATATAAATTTATTAGCTATTTTTGAAGTAGGAATTAAGTCAAAAATATTTCTCCCAATATGAGAATTATTTTGAAATATTTCAATCATATTTTAGAATCTTTAATTTCATCAGATTATTTTGATGTACAGAAATTGCTGATAATTAAATGAACTTTTTTAAGACCAGCAGATTCGCTTAAGTCACATACAAAAAGCGCATTTGACCGTCTCTATGAACCGAACACCTGGAAGGTTTAATGATTCAATCAATCATTTATTATTGAAATTTTTGCGAAAAAGGATAAAAAAAAAGATTGGACGATTTTTACTTTGGCATTTTGTATCTTAGTTCTGAATTTAAATTTAGAGTTCATTAAAGCACAATCGGCGATTCCTTTTGGTGATACGACAATTTCTGCCGGTCGAAGTACAACTGATGAATCGTTAGAGGAGTGGAAAACGTTGGCCAAAATTCCATTACCAATGGCATTTATTACACGTTATTTATGGGGAACTGATAAATTAAGGTTAGCACTTATGCAATATCAATTAAAGATGATGTAAGATAAATATTTAATCTTATCTTATCAGCTTTGCTTCGTACCAATAAATATATTGCTCTATTCATTTCAATCAATATAAGTAAATTTGGTAATGCTAAATGTTATATACTTGTTAGAATTTGAAATCCAGAAATGAAATCTTTACTGGATCAATGTTGCTTAAGTTTATTAATAATTTTTGCTGTATTTCTGATTAGATTTCTGACACTTCTTATCTATTATCAGATTAAATTTCTTGATTTCAAGATTTTCATTCTATAAAATATTATTATTTATTGTTTGTATTATGATAAAATAAATACTATTGTTATCATGGTTATTCGAATCTCGAATTATCATTTTCCTTATCATAATTTGCATAGCGCAAATTAAACATTCAGAAATAATGCATTCGAAGTTCGTGCGGTAGATGGTTCATCAACAGGTATCGTACATTGTGAAGATAAAACTACCATGGAACAATGGATTAAACATATTCAAAATCGTATCACATCACTCAATTATAAATCTATCAAATTATCAAATAAATATTTGCATAAAATGAACAGGTAAACATTTTTTATCTAATCAATTAAAAAGAATAATATATTAAAAGAAAAATCGATTGATTGGTTTTACGAGATCAATAGGATTGAATGATATATATACTATGAAATGAATAATTTTGTTTCAAATATTTTTCAAAGTTTTTTTTTTTTTTTTTTAAAATCTTAGATGCGATTTATCAATCCTTCTTGGGCTTCAATTTTAAGCAAATTCGATTTCAAGAAATAACATACCGTAACTTTTCTCGATCATACAACTCTAATATCTTCTACGGATTGATTGATGGATTTTATATGCAAAATATGTTACCGATAGTCGTATCTATCGTTATACGTAACATTTCTGTAAAGGCAAATAATTATTGAATTTAGTATTGGGCATATTTTCAGATAACATATATTGGTTGGGTAAGTGAACGATTACCGGAGGAATATTTTAAAGATCCACGACAACGTTGGGAGCCTCGATTTATCATTTTGAAAGGAGGCGAACTTTGTATCTTCGAATCACCACCAGTGTGTTTTAGAAATTAAGAAGAAAATTTCTTTTAATACTACATTTATCATTTAATTATCACTTGATTATCACTTATTTCATAGATAACATATTTTATAAAAATGCTTCAAATAGTTAGCATTATGAAATTCTAAAATAGAATAATTTTGTAGCTGAATTCGGATGATCTGAATAAATGCGTATCATTGTATAAAATTTACGATACAGCATTCAAAGTAATGGATCGTGAAAAGCCAACATTAGACAAACGTGATTATTGCTTCTGGATTGAAACATCGATGAATTTGAAGCATTATATGTCCGTTGAAAATCATCATCAATTCAATCAATTTGATATAGCTTATCATCGTTGTTTGCACAATACTGTTAACAGTTTTCAGGTATTTATCATTTCAGACTTATTTACATTTACATCGTTACAATTTGCTTCATTCATTCATTCATTTTTTTTTTTCACAGATATGATATCAGTATATCACCATGCATATTTTACTCATTTATCATCTTTTTGTAGGTATTTAATTTTTCACTACTTATACTAAATTCGTTGAAATTAATTTTCCAATGAATGACATATTTTAATTGAACATTTGCATCATATAAATTTCAGACACGTACATTTGCGTGTAGTTATCAGGACGTCCTAGCGGTTTGGTTATCGATATTAAGCAGGGTATAAGTTTATATGATATCCCGACAAAGGTATTTTTCTTCTCAAAATACAACATTTAACAAATTACTCACTTTAAGTAAAGTTTGCAAAAGGAAATCTTCATATACAACTTTTCTTAGCAATCTATATCATAATTTCTAGCGTTACTCGTGGCAGTATCGATTCTGTGATTTAGAATCATCATCTGATGATGGAAAAATACGATTACGACTTATTTTTCGAGATTCACGAAATTCATCTAATAATAATTTACAAATTATGGTAAGTAATAATAAAATTTTGATAGTGAGCTATAGATTTGATATTAACTATACGAATTTGAATATATCTGATAATATATTTATACGTATAACATATGATATGATAATTTCTTCGAATAACTTTAGATAAAAGAAATGGAATTTAAACATTTTGTTTATTTCGCTTCTATCAGATCAAATAGATCTTTTATTACTCTTTGATCTTGTAAAGGGAAAAATAGGTAGCAAGTAAAATCATAAAAGATATAGGCATTATTATCTTGTCATAAAATATTGATTTAATCCATCTTCCTTATTTTTTTTTGCTACATCTCATGATTCTCGACTACGAAAAATTTTTCAGTACTTTTTTCCGATCGATTTCTAAGGAATCCATTGATATTAAATGAACGGCTTTCCTTTCTAAAAAATTAAAATTCCTTATCACTTTAGTTTTCGAATCTTTTCTGATAAAACCTACGATAGCACTTTTTGGTGCATTGGCATTTGTACGATTTAGTATAATTGTAAAGTGGTGTAAGATATTTCTTTCGCCTGTTTAATCAAGCTTTTTTTTTCCAGGATATTGATAGTGATGAACTTTTGTTCATTGTATATACAATGCATGCATTTTATGTAACCAAAATTATCGGAACGGATCCGGAGTATCTCAAGACTATCCCACTTATGTGATTTTACATGTGATGATTCGATGCCGAAAAATACTGTAGTCTTTGTAGGATCAAAATTTTCCTGTTTTAATCGTTATCTTTGGCAGAAGAAATTTGAAAAATATTGACTGGACTGAGTAATAAATATTATAAAGATTATCGAGAATATGATTATGTCAACATCAACACCTTTAGGAAGAGATTGAGAAGATAAAATGAGACGATGGAGAGTTTGCTGAAATTATTTTTTCAAATTTATTAATCAAAAATAGACAACATTTTCGCATCTAAAATTATCAAAGATTTTAGTGAAAATTATTATAAAACGAATGGTTGTAAAGAAGACAGTAATATTTGATATTACGATATGAGCATGAAATAATTTTTCTTCAATACATGAAATTTTTTGGGTGAAAGTTGAAATTAGTCGACGATTTTTGCGTTAATATTTTTCGCTCATCTATCCACTTTCTATTTAATTATTTATTTTAATTAATATCTCTTCGTTTTAATTTGTAAGAGATAATTTTCATCGCAAATGGAATAAATATAAGGATTAAATATCAACTATCGTCGTCCAGGAGTAATTTAAGAGAAATTTGTAAATATAAAATGACATTTTAAAATAGCGAATTTCCCATTTGGAGTTTCCGAGATAATATATACTACATTAATTAATTTAATCTTTCATTTTAAACAAATGAACAGCTTGAATATTATAAAATTCATAATTATTCATAATTTATTAATCAAGCGTATGATCAATTCAAACTTTACAACAAATCAAATTGAAAAAAAATGAGACAGTAATAAAAAAGTTTAAAGTTGAATGAAGAACAATAAATTCCAATATATGTATATATATATAGATATATATATAGCTGGTTATTTAGAAGTCATTATAAATACAATTTTAAAACTTTTTTGGAGCATAAAACTTGAGCAATAATAACAACATTTGCAATTATTGTTAATTTTTATGAGTGTGTTTTCGATAAAAATAGCTTCTGCTACTACGAACGCAGCCTTTAATAAATATCAAATGGGGATTAAAAAATGTATCTAATTTCATTCTGTTTGAACTTGACTCTCAACCAGGTGCTAAATATACCCGTTTTCAAAATGTTGCTACTAAAATTCTGTTATCAAATTCGAATCAATGACAATAATAACTAGCAGTTTTCATAATTTTGAGCAGAATCAGAAATGGAATTCAAGACTATAAAAAGTGAACACAGCACAAAGGAAACCGAAGTAGGAAACAATTCACACCCGTAAACGAATAGCAAAATAAATCAGAAAAAAATTTCTCACCAAGCTTAAATAATTTCGAGATGAATCGAATTATCTGCAAACATATAATCGTTCAAGTTTTTCATATATTAATAAAGTTGCCAGAACGAACTACAGTCTTATTCTACCCGAATAATTCTTTTCATACTACAGCTAACTGACATTTTCAGCAAAAATAAAGCACATAATTTTCTCATCATAATAATTAAGTGACTTAAAATTATTGGAAATCCGGGAAATACTACGAGCTACTCTTGTGCTCTTTTCAAAAAACTTCTGACAGAAAAATTATTATCTGCTTTCTGAATATTCCAACAACTATTTTAGAATTTAATAAACTGATTTCACCTAGAAATGTCTTACGTTCTGATTTTACCACCTATGAAAGATAATTCCATAACGCCAAACTGTTGAATGAAACCGAAATGATTCCAGGCTTCTTGAAATCGTTGAGACAGCAAACGCTGACTGCTATGCGTATCAAGTTGCTGTAGAATTTGACAAGCGAGTATTGTGTTCATTTCATGATGCAATGGAGCAACAGCACACGTTGGAAACTGTTTCTGATATACGCGTACTACCTGTATGACAAAACGAGTAATAAAACATAGCTTTCTAACTTGTAGGCCTATGAAATCGAAATTCACCGCCGTAGAATATTCCAAATCAATTAAAACAACTATGATCAATTAAATTGAAATCCATAGATTATCTTTAGATCAAGCAGAAACTATTCAGAACAAGAAACTCTGTAAATTATTATTGCATAAGTATTTCAGAATTTCTTAAATTCTTATTATAAGTTTTTCCCCTACTAAACTAGTAAAATTGCCAAATAAATTTTATTTCGTCTCTGTCATTAATACTATATTAAAAATAATTTGATATTTGAAGGATGAGACCTGATCAACTTGGTCGAAAGCGTTCTCGGCAGGCAAAATATTCAGTACCACAATTCCTGAAATTACTAACATAAGTTAAGTCTTGCAATTGATATAATCTTTTTTAAACATAATTTTCATAAGAATGCAACTCTTGGATCAAACCAGTTAGACACAAGAGTGAAATACCTGTCGGTTTCAGAATTTTCTTCAAATTTTTGTAAAATTTGGACGGATGAACGATTCCGTAGGACAAATTAAATCACCATCTTCACATACATCAATGAATATGACATCGAACAGGACTTCTAAAATCGATGACAGAAATTTATACAAGTTTAAAGATGCTATGTATGATATCCAAATGATTTAAAATAATAATATTTACAAGTCCATGTTTAAACGATTTTAAGAAATAAGTATTACTCTTAGCAGCTGCTTTTTCAATAAATTTCACGCCATCCATCGTAAGAATCTGGATTTGTTCATGCTTTTGTTCAATCCGAACCAACGCCAAGCTAGATCAACAACAACTTCATCCAGTTCAACAACAGTTATTGTTATCTACAATGAGACAATAAACGCAAAGTTTTTCAAGCAGTAACTAATGATTTTTCCTTTTCGTTTTTACGCAGAAGACAAAAGTCTTCCACATTGTTCGAATTGGACTTCAGAGAAAAAAATTAAACTTATAGAGAAAAAGCGAAATACTAGCATTGTGTAACTATTTTTTCTTCATTTTTTCTACTTTTCCTAATTGTATGTTTTTGTCGGTTTTGATTTTTGCTGAAATCCCATCCGGTTCCTTCCTTTTTAACTACTGAGAAGAATTAATAAATCTTAAATCCTTCTCAGCTAAATTTGCGACATCTCATCCTATTACTACATTCTTATGAAAATGAACGATCAGTGAAGAACTTGTTAAAGAGTCAAATAAGCTAATCACCTTCAGTGAGAATTTGACAATGCATCTATAAAATGTCCGAAAAAATCGACCTTCGGAAAGTGATTTGTCAAAAACATATTCATGTTGCCACCACCAAGACCGACTATCAAAACATTTGCTACGAGATTAGCGTAGTTAGGGCGTATCAATGCAGCAACGCCAAATGGCACAGTTAGCATAACTGCCACATATTGCCTGTTGACATGTGTATGATTTACTTTCCAGAAGCGTGAATCTGATTCTTTGGATTTGACATCTGAATGTTTTCCTCAGAATTCGAACGAATAAGGTGGAAATAATAATAATGAAACAAATTTATATAAAATATGAATGAAAATGTTCAAGTTATCATCAATTTGTATGATATTCTTCTTAAAAAAAAAGATTATATTAGCATAATCTCTTATCCATTATTTTTCAACATACATCTATCATATAAAAGATTGATGCTCAGCAATAATTTAATATTTAGTTTATATATACTTTCAAATTTTTTAAAAATTTCAGATCTTCAAAGAAATTTCAAACCAAAACCTGTAGGTGGAATGAGACGAACAACAGTTTCTTGTTTCTTTTGAACATGTTGTATGACCAAAAACGATTAACATCACCACTAAAATATGCTGATTTATTTAATGGAATTATTATACCGCTATTTTTTGAAGCCTTCAATTTAGATCGAGATTCTTTAGAGGAATTAGAGGAATTCAAAGAGATTCTCAGTAAAAAGTTAGAGGAATTTAGAAAATCTTATGGAAACAGTTAATTCTCAAATCCTATATTCTTCTTTTCTAAATTTTAGAACTAAGACTTGGAAGAGTTTGATTTATAAGACATATGAAAAAGAAACTCACGTAAACATATCAACAGCATCATAAACAGTGTAGCAAATCTTTTTCACATCGAGACAAGGTCGTGATTCAATCAGATAGCGAACCTGTTGACCTTGCACAGCGGCAATTCCATAACTTCGATCTTCCACAAATACTGTCCAATTCAACGACAAATAATACAGAAGCTTAACAAAAAAGAAAAACATAAAACAGAAATTCATTTTAATAATATCTGTTCTGTTGATTGCTTGCTTTTATCGATCGAGTTGTAAGGAAAGTTTTTTGCCTTCTGGAGAAGTACCATATGATATATCATAGAACTTATATGAATTAGGTTAGCTTCTTCACCTGAATAGTTATTATTGTTAGGCATTACTGCAAAATAATTTCAACACTGCTGTGTAATTTAAATTAAATTAAAAATCAAAAATACGAAACAGACTACATTAGTGCTCCGTAATTTCTATAAAAGTTCATAACTTTCTTTGTTTAGAAACATTAATACTATGTAAATCAATGCAAGTTAAATGTAATTTAAGAATCATTAGAAGTACGGAGAACTATTGACCTTTCTTCGACGAGGGAGCGTTGAAGTAATAGCAAGCAGACAGTTAATACCTTTAGCATTTCTTCTTGATCGCCTTAAAGATTTCATAGAATTAAAAAAAAAAAAAAATTATTCACCAGTGTAATGGAACCGCCAAGTACAATGATTATCTTGAATGCTGGAAGTATATGACGGGAGATACCTGTGCGAAGAGAAAATTGCCATAACAAATTCACTACGGGATAGGATGCTTCATCATTATCCTTGCTCCTTTCATCCTTCAGTTTTTCCACTGCTGAAGGAAGCATTTTACCTGGAAGAATTTCAGCTGTTAAATCTCACTTCGATCTTATTCAAACATTGTCGCTGAAATCGCAAGGAGAACGACAAAATTAGTAATTCCTTTGTTTTGGATTTAATATTGCTGGGTATATGTTGCATGTACGGATCTACGGTTTAATGTAAAATGTAAGTTAAAAATGCGTGACCGTTATGTCTATGAGCTCTAACGGTTTCGCGATAGTCGCAGAACTGTAACATGATCTTCCACCTACGCAAAAGAAGAAGAAGATCCTAAGCACCAAAGCCATTTTAAAAAATGTATTTCAATGCAGTTGACTGGAAGGAGCATATCGAGCATTATTTGGTCTCTCTTTTTCTTTCAGTTGTAAATTGTCATTAGAATTGTTTAACTGATATCGCTGAATTTGTATTATTGATATTGCTGCGTCCATTTTTCGTAATAAAGGTTTAATTATCCAAGTTTGAGATGCTACCATTGAATGGCAGGAAGAAGTCTGAATCTTTGTCATAATCAAATAAGATCGGCGACAGATATTGACGATGCGAAAATTAATCGCATTTTTCAATTTTTCAACAGTGGAATCCTTTCGGAACAATTCAGATTCAATAATCCGTATAACTCAAATTTGAAGTCAAAATTAAACTTAACATTTAAATCACTTAATACTTGAAATCACTATTCCAAGGTTATTCAGGTAACTATCGCATCGTAGCAATTCAAACATAACGTTTTGAAAGGAGAATTAGAGTTTGATGAAAGAGAATAGAAAGCAGTTGGACAATAAAGATAGATGCAAAAGATGTTGTAATCAAAGGTAGAGTAATAGAGATTTATCAAATTTTTGACGTAGTATAACCGATGTAGTCTGAGAAATTGAAAATGTTGTATTAATTAATTGATGAGAGAGTGGATAAGTTTGTGATATATTATTGATTGAGAGATTTTAAAAGTCGATGAAATAGTGTTAACTATAGAAGCTGCAAATATTGACAAGTTCTAATGCATATAATAATTCTAAAATACAGAAACTCGAGAGTCTTCTTAATTTTGGAAATATTATTTTAACATGAGAATAAAAATAAATATTAAATTCTTAAGATATCAAATACGTAGAAAGATTATCTTTGATAATGTTTCAATCTGTTTAAGTTATTTTCTCGACTTTCATATATTACGATTATTTTAAAATTGGATTAAGTTTTAGTGAAAATATGACTTTGAAATGAAATAATCTTAAATGAAATTTCATTTGTTATAATACATATGAAGCGTAATGATTATTATTTCAATTGAAAATATTTTTTCCTAAAAATTTTTATTAAATTTTCCCATTGAAATTAAATTCGAAATTGAGATAAATAAATGAATCTGAAATAAAGAAGTCTAAACCAATTACTAATCTAATTGCTATTATGCTACATTTTGCACTTCATAAGATTGCATCTTTGAAAGATAATTAAACAGAGCGTGTTCATAATTATCATTGGTAATAGATAACAGTAGTGCATTCAGCTAGAAAGGTTTTCGAATTTTTAAAAACTTTAATTTTCTCTTTTGCTCAAACTTATTCATTGACTTCTTTTTTGCTGCAAAAATGAGGAGAGGGAAAAAGAAAGAGATACTGTGAAATTAGTTGACTGGTCTGAAAGCAACAGGAGGCTTAAAATATTTAAAGCATAAGGGAGGGAAATGGAAATGCACTTTTAATGAAGTTTGACTACATACATACAGGCAGAAAACACAATTTGAATATGTAGATAAGCACAATGGTATCAGTGCTTCAGAAGCCATTACTTCTATCGCATTGCTCTTTTGAAATGGCTTCTCGTTTTAGCTTACTTCGAGCGAAGGAATATCAAAATTACCATACTATTGTATGTATGGTATCAGTTGCTTCGCTTTGCACTATTGCTAAATTTCATCAGATTTGCTAATTGAAGTTTGGCATTCGTTTAAAGGATGATCGATTCCAATCTAATTTATCAGAGGCGATGGAATGAGAAGCGTTTAAATTTTTGGAAAAGCTATCTGTCAAAAGTTGCCATCAACATTCCCATTTGCTTAAGTCTGTGAAATTGAAGCAGTTTATTTAGATGCAAAATTAATATCTTCAAGTCATTCAACAGATTCTATTTGCTCTAATTCAATAATGTTTCGATATAATTTTATGAAAATTTTAATAGAGTCACTATCACCAATTTTTTTTCTCCATTTGAAAAGTTTCAAATCGCTAAAATTTAATTTTATCATAGGCAACAAATTGGCATGCACTTTTTTCATCTTTTTTTTTTTTTTTCTCAGCAATCGATTTAAAATTAATTTTGTATTTGACAAGATATAATGAAATAAGCGAATGAATTATTATAATATTGTTGTAATTGTGAGCAACACAGGTAGGAGTTGTTTCCAACAATTCTAACAGATTTTTGGGATACTTTCTCTAGCGAATGGCATCGCTTACCTATCTCTTACTTTTTTTTGATAAATTTAACATCTATTTTTTCCGCTTAATTAATTAATATTCTTCTTAATCGTTGTTGTAATATTTGTTCATTATGTAAATATGAAAGTTAGCATTTAGAAGGGTAAGAGAGAAGTTGTTGGATTGCTGTATTCCAGTATTATTCTAGATTAATTATATCATTGCTGCCTGAAGAGGGCAATATTCTGAATTTATTCCAGTCTATAAATTATGGAATATAAGTATACATTTTAAACTCCTAAATTAGTTAAGCTTGTATCTTTGCTAGACAACTATTTATGTTTAGCATTTCTCCCTCTATTTCTAATAAAATTTATATCTTCTGATATTATTTAGGAAAAGCTGAAAAATAGTCATACTATCATTAGTATTATTATTATTATTATTACTGGAGTACCAAGTGGCGGGATAAAGTTTGATTCTATTCGGTGTCCAGGAATAGGAGTACGAATCGTTGATAACAATGATTTGGAAGATTTTTTTGTAACTTTCATTTCTCTATATTAATGAATTGAAGATTTAGAGTTTTCATTTTTAATATGTTTCAAATTGTGAATTTATCAATCTTGATATCATCCAGTTTTTCCTATTTCAAAAAATTATTTCAAAAATTGAATTTACGATAAACGAATGAAGTATTTGAATTCAGAAAGATATAAAATGATAGTTGAGAAGCTTCTAACAAATTCCACAGTATGTTTGAATTTTTCCTCATTAAGATGCAACTTTTGCTTATACATGAAAGTATCATTGCTACTTTTCTTCCACTTCTATTTGTTTCCAGTTGTTTGCTTGCTATCATTTCAGCAATATCTATTTTTTTGCTCATTTATTTTTGCATTTCTATAATGCAATGCAACTTCTTGAATTCATCCCATTTCTCTTGATATCATTTTACCTCTTTCTCTCTTTCTCTCTACCTCCCTCTCTCTCTCTCTCTCTCTCTCTCTCTCTCTCTCTACTTTCGTGAATTAATTCAAATTTTTTCTCTTAGTTTTGGAATCATTTGCATTTGTTTGAAGGATCAATTTTTCTACTATAAAAATAACAATACTTTAGATTTAGATTTGTTTCTATTTTTATTAAATAAAGATTATTCTTCGAATAGCTTTCAAATTATCGATATATTCAATGAAACAGATAAGAAAGATAAGTTAAGTTGATATGTTACATAAGATTGTGTTGTTAATTGAAAAAAAAAAAGATTCATTAAAGGAATGTATCGAGAAAATATGAATTGATCTATTGTCATTTTTATTCTAATCCATTTTTAAGCTTTAATTTGAATAATCAGAAGATAAATTTGTTTTGTTGAAATAATATTTTCGTACAGAAATGAATTTAGTTGAATGAGAAAAAAAAAATGATTGAGAAAACAAACAACAAGGATGAATATATTTTCAACAGTTGTCATTATAAAATTAGTAAAATGGATGCAAACAAAATCACGATATTTGAGCATATTTTGCATAGTTTTAGTTTTGAATTTGCAACAATATTCGAAGTTAGCATTTTGCACTATTCGACATTTAAAAGCTCTAAGACAATTCATGGTAATAGATTTTATTTGCCTTTCATCCTTTCTAAACATTATTCATCCAAAACTTGACTAATCTTGATAAGTTTCATTTTTCTTCTTTTTTTTTTTTTCAGCAAATTTTTAAAGTTGAAAAAAAAAAGGAAAAAAATTAATGAATGAAATTTAAATGTATATTTTGTTAAACGACTTCTTTTCATCAGTTTCAATTCTATCCTTTACTTCATTTCATCTAGAAATTTTCCAATATGTTTCAATTTGAAATTTATCATTAAATCTTGCAAAATTCTATCGATTACAATACGTTGCCTTGTTTATTTGGCATTCTATCTATCCTTTACTTCATTTCATCTAGAAATTTTCCAATATGTTTCAATTTGAAATTTATCATTAAATTTTGCAAAATTCTATCGATTACAATACGTTGCCTTGTTTATTTGGCAATGCAAAAAAAAAAAAATATGAAATAGAAAGTGCCATTTTTTCAAATGTACCCATTTAAAAATTATTTATGGACGATATGTATATATATATGCATGTGCCGACATGTCCAATTGTTATATATTGGCTTCATATCGATGGGATAAAAATTCTCTTTCACATTATATTTTTGAAAAAATTTCTCGTTTTTTTTGCAAAATTTCCTCTCATTTTTCCTACTTTTATTGTCCATTTCTCATTTTTGCATAAAATTACAATATTTGCAGGCAAAAAAAAAAAAAAGTAATACTTTAATCTGATAATTTTATAAAATTATCAGATTCAATCAAAAAAAAAAAAAAGTTTCGTTCAAATAATTACTATTTAAAATTCTTCGATATTATAAATTGTTTAGCAAAGAAGAAAAATATTTATTTGAAGTTAGCTTATTCAAGAAACGGGCATTCAAAAAAAAAAAAGAAAGAAATTAAGTTTATTTATACCTTTGACCTAATTTTATCGGAAAAAGCAAAGATTACGGAAAAAGCGTAATAATATAAGCGTAAAAAAATAAGGTAAGAAGAAGAGAAGGAATCCGTTATCTGTACGTTTACTCTTTAATTAAACTTTCAATCATTTTGAGGAATAAAGCTTTTCTGAATAATTTTTTACTTGATAACAAAATTATTTCGTACACCAATTATAAGTTAACATATCAAACAAAGTAAGTTATCAAACGGAATACTTCGTATGATCTAATTGTATCTTCTTATATCAGTATTAATTTCTCATTTTAATTATATAAACGATAAGTATCACTGGTATCGATGGTATTAATTTATTTTATAGACAATTAATCGATCACCATATATGTATATATATATATATATACAAGTTTTGAATGTTTGCGAACTTCCAAAATACAAAAAAATTTTCTGCTCAGCAAATTGCCGCTTAGATATACAAATCGTTCCCATGAATAACTATTCCACTTTTTATAGTTAAATGGTATTTTTAATTTTGAAATTAGAATTCTACTCAAAATATTTTCTCAAAGTTTCCTAATATATATTACGAGATTCTAATTATATTATTATCATCTATCGTCGTAATATAGATTTATGCATATTATCCTATCCTTAAAATATTACTATTTTTTGAAATGGTCTCAAGTAGATTTGCTTGGACGATCATTTAGGAACGAATCTTATCGCTGTATCTTTTACATTCCTTCTTCTCCCTTTTCTTCATCCTTCCAGCTTTTGGCCAAAAACTTCGATGTTTTTGATTTCATATCCTTCTACATAATTGATTCAGACACTGACAATTGCAAGATGATTTATAAAATGCTCCAAGAAATTGAAGAGTAAAGTCTATATCCTCGCTGAAATATGAAACATACAAAGTACTACTTGTTTATTTAATTTCGAAATGGTCATGTAAAAAAAGAAGCAGCCCAAGAGAATTATAACTTAATTGCTGATATTCGTTGATAATTGAAAGGCTCTATATTATGATAATCTTCCATCGATTCACTGCATTACTGATAACCTTCCATCAATTCACTGTATGATTGATAATCGTAATAATTTTTGGAATAAAAAGAATTAATTGTAATTAAGTCAAATTAAATATTTTAACGCCTGAAATGTTTTTATTGATCAATTGTTGGATTGATATTTGAAGAATTGTAAATTGACTAAGTGCAGTAGTTTCGAGAATAAAATGTATCGGCGAATAGAATTACTTTCACTTTTTTAAATTCACAAGGCTAGCAATGTTTTGTTATGATTTATTTCGTATACTATTAATAGTAAAGGAAGGTAGCAAAATTAAAATGATAGAACAAAGTAGAATCCTTGATGAAATTAATCGTTAAATGATAGGGACAAGGTAGAATTTTTAGAAATTATTGATGAAATCAGCCCCATGTTCAAAGTCTTCAATTCTAACCATTGCGATTCTCTTACTCGTTGCGGCCACGTTTTTATTGTCTCTTTTTTTTTTTATTTCACAAGCCATGCAACGATTGAGTATAAGTCTTCCGCTCAAGCGATTACCATTAAGTTGAAATGTTTGTTTCAATTTTATATGATATTAAAAAGCTTCGTTTAGTTAAATATTAGTATTCAAATTATATTTGTTCAGATAATCAAGATAGATAGATAGTGATTATCTTTTATTCTAATATTGCTAATTCATTTTCAGCCATTATCATTTTAATAAAACTTTTCGTACTTTGATTATCAATTGTGAAATTTAATCAATCTTATCATTGATCGCTTTTGATTTTGGCTTAAATAAAATTTCTACAACTATTCTTTTGGATAAAATATTTCATTGGCAGAAGAAAATTTGGTTATATCAATTGAATTTTAAATGTGATCAGTGAACTCTTAACAACAGCCGTAACAATTAGTTCGCAGTGATTGGGAAAAATAATTTTTTTTTTTTTTTAACTTCATTACGGATTAAAAAGTAAACAAAAATAATTGATATATTTCGTTTTTATTGACTTGCTAGCGAATCTTTCTCTTTTGCATAAACGTCCACATACATACATACACATACACATACACATGCACACACACACACACACACACACACACACACACACACACACACACACACAGACACACACACATACATTCATACCAATCATTCACCGATCATTAGGCTGTTTTGCAATCAGCAAAAATCATTTCACCATTCTGCCACTATATAGCTTGATGATCATTAATATTTAGCATTTACCTGTTTCGTCATTATCTTCTAAAATAATTATTTAGTACTTTTCTATTTAGATTAATAAGATGATTCATATGAAGATATTTATTATATCACTTTATCTTTATCAAACTTATCAGGATACATTACCAAAAAAATATTATCAGTAATGCATGATTCATTCATCTTAATATTGTTGTAGGATGATGAAAATTTCTTCATATTTTTTCATTATTTTCATCTATGATACGTATATTCAGTTTCATCTATGATATGTATTTTATTATCATCGAGAATAATATGCAAATTTAAAATAGAATAACTGATAACAATCAATTTTGTAATATTTCAACTGATAACAATTCTTATTGCATATCACTGATTTTTGTTTATTTATTTCATATGCTACAATTGAATTTTATTTAAGATAAAATTAAAGAATAAAAAAAAGAAAAAAAACAAGCTAAATAATGAAGATGGCATAAGTTAGGATAGCACGAATAAATTGAATATGCTGCTAAATAACAATTAATCAATCATTTTCAAAGCAAACTTCAGACATGATTTTACTGGATCAAAAATTATCTTAATGAGCATGTTTTTATTGTGATTTAAAAAGTTTTAAAGGCAGTCAAATACACCAACTGGCATTTAAATTCCATCGTTTCCAAGATTGATCCAAGTTGATTTAAATGATCAATTTTCTTGGATAGTCGCTTATTTATGGCTTTGTGTTTTAATTTTCCTTATATTCTTTTTTTCTTTTTTCCATTACGAATCAATTTAGAATTTTGATTATACGTTTTTTTTTCTTTCATTTAGCTATTTCTGATTAATGATAATGATTTAATTCTATTACTGCAACTTCTATTTTCTTATTAGATGAAAATTCTCTTTCGTTTTCCATCATCATCTACCATCACTCTTATCATCATCATTATCCTTTCATTCGCTTATCCATAAATATTTATTAGAATATTATAATATAAATAAAATTAAATAAATATTTATAGAGTTTGTTGATTTGTTGCTAATTCCAAAAATTCTGATCATATTATTCATTTATTGCATTTTCAAAAAAAAAAAAATTTCATTTTTGGCTTTTTTTTTTTAGCCATTTATGCGCAAATTTCTATTAACTTTTTGTTCGCAAAAAAAAAATCGTAAAGAATTCGTAAATTAGCGATCATTTTGTCGATGCGAGCATTTTTCATTTCATTTATTGCAATAACATAAAGCTAAATTAAAATATATTTATATCTATTTATTTTAATAATGATCGCAAATTTAACAATGACTAATATATGTTTTCTTATAACGCAAAATCGGTTTAGGCATTTTGATAACCTTTGATCCCGAAGAGCGAGAAATACTAACACCAATATTACAACCTTAGAATCTTTTATAATAAAATAATCATTTATTAAGATTTTACCTGTTTATTGATTTATTAATTAAATTTCAATCTTTTTCTTGAATTAATTCCAAAAAGTTTAAAATTTATAGAGCATAAACAACGATGATTATTAAGCTGAAATATTCAATAAATATTAAAATTAGGAAAGAATAATTATTTCGTATAAAATGAATGCTAACATTGTAAAATTTAAAGATTGAACTTTGGCTAAGAAGTAATAAAGAGAAAAGGATAATATAAAATAGCAAAAGTAGGAAGAAAGGGAGAAAGAGAGAGAGAGAGATAGAGAGAGATGGAGAAAGAGAGAGATTTTGTTATAAAATACAATTTTTTCTGATGAAATTTGATTAATCTCATATTGTTAGCATATTCGATAATATCTGATAATACTAATAATACTTGATATTTGATAATGTATCTGATGATATCTGATAATATTGATAATACTTGATATCTGATAATACTCGAATATTTCTCTTATCATTTTTTAATTTTATCAACATATAATACGTTTCATATCTTATACGTTTATTTAACGAATATTAATTTCATCGAATTTTTTTTTTTTTAACAAAAAAATTGAATATATGAATTAGAATGATGAGAATTTTAAATGAATGAATCATACCTATCTTTAGTTTATTACTAAGGCATATTTTTGTTACCTGAAAAAGTATGTAAAATATTAAAAAGACAAGATACTTACCTGAAGAATAATATAGGATAAATAAATTTTTACTACGAAATTTTGGCACATTAATGAATCAGATAGATATTATAGCTATGAATGTCGAGAATGATAAAGCAAAGATATGAAAATGATTTTGTAATATACTATTTTAGTTGATTTGCATTATGCATTCATTTTGCATGCTACAAAAATACTCATCTAATTATATTAAAATTTGCATAAGGAAGCTAACAAAGGAAGGAAGGAAGGAAGGAAGAAATATTTCACTATTGAAAACTAATTACAGTTGTATTCATACGAGAATTGCATTAAATCCATTTCAAATCAATCTATTCATCTTATCAATGGAATCAGACAAATTTTTAATTCTTATCTTTTGTTTAAATATTTTATTTAATCAAACTTTTTCTTTTCTTTTTTTTTTTTTTTTTAAATGTATAGTTTTGCTATTTCAAAACTTAAGTATAACACTTCGCATAAGATACTTATCTTTCTTTAAATTAAGACGGCTGTTTGGTGCAAAAATATCCGTGTATGTATGTTGGTATATCATTATGATATAAATGTATGCTTATGTATGTGTATGCGTGTACATGTATATGTTCGTGTATGTGTATGTGTGTGTGTGTGTGTGTGTGTGTGTATGCGTGTATGTGTGTTATGTGTATGTGTATGTATATATTTATGTATGTATAACATCTAGATGCATCTAGATGCCTAAAGTATTTCGCAAAGAAGCGAAGCTGTAGAATAAGCAATTTCACCGTGAAGAATCAAGAAAATTATTCCGAGCACTTTTCTTGATTTCAAAAAGTTATAAAAGCTCCGCTAAATTGTGGAATTTTCATCTATTCGTTCTAATTTATTCTGTCCATTTCATCCACTATAATCCATCCATCCATTTATCCTTCTAATCATCTTTCCATCTGTCCACCGATCTACCTATTCATACAGCCTATATATATATATATAGCTGTTGGTTGTATCACAAAGCTGAAGTGATCATTATCATCATCACTTCCCTTTCTCTCTCTTCAACTATTTAATTGCTTCAGTGCAAAAAAAAAAAAAAATGAAATTCATTTCAGCAACATCATTTCTCGATTCACTCAATATAAAAAGCCGCTTTGTACTCTTCAACCTTTCTCTCCTTCTTTTTAATCATTTAATTTTGATCGGATCATTAAACTATCTGATAATAGTTATGTATCCATACTACTATCTCTCTCTCTCTCTCTCTCTCTCTCTCTCGCCTATTCTACCAAATCCATATATTCGTTATTTCGGGAATTTTTCATTAAATCGACCTGAATAACAATGACAAGGATTATATTTCTATAAATGCAGGTGATGCAAATCATTAATGTAACAATACATCATATCACATTTTTAAAATTTAATCAAAACTGATATTTATAATAGTAAATATATAGGTGTTTAAATATAATTGGAATATGGAATAATTCTGAATAATTAATAAAAACTTTTTTTTTTGCTATTAGTTATTTCAGAGAGCGAAATTTTGATAATTATTATTATTATCATAAATGATAAATATCAATGATATAATGATCATATCAATAAATACTAAATAATTTTGAATAATTAATAAAAACTTTATTTCAGAGAGAGAAATTTTGATAATTATTATTATTATTATCATAAATGATAAATATCAATGATATAATGATCGTATCAATAAATACTAAATCATAGCTAAAATATACAAAAAGATATTATCACTAAAAATATCTCAATGATTTATTCATTTATATACATATATATGAATAAATTGTAGAATGTATATAATTTGTTACTTATACTAATATTGATTTATATTTAAATTTATATTCATATTCGTTATTTCATAAACTATTCCATTTGAATAAATTGCTTATATCAATTTATTCGAATGTAATAAATTTTATTTCATTGAAAATATTTGAATTAAAAAGAAAAAAAAGTAATTGCGTAATATAAATATATGATAAATTAATGAAATATAAAAAAAAAAAAAGAAAATGAAAAATTTTATTTCCTAAAAAGCCATTTCATATTGTTACATATGCAATGTAAACATTTTTTTTATTTTATTTTTTCTTTTCAAATATATTTATCGAAAATAATTAAATTTAATAAAATATTTCAATTATTTTCTTTTTAGAATTTATCGAAGTACGAATTTATGCATTTAATCTTCTTTTTTTTTTTTTTAAATTATTAATTTCAAATTTTGCTTATATTTTCTTTTTCTTTTTTTTTTTTTTTTTTACCATTAAATTATGCTAAATTGATAATCAATCATAGATCATTTTGTTATCAATCAATTTGAATGTATAATGGTACATTCTATATATATATATATCTACTTTTTTTTTTTTTTTCTGAAAATTAAAATTGCACTATTGATATTTAGCAATTAACCTGTACGTTGTTTAGACTTCCTTAATGAAGAATATTTGGTAATTTTCTAATCGGACTCACTATCTTTACCGATTGTAATCGTTTATTTATTTTTCTCCCTCATCCCTTTCCCCTCTCTATTTACTTACCTATTTACCTATCTACCTATCTATCTATCTATCTATCTATCTACCTATCTAACACAGGCTTTTTCTCTATTCAATGAATGTCATTTTAAAAATCTAGTTTTGCAAATTTTACTAATCAAGTATGCGAAAATTACCGCAGTAGGTGAGAGCTCGATAGCAAGCAGTAGCAACCTGTCTATCCATATTAGAACTGGAATTTTTAAGCGATCATGCTGTTTTTAAATTTGTGCTACGTTTGTTTTTTTTTTTTGTGTTTAATAAGAATGATGTAGTTGTATTATAGATTCATTCATATTACAATTAATAATGAATTTTCTATTACTATTATTATTATTATTATTATTATCATTATTATTATTACTATTATTATTACTACTATTACTATTACTACTATTATTATTATTATTATTATTATTATTATTATTATTATAATCATTCATATTACAATTGATAATGAATTTCCTATTATTATTATCATTATTTAAACAAGTTTTTATTTTATTGATTTTTAAATATTAAATAATTTTAATGAAATTTAGCTAATAATCAATATTATCAATTGATAATTTTTTTTCTTTTTTTCTTTTCTTTTCTTTTCTTTTCTATTTTAGCTATTATTTTGTTGTATTAATTAAATATTTATACTTTTTAAAAATTTATATAATATTTAAAAAATAAACAGTTTCCATGTATTCTTTTGCTTTTTTTTTTTGTTTATTTGAATAAAAATATATTGATACTAAGTAAAGTTATGAAAAAAAAAATTGAAATGGCTTATAATTTTAGTAAAAAAGAAAAAAATCAATATTCTCGACTAGAATTTGTCTTGATTTTTTCTTTTTTTTTAATGACAGTATTGTTATGCATTCTCGATTCAATTTTTCTTGATTTATTTTAATTAATCGATACTTCTTTCTTCTCATTTTTCTTTTTTTTTTAAATGTACTAATAAATTTTAAGTACCATTCATTCATTAATTATTATTATTATCACTATTATTATTATTATTATTATTATTATTATTATTATTATTATTATTATTATTATTATTATTATTATTATTATTATTATTATTATTATTATTATTATTATTATTATTATTATTATTATTATTATTAATTATTTTAGAATTATAATTAATATAACTATTTATTTAATTAATTATATTATTAACAGACACATGCATACACATACATGGATACACATACATGCATACACATACATGCATATACATACACATACACATACAAACGAATAGATAACAATTAGAAATTTGATTAATAAATTATATAAAATAAATGAAAAGTTTTTAAGAACAATTATTGCCATCTACGATATTTACAGACACATGCATACACATACACAACATACACATACACATACAGACAAATAAACAGACAGATAGATAGATAGGCAGACAGACGGTTGGACAAAATAATATGCATATTTGGGGGAGGCGGGGAAGTGGGAAAGGGAGGGGTATATAAAAGTATTATTTATAGTTATAGCAGCAATGGTGGGCGTATGCGAATTGTGTCTGTCTATAGAAATTAACTAATTCATTTGATGGAAAATGTGTGTTTATAATTATTATGTCATTATCATCGCGATGTGTTAATAATGATGATAGTGATAGTGATAGTGATAGTGATAGTGATAGTGATAGTGATAATGATGATAATAGTGATATTACTTAGAATGGATGAATAGATAAATAGAAAGATAGATGAATGAATGAATGGATGGATAGATAGATGGATAAATGATAATATTAGTTAGTAATAGCAATAAATTAATATTCATTCTAAGAATATCATGTCGCAATCAGTGTAATTTATGAAATGTGAAATGATATGACGTGATATAGATACATACATATATTATCATTATCATGTTTTCATCAATTTTATTATTAACATGCTTTTACTTGTGCGATATATGATAATGATGATGATGATGATAATGATGACGATGATGATAATGATGACGATGATGATAGATGATGATGATGATGATGATGATGATGATGATGATATACCATTGTGTTATTGTTGTTATTGTTGTTGTTGTTTGATGCATAACAACGGAATTTTGATGATACCTTTCTTTCACTACTTTATTTTTAAAGTAAACATTTTATTTGAGAAAAGAAACAGAGAGAGATACAGAGAGAGAGAGAGAGAGAGAAGAAGGAAAAAGGGAGAGAAAGTTGAAAATGAAAAATATACACGAGAAGACAAAAGAAGAAGTATGCATGTTTGCAAATTGCTCCTAAGAAACTCTCTCTTCAATTTTTTCTTCCTTTAACTTTTTTTTTTTTTTTTCGACGAATTCATTTTCTTTCGAAAAATGTTTCTTTTTTTTTTTTTTTTATCATTGTATAATGAATATATCAGTCAGCAAGTACATTTTCATCAATGTATATTGTTGGATAGAAATTATTAATGAATTTATTGATTGATTGATTGATCAATTGATTGATTGATTGATTTTTTTTTTGAAAAAAGAAGCTTCATACATATTTTTACATATTCTTATTAAAATCTTTTTTAAGAAAAAAACGAAAAAAAAGATGAAAAAGTAAATAAATTAATAAATGAGTACTTTTTAATTCAATTCTATTATTCATTCACAGGCATGACAATCAATACAAGCATGATAATCAATCAATACAAGCATGATAATCAATCAATACAAGCATGATAATCAATTCATTTAAATTATTGATTTATATTTTTTCAAAAATTTTACCGCTTTTTTCTTTTGCCATTAATTTTTCTCATAACCAGATGTGTAATCAAATTTCTTTTTTTCTTTTTTTTTTTTTTTTGAATAATTTATTGCAAATATTTTTCTTCTATATTTTATTATAATATTTGATTTAACTAAATATATATATATATATATAAATGGTATTAAAAAAATAATCAAGTAATTAATTACATTATAATCAATATGATAATTAATTACATTATAATCAATATGATAATTAATTACATTATAATCAATATGATAATTAATTACATTACAATCAATATGATAATTAATTATCTTGTATTTTTGGAATATATTTGGGAAATAATTAAAATTTAAAGCTTATTAAATAATAATAATAATAATAATGCTATTATATGAAATTTTATATATTACTAAAATTATCATCCATAATGATTGACCTATTCAATTTTATTAATCAAGTTTTATAAAATTTTGTGACATCATAATAAATACGCCCTATTCCCATTTGACCACAACTATATCTAGATTTATCATTATTGCTCTTATCATTATCATTCTAATGATGAAATCATATCAAACTATTTTATTTATCTCTTTCTTTTATTCACATATTTTATTATTATTATCATTATTCTTTTACTTGATGATGATAAGTTTTATCTATCTATGAACTCTATGTATGATATTTGGTACATTTAAAATTATCAATTCTCATATGTATGTATATAGATAGATAGATATTTGTATTATCATTTCCAAAATTTCTAATTGCGGTACGGCATTTGGTCAGAAGTAATTAAGGTCAAAAATTCATTTAAGATGATAACGAGGGGTTGTAGCGATTACGGGAGGGGAGGGAGGGAGTGTGAGGAGGGGAAAGAAAGAAGAGCAGGACAGTTTGGCAAGGGGATTCGAATTTCAACATCTTCATCGTCGTATTGCGATCACGGAATCATACGGAATCATACACACCACACACCACACACCACACACCACACACACACACACGCACACACATGCCACATACACATACAGACACACACATACACATACAAATCACACATACATATGCACATACACATACACACGCACACATATCATACGTTTAACAAACGACGCAATTCGCAAAATTTATCACAAATCACTAACTTCTATGCATAAAATGTATGCATTTTTACATTTCGTCTCATTTCAAGTTTACACTGAAATCGCAAAAGGCATACATATACATGCATACACATACACACACATACACACGCACACACACACATCATACACACACACACATACACATCATACACACACACACATATATATACATACATATACATGCATATTACATACGAGCAATAATATCAACATACATAAATACACACACATGCACACACACACACACACATATATATATACATATACATATACACATACATATACATACACACATATAATGCTGACACAACAACCCATGCATACATACAAATTGCGCATATCATTTTGTTCGCCTTCTATCAATTGTTCAGTTGAAATTTACCTAATTCTAATGAACTATCATAATACTACTTCATTTTAATTTTCATATATGTATATGTATATGGATGAATTTAGAAGATTGTATTTTTAATAAATTAAAATATAATATTCTATTCTATTAATCGATTATTAAAGATTGTATTTTTAATAAATTAAAATATAATATTCTATTCTGTTAATCGATTATTACTTATTTATTATTTAAGTATTAAATTTAAGTTCTTTTTTTAAATTTATTATTTTTATTTATATAAATATTAATGAGAAAAAATTTTATTATATCCTTTGAAAAGAATTAATTTTAATTAAGAATTGTATTAAAAATGTTCATATCACAGTGTTATATATGATATGATATGATATGATGATAATAATAATCAGGTTAATATGGTGATAATGATGATAATAATAATTAGGTTATATATGATATGATTGATAATAATATAGAATAACAGAAAGATATAGATAGTGAATGAATGATAATAATTTAAAAAATTTTTCTTTTTTTTTTTTTAATCAATGATAAATAAAACGACATCATTTTATGTAAATGACAATTTAAAAACTTTTTGATATCAACAATTAAATAGCAATCAAGAAAAAGGCATTGTATTGTTTAGGTGTATGTGTATGTGTAATTTTAAAAATAATCTCGAGAATATGAATTATTTGTGCACCTATCGGACAATATAATATACATTTCACATACATACACACATACATATACATACACACACATACATATACATACACATGCATACATATACATACACATGCATACATACACATACATATACACATGCACATGCATATGTATATGTATGTATGTGTGTGTGTGTGTGTGTGTATGTGTGTGTATGTGTATTGATGTATGTATATTGACTGATATATTGCCTTAAGCGCAACTGATATATATATATATAATGTGAAAAAATTTAACCTTGTAAAAGCATCATTGTCGTCGGCCGTATTACTAACAGTAATCATTCGTATTAGGATATCTATCATCATTACTTTGTCATTATTAAAAATAATTGCAATAAATAATGATAAGACGATTATTATCATAATCATGACATTTATCACTTTTATTATGATTATTTCAAAAATGATAAAATGATATAATTGCAATTCGTATAATTTCTATTTTAAACTTTATCGTAATCTAGGGATTTCGAGATTAATGAAAATAGTAGAAATTGATGAAGTATTAGGTAGAGAATGTGTATATATGCCACATAAATTAGAATTGGGGAAAAAAAAAAGCTGCACTTTTGTTAAAACTGCGTTATATTTACATTTAAATTATATATATGTATGTGTGTATTATAGACGAGATTTGTTTATCATTTAGGGCGAGCGATAGCTAAATCAAATAATAATAATAATAACGATTAATGATGATAATGACGATAATGATGATGATGATATGATGATGAAGATGGAGATGATGATAATGATGATGATGATGATGATGATGAGGATAATGGAGATGACGAAGATGTTGCTAATGATTAAGCTGATGATAATAATGATGATGAAGATGGAAATGATGATGATAATAGGGATGACGAAGACAATGACGATAATAATGATAAAGATCGGGGTGATGATGATGATGGTGATGATGATGATGGTGATGATGATGATGGTGATGATGATGATGATGATGATGATGATGATGATGATGATGATGATGATGATGATGACGATGATAATGATGAAGGTAGGAGATGATGATGATGATGACGATGATAATGATGAAGGTAGGGATGATGATGATGATGATGATGATGATGATGAGATGATGATGATGATGATGATGATGATGATGATGATGATGATGATGATGATGATGATGATGATGATGATGATGATGATGATGATGATGATGATGATGATGATGATGATGATGACGATGATGATGATTACGATGATGATGATGATTGAGATGATGATGATGATGATGATGATAATGATGATTGGGATGATAACGATGATGATGATGACGATGATTGAGATGATGATGATGACGATGATTGAGATGATGATGATGACGATGATTGAGATGATATTTGGAAAAGTCGAGAAAAAGAATTTTTAAACTTTAATTCCGTTTTATTACTTCATCAATTCTCAACGACTATGCTCCTCATCATTTCATTTTCTCTTTTTTTTCCACAATCGCTTCTCAGCTATTTTACTTCTTAACTGCTCTACAATTTTGTTTGCAAAAAGTACACCTTTTGCTACTTGTCTAACAATCTAAATATCTAAACTTACTTGATACTTATATTGCTTGTTGATCATCTAGCTTATATTTTCTCTGATACATATATATTAGAGATATCAATATCATTTTCGAATCAACTTCTATTTATCAGTATTATATTTCCTTTAGAAGTTATAATTATTCTTCATTCATTGCTTTATTGTTGATTCATAACATTTAATCATAACGTACAACAACATGATATTCTCGAGAATAATATATTGAAGCATTTCGATTTTATTAATTTCAAATGATGTTGCAATCATAAATTTATTAAAATTAGTCATCATATTGTCGAGAATGAAAAAATGCTATCAAGACTTGATATGATCATCGATTAATATTTGCAATGCTTAAATATCACATATACCAGATGGCTTTCAGTTTTTCGAGCAATATGCACATTTCCCGATATGTTCACTTCTCACAAGGAATAACTCGTTTTTTTTTTTTTTTTCACTACATTAGATTGATTTGCTATCGTCGTGATCAAGATTTACATCGGTAAATACTGCAATATTTCATGATAGTATTATATTAACATATGATGATTGATATGGTGAAAATTGTAATGATTGCTTATCATTCATTGCAAATTTTGCTTAATTATCAGGTAATATTAACAAGATTAGCGCTTCTATATGCTAATATTCTTTCATCAATCAGTAGACCACCTTTCTTTCATCTTATGCCATTATTCTTGTCCTTCCTTCATTTCCTCTTCTCGAGATTTTCCTCTTTTTTTTCCCCTCCTCCCTTTTTAAGCTTCTCGAAATGGACCCAGAAGACAGAATGATGAATTTTTCCTTTCCGCATAAATATACGTAATAATGCTTTTTTTTTTTTTTTTTTTTGGAATGGAACGGGGCTGAATCAATTTTATGCATATTTTGTTGGTTCTGCGGAAATAAACTTGCATATACACTTATCATACACACTTCACTTATGCATATATACATACACATACATATATACACATACACATACATACATACACATACATATACATATACATATTCTCGTTGTATACAGCTGTTAGATTCAAGCATTATCTTTATCATCACCGATATTATACACATATTTGCATACGCTGCTCGACAATAACACATTCTCTTTATTTGCATCGTATTTTAATCTGTACGATGAATGATGCTCGTAGGTATTCAATTTTCTCCTATAACTAACTATGTAACATGAAATGATAAATCATATGTGATCTTATAGATCAAGATCAATCGTTTTATTATAGTATGAGCTATTTTACATATTATTTTAAGCTAGATGAAATTAAATTATATGTAGCCTTTACCGATCAATCTCTTTTCTATAGCATGAGCTATTTTACATCCTTTTTTTTTAAGCAATAAATGTTGTAAGTATAAAATAACCCTGAAATCGCAAATCATATATGATTTCATAAGTCAAGATACTATCTCTTTGTTATAGAAATGAGCTATTTTAAATTCTCTTTTAAGCTGTTGATGTTATAAGTATTTAACTAACTATTTCGTATTTTAAAATGACCTAAAATGGCAAATCATATGTGATTTCATAGGTCAAGATTAATCTCTTTATTATAGCATAGACTAAATAATGAAATTGGAAAATAAAAAATATTTTAGAACAGATGGCAAAGTTTATTTTTTTTACTTTGAAAAATGATAATTTCAATAGTTGCGATGATGTTTTTCTATGCATTTGAATTTTTCTATTTACTTTTCATGTTTTTCTCTTTTTTCTTTTTTTTGATTTCAATTATCATGATTAAATTTAATCATAGCGAGTGTAATTTTATCGTATGTTTGATTATAAAATAATAGTAAAAATTTTCAATCAATACAACGATAATTTCAATAATAGCGATTTGTCATTATTTTTTTTTTTTTTTACTCCTCATATTATTATGCATCCGAAATTTTTTAATTTTTCATTTCATGATTTTATAGCAGTTTGATTTTATGATTTTATGATCGTTTAATTTTATCATTTTATGATTGTTTAAATTTAAAATGCTAAATGTATTTCATTGAGTCAAAAAAAAAAAACTATCATAATATTATTGTATACAAAATAATATACCAATTTGTAATAGATTTTTTTATATAATTAATTTTATAAGCAAATTTAGAAATTGCAAATTTATCAATTCAATATTTTCTTGCATATATTCAAATTTTTATTTTATATTATTATTTTGCCTAAATTTTTATTTTAATTTTTCAATTATTAGCTTCAATTATTCCTATATCTTTATCATTTTTTTTTATCGTTTCTTATTGATTAAGAATTATTATATTTAATAGAAAGTGTAATTTAGGACTAATCATCTTTTGAATAAAAGGATAACCTGAATATCGTAATAGGTTATGATCTGTTGAATAAAGGAATAACCTGAATATACTTAATAAATTATAAATATAAGCAGAATCATTATACTTAATAGAAAGTGCAATTAGGACTAATCATCTCTTGAATAAAAGAATAACCTGAATATCGTAATAGGTTATGATCTCTTGGATAAAGAATAACCTGAATATTCTTAATAAGTCATAATCTATTAAGATATTCAGGGATTATCGATAAAATAACGAAAATTAGATAAGTTATAAATATAAGCAATATTACTTAATAGAAAGTGTAATTAGGATTAATCATTTCTTGAATAAAAGTTTAACCTAAATATCCTTAATAGGTTATAAATATAAGTAATATAAGAATGAATGAATCATTTAGCAATCTTCAGGAAATCTCAAATTTTCAATATCATTGCAATATTTCGAGAGTAGTCGAGACATATATATATATATGTCTCGATATATATATATATTCAAATATTGCAGTATTGATTATCGATAAAGTAAAGAAAATGAAATAGTATAAAGAATTTAGATAAGAGAATAGATTAATATGTGTATCGATTTCGGCGAATATTTAAAAAAAAAAAGAAAAACTTTTCTATTTCATTATTCTATATCTATATTAATTTGCAGTGAAAGATCCTGTACAAGAAACAATTCCTTCTATATTTTCTTTTTTTTATTCGGGAATAGAAAAAAAAAAAAAAAAAAAACTGAATGTAAACAACTACGAGAGAAGTATTAAAATTATCGAAATTTATATTCAAGAAAACAAAAATGTCAAGTATGTTTATTGAATATAATTCACGAGACAATAATTCGAGAAATGAATCGACAAATGCAAATGTTGGACGAACCATAGAAGGTTATTTTAGATTTTGAGATTTTTTTTTTTAATAATATAATCAAAAATTATATCTTAGAAATGAATTCGATTCATTAATGAAATATTATGATTCTATAGCAATGAATGATATTGTTATTTCTATCTAAAATTTCTACAATCATAATTATCTTAATCTTTTATCATCTTATAATGATAAGTATTTTATGGGATGAGAGAGAATGAATAAAACGATGGAAAATTTTTGTGATAAAATTAAAAAGTTAAAAAAATCGAAGAAAGAGATTCTTCGATTTTTTTAACATCATTTTCTATATTGCCTTCTTTTCGACAATTTTACAAAACGATAAAAACATTCATTCATTCTTATCAGATATTCAAAGATTCATATTTTATTTATTTATTTTTTTTAACTTTATCAATATTATCAATGATATAAGAGTAGAGTTATTTAAAATAAAATCTGAATGCTACGATTGTTACTTAAGCAAAACGCTAAAAGTAAAATGATCAATCGCAAACGATCTTATTCGTAACTCATTTATATATCACGAAGTTATTGAAAATATCTAATTCTAGAAAGTAAGAATATTAATATTGATATTTCAATTTAATTAAATTCATTTCTTTTTTTCCCCTTTCTAGCTTTTTATTATTTATCAGATCTGTATCATAGCACGTTAGATAATTATCAGTTAAATAATTGATATATTTGATACAATTGTTTATGTTTATATGATGAGAAAGATTTAATTATTTTGCAGAATGATGCGAAATATTGTAAATTTAATTTTTTTCTAAATTTTCAATTTATCGCTTACTCTTTAATCTTATCATATCATATCACTATATATATATATATTTTTTAAGGCATATCAAAGAACAGTGAAAATATGGCAGATGATGTGTCAAATGGTGGAATTACTTCATATCAAGTTTGATCTATCATTTCTTATATCATTTTTATGCAAATCATATAATTAAATTCATGATAAAAGAGAGCCATCTGGTACCGATATTGCCCGGGAAGGATCAAAAATCAAATTATTAAAATGGATAATTTCGTAGGGTAAATGAAATTTTATGCTAATTAACCGAGAAGCTATTTGGATTCGTAACCTTTTTATCAGTTTAGATAATGCATGTCCTATAGAAGTATCGTTAACATTTTAAATTATTATTTTTCTTTTTCATATCATTTACAAATTTTTTTATCAATTAACGCAGTGATAATATTTCTCATTGCGTTAATTATACAGATGATTAAAAACAATTGAAAATGTGATAATATCATTGTTAGTTAACTATCGTCAAACTTCAGAATGATGATTGATTCTTTCTTGATGTTTTTATTATAGAAATTCTAAACTACTATTTTGTAATTCAAATTATTTTTGGCATAATTACAGGATATCAATTTGCTATTTATAATCTCTTCTATTTATTGTTGTCATAATCTATTCCTATCTTTAAATAATATAATTTAAAAAAAAAAAAAAAATTTAACTAACTATTCTGAATCTTTTTGCATTCTAAGAAGTTTGAATTTGTTTAATTTCAACTTAAGCTCTTCGTTCGGTTTTTTTTTTTTTTTATTGTAGATTACGGCTTGTAAACGGCAAGAAGGAGGACTCAAAACGGGAACTGCGGAAACATTGGTGACGGATACGTCTGATGTTGAAGCAAGCACGAGTACAGCTTTAAGCTGTAGGAGTATATCACCAAGGAATCTCCTTGATCGGCGGCAACCATTAGTTAGTAAGGGTTCGAATCCCACATCATTCCTGCAGTCATTTGAGATGCTTTTGTAAAAAGATGAAAGATAATTTGAATTATTTGTTTTATTAACAATTGTAAGTTAAACTTTTCAGAATTAGAAAGCATAATTTTAATGTAAAATTAACTTATCCTAATTTATCGAATAAGCCGTAAAATTCTTTGATTTTTCAAAAAAAAAAGAAATTTATTATTATAAAGGAAATTTTTAAGTATAATATTTTATTTTCTAATTTAATATATCTTCTAGCATAAATTTTTAATGACATTTTTTTCAAATTAAGTAATTTTTTTTTTTTGATATATTTATATGATCTTAGAGAATTAGCAAATAATGGATATTTGTAAAATTCATTTAGCTTACATATTCTATAGATGATATATTATATATTTCAAGTATTACATAAATGATTATTCATTTCCTTTTTTTTAGCAGATAACAGCACCGCCAGATCATCGTGCAAACGCAAACCAGCATTACCAAAGAAGCGACCAAGCACTATGCAAGAGGTGAAATATTTGATATTTAATTAATTCTTTCAAGTTATTAAAATTTACTATCTTATATACCAGTTTTCTTTTAATTTCAGCCCGTAGTTATAAGTGCTGATACCGGTGAAGCTGTTGATGACGATACTTTTCTTTTGGAAGATTTTTCAGGAAATACCACAATCAATAAGAGCTGCAGATTTGGTTCAGGTTTGATAATTTTTAAAATTCAATTTGAAGCATTAACGGATAATAAATATATGTTTGGAATTATATATAGTTAATAAATTATATATAGGAATTATATATAGTTAAAAAAATTCAGTTTGAAAATTAACGGATAATAAACATATGTTTGGAATTATAGTTGTAATGCGATAGAAAGTTTGTATTATTTGAATAACAATTAAATAATGGAAAATTTTTATAATATTTTAATATTACAGTAAATAACAACACGAAAGGAAAAGCAGCAGGATCAATTGATTTCTGTAAGGATACTACCGATTTACAACGATTATTATCAACGACTACAGATAAATGCGTACCTGCAAACTTGTGTAGTGCAACAAATGCAGCAAATATGTATGTCATGGCAAGAATATGTTCCCATTTTTCATATTTTAGCTCTTCTGCTTTAAAACTTGCCTTATATAACTATCTGTAGGTTGCAAATATGTGTTTATTAGTAATACCAATTATTTTTTGTTCTGGAAGAGTTTATTGTACAAATCATAAATTAGAAAATGGTAGCATATAGTAGTGCTTGTGAGTAATTCAATAGATCTAAATTAAAATCATATGCACAAAGTATTCAGTAGATCTAAAAATCATACGCAAAATTTTTGTGGAGAAAAAATCATTTGTTAAAGTATGAAAGGTAAAGAGACTATAAAGCAATAGAGCAAAATGATAGAATACTTGAAAGCAGTTTTTTTTTACATTCTTTTTATAAGTAAATAAATGTTTAGCAATATGTTATTGTGTATTACATTGACTTACGAGGATACTAAAGTAACATTTTTGCACAAGATAATCTGCGTTCTGCATATTTTATCTCATATATATATATATATGTGCACTACTAACATCTTTTAGTTTGCATTATGATAACGAGGTCCTTAATGGTGAAACTAAAGCGGAACATTGGGAAACATCATCGATCTCTTCTGCTTCCGACGCACTGATGATAGATACACGGTCAAACAGTTTATCGTCATTAGAAGATATCAATGGAAAACAACAAAATCTGGAATCATTTATTGTCACTGACGCTACTGACTCCATGAATCCTGTTGAACGTAACATGAGTTCATCAAAGGCTGTTACTGAGGCTATGGATGTGCAGATTACCGAGAATTCATTTCCACTTACCGATAATTCAGTGGACAGGTGCTTTGTTTCGACAATTTGCTTATATTTAGCAATGAAGGACTGCAAATAAAAGTAGTGCGCATGGTGTGCGGTGGTATAAAAATGACATTCAGGAAATGTGCTGCATTTAAAATCAATAAATAAGCTATATTCCAATTTTTTGCAAATATACCAAAGTGGATTTTTTTGTTTTTTGTTGTGCATTTCCTGAATATTTACAAATAATCTAAACATTCTTTCGTTACTTTTGTCTTGACTGCACTAGCAACTAACACCTTACTGTATGACCATCTTATATTAACTTTTATTTGGCTTCAGTTTGATAATAATTCATTCTCGAGGAATAGTGGAAGCACTAAAAAATATTTCTTTGCTAGAAAGAAGAAACCGAAAGGAATTAAATGTCTAGTAAATATATATGAAGTACGTAAAACTTGAAATTTCTATTACTATGCTGGTTTTTGTTTTCAAATTTTTTTTTATTGGATTTTAGGACGAATAAATATCAACAAACGACTGATGCGAAAAGTGGTAAGTTTTCTGGACAGTTTGTGGATCAACGGAATGGTTCGAATATATCGAATCTGAACAATGTTTTGATCTTGAACGCTGCGGTGAACAGTTTTCTTTGGGCCAATGCAGGTGAAATTTCTCGAATCAAAGTTTATTTTGCTTCTTTTCAAGTTCTTAAGAATTTGATGTTTGTTTCTAAATTATATCTGCATTTGTCAGCACTCTGGGTTTTCATACTCATCTTGCTTTGTTTTGATTAAATTTTGAAATTGAAGATTTCAAACTGATCAGTTAAAGCTTTAAATTATAAATGTATAATGTGCAAATTTCTAATTTTAGATATTTTCAAAATTTATTAATGCTCATTTATTGCTCCAATAAAATTAATTTCTTTGACATTTACGCTGCTAATTGAAAGTTTTGAAATTGTTGTTATCAAGAAATAATATTTGTAGCTGCCGGGACGGATGGAGCAAATGCCTTTATCACTCCGGAAATGCTTGCATCTCTCTCATCTGCTGGCTTATCATCTTCTTTAGGTGTCCCATGCGCCTCAACTCTTACCGACAGTATGTTCAATTAATATTTTTGTAAATTACAAATATTTCTGTTGATGAGCATGTTTAACTTGCATAGTACTACTACCATTCTTGCATCTTGCTTCATTTTCCGCTACTGTGATCTTTTATTTTGTTATCGCAACTTAGACCTCGCTTGAAACATTTTTGTATGGAATGCATACTTTCTCGTTACTTCTCAGCATTTTGGTGATTATTTGTAGAATAATAGTTTTTGCACGGTGAAGATAACTGCATGAACTTCAGAAAACCATTCCTACGAATTGCATGTTTCTTAATCGACCATCACCTTAAGTAAACCAGTCATAATGATTGGCAATCTCATTTTTAGTGAAAATGCATAGTAAAAGCAAGTTTGGAAACAACGCTTATTCTGGCTACTAGCTATAGTGGATTGGTTTTTAAGGAATAATGGATGCATGAATCCTTAAAATTGTAAAGGGTTTTGTAAATTATTATAGAGCAACATGATTTGTTATTAAAAACAACAAGTTCATCATCGAACACTACAGTAACATCTATGAAACACGAATTTTTATTGATGATGCTTATTCAACGGCTATTTCATCAACGGATTCATTACATATGGAAACAACTTACAATCTTGTTGAACCTATTGCTCCTGAATTGATACCAGAACCGGTGGAATTCGTGGATATTCATGAAACTCTCTCTCCACAATATGAAACATTAAGACCGCTTATCACACTATCACATCCTTCAGCAAACAAAGCTATGCTACCCGCATGTGAAACTCTGCTATTAAATCAACCGGTTGAATTAATAACCAATACGTCACCATCTTGTACTCACGATGGTATGTAAGTTTAACTGCTTTTACATCGCTGCTTTATTTTTATTCGCATGTAATTAACATTTCATCTATAGCATAGTAGTATTTTCATATTTTTTGAATAAAAACTAAACTATGTTCGTTATATTTTTGTTAAGCGTATTAGCTAAAATTGTCTTATTGATCATTTCAAATATTTCTGCAAAAAAATATTAATGAATGATTATTATTATGATTAATATTAGTGACAATTAATATATATCTTTTATTATTTCTATTAACAGTTACATTAAAAATTCATACAGTCGAACAAAATTAAGTTAAATTAAATTTATTAGCTAAAATTTTTAATTAGATAACATCTTCCTAATGTTAGCTTTCAATGGATATATTATTGCAAAAAAAAAAAATTTTTCTAATTGCTTGCTTGAAGTGTTGAATTTCGGGCATAATAATAATGTAACATAGTTGATATAATCCATTAATATGCTCAATAGGGTTTTGTGCTACCGCAAATAGCAATTATATAATAATGATCTCTTCCTTTGTCAACTTATCTGGTAAAGGAGACATTTTTGACAAAATGTTTTTTTTTTTAATTTAAAACTTGACGGAATGCAAATTTTGCTAGAAGTTATATCTTAAATGACTGCAATAGAAATTGCAATCTGCAGTTTGTATATAATCATTAGTAAAGCAACAATTTTAACAATTAAAGCAATGTATCATTTATGGGGCGGTTGTGATAATAATTCATGCTTTCCCAGTAAGTCAATAAACCTTAAAAAAAACAAGACGGTGTTCCGAAGTATATATTTTTGACTATTTTTAGGCAATACTTTGTTAGATTATAAGGAAATTTTCAAAAAGCGAAATGCCCGATTTTATATAAACGATGTAGCAATAAATTGCCCGTGTCTAACAATTTTTTTTTTTTGAACTGAACAATTTAATGCTTAAAAATTTCCCAAAAGATTTCATAGTGTTTCATCCAAAAATTTTATTGAATTTAAGAATGTGCAAGCTGAGAAGTGATTTTTAGTCGTAGATAATTTGTATCAACACTTAGGAGAAAAATTTTTGAAAAAAAAACGAACAACATTAATGAAAGTATCCAGGGAAGAATGTTTATATTCAGAGAATTTTACATTTAAATCTTACGGACGGATTCATTTTCATTTTGAGAATCGCAAAAACGTATAAATAAAAATATATATCTAAGTTTGAGAATTTAGCTTCGCTTCTTTATCCTTCCTTTACCTTCTTTTTTGCTTTATTCTTCATTCTGTCTTTCTCACTTTTTTTCTATAAACTTATTCAATTCTCTCTACAAAGAAATGATATTACACAATAAATTTTGGGTAACAATTTGTATATTTTCATAGATCTGTTAACGATTTATAAAAAAGAATAGCATGAAAATTCTTTAAACATTTCACAAATTCCACCTTATTTTTATTTATAACTATTAGGTGTACTCGATTGCTTTGCATTTTCTCATAATTCATTAATATGTTATTTATTTTTTTGCATGTCTAATTTCTAATATGAACCAAAATTAATTTTTTTATTTTCAAATTCATTAATTTTAAATTCTATTCGATTTATTATTATGAAATGTTTCTTTTGAATTCATTTCATTTGCAAGATTTACAGGCTTACTGAATGTTGATCAGCAGCAAAATGCAAATATGTTGCTTCTAGAAGCGGCTGCTGCTGCTACAGCTGCAGGAACGATACGTGATCTATTAGGTTTAATCCTTTTTTTTCTTTGCCTAAAAATTTGTATGTATTTTTCGAATTTTCAAAATTTTGTTGAGAGCTTATATATGATCTTTTAAATACACAAAAGAAAGTACAAACAAATAAAAATTCATTGCATAAAAATTTGTTTACTTCTTAGAGAAATGGATATTTAAATTTCAAAAAATATGATAAAATTATAGGAATTACATCGACAAACGATAATGACATGACAGCAGTTGATATTATGAGCAGCCATAAGCCGAAATTATCTGCAGTCCCATCAACGTCTGCTACAGCCGAAATAGTTACAACCAGTGCTCCAAACATCTTTAATGATGATGATGATGGAATTAATAAAAACATGATCGACATGTGGGGATCGTTCTTCATTCAATGGTAGAGCAACATCTGCTGGTGAAAATGTTGTTAATATGCTGAATGTTGGTCATTTTCTAAGATTTATGATAAATTAATTATTTGTATGGTCATTTTCTCCAAATTTGTATCCTTGCAGCGGATTTTTTTCGAAAAGTAATGAAAAGTAGTGTAATTTTTTTATAAACTACTTCTTTTGTTCATTACCATTCTCTCTAACCTTTTACATATTACTTGTTCGAAAACGAAGCTTTGCAAATCCATCTTTATCATAATATCCGTGCCAGTTTTTTTTTTTTTTTTGCTTTAGTATAATATCAGACATTCATTGCAGTTGAGTGACGCAAAACGTCAATCGAATAAAGCAGTAAGGTGCAAAATTAATGATGTAAAATTAAACGTGAAAAGACGAGCAAACGAAGAGGTTCTTCTTTTCACATTATTTTGAATAATTCATGCAATTATTAATATATCTTTTTTTTCCAGTATTCTCAACATGATCAGGAAAATTGAAGTTTTATAAATAAGAATTTTAGCGAACTAAATTTTATCCCGGAATTTTCTTTTTAATTTTCAAAGGAAAAATTTTTCCGTAAATCTCGAATTTTTACCGGATATTTGCTATACTAGTTTTAGACTCTGAACAATGCAGCACGTGCAATTACGAAGGAAGAAAAATCGATTTGGATGAGCTGGAAAATTTTGCCCAAACATTTAAAAAGCAGCGAATTAAATTTGGTAAGGTTTTATAATATCAGCTTGGTAGATTGTCATGAAGACATTATCTGCTGAGATTATATCAGTAGAAAATGGAAATTTTTGATTCCTTTCTCGAATAATTTATAAGTGCACTGTTGTTTTTTAGACTGAATTTTGCTGGAAATTAAGAATTGTTGGATTTGAATTGGATTTGGTTGTTTGTAGGTTTTACTCAGGGTGATGTTGGTCTTGCCCTTGGACGCCGCTATGGTACTGATTTTTCGCAAACAACTATATCACGCTTTGAAGCGCTAAATTTATCCTTTAAAAACATGTGCAAATTGCGACCGTTGCTCAAAGAATGGTTAGAGGATGCGGAAGCGGCGTTGGCTAATGGTGCAACAATCAGTGATCTTCTAGATGCACCCTCTAAAGAGTCTGCTCTACAGGTTTGTTTATTGGATTCGTTTCATTTTTTGCGAAATATTGCTTGCTAACAAAATTTTCTTATGGTATGTCTAATTTGTAATAATTATAATAGGTTAGAATTTTAAATTCTATATTATGAATTCGAACATCATTTATGCTTCAATAGCTTTTCGCTTAATCAAAATTGTCCGTACTTTCATTGGAAGAATGATATGATATCCGAATGGGATAAATAGAACAATCTCCGATTAATAAGAATAGGGAATTTTAAAAGATTGACATTGCTAATACTATATAATTTCCCACCAAATTTCAATATTTGGTATTCAAAAATCCTTTGCTTTCATGCACATTTTAATTAATAATTGATCTAAGATTTTGAAACTTTATCGCCTACTAATATCGATTGTGCAGCTTTTTTTTGACCTTCAACCCATACCTTATTCTATTCTTCTTGTCTTTATCAAGTTTATTATGGTGATGCATGCATGATAACTTTTTTCTTGGGTCATTTAAAAAAATTTATATCAATGTTAATAATTAATCCAGTAAAGGATATATGTTAATAATCTTATTATCAATCCAATGAAGGACCTCAGAAACGTTATAACTTCGTATCTTTCTGTTTATAGAATGATTTGCAAAAAAACTTATCGTGAATTCACGATGCAGCAATTTGAATTAGTTAGTGTTCTAATGGGACTTGATGATTTCAAGGAAAATTTGGATTGCAAGCTAAAGAGAGATGTATTATAACTTTTTCAGTATATTAAGATGCGAAATCTGATTCTGAATTCCTGGTCATATTAGAAAAATGGTGCAAGAGATGTTCCAATACTCAATTTAGAATAGGAATATGTATGAGAATTTTTAAAGTATTTTAGGATTTAGATTCGCAGAAACGTATTCCAAAATGGATAATAGAAATGTGAAATTGACATGAGTAGGAATAAATGTGTCACTGAAAAATAATGACTAGAGAATATTAATGTTCGATTGCCTGATTTATCTTAAAGACACATGAATTCCTATCACATGAATTCCTATCTAATGGCTTTCAGCGGGTTCTTTTTTTTTTGAAAATATGTTTTGATTTAGATCTTGAGATATAAGAAGACAAGCACATATATTAGGAAAAGAAAATGAAAACTAAATTAAAGTCATATATCAAAAATTAAATAAATTCTAAACGAGAAATTCCGAAAATAATTTAAAATGAATTAGTTATTCTGAAAGTGCTATTTGTTTTTCTTAATTTTTGATGTGTTATTTGCACTAAGTGTAATATTAGGTTCTGAAATGATATTATGCAGTGGTAGTGTGTGATTCCTATTACTAAAGTTATGTTATTATCCTTTTAGTTTTTTATATTATCAACAATTTTAATTAAACTCTTTCCGCACAGTTCTCACTATCCAAGGTCATTTGTTCTATGAACTTTTAATTAAGCAATTGTCATCATCTACAGTAATGAACAACTACAAGTTAAATTTCTGCAGCAAATATATCGTCGTAGCATTTCGACAATTTTCGCTTTTTTACTTTCATCTTTTTCAAGTCACCAAAAATTTATGAATCAATCATGACAATTATATTTTTTTTCTTAAAATTTGCCTTCAATCATCTTTTACCTCTTGTTCCTTATCTACTTTTGCTCTTCTTGACCTTTTAAATGAAAGGTCATCTATGCATTTGCTAATATTATCGCATGCAATATAATAAATTTTTGCTTAATATATATAATAATAATATATGGATAGATAGATATAGATTACTGCTGTAGATTCTTACTTTTTTTTAGTGAGAATTGAATTTAGTAATTCAAAAAATGCGACATGCATGTAATTCTTTCATCTTCGTCACATTAATTTCTTTTTCGCTATAAAATTTATCCTAAATTGCTTTTTAAAAGTCCTTCTAATATTTTCTCATCTAAAATTCTATTTTTCAAAAAATATATATATATATATATCCTTAAGGACCATTTTTGTTTTCTTATCTAATTTTTTTATGTATTATTTATCAGTGTTATGTTGCATGTAGATTACTTTTGCATAGATTTCGTAGAGATTTTCTACTGATAACGATATACATCTTTTGCTTATGCTTAATTTCTTATATCTGTTTTAGAAGGCAATATTTCAGACGATATTTTTTCTCTTTTTTCCTTCTTTTTTTCTTATCATTAAGTCTAATGATTACAAATAAAAGCACTATTTTATTTAAAAATTAAACAATAATTTTATCATCATTAATTTTTTTTTCAGTACCCGGCATCAGTAATACATTTGCCACTGAATAATAACAAACCAAGCTCTGTAGTGAGCGTTATTGCTAACAGTGGTAATAAAATGCCAAGTGACGATTCACCGTCACCGAATGGATCTATTGTTTGCAGTTCAGGTGGTGGTATTCCACTAAAGAAACGTCGAAAACGAACCAATTTGGATCTAGCACAACGTTCTGCACTTGATGCTTATTTTGATATGAATCCACGTCCGGATCATGATAGAATGGCAGAAATTGCTGAATTGGTAGGGCTAGATCGAGATGTAAGTTATTATATTCGATTCCTTATACAGTACTATCTTCAATCAAAAAATTATTCCCAGTAAATTAACTTAAATCGAATTCATAATCTTGTCTGATTATACTAACTATTTAGAGTAATTATGATTTGTTAATATAGAGTGTAATTCTTGTAATAATTTGATATTCCCTAACTTATGTCACATTTATTGAAAATTACATTAAACGAATAATTACTATAATATATATATAACCATAAAACTTTCTTGTAATTCCTTTGAAATGACTTATTTATTGCAGGTAGTTCGTGTATGGTTCTGTAATCGACGTCAGAAACTTCGTAAAGAATAATAATCAATAAATTAATTATGCAGTTCGGTTTGCTCTCTCCATTTCAGTATCACCTTACGAGTTACGATTCGCTTCTTTGCCTTTTTGCCTCAGAAGTCTTTCTCGATACAGAGTAGTCATTTCATCGTTTTTTAAGTTTTATTTATTTCTTGACTTTTCGTTCAGGTAAAATAACTCAGCGGGTTTATTGCGATTTGCCTTCTTGAAACTCATTCTTTCACTTTTTCTGGTGGGAATTTGTATTAAAGCTCAATAACAATCTAAGGAAAGAGAATTACGAGTTCATGACATTTTTAGGTTTGCAAATTTTGCGTTTCGCAAAATTTGCTTGATTTTGCAAAAATATGATATTCTAAATTAGTACATTTATATTTAATATATTCACTGTGAATTTCATGTTTAGTCTCTTTGATCGTTTTGAGCTGAAAAAATTCTGTGCTTTTTTTAAAAGTTGACTCTCTGTCATCGCTATTCTTGATTCCGTGAAGTTTCTTTTCATGTGCCTTCTGAATTCTTTTCTTCTGCATTTATTTTTATTGCTTAATCTGCTCTTCTTTCCTAGCATTTTATCTTATTTTTATCATTTAATGCATTTTTGATAAAAACGTTTTCTTTTCTTGAATGTTTGGTTCTGTTTCTACGTGTGTTCTCTCGATTATTTGTTATGCCAAATGTATGCATATTTGTTTCTTTTTTTCAGCTCATATTACTAAGAGTCGTTAATTTTTTCATAAAATTAGGGTAGTTATTATACTGCTGCATCCAGTTAAAATTTTCTTTCATTAGTTTTTGCTTAGTATTAATCAAATTTATTTACCATTTGAATAATTTTAATTCATCACATTTTATTATATTAAATTTGATAGTAGATTTGGGTGTAATTCCTTATAAAGCATATTCCATTCTTGTTATCAACAACAACTTTTACAGGATATGATATAAAAAATAATATTATCTTTTCTATAAAATTTTTCAAAACAAATATTTTCTGGATGCGGTTTATCCATCAATATAACTCAAATTAAAACTGACATTTCATATTTTCTGTATAAAGAAAAAAAAAAAAGAAAAATGTAACAGAATCATTTATTCATTTTAATCAAAAATTTGGAAATATATTAAAGCAATTGACAGCAATACTGCTCATATAAAAATACAGGCTTTTAATAATTCATATAGTATATAATTATAACAATTGTATAATATTTTTAGAAATGTATCATCCAATGAATTTCTTTCATTTTGAAATTCAACAAAATATGCCGGTGTGTTCGCTGAAAAGATTTGTTAATTCTAACGAATGTACCAATTTTATCTCTTTTCATTCAGCATTCTTAAAATTGAAAAATGAATTCAGAAGCATAATTTTTCTGACCGAAAGATCAAAATTTTAAATTTACAATTCTCATCGATTCCTGTCCAAAATTAACTTTATATTATTTTTTTTTTTGGAGAAACGAAAGGATAATAAATGCAAATAATTGCTTGCAATTTTATAATTTGAAGCAATATTTCCTGATACATGACATAAGCGATATATGCAATAGTTTAAAGATATTAAGTCATTCCTTTTAGACAATATCATCGACTATTTTGTTGTAATGACAATTTCATGATGAATGCAAATTTAGCATTCAGACATCTGAAATATCTAAAATATGATTGCATATGATTGATTATACATTCATTACCTCTCTTCCGGATTATATTTTTCGAATTTATATTTTTAAACTTATCTTTTATAGATTTATATTTTTTGTTTTTTTTTTTTATAAAAGTATAAATAAAAAAAATAAGCAAACTTTTCTTTATGATAAATTTACATTGATAGTAGTCTGATTTATCATTATTTCCCTATGCGAATTTGTTTTTCTTTTTTCTTTATAACTTTACCGATATAACTTATCCAAGAGATGTCAATAATTTCTTAGTCATGTATTTTTTTTTTTTAAATTTCAGATGAAAAAAAAAAAGGAAAGAAATGATTGTACTTATGCATTTTGATTTGTTTTTACATTTATTCAAACAAATGACGAGTAATATTATTTTAATGTATGAGATTATTTGTGGCCAGTTTGTTTTGTTTATTTGTTGTAACATAACATTTGCGCAAGTAAATAGATTTGTTTTCTTCTTCATTTTTATTCCTTTATCATTTTTTTTTTTTTAATCATTTTTCTTTTTCTTTTAATTTTACTTCCTTATTTCTTTGTTTTAACAACATTAAATGAAAAGTAATCATTATTGCTGTTGTTATAAATTCAATTTATAATACAATAATAATAATAATAATAATAATGATAATGCTTGTAGTTTGTGATTATTTTCATAAAAATCATCATCATCATCATCATCATCATCATCATCATCATTATCATCATATCATCATCAAGGAATTAAGATAGAACATTTGATTTGGAAAAGTCTAAAGATTTTACTAATTCAAAGCTTTAAATTTAGAATTCAAAAATTAGCAAAAGATTCCATATTCGAAAATTTACTAACAAAATTAATGCATTCATCGATTTATGCATAATTTATTAGTTCTCGGCAACTGCGATTCCTAATTCGACATATATTCAACTAAGTAGGAAAATATAAGTAATAGGATAAAAGATACTTAGAACTTTAATGATAAGGATTCAAAATTAGCTTAGCCAAGCGATAAGTAGGCCAAAATAGGCCATAATTTTGCTTCCAATTCATCCAATAATATTATACATATAAGATAAAAAGTTTCCGTATTACAAAACTGCTTTTCCACCAATATTAATATTAAGATTTCAATTTAGTGCTTCAATATTTTGAAAGTAAAAATTTATATTATTAAAAATTAATTAAAATGATCTCATCTATATTGCATTTATACTACGATTAATTTATGATATCTTGTTATCATTTATTCCACCTATATTATTAATTTAATAATTAAAACAAATTGCTAATATCGCGATCTGTCAATTTATCGTATCAGTATTTTTCAAAATATTTCAAGAATAATCAAGTATGTATCATTAACTTTACTCTTAAATTATCACTATCTAAAATAATAATCTATATGCAAATGATAAAGAAATTTATAAACAGGGAAAAAAATATTGATCATATTAACAAATAAATAAATATATGCTATATTTTTTGATATATTTGATAATTGTATGTATTTTATATATCTTTTATCATAATTATTTATACTAATTTTGATATTGTGATACTATAATTTATATGGTTTAATATCATTTTTTTATCATAATTAATTATACTAATTTTGATATTGTGATATTATAAATTATATGCTTCAATATCATTCTTTTATCGTAATTAATTATACTAATTTTGATATTGTGATACTGTAAATTGTAAGTAATTCATTTGATTATTAGGAAATGAAATTTTGCTAAATCATCTAATAACATTTATTAGTTTGTACACTATACATTTACCGTATATATGTTTTTGAAATGGTTTTAAAAAAAAACCATAGATACAGTAATTTAACAAAATATAATTAATAATTAATTGAAAATGTATTAATAAAATAATAGTTCAAATATTTGAAAATTAATTTTTGCATCATTTAAATCAATCAATTATTCTACGATCAGATTATTTATTGTTTGATTATCATAAGATGGTATGATTAGTATTTGAAATTATCTTTTCTAAAAATTCATACTATCAGATCATCATCATCATCATCTAATGATTTCGTAAATGATATATCAGTGATAAATTAAAAAATAAAATAATAATAAAATTCAACTCAATCGATTGGTATACCACTTTGATGACAGTATAATATTACATTTAAATTGTACAAACATGTTGCATCACTTTTACTGATAGCATTAATTCCCTGTCCTGCTGGATCACAAAATCGTAAACAACGATCACCAACTCCCAATTTACCATCCGATAAATTCAAATGTTCGCAACATTTGCGATTATCCTAAAACGAAACATTTTTATTGCGAATGAATTTAGTTTAAATTTTTAATAGAAATTAATTATCAGCAAATTTTTTAACATTTATTTGTCCTAAGCAAATTTATCCTTATGAAATTTTAAATATGATATATTAATTCATTTAATTGACATTCAATTTGTAATTTTAAAAATGACAATAATCTTCCTTAATATTTCAATAAATATAAAGTACATACTGAAATACTGAAATACTAAAATATTAATTAAGAAATTAATATTATTTTTATTATTCTTTTGAAATCAATGCAATAATATAGGAATATATGATTGAAAAGAAATAAAATTACAAATTCAATTATTTTATTAATAAACAAAAATATATGTAAGAAATTTTAATCAAATGAAAAAATAATATTTAAAAATTTGCAATCGATTGATTATTGATCGATTGCAACTTTTTAGGTTTAATTTCTTTTAATTTCATAGTTTAAAATTATTTAGCAAAGAAATTTCAAAAAACGAAAAAGAATAATTTTTAATTTAACCTGATTTTGTGAAGCACAATAAAGTATAGCACTAATATATTTTAGGCCACATTTTCGTGATACAATTATTTTCATTAACTAAAATTTATCAAATATTATAAATTCATATTTAAGATTTCGAAAAAAAAAACAACGAAATAGATCAATCAGTGATAATTATGATAAGAAATTATAAAGGAAAATTTTTCTTCAATCTCCATAAAATCTATCATCTAAAAATTTATTGCATTATTCTGTTCTCATTTTTAGGAAGAAAATGTGAAAGTAGTAAATTGTATTTTGGTTAAAATTTTAAAGCTTACAAGTATCCGTAAAATTTATCATATCATTTTTATCATTTTTATCATTAACAGTAATCTTACCAATAAACAAAAATATCATTTCTTACCAAATTTCGAGCTAAAATCTCATCATTTTCATATTGACATAAATCATGACAATCTTCTGGTACATATAATTGACAACACTGACGAAATAATACATCAGCTCGACTCCTTATAATACATGGAGTGTAATCTGTTTCTGCAGTACCACAATCGTCCTAGCATATATCAGGTAGTTAGATAGGAAAGGTGTAAAATATCGATATGATTATCAAAACTTATCCAATAATAAGTTATTACACTTCAGTAGAGAATAATTTACAACGATCAAATGATCAGATAATGTTTATAAGTTTTGGGAAATTATAAACAGAAGTATTTTCATGCATTATATGTTCTTCAGAAGTTTGAAAAACAAAAGCATAATATAGTCATGCTTTGATGACCTTTACTTCTATGATCTTTAGTTTTATTCCTTCCTTAAGAGAGAAGAAAAAATTAAAAAACAAAGCGACATACGATATATTGTTGTTCAAAAAAAAAAGAAATCGAAACTTTTGTCACCTGTGCTTTGCAAATTGTACCACAACCAATAATAGTAATTAATGATAGTAAAATTAGCTTCGAAAACATTGCGTTATCTGATTCCTAAATTTTATTTGAAAATAAGAATTTGGATTCTTATCCTTGATTACGCTTATTTCACGTATTATCCTACACGCATATGCATACATATACATAGATGATGAATATTTGCCCTGATATGTGCTATATATATATATCACCATGCAATATATGCGAATACGTATATATAAATTATTTGCCATCAACAGGTACTATAAATTTTATAAGTAATAAAAATGCCTTTAAGCTATATTTTGAGCGTAGAATTGGATTATATTCATGAAGGGTGATACGAAATGTATGTATGTATCTTATGGATGATTGTATCGTTCTTAATAGATGAATGAATCATGACATATTAAAATTGAGATACCCCAGAATTCGGGTCAATTTTGATTGCAAATCCATGAAAGGAATGGAATCTTTTCCATTTATCATTCGGTTTCTTCATCCAGGAATTTCAAAACAATCAATTTATCAGTGCAATAATCAAAATGATAATAAGTATTTGATATTTGGTATAGATTTTGACCCAAATAAATGTTTTCATCAAATATATCATTGTTTTTTTCTTCTTCTTCAAAATATTTGAAATGGATGATGAGAAAGATGAAGAAAATATAACTATTGAATGACCTTTAATCCTTGATGATATCGATCATAAATTATTTTAATCAATTTTTTTGATTGCGATCAATTTTGTTTTTTTAATCGTATTTATTTTTCAATTCATAAAGATTATTATTGAAAAAAAAAAAACATTAACTTTAATTATATCACCTTTCTTCTCTTTCATTTCTCTCTCTCTCTCTCTTTCTCTCTCTCTCTCCCTCTATCTCTCACCCTTATAATTATTGCATAGAATTTACGTACGTTTGATCATCTTTATTATATAATTATTCTTTCTCTCATTTATAATTACTGTATAGACTTTACGTACGTGTAGTCATCTTTATTATATAATTATTCTCTCTTTCTCTCTCTCTCCCTTTCTCTCCCTTATAATTATTGTATAGAATTTACGTGAATTTACGTACGTGTAATCATCTTTAATATAAATCATAAAAACATACATTTTGCCACTTTTTTTCTTCTAATTTTCAAACAATAAAATTTGTTGAAAAACAAGTTTTTTTCTCGAAACTATTTTTTGTTGTGAAAATTACACTTTTACAGTTTAGAAATAAAATTAAAATGTTTTGAAATAAATTTAGTTAAAAAAAAACAAAACCAACTTCAGATAATAATAATAATAATTAATAATAATAATAATAATAATAATAATAATAATAATAATAATAATAATAATAATAATAATAATAATAATAGATAATAATAATAATAATAATAATAATAATAATAATAATAGTAATACTATGGTACTACTATTATTATTATTATTTTGTTTGAAATGTTAAAATGTTTTAGTTTCAGAAAAGTTCATATATGATATGTAATATATTTCATATAGGACAGGAAATGATTCAAAATATTAAATTTCAGGTAATGATGATTTGAAATGAATGCATCGTTGCAAACATTACTGGATATTGGCTATTCTATTGTATGTAATACGAATGAAACAGATCAAATCAGATCAAATGATCATTGACAAATAAATAGCTAATCTAATAAGATAAAATCAAATTTGCTAAAAATAATTTGTTTGCTTATAGAGCATTTTTAAAAAATATAACAATTCGAATTATTCAATGTTGTAAGACATTTCAATTATACAAATCTTTTAAATGTCCTCATTGAATTGTTATGCAAATGAGAATCAGACCATCATTTGGTAATTAAAATTATAATATTCCATTCAAAGGTTACAATGATTCATCTTTCAGCTAATCAATATTTGATTTCAGATCATCTCAATCATCATTTCATGTCAGATCATCTCAATCAGCGCATTTGATTTCAGTTATCATGAAAAAAAATTGGAGCTTTAGAGAATTTTTTTTTTTAAAAAGATGATAATATATCATGGCAAAATATTCTTACAAAATATAACTTATTTAATTATTTAAAATATTTTAAGATAAATTTATAAATTAATATAAAAATATTAATTTACAAATTTTATATCTAAAAGAACGATTGCGATAGAATTTTTTTGATAAAATTACATTTATCCTAAAAATCGTTCAACAATTAAATAAAATTTTAAGTGCAATTATTGATCGTAAAATTTGTTGAACTGAATAATTTTGTACTTTAAATTTAAAATTATAAATGAAATTTTAAAAATTAAAAAAATTGATTGATTTTGAACGAGATAGATTGGAAATATTTCAAGCAAAAAAATATCATGCTCTACTAATAAACTTTTAATTATAATCGATTATACTTTATCAATATGATAATATCAATATACGATTAATTAACACATATGTTTGATATGTATATCATTTATGTAAATATGAATGAATTTTAATATTTTACTATTTTTCTTTTGATTATATTCTTTTATTATAATTCAGCTATATCATTGATAATTTCAAAATAATCAAAAAACGATAATCAATTCAGTAAAGTAATCTTTTTTAGAATTGAAAGAATTAGTGTAAAAATACAAAAACAAAAAACACATTTTTGAAATTTTTTAAAATTAATGAAAAGTTTTAATTATTAAGATTTACTAAGAAAAATTAAAATTTATTTCTTAAATAAATATAACCTTAAAAATGGAAATTATCTTTACAAATGATCAAATTTTATTGATTATTTCAATCATTATTTTGTTTTATTCGATAGTTCAACTAGTAAAAGACATTATTGATCTGATCATTATTTTGACCTATTCGATAGTTCAACTATTGAAAACATTATTGATCGTTATTTTGATCTATTCGATAATTCAAGTAATGAAAGATCAATTCTTGATTATTTTAATATTGCTTGTTTTCCCTCCCCCTTCCCCCTCCCACCCACCTCTCTCCTCCTTTTATGTGAAACATTTATTTGAACATTTTGATTTTTTATTTTTTTTTCCGCTAACTTTCTATTTCATTTAATGAAACTCTTTCCGTACAATTCGTCCTCCAAGGTCATTTGTTGTATAAACTTTTTGATTAAGCAATTGTGATCGTCTGCAACAATAAATGAATTATAAATTAAATTTCTGCAACAAAAATATATCGTAGCATTTTGACAATTTTCGTTTTTTTTTTTTTTTTTTTTTTATTCCTTCAAGTTATCAGGAAAATTTATAAATCAATCATGACAATTATTTTTTTTCCTTCTTAAAATTTGCCTTCAATCATCGTTTACTTCTTTCTTGTCCCCTATCTACTTTTGCTTTTATTGACCTTTTAAATAAAAGGTCATTTGAATATTTACTAATATTACCGCATGCAATATTGTAATCATCATATCATATTGATTGTATCATTGAAAATTTTGTAATATTATAAAATAAATTTTGCATAAGCTATTATAATTTGTTATTATCAATAATAATGTGGAATTACTTTTTGAAGCAATAAAAATAAATCTCGAGAATGATAAATCAAAGAGATGATCAAGATTAATGCTATTACATTCACAGGTTAAGTAAGTTAATTTTGACTATTTTAATTTTTGGTATTTTGCAATTATCGTAACTTCATCTGATAAGCTATTCTGGCAAACTATCATCGTATAAATTATTAGCCGCTTTTCTGATATCAAATTTTATGTTTCAATCATATATCACTGCAATGTTGATCAAGCCTAAAGAGGATAGATTATTTTTCTATTTTTTTTCTTTTTTTTTTTTTGTAACGAAATAAATAAAATGGAAACTGGTTGATGAACTTATTTACAAGACAAATTAGAAATTATCGAGAAACCGGAAGTGATTTATTGTAACCAATTCTTTTATTTATTTTTTTTTCTTTATCATTTTAATTTAATGAGTAGTTGAATTGATTAGTTAATTATTTAATGAATTATTTTAAAAATAAAAAATTTTCAATCTATGGAAAAATTTATTGAATAGATATAAACATTTGTGCTACTACAACGCATCATGATATTTACAGGAATCAGGAATGGAAAGTTTGTTGATTTCATTTTTCAGATTAATTCATCCATTGATACATTTTCAGTTGCAAATTACATTTATGATATCATTTTCGTATTTTCTCGCGATAAATTGCAAACACTTGTCTCGAGAAACTATGCTACAATAATATAAGATATTTGCCAAAATGCAAATAAGTGCTATGAAATTTCAGGTTATTGAAAGCATGGTTTAACAGTTGAAAATTTTTATAAACATTTCAGCAATTATAAAAATAAGTTTTCATTGAAAAAAAAAAGGAGAAATTTCAAATGATGAAATTGTATTCTTGATGATGATATTTGATTTTATCACAATGCTCAATAAATTTTGATAATGGTGATAATGATGATAATGGAAGTATTCATGGTTATGTGTATTGCATTATGTAATGTGTCAATGTGTCATTTTCTTTGTGAAATAAATAAATTATAAAAAAGAAGAAGCCAAGACGAGAGTTTTACAAAGTAATGTTAATTTTGATAAGAAAAAAATTTTTGTTAAATAAAAGATAATAAATTAAAATTAAAAAATAAACAATTTATAAATGTGAGAGATAAATTATACCATAATAATATCTTCGTAATTTAACAATTATTCAATTCAACGGTTAAATTTTTGATAAATATAAAATTGTCCATTAAAGAATCATCAAGGATAATTATAATTTATAGCAAAATGCATACTTATATTTCCTATTAAAACTTATGTAAAACTATTGATAGTAACAAATTTGATTGAAATTATTAAAGTACGAAATTATTTTGGAAATGTGATCAATGAACAATGCTTTTGGCTATTTTCATTAGCCAATACAATCTTGGGCTAAATTTGAAATTGAAGCTTTTTTTTTTTTGGGAAATTTTTAATCAAAGATTAATTAAGGAAACATTTAAGCAAATTAGCATTTCGAACAAATTAATTTCCTCCGTTGATATACTAATTGAAGCATAAACATTTAAACGCATTCGTTTGTCTCGAAGAAGGTTTTGAAAAGTTTTCATCATCGAGAAGGTTTTCAAAAGGTTTTTGTGTTTCAACGAAGGTTACGAAAAGATTTCTTGCCTCAAAAAGGCTTCAAAAAGTTTTCTAAATTACTGTTAAAGGTTTTGTCGTTTTCTTTTTTTTTTTTTTTTTTTTTTGAAAAAGTTAAGATAAGAAGATGTTCTTTCCTTATGTTATCATTCTAAATGATAAATTAAATGTCAATAATTTGTTTGTTTAATTTTGTTTCGTCATTAAATTCATTGCAACATGTTTGAAATGTACAGGAAAAAAATTTAAATTGATTTTAGCATAGATTAATTTCCTACTCCAACTTGATCATTTGATCAAGTTGAAATTTAAGTTTCGTTAAAAACATAGTATTTGCTATTTCTCTCTGTTCAATAATTGATTTTTCAAATTATCAAATGTTTATTGAAATAAGCACCTATCATTATGTTTTGGTATTCAATCAGAATATTTGCTTATTTTATTCAAACTCATATCAAAGTTTTAATATTCTTCCATCACAAATTGATATCTTCTTCTTATCTTTTATCATTCATTATATAAACAAAATATTTCGAATATATTTGTTATAATTAATCAAATATCTTTTAAATAAAAATTATTCATTCTCGAAACAAAATATTACTTTTCATTTTATCATTTATTTCTGTTAATGCAACATTTTCTTCTTTTCCATTTATATAATTTTTGATTTGATCATACTTTAATTTCTTATCATTTATTGAATAATGCATAATAAGATTTGATATAATTTCTATGTAAATAATTAAATTTTGGAATTGAATTGAAATTGAATTTTAGATTATTAAAAAAATGGAACTTGAGGAAAATTCCGATCTGAATTTAATTTGATACTTAAAATATATCATTAAAATAAAAATTTATAAAACTTGATCGATTAGAAGTTTCTTCGCACATTTTTCAGCTTAATTGGTTTATACTCAAATATAGTTCGTTGCAATATCAGTTTGCATTAATTTATTCGATTTCGAATATTATATTATAAATTTAATTTATTTTCAGAATTCGATTAACATATCAATTTCATCAATCGAACAATTCCTCTTTCTATGATTATTAAATTTAATATTTAATATTGTTTCTCAATAATTATTAAATTGAATATCTAAACTTGTTTTTCTATAATTATTAAACTTTATTCCTAATATTGTTTCTATAGAATTATTAAATTTAATATCTAATATTGTCTTCCTGTAAATTATCAAATTTCGATTATAAATTTTTCTCTTTCACATTTATTGCATTTTTATTAATAAATTTTTTCTTTGCTAAAAAGTAAAGAAAAAAAAGAGATGAAATGAAATATTTATTTTAATTTGAAATTTACAATTTCAAATTAAAATATCAATGTAACATTTTCTTTTTAACTAATTTTATTAAAAATGAACTTTTACGGAAGGAAATATAATTTTTTTTTTAATAATATAATAATTATTTACTAAATTTAATTATCAATTAAATTTAGTAAATAATTTAAAATTTTATTTGTATGAATAATATTTAATAAATATGAAAAAACAAAATCTTATTTTACAACTTATATACTACTAAATCATTATCATTATCACAAAGTATATATCGTCAGTGCTGCGATTAAAAAGCTCGTACTTCGATCTACATCTCAGGACCTAGGTCCATCCATTGAATGAAAACTAGTCTCCTAAGCTAATATTGCCAGGAAATTGATTAAATTCAGTAAATAGTTTAAAATTTTTATTTGTATGAATAATATTTAATAAATATGAAAAAAAAAAAAAAAAAAACATGATCTTATTCTACAACTCATACATATACTAATCATCATCATTATCATCCATTATCATTATCATCCATTATCATTATGACCATCATCATTATCACCATTATCATTATCACCCATTATCATCATCATCCATTATCATCATCACCATTATGATTATCATCATTATCATTATCATCCATTATCACTATCACCATTATGATTATCACCATCATCATTATCACCATTATCATCGTCGTCTATTATCATTATCATCCATTATCATTATCATCCATTATCATTATTATCATTATCATTATCACCACCATCATCCATTATCATCATCCATTATCATTATCACCGTCATCATTATCATCATCATTATTATCATTATCATCCATTATCATCATCCATTATCATTATCATCATCACCATCTATAATTTTTTTAAAAAAAAAAGTTATCCGGTTCTTTATTTTGACTAATTAATGAGCATTAAAAATATATCAACATATATTTATATATATATGCATGTAAAATTTAAACAATTCAATAGGTTTGTGTAAGAAAGTTTAAAAACAGGTAATTTACTAAGTACTATTACTCAATAACGATACATAAATTATTTTATTTAAAAAAGAAAAAATGATTTATTAAAAGAAAAAGACAACAACCAGATATTTCACTTTCTAAGTTGCGCCAATAACGTAATTACATATGGGATGATTATTTTGATAAATGTCGCTAAACTTGTATTTTTAAGATAGCAATAAAATGTTTGAAATTTATCAGTTCTTAATTTGTTCCTTCAATTATTGCTAATATGATGTATGATAAAAATAAATTTCGAAAAAATTTTATAAAATATCATTCTCGATTTTTTTTTTTTTTATTAATCATTTCTCGATCTTATTATTGATAAAATCGAATAATAATTTAGAAAAAAAAAAAAACTAGAAGCAAAAATTTTATTTTCAGATTTTACAATTATAACTATATTATTGTTCTGAATTGTGGATTTTCAAGAGAGTTAATGAATTCGTCAAGAATGCTGAAATTGATAGAAATAGAAGTAATGATAATGAGATGATGATATCTCAGTGAAATATTTAGAAATTTAAAATTTAGAGATAATTAAGATTAAAATTCAAGAATGTTGATATTGATAGAAATGAAGTGGATGATAAAGCGATAATATCTCAGTGAAATAAATTTTATAGAATTTTTGATTTTAAAAATTATCACTTTCATCATGAATTTTTCATTTTTTCTTTATATTCCTATATCCATTTGTTTTTCCTTTTATTTTATCTCACTTCCTTATTTCATTGTTAATATTTTCTTACTAATTTTTGTTTATCAGTTAACATCCGTTCTCGTATTATCCAATCATAATGCTTTTTATTTCTTGCAAAAATCGATAAATCAGAAATCGAAATGAATTTTTTTAAATTTTATATTTTGTTTAATTTACTCATTTATTCTTTTATCAAATATAATTTCTTTTTATTTTTATTTTATCAGAGAAAAGAAAATAAACAAAAATTGGAATAATTTCAAATAATCCATTACGGTTTAATTTATATATCCCACAATATTATTTAATTTCAAATAATTATGCTAATTTTTTTTTTTTTTTTGTACAACAAGAAATATGTGAAAATGATTAGAAATTGATCTTTTTGATTTTTGATAAATTTAGGCTAAGGAAAGCGAGAATCTCGAATGATAATGTTATATCATTTCGTTCTTGTGCAAATTTATTATATTGGTATTGTTGCATGTAAGTTAATATTATTTAAAATTTAGAAAATGTGAGATTTTTTAATTAAATTGGCAGATATGATATGATGATATGATATGATATGATATGATATCATACCATATCATATCATGTGTGTTTAATGGAAATGAAGTTGATATCTTATATATATTTCGATTCCTTTTTAAATGAATAATTGGTAGTAGAATGAATAGGATGATTTTTAAGCCCAAATAATCTACGGATTATATCATTTCAATGAAGCACAACGACAACAAATAATCACAATTCATAATTATATGCGAGCTCAAGAACCTGCATCAAATATGCAAGAATTAGTTTGGGATCAACGACTTGCTGATCTTGCATATGGTCATGCTGCACGATGTGATGCATGGCATCGTAGTGGTTAGTTGACGAGATTTGCCGATGAAATTTCATAGTAAAAAATTAATTGGCAATATTTAATTTAAATAGATTTTTACTATAGCATACGAACGACAAGGTCATGGCTATTTCTATATCGGTGAAAATATTTGGTGGAGTAATGAAGTTTATCTACGACATAATTTGCAATCACCAATGCTGGATTTCTATAACGAAAAACCATATTATGATTATAATACAAATAGTTGTATGAAAGGTGCCCAATGTGGCCATTATACACAGGTTTGAAATTGATAAATTAATATAAAATATGAAATGATTCAATATAACTATTAATGATCTATTGATATTCTTGAATATAATGAAATCAATAAATCATTAATATTTTTTCAGACTTAAAGTCTTAGCCATTTTTGCGAAAAATTTCAAAACTTTTGATAATAAAATAAAATTGCAAAATAATACTTTTCCATATTTATTCGTTTTATTTCATTATTCTATTTGAATTATTTCAAATTCAAATTTATTGTACATAATTAATTTGTGTCTTAGATTTAAATTGAAGGAAAATTTTCATTGAATTAAACTTTTATTTACTTAAATTAAAATGCTATTAATTTTTAATAGCATTCATATACTCTTAAAAATACGAAGGGAAAATTTTTTTATATTTTAGTATTTTTTTTGGGAATTTTATTTCCTAAACTTTTCTAATTGAAACTTATTACTGTTTAAATATTTCATATTTAATTTAAATATTTAATTGAATTGAATACAAATTGTAATTAATTTAACTCAATTTGAATTATCAAATTAATCTGAAACAAATTCATTCAGTTCTAAATTGTTTATAGCAAATATATATATATATATATATATATAGATGAAATTGTGATTAATTTGAAATTGAATAATCGAGAAACTTATCACTACGATTGTGATATAATCAATTTTATAAATGATCATTTACAAGAAATTATTTCACAAAAATTGATCAAAATTCATTTAAACTTTGATCATACGATGAAATATTTAATCACTAAGATAAATGAATATTTAATTTTAAAATCTCGAGAATAATTTTTAACAAAATTCTTGCAGTATGTTTGGGCTGAAACATGCGCTGTAGGATGTGCTGCAGTTCATTGTAGTGGTATTAAAAATGGACGAGGTATAAATCAGGGACATATTATTATTTGTAATTATGGTGAAGGGTATGTTGAAAATTTGATCAATCCATTGATCAATTTTATATGTTAAATTTAAATTGATTTATTGATCTTTTTAAATTATTTATTTTGATTATTAAATTAATTATTAATTTTATTTATTATTTAAGTATACAGCAAGTGTAGGTGTATTTTGATGCAATTTTTATTGAATTATTTTGAAACAATATTTAAATAAATAAATTTAGAAATTTCATAATTAAATAAATAAGCCATAGAATAATTTTAATTATTAATTCATTTTTAAGTATAAAATTTAATTCTGATAATTTCCTATTTACATATTCATTTGATTATTTCTTTTTTTTTTTTACTAAATGAAAATTAAATTTTATATTAAATTTTTTTTCTGTAATATATATGATATGGTTAATCTTTTAGTGGTAATCAATTCGGTAAACAACCGTATCTATTTGGACCGCGATGTACCAATTGTCGATGTGGCGGTGGATGTACTTCGGAAGGCCTTTGTCGTAAGTTTGCTAAAAAAATCTCGAAAATCTAATCTTAATGATAATTTCAAAATTTTCTATTTATTATCATCTTACTCAAATTTATTAATTTTTTTATATCCAACTAATTCATCTATTTACATTCTATCAAAAATTCTAGCACCATGTTGTACCGGTATGCGTTATTCACGACAAAGCAATGTCATCTTATCGTTACCATCATCATTATCGAGAATGGAGCAGTATCGTAAGCCATGGCAAAATAAAATCGGCGTACATCAAAAGCAAAAAATTATGAACAAAAACTAAATGATAAATTATATAATTATGGTAAAAATTTTTTTTTTTTTTTTTTGAATTCAAAGATTTGTCTAAAATTTGCGATCAAAAATTTCAAAAAATTAAAAATTAATTTTTAACAAAACTTGCACAAAATTTTCGTTTTTTTTTTTTTTCATCTATTATTAGATTATTTAAATGAATTTATCCATCGAGAATAATATATTTGTAAAATTTAGAATGTCGAGACTTAGAGCCATATTGTAAGTATTGGTCTCAAACTGTTGGATGCAATAGTCATTATCGAGATTTCTTGTTAAAACGATGTCCTAAAACTTGTAATGTTTGTTATCCATTTATTCCTGCTATCAATCAAGGTGAGCAATTATTACTCATCCTTACAGCTGCGTGATTCAAGATCATTTAAATTTTCAAACCAACAAATAATGTTGTATTTTCTATCCATCATTGATAAAAATCAAAGGAACTGATATGATTTGTAAATCATATAATTTAAATTGAACCTTAATTTCTGAAAATTTTTTATCTATCATGATGTAAAATTCAGATCGATTAAGGTGAAAGGTCAATGTGAGATAGGAATCAGTTTAATTAATTAAAAGCAATCATGATTTTAGCACATAAATGTGTTGATAACAATCCAAATTGCGGTTCATGGTCACGATACGGTGAATGTTACGGCTCTCGAAAAGCGTATATGTCAAAGAATTGTCGACTTTCTTGCGGTCTCTGTATTCCGTCTACACATCGTAAACGCAAACATCAAAGCAATATTTTAAATTAATTAACTTTTAATCAATTTTTATTTCTTTAAAGATTCTAGAAGAATTCTAAAAGATTCTAGAAAAATCCGATATGATAGAATTTTATATAAGAATACTTCTGATGACCTTTTGATCTAAGCATTTTTCATTTTCATTTTTCAGATTTTTTCTCTTTCAAATTCTTCTAATGATGCTATTTTGCAGAAGGACGAAATTCTAGAAGAATTTTTATATGATAGGAAAAGAATACTCTTCTTGAGCTTTTGATTTAAGCATTTTTCATTTTCATTTTTCAGATCATTACTCTTTTTTAAAAACTTCACATTCTGATGATACAATTTTGCAGAACGACGAAGTAGTTGGAGTTTTTCTCAATCAAATTCTACCATAGTATCTTCAGAATTATCGAATTTTAAATTAGTCCATGTACGATGACTATGATTTATTTATTCATTAATTTATAGTTATTGTGCAATAAATGAATAAAATATTAGCTTTAGTTCGAACTTTTAATTGAAATTTGAAACTTTTAATTGGAGTTTTAATTTTTTCTATTGTTAAATATATATTACAATACCGTAAGAAATAAAAAAACTTATTAGAACTTAGAAATTTGATATTTGATTAGCATCAACGAAGCATCGTTTTGTAAACATCGAAAAGTATGTTTGGGCCTAAGCCTAAAGTTATACCTTTTGATCCAATGATTCATCTTGATATTGATAATCTTTTAAGCATTGTTTTATTTAGTAGACTCATTGATTTAAATTTTTTTTTTTTTTTTATCATAAAATTTTCTATTTATTATTCATATTTTTAGCAGTGAAGAAATTTTGATTTGTTTGATAAAACAAAAATAATTTTGTTATTATTTGTAAAATTTTTCTATTAATTTTTATTTAATTATTAAATTTTGAAATTTTGTTAATTTTACAAATTGTTATCAACAAAAGAAGCAATTTCATTTTGTTTATTTATTAGCTAAATTTTATTGACTAAGTTTTATTTGTAAAAAATTAAGCCAAAATTAACTTATTTCTTGCATTAGAGATATTTTTATAAATATTAGATATTATTATTGCTATTATTATTATTGCTATTAGTATTATTATCATTATCATTATTATTATTATTATCATTATCATTATTATTGTTGTTTTGGGTTATTGCAATATTTCATCGTAAAATATTTACTTATATTGTACAATTTTTCAATGATATTATGATAAAGATTTTTATAAGAAAAATAAATATTTATTAAAATAACAAATCTTATAAATAATTTTAATTTAAGGAAGTAAATTTATGGTAGTATTTAACTTTCATTTGTTTCATTGCTAATTTTATCATTTTTTAACGAATTGTTATTGATATGGAGGTATGAATTTTCAGGATGTTTTATTAAATATGCTTTTATTATCTAAATGATAAGATAAGCAGAAATGCATTATCATTTAATCAAACTTCTATTTTTCAGTGATAAAGTTTTCTTTATCCTCAAAATCATAAATATTTCTCATGATATTATTTTGTTAAGATTATAATTATGAAATTTCTCTAATTAATAAATGCTAAATTTTTTATTTATTATAATTTAATGATGATTATTTCTAATTATTCTTGCTATGATTATTATTTATAAATAACTTTAAGTAAAAAAATTTATAATCTTTTTATTCTAAAATCATATTTTACTATGATCTTTTCTTATTCTCAAAATTATATTTTCCTAAGATTTATTCTTATTCTCGAAGAAATTATATTTTCCTAAGATTTTTTTATTCTCGAAGAATTATATTTTTAAATTTTTCTTATTCTCGAAAAATTATATTTTCCTAAGATTTTTTCTTATTCTCGAAAAATCATATTTTCCTAAGATTTTTTCTTATTCTCGAAAAATTATATTTTCCTAAGATTTTTTCTTATTCTCGAAGAATTATATTTTCTTAAGATTTTTCTTATTCTCGAAAAATTATATTTTCCTAAGATTTTTTCTTATTCTCGAAGAATTATATTTTCCTAAGATTTTTTCTTATTCTCGAAGAATTATATTTTCCTAAGATTTTTTCTTATTCTTGAAAAATCATATTTTCCTAAGATTTTTTCTTATTCTCGAAGAATTATATTTTCCTAAGATTTTTCTTATTCTCGAAAAATTATATTTTCCTAAGATTTTTTCTTATTCTCGAAAAATTATATTTTCCTAAGATGTTTTCTTATTCTCGAAAAATTATATTTGCATATTATATGCAAATATAATTTTGATTTACATCAATGGTATTTTCATAGAATGATAAATTACAAATAAAATATTTGCATATTATATGCAAATAATTATCAAATTATATTTCAATTTTATTTCTTTCAAATAATTTTATATTTTATTTTTGATAATTAATTTGTTAGCAAAAATATGTTTAACATTTATTGATAATTTTTAATTTCTTTTAAATAAATTATAAAATATTATTTTTAGAGTAAATAATAATTCTTTTTTTTTTTTAAAAAAATAATGGATTATGGTTATTCGATACAAATATTTCCAAAATGGTTTGAACCAATAATTCAAAATATATCTGATATCATTTTCAAATATCCTGGTTTAGTTGTTACAGTATTATTAATTTGTTGTATTAGCTATATTATTTTTACGAAAATTATCGATCCTCAATTTTATGAATGTTACAGTAAGTTATTTTCTTCTTCCTATCAAACTATACTATAAGATATAAATAGTACGGTAAGCAGTATGATATTATCAGAAATACTCAAATATTCTAATAGTATTTGATAAATTCTTATCCTATAAAGAATATCATAATTTTACTGATAAATTCATCTCCCACAAATAATATTATTTTTAGTGATAAATTTTTATCCCAAAAAATATTATTTTTAATGATAAATTCTTATCCCGACAAAGAATATTAATTTCATATTTAGAATCTATTTTGCAATATGAATCTACGCTTCAGTTATTGAAAGATGAATTAGAGAAGAATTATGAAGAATATCATTGGAACGATCCAAAATTTTGCAAAGCTTATCTTGCAGTAACTTATCTTTGATATAAATTTTTTAAAAGAAATGATAAAAACGATTATCATTTTAATTTTTGCATTTAAATTTTATCAAATAAAATTGCATTTTATATTTATTCTTTTTTTTTTTAGCTATTTACGTCTTAAAATATACGTACGTGAAGATGACAAAGAAAAATTGTAGTTATATGCATCATATCGTGAATTACGAATGATGGCAAAACGTGATTATCGTGGTGAGGTTGATCCGAACGATGAACGATGGATTTCTTTTGATCATATTAAAACTATGAAAATGTAAACAAAAAAAAAAAATCAATATTTACATATATATATTGTTTGAAATATATTTGATAAAATTTTGCATCATCCTTTCTCAAATTTATAGATATAATTTTAAATAACTATTGTAATTAATTAGGATAGTAAAATGATATTTGTAAAATTTCGGCTTAATTACAACTTATTTTAAAAACTTAATATCAATCGAAAAAAAAGCAATCATTAGATAGTTGTGTAGGTGTAGAGAATGATGCATGCTGCATGCATTCGTACTTTTTGTCACTGATAATATTTCATGATTATCACTGTAAGTTATAGATGTAAATTGCATGTTTCATGATCAATACTGCAAGTTAGGATGTTTTTATGATTATCACTGCAAAATTATGATGTTACAAAAATAAGAATAGAATATAAATATTCGAGAAAAAATATGATGACAAAATAAAGCTTCAATTTATTGAAAAAAAAAAAAAAAAGGAAATCTGAAAATGTTCTTACTTTCCTATATAGAATAAATAGCTGATGACTAAACAAATGATAAATAATTGAAATTGAAATTAAAACGTAAACAAAAATAGGCTTCTATAAAAAAAAAAAAAAATAAAACTTTAATTATCAATACGTAAGTTCGACTTAAATAAGCATAATTGCTTAAAATCAACTAAGATATACATTTTTACATGAAAAATAAACTTTCTGATACCTATATGACGCATAATATATTCCTATTTCATTTAAACATTTTCATATAATTATTCCTTACTTTCTTGCTACGTGTAATACGTGACGTGACGTAGAAAACTTTTCTAAACGTATGATATGATTTAGAAATTCATTGCAACAACTGATATATTTGTATGCTAATGATTTTTTTTCTTTGAATCTCGAAAATTCTGATTTCTTCAATATTCTTGAATTTTGGATAAATAAAAAATAGCCTATATTAATTAAAAATATTAATTTACAAAATGCTTGATGTTTCAAAAATGTGAGATTCAGACTAACAGAAAATAAATAAATTGAATTAAATGATAACTGTGATAATGATAACGAATGGATTGAACAGAAATAACATTAAATGATTTAAAAATAATGATATATTTCATAAAGCCAAATACTCATAAGCACTTTGAATATTGGCTTCAACATGGAACTACCATTATCATAAATATTTTTACGAATGATCGTCGGGCGAAATAGTATTTTACGACCATTAAGCGGTTGTGTTGGACGCCAATTGTGGCCAATCTTTCCAGATGCGAAATGTACTCGATGAAATGCGTGCATCTGAAAAAAATGATAATATCAATTTGAAATTATCACTTAAAATGAAATGAAATTAATTATAACTTATTTATATAATCACTATCTGAATAGTTTATCATACTCTCAAAACATATCACTTTTTTATCAGACAATTAATTTATTAAAAAAAAATCATTGTAAAGGATTCTTGACATGTTGAATTCTCGAAAAATGTTGAAAATGATGTTTTTAATTTTTCCAACCTGAGTTCTTGAGTAAATCAACAATAAACTAAAGCTGCGACAATTTTTATTTCCAACTGCGACAACGACGATTTTTGTATTTTCTTTTTACTTCAAAATTAATAAAAATTTTTAGCGACATTTTTATTTACACATTCATTGCGTCGCATCACAATGTATTAGAAAATTTTTGAATAATTAAGAATTTCTAACTGTTTGATGCGATGAAAAATATTTTCATTTCATAATAAAAGAGATTAGCGACTAATTTAAAATGCAAATTTTAACGAACTAAACAATTCGTATGCTATTCATAGAATTAAATGAAAATTCAGATATCTATCGAATTTCATATCATACAACACTAAAGTATCAAATGTCGCAAATTTATTAAATCAAAATTATTATTTTAGAATTCCTTATTTTTTTAAATTACGATTATTGAGCTTAAATAAGTATCAGATATCATCGTAATTTTGTTATACAATTATTCTCTTGCAAATAATCATGATAAATTAATGTTACGATAAGTTAGGAGAAACGAATAATTAATTTTTCAAACGTCATAGGTAATTATTCTCTGTAAATAATCATGATAAATTAATATTACGATGAATTAAGAAAAACGAATAATTAATTTTCAAAATGTCAAATTGAAAAATTCATAAATATTGACAACTTTTATAATTGCTATTCAGTAATGCTTCATACTGTACTGAATATTGAGCATTAATTAATTCGTCGAATAATTTGATAGAAACTTTTCAAAATAAACTTGGCACAGGTAATGATCTGACGGAATGCAGGTAGCAGTAATAATAAAGTTTATTACTAAGGAAAAAAGATAAGCATATTTTAAAGTTTGAAATATATTTTAATTTAATCAATTTGATGATTAATATATTCATTATCAGGAGAAATGTAACGATGTAATTAATTTATCTCCCACCTACTTCAATGTAGAAATTATCTATTAGGCGAAACAATCATAGACGAGATTCATTCTCAATATAATAAATCTTATCAACTTATCAGATGATTAGTCTTTCTATTTTGAAATTATTGCATTTCATGCAATTCTTACTTGTGATGGAGTGACTGTTATTGGATCTGCCATTACTGTCCATATTACAGCTTCATCACAACCAGGTGTTGTTAATGAACCTTCATACCTGTAGAAATTTTCCTTACGTACTGGAAGCAATGAGTTGGGAGTAAAACCAAGTACCGTACTCTCGGTTTCTATAATTAAACGATTTGAAATTTAAGTCATATTCTTTACCTGTGATTTAGATAATCTTATTTCAGGTCTTATTTCGAAAACTGAAATGAGAATCAATAATTGATTTTGTAACTATTAAAATTAATGTTAGATATATTACATATTATATATAAGTACTTAGTATAAAAAAATGTTAGGAGCAGATCAGTTGAAGTTCAAGTTCAAGTCTCTGCATTTTTGATAATGATAAGATTTCAACAGAAGTTTAGGTCCTCTGTATTCTTGATAGAGATAAGATCAGTTATGGTTAATTTGGAGAAATCAATTAGTTATGCAATGACAAACCTGGATTTTTGAGATTTTGAATATAAGGTTTAAGTTTTTGCAATGATTCTGCATGATTATCAAGTCTTAAAAATGCGGCCACTACAGCAATAGTATTTATTTCATCTGAAGACGGATTCTTCTTTACATGTACCAAATGTAGCTAAAATAAATATATATATGTATATTATTTGTAATACTGTATGATAAGAATCTGATAATGAACAGTGATATGAGCAAAGTATAAGTTTATTTGCAAGTTTAATTTTTGATTTTCTGACAGATAATTTTTTCTTTTGTAATTTGTCAATTTCAGTAATCTTTTTTTTTGTTGGTTTATTTTAATAAATATTGTAATTATTCAAAATTTGTTTAAAGTTCTTAAATACTAATAAGTTTGATCATTTTTAATGGAATAATATAATTAATAGTATCGTTAAATAGAATTGAATATCATTTTTTGGATTATCATTAATGTTGATGGATAAATGATAAGAATCATTTAGGATAAAAGAATTAATAGAGAAGCATTTTCAAATCATAGAATTACTAAACTAATATTTGAATATCATTTTTCGATTATCATTAATGTTGATGGATAAATGATAAGAATCATTTAAGATAATAGAATTATTTCGCATTAATACTGTTATTACATTATTACCGTATATAATAGTTATATGATGAATTTAGGTCATCTTACCTCGCCTGGATAATGTAACGATGCAATGGTATGCTCACTGCCAGTATCATTTTGTTGCGACCAATGAAAATGAAATTGCGACAGATGATAGGTACCATTCAGACCACCACCAGAAATATACGGTTGCTCATCAGCCCAATTTTCAAAACCGCTACCAATTACTGTAACAAATTTAAGAAATGCTAAATAATACAAACAATATTATTGTAAATATATGGATTAGAATATTCAATAAAATTAAATCAAAAATAGTCGATACGTTGAATTTGCCAATGATAATAAAAATTCTCTCACAAATAAAGAATACGGTAATTATGCAACTCAATTACCTTTTCATTAATCTAAAGTTTACGGTATTAAGATAAAGTTAAGCAACTTTCTCAAATTTATCGTAAATTTTCCAATTTAAAATTTATAAATTTTCACACATTGATCGTCGTATTCAATTTAGGTTAGCTCTTTCAAGATTTATTATTCAAGCTTTTTGTTTATTCTACATTTTAGACAGATGATAATCCAAATATTTAGCTATAGCCATATATCATTTCTTAACTCCTATCAAATGCATTTTTATTTTTGAAAATTATCTTGACATTGATAAATGTAACAAATGTGATGGATGATTTTGAATAAAAAAAAAAAAAAAGTCAAGAAAATTGTAAAAAATAGCCAAGAGATTACCAGTATGTCCATTATTGGCCAAATTAATATCACCGATATGTTCATAGTTTATAAATAATAAAGGTTCTAAAGATGCAATTTCTATTTCAAATGCTCTAATATCTATCGGTGATTGACGTTTTCCAGTTTGGCATATACCTTGCCATGTATTTGGTCCATTCTCGAAATCATAACCAAATTCATTTGCAACTAAAAGAAATGAAATAATGATTTTTAACGAATTAAATAATAAAATATCATTTTAAATATATAAAAATTGATAAATTTCTAATTTGTTTAATAAATTATTTCGTATTGATTAAATGTAATTAAAATTAGAATTGAAATTTATCATTTTGATAAAACAAAAATGAAGAAAAGTGATTTTACTAAGCAAAAACATAAAATTTTCTTATGATTATCTATTTATCAAACTTAAATGATAAACTTATCAAACGAAACAAATATTTATTGATATAATAATTTTTAAAAAATTAATCATAAATAACATACCAACATGTACATATAGTATTATCCCAATTATTAAAAGCAACATGTTCTGATATAATTGCTCTAAAAAAAAAATGATAATTTGATAAATTAATTAATGAAAATGATAATCATTTATGAAAGTAAAATTTTTATCGCATTTAAAATTATTTGTGAAAAAAAAATTTGCGATGAAAAAAATGCGAAAATTCTGATTAAATTTTGCATACAATAATGATATATTTATGATAACATTTATAAGATCAAACAGAATATAATGATAACTAATTTTGTAACTACTATTATAAGATATGATATTTCACTTGATATGATAAGCATTATGTTTTGATTAAATTATCAAATAATAAAATACCAATTTAGGATATGATAATCACTATGTTTTTGCTCTAAGTGAGATAAAAGGAAAAAGTCATTAAATTACAATAAATGTATCTGTGAATTTTTGACATTTTTTACAAAAAAAAAAAAAAACTGATGAAATTGTGTCAAATTGTTTGAAAAAAAATCAAAAAAAATCAAAAAAATTATTTATTATGAATTCATGATAAGTAAATTGATATATTGATATTCAATTTTTTCTTTTTTCCTTTTTTTTCTACCTTTTAATAATTTTATTATAAGCAGGGAGTGATAACAAGAAAGAGTGAGCGAATGGAAGAGATGAATTAAAAACTAAGTTAAGTATTAGAAGTCGAGAATTATGCTCAATATGTTTTTGAAGTATTTGCACTTCTCGAAAAAAAAAAATAAAAAAATAAGCCAAGATATCAGCTGATATAGAATATGTTTATCGAATTTATCTTTTTTTTCATATTTTTGCTCATCAAGATATAATAATATTTTCTCAGCTTGATATGTTCACCAATGTATTTGTATTTTTTGATATCAGAATTTTCAATCTTATTAGAAAAAAAAGGAAAAAAAAAGAAAAACGAAAAAACAAATCTGAGCAATAAGTACAATCATTTGATAAGCTGTTTAAGCATTGAAATTTCAAACGAAATTATTTTAATACTTTTTTCATCCATATGCTTTATATCGTTTTTCGTTAAAATTAATCAACTGCAATATGTTTTCTTAAATTAATCATATAAATTTTAATTCTTTTATTTTATCAGTTTATCATACTTTAACAAGTTTAGTATTTGATATAGTTCAGGAAGTTTAGTATTCAATAATAAATTATAGTTCAAGAAGTTCAGTATTCGATACTAAATTATACCTTAACAGGTTTAGTATTCGATATCAATTTATCATACTTCAAGAAGTTTAGTATTTGATATACTTCAGAAAGTTTAGTATTTGATATATTTCAAGAAGTTTAGTACTCGATAATAAATTATACTTCAAGAAGCTTAGTATTCGACACTAAGTGATATCTGGACTTCTTGAAGTTGGTACTCCTTGAAGTTATACTCAACTTCAAGAAGTTCAGTATTCGATACTAAGTTATACTTCAAGAAGTCTAATACTCGATACCAAGTTATACTTCAATAAGTTTATTATTTGATTTGATATAAGTTTTATTATTTGATATATAGCAAAAGTATTGCATTTTGCAGTTGCTAATGCTCAACATAATTATGGGTTAGATATTGATGGTTTATATATAAAGGAGATTTTAGTAGATAAGTCTTTTATTTTGCGTATTAAATTATACTTCAAGAAGTTCAGGATTGAATATTAAAATAACAAGCCGATAATTATTATATTGTTAATGTAAAATGAAAAAAATTATCATGAACGATGATTATATAAATTATGTATATTTATGTATATCTATATTCATTATTTTTATTCAATAATTTTATTAAAATTAATAATGGCATATCAAATAATTGATTTACATTGAAATATTCTGTAATGAATATTTGTTAGGTATGATTTTAACATCTTAACTTTTAGGAACTTGAGATTTACAACAACAATTATGATAAACATCATTATCATAGTTGTTTAATGCTGATCTTTATAGGAGGAATCTTGAATGATTCGCACTTTTTCTGTATATAATATTAATCAGTATAGAAATAAATATAAATAATTCGAGATTAATTCTCACAAATAATAAGAAAAAATTAAAACAAACTTAATGCTATCTTCTTGCAAAATAAATTTTACAAAAATGATTCGTCGGAAATCATAAATCATATAAACTTTCATCAAATTAAAATTACAATTTTTGCAATTTATTTATTGCAAAAATAACTTTAAGTCAAAATTTAAAAACAAATTTATAAATAAATTACAAGTCAAACTTAATAATATCTCTTATATCAATCATCGAGAATAAATCAATTGATAAGAATATTCTATCAACGAAATTCCAATAAAAACTTTTCATTATGATTTGTTGACTTATTTGACTTATTAAAAAAAAACAAAGAACAAATAGAACAAATTGTTTTTTAAAAAGCAAACGCAATATATTTGCGAGAAAATTGACAATGATTCTCGAGAAAAAGATAAATTAAAATATTTGAGAGGAAAAATAAAAATTGATAATGATAATGATGTTGTCTTATTTATATCATTTATTTTTAAAAAATTAAGATAAGTAAGCTAAAAATATTTGAAGAAATAAAATTTTGTAATATATTCAATATAATATGATGAAGTAAGTTTGAAGATAGCAGAAATAATCAAAATAAAAACTTACAAATGAATATTCATTAAATTCATTAAATATACATCTCAATATATTTTTGTATGTATTTAGCAAAGTTAAGAGCATTTAAAATTAATAAATAATATTTAAGGATTAAAATTAGAAGATTATATCATTGAATTTATCATAACGATAAATTTCCACATATATTTAATACTAATAATTTATATTTCGTTTTAAAATGAAATATGCTAATCAATGAATAATTCATTCTTTACAGTATATACATACATATTGATATCAATAACTGAAATAAAAATACGGTATTTTTATTTTCATATATGATTGAATAATTGTAAATTAAAAAATTAAAAAGTATCTGTTATATACTTCTAATATTTCAATCATTTAATAAAAGTAGAAAATGGCTAATTATTGAAAAATGTTCATCTGATCTCGAAATGTCTGTTGTAAACTTGTAATATCTCAATCATTCAATAACAGTAGAAAATGTCTAGATGTTGAAAAATATTCATCTGATCTCGAAATATCTATTATTTACTTGAATGGTTAATCATTGAAAAATATTCATCTGATCTCGAAGTGCTAATCATTGAAAAATATCCATCCGATCTCGAAGTGCTAATCATTGAAAAATATTCATCTGATCTCAAAATATCTATTATATTTACTTGAATGGTTAATCATTGAAAAATATTCATCTGATCTCGAAGTGCTAATCGTTGAAAAATATTCATCTGATCTCGAAGTGCTAATCATTGAAAAATATTCATCTGATCTCAAAATATCTATTATATTTACTTGAATGGTTAATCATTGAAAAATATTCATCTGATCTCGAAATATCTATTATATTTACTTGAATGGTTAATCATTGAAAAATATTCATCTGATCTCGAAGTGCTAATCATTGAAAAATATTCATCTGATCTCGAAATATCTTCTGCTATTTACTTGTAATATTTAAATGTAAGTAGGAATAGTAAATTGTTGAAAAATATTTATTTATCTAAAAGGAATATTAAATTTTCATAAGATCAATGACTGACAAAATTATAAAATATTCAAATATTTTATTCAATTTACGAAATGAAAGAACATTCAGTAAAACTTTGCTGCAAGAGGGAAAAAAAAAAAAACAATGCCTTATTTTTCATTCTCGAAAATAAGTTGAACAAAATAAAAATAAATGTTAAGCAAAGAAAAGTGTAAAAGAATTTAATAAATGAAAAAAAAAAAAAAAAAAAAAGGGCACGAACAAAATAGCGATACATTTTTAACAAAATTTTGCTTCTCGAAAATGCTATGTTCAATACTGATGTTGTTAAAATATGATAGCGATGAATCGTATTGAAAAATTGATATATGCAAAAATATTTCGACAATAATATTTTGAATATCAAATTTAAAAAATATTTTTGTTGCCTGCAATTCATCCTAAATTATAAAAGATGAAAGAATAAGGAAAATATAAAACTTATGATCGGCTAAAAAGTTTTCCAAACTATGATGCATTATTTATTAAATGTTATTTTATAAAATTTTTACATGCTATTTTTTTTGTTTTGTCTATTTATCTAAATATTATTTCATCTTTTTTCTTGGCCTATATATTCAAATATTTTTGCTTCTTTCAGATTATTCATAATTTCAAAAATGAAAATTTTAAAATTAAGAAAAATGGAAACTTGAATTATCATAAAAATAAGAGCATCGAACAATTCAAATATCAAACAACATTCTCGACATCAACCTTGATCACTGATTTTGAACAAGGAACTTTGATTGAAATTTAGCAAATGAAGATTAGTGAAAAAGCCAAAAAATTAAGTTTCGAAAGATCAAAGAGAAAGAAAGATGGAAGATGTATTCGTCTCCTTGGAACAGCTGTGAAATGCGGAACAGATGGAACAATAACGACTCTCGATATTTCTTGCATTACTTAATGAAAGCATAACATAACAGACTTGAGTTTTGGATGGTATAGATTTGCCCTCTTCTGATGATTGGTAATATTTGGGTTATCTGGTCATAGGGAGAGATCATAAGATGACCTTTCCCATCATCTTCTACATATTTTCATATTATCATGCCAAAATTGATCCTACTATATCATATCATATTCATTCATCTATTCGTTGTAATCATTCAAGCATTTGAAAGAGTTTTACTTCAAATATTTCTTTTTAATTAATTAATAGGAAGAGATAAATTATAACAATGCGATCATTTATATTATCATATTATCATGTTAAATATAACTATCATACTTGGTATATCAGAAGTTACTTCGTTAATTCTTCGTTTAATTTCTAATTTTTGATTATAAAAAAAAAAAAATATTTAATAAAATAGTTCTTCTTAATTGATTATTATATTGTAGAAATATATGAATGGAATACTTTCAATCTAAAAATTAATTTTTATAAAAAAAAAGAAATAAATTGAAATCTTAGTTAATCTTAATAATTGAATTGAAAAAAAAGGAATAAAGAAACGAAATTTTAAATATTGCAATTAATTTTGTTCTAACTATGATGATAGTTCAGGAATGATTCTCGATATGTTATCTTGATATGTTATCTTGATATATTATCACGATATATTAATTGAACACATTTAAAATGCTATATGAAATTAAACTAATTTAAAATAACGTATTGTAAAAAAGGAAAAAAGAAATTGTCAAAATGAAACAGACGATATTATTGAAATGATAAGGTATAATTTTACTTTCAACAATTATAATATATTTGAATTTTTCAAGTAAAATTTTACACTTATCAAAAACATCCAATCAAAATAGATTGATTGATAGATAGATAGATCGATCGATCGATCGATCGATAACTAGATAGATGGATGATGTAAGAAAGGGAAGTATTAATCTATTGTTTAAAATTTATTGATCTAAACAATGTTCAAAGTATCATTCAAAAATTAACCATTGTAACAAACAAATCGTTCTTTGCTTTAATATCATTGGAACATCTTTTTGAAAAATGAAATTAAAAAAAAAAAAAAACTACTTCTGATTGAAGGAAGTAAAAATTGTGTGATTTAAAAATGATGGATGCATTAATCTTGAGACATGCACTTTTCACTTTGTCACTTCTACGCATAAAATTCATTCTAAATTATATTAAGAAAATTACATCCTTTGCTATTTAAATAATTTTTGTCCCACAAAGAAAAAAAATACTCTCTTTATTGATTGTATATCAGATAAAGATAAGCATATTCTATTATGCTTTAAGAAAGCTTGGTAGTTGTTTTAGGTACAAAAAAAAAAAAAAAGAAGAAATTATTTTATATTAGAAGATCGAGAAGCAAGAATGATCAAGAAAACTGAACTGATTTTTTTATTGATTGTATTTCAGATAAAGATAAGCATAATAGTATAATATTAAGAAAGCTTGGTAGTTGTTTTAGGTACAAAAAAAAAAGAAGAAATTATTCTATATTAGAAGATCGAGAAGCAAGAATGATCAAGAAAACTGAACTGATTTTTTTATTGATTATATATCAGATAAAGAAGATAAGCATAATAAGAAAATAATATTAAAAAAGTAGATAAATAATATCTATATGTTTTAAAGATTTTTCATTAATTAAAAAGAAATTATTCTCTACTAAAAGATCGAGAAATAAGAATGATCAAGAAAACTGAACTGATTTTTATCGATTAAATGTAATTCTCTTTAAAGATATGCTATCTAATAATATGAATCAAATAATTCTATAAGGTAAACAATGTTTATAACATAACAGTTATGTTCATAGCATAAAGAAATTGTAACATATATGATAACAAGTAGAATAATAGAATGAAAGGGTAAACTATGTGTCATAAAAAACTTTAATAACTATTGGAATAATTGAATTCTAAAAATTGGTGTACTTTGTCAAAATTTTATATTGATGATTGATGATCGATATTGATGATTGATCAGTACGATTAAGTTTGATATATACTGATATAGCATTAGCACTAGCACTAGTACTGAAATAATAAATTATTATTATCTCAAATTTAATATCAAAAAATGAATTTACTAATTAAGCCTAGTAAATGTCATTAATGCATTTTGATTAAACATTGTTTTCGTTTTTTTTTTTTTTCGCAATATAAAAACAATTTGATTAAAAAGCCTAAAACTAAATTATTCAAGAAAAAAAATGCATTAATAATAACTAAATAAATTAATATTATCGAGATTTGTGATGCAAAAAAATTTACTGAAACGAAGCATTTTCAGAATCATTCAAATTATCAGATGTAATGAGATCAATTTGATATCTCTAAAATATTCAAATGCTGATCATCAATCTCATAATTAATCCGTTCAATGATTTTATCAATTGTTACGCGAATAATTCGATATGGTCCTCCTTCCATTATCGCCATGATTAACAATAATACATTAACAGTACACATTAGTAATACTGTTCATGTATTGCTGCTTAATTCTATAGATCATGCTTCTTAATCATTTTATCCTTTTTTTTTCTTTACCTTTTTATCCTCTCACTGATAAAAAATAATAATCATTATCCTGATTCATTAACAATCAAATGTAAACTTATGAACTAATTATTTAAGCAATAAATCAAAAACTATTAGCAACTTCATATGAAGAAGTAACAATTGGCAGTCGAGAGTAGTCAGCAAGTTTAGATGAATTTTGATCGCTAAAAAAATTATTGATTACTGAATAGAATATTTTAATGCATTCTTCCGGTAGTAACATTTTATTCCTGCCTATCTTGCTATCAATATAGCAACATAAAAATGTTACAATTGCAGAAACAATTCAAAAATCTAAATATTTATGCTGATAGATTATGTATAATTATATAAGCTTGTAAATCATTTACATGAAAAATGATTAACTGAAATAGTTTTAGTAAAATGTCGAAGAAATATATTTATACTTTTGTGTTTTATGCTTAATATCATAACATTATATAAATGAAACAACCTGTTGATATTTCCGATCAACTTTAACGTATCACTGAAGTGAAGAGTATATATGTAAAAATAATGTATGTATCATGTATTTTTATATCTTTTATCTTAATAGAATAAGTTATCTGAAATGTTATGCGAATGTTAATACGAACAATTTTAATGATCTTTGAATAGTTCAATCAAATTAAGCAATTTTTTTTCTTTTTACAATACCATGATAAAGAAAACGGACCATATAACCAGAAAGCATCACTGCATGTATTCGACATAGATCACATGATTCAGGATTTAACAGTTTGATCAGTCAAAGAGATAAAATAGAAAACAATACGAACAACTTCTTTGTGATCATTTCTTCTCTCTTCATCCTTATATCTACCAATGGTGCTGTTTTATCGGAAATAATTCTAGAACATCGTATTAGAAAAAAAAGAAACGAATTCTGATCTATTCTGATCTACTGCAATACAAAAACATCAACTGCAATGTGAATGGAGCGCATTTGTTACGAACAGTCCTACTCTAAAAACCGGATTGCTACAAATTTTAAACACTGAGCTCAGATAATGAATTATGATTTCAAATGTAGAAAAAACCGGAAAAAAATAATAGAAAATCACATGAAAAGCTAGAATAAATTGAATATCCAATGAAATTTCCAGATACTTTTTTATCAGTTATTAATTACATTTGCGATGATAGAGAAATGAAATTTAAAATAAAACGTTTGTGACATAAAGCAATTTCGGAAGTAAATGAGAGAAAAGCAACATTTTAAACTTAGCAATGTTAAATTAGAAAACAATCACCAATTTAGAAAAAATAGTGGATAGAAAATTTTAGAGCTTATCGTAATTGAACGAAAATTACAATGAGTGTATTCAAATAAATTAGACTGAAAATAAAAAATACAATTCTTTTGGAATAAAAACAAAAAATTTGAAATAAAAATTTATATTAATAAATAGCAGAATACCATGTGGCCAAACCACTGAATAAATATTACTAAAAGTTATAAAATATTACGAGGAATATTGAATAAATCTATAATTCAAAATATTTTGGTTGATACTAATGAAAATGAGCATTTTACATATCACTAATATGCTACTAAACTGGAGATCTGTTAACCATTCCAGTTAACCAATAGGCATAAGCCTAAATGTGTAAAAAACAAATAAAACAAAAGACAAATTAAAAATTTGTCCAAGATCTTTTTCTCCAACTCGATTTCAAATTGTTTGAAATATTTGCTTTAATAAATATCCTCACATTCATAATACTCGCGATTCCAATATTTATAAGTGAAAATCCACAATAATTGATCTTTAGAATTTATATTCATCGATCTAAACCATCTAAAAAATAGCATATAAATCGGATTTACAAAAAAGTATTCGAGAATTAATATTTTGGATCCAAAACTTTTGACTGAAATATAAATGGTTCATTTTAGCAAATAACAGTAGATATTGAATGGAACATTCTATTCCATTTAAAATGACGAAAAATGATTTTAATTCTGCTTTATTTTTCTTTTATTATCATAAAATGTTAAATTTACTTGGGTGATTTTTCTTTTGTATTTTTCATTAAAGCACGAGCCTGCCTTTGTTTAACTTCTAGACGTTCTTTTTCTTTCTCGGCCAATTCTAAAAAGAAGAATTTGATAATGAAAGCTAAAATACTTAACTTTAATAAATTTGGTTAGATGTTAAACAGTTAGATTATGTAATTAAAGTATCAAAAGAGTCGATTATTGCCAATCACAGTCTTATTTCTTGAATGTGTACGATGAGAAATTTAGAAAATATGATATCAAAAAAATCTAAAAAAGAAATGCCAACCTACTTGACCTGATTCCAACAAACGTATGTCAGGTCTTCGTCGACTATCAGTTGGAGGCAACAGGTCTGTTATGCCGGACGGATCATTTAAAAGAAATGTAAACGAAGTAAAATTGTACATCTGAAAATAGACTGATCGAAATATTGATTACTTTAAATAAAATCATTTCAAAAAGATTTGAATCACTTGGCATTCTCATAGTAACTTAGATAAATTCAACATCCAAAGAATATTGACCACAGATGAATTTGAGGGTCGGGGACGATTCTTCCATATCAGCTTTGATCCTTGAATTAATGGTATATCATTCTGAAATTTCACTTTAATAATTTCCAGTAAAATATATCAATGTCTAAAAACGAACGACAATTCACATGAAAAATAAAATTCACCGGAACAGAACAGTTTTGGAAGAATTGCTTGCCAGTTTCCAACCAATCATCATAACGAAACTCAAAGTTAGTAATATCACAAGTGGCAAGAAATGCTGTCCAGTTCCCGTAAATTGCTCTTAAAACTTTTTCTCTGGAATCAATAATAGGTTTACAAACCTAATATGAATAAATGCAACTCGAATTTCAAAATAATAAAAGTAGCATGACAAAAATTCAATTAATTCGAATTTAAAAAAACTAACTGTTTTGATAAGCATCCCTGAAAAAAGGTACTTTGTCTCGAAGGCCTGTTACCGTTATTCTTAAAAGACAGTTTACATTCTAGTCCTGTATTACATTGTATATGAAGATGGCCTTCCTGAAAAAATATTCTAGTTCCTATATATTTTAGAATAGTAATTGCATAAATATAAAAGAGTTTTTCTTCGTTCTTTGCTAAGTTTTATCATGTTCGGCTTCATACTTGCACAGTCATCAATTTTAAAAAACCATCTCTGTTTTGAACAAAGAAAAATCCAGTTAAATATATTAAAATATGTCATGTATAAGTTACCAACTGCATATACATTTGTCCCATGACGATATTATGAATTGTTACATTCAGTGTTTTCCATGTATAAATTTCGTTATGACTGAAAAAAAATCAACAAAATTTGATAAAAATCAGAATAGTCGAACAGTAGAATTTTAGAAGCAATTACTATTTATTTATGCAACTTATAAGACTTTGAATTGTTGAGAAAAAATAAAAGAGAAAAAGACAAACTTTAAAAATTTCAACTGAAAATTTCCTGAAGGCTGCACTTCAATAGATGTTCCCCAAAATTTTAATCGTGGTGAAACAACACCATCAAATTCATAATTTTTAGATTCAGCGTGAAAAGCGGATTTGGGTGGATGATGGCTCACTTGTTCGGCAATGAACCGATAACCACTTTCTTTACTTCTGCAAAACTAGAAACTGATTCATAATTACTAGGTACAAAACCATAAAGAAAGGCAAAAACGAGCATTTTTTTATTTATAAAATTTTTTACTCTGCCAAATCTCTTTTCTATTGAATAGTTTTATCTCGAAATAAATGTGATTTAAGACATATTTTACTGAACAATAGAATAAGCAATTATGGAGCTCATAATTTGAAATATACCATCATTTTCGGAAATAAGTTATCATATTAAGATCTTACTAAGATAAGAATGATAAAATTTCCGAGAAAATGATTAATGCATTAAATATGAAACATCACGTTTATCGGATTATACAAGAATTCTTTAATTCTATTTTCTTCGAAGTTAGACTGAATGAAAAGATAACCTTTATTTTACATTTATCTTTATTTAAACTTACCGATCCAATTCATAGGTTTCAAACCACAAAGGATTGAACGGTTTCGATAATCGCATATAATTACAGGAAAGTGATGAAACAATGAATGCAGCAACATACTGTAACACATCTATGTTGAATTCAGATAATCTTAAATTTTACCATCATTCTAAGATCATTATTTCAAATCCAGGATAATTTCATGCAATTGATCAGAGATATCACCTGCATGAAATGTTACCCATTCTTTTGCTAATCAAACAAAGCTCAAGTGTTCTTTTGGTTTCCAAGAAATAACTTTATCCATGTCGACTTGAAATAACAAAAAGTAACAGCCAATATTAAATTTCAATCCCGTCGGAATGTGGTTCAAATCATTTTACCTCAAATCTTTCAGTAGCATCTATACATTTACTTGCTTTCTCTAATAATTCAGCATACTCCATGTATTCAGCAAGACGCTGAAGAAAACTAAGCAGTTCATTGAAAATTATTGGAATAGAAATTCGTGTTAAGTCCTGAAAATATCTAACGAATAAGTTATTATTGAACATTAGCTATGAAATTTCTTACATGAGCTGAATATTCCAACTTATAATATCCATATTTCTGCAATGATAATAATGCACCTTTTTGTCATTACGAAATCTTACCTTTCCGATGCATTTTTTGAGTACACTCCAAACACTTATTTCACTTTTTGAAACCATTGATGCTGGTAAAGTATTCCTCCAGTTATGTTCATTATCTCCACCACTCAGTTTTCTGCTTTCCAGAACAGCATTGTGGTCCGTAGTTGTCATATTGTCGGACAAAGTAAATCAATGGTTGGGTTAGATTTCTTTTAAATTGTCATTTAAGATAAGACTGATTAAATTCCCTGAAACAGTTATAACAATATTTTACTATTGAGGAGCGCATATGTATAATTTCTATATTTAGAACAATTTTATTTTACTTTTTGTCTGTTCATTTAAAACTAGCAGATGCTAATGATCAATTATAGATGCTTACGATCAATTACAGATGCTTACAACCGATTATATATGCTTACGATCAATTACAGATGCTTACGATCATTTACATACTTCGCAATTCCCTCTTCTTACCTTTCTTCAACTTTGATTTCCATCCATGTTGAAATAAGAAACTGTTAATTTCATAGACTGGGGCATAACATATGCGATGGCCGTTGAATTTGTATATGTATGCATATATGGATGGATGGATGAGTTTGTGAGAGTAAATGTGATAGAGTGCAGGCATTATAATGCAAACAATAAGATGTAGGGAAATGTGAAGATCTGTACGAGAATACGCTAGAGAGAATTGAGGAAACGCAGAATGATAATGACATAATTAAGGTAGAGAAAAAGAATAGGAAGAGAGAGTATCTGGAGAGATTGATAAGAATATGAGACGAAATATTGCAATGATTGCGAATAAGATCGAGAGTCTATAATCTTAAGTATTTATTTTTCTGTTGAATGTTAATGGCGGTGTGATATGGAAAGATATCGGAAGTATTTGTTCGATATTTTAAATCTATTGATTTCTTATTTTTCAAATTATCAAAATTATCACTGTTGAAAAGTTTCGTCTAAAATTAAAGAAGTTAATTTGTGGATAGAATGAGGTAATTTCATGTTCTAATTTAATCAAATCAATGATTGGTAAGAAATTTTAAGAATGGTAGTATCAAGATGGATTCGGATTGCACGTGTTGCTCGTACATATCCTCGTTGGGTATGGAATAATTGGCCCGTACATGTAAGATTTTTGTTATTTATTTATTTATTTTTTTTCACTTTAATTTGATATTTTGATGAAAATATAGCCGATTATTCAGCTGATTTTATCAATTTAATTTGATATTGATAAAAATATAGATGATGATTCAGCTTATTTAGTAATTTCCACTTCTTTTTTTTTTCGCTATTATTCTCGAACGGTTAATATTTCTTGTATATTTAATGTTTTTAAGAAAGATATATAAACGCATAAACATTTTATTATTAAATTTAAAGTTTATATACTATTGATGATAATTTAATGATATATCCAACTGATCGATTGTTGTGATTTTTGCCATAAATATAGGACAATTCATCAGTTACTTGAATTTATTCTTTATCTCTTTTAAAACATTTACTTTTGAACTAACTAATTTGTTGTACTTTTATCGAATATTTAATATCATTCTTTCATTCCAATCATTTCAGTTCGTTGGTTTTACATGTTGTTTTATTCCAATGACTATTATTGCCTTCTACGATATCTTCACATATGGCTTCGGATATGATTGTGAGTTTTTCTTTAAATTAAATGTTGTTGAAAAATGATGGGATGGCTTCTATATTGTTCCAGAAGAATGTATAGATCGCATTCTTACACAGTATATCAAGCATTTCTTCAAGTTAAGATTCATTTATTTATCGATAGCACTACATAATCTCAATGTGAAGTGTCTTCTGAGCAAAGTTAATAGTTACTTTTTCTAATCCTTGTTCGGGATTACTTGATTCATATTTTCTCATCTGATTCAGAATGTAATATTACTAATTATAAGTTAGAGAAGGATTTCATAAAGTCATATGAAGTTTCAGTATGCAGTAATAAATATAGTAATTCGTACCATGTTCCGTAATTATTCAAACTAAAAATTCACTACGACCTTAAAAATATATTTGCGTTCCTAATAGTATTCGGATCTTAAAATTATTTAGATCTTTGATTTTGCAGTTGATTGTAGCAGTTCTGTAAAAGAATGTTTCTGTTATTGTATTTTTATTAAATTTTATTTCCAATAATTTTCAGCTATGCCTTATTATCGAAAATATTATCATGTCGTGCGTCCCGACAATCCGATTGTTACACAATGGCGACCGCCTGAGGTCAGTTTTGAAATTTCATTGATCGATTGGAAAAAATTTTGAACTAACAATGAATGACAAAGCTAGATATTTTTCCATTATTTTTTTGCTTTAAAAAATTTTATTCATATTCAGGGATTCTTAGAATTTAGGAAGAAAAGATTTTTTAGGTATAAAAAATAATTCTTTCAGGATTACCCAGCACCATTTGAAACAAATCGCGCAAATCGCTGGCCAACTTCCTTTTGGAAAGATTATGGATTTGGCTTAAGAAAATGGAAGGATTAGCAACTATAACTGGCATAAATTTTTAAATAAAGCTAACATTTTACATAGCTTATCTATTATTCAAAAGTATATTAATCTATAATTCTAATTAATTTTAGTTTTAATGGGTTTTGTTAATTAATGTGTACAAAGATTTTTTGTTTACGATGTGTGTAAAATAAAATTTAGTAGTGATACATGTTGTTTTTTTTTTGGATTTTATAATATTCAGTTAGAGAGTTCAATAAACGTCGACCATTTATTTGTTTTCATTTTTCAATGAAAGTACATTCCTTTATGACAGATTTTTAGCGCTTGGCAGTATAGTATTATCGTTGATTTTGGCCTAGGAATTATTACTTAACAATGAATTTTTATATTTTGCGAAGTATAAAATTGCTCGTTTAACGTAAAATTCGGTAAAAGGATACTTTTGCTTCATCTTTTTGTTTACAAAATTTCATATCAAATTTTGAACTTCCTCAATAAAATGGTGCAATATATTGTAAACTTTCGCAACTGTATCGCATAATATAACTATGAACTTTTTGACCATACTCTTCCTACTGCTTATAACGGTTGCTTTGCTTCTAATTTAGCTGATCGAAAACTGCTGCACAAAACATTGTATGCATCCGAATGCAAATCATAGATCAATTAAAAATTCAATTCTCAGAATTACTTTCTTTCAATAAATCACTAGCTGTTTAAAATTTCTTTTTAATAATACTACTGTCACAATAGCATTTATTTGGAAAGTTTATAAATTTCTTAATTTGAAAATTATTCTCAATATATCCTTTTGTCCATTATTTCAAAATTTTTTTCTGTGATAATTAGATATTGATAATATATTGCATAAATTTTAGTGATAAATTAGAAATTGATTAGATTGATTAGTTATTTGCGAACAGTAAGTTCTCTTCTAACATAAAGAGTAGTTGGGTATATATATTGTTATCGATGAAAATCATAGATAATCGTTGATGATATATAGCAATGTTACAGAAAAGCATTATCGTAAATAGTATCGCTGTCGTATCTTCAGCATCTTTTCATAAAATATGTTACAATATGGAGGAATCCTGATGATGATCATCATCATCATATTGAATAGTGAAATTGCTCCTCCTAAAAGGCGTGACATTTCTTCTTCTTCTTCTTCTTCTTCTTCTTCTTCTTCTTCGTCCCTCTTCTTCAATTTTCTTTAATTATCATTTCTTAATTTTTTTCATGCTCATATTTATTTTACTAACTTTCAATTGGTTATATATAAATGCGGCAACAAAAACTACTCAGGTATGTTTTTATCAAATTTAATAATAGATAAAATATATGGTTTTTAAATTATTCAACAACTATCAGCTTAACTTTTTTAAAAAGTTTACTAATACAATTTTTATTTCGAGAGTCTATTTTTTTTTTTTTTTAAATAGCTTCGTTTATTTGCTAATACAGTTCTATCTCGAGAGTGTATCTGATTTATTTTTAAATTAGCAACGTTTAAAATTTTGCTAATACAATTTTTATCTCGAGAGTCTAACTTTTGAAATAAATTGTGAATAATGAGCAATATATCAGGAAGTTTTCAAATTTCAAATGATAATTTTATTATCATTATTTTAGATAATACTATTATTATTATTATTGTTTCCTTTTTTTTTTTTTTTGAGTATATTCAAAATGATGATAGAAATGGTACAAAATGGATTTATATCGAATTTTTTGATTGTCCATCAATTGTTAAAATCAGTGTGAATACAATTCGTACAGCATTAGCTCGTTGGATAAATGAAGAATGTGCTACAGCAATTCAATGTAATTTGGATAATGAGATAAAAATGGAAAATGTTTTAGTTGGTACTATTTTTGTGATACATCGATTAATTTTATTACAATCATTGTACTACGAAATGCTACCGATGATATATCATTACAAGGTTACTATACTTTGCTATACTATACTATACTATACTATACTATACTATACTATACTATACTATACTATTTATTTTATTTATTTATTTGTTTTTTTTTTTTTATACTATTTAACAGATTACTATTTAACGATTAAAGGAAAATTTTTAAATAATATTGTATATAGTTGTAAAATTATTATTACAAAGTTTTACTATACTATACTATTTATTTGTTTTTTTTTATACTATTTAACAAATTTATTTATTTATACTATTTATTTATACTATTGTTACTATTTAGGAAATTATACTATTTATTTATACTATAGTGACTATTTAGCAAATTATACTATTTATTTATACTATAGTGACTATTTAGCAAATTATACTATTTATTTATTTATATGATCGATCATGAGAAAATTTTTAAATAATATCGTATATAGTTATAAAATTGTCATTATAAGGTTTTACTATACTATACTATTTATTTGTTTTTTTTATACTATTTAACAAATTTATTTATTGATACTATTTATTTATACTATAGTTACTATTTAGCAAATTATACTATTTATTTATTTATATGATCGATCATGAGAAAATTTTTAAACAATCGTATATAGTAATGAAACGATGACACTACAAAATGATATTTTAAAAAGATATATGATAATAGATATTTATAAATTATATATATAATCGATAATTGATATTTTAGTAAATGTTTAATAGATAATTTACATAAATGACAATATATTTATAAATTTAAATTATTTCAGCAAAAAATTTGAGCATATTTTTTTTTTTTTGCTAGGCTTATTTTCTTATTTATAATTCTATTAATATACATATTGCTAATTACTGTATGGTAAATGTTCATTTGCCAAAAAAAAAAGCAATTTTTTTTTTTTAAATTATCATAAATCTCTTAATATGCTATAGCATCTATAAGACATTATTTTGAAAAAGTTAGCTTCATAAAAATATGAACTAATTATGTTTAACAGAATGTTTGGTCAAGAAATATTTCAGTATTGATGATAAATTGATGCAAAAAAAAAAAAAAAAAGAGAGCACTATTTCCTAATAGTAAACAAATATGTTATAGGTTTAATTTTTAATAGTTTTTTTAAATTTCGAAATTTTCAGCTAATCATCTCGACTTGAATATCGTTGGTAAAGTGATACAATCTCGAGAACATTTATTATCTATATTGTTACATTCAGATTTAAAACTTGTTACAATACGAATGTTTAATGAAGAGATGAAACGTAATATTAGTATTACGAGTGATAATCGTAATTTATGCTCACATCTATATTGTACTATCATAGTTTTATCATTTATTCTATTTGTTATCACATTTTCTATCGTATACTTTATTCAAAGAAATTTTATGAAGCATAAATTTATAACTACAAGTCATTCATTATTATCATTACAACCGCTTCGAGATTAATTATACAAATTTTTTACTAGTATTGTAAATGAATGAAATGAATCATTAATAATAATATATAAAAGTGATAGTTATTGATTGATTTTAATCAATCAATCAACAACTATATTCGAATGAATTATTCTTATTTGTTAATTATTTCTGATATACAAAAATTTAGATTTAATCATTTTATTGCTTGGAAAAAAATTTGTAATCATACTGCTTTGTTTCACTTATTACTATCATTTTTGCTAATCTTTTATCATATATGTTTTATCATATATGATCTTTATGTTGTATCTGAATTTAATGATTCAATTAATATAAAAATTTCATATTTAAATTTTATAAAAATTTAGAAACATTAAGTATAGATATCAAATGAGGTATAAAAATGAAAAGTAACAAAAAAACAAGTTATCATTATCACCATAATTACGGGGCTATGGCCGTAATTTACAATTTTTTTTTATCCCTATTCTAAATAAATCATGATAAAATTTTGATTTTTGAATAAATTTAAACCAGAATTTGTAAATGAATTTTTGTCTTGAATTTTTGAATTTTCTATTTTTCACAATTGTCCTTATCAATGTTAAAAAACACTATTGCATTCGTAGAAAGTAGTAGTGTGAAGGAAAAAAAAAAAAAGAAAAAACAAGTATTTTGATAGATTGCCATCTTATCAAATGTTATCAATCAATAATTATTTAAAAAATTTTTATATAATTTTGCTTAATATGTCCAAATTTTACGTATCAGAAATCAAATTTTCTTTTTCCTTTTTTTTTTTTTTGTTCAATGTATATTTACATATTGCTCCATTTTGAAACGAATATTTTATGATTAATTGTTAAAATTGTGATAATATATTTGTTTTTGTGATAACAAAAAATTTTTATTATATCTATTAAATATTTAATTGACTTATTATATGGTAGAAATTTTTATTTTGAATTTCAATTATTTGATTTCGAGAAATTTCGAGAATAGTTTTTATATTTTGTTTAAGAGCAAATAATAAGACATAGAATGATGGAAAGGAATTACAGAGAGAGAGAGAGAGAGAGAGAGAGAGAGGGAGGAGAGAGAGAGGAGAGAGTTATATGATATTGTCAATTAATTAATAAAAAGAGCAAATAATAAGACATAGAATGATGGAAAGGAATTACAGAGAGAGAGAGAGAGAGAGAGAGAGAGAGAGGGAGAGAGTTATATGATATTGTCAATTAATTTAAAAAAAATTACTAAATATAAATTCAAATTATGTAATTCAATTTACATAATTGAAAGGCTATACATTATCAACTATAACATATGGTACATCGTTTAGGAAAGTTATTATCATTCTCGAATTGAATAGAATATATGATGCAAAGTATATCGGGAAAAAAAAATCTAATTCAGACTCTTTCGTTTCTAATATCTCATATAGTACATTCAAGGTTATAAAATTTAGCCAACTCATGAGCATTATTATCATTTCAGAATTATAGTTTTGTACAATGTATTCATAAGTGATTATATTTGAAATTTAACATCTCTCGATCTCAATAATAGCAAATTTGATTGATTCACAAACGTTATAATTGATATAATAGACTTCAGTTATTTTCCCATAAGATCGATATTATCTCGAAAATACGTAGGATTGATATTATCTCGGAAATATCAAAGAAGAGAAGAAATCGTTATTTCATTTTGGCTGGCTAAGATCAGAATCTTCAATTCATTGTCACTTTGACAAATAGCGCAAACTTTAAAATTTTGATGATTTTACAATTAATACTGAAATTTTCTTTAAGACTACTACTTTAACTAAATTAATCGATAATCCGAGTAATTCTGGATTAGATCTAAATAGTAGATCAATGATATCTAACTGATAAACTCATTTTTTTATATACTGTCTTCTTTTGAATATCAAATAGATATGTTGTGCATATGCTGATGTGATATATGGTCAAATTCGTCTTATTGACTCAGGTGCATCAATCATTGTCAAATCGCAAAGTTTCCGATCATCGGTTTGCACCTGAATTTGTCGAAACTTAGTTTGATATTTAATAGAATCGATAGGCTTATTTTATTTAAATGTTGTATGTTCCTTAAATTCTTTTGTGGTTGAAACTTATTTTTAGACCTGAATTTGTTGAAACTTAGCTTGAAGTAGATTATCTCGCATTTCAAGTTGGAAACTTAGAAGATGATCAGGTAATAGGATTTTATGATCTCCGAATAATAGATTATCCTGCAGTCTTCATTCAAAAACCTGAATTAATTTCGTTATCTTTAAAATCTTTTTCAAATAGATTTGGCAGGAACTCCTAAATTATTAATTGATTGACATATGACACTAAAATAGCACTGAATGAATAAACATGAAAGATATTTTTCAGCACAAAAATAACCATGAGAAATTTATTTCATTATGTTACTATCAAATCAAAGATCGCTAGGTATATAGAATAGATGAGTTCTTTTAAAATGATTGTTTCTTAATCGTCCATATCTTATATAATATTTGTTATTAAAAATTGAAATGGTTCAAGTTAAAAAAAAAAAAAAAAAGTAAATTATTTGACAAGGTCATCTAATCTTAGTTGATCAAGCAACAATTTATTTTTATTGTCTAATGTATAAACACATTAGATACATACCCTCGCTTTCGAAAGATCCACTCATGTTAATGATTTCTCTCCGAAAATTTCGCTCTATTTATTTCACCTAATTTTTCGTCTTTGTCATTAAAATAAGAGCGAAATTTTGACCTGTTGAATATTTTATAATAATAGTGGCAATTGCTTTACTACAACAGTAAATAAAGAATCAAAAAAAAAAAAGAAAAAACTTAGCTGCTGAAATAAAAGCTAAACAGAAACAATTACAATAAATTTAATGTGAAATAGTTAAATTTAGCCAAGTAACAATATATAAATGCTAAGAATTGAAAAAAATTTCAATTGAGTGAAATTTACCTTTGTGATATCAATTTAATAAAATTCACCAAAAAAAAAAAAAAATAGCTATTAAATCTTGATTACTAGTTTGATAGAATTCATCAAACAAAGGATGACCAACATTCACAAATAACCTTGAGGATATTCCCTATTGTCAGACAAAAGATGAAATGTTACACTCTAACTTCCGATATTTTCAACATCAAACCTTGATTGCTTATTGTCTTGTAAACTATTGAACAAATATATCAAAAAAAAAAAAAATATATAAATTTATCGAACTTAAAAACTATGCTTCATCTGGGACAGAAAAATTGAATAACGCCTTCTTTCCAGAAAATATCTACTTACTATTCGGATTTCAAATATTGCGAATTTAGAATTCATATATTCCAGAACTGATGAAATCATGCTGCAGAATTCATGCCCTGTGCATGTGAAGCACTCACATTTTCCCACTGTACAAAAAAAAATTATGCTAGGTAATTTTTGTCTGTATATATATCAATATTTCGAGCACTTTAACCTTTAAGTTCTCAAAATGAAAAAGAAAGATGAAAATCCAAATATTTCATATTTCTGTTCTTATTGGCATTAATTACAAGTTTATTAAATAAAATGGCTATCTACTACTTGCAAAAATTCTCGTTTTTAAAGAAAAAAACAATTTAAAAGTCAATAATGGAGATTGTAAACTAGTGATGACGAAAGAAATGATGTTTTAGATATAATATTTTTAAAGCACAAAGCATTCATCAAACCCATTAGTTCCTTTCTACAACTTTTTTTTTTAAATTGCATGATAAACATATTTTTTAAAGAAAATGATATATCATATCAAATAAACATGCAACAAAGAGAGAGTTAAACACTCGAGCACGTTAACAGAAAGACTAAACAATTAATTTCAATCTCGCTCGATGTAAAGTTTCGTGCAAACAATGCTTCATATCCCATAATATCTCCTAGAGATACTTTTCCAACACACTTTAAAAAATGTTTTGCATTGAAAAAAATCTATACTTTCTGAAATTATTGAAATATGAGGATAAAAGAGGAGTAATAATCTGCAATATAAAAAATTTTTTGGATTACTGCATTAAAATTTAAATTATAAAGCAAATTGACTGCATCAAAATATGAAACACACTGATAATAAGCATCCCGACATCACAAGCCGATTGCTTCCAAGCTACGGTACCCACGTCAGCAAATCAACATCTGAAAAAAATGCTTGCGCATGCTAGCATTGAAAATACTTTTGATTTCTGAAGTATAATTACAAGCTTTCTCCTTTAGAAAAACGATTTTTTTAGGGTTATGAAGCGATGAATTTGAATCCTAACATTCTTCACTGATTAAGTAATCCAGCACAAGTCCAAAAATGATTTCTGTAGCTTCGCTTGAATATTACCTGATTGAAAATACCTGAAATATAAAAACAGGAAATTTCAAATGTCATTCTGCCAATAATCATGAAATTAAGTTTTCCAACAATAAAAAATGATCAAATGACAGAAACAAAAATAATACCATCCCAAATGAAAACCACAACTAGGGCACACACAAACGGTCCACTCATAATTCGGCCACCAGGTATCCGCTAAGTAAGACTGCAAAACAGTGTATTTCTTTCTCTTTACGAATAGCGTTTAGTCAAGCATAAAAATTAGGGAATGATTATATAGCTATAGAAATGACTATTATTTTCATTAAAATATTTCACTAAAGAAAATTTGCAAACATTGTTTGAGCATTCTAACAATCATATTACTTAATTTTATTTCGGAATAAGCCGTTACAAGAAGTGACAGAAAGACTAGTGGTATCGATTAAAGTCTGATATGAAGACAATGTAGTTTACGATACTAAATCTCATCTCATAATCCGTTAGATGTAATTTAGATAAGGTTTTTGAATGTAATTATAAGCCATTTGCTAGAATAAAAAGCATGTCAAACAAATAAAAGAATTTTTAGGCACCTTATTTTCATCCCTAGAAAACGAATCGGTAGTATACAAAAACAAAATTTCTAGGTTTGCTTACCTTACCTGTAAGTCTCAGTTCAGCAGATGAAGCAGTGATCACATCAAATTTTTCAGCTGCAAAAACCACATAATAAAAATTTCTTCAAAATAGAAGAAATCTTTTCAAATTAACAGCAGTCTAATAATCTTACATTTCCATGATATACCGAATTAACTAAGGAGAGCTACGTTTAATTACTTTTAAATTAAACCAACAGTTTTATCAATTCTAACTGATAACAAAAGCATTTCATCCGCTTGCTGCTAAAGGTTAAATGGAATGCAAATGAAATTAATATAATTTCATTATACTTGATAATTTATGCGTGAATCTGAAAAGAAGAATTAAACGTACGGACAGCATTTTCGAAGACTTGAACGAGCTGATTACGACCCAAAATAGTCATATTATACGAATGTACAGCTTTTATACTTTTCTCATTGGTAAGCGTTGATCCTTTGACAATTTCATGTCCGCAATTACGACACAGCAGTGCCACAGGCACTAAATAATGATCATTTTACAGCAATTCCAGACTTTTCCAAATCTCAAATTTGGAACATCATGAAGAATTAACTATAATTTTATCTCTTGCAAACAAAAATTTCGTAATAATCTTATGTGATGTTTTAAAGTAAGATTAAATCATTAAGGATTAAAGCTAACTTTGAGATGTTTTTAAATGATAAAAACTAAATCATACCTGCAGGAGTAATTAACACCAAACACCATATCAACCATAGCATGTACATATATTGATAACAGTCTGAAAATTAATCATCATATTACCATCAATGAATGGTCACAGCCCGATTAATAATAACACCTGATACATCTGCCAACATACGCTACGTAAATGATAAGAGCGAGGGTAGCGAAATGAAAATAATGGCTCGATGAAACCGTGTTTTGTGATGTTGGATTGATTTCAAATTAAAATATCATTCGATAATTTAAAAGTAAATTTTTATCATTGATTTAAAATGCAAAATTTGAAAATGTTTATCAGACGAAGTTTTGTGATATCTAAATTATATCAATTTTTCTTTCTGTTTCATTTGCAACAAAAGAATTCTGTATTTTTATTTTTTTTCAATAATCATTAGTTGTAAATAATTATTTTATCATATGCAAATTTTATTAATTAAAAATATTTTGAGAGACAGAGAAAGGAGAGAAAGAGAGGGAGAGGAAAAAGAGAATTTAGTTATTTAAATTTGGATATAATTGTAATGGAAAATATTTTCTAGTATTTTATTATTGCTTATATTATTTTTTGATAATTTTACTATTTTTCATTAATCTATCCTTATCATACTCTACGTCTTATCTTTTGATATGCTATCATACTTTACTTCTTATCTTTTGATATGCTTTAATCATATTTTTAGCAACCTAATTGAAGTATAATAATTTTTAATTTTTCGGAAATTCCTGTTTCCCATGATTATAAATCGCACCAAAAAATATGCTTTGTGCTTAGAAATTGCAATAAGGGATTTGTTAATTTTCGTTAATATTTGATGCTATTCTCGAATGGATATCTTCACTTACACTTTTTTTGTTAAGCCAGTATTTTGATGGTGTCGGTGCTTAGAAGTGCAATAAGGAGATTTGCTAATTTCGTTAATATTTGACGCTATTCTCGACGAATATCATCGCTTAAATTTTTTTATCAAGTTAACATTTTGATGATATCTGTGCTTAGAAGTTACAATAAAGAATTTGTTAATTTCGTTAATATTTGATGCTATTCTCGACGAATATCATCATTTGCATTTTAAAATCATTTTTATCAAGCCAGTATTTTGATGATATTCGTGCTTAGAAGTTCAAATAAGGAATTTGTTAGTTCCGTTAATATTTGATGTAGTTCTCGACGAATATCACCACTTACATTTTTTTTTATCATTTTTTATCAAGCCTGTATTTTGATGATATCCTCCAAAATTTCTGATTATCTTCTAGTACTAATAAAACTGAATTATTTTATAGCATAAATATGATTGTAGTAAGAGTTTTTATATAACGAAAATTTGTAATTAATTAATTTCCAAATAAATGAATCATTCAAACAAATTTTCGTATATCTTCCGTTTTGCTAATAAAGTTTTTGTTTATTATTTAAAATTGTTAAAAATCGATGTTAATTATTTGAAATATTATAAAGGATTAAAGCTTATGTGCATTATTTGATATATTAAATCTTATCTATCTCTTATCTTTTGATTGATTATCTTATCTTTTCCATATTAACAATATATTGTAAATCATCGCCTATTATCAAGACTAAAGATCATGTTTAGAAAAAAAGTTTCTTTGATCATATAGGATGTTTTTCATTTATACATTCAATTTTTTTACTCTTATTGCTATTGTTGTTACGTGATATATTTTCAAATTCAATTCTATTAATTCTCGATAATACCAATCAATCAATCATTCATAGATAATTCTCCTGTTATTAAAAAGATATTTAAACTATTATTGATTATATTATCAATATTCAATTGCTTAGTTATGAGGCGAAATAAAATGGATGATAATAAAATTTTATTATAAAAATTTAATTTTAATTATACCTAATTTCTAAGAATATAAAAATTCCATCTTCCATTGATATAGATGGAATGAAATGTGTAATGGATTTATATGAAAAAAGTAAATATCATTCATTCATTGTTATTATTATTATTATATTTATAAATTATTAATATATTAATCAATCCTTCTGATTCATTCTGTAATAATTTAATTCTTGAATTATAAAGAATTTATTTAAATTAAATTACCGACTTATAACAACATGATATGATGATTTTAATGATATAAAAATAATTATCAACTATTGCAACACCATCATGATACGATGATTTTAATGATATTACTTGCAACAGCATCACGAATGATGATTTTAATGATGTAAAAAATAATTATAAAGCACTTACAACAGCATAATACGATGATTTAAAATAATTATAAACTAGCATGATATGGTGATTTAAAATAATTATAAACTACTTAAAACAGCATGACACGATGATTTTAATGATGTAAAAAAATAATTATCAACTACTTGCAACAGCATCATGATATGATGATTTTAATGATGTAAAAAATAATTATAAAGCACTTACAATAGGGTAGTAGGATGATTTAAAATAATTGTAAACTACTTAAAACAGCATGATACGATGATTTTAATGATGTAAAAAATAATTATAAACTACTTGCAACAGTATCATGATATGATAAGTTTAATAATATATAGAAAAAATAACTATTCCTTTTAAAATGTTGATGAAAATATTTTAATGAAATAAAATTATTGAATTATTTTAAGTATATTAAACAACGATTAATACAAATGAAATGAAATATTGGGTAATAGAATTTAACGTAAATATAATTAATATATATTTTGAGATTAAAATATTCACATATAAATTATATCTAAATGATTCTTTATTGAATAACACTTTTTTTTCTCGCACCATTAATTCATATTCATTTGTTTCCTATTTTGATTGCTCATCTAAATAGCATCATCAAGAAAATGATAATGTCATATCATCTGGACGATCAAAGATATTTTTAATGATTGTTGATAATGATTGAAGATCAAAAATCATTTAAATTATCTTCATTTTTATCAAATTTTGTTTTTACTCCTATTAATGCACACAAATTATCAAAGGGCCGATATTTGTGCATCACATTCTCAATTATAAATTATTTTTATTGCTAATGATTTTTTGAAATTTGAAAGTCGAATTTTATCATCGTTATCAAGAGAAATTTGAAAGGCAAATTTTATCATCTTTATGAAGAGAAAATTGAAAGGCAAATTTTATCATCGTTATCAAGAGAAATTTGAAAGGCAAATTTTATCATCGTTATCAAGAGAGATTTGTAAGGCAAATTTTATCATCTTTATCAAAAGAAATTTGAATTTCGTCATCGTTATCAAGAGAAATTTGAAAGGCAAATTTTATCATCTTTATGAAGAGGAAATTGAAAGTCAAATTTTATCATCTTTATCAAAAGAAATTTGAATTTCGTCATCTTTATCAAGAGAAATTTGAAAGGTAAATTTCTTTATCAAGAGAAAATTGAAGGGAAATTTTATCATCGTTATCAAGAGAAATTTGTAGAGGCAAATTTTATCATCTTTATCAAAAGAAATTTGAATTTCGTCATCGTTATCAAGAGAAATTTGAAAGGCAAATTTTATCATCTTTATGAAGAGGAAATTGAAAGTCAAATTTTATCATCTTTATCAAAAGAAATTTGAATTTCGTCATCTTTATCAAGAGAAATTTGAAAGGTAAATTTCTTTATCAAGAGAAAATTGAAGGGAAATTTTATCATCGTTATCAAGAGAAATTTGAGAGGCAAATTTTATCATCTTTATCAAAAGAAATTTGAATTTCGTCATCGTTATCAAGAGAAATTTGAAAGGCAAATTTTATCATCTTTATCAAGAGAGATTTGAAGGGCAAATTTTATCATCGTTATCAAGAGAAATTTGAGAGGCAAATTTTATCATCTTTATCAAAAGAAATTTGAATTTCGTCATCTTTATCAAGAGAACTTTGAAAGGTAAATTTTTGTCATCTTTATCATTCTTATCAAAGTTGCTTGCATAAACTGAGAAAAGAAAAAATTGGAAAGAGAAGATGGCAAAAGAAAATTATTTCGAAAAATCAATTATAACAAATTGATAGAACGAAATTACTATCAATGAAAAATAGGAAAAATGAAATGGATAAATTGGAATATTGTATAAAATCAAAATATTATTACAAATTATCAATATGAATATTCGTTTAAAACATCTTTTCTTCAATCAAAAATAAAAAGAAATGAAATAATAAAGGAAAATATTTTTCCTCTTTTTTTCTTTTTTATCGAAAAGAATGAAATTAGAAAAAGAAATTTATTTCTAAAATTATCGTCGTTAAGTCGAAAAATATTCAATTCAAAATTAAGTAGAAAATAAGTCGTCCATAAGAAAATACACGAGATGTTTTATATATTTTCTATTGTTATCATTTGTTTGTTATAAAAATGAAAATTCCTTGAGCATAATATTGATAATGAAAATTATTGGCGAAAAAAAAAAAGAAGGAAAGAAATTCTTTAAATATCAAAAATAAATTTTATCAGGTCACCTGAAAATCATTTATGAATTATAGTTTTTTTTTTTTTAGCAAAAATATATGAATGAAGAAAAATTAAAATGCGCTTTTTTCACTTTTTAAATCATTGATTAATCATGGATAAATCTATTGAAAAGATAAATGATAACAAAAAAACGCAAATAAACGAGAAATAACATTTCGCTAATTAAATCTTGACATTATTTGCTGTCAAAATTGTTTTAAATAAGAATCATAAAAATAGTTTTTTTATTTTAAAAAGAAAAGTAAGAAATAACATTTTACTTTTCAATAATTTATCAATAATCTCTAATCTAGTGAGAGATATTTATTATATTTATATTTTTGATGACAAAGAAGAAAAAAACGAAAGAAAGAAATTATCATAATATTGATTATATGCCTTGCCTATTTAATTTTTAAACTACAAATCTTTGCTGTTATCTTTTTTCCTTTTTTTTTTTAAGATTTTATCGTATATTTACGATTTACGTAAAATTTTATTTTATTCATTTATGTGACAATTAAAAAAAAAAAAAAAAAAGAAGAAAAGAATTTAAAAGGAAATATCAAAATTAAATCAAATGAATTAATTCTTTTTAGGTTAAAAACCTTTTTTTTTTTTTTTTTTGTTCTTTTTTCTCCATTAAATTTTTGAAATGGACAATTTGGGCGAAAAAATTAAAATAAAATCAATGATAAAAATTAATTGAAAAATTATTAGAAATATATTTCATTATATATATTAATAATTGATGAGAATTAATTATGCCGATGAATAATTAATTGTATTGAATGATAAAATTAGCTAATAATAATAATTTGTATAATGTGAATGAAATAAAAGGATGATGATAATGATGATGATGATACTGAGATACATACATACATCATCATCATCATCATCATAATCAATGAATAATAATCGTGAAGTACAAAAAGGGTAAAATGTACTAGCGATTTTTTTTATAAATAAATATGTTAAAAACCGGTTCATTCATCAATCACATTCATTATTGTAATTTTGATTTGTGAGGGAGATTGAAAGAGGAACTTCAAAAGTTCAGGTTGAAGAAGGAAAAGATGTAGGATGTGAGAGGGAATACACGATCATCATAACAGAACCGTTTTCTTCCGTATCTGCTTCAATAGTAGTAGTAGTAGTAGTAGTAGTAGTAAGTAGTAGTAATAGTAATGTAGAAGTCAGTGCAATAGGGATATGAAGATATAGGCAGATATCAGGTATAGTCACCGTTGTCGACTTTGTTAACTGGGTGTCATCATTATTGTGTCCTCCTAAGTGTCATCGTTATAGTCTTCTTCCTAATCGCTGTCAACAATATTTTTATTTTCATTGTTTTTCATCCAAGTATCATTTGAGATAGATGAGGCTATTGAAACTTTGAACTTAATGATGATCATCGAACGTTATTATTAGAACTTAGTGATCATCGAACATTATTGTTAGAACTTAATGATCATCGAATATTAATTACTGTTACTAAAAATAAAAGCGTATAGTATATATATATTTTTATTAAGGTATTTATATTGCTTGGTCAGTGATCTATTAGCTATATATTTGAACTGTTATTTGATCTGATTCATTCATCTCAACGCAACTTTTCGAGAAAAAAATCCGATAGCAATCTCATCGATAAAAAGATCATAAGGGCGATACCGATAATAATTTGATTCTATCCATTGTAATATCATCTATAGCAAGAGTAGTCATTATTTTTATCTACCTTTCTATCGCCGATATATTACTGCTGCTGATATTCTATTACCGCTCAATTGCTAATTAAACATTGTTGCTTGCCATAAAACATCCCTGAAATGAGCAATGTCTGCAACCTTTGACCTTTCATATTTCTTTATATGACCTTCTCGTGTGCAATCAATCATACGAATAGAAAAAAAACATTAAGCATTGACAATACGGTTGTTGTTGCAGGTTGCAACAAAATTTTTTTAACGCATATGTTTATTCGAATATTATTATTATTATTATTTGTTCAATTAAAAGGTTTGTTATAATTTTAATTTTTTAAAGCAAAACTTTTCAACTTTTTCAAAATGCTACGATACATATTTGAAGCTATTCGATTTCATCATAGATTTAGATTCTGAAGCTATTCGATTTCATCATAAATTTAAAAAATTCTTAAAATGCTACAACTTTCAAATTTCGTATTTCTTGAAATATTTCCTTTAAAGATCTAACTGCTAATGGATTGTTGATAAATGAAATAAATCGCTTTGATTATTTTCAATTTATGAATGAATTTCAACTTTACATCTATTTTATTAGAAGAACAGATAATGATAAACTGGAAAATAATATCATCATACAGAGATTTTAATTTTTGCATAAATTATATGCATTTAAAAAAAAATTCATAAATTCTTGAATTCCTTTTAAAAATATTCAAATTGATAACATCTTATCAGTTAAATTAATAAAATATTAGCTAAAAAATGAATAAAGCTTAGCTTGTTGATTTCATATTGCGTTTTCCTATCACTTATTATCAATTAATCATTTATCACTTTTTGATTTAAATTTAAAATTTCAAAATTGTTAAAACTTTTAATGATATGTGAAGATTGTTATTGAAGTATTTATCTTATGACAGGAACAATTTTACTACTCTTGATTAGTTCCAATTTGTCAAATCAATTCTTCATGCGTACAAAATTTCTATTTACTAATTAGCTTAACGATTATTTTCTTTCTCGATCAAAATTGACTTACCTGCATTATCATTTCTATGAAGATGATGATTACTAATTTTATCTGATAAATTTCATTCTCCTTCCTTATTGTTATCATAAATTTCAATTTGTTCTTTTTGGCGTATTCTTATCAAGACATAAATGTATTATCATTTCTGGAAGTAATACTTCCAGAAATGATTATGATAATAATCTGATTATGATAATAATCTTGTGCTAGCAACTACTAGCTTCGATAATTATATATTGGTGATCTTTTTTCTTTTCTCTCCCTCTTTCTCTCTCTTTCTCCCTCTCTCTCTTTATAATTATATATTAGTGATTATTTCTAACTTTTAAATTTAAGAAAAAAATGATCTATTTTATTATAATTAGAAATGATAATGCAGGTAGTCAGTTTCGGTCGAGAAAGAAAATAATCGTTAAGTTAATAAATAGAAATTTTGTACGCAAATTATAATAAAATGAATCACTTTTTCATTCTCTCTCTCTCTCTCTTTTCCTCTCTCTCTCTCTCTCTCTCTCTCTCTTTATAATTATATATTAGTGACTTTGCATTATTTTTAACTTTTATATAATTCTTCTCTTAAATTATCCTTACGATTAGTACCGTATATTCTTATCTATTCAAGCAGCTGATATTGACAATTTTATTTGTAAAACATACTTGCATGATACTCATATCAGATATACTTGATACTTATATCAGATATACTTTCATGATACTTATATCAGATATCTTTGCATGATACTTATATCAGATATCTTTGCATGATACTTATATCAGATATACTTGCATGATACTTACATCAGATATACTTTCATGATACTTATATCAGATATACTTTCATGATACTTATATCAGATATACTTTCATGATACTTATATCAGATATACTTTCATGATACTTATATCAGATATACTTTCATGATACTTATATCAGATATACTTTCATGATACTTATATCAGATATACTTTCATGATACTTATATCAGATATACTTGCATGATACTTATATCAGATATACTTGCATGATACTTATATCAGATATACTTTCATGATACTTATATCAGATATACTTTCATGATACTTATATCAGATATACTTTCATGATACTTGTCAAATATATTTGCATGATATTTGCTATATTTTAGTTATGAAAAAATAATGCAAAGTTATAAAATATAAATGAAATACAGCTGTGATAGAAATCTTAATCAGTGATTATATTTTATCGATCATTTATTAGAGGATAAGCTAATAATTTTAATTTTTACTTGAACTTAAGAATACATATATATCTATATATATATATTCAAATAAATATAAATTAATATTATATTAAAAAGGACGCTCATAGATTTGAATTTTATTTGATATCAGTTATCATTGAAAATAATTTGAATTCTATCAGAATTTATAATTAGAAATTAAATACATAAATTCCATAGAAATATCATCATGCAAGTTGTTATTAATTCCTTTTTTTCAATTCAAATATAAGTATGAACTATGAGTAGCAGTATGAAAGAACAATTATAATCTCGACAATCATTTAATTATAATCTCGACAATTATAAATGATAATCTCGACAATTGTAAAATGATAAAAAATTTTTTTAAATTGAAATTTTAAAATATTAATGATTTGATTGTAAATTTAATAAACTTGTAAATACAATGTCTATTTAACTCGTCTTGCTAATAAATGCTATTCGTTTTATTGTTTATCTTATTCTTGCATTTGTTTAGTAGCTTATACTTTCTCGACAAAAATAAGACACAACCTTAAATTCTCCGTGTCAACATTTAAATAAAGTATACAGGTACTTGATGAATGAGTAAACAAATAGTTGACATTAGCATATTTCGTCAGTGACCTCTCGAAAATTCATTGAGCACTCATCATTCAATTCTTCATTCTCGATATTATAATTTTCTTTTTACTATTCTTAAAATCGAAAAAAATCGCATTATACTTATATCAAAACGATAATTAAGGATATAGAAAGCTCATTAATTATCAAATGTTAGAATTAAATCAACAACATTCGAAAAGGATTTAAATTTAAAATGAATTTAAAATGTGCTGAAAATTTCAAGAAACTCTCGAGAACGAGAAATTTCAATAAAATGGTGACAATTATGAATTATTTTATATTTCTCGTATTATCAATTGAATATTAATATATTAACAAATAATTAAAAATAGACTAAAAGTAATGAATTAAATTAATTTAGATTTGAAATTTACGAATAATTCTCGAATAATTTTTGCTATATTTTCCACGCATATTGGAAGATTCATTATTTAATAAAATTAAAGAATTACGTAAGAATAATGCTTAATTATTATCATTTATTATTTTAAACTTTCCAGGAACAATTACACAAAAATGTTCGATGAATATATTAATTAAGAAAAAACTTTTTACACCAAAATTCTTCAAATTCCAACGATCTATTATCCATAACTATATGAGGATACTATAATCACGATGAATAGATAGATATTTAAGTAATTGATATCATAAATTGTTCGAGAATATTGTTACTAGTTGATAAGTTTAAATACGCTATATTGATAAACAAAATATTTTAGCTTTTTTTTGCTGTCGCAATAAAAATTAATAGTATTGCTTTATTTGATTTGATAATATGATAATTTGATTTGTAAAATTTTTGAAAAGACAGATAATATTCAGAAAAATTTTAAATATCATTTTCAAATTCTTTTTAAATTTCATTTCTGAATTTCTATTTGTTATCATTATTTGGCTTTTAGTTAGAATGAATTTTCTGCATTTCATTGATACATTAACTATCATGATTAAGCTCAGATAAGTTGAAAAATGTCTCTTAATCCAGATAATAGATATATTATCAAACAAATGATGATAATTATTGTCTGATGTGAACAATATGAAAATATTGATAATTACCTACGAAAGAACGATTAATCGGTCATTTAAACGATAAAAGAAGTAATAATGAATTTTTGTTCATGTCCTATAATCTTTTCATACAATATATAAAATTATCTATTAATATATTTATCTATATACATATATATATATATAATATACATATATATGGAATGGATTTAATTTCAAATATATACCTTTTTTTTCATTTCTATATAATATACATATACATGGAATGGATTTAATTTCAAATACATACCTTTTTTTTTCATTTCTATATAATATACATGTACATGGAATGGATTTAATTTCAAATATATTTTTTCATTTCTATATAATATGCATGTACGTGGAATGGATTTAATTTCAAATATCATTTCTTATCATTTGTTTAATAAAATTTTTAAATTAAAAACGTGCAAAATTATTTATCCATTTCTGATAATTTGAATTAATTACTATTCAAAAAATTTAATCAGTACATTAAAATATTTATTTATATATTTTTCTTATTTCGTTGTTTAGTTTTATTTTTCAAACTAAGCGATATATTTACAAACTAATTCCATCTGTAAACAAATACATCTCTCTTGACTTATTCAAGTTATTTACTAAATATACACTTTTATTTCTGTTCATTAATTAGTCCATTCATTCATTCATTCATTCATTCATTCATTCATTCATTCATTCAATCATTCAATCACAATTTAGAATTAACGACATCTTTCAAATAAAATGAATCGATTATTCGAGATCGGATGAAAATAGATCTTCACTTTATTGCTTCTTAGGTTATTGAGAGGAGAAATTTACTTCAAGAATAGTTGTATTTTCTTCTTCAACATATCGATTGTTTGATCTACAAACTGAAAAGTATAGCATGAAGATTATACGAGATTATGCATGCTCGAGAATGAATGATAAAGCTGTGCAAGAAATAAGCAAAAATGCAATATGAACAAAAATTTCAAAAAAATTGCTTAACAAATATAATCTTGAAATTTTTTTTCTCGAGAAATCTTGCCAAATAAATTTAGGTCATTTTTAATTTCATAATTTTTATCTTTTATTTTTTTAATTAAGGAAGATCTGAATTTCAGGTTAAATTCATCTGTTTCTTAAATTTTATCTTAAATTTTTTTTTGTCACTATTGATCTAATATTTTGTACTTTTAATCATAACAAACATATTCAAGGACTTTTTCAATTTTCATTATAACAAATAGTTATTGTTGAATCTTTTGAAGTCGAAAAAATGTCATTGAACATTTCTCTTCTCTTCTCTTCTTTTCTCTTCTTTTCTCTTCTAAACTATTTGTATTCAATTTTATGAATTATTTTTGAAAATTTCGGTTATTCTCGAAAATATTAATTTCTACAATAATAATATCAATTAATGATAACACTTAAATAAAAGCGAAAAAATTTATGAAAAATATTTCAATCAAATTTAGTCTTTACGGTTTTTAACATTTGATTAATTGATAAAATTATATCAATCGATAAGTTAGAAATAAACAAAAATAAATCAAGTTCTATTAATAAATAACATTTTCATTGATTATCTTTATTCCTTCGTTGCATCGATGATCACTGCTAGGATTAAATTTTGGAAGGAGAAGAAAGGACGAGAATTTCTCTTGATAAAAATAAATTTCTAGAAGGACGAGAATTTCCTTTCATAGAATAAATCTTTAATCGAGAATAAAGTAGATATTAGATCATGTTAAGTAATGATTGTGATGGAAAAGATTAATAATCGGATATATTGATGATCAAATTTTCATTGCCATATTAAATGCATTTTGCAATGAAATTATTTGTGAATATTTTTAATTGAGCAATTTCATCGAATTGATTTGATAATTAATTTTTATCATATTGAATAATTTTATCATACTACGGTGATAATTTTATCATATTGAATAATTTTATCATACTACGGTGATAATTTTATCATATTAAAATGTTTGACATTAATTTTTTCTAATATCTTAATTATGCATGACATAAAATATCGTAGAGATAGATATGAAAAATATTAGTTGAAATATTAAGAGTTATGATAGGACAATATGCATAGGGAAGTTAATTATGCAAATATTACTGTATCAAATTATAAATTAATCAATATATAGGGATATATTCATTCCATTGCATTGTCGAGATAATAGATTTCTTGATAAAGAAATCATGATTAAATTATGAAATTAAAAAACTGTTAAGATAATAGATTGCTTGAGATCGAGAAAAAGATTAAATATTTTAAGATTAAATTATGAAACTAAAGAAACTGTCGAGATAATAAATTGATCGATTAAGACTTCAAGATTAAATTATGAAATTAAAAAATTGTTAAGATAATAGATTGATCGGTATAATTGATTAAAATTCAAAGATTAAATTATGAAATTAAAGAAACTATCAAAATAATAGATTGTTCGAGATCGAGATTGAAACTTAAAGATTAAATTATGATATTAAAAAAAAATAAAATTTAAAGATTAAGAATAAATTTTTACAGATAATATTGATAGATAATAGATAATATTTATAGATAATAAAGAGATAATATTTATAGATAATAAATTTTTATAGATAATATATGATTTTTTTCCACTAAAAAGATTCTTGTTTGAAATTAATTTTATATCATTATTTATTCTATCATTATTATTATTATTATTATTATTATTATTATTATTATTATTACTATCATATGATAATGATAAATAATTATTTTAGGCTTACTTACATTACGACAATGTGAAAGTAATGTATGTTTAAATGGTGGAATATGTACAGTAAATGATCGAGATCGTACATTTCAATGTATTTGTCCAAATAATTTCGAAGGATTATTATGTGAATCGGAAAAAGTTTGCATGTTAAAATGTCAAAACAATGGTATATGTATCATTTCTGATATTGGAAAACCAAAATGTAATTGTTCAAAAGGTATTTAATATAATCCTTCTATTATTATCAAATTAATTTTAAATAATTAAATCGTTACATTAATATATATATATATATATCAATGCATCTTTGTAAAAGCTTAATAAAATTGATCTGATCATTGCATATATTTATTATTATTATTGTTATTGCTATCATAATTACGACAAATATTCTATTCGTCTATAAATTTTATTCTTGGCTAATTTTGGCTTAATTGTTCAACAGTGCGATTGAATTAAGCAATCCAGTTAATCAATCATTTTAATTTATTATCATGGCTAATTACAGTATCTTTCGTTATGGCTAATTACAGCATACAGTATACAAATTTATCATAATAAAATTTATATAATATAGTTTACGAAGTTTTCTTATACCAAAAATGATGCACCATTTGACGGCCATTTAGTTCTAAAATGAGCATTTCACAGACCATATTTTTCAATAATGCCATTCTTTATAATTCTTTTCATTCAATGATTTATTAGTATTGTCAGTATCTTGTCCTAAAATTGATCTTTACAAAGGGAAATTATTAGTATTGTCAGTATCGTCCTAAAATATCATCCTAAAATTGATCTTTACAAAGAGGAAATTATTAGTATTGTCAGTATTGTCCTAAAATATCGTCCTAAAATTGATTTTTACAGAGAGAGAGAGAAAATTTTTGATATAAAATTTGTTATTATAATAATTTGATGAAATAAATTTGAGCGAGAAAAAAGGAAATAATGATAGGAGTTGCAGAATATTCGGGTGAATTATGTGAAATCAGTTCAATTGATTGTCAAGTTCAAGGTTGTTCAATTGGTGAAAGGTATTACTTTCCTCATTGATAATTTAATTTAAATAAAAATTGCATATTAATTGAATTTACTAACTTTGCTAAAATCCAATATATTCATCATAATTTTGAATTCTATGTTAATAATAATATTAATAAATAATAATAATAATAATAATGATAATAATAACAATGATGATAATGAAAATAATAATCATAATGATATTCGAGATTTAAGCGTAAAATGAAATTACACAATGTTGTAGATGTATAATTACTGAAACGGGCAAATCACGTTGCATACCTGATCCATGTATTCCAAATCCATGTCAACATAATGCAGCATGTATACAAGTTAACGTAAGTGAAACGTTTTAATTAACGTAAATTTGTTATAACGTGTTGATCAGGAATGAAATTTAAATTTGTATTGATCAATGATTTAAAATTTAGGCTTATTTTATTTCTTTTGGCACGATTAAGTTTGATCAAATTTACAGGATACATTTGCTTGCACTTGCACGATTGGATTTGATGGTGCATTATGTGCAAATGATATTGATGAATGTATAACTACACCTTGCAAAAATGATGCTATCTGTGTAAATACACTTGGCTCATTTATTTGTCTTTGTAAAGATGGCTTCCAAGGTTGAATTTTGAAAATTTAACTTTCTCATATCTTACATTACATTCAGAAATTATAAGCAATAAAGTTTTGGCTAAAATGAAAATTTATTTGTTTAGAAAAAGTAAATAATGATTAAGTTTTTTTGGAGCCTAGTAAAAAAAAATCTTTTTTCACTTATTTGTAAATACATTAACAATTATTGTTTGAAAGATATATCCATTCCAAAATATTTTATAAATTAAAATTCAACTTTTATTAAGCTTAATTTCTTAGTTTATTTAAATTTCTCTATGATAATTAATAATTCGTTTTATAAAGATTATTATATCTTTTTATCTTTTGATAAACAAATTATTTTTAAAATTATATTCATACATTCCGTTCATTTTATAGTATTTTAATGGAATTAATTTGATTGAAATTAAATTCATTAATTAATCCATTTCAAATATATATAATTCTTTTTAAAGGTACCTTATGCGACGAAGATACGTTATGCAATCCAAATCCATGTTACAATAATGGAATTTGTAGTGTAATTGATGGTACGTTTCATTGCGATTGTCAACCTGGCTTTACTTCTGATCGATGTCAAGTAAGCATTTATTTATAATCTAATTATAATAATCTCGACTAAATGGAGCAATGATATAATCTAATTATAATCTCGACTAAATAGAGCAATGATAGAGAGAGCATTGATAGAGAGAGCAATGACAGAGAGAGAAATTTGTCCATTTTAATTTTATTAAATAGTGAAAAGTATCAATTTTCCATAAATGTTATTTTCTTTCAAAATATTTCATAATTCGAGATTTTATGCTATTCGAGATTTGAATACAAAAGATAACTTTTCACTAATTATTTCAATCGATAATTCATTGTTTAAAAAAAATTAATCAAAAGATATAAACTATTAAATAAATTTATTATCATTTTTTATCACTCAAAATATTTTAGAAAAAAACAAAAATTTTTTTGTTTTTATAGGAACAAATTATGGAAAAATGCAATTGCAAAAGTTCTAAACAAATTTGTATTAATGGAATATGCAAATGTCCTGATGGTTTTATGGTAAGAGATATATATATATATATCTAAAATATTATTATCACTATTGATAAAAGATATTTTAAATTGTCATAAATTTCGAGAAAATATGCGCAATCGATAAATTACAGGGTAAAGATTGTGATCAACCATTATCATGGTCATGTTTAAAAAATGGTGGTTGCAAGAATGGTGGAACATGTCTCGAAACTACCGGTGATTGCTTATGTGCACCTGCTTTTACCGGTTTACAATGTGAACATGCTTTCGAATGTACCGTTGATGGGTATCTTTTTTAATCCTTCCTTATCAATTTATAATTGAGTATTGATATGATAAAAGCTAAATATATTTCATTTCATAGCAGCTAATCAAAAAGTTTATTTTTAAATCGAAATGAATTTTTAATCAATAAATTCAAATATTTATATATCAATTATTTGAATTTAAGCAATCCTTGCATAAATGGTAAATGTATATGGTCTATAAATGGTACTATTTGTAATTGTGAAAATGGTTTCGAAGGGAAAATTGCGAGAAAAATATTTCAGAAATTAATCCATGCTTATACAGAAATTGTAATGCTGGTATCTTTTTTTTTTCCTTTTTTTTTAACTTTACTAAATAAATTATTTTTTCAAGATGAAGAAGTCACTTAATGTAAGTTTTACGAGAATAATAGCTGAACTTGATTCGAAAATAATGACTAAAATTGATTCGAGAATAGCATGATTCTAAGAGTTATAAAATAATCTGAAATCTAAAAACGAATTAAAACTATCAATTATATCAATAAATTTCTTATTCGAAATTTTTCAATATTTTTATCAAAAAGTGAAGAAGTCACTTAATGTAAGTTTTACGAGAATAATGTCTAAAATTGATTCGAGAATAACATAATATAACCTAAAATTTAAGAATGAATTAAAACTATCAATTATATTAATAAATTTCTTACTCATAGCTTTATCAGGTCAATGCATAAATAAGGGCGATTCAGCAGTTTGTTTATGTCCCGAAGAAAGTTCAGGCGAATTTTGTGAAAATACGAATATTTGTGAAACAAAACCATGCATGAATGATGGCGAATGTTTTATTGATTTTACAAGTAAATTATAGAAATTTTGATTTATTATTATTTTTTTTAAATATTTATTTACTCATTCTATTATTTCTTCTATTTATAGTAACATTGCAAAATTGATTTGATTATCTTTTTTTTTTTTTTTTGCATTTTATTTTGTTAACTTAAATTTGATTAATTTCAAAAATAAATAATACGATTGAAATTAGAAATTTACGTAATAGTTTGATTCAGATACGTCTACGTTTAAATGTATTTGTAATGAACGTTTTACGGGAAACGTTGTGAATTAGAAGTACACGAAACTGAATGTTTGCTTGATTGTAACGAAGGTGAAATTTGTGAACAAAGAGATGATACTTTTACCTGTGTTAAAGTAAGTAATTTTGTTTTATTATCAAAATAACAGATTAAATAATGCTAACTTCCTACTATTATCTATTTGATACTATTCATATAAATCTTCAAATAAGATAGCTAATATTTCTCAAACATTAATTTTTGCATTTAAAATAAAATTTTAATTTAAGACTGAATTATCATGTGATGATTGTGTGCATTCATTTCGATGTATTGAAAATGATAAACATGCAATATGCGTTTGTGATATATCATGGACTGGACCGAAGTGTAATCATCGAATTAAGGTTTGATTGATAATAATATTAGATCAAATAAATCATTAATATGACATACATACAGTAATATCTAATGAAATAAATCATTAATATGGCAAACATACAGTAATATCTAATGAAATAAATCATTAATATGGCATACATACAGTAATATCTAATGAAATAAATCATTAATATGGCAAACATACAGTAATATCTAATGATTATGATTGTATCATTTCAATATTAATATAATGAATTTATAGGAATGTCAAAATTTATCATGTACCCATCAGCAGATATGTCGAAATGAACTTACCCATGATGGAATAATAGCTTCATGTGGATGTGCTCCAGGTTTAATTGGGATAGATTGTAATATAAATACTGCTGTAACATTTCATAATACTTCATTCTTTCTTCATCAATCATCAAATGACATTATCGGGTATGCTTCCTTATTTCCTCTCTTCCCTTTTTTTTTTCAATATCACCGTAAATGACAATAATTTTTGACATACCGTAAAATTACGTGAGTGACATATAGTAAAATGTAAGTGGCATACCTTAAAATGACGTAAGTAACGTATTGTAAAGTGACGTAAGTGACGTATTGTAAAATGACATAAATGACGCATCGTAAAATGACCAAGTGACATAAAAGTTCCGTAAAATGACGTAAGCAACATAAAAGTATCGTAGAGTGACGTAAGTGACATATCATAAAATGAGTGAGTAGCATATCGTAAAATGACGTGGTATATCGTAAAATGACGTAGGTGATATATTGCAAAATGACATAAGTGATATAAAAGTTAAGCAAGCGACGTCATAAAATGGTGCAAGTGACATAAAAGTTTTATAAAATGACGTAAGTGACATATTGGAAAATTAAGTGAGTAACATATCGTAAAATGACGTGAGTGATACATCGTAAAATGACGTAGGTGATATATTGCAAAATGACATAAGTGATATAAAAGTTAAGCAAGCGACGTCATAAAATAGTGCAAGTGACATAAAAGTTTTATAAAATGACGTAAGTGACATATCGGAAAATGAAGTGAGTAACATATCGTAAAATGACGTGAGTGATACATCGTAAAATGACGTGGGTGATATATTGCAAAATGACATAAGTGATATATGCAAAATGACATAAGTGACATAAAAGTTAAGCAAACGACGTTATAAAATAGTGCAAGTGACATAAAAGTTTTATAAAATGACGTAAGTGAAATATCGGAAAATGAAGTGAGTGACATATCGTAAAATGACGTAGGTGATATATTCTAAAATGACATAAGTGACATAAAAGTTAAGCAAACGACGCAAATGACATATAATAAAATAATGTATGTAACATAATAAAAGTTTCACGGAATGACGTAAGCAAACGCATAAAAATGAAACAAATGACGTAAATAGGATATCATAAAATGATGTAAAGTGATATAAAAGTTAAATAAAAATAAACAAATAAAAAAAAATTATTTATTTTATTAAATTTTTCTTTTTTAGATTATCACAATCCGATTATATATTAAAGATAACATTTCGAACAACTGTGGATGATACGCATATATTATCAACCGAAAATATTTTAAGTGAAATACAATTTGCTTTAAGTATACGAAATGGTTATTTATATGGTAATTTCACTGATTTTATTTATCGAAAATTATTACCATTTACTGTAAATGATGATCATTGGTATACTGTACTATTCAATAATATCAATAAGGTTTGAAATTATATTTTGTAGTTTTAATATATCAAAATTGAACTTATAAATCAAACTTAACAATCATGAGCTATTTAATCAATGCAATTTTTAATGATTTAAAACTCTCCGCATGCCATCACTTTCTTATCATCTTTGATTTCTTTTGATTATCAAAAAAAAAAGTTACATTCATTGATTACATGTTTAAGGATTACTATTGTAATAAAGTACTCTTGTTTGTAAAAACTCTTGAGAAAGGAAGTTTGTAAAAATAGAAAAAATCAACAACTAATTATTAGATTTGAATCATGATAATAAAAAAATAATGAAATGTATCATTTTGAATTATGATAATGAAAAGGAAAAAAAACTTTGTGATCGTTGAATAATTTAAAAATATCAGTTAAGCATAATTTATGATAATATTATCATTATATTTTCTTATCAAAATGCAAACAAATTTTAATCATTAAATCAATAATTATTTATTTTCATAGATTGTTTCGCTAGAAATACGTGAAGGAGATTTTGTTTTATCTCGTCTTGAAATGAAGGAACGAAAAAATATGGGCATTTATTGGACACGAATAGGTAAAGGTCGATCAGATAGCTTCAAGGGTTGTATTCGTGATCTATTTATCAATGGAGAATTTATTGATATGCTAGAATCAGGGTAGGTATTATAAATATCCAAAAATACAAATCTAACTATAAGTTCATAAATCAATATAGGAACATATACAAATCAGATTTAATAAAAGTTATTGTAAAATTTTAAATAATTTAATCATTTGCTATAAAACATTTTAAATATTATCAATAAGATTTTAGATCAAAATTTGATTATTTGTTAAGATTGATAAATATAATTAATCATTTCAGTAATGTATTTGTAATTATAAGAGGAATAATTATTATCAATAAGATATTGATAAATATAATTAATCATTTTAGTAATACATTTGGAATTATAAAGGATGTCAACGTTCCAAACTATGTTTTCCTAATCCATGTCAAAATGATGGTATTTGTATCGATCAATGGGATGAATTTCGTTGTCAATGTAAAAAACCATTCTTATCACCATATTGTATACAACAAACAGAAGAAATAACTTTTGGCCATGATAATTTAAAATCTCGATTGGAATATGATATAGAAAAAAATCTGGATGATATTAAATTGCATACGAATATTGATTTTTTGATAAGAACAAATAAACCAAATGGAACATTATTATATCTCGGTGAAAAGGTATGTTATAGTTGAAAATGTTTAAATTTTCATAAACATAAACATACCATTAAATATTTAACATTTAAAAAAGTTCTAATCAAAGTCTGAAAAGGCGAAGCAATAATATTGCTTATCTTTACAGGTAAATATCATTATGGACAATTTAGAATAATTAGTAAATAATCAACTTATAGAAGTTTTAATTATGATCTGAAAAATTTTCTTAAAATATTTTTAATTTAGAATAGTGACGATATCGGAACTTTTATAGCGTTGCAAATTTTCGACGGTTTCTTAAATGTACGAACACGATTAGGTGGCAAAAAAGTATTTGAAGGAAGTATATCAGATAAGATTGATGATAATAAAGTACATTTGATAAGGTTAATCAGAGATCGAAATAATTTCACTGTAAGTTCCTATTTTTTTTCTTGCATTTGAGCATTATCATTCCATAATTCTACGATTGATTAACAAGAAATTCTGAAAAAGATTGATATTGAAAGATAATATTTATCAGATAAGGAAATAATTTTAATTCAAAATTAAATATTAGTCTAAAATATTATTTATAGGTTATGATCGATGATATTGGACGTATGAAATTCGATGTTGAAAATCGTTTTGATCATCCGCTATTAGCGGATGCATTAGTCTTGGGTAGTAGTGAAAATTTATCAATAGATGCATTTTCAAGTAATGATTATTTCAAAGGGACATTGCAAGATTTACATATTAACAATTATATAGTTCCTATCACAACATTACCTGATGATATTAACATTGAACAGTTTGGCGTTCAGATGAATGACGAGAATATTCTGAAGGTAATTTATACATACATTTATATCAGCAAAATTATTATTATTATCATTATTATGATTATTGTTTATCATTATTAGTATTATCATTGTTATAAATATTATTTATTACTACCATTACTACCATTACTTATTATTATTAAATTTCATACATATTTCGCTTATTAATTTAAATTTAAAAATTCCACTCTATAAACCTACAGTATGACACAGTATTTTATTCGAAGATTAATTTTTCTTTCTACCCTACTGAAATCCAATTTTCATCTATTCCTCAGGGGACGGTATCAGATGATATTTGCAATCTTCTGAATCCATGCGTGAATGGAGAATGTGTTAATACTTTTAATGATTATGAATGTATATGTGAATATTTATGGATTGGAAAACGTTGTAATCAACGTGATCATTGTGCGCTATCATCGTGTAATGCTGCAAATGTAACGTGTACTAATTATGATGGTGGTTATGTTTGTAAGTAAATTTTTATCATTTTAGATGATTATATTTTCAAATATTATTATCACTGATAATAATAATACATGATAATTATTGACAGGTAGTTCACCAGCAACATTTGTACCAACATCATTTGCAAAATTTGAATTGATAAATAATGGTGATATTAGGAAAGATATTTCGAAATCTTTACAAATTACTTTTATGCTACGAACTCGTTCTTTATCAGGTCAAATTATTTATCTGGTAAGCTTTAATTTTATAATCAATAGAATTTCTTATTCTATAATTTATTAAGTTGCAAATAAGTTGCAAATATTGATATACAGTAATTATCAAATAGCATTTTTTATCATATCAATTATGTATATAATATCGTATTATGCAAATTTCTTTTTCAGAAAACTTCAACTTCTTTTGTATCAATTTTGTTAAAAGATGGCTTATTGATCTATGAAACACTAGTAAATGGTAATGTGATAAAGCGAAGTACAAATCTGATAGTAAATGATGGTAAAATGCATATCATTGATATCAATGAGCGCGGTCTATATATCGATGGCAAACATAATGATAAAAATTCATCCTTATCGCTATCAATGAATATATTTGATTTTAACGATAATTTTAGTTTAATAATTGGAAAACGTAATGATGAAATGCCATCATTTGATGTAAGTTAATTTTTTTCGCATCAATAAATTTATGAGAATTTTTTTTTCCTATCAAATTTATTCTTATTTTTGCCTAAAATTTTATAATATTTTTCATTAGCATTTTTAGGAATAAAAATCAAAATTTGTTAGGGAAAATTTTTAATTAATTATATCTATAATATTATGATTAACTACACCTGTCATATTTTAATTAATTACACCTGCAATATCGATATTTATTGTTTTATTATTTGTTAATTTAATTCTCTCTTCTGCATTACTTGATTATGAATCGTTTCCTCCATGTAAACAATTAATTAGGATTTATTAAGAAGTAAATTTAAAGCAAAATAATTGATAATTACAATTACCGGTTGAACTATATCGCCGTATTAAATCAAATGTTAATTAATTGTTCAACTATATCGCCGTATTAAATCAAATGTTAATTAACCGTTGAATTATATCGCCGTATTAAATCAAATTTCCGGGTGAACCATATCTCCGTATCAGATCATACATTACATTTAAATATCTGTTTTTTCCTTTCCAAAATAAGTATTTGCTTGATTTACAACTTTTTTTTTTTTATATTTTTAGGGTTGCCTAGAAAATATACAAATTGGAATAACTCCACCAATTTCATTTTTGTTGATAATCAAATTGGTGGTTTATTGGAAAATACTACATATTTCAAATTAACAAAGCGTCGAAATATTATCGATAATCAATGCTATGCTGAAGATCTTTGTGGTTTAACAAATTTATGTAAAAATAATGCAATTTGTCATGATTTATGGAATAAACGAATATGCGAATGTCGAAATGGCTTTACTGGCACTTTTGTGAGGTTGAAAATTTTTCTTAAATTTATAATAACAAATCTTTTCTTTCTCGATGGCAATATATCCGAATAATATTCAATTTAAAACTTTTGATTTCTAATTTCTTTTGATAAATTTAAACCTTCCATTCCCGGTGTCGATATACCCGAATAATAATTAATTTAAAACTTTTAATTCGTAATTTCTTTTTGATAAATTTAAACCTTTCCTTTCTCGGTACCGATATATGATTCGTAATTTCTTTTAACAAATTTAAATCTTTCTTTTCCCGAAATCGATATATCTGAATAATAATTAATTTAAAACTTTTAATTCGTAATTTCTTTTTGATAAATTTTCTGAAAATAATTGATTGTTTAAAGAGTTTTGACATAAATAAATACCAATATCATTCCTATATTTTTCTCATTTTTTTTTTTTTTATAGATAAGAATTGATAATTGTGAAAATCATATGTGTAAATTTGGCGTATGTATTAATGGTATCGATGACTATAGGTCAATTTTGATATTTATATTTTTTTTTCCTAATTATTGTAATTTAAAAAGGAAATATTAGCAATAAAAGATAAGGATGATTGATTCATTTTATTTCATAATATCAGGTAATAATTAAAGGTAAATGTATGATATTAATTTAAGTAAAAGTTTTGAAAATATTATCATTATATTGTTTGTTCAATGAAAAATTTTAACACATTACAGTTGTATGTGTTTACCGGGATATGATGGACAATTTTGTGATAAAGAAATGGATTTATGCAAATTATCACCATGTTTAAATGGTGGAAATTGTACAATGTCAAAGGGCAAATATAATTGTAATTGTCCAAATCATTTTATCGGATCACGCTGTCAAGCATTTGTAAGTAATATATGTGATACGAAAAATAAAAATTCCAATTATTTTATTAATATAATAATTAAATTAAATTAGAAATTATCACATTTATCATTATGTTTTTATTTTTTTTCAGAAATCATCAAAATGTATTCCTTCGCCATGCGAAAATGAAGCGAAATGTACGGTAGTTGAGGTCAGATATTATTTTTGTTATTTAAATAAATTAATAATAATAATAAATAAATATCTCGAGATCAAGTATTATTCTTTGTTTAAAGAAATTAGTAAATGATAAATAAATATCTCGAGATCAAATATTATCCTTTGTTCAAAGAAATTAGTAAATGATAAATAAATATCTCGAGATCAAGTATTATTCTTTTCTGTTTAAAGAAATTAGTAAATGATAAATAAATATCTTGAGATCAAATATTATCCTTTGTTTAAATAAATTAGTAATGATAAATGAATATCTCGAGGACAGATATTACTCTTTATTATTCAATGAAATTAGCAGTGATAAGTAAATAAATAAATAAATAAATAAAGCAGCGAAAATCGTAAAAAGAAATAAAGTTTATTTTATCTATTAAAAAATGAAATTTTCATCTGAAAAGCTGTAGAAAATAATAAATGAAAATGAAATAATTTCAGCTAAATAATTATTATCTTTTTGCTAAAAGTGTCGCAAATTTCCTACGAGAAAGTTCGAGAAAATATTATAAATATTACAACTTTGAAAAGTTTAATTATAAATTTTATCGATAAATAGAATTTTTGCATTTAATTTTGTATTTTAGGATACATTTAAATGCGATTGTCCGCAAAATTTTGATGGTATACTTTGCGATATAGAAAAAGATTTTTGCGAATCAAATCCATGCAAAAATGGAGCGACATGTTTATCAAATGATGGCGATTTTAAATGTATATGTAACAGTGATTATGAAGGTAAAATTGGTTTAACTTTAAATTATTATTCTCGAAGTATCATAAAATTAGTAGAAATAGAAGAGGAAAAGTTTTGTAAAATATTTATGGCTTATTTGCTCATTTCAATAATATGAGAGTGTAAGGTAATATAATTTTGTATATAATATGATCTTGTACCCGATGATATTAGTTGATAAAATCTAATTCTGCTGCATAATTTAAATTCAATAAAATCAGCTATAATTTTACCAAGATCATTAATTATTATTCGTAATAAAAAATAATTAATATTCGTAAATTTTATTCTTTTATGTAGCTTAATCTACAGTTCATCATTTTAGTGATATCTTATCAACTTGATTATTCATTTGTATTTCTAGGTCGGTTTTGTGATGAAATGAAAGATTATTGCAACTTATCACCTTGCGTTCATGGACAATGCAAAACAGTAACTGATAATTTCTTGTGTGACTGTGAACCCGGTTGGAGTGGTGAGCATTGCAATATTGATATTAATGAATGCATGCGATTCCCTTGCGAACATGATGGTAACTGTACTAATACACCTGGATCATATCAGTGTAGCTGTGATAGTTATCATTTAGGTTATTTTTATTACTACTTCTTTCAAAATTCTATTTAACTTATCGATTTTCGAAATCATTTCCGCTATTAAAGTTTTTAAATTCAACATTCTACTTGACTATTATTTATATCAGTGAATACATATATTTTGGATTCTGTTTATCAGTATTTCCAATGATGATCACTAAGGTATGGAAAAATTCTGATTTTTCAACTCTAATATACCTTTAAAATTATGCTGATCAATCTCGAATTTTAGGAGATCATTGTGAAATTGTGGGCAGTTGTGTGCAGAAACCATGTGGTGATAACGGTGATTGCATACAACAAACATCAACCACACATTTCTGCGTTTGCAAACGTGGCTATACCGGTGATACATGTGATAGAGTGATTGATTATTGCAATCCGAATCAATGTGAAAATGGTGCTACCTGTCAAGGATTTGTCGGTGGTTTCAATTGTTTATGCTTACCTGGTTTTACAGGTTGCTATTTTATAATAAGAATTGAAAACTTTTTTTTTTCGTTTTGAATTAAACATTAATAAACATATGGTATATATGTATAAATTTCAATCTATATTAAAATGATTCATAAATATTCATAGATATTTTGCTATCGCTTACGACAATTATTTTATTTCTAATTATTGCATTTCTTCTGTATAAGTTTTGAAAAATTCTTTTAATTATTTTAATTATCTATTCGTATATAATTTTGTTGCAGATATGAGCGATTTCTTTTTTTTTTTTTTTTAAATAATTTTTGATAGATTGAAATTTGTAAAATTATCAAAAATAAATAAACAAAATTTTAATATTTATTTTTTATAATATTAATATTTCTTTTTTTTTGCAACATCCCAAAATATTACTTTAATTTAAATTTAATACATATATATATAAATTATAGTAATATTATAAATGTTAGTTGATTGAAGGAGAGATATGTTCTGTGGATATTGATGATTGTATCAATAATGTATGCCAAAATAATGGACATTGTATGGATCGAATAAATGGTTATGAATGTAATTGTAACGGTACCGGTTATCAAGGTATTCATTGTACCGAAGATATTGATGAATGTGAACAGAGCATTTGTACGTATGGTAAATGTACCAATTTGATTGGTTCATATAATTGTGATTGTGATATAGGTTAGTTTATTTGATTGTGAAAATAAATTATCAATAATTATGAGAATTAGCAATAAATGATGAATTATATTTAAAATTGTTTTAGGATATATTGGAAAACGATGTACGGTAAAAGATCCATGCATTCCGGATAATCTAAATCGAACGAAACATGATTGTATACATGGTATATGTATTAATCCGATAGTTACGATAAAAATGGTCAAGAAATGGCAAGCTATGAATGTAAATGTGAGATTGGATACGGTGGAGAGCATTGTATTCATTTAATTGAAAAACGAAGGTATGTAACATTTACTGTATTTCAATAACTTATAATATATTTCCATAAGCTAATTGATTTTTTTTTCAATATTATCAATATTAATTAGTATTAAAATATGAAATAATAATTTTGTCATATTATCTTATCAATATATTATATGATAAATATTTTAGGTATAGAAAATTTTTGTTAATATTTGCAATATATATATGATAAGCTAATTTAGATAATAATTATAAAAGTTGTAAAATTTTTATAAATCGATCGGTCAATTTTAACATTATTTCATTATCTTCAAAAAAAAAAAACTATGCTGAATTAATAAAATAGTATGATAGGTAAAACTTTAATTAATTTTATTAGTAAGGTTTAAGGTTGTATTTTGATAAAATAGCGTGATAGGTAAAACTTAAATTAATTTTAGCCATAAAGTTTTAAGTTCTATCATAATGAGATAACATGATAACCTAAAACTTGAATTAATTTTAGCAGTAAAGTTTAAGGCTGTATCTTGATGAAATAAAATGATAGCTAAAACTTGAATTAATTTTAGCAGTAAAGTTTAAGGCTGTATTTTAATAAAATAGTACGATAACTAAAACTTGAATTAATTTTATTAATAAGGTTTAAGGTTGTATCTTGATAAAATAAAATGATAGCTAAAAGTTGAATTAATTTTGGTTAATAAAATTTTAGGTCTGTCTCATTGGGTTATATAGTTGGACCAGTATCAGCTTTTATCATCGCATTATTAATTGTTGGTTTTGTATTATTCGCCGTAGTGATAATTCGTGGACGACGAGCAACTCAGGGTACCTATAGTCCATCGCATCATGAAAGTAGTATTTCACGAATGCCGGTTAGATTTAATATTACTTTTAGATATTTAATTTTTAATTAAAAATTTAGAATGGAATATTTTAAAATTTTAAACAAATTAAATTCATAAAATTAAAATTGGAAATAATAAAAGATTTATTAATTTAAAAAGAAAAAAAAGAAAATAATATAAATTATATATGCTATGTTGTTTTAGATGAATTCAATGCTCAAATCTCCACCTGAAGAAAGATTAATATAGTGATAATACAGCGTGATTATCATAAATTATCAGAGTAATCAATTTGTACGTACCATCTCTTTCTCTCTTTCTCCTCTCTCTCTCTCTCTCTCTCTCTCTCTTCTCTTTACGGGTTTGATAATGTGCCTTTAATTATTCTCCAATTTTTTTTTTTTTGTAATAAAAATATTAAATTACTATTTATATAGCTTTTTCATATGGCGAAATATTTTTTTGAAAATTTGAAAAAGCTTATTTAGCACTTAATAAAATTCTATTAAAAGCAACTTAATTAATGTTCATCGTATATGATAAGTTTTAATCTAATCATTTGATAATTAAATTGTTATTGATTTATTAATGTTAATTATTAAATTTACTTTGCTGCTGTTTTTTTTTAATGAAAAAAAAATAAATTTATGCTTTAAACAGTCTTAAATTCATTTATTTCTCTATCATTTAAATTTTAGATATATTTGTTTTTCAATGAATAATTCATCATACAATAGCTAATTACAGGTAAATCATTAATATTCTATAATGAAAACTTAACACAACATTGGTATATTGATGTAGGAAGCGATTATTCAGAAATTTTTCTGTAACATCACTTATGATCTTTAGGTTTTGAAATTTATGTTAAGTTGAAAAGTTTCAATAATGATAAAATTACTGATTAGTAATTGGATATTTATTAATAAAATTTAATAATAATGCCTAGTGATTTGAAGAGTTTTAGAAATATGCGAAAGTAAATTAGATATTCAATAATTGTACTAAAATTTATCAGCGAGATCAAGCAGAAAGATTGGTTTAATTTTGATAATGAATCAAAAAATCATGACGATCTGAATGAATATATGTAAATCATGATGGTCTATATTGAATATATAAATCATGATGATCTGAATGAATATATGTAAATCATAATGATCTGACGAATATATATATATTTTTATTTTGGAATAATTCAAAAGAAGAAATCATTCTCGAGTATTGCTTTTAAGATTAAGCATAACATAACTGTCGTACAACAAATTACTCCGATCTTCCAAACAATTTCAGTGTTCGTAAATTCTGCTTTTGATTTTACCGTAATATCGTTTTTAATTGCCGTTACGGTAATAGAATTTGTCCGTGGACGAATTGACCTTAAATGAAATTTTGAAATAAATAATTGATGAAAATACAGCTCTAAGTATGCATACGTTTTGTAGTAAATATATTTTTCACAATCCAACTATATTGCTGTATTTTACTTTAACTATCTTTGAACATTTATTGATAAAATATATTTAACAGTATTGTTACTTATCAATTGATAATAATTAATTAAAATTATTATATATTCGTTGCATAAAGCAAATGTAATTATGAAATTTTGATAATTTAATTTTTATTTTTAAGTAATTATTATTTTGTTTTGTGAATAATTTTATTATTTAATATAGTGATATTTTTGTATGTTTGTTAAGAAATAATAATTTAATTTAATTAAAATTTTTATCAAATACTGATATAGCATATTATCATATGAAAGATTATCATAAATAAACAAATGCTTACTTCTCGGTTGATACAAATGTTTGAAGTATAGGTTTTGTTTCACTATGATACGTATTCTCCGATACAAGAACAATCTGATGAATAGGTGCATTATCAACGATATAAACATGATCCGTATCTGATTGTATATGATCCATGGAAATATCATTTACTAAATGGAAATATTTTCTTTTCTTTTTTAATCAAATTCTTGATTTAATATCAAATAAGTTTTGATCTTAAAAAAAAAAATTATTAATATCATAATAAATTATCAATTCTTTTTCTTATCATTTTAGCATCAAACTATAATATCTATATAATATTCTAATTTTTAGATTTTGAAAATTAGCATTTAAAGATATACTTTTCCCGATGTATTTTGCAATATCTGAACCAAGTAATTTTCCTGTTTCTGAATAGATACGAATAGACATAACCAATTTGGCACATTTAATTTTATCGTAAATTTTGCGATTTTTAGGAAATTGCCAAAAAGAATACATTTGTTACTTTTAAGCGACGGTATCAATCCACTTCCTCTAGGTAAAGCCTGAAAATAAAATATTTCGCAAATTTGGAATAATCTTAGCGACACTCATGTTAAAAGGTCAAATAATGATCGCTAACTAACTAACCGTAATGCATTTGTTGTTTGTCTTCAACTTCCAAACAATCAACTGTTTGCTATTATTGATAAGCTTAAGTTGAGCATATGCGACATCCTCATGAAAACGATCTAATGCAAAATTAATCGTGCTGCAATACTTAGCATACTTGCAATGTTGCATTGATTGTGTCAAAGGTCACAATTACAATTTGATATATTATTTTGTCATAAATTAACTCAATATATATTTAGAAAAAACATCCGATATTAAAAACTTATAGCGAGAAATTCGCAAAACTTTTATAGAACCTACGAAGGTCGAGGCGATAATTCATCAGACAGTTGTAATTTATTATTGCTACCATTTCTGAAATCCATTTTTGTTTTATTTTCTTCCTAATTCCTAGGATTCACGAAGGTCAAGATAAATTTATTTATTTTTTCTAAACTGAAATGAGATGTGTTTTTTCTTTTTTCTTTTATCACTACAACTAATCAATCATATAGATGGAAGATATTTTTGAGAGAGGTAATTGATAAGTTTGTAAAATGATGATAAAAATTAACTGAGGCATTATTTTAGCAACTTCAAGTGCCGTTTTCAACAGTAATTCTGATTGACTACGATTCAGTGCTGGTTCATTAGAACTAAATATTAAATTGTGTACAGGTGGATTCTCTGGTTTACAAAATTCTTTTGCATCTACCTGTGCTGCAAATATTAATTTTAGGTATCATATTAGATCATATCAGATTCACTTGTTTACTAAAGATGTTGTTATTTCAAAAAATAAAAAATAAAGTAAAATACAGTAATCTACTTCAAATTTTCAATTATTGCTTATCAACAAGATATTATATAGGAAATTAAGGCTTATCACCTAAAAGTCTGATATCAGTTGATCCAATGATATCATCATTTTTGCGATAAGATGAAGTGAAAGCAATAATTTAGCAGATTCTATTTGTTTCCAATTCTCAATATAGTCTGGACGAATCCATGATAATATGCATTTCTCTTTGCCATAACAAGCAATTTGCCCGTTATCAGATGGAAATGCCTTGAAAATTTTAAAATGTTACACATAAAAATCTTTTCTAAAATTTTTTATTTTATAAGCAATTCTCGATTTCTCGAATGTTTTCTTTGACTTATCTTTAAAGAGGATGAAACAGAAACGGATTCAGATTCAATCATTCGATTACTATTCAATTTTTCCTAAAATATTACAGTAATCATTGTAGTTGTACAATGTAGTTTCCATTTGATTAAATTTGAAGTATCGTTAATAAGAAGGAGTAAAATTCGTGCAACTTGATCATTTTCCCATTCACATGCAAATCTGATAGTGCTAGAATTTTGATAATATATTGATATGATATGATATATTGATATCATGCATTTATTATCATATATAACTGTTCTAATATCTTCATAACATCTTTTGATGATATTTCTAGACAATAATCAATCATATATGTTTGAATATATATGTACAATTTAGGAATGCAATATGAACCATTTCCAAGAAAATAATTATTGTTCGATGCAATCAATCCATTTCATTGTTTGGGTAAATTGAAAAAAAAAAAAAACATTTCAAGAAATAAATATACCTTTCTTTATCAATTAATTGAACTTCATAATTTGGTTCTGTATATAATTCTTTAAATGATAAATCATGATTTTCGATGATCATACTTTGATTCTCTTTTGAATATGACCTACAATTTTATGAAATTATTATTTCATTGACCCACAATTCCAGTGAATCCATTTTACAATTTCAGGCTATAAATATTAATCAAAAAAAAAAAAACATTTTGAAAAAGAATTAAAGAATCTATTTGATAATTGATAAATATTATCTTACAATAATACGAAATCAAATTTATATCATTTTTAAATTAATTCTAAATGTACAGTAATCCGAATTACAAGACATAATTTCATTGAAACTTTTAATATCACATTGAACAAATATAATTATTAATTATTTTAAAAATTAAAAAATAAACAAACGTAATGTTAGATGCAACCATTATTTGAATTCAATAAAAGTAATATACACCTTTTAATTCAGATATTACCAAATAAATGATTTTTGAAGTAATGTTTGATTATCTTTACCTATTAATTAACCTTTTAAATATGCAAATTTTTATCAACCTAAATTCATACTAATATAAATGTCGTACGAGAATACAATTATGGAACATATATAAACTATGTTTGGTACTGATGAATGTTTCCACACATATAAATAAATATCAAACATTTTTAAATTCTCGAAATCAATACCTTTCCTAATTTTAGCAACGAGAATTTCGATTTATATTGAAAATTTTTTTGAGATTTTCTTTTTATATTTCGAAATTGGACGATCTTATCATTAAAAATTATAAAAACTTTTTGTTTATTTGATTGTATTGATTATATCAAATGAGTAACAAAAGATATCATATTATATCGGTGAAATTTTTTAGTTACTGTTCGTTATCGATTAATTAGCAAGTGTAATTTTTCAAGAGTTTCATTGATAAAGATTCTTATCACATAAATAGCACTAATCAGCAAGCATGATCGTTCTATTTCATCAGATTGTAGTTTGGAAATAAATCATGAGGATTCTGAAGAAGGAAAAATTTGGCGATATTATTTCAACGCTTTTATTTTGAATAGAAGAAAATGAATGATATTGCATTCTATCATGAATAAATGATAAATAAATAAACTTATTTCAATAATATCCTGATATTCGTTGATATAAAATTAAAACGTGTTTCATTAAGTCAAGAATTTGATAAAAATGATAAAGTGTGTAATCCAGATTTAAGATAATTTATTGCTTAAAGATAATTCCAGAATTGTCTTATCTTTAACTGAATATGTTGATTCAAATGTACATCTCTCGATTGGCTAAATTAATAAAGTATTAAAACATTGTCAGAGCCTTCAATCTGATATATTGATTCTGTTTAATTCATAGTGATACCACAATACAAATCGTTTGGAAATCAAAATCACTATGGTCAAAAAAATTTAACGATTTTTAATGATTTAAATTGGAAATATTCAAATTTCATCAATCTGTTAATATATGTTATTGAAATGTTAAATAGATAAACTGATATTGATTTTTGATATAAATGCATTAATTTCAAATAGATAAACTGATATTGATTTTTGCTATAAATTCATTAATTCGTATCAAATATGTTCATTTATTTTGAATGTATTTCAAAATCATGCTGTTATCATTCTTTTATCAATTTTAGCAAAATAAAAACGATAAATTTTAAGTATAAATTTTAAGCATAATTCAATAATTCATTCGTATAAATTCTTGAAAATCTAATGAAATAGTTATCACTCAATTTAATCATTCAAAAATTACATACTTATCAGCTTTATTTACATTGTATGATGTTTATATGAATATGCCCAAAAATCATCGATCACGATAATCTGCTTATAAATGATAACAATATAAAAATAACGGCAAGTTCTGTACTCACAAATGATGATGGCTAAAAAATAGTAATAATGATAAATATAACATTATGCTTATCAATCCTTTGTTTAAAAAAAAAAAACTATTAGGACCATGATTAGACAAAATTTTCTGATCGATTAGCTAAAGACAACAAATCAAAATATTACACTAAATATCGAATCAATCCTTTCCAACTTATCTGTTAAAGTTATAGTATTATCTATTGGGTTGGGATATTTAAATATTAATAAATACCAACTTATCCTAATTATCAGCAATTTATAATCGATTAATATTTTTGAAAATTTTCTCAAAATTGCTCAATTCTCTTCATTTGTTTCTATTTTAATTTAAATTATTTTAACATTATTTCTGTTTTTATGATAATCCTGTGATATGATGTTTGTTTTTATGATAACGTTATGGTATGATGTGATAGATAACTTTATTGATAACATATCCAAATAATGCTGATTAGAAAATTAAAACATATTAATATTTCTATCGCAAGTCGACACATAAGGGTTGTTTGGCCCTGTGGCCTAATGGATAAGGCGTCGCCCTCCGGAGGCGAAGATTGCAGGTTCGAGTCCTGCCAGGGTCGAGTTTTGTTATGCTTATTTCGTATTAAATAGTTAATGAGGAATGAGGTAGATGAGAATCAATGATCAAAAATATCCGCCAATTTTTCACTTGAAAGTTACTATATTATATATCAGATACGATACATAATGGAATCAGACACGATACATAATGGAATCAGGCACGATACATAATGGAATCAGACACGATACATAATGTACTAAAACGTTTACCAGATATATTGCGAAAAGCGGAATCCTTTCTATTAATTTCCCAGAATAATAATAGTTCAATGCCTTAGCGCGTATGTTTTCATGAATCTCCAAAAGTGCGGAAATTTCAAGAAAAATCTTGCAGGAATCTGATGGCAAATTAAGTTGCATTCGTGAATAGCTTTGATTTTTATACGTATAGAAATAAAAGTGTTAAAAAGGAGCAAATTATCCAAATATCATGATGACATTTGAAAAAATGGCCTAATCGTGAAATCTATATAGCATAAATCTGCGTTTTTATCAAGAAATTGCAAAAAAGCTAAAGTTGATTTTTTGAATGAGTTTCAAGATCGATCAATCAATAGTTCAATTTGACAGCATAAAAAAGGGCAAGAAATTAATGCGAAGAAGAAATGATTCAAATTTTTTAATGATATGAATCATACATTTTAACTTTATTTTATGCTTTAAAGAAATCTGTATTTCTTATCAAAATCAGGAATTCTCTAAGTTATAAATTGCTGCTTCCCTGACATCACTAATCATCGTATTTCTTATCATCTCAAAAAGGAAAAAGAATATGAAGCTTATAGCTTGTAAACAATATGTAGCGTCATCTGTACGTTGTTGAGTATTTTAATCTTACTTTTCTCAAGTAATTTCACGTGGGAAAAAATATAATTATGTATTTGCCCACAAGATGAATGATGGGAAAAAATATAATTATGTATTTGCCCACAAGATGAATGATACAAATTTATGCATAATGTCTATATTATCATGTGTGTTTATCTACGGCCAAGGCATGTTGTTTTGATTAAAACTTTATTCTCAATAAAATATTTTACAGTTTCATTTCAATATATATAGCAATATGATATGATAAGAAGAAATTGATTTTTATACAGACGGAAAAAATTATAACCGAAAACATTAATTTTAACATAGAATGAAATCAAAATATAGCAAATTCAAAACATAAAACATACCCAAATCTAAAATCAGAATTTAGGTCGCCTGAACAAATCATTTGTTTAAGTTGCTATAAATTTAATAAACCTTCAAGACTTTCCTCCTACTAAAATTGCTCGGAATTGAAACTGAATATCAAATTCTGCTGCAAATTTCACAAGGATAGTAACAACTTGGTAAATGTCAATTTGACTTTTCTTAATCGAAGTCCTATTTATTTATTGCTTATTTGTCGAAAATTAAAACTTTTTTCAGCTAAATAATATCTTTTACTTTCTTTATTTATCAAATTTTCCTTTTACTTTTGTTGGAGAAAAAAGATAATTTAAAAATTAATTTCATGGTTTTTTTCGTAACTGCAACATTTGGTTAAGAATAAAATGAAGTAATTTGGGAAAATACAAAAGAATGATTTGTTATAGTTCTTTTTTTTTCATTATTTAATTCGCAAGTGGAATATTACAGATTACGCTTTTCAATCGCTCGCATTTCAGTTACACTTAATTTCAGCACAGCGCCTATTGCTTTCAGTATGTGTTTACGACGGGAAGAGCTATCACAGTACAGTAGCTGAATGAAAATATTCCGTAAATACTCCATGTTTGAATCGGCAGTTAAAAATTTCAGTTTTCCTGAAAAAAAAGTAATTCGACATGTAAATAACAGAAGGATTTGTAAGAATTTTTAATGTTTAATTCATTTATCACAGAAAAATGAATAAAAAAATTCAATGTACAACTGTTACAATAACATGTTGCATGTTAATTCACAACAAGGATGTAGAAGTATAACTGAGAGAATAAAATTTTAGTATTTTATTAGAAAATTACCAACCTTCCAGGATTCTGATCTCATCTTTCAATTTTTCCACCATTTCGAAATGTTGTAAATCTTTGGTGAGAGTCGCTTGTTGCATATCGCGAACAGTTAATTCTGTTATACGCATGGCATTTCTAAAGTTCAGATTAATTTCACTTTATTTTATTAGTCTTATTTAAACAGTAGAAAACAGTAATCTTCATTTTGCTAGTGGAAACTTTCCCGATTTATGAAAATCATTTAACATTTTGGGAATATAATATTTGGGAATACAATAACAGTTAAAATTAAATGCAACTACTTTAAGAAATTAATTAAGCACCTCAACTCGATTATTTGTTTCTCCTTCTTAACAAGCTGCTGTTCATAAAATATGTTACGAGTTTCTATGACAGCCGTAGTTCCAGAGGCGAATAAAGCTTGGGTACTATTCGGTGAAACTGATAAACATTCTAAATTTTGATGGTATTAAAAATATATATGAAGAGAGCGGAAAAGTAAATCACTATAAGCAATGAAAAATCAGAAACTGAAAAGTGTTCGAAAAAATGGTTGATCATTAAACAAAATTAAAAAAATTTGAAGGAAAAAAACAAGAAGATTAATGAAATAGTGTGAATACACCATGGTATTAAATAAAAATAATAAAAGGTCTCTCCAAATTAAAGCATAATTTGTTCAAAAACAAACAGTTAATTTCTTATTAATATAATGGAAAATTGAAAATAGAATAGAAGGATCCTAATGGCAAATCGAAAATAGAAATAAAAGAAAGATCTAAACACATATTGAATTCCAATAACGATAATCTACATCATGATAATCTGAAAAAGATAAGAAAAGTCGTGTAGCGAAAATCAAAGCCAAAAATTTGAAAAAAAAATAGGATAGGATATTAACTATTTGCATGCTCAATCCCGCCATTTTCAGAATTAAAAGAGTTATGCAAAAAAATTTTACGAAATGATCATGTCAGTGATCATATCATTTCATTATTGATAATTGCTTTGTAATATATTTTTACCTGAATGATGCTCATCCACTACACTGGAGCATGAATCGACATCACTTGCTGAATGGTCAATTACATTCCAAATTTCTGCAAACAAAAAAGCGTGCTAATCATCAGAATTTACAAACTTTATTAGAAAAGAAAAACACAGAAAAACATTCATAAGGAAATTTTTTTAGTTGCTAAAAGATTTCATTTTAGACTAAAACTTCATGAAGTAAGGGAATTAGAAAAATGAATGTTTTGAAAATTGATGTGAAAAGTTCCTTCTTAAAGGAAAAATGCATGACTGAATTTTGATTAAACACATTCGAAAAATACAGTGAAAACAACCTCCACTTCGTCGTTCGTTAATAGATGCATTACTTCCACACATATCACGTGAGCGATTTTTTCGTTGTTTCATGGATCGGAATGAAGTATTTTGTGGAGGATCTACTGGATCAACATTTGGTTGGTTTCTTACCGACGCTAATATACCTCTTGAATTCATGAATATTAACTATTGAATTTAGCAAGCTTTTCGATAGCAAGATTTTGTGTTTAACTTTGACAGAGAAAAAGATGCATAATTAATTGCCAAAATTTGCGAAGTATATTGGAACTTAAAAATCCATTCAAAAAAATGAATTCGTTTTTTCCAAATAAAACTGTTATGCAGCCAACAAATTTTAAAAATTCATACTCTAGCATTATTCTAAAAATGGACAACAGTGATGAGAATTCTGACGATACTTCTAAAAATATTAAAGCTAAAATGTAATCCAAATCAAAAATATGAACTTTAATATCCCTTCCCAAAATTAACCATCTCCATCCATCCAACTACAAAAATAAGAAATACTTCGTGATTTCCAACTCATTTTCTTTTTCTGCCAAAATATTCAAAGCTCGAATACGTTGCTTCTGCAGCTCTGATTCCATTTCGGCCACTGAAACATAACGAGAAATAAACTGATATATTAAAAAATTAAAAATAAAGCAAAAAAGATGCAGTAGAAAAAATTGGATGAACTCACAGAATCAATGAAACTAAAGTTGAAGAATAAAAGTCAGAAAAATAGATACAATGATAACAATTTCATACTGTGATACATTTTTCGATAAAACTAAAGGAAAATAATGCAAGAGATGGATAATATGAAATAAAATTCACAAATTGCAAACCCTGACCCCTTTGATGCATTTGATTTCGTAAATCAGTAGCCGATTTTTCTTGCGCTATTTCCATTTCAGCAATTTTAAATTGTAGTTGGGTTATTTTCTGGAATATATTTGATGTAGCATTCAAATAGTTCGAATATATATATTACATAGTCCATTTCTTATTAAAGCAATTCATTTGGAAACTGTAATTAAATTGATCGTTTTTTGTAGAAACTCACTTCTTCATAGCTCTTTTTGCATTCGAATGGTCAATTTCAAGACATTGAAGCTTGTCATGAAGTGAGGCCACTGTTGTACGCATGTGTCGTAAATCTCCTTCTGCCAATGCACAATATGAGCATTCATTTCCAGATGATAATGTATTTGATTCCATATCTTCCAAAGTATCTTCCTGGAAGATTAAAATTTATGTATAAATGCCAGATACGATAAAAGCGTTGAAAACTATCTTTCTGATTAGCTTCCTAAATTCTCATATCCGTTTTTAAAACTTCATTACGTCATTTCTGTTCAAATGAAATCTCTGCGAGCTTGAAAACTCTTTAGTTAACGCCAACTTCACGTTCACGAAAAATCATGAAACAAAACATTTAAAATAGTTATTCGCATGATATCTTGAATCAGCATTGAATGTTATTTGGAAAGAAACTACAGTTTTAAGTGCTTCGTTTCATTTCACATTTAAAAATTGCACATCCATTTCTCTAAACCACATATGGCGATAGGAAAGATTTTTAATATTGGAAGTTGTCAACTGCGATTTAATCACTTAAGTTCTAAAAAATGAGCACAACTTGTTCATCCATAACATGAAATTCCATAAGAATAAGTATTGAGTGACCATTATAAGAATTAATATTAAAGTATACTTAATATTAAAATTACCGTACGTTCACAGATTTGCTTTTAGCACTGCTTGAGTTTTCGACTTGTATTTTTCGAATTCATTTTTCAGAATTTCATAACGCCGTTTCTGTTCATGCGAAATTTCTTCTAGACCCAGGAGCTCTGCAGTTAACGTCAACTTTAAGCTATGAAAGAAAAACAGAACAAATAATCACAAAATTTTATATTTTTTTTTATACAACCATCTCAAGCAGTTCGAATATTCCTTCTTTTTACATAACTTTTTATGCGGTTCATATAGATTTTACTCTGATATAGGACAAAAGCAAAAAGAAAAACTTGAATGTACCATAGAAATTAATCGCCTGTTTACTATCGCGCAACTTCTGAGCAATTTTTATAAAATTCTCTTTAAGTGAATCGAAAGAAGTAGATTCATCATCAGTTCCTTTTACTGATTTTGAAGCCTAAACAAATAAATTGCGTGGAATTATTTAAATCTTCCAAACTCTTCTTCAATAAAGTCAAAATTCATTAAAACTGTATTGTGAAAACTTGTCAATAAGTATCTAAAAATAATAACGCAAGTAATGTTTCGAAATCAGGATGTAAATTCTATTTTGTTTCACTACTTCTATCATATTAAATATGATTGTGAATCGGAACGATGAGTGATGCACTTATTATTATTGTTTTTCTCCCCATCTTCTCCTCCTAGAAAATTTCGTATAATTGCAGTCATCATGCGATATTTGAAAGTTTTCGCTTAAACATCTAATAAATTTGCAAAACTATTATTCAGATAAAATCAAAATTCATTAAAATTACATTAGGAAACAAATTACCTCGAGAAGTGCATTCTCATCTTCTAACGTCGTATTTTTTTCTTCCAATTGATCTATTTTATGTTGCAAATCCGCGCGAATTCTATTAAAGTTACCAATTTCAATCGACATCTCCTGCAGCCTGAATTTTTAACATAAATTAAAAATTATTGGAAAAAACATGAAACTCTCCTATTATACATGAAATTCTGGAAAATAACCTTTGCTCCAATTCATGTAAACGATTTTCTCTCTCTGTATTCATGGTCTCCATCAACTTTCTTTTAGTTCGGTAATTTCATTTTTACTGCTTTCCTGATGTGAACTTCGTTTAGGATTCCAAAACTGTTTATTTAAAATTTCAAAAAAATAATAAAAATATAATAATTTATCAGAATATTACTTGTGCTCCAAAAACAAAATTAAATTTCACCTTTATATCTTGAAGTTCACTTTCCAGCACTTGTATAGCTGGTGTTTTCTCAGCTCTTTTCTGCCAAAATTTCACTTCATCTTGTGTCCTACCAAGTTCTTCTTTCAACGAGACAATATCCGTTTCAAGCAGTTTAAATGCTTGTTCTTTCTTACGTAATTTTTGATGCAATTCTGTGATCTATAATTGATTTGGTATAAAAATTAAGTTTTAAACAATTATTTTTGTCAACCGTTATTAATAAGTAGAAAATATTGAAAAGATTATGAATTTAATGAATCTAATAGTTAATATCAAAAAAAATCATTGATATTTTCTACTTGTTTTTCAAGTTGCACCGAATTGACGCATTCTTTTGCATACTGCTGCTGAACGGCTGCTAAAACAGAACCATGGTCTGATAATTCTCTTTCACGATCTCCTTCTATGAGCTTAATTTTTGACCGTAACTCCTATAATTAAATTTAACAACCGAATGTATGCCTGAAAAAGATGCAATAGTAAGAATCAAATTCTTGGTATATTCAATAATATCTTTTACAAAAGTTTAGATGAAAGATTCAAATAAATACTCGGAAAAATAATTTACCAGCATTCTACTTTCCAATTTTTCGGCTTGAGCCTCAGTCTCGTTAGCAGCTTTCGCCAATCTTTCCTTCAAAGCTTCATTTTCCATCTGCAAAATCAAAAAGGAATTAAAGATACTTAAACTATGCTTACTTTTGGACTTTGATGATCATTAAAAATATAAATAAATCTTCCATCGAGATAAATTAAATAAAATATAAAAACAAAGATAGGAAAGCGAACATTTCATATAAAATTCGACTTTCCATTAAAATTAACGAGAAATTAGGTATACACTTATCTGCAATAAATAACTGACTTAAATTTAGCCAGAAATAAAAATTATTCTTCTACTTACCAATAAAGCTTTTCTGTCAGATCGAAAAGCCGCTTCTAGCCTACTTTTTTCAGCTATTAATACCCCTAAAGATTTTTTAGAGTCTCGATTTGGCCTTCCTGAAAAACAATCATTATACGTCACGTTTTATTCTAATGATTAGAAAGCGCAAATAAAAATTTCACATATAATTTCCATACTTCATTCGACTAAATTCGATATTCGATTGAAATATCGCTTAAAAAAATAGCAAGAACTTAAACCTCAGAGACCGTTTTTTCCTCTGTATTCATTTCAAGAGAAGATGTTTCATTTTGTACATCGCTATGTGACTTCTCAACTGAAGTTGTAGCTTCTGCAAGAAAAATGATACTAATTCAAGCAATAACTTCTACAAAAATCATTTCATAATTTAAACACACCTTGCTGTAAACCCAAAGCTTTAATTACTGCTTGCAAAGCATTTTTTCAGCATTAAGTCCCTTGTACGCGCGAATGAGATCTAAAAATAATCAAATTTACAATCACAGGCCAAGAATTTGCAGGAAAAATAACATAACATTAGATAACTCCTAAATTAATTAAAATTAAAAATGAAAAGAAGCATAACATATGTTATAAATGATTGCAATAAATATATATTAAAACTTTTGAAATTCAGTTATTATTATTGAAATTCAGTTACTACAGAACTTTTGAAATTCAGTTATTACTATTAAAAATAATCTAAACCTTTCAGTTTACTTTCATAACCAGTGATTTGAAGCCGTTGTTCATCAATTTTCTTGATAAGATCTGAATGATTCAGTTTCCCTCTGTCGCTACCTTTCAACATTTGTGTCTTTTTGTACCAAACTATATACAAATTCGAACCTGCTATACAAAGCTTTAGTAATATGCGAAAGCTCAATTATATTTTGATCTTACAATGACAAAAATTGTAGACCGTATAACACTTCATTATTAAGAAATTCCAATCATCAACCACGAAAAACTTTAATAATTAAAGATTCCTACTACCTTAATAATTTTCTCGAGCAAAAATAAATTTCGAAAAAGATTCTTAAATATTTTCTCATAAAATATCGAAAAAACAACGGCTGATTATTTCGAAAATTATGTTTTGTAAATCATTTTTATATTCAGAAAAATGAAGACAACCGTTTAGAATGAATCTGAAGATATATTTGTTACATTCGCGACTACGAATCAATAAAAATCATAGTAAAGGATTCCACATTAAACATTGAAAGATTTTTGGATTAATATCACACCGTATCAATGAAATATAGATTTTATGCTGATTTTAGTTTGAATTTCATTGCATAGTATATGAATGGTCTTTGCAAGATTAGCTAATCGAGAATAAATTTGATGATCATATATCGATTTGAATATTAAATATTCGTAGTATATAACTACCACACTTCGGGAAAAATTCTGCATTACATTTTCAATAAATTCTGTCATCAACATAAAATACCAATATGATTTTATCAGCAAAACAAAAATGAAAGCTATAAATATGTATAATATATGCTTGCTCCTAAAACATCCAATTACTCTATGAAATAAGATGGTGACAACGATTAAAAAGTACCTGAAGAATTTCATAAAGTTTATGAAATTCCAAAATTCATTTGGACAGCATAAATTATAAATCAGTAATTCAGCTGATGAAAGGATTAAATGATGTCTCTTTCTAGTAAGTTTTACAAAGTTTGATCTTGAAATATTAAATAATTTGACACACATAATTCACAGATGAAAAAAGCTGAAAATTCCAGAGAAGAAACACTTAACCGAAATAAAACTTTCACGCAGATTAATTTGAATAATAAAACTATCACAAACGAAGTGTTTCTTCAATGGAATTTTCCACCGGTCTCGTTTTGAACGATCCTGAGTAGATATATTATTAACAGATTCAATAAACGTGAACCATACCATATAAAAATACCCAAAATAAAATATAAGTGAATAAACCGGATATTAACGAATGTGTCAATGATAAACTTCGACTCACGAAATAATTCTGCCACTCAAAATTCGCTTTCATTTCCCAAAATAAGGCCTGTAATAGAAGTGAAATAAAAATGAAATAAGGTCAAAAATATTTGCATGAGATCTTCAAATTACAAATAAAAATTGTTATTCTAAGCTCGCTATATAAATGATTTTTAAAGTAAAACCAAAAAAAAATAGTCAAAAACCAATAAACAGATTACCTGAAATATAACAACTACAAAATAAAAAATGAATCCCGATATTCCAGTTAATCCAAGAATACCACTAGCCATTCCTGCTGAAGCTGCCTGACATGTTCTTGAATATTCCAACACAACAATGTTATGTCGCATAGCTACTTCACTAAATATCTGCAATAAATTATTTGTTGATTTATTGATTTAAATCAAAGTAACGAGTAAAGTAACATTTAATAATTAGTTGTAAGAGTTAATTAGCACAATTAGGAAAGCTGATAAGATTGATTTTATCCTTTCTTGAATTTAAAATAATGTATCAATATGGACCGATCGATTGTTATTCATCACAACCCAAATGCTACAAATAGTAATTTTAATATATAAATGTTAACACATACTGCCACACGTTCCACGTCTTTTGTTGTTTTATTATCACTGGTTGGACGTTTGCCACTTGCTGTTTGCGGTGCCATACTATCAACCTTTCTCCCAATCTGAAATAGATTTAATCATTGGAAAGCTATGTTTAAACATTCTTTCCTAATCTTCGTTATCATGTCATTGTTTAAACTTATCAAAATTTGTCCAAATATCTGCTCGCATTGATACGTCTATATATTTCACTATATTTTTCACATCCATCTCTCTCTTTTCTCTTCTAACATTGGCAAATTCTTTGAATTTCTCCTGCCACATTTCTCTCATAACTTATCAGCCTTTGTTATCTCCGAACTATTACACTAACCTAATCCATAATATTTATTAACAATACAACCGTAACAAGATCTATCTTATTTCACGTGATATTCGAGAATATAGCAAGTTTCGCTGGGTGACGACGTAGGACACAGCGAAGTTGCTCATCTCATCTATATTTATCGATCATCTTATCTTAATTATCACAATTATTACGATAATTAAGTATCGGAAACGATTATAATACGTGTAACTAATTGTTTCATGACGTGAAGATATTTGATAATAATTATAGTATTACGCAAACATCCTTTTCAGGTTTATTTCATTTTCTAATTCAAGACTCATTAACCAAACTTGGATATTTTCTGGCCATTATCATTGTAAAATGGCCAAGTAATTAATCAATAAGAGATAGATATTATTATTATTGGCATCAATACAAAATGTAAGAAACGAATTGTTGGGAGGAACAAAAATTATTCATTCTTTTAACGATGAGCAGTTGTTTCGGATTCAAATGATAACTTTGAATGGTGTAACCTTTAGAAGGATGATAATATTATGTGGTTCATATTGCAGCAATTATTGGCTATAGATAGATAATGATAGGCATATATATATATACCTTAATATTTGAAATTATACCACCTTTATGCGAATTGATCAATTCTCGAGATTGCTCTCTTTCACTCTACCATCCCCTTCAATTATTTAACTTTTAATTTCCTCTAATAAACGAATATCTTTTTACTATATCATTGTCGCTTGATTTTAACAATAGGTTTAATATATTGCGACACGCTATTTCACTGATTTCTCATTTCTCGTTTTATTTGCGTCGTTTATTTCTTTCGTCGTATGTCGCGTTATCTTTTTTTTTTCTTGCAATAATCAAGCAATAATTTGCTTAATTCTATTACTGTTCAAATATAATTTTTAATTTTCTCGAAATATCCATAATTTTTAGTTTTCTCGAGATATTCATCAATTTCTTGGCATTAACTTGGCTAACTTGGCTCCTAAAATATCAATAGAATATCAAAAAAAAAAACGAAAGTACTTTTTTCTTAAACTGACAATAATAGCCTGAAATATAAAAAGTATTTGATTGATGTTAACCGATGGTCTGATTCTTCAAAAAAAGAAAAAGAAAAAATTCAAATATTTTACAAAAAAGAAATAAACATTTATCGTTTAGAAAATTAAGTAAAATATTTATTAAAATATTCGATCATTTTTGATAATTTTATGCAATTTAATTCTATTAAAAATTATAATTAATTACTTAATTAATATTTAAATATATCATTTATTAAATATTTTTTACATATTTTAATTAATTATAATTATTTTTAATTTTCAATTAAATTTCATACTAAATCAAATTGAAATTAAAATGATGAAATTATTAGTTATCAATTATATTAAAATTTTTCATTTGATTAAAATATGATCAAATAATAAATTAATAATTAAAATTAAGTTTACATATTTTTAATTTATTCATATGGCTGAAAATTTTTATCAAATTTAATCAATTTTTTATTATTTAATAAAATAAATGTATACTGATAATAGATATATTATAATAGCTATGCTATAATATGATATATAAGAAATTAATATCTAAGTATAAATTAAATGTTAGTATTAGTGAAATTTTAAATATCAAAAAAAAAATAAGCTTTAGTTTATTATCATTTTATCTTATCTATGCTAATTTAATTTAATTTAAAATTTAATAATAGCTTATAATTTTTGATATTATTTGCTAATTTTGCAATGTTTCTTTTTTTATCAAATTCTTATTTCTATTGATTTAAAGAAAAAAAACTACGAATGGATAAATTATCAGTAAGTGATTTGAATGTTATAAATTCTTCGAATATAATAATATGTATTTGTTCAATGAAACCTGAAATTATCCATGATGATATTATTATTTAATGATATATATATATTCAATTCAGGTAAATTATTTCTTCATTGTTATGTCTTTTCAATTTATTCCCGAACTTTTTTCTTTTACGAAATGATTGATTAAGGTAATACGTCTGTTGAATTTAACCTGAAATCATCCATGTTTTTCAATTTCAGGTAAATTTCCCGCTATTACTCTTCTGAAATTTGTTCTCGAACTTTTTTCTTTTACGAAATGATTGACAAAACTTTATAAAATACTCATCAAATTTATTACTGCTAAGAAGATGAATTTATTGGATTCAAAAGATGTTTCTCATTTTGTGATGAAAACTATTTGAACATTTTATGGCTTACACTTGCACGAGAGGGAAATTTTTTTAATTTATTGTACTTTCTTACATACATACATACACAGACATGCACACAGACATACACACACATATATATATACACATATATACACACACATACACAGACATATACATATAACACACACATACACACATACACACGCATAAAGAAATGTTGAAATAGCTAAGAAAGCATCAATGAAATATTTTTTTCAATAAAAAGACAATGCCATGCAACTGCTACACTTATTGAACTTTATAATTCCCAATCACAATTATGTGCGTATATATATGTGTGTATATGTGTATGTGTGTGTGTGTGTGTGTGTTTTTCTTTTTAAACTTTATAAATATTGAATTATCCGTAAACTTTCTTTTGTTTCAACTAAAAATTCAATTCTTTTTTGTCGCTTTATGAAAATTATTTGATTTTAAATTTTATTTTAAAATTTCATTAATTAATTAATTATTTAATTAATTTAATTATATTCCATAAAAATTTTAAAAATTGTTTTGATAAAATATCATTTACAATTAATTCATATTTGGAAAAATTTTAATTTACTTAAAAAAATTTTTTTTCTTTTGATTTATTTCTTTAATTAATTTTCTTATATTATATTAATTTCAATGATTTTCTATTTTTGAAAAGAAATTTTTAATTTATTTTTTTTTAATTTATAAAATAATTTTCAATTCGTATAAATTATTTCTCGATCATCTCAATTCGTATAAATTATTTCTCGATCATCTCAATTCATATAAATTATTTCTCGATCAATCTATCTTAACCACTATTTCTATGATAATTTAGCTATTCCGTATTTCTCATTTATCATATAAAGTTAAAAAACGATTCACCTCTTTTTGAAAATTAAAAAAATCGTTTTGTAGGAAAATTTTTATTACTGAGAATTTTTGTATTAATTCAAGTATTTGTAGCGTAACGTACCCATTTTTGATAGAAGCAATGTTTTAGAAATTTTATGACGTAAATGACGTATTTCAATGTGATATCATGATATGAAATTATCATTTAGAAGTAATGGAATTACTTCATCCTTTTTAATATGTGAATTTATTTCGTATGATATTTTGTTCTATGTTATAATTTTAAATAATCTTGTTTTTTATTTATCGTATTTTTAAGGTTATCATCCGTATCATAATGTATTGCTTAATTCCTGCTTAATTCTTCTCGATCATTAAGATGAAATAAATATGGAATTACAATATGGAGCTACTCCTACTCCCGAACTTGGCATATTTCACATTTAGTAAGTTTTTGAACTTTGATCTTTATATTTTCGAAATTTTGGAATGATTAAAATTTTCATTTCTTATCAAGAAATATATTTAAGTTATTAAATTCCAACGTTATTTCTTCGATATTGTTTTCATAATGATCAAAATAAAAATCAACCATTTAAGCGATTATCATTACGAATAAATTACAAATTCCTTTTAAGGGAATGACAAAATAATTAGATAACTAATTACATTGAAGTTTCGGTTTATATTTCATGCTAAGCAAATTATATAGAAAGGTGGGAAAAAGATAATCAAATCCAAACTTGTCATCGAAACGAATGGATAAGCAAAAACAAATGAACTTATCAGTAGATATTAATCATGAAGTTATCAGTAGATATCAATCTTGCTCATTAACTATCTCTCGAATCATCTGTGAAAAATATACTCCGCAGAGTCTTTAATGCATTTCCATTATCGTAAAAGCTGTTTGATTCAAGTTTTAAATTATAGATCAAAAAATTAAGTTCAATAAAAAAGTTAGATTGAATAATTCATTTTGTATAACATTTCATATTATTTCTTGCTGAACTTTTAACGACCAAGATTCCATGAATTTAGGTCGAGATGCATGAATTTTAACGATCGAGATTGCATGAATTTAGAGTTAAAAAAATTTTTAGATAAGATTTATGATAATGATAATTATACAATTATAATCATGCAATACGTAATCATAATCATCATATTCTAGTTATTATCTGTGGATAGTGAAAATTTTTGAAATTTCTTGGAACTTTTTATTTGTTATTATCTAAATTTGCTAATCATCAAACTTAACTTACAAGAAGGATTATAATGAATGATTAATCTAAGTGATTAATCATTCATTATAATATCAATTACAATATCAGGATTAATCTACCAATATATCTATATTTTCTATTGGTTTATCATTTTTCAGTCTCAGAGTACTTTCTCGATATTCATTGTAGAAATTCTACAAATTACAGTATATTTTATAAGTTCAGGAACAAATCAATTGATAAGTTCTTTTACTCAATGCAAACAAGTTATAAGTTTGTTTTCAAAGCAATATAATATATGATTGGTGATTATATAGTTGTGATCATACAATGCGTAATCATTATATTATACTTATCTGTGAACGATGAAAATTTTTTAATTTTTTGAAACTTTTTATTTGTTATTTAAGTTTGCTAGTGATAATGATAACAATTGTAATAATAATAATTGTTATTAATCATGAAGATGGATATCAATTAAATAATTAACAACTGCTAGATTTATGAATAGCGATCATCCTCTGAATATGTGTTCATGTGCAAAATTTATATTATAAGCAAAAACTGATAATAAATATCTTTATCAATAAATATTTCTTGCAGAGCTATATTAATTACATGTTCATATAAGGGCTTTTTTTTTTTTTTTTTATATAATCATAACATTTATTAACAATTACTTTAATAATTTTCATTTAATCGAAAAACTATTTTATTTTTTTAATTTAAAAATATTTTTGGTTGATATAATCTTTATTATATCGAATTCTTATCAAAGTTTAAAAATTATTGAAGAAAAAAACATTTATATTAGAAAGGTACAAAGAAAAGAAAGATTAAATTAAAAAATAGAGAGAAGAGAAGAAAAAAAGAAAAAGAAGAAAATGATTATTATTATTATTATTATTCTTCTATAACGACTAGCATAAGCATAATTCTTGAAATATTTCAAAATGAGATTTCAAATTATTGCGATAATTTTAAAACGAAAATAGAAACTATAATTCAAACTATCATATCATTTTTATCGCTTTTTATATTTTCATTATCATTTATCTTTTATATCAGATAGCAGACTATTTGCACTGTTGAATGTTTTACGAAGTTGCTAAAAACATCACGATAATTCTTTTGCTAGATTTGAACTTATGGTTTTTTTTTTTGCTTGTTTTTTTCTATCATCAATTTTATATTCGATAATAAATTGATAATTATCTTATCTTCTTAAGCGTTCCTCTTTAACTCATCTGTTCTCAATTACATTCAAATTATTTTATTTGCATAATTTAAAAATTCTTCTAAATGGCTATCATTAATGCTATTTATCGTTTTTTGTTTTTATTTTATTACAAATAGAATTTATTCACAATTAAAATAATTCATCGCTAAGATATAAATGGAATTATTATTATTATTATTATTATTTTTTTCGCTTCATTGAATTAAATTCTTTTCAAATTATCATATTGTAATTTGAGAAAAAAAAGAAAAAATGTACTTTCGATATTTTAAATCTTAAACAATTGCTAGAAATATATTTCTTTACATTCTCTCATATATTTTACTTTTATAATAATTAATAATAATAATAATAATATTAATATCAATAATAACAATAATAGTAATAATAATAACAGTAATAATAATAATAATAATAATAATAATAATAATAATAATAATAATATTAATATCAATAATAACAATAATAGTAATAATAATAACAGTAATAATAATAATAATAATAATAATAATGAATGTTAATAATAGTTTTGTAATAATAATAATAAATAATAGTAATAATGATGATGATAATAATGATGATAATAATAATAATAATGAAAGTTAAAAATAGTTTTGTGTAAATTTGAATTTTTAGTTTTAATCTTTTCGAAAGTTGCTATAGCCGATGGGAAATTTATCAACAGAGCTATCTATCTAATAGATTTAATTAATTTATTTCTGATTTGTTAAGAAAAATTTTTTCTAAAAATTTTTCTTAATTGATTTTAATTCTTCTTAATTTAATTCATTCTCTTATTTTGCCAGAATTTTCTTATTACAAGATTTTATTCAAGATTCAAGAAAGCTATTTTATTCAAAATTCAAGAAAGCTATTTTATTTAAGATTCAAGAAAGCTATCTATCAAAGATCAGATTAATTAATTACAATATCTCCGCTGTATTATATCTTTTGAAAATTAGAAAAAATTTTTAAGCAGTAAATAAAATCTAATGTAAAATGAAGCTGCTGATAAATGATTAATTGATAAATGAAATTTTTTAATGAAAAGTTTTCTAAGTTTAAATCTTAAATCAGTAGAGTATTTCTTCTAAAAAAAAAAAATTGGCAATTAATGAATGAATTTTAAAATGAGACTAATTTCTAAGATTTGACATTAATAATTTGCACTATGAATAATCTAAAGATGTTGAAAAAAAAACTAATTTGATCGAAATATTTCTAATATATACATTAATATATATTGTCGAGATTATATTGTCGAGATTATTTCTTTTAACTGAATGAACAGAGATATGCTGAAATGTTGAACGATGTGGAGAGAAATGATTGAGGAAAGCTTTATATCGAAGAGGAAAATAAATGAGGAAAAGATGAGGGTAGTCGGGAAAATGAAAAGGACAGTCTATGTTCACGAAAGCATACCGAGAGTGAAAATAGAAACTAAGGTGAAAGTTTGTAAGATGGAAGCTTCAACATCATCCGCATCTTCTGGTGCAAATCTCTATCGTGAGTGACTAAAACTAATACAACTGTGGGTCACTGCAATTTCATTACTACTATCACTATTATCGTCAGTATTATCACCATCATTACTACTACCATTATTACCATTGTCCTTCTCGTTATCTCTAACATAAAGTGTCATCAGTATCAACAGTACTGTAAATGTTTCTCAGTCGAGTAATTATCGCACAGATATTTCAATGGGTGAGAAATATTCTACAGCAAACAATGATAAATTGAAGGAGACGATAGAGAATAATGCAACATCTAATATGACGGATTCTACGATTCAAAGTACTGCTTCTAAGACTGATCCATCTAATCAAAATTCAAAACCTGGCAAGTTACAAAAGAAGATTTTGAGATGAATGATACAAAACATAAGGTTGATCAGAAGAATTTTGTGAGTGGAAAAGGAGAAGAAATGGAGAAGAGGAAGGAAAATGAGCAAGAGGAATCGATGCTTACCTTGAAGTCCAATAATCCTCTACAACTATCAATACCGTTGATTCGTCGTCCATCGGAAGAGGGCTTTCATCAAGTTGTCAAATTTACGAAACATATAACACGAAGACCAGAAACAGAACTTCCAGAACGAAATTCAGTTATTCTTACTGAATCTAGTAAACAAGAAAAATCGTCATCAAAAACGGAAGATATTTCTGTTGTAGTTGAAAAGATTCTACTGATCAAGAATTAGACAACAACTGCATCGTTTGCATGGAAAAAGATTTAGATGCAAATATTCAGATTCAATCTCAATGTTATGATTCAGCTGATAAAATTTGTACTTCTAAACCTGCTAGCGCTAGCAATAATAATCATTTCTCGAATTCTGATATCATAGAATTGAAGCCTTTAAGCGATGAATCAATTTGTACTAAACGGAAAGAAACCTCTGAAACTATGAATTTAATAGAAGCTGATGAGTTGTCGAAATTACAGCAGAAAGATGATGGAGAAGAAATTTGTCAAGAGCTCTGTCATCTACAAACGGATAAAAGCGAAAAATCAAAAACTAAGTTTGTTTAAGTTTGTTTATGAATTCTCGAAAAACTTTATTTGATCTTGAATTCAAATTATGGATTCAACTTTAAATAAATTTCATTTTCTTAATATAATTAAAATAATGAAAGATTTTTTTAATCTTTCAAAATGTATATTAATCTCTAAAAAATTCTCTAGAAAATTTTTTGCAGTTTTCATAGAATTCCTATATGATTTCATATTTTGTTCATTTAAGTTTTTTCCTCTTGAATTTTTATTCATCCAATTGATTTATTTATTTATATGACTGGATATGGATTCTGAATTATTCGAAATGATATAATTGATTATTCTTATCACTGTTGAAACTATCATTTGTATTCATCCAGTTCATCTATTTATTTATATGACCGAATATGGATTCTAACTTACTGATAATGATATAACTTATTATTCTTATCATTTTTGAAACTATCATTTGTATAATTTGTAACATAACATTTATTCGTTAATTTCTTTATTTTATTTTTGCCTAATAATTTGTATTGAAAAAAAAAAAAAAAAAGAATCATGATATATTCCGATATAGTTTAGGTTTTGCATATGTAAATTTAGCTAATTATTTTTTTTTCTAATTAAGATAAATTAGAGCTTATTAGTGAGAAAAATCTTTAAAAGATTTAGAGTGAAATTTTGATGACAAAATGTTGCTCATCAAAAAAAAACGTAACATTTGTTCAGAATTCAAAAAATCTTTTTCTTTCTCTCTCTCTCTCTCTCTCTCTCTTTCATTTTTCGTTGTAATATTTAAAAAAAAAAAAAAAAAAAAAAGCTAAACGAACATACTTATCACATCATTTAACTTTCGATATTTTAAATTAATAAATTAGCAAAAATTTTAAAATGCAAAATAAAAGAAAAAAGAGAGAAAAATATAATTTCAAAAATTGAAATAATTTTTGTTAAAATAAAATAAAAAGTCGATAGATCGTTTCTTTTTTTTTTTTTTGGTATCAAAAATTTTTTTCTTCTTATAAATTTTTGATTCATTTAAATTATTATTTTAATTATTTCTTTACTTTTATTCCTTTATCAATAAAGTGAAATATGCAAATTTCATTATTATATCAGAATTTATTATCTGATAAATCATCAAATAGATATTTTAAATAATTTTTATATAATATCATATGTATATATCATATCATATCATATAGAAAATATATGGATATATGAAATGAGATTGAAATTTAAAATTATTTCAGATTTTTGTAGCAAATTATATTTGTTGCAAACTAATATGATTACACCGAAATATGATCTACACCGGCTATTTGATTTGCAAGCTTCAAAACTTAACCTTTCAATATTATTTGCTTCATTAGAGAAAGATATTGTTATTACTTGTTAGCTACATATTACTAAAATATTTTTAGAAATATTACTGTAAATATTTTTATGATAACATTTGGCATAATCGAAATAATAAGAATGAAAATTCAAATTAGCAAATACCTTTGAATTCAGAATCTATTTGACGGAAAATGATCCATTGAGCAATTTATAATGCAGCTAAGAAATTATTAAAATTTAAAATTCCTATAATTAAACTTTTTGAAGTTTCTAAAGAGAATAAGTTTTTAGATGAAAGTGCGGATATTTTAGGTAAATCTATACTGATATTTTAGATAAATCTATACTGATATTTTGGATAAATCTATGCTGATATTTTAGATAAATCTATCCTGATATTTTAGATAAATCTATACTGATATTTTAGATAAATCTATGCTTTGATATTTTAGATAAATCTATCCTGATATTTTAGATAAATCTATGCTGATATTTTAGATAAATCTAAGATTTATAAATTTAATAAGAATTTTTGCATCTTAGATAAATTCATTTTTAGGTATTGAATTTTGTCCAAATCTCCTGAAGCCACAAACCATTCTTTAATTAGTAATTAAAGTTTTATTTTGCATATGCTTCTGCAACAAATCTCTAATCACTAATCAGGAAACACAAATCAAATATCTAAAAGCATTTTAGTTTCAACTGATCGGATTCAACAATAAAAAAGTTTCAATGATATATTTGTCGATATATTTTGCATATTTAATATTTTAGCAACATTCTTTATCATACATTCTTGCTGTTTATATTTCCATTCTCGATCTTATTTCTCGAACTTATCTTCATATTTTTCCCATTTCCAGGCTTATTGCATTATCGATATATGCTTTCTTTATACGTAATTTTATTTGATCACTAATCTTATCAATTAGTTGTTAAGAATCGTTATGTGAAATATAAATGCATTATCATTGAAACCTTCCAACTGTTCGTTCTCGATTATAATTAATTCATCACAGCTTCTGTTCAAAATTGAATTTCTATCTAGAAATTTCCGACAAATCACTCTGAAACTTCAAACACAACTCCTTGGCATTTCGACCTGATCTGTTTCCATTTCTCGGTCATTTGCTATGTTTATTATATGAAAACCTTCTACAATCATTTTGAATGGTTTTCTAAAAATTCTCATTTTTTTGCATAATTAAAATTAAAAATATCATTCTCGACTTTTATAGTCAAATTTATTAAATTTTTCATTGTAGAGAAGATATCAGTTATGTCATACTCTTTCTTTGTAATTGCTATATTCTAATTGGAAGAATATATATTGATATTTATTATCACATATCATTTTATCTATCTTTTGATTTCGAAATTTAATTATTTTCATCATTTAATTCGTTAACTGAAAACATGAATTCGTATTAGAAATAAAAGAGTCGATCATCATTCGTTTCAAAATTCTAATAATATTTTAGATATTGCTAAGATTTTCTGAATTAAATTTAAAATTTCAAAAGAGCATTAAAATACTTTTTATAATAAGACAGATTGATTTTACTATACCTATAAAAGTTGGAAATAATTAAAGCATTCCTTATCATAAAAGAAATTTCCACGAATTCTCGAATTAATTTTTCTACAATAATTCTGAAGTTTAAATTTCTCCTTTTCCATTTCAAAAATAGCAAAAAATAAACTATAATATTAATTCTTTGAATTATTAATATTAATTCTTCAAATTATTCATATCTTCTGCTAAAGTTTCTATCAAAACTTTTATAAAATAGAATCTCGAAGACGAATCAGAAGTATCAAAAATATAAAACAGAAGCATATTTTATCATTCTTTCATCATAATTTATTAATATAAATTTCTCATTGATAAACGATTAAAATAAAAACAAAAACTTTATGATTTTAATTTTATAAAAATTTCAGCCCTACAAATATGCAAAAAAGATATCTTATAAAGCACCAACTCGAACTCAAGTAATATTAAAGAAAAAACGATGCGATGAATGTTTCGCTGATGCTATCTTTAATGCTGCTGACAGGTTTTTGCTTTTTTTTTTATTTTTATAAAAAGTATATCTGATCGATTTATTATCTTATCTATCTATTAACAAAATATTTATCACTAATCATTTTTGTAATTAGTTATCTAAACTGAAAGTTTATCAAACTGCAATATCTATTAGCATATTTTATTTAATATCGTAAATTAGAAATAATCTCTGAGATATTTCGAATTATATTCATTAATAATAATTTTGGGTAGAAAAGATAAGATATATATTTCTTATAGATCAATCTATGATAATGATATATATTTCTTATAGATCAATCTATGATAATGATATATATTTCTTATAGATCAATCTATGATAATAAATTTGTTTCCTATGTAAGATTTAGTATAAAATTTCAACGAAACTTATTATTGCATAGTAAGTAATATTATCACCATCATCATCATCATCATCATCACTGCTTCACTTTGGATAACAGTTGTTGTTCTCGTAGTACGAATAATTATTATCTTACAATATGAAATTTTTATCGATTTTTCATATCTTCAAATTTAATCAAAATTTCCCAATTTATCGAATATTATCACCAATATTCATTTTATCAATAATGATAAAATGAATTCATAATTTTTCTATCATTTGAAATTACAAAATATATAATAAGTGCAAATGAAATTTTTCGAATTGTCAGATTTTTTAGCATCTTAATCTTAAATTAATCCTAATATAATGGTTCGAATCAGAATATAATTAAAGTTCAGAATTCTTATAAAAATTATAATTAAAAAATTCAGAATTCTTATAAAAATTATAATTAAAAAATTCAGAATTCTTATTAAAATAAGAAATTGCTTTTGATAATAAATTTCATAAATAACTTTTATCTTATTATGATATATGATATTTTAGATATTTGGAAAATATTGAAATATTATTTCATTGCTAATACTAAAATTTCCTATTAGAAATAATAAACGAACTATTAAAAGGTAATCTTTTAAACAATCATAGATTGATTGATTGATAAAATGATTGATAATTTTGATAAAAATGATATGAAATGATAATGTATGAAATAAATAATATAATCGTAGTAATGATATCTCTTTTGAATTTATTTTCAATAAACTTTAGAAATGACATCGTTTAATATCAACTTTCTTTCATACACCTTTCTCACTCTATTTCTCTTTCTTTCCTCATCATTTCTTATCGTTTTTTCTTTTTTCTTTTTTTTTTATTTATTTATTTTTTTCATTCAAATTCATTCTCGTAAAAGTCTATTCACTCTTATCTTCCATTCTAACCCAATGTTTACATTTGCCGTAGCAAAATGCAGTAATACATTTAATTAACTAACCTTTTCCTATCAGACATCACAAACTTCTACTCCTCAAAAACTACGCGACTATTTTTTTATTATAATTTAATGAATTTGCTATCTTTTTTTTTCTCGAGAACTAATTGTCGAGAATTTATTCATAATATTTGCTCTTTCTAAATGATTGTTTGAAACATTTATAAAATGATAAGAATGATTGTTTGAAATATTTATAAAATGATAAAAATGATTGTTTCAAACGTTAATAAAATGATAAAAATGATTAGTTGAAATATTTTTAAAATGATAAATTCAATGAAAAAGTTTCATATTATATGAAAGATTAGAAAAATAGGACATTTTTTTTCTTTTTATCATATTTCACTTCTATTCTTTCATTTTTTTTTCGCTCAGTCCTACTAAAAATTTCAGGATAAATAAAAAAATTATCATGAAATACGATGTAAATGATTGGAATATTTTGTTATATAAAGATTTAAAAGAAAAAAAAATAAAAACTGATTGATTTTAATAGATGGAATGGATTTTTTTTTTTTGAAATATTAAATATAAATAATTTATTTACAATTATTATATATATTGTTGCATTGAAATCTAACAAATTATATAATTTTGTGAAAATCTTTTAAAAATATTTTTTCAAAATAAAATGGATTAAATTACTAATTTGAAAAGTGTAAAATAAATGAAAAAAAAAAAAAAAGAAGAAAACTCGTTTTTCTTATAAAAAAAAATAAAATAAAAATATTTGATTAAAATTCCTATCCATTCATTCAATGCATATCATTTTATTGATAATATCCTAAATAATATGTTTATAATAAATACAACTATTATATAATATATCTGTTGTATATTAATAAATGAACGAATTATTTGCATAATTCTCTTTCTCTTTCTCTTTCTTTTTTCTTTTTCATTTAAAAACATTAATAAATTCACTAAAATGTTAATCCAAAATTTTATCATTCACTTCATTGATTTCAAATTATCACACAAACTTTTTATCACAAAAGATTTCGTATTTTTTTTCGTTTTTTTCGTTTTTTTTGAAAAAAAAGCGAAAAAAATTCTTTGTATTTTATCTTTGTCTTGCCGAAAAATAAATTTTTCATAAAATTCTCCTAATGATTTATACGAAATTCATACAAACGATAAAAGCGACAATGTATTTTACTGTTGATCATATATTTATTTCTCTTTATACATCAATTTTTTTTTTTTTAATTTCACTAATATTTTCTCGACATTTTTCCAAATAAAAGAAGACGATGAATTTTTTTTTCTCGACATTTTTCCAAATAAAAGAAGACGATGAATTTTTTTTCTCGACATTTTTCCAAATAAAAGAAGACGATGAATTTTTTTTTCTCGACATTTTTCCAAATAGAAGAAGACGATGAATTTTTTTTTCTCGACATTTTATAAATTCTTAAGTTTAAATTTTCTTTTTTTTTTTTTGTAAAACTTATTGTTTTTGTAAAAATTTAATTAATAAATATTTTTTTTTTATTTCGATAGAATTTTCAATCATAATTTTCAGCAATTATTTCACTTAAAGCTTATTTCAAACTTTACGGATTATATTTAAAAGTTGTTATCATATTATTAATAAACAAAAAAAAAGAATAAACAAGTTAATGTCGAACTTTCATAAAATACGCAAAACACTGCATCTACCGATTCAACATCATTTGGACAAAGATTTGAAAAATAACGATAAATGGTTTGTTTGGTTTTTTTTTGGTACAATTATAAAATTATCAAATTAATCATTAGGAACTAGCGATTGATTAAAGCTTATATCTTTATCATCTCATATCATTGGTATTCTTAACAAAATTTATAAAAAAATATAGAGTTAAGAATATCTCTTCTATCATAATAATCGTTGCTATCGTGATCAAACTCTTCTATTTATTCTTTCATGATAACTTTGCCATATGATCTAAATAACAATTACAAATTGATATGCTATCGATTGATCTTTATCAATCTCATTGATCAATAGCGAATGTTGCAGTAATCTATTTGATAGCTTAGCATCAAGATAATGCAAGAATCATAAACTAAATAAATGGATCATAATGTTGGTCATATGATTCATTTTGATTCAAATAACACAAACAATTTTAAACATCGATGCTGATAAAATGATAAAGAAATTTGATTAATACATCTCTTAATTCTAATAATTATTTTATTTCATCATTTTATTAGATATCCATTTCAGTAATACTTTTTTTTTTTAACATTTAATATTATCTAATTTCTCTTTTCAATAATCTTTTAATAATTTATTTATTTTATATTTTTATTTTGAAATAATTTTATTATCAAATCTTTCTTTAGCAAACAATCTTGTTAATATATTATTATCAGTTAATTGTAATCAATAATAGAATAGAATTAAAATTGATTAAATTAATTAAAAATTTATCAATTAATTGCTTATAAAGATACATAATTTTTATGATAACATTCTTACTAAAAAATAAAAAATATTTAGTATTATTAAGAATATTGTTAGGAATAAATATTTACTTAAAAATAATATCATAGAACAATTAATATCAGATAACAATTATCATAATTCATCTAATTCAAGCAAATCTCTTATATCATTTTAGAATTAATCGTTTTGTTATACGATAAGTTGTATTAGTTGATGATATGTTTCCCGTATATTTCTCGATTCAATATTTTTATCAGGAAATAATTGCAAATCGAAAATTTCACTGATCCTTATCTCGAATTCTTTTTTTTTCTTTTCGCATGAAAAAGATTAGAAATTTTAAAAGTTTCTGTTAAACTTATTCATATTTATTTCATTCCATAATATATATAGCTGTTGATATATCCGTGATAATTTTATCTTATCATTTATTGACGATGTAATTAAATATAAGTGCTATAGCTCACGAGAATGCAAAATCTTAAATTATAATATCATTATCACTTCGATTAAATGATGATTATAACTTCGATTAAAGCATTTTATACAAAAATTTATATAAATTAATTTTATCAATTTTATTATTTATATATGATAAATTCAGCGTCTTTTTTTTCAAAAATTCTCTTATCAAAAAGAATTTAATTATTTTTTATTTTTATTTTCATTATCATACATTATCAATTTTTACATCGATTATATTTATTTGATATTTTAAATGAATAGATTAGAATAAAAAAAAAAATCATTTTAAGAAATGAATTATCAAAACATTATCATTTGTTTGATATACAAAGAATTATTAAAATATTTATGAATATATCAAATATTTGTGTAAATATATTTTTTCCATCTAAAGAATAATATTTTTAACCTAATTTGATATTTTCTTTTTTTTTCGTAAAATATTGACATATATTATTATCAATTGAAGAATTCAATAGTGACAATTTTGAAATTTGAAAAAAATAAATAAATAAATAAAAGGAGTAAATTCGATTATCAACCTAATAATCCTTTGAATATCTTTTTTTTTTTTTTTTATTTTCATAAATAGTTTTTGAATTTGTAAAGAAAAAAAAACTTCTTAAAAAAGTTTTACAAAGAATATTCTCAATATTATCATCACTAAACTAAACTAAATTATAATGTATATTTTTTAAACAAACGATTACCGTAATTTCTATTTATAATTATTGTAATCGAATTTTTCATAAATTTTTCATTAATTTAGGAGAAATAATTTTTATTTAATTTTATAAAATTAAAAAATTTCTGTTTTTTTAATTAATTTATTAAATATTTTATGATTTTTAAAAAAAAAAAAGAAAAAAATTTATTTCTTTAAATTAAATTTTTTATATTATAAATTTATTTGACAAATTGAAAGTTTATTTCTAATTTATACTAATTAGTTTTTTTTATTATTTTTTTTTTTCAGTATAATAATCAAAGAACAGCAAAAATTATTGAACGGCAATCGAACTTTTATTATCAATGATCCACAACATTGTTCCGTTTCTGCAACACTTTCATTAAGCAAACCTAAAAAATTATTTATCAATAAGGTTTGTATTATTTTTTATCCATTTCCAATTCATATCATCAATTTGAATTCCTTTTTTTTAACAATATTTACTTAATCAATATTACTGCGATATCATTAGCATTAGTAGTATTTGGATGATAGTTGTAGTATTGATAGTAGAACTGTTCAGTGATGATCATATCAACTATGAGGTAGAAGTTAGATGTAAGGTTACAAAGGTCATTGCTTTAATTTACTACAATTATGAGATTTGTTAAGAAATCCAGCGATCATTTTTGCAGATTATAATTTCCGTATTAATCATAATAATATTTTGAATAATGCATGATATACCTGGAAGGATAAAATTTCATCTGTAAAACGGATCATGCTGCTATACTTAATAATCGTATAATTATATGATTATCTATATTTGTTTCAAGCAAATATCATATCATTCATTGATGTATATTGATTATTTTATCTTATTCATTTTTTAATTTATAATTTTTTTGAAAATTGAATATTTATTTTGGATGGGAGTATTTGGGAAATAAATAAGAATTTAAATAATAAATATATGAAATGAATTATAAAATGTATAATTAATCTATGCTTAATATTTTAACAATATTGCATCAATCTTTCTAAACTTTCTAGAAGATTAACTTTTTTAATTTTGATAAAAAATACAAATAAGCTGGATGAAAGAAATAAATAAATATAAATAATATTGAAGTAATTTTATAAATTATTTTATAATTCTTATAAAATAAAATAAATACTAAATCATTTGAAATTTACTTTTCTTTTTTAAAAAAAAACGAAAAACTTTTACGAATTCTTTTTAAAATTCTTTTGAAAATTTTATAAAAATTCATATTTTTTAGAAATTTAATAATATAAATTTTCATTCAATTTATCTTGCAATGAAATGTCTATAAAAAAAATCATGATAATAAACGATGACGAAACTTGATAATGATTAAAAATGATGCAAAAATCAATAATCCTTGCATTCATAATTTTTTTCTTTCTTTTTATAAGATTAAATTGTTCAATTCAAATATTAATATTAGTTAGTATTGAACTATAATGCTTTAAAAGGATTTTAATTTAATGCAATATGATAGTGATTTAATGATATATTAATGATAGTGAAGAAAGTTAGGAAATGAATCTTTGACAAATCGATTATTTTCATTTTTGTATAAAATAAGAAAATTTTGTTAAAAAAAAATCTAACTTTCTTTACTATTTAGTTTTATTAATTTTAAATATTTTTTTAATTTAAATTTTTATTTTTAAGCAATTATTTATTTTTAAAAATTTTATTAAATTATAGGGAAAGATCAATGAAAGAAGTATAGCATCAGCAACATTTCAAGTACCAATTACGGTTATATCACATCAACAAAATTTGAATGATTCTAAAGAAGATTCGACATCCGCAAATAATAAAATAGATCAGAAATCAACAATAGCAAATTTCAAAACAGAAGCAATTTCTACATCTGGAAATTATCGTTTGCAAGATTCTTCTATTATCAATAATAACAATGATAGTATTTCTTTAACGTCGCAACAGAAATGTTCCAATTCTTCGTATTATTCGGTACCAATTAACAATCCTGAAACAATTTCGATAGCAAAACATTCAGATACAGCTACAACGGAGGTTACTGTTGATGTTCCACGTCCTGATTCGCCACATTCGTTAAATTCACGTGAATCTGCTGGTTATTGTGGTGATTGTTCCTCAGTTAACAGTTTACATTCGACAGATTACAAAGATGGAATGAATCGACGACAGAATAACAATAACGAATTTCGAGAATCTCTTAGCAGTAGGCTTAGTCGTGGATTTCTCGAATTCACTCAGGGTAGCAGTGATCGATTGCAGAAATGGAAAAATAAATTACAAAATGGTCGACGACATAAAGATTCTAGCGAACCACCACCTATTAATAGGTTAATTTTACAATTTTATTAATTTCTTAGTAATAAAATTAAATATATTTAAAGATATATAGATAACTGATAAGATAATTTTACTATTATTATGAATAATAATAGAGAAATTTAATAGTATTTAAAAATATTTATTTTAAAATGTTAAATTATAGTAGACAGAAAGAGCTCAATATGATATGCCTTTTTGTAGCTTCATTTATCACCATTTATGATTAATTATAAAATTACTGAAAACTATTGACTGATCGAAGAAAAGATATAGGATATTAGGTCATATCAGTAAGGAAAGGATATCATCAGTGGTCTTCTCTTTCCACTAAAATTGGTCAATGAAAACGATGGATATCATTAATCGGATATAGAATTTATGTCATTGTCCTTTATCATATGATATCATTTTTCAACATTACAATATAATGTTGAAAGTTTAAATTTTGAAATTTCCAATTGTTCTGATAATTTTATTTTTTGTATTTAAATAATTTTATCTGATAATGTGATATTTTAAAATATAGGAAATATGAGTGTTTTGAAATGGGATAGAAATTTTCATACAATTCCTGTCTCTTTCATTTTTGCTTAATTGGAAATTGAAATATAGAATATCTTTTTTAAAAGCTTTTCTTTCAGTCCGTAAAATTACTTTATTAATTTTATTATTTTTTAGGGTTGCGAGAAGAAAGAATAAAAAAATTGAAATAGAAATTATTTATTTTGATATGAAATTAATGGAATAGAAATGAAATATAAAATTAAGTACTGAATTAATGAATGATTAAATAAAGTTTACCTATTATTTATTTAATTATTTCATTTTATTTTTTCACATTATCACAATCTATCATTTTATTTTACATATCAAAACATTATTGACATTTTAATTTCACTATAATATGAGACAAATTTTTGCTTAAAACAAATGAATTTTTAAATTCCTAAATTCTACATAAACCACCTATTATTAATTCGCTATAATATATCATATTATTGGATTGATTAATTTAGGAATTTGATAATTTTTCAATTTGATATCAAAAAGAATAGCAGAAAATAAAAACAATTGGGAAAAGAAATGCTATAACAAAATGTTTTGATTCTAATAAAAATAATTTTTACATTATAAGTTTAAAAGAAATCTAACTTCGAGATTTATTTCGAGACTTTGCCGCTTATTTTATTCATCCAAAAATAATTCAAATCATACAATAAAACTGAATTAAATTTGTAATTTTTTCACTTTACTAAATTATATTTTGTTTGAAGCAAAATTCATTATTGTCCAATATTTCTCATCAATAATCAACAAAAAATCCTTATGTTAATTATTGATAATTGATACGGAGATTTTGTTGATTGTTTTATGCTGCAAAGATTATTATCTCTTAGATTATTTTCTCCTATTTAACATTTGGATAAGTTTTTAGATTTAACAAAAAAACCTGATATAGTTTTTGTTACAGATTTAATATGATTAAGAAGATAATATATCTTAAAATTATCAACATAGAATGAATCGAAGAAACATATTGCTTCTCATCCTTTTATCAATGATTTTTTAAAGTTTGATTTTATGGATTCATACAATGCTAAGATATGTCGTAGTAAATTGAAATTTATTTGATATAATTATCAAAAATTTTGTCGAAAAATTTATATTTGAATAAATTTAATTGAAAAAATTTCCAATTTAATTTCGAATACTTTTTATTTCTTTTAAAAGTTTAATTACTTTGAATTCATCATTTTTCATAAATAAATTAAAAATGCAAAAATATCATTTAGTTTTTTTTTTTCATCCATTTCAGATACAAAAAACAATATATGTGTGAGATTTTCCGCATTTCCATTTGTATATATAATATAAATTACTTCGAATATGAGTTACCTTCTTTTCTCGAGATTTAAACTTATGATTTTTTTCACATTTCTCATGTTAATCTTTAAATTATACAATAAATTCATGCATGAAGAAAAGAGATCAGGTGACATTATTATTATTATTTTGCTATTGCTATATGTATAAGTTGACCTTTCACAGATCATTCATGTGAAAAAAATAGGAAAGTAATTTACTAATAACAATCTATTCCTCTACTATCTTTCAATTTTCCGATTTTATAATTAATGAATTAAAAGTATTATTAATTGATTAAATGGCCAAAGAATAATGTTGGATTGTTTTTTGACAAACAAATTTACTTGGCTATTTTTTTTTTTTTAGAAAAATGTTAGCATCGAATCAAGAGCAAAGTGGTCATTTATCGGATGTTGAAGTGGCACTTGATTGGGCAACACTCAAATCTGATTCTACAGATCAGGTATCTATGATATAATAAATTTTATGCAATTATTTACAAGCATTCATTGTGAATATTTCATGCATAAAAAAAAAAGGAATCAAATTTTTATACAAAATATCTTGGCATAAATAAATATTTATGCTAATAAATAAAACTTATTTAAAATAAGTTTTATTTTTTCTTAAAAAAAAAAATGCCTTCAGAAGAATATTTTTACGAATCGAAATTGTAACGAAATATTACAATTGTTTATTTTTTTTTTTGAAAATTTTTAAAAATAATTTATTTACTTTCCATCAAATATTTTATTTGGCTTTTTCTATTTATAAAAATTAAAAAAAAGAAAAAGATTAAATTAAATTAAATGCAATATTAAAATGTTACTTTTCTTTTTTTTTTTTTAAATGAAATTTTACAAAAATTATTCTACGAATTTCTTTTAAATTCAAATAAATAAATTGACCAATTAAAGTAAAACTTTTCTATCATTCATTTTTAATATATTTATTGAATTATGAAAAAATATTTATTCTTTCATAATTTATTAATAATCTTTAAAAAAAAAAAAAAAAACTCTTACTAAGCTATTGAATTTTTATTTTTAATAAAATTATTTAGTACTTAATATTTTTTTCCCCTATGTCATATATCTTTTAGATCGCAAAACTTTTTGCTATTTTTTATTGTTTTTTTTTCCTCCTATCACATTTTAATTTGTATCATTAATCATCTTCTAATATCGTACATTATAATCTGTGTTATAAATTTATTTTTTGAAATTTTTCGAGATTAAATTTTTGATAAAAACAAAATAATCTTTACACTTTTCAGATTCATAATATGAATGTCAAATTGCCATCAAAAGGATCAGCTTTTGCATTAAAGGTAAATCAACCAAGATCAATGCTACAAGCAAGATCAGTTAGTGATCTTTTTCTAACAAACGGAAATACTACCAGGTTTTTGTCTTTTTTTTTTTTTTTTCTATGCGAATTTTATTAGAATATTTTAAAAGAGTAATGTAGCTTCAAATCAATATATTATAATATCATTCAATAATTTATCATGTATAAAAAATTAATTATTTATATATATATATATATCTGAATATCTAGCATATATGTCAGAGGTCATGAAGAAGATTCTAAAATCCAAATTGAAAAAAAAGATCAATATTGCTTGCTTCTTAAAGAATGAACGATAATTTCCATAATATTGTAAAGTTTGCTCTTTCAACAATTTCTTATTATATAATTGTTTTTGTGATCTATTTTTAATATCAATCATATAATTAGTACTGCAATATCTCTATAATCATTGCCGTAGTATCGATATTGATTACAAATTGATATATTATTTTATTAATGGAAAATAGAGAAGAGAAGAAATAATATCTAATTATTATCAATTTATTGAGTTCTTTTAAAACTTTAAGAAATCTTTAAATTTTTACTCTCGAGAATCAATCATTCGTTGAATATATATTTTATAAATCCTTAGATTTTTACTCTCGAGAATCAGTCATTCGTTGAATATATATTTTATACTACTGAACGATGTTAATGAGATATGATTAATTTTTTTTTACATATTCCATTTTATATTAAAGATTACGGCCAAAACTTAGTAAAGTTTTAGAATTCATTACCACAAAGTATTTTAACTAATTATTTGAATTCTTTCAAAATTTTTATTATAATTTTCAAAGTTTTCAGAATTTTAAATATTTTTTCAATTTTTTAAAAGCTTATTGGCGATATATATTTTCTCAAGTAATTTATACTTTTCTCAATTTATTCTCAAGCATTTTATATTTTCATAAATTTATTGATAATCTATATTTTCTCAAGAATGCATTCCTCTTATCAATGCAAATGTGATAACTGGCAATTGTTGGATTTTAGCTAAGATTAAACGATAAATTGCAATATTGTAATATTTTCGATAGGAATGATAATAAATATTTTGTAGAAATGTTTTGTTCTTATCTCTCTCTTTAAAAGATTTTATCAAATAGTTTTTTTTTCCTATATTTTCCATAAATTAAACTTAAAATGAAAATAGAAATTGCAATACGAAAGGAAAGAAATTCGGCAGTCGAGAATCGCTGGGATCTTAAATTTTTATAGTATTAAATTTGTTTATCGGAACTATCTAATTTATGTGAAATCTATTATCTCAACAAATTTTTCTAGCTAAATAAAAAGGACAAAACTAAATACATTAATTTGTTTGTATTTTAAGTGGTTGGAAAATAGAATATGAATCTTCGAGAATCATATTTTTTAAATTTCAATGACTACATTCTTTTTTTTTTGCTTCTCCATTTCAGATAAGACTGATCAATATTTTAAAATTTTTTATTTAGTATAACTTGTTATAATCTGCTCTGAGATGCGCTTTTTGGCTAATAAATTTTATCGAATTATTTAAATCATTTTTTTCCAATTTTCTATTGATCCAATTCATGAAGTGATTATTATTGTCTGGAAAATTCGTTGAATATTATTATCACCTGGAAAAGTTTTTGAAATATTTTTTAGCGCCGAATAATAATGCAATCTTTTCAATGTCAATCAACATAACTTTTAAATGTTTCGTGCTCTTCTTTGACCTTTTTCCAATAGTATGATCTCAATTTCAATATTCGATTATAAAAGATTGGCCTTGAATAATATTAACTTTTAATTTTTATTTTAATTTGAAATAAATTCGGTTTCTCGAATCCCGTCAATATAATTTCATATCTTTGGAATCAATAATCCAATAGTTTTAATAACAGATATCAATGTTATCAATAAGGATGAAAAGTAATAAAACTAAATTAACTAGTTGTTGAACAATATTTCGTCATTGATATAAAAGGACTGAATTTTCTAGGCGATATAAAATATATGGTATTATTTCATAAATACTTCTTTATTATGCGTTTTATGTTAAAATTTCAATAAATTCAATTGATGTATTATTCATTGAAATTTGCAGGATACTGTATTTATTTCTAATTTATTAAATAAAATAATCATTTCAACATTTTGTAAAATTATTCAAACATCCTTTTTCAAATTTTTCTTTACGCAATAAAAAGACTTTATTTATATATTTATCGTCCATTTATTTCCTTAACAGCTGAAGATTTTGTTTGCTTACAGTATGAAATTTATAGGATACTGTATTTATTTCTAATTTATTAAATAAAATAATCATTTCAACATTTTGTAAAATTATTCAAACATCCATTTTCAAATTTTTCTTTTTGCAATAAAAAGACTTTATTTATATCTTCAATTTATATATTTCCTTAACAGCTAAAGATTTTGTTTGCTTACAGTATGAAATTTATAGGATACTGTATTTATTTCTAATTTATTAAATAAAATAATCATTTCAACATTTTGTAAAATTATTCACACATCCTTTTTCAAATTCTTTTTTTTTTGCAATAAAAGACTTTATTTATATATTCATCGTCCATTTATTTCCTTAACAGCTAAAGAGTTTATTTATTTACAGTAATATACAAGTAAAATATTATTTTTACATGGCAAAATAATAGGCAATAAATATAAATTTTTAATATTTCAACTTTTGAAATTGAAATTATCCGATATTTTATCACTATTATTACTAATATTTCTTTATAAGATTTGAAATGTATATGATTAAAAATATCTTTGAAGTATATTTTGTTCAACTATTATCATATCATATAGTTGTCATTGATACGATTCATTTTGTGCATATTGAAAATATCGATTAAATAATATTAAAAATATCGATTAAATAATCAATTTTAAATATTGAAAATATCGATTAAATAATCAATTTATCGATATTTTTATCTCTTTTCCTATTGATCCATTCTTTAATCCACTCTTCACTATTGCCTATCTTCTTCATTTAATATCGTTCTTCATATCACACTATATTAAGTTTTAATTACAATAGCATATGCGCATTGTCTGCTTAAAGCACGACAGATTGTAAATAAGATTTCGGGATCGCTGACCTTTTACCTCTCTTTCTCTTCTTTTTCTTTATTCCTTATTTTTATATATTAATATTTGTCTATAAATTATCGTACTCTTATTTGTGATGATTTCTATCTAATTTTCTTAAAAGATCTTCTTGATGATCGATTCTTAAGTGGCAGCTGTGCAAATGTTTTACCAATAAAACCAAAGATTTTCTCTTAGACAGATTTTCTAAAAGGCCAAAGGTTTCTTTTATTGAGGTCCCTTGGGAAAAGATTCATCGACAATATAATCTTTTCTAACATTTATTAAAATATAGTAATTCGATATTGAATTTGATTTTTATCTATTAAAATATAGTAATTCGATATTGAATTTGATTTTTATCTATTAAAATATGGTAATTCGATATTGAATTTGATGTGAAATTTTCCTCAAAACATTTAATAATATTAGTTTTTGCAGAAATTATTATTTGATTAACTAATCATTGAATTATAATAATTGCAATTATAAAAATTTCAATAGTTTATATCTATTTTTATTATTTAAATATTAAAAGCATAAATATATGATATATCTTCGAGATGTTAAGATTATAATTTTCATAATATATGAATCGAAAAATTTTCTATTTGTTAATTTAAAAATATTTTCTCCTTTTTTTTTTTTTTTTTTTTTTATCACAAATATTATAATTTAATCATAATGCAAAATGATTATTCATTCATTCAATATGATTTTAAGATTTTTGAAAAATTTTTATCAATTGTTAGATGCATAATTCTCGTATTACAAATATAATCGAATAGTTTAGAAATAATTGCATGCCTTTAATGAATGCATGCATATTGCATGTCATTGTATATTTGTACAGTGGGTGTAAGTTTTCTATTTACTTAAATATTGAATATTTCAGCGGTTAATGTGTTTATTGTTAATTCTTGAAACATTCATCTCCCTCTATCAATAATTATCGATTTTATTTGTTATTGATAACCAGATGAGAATATTTCCTACCTATCAGATTGTATGCTTGGTATTTCATTTCAGCAATCTATCATCATAAAAACAATAGTTTTGCTTAACCTTTTAATTTCATATTAAGATTTTGTTAGAGTTTTTGCGGTATTTAGCTTTGAAGTTGGCATTGGATGAGAATAAAAATTAGTCCTTTCTTTTACATTCTCGACTTACTTTTATTTTGGTAAGAATAGTAGTAGCAGCGATTTATCGAGCATAGCCTTCTTTAACTAATATTTACTTATTTTACTAAAATAATTTTATTATTTTTTGAATATTTTATAAATGCTGTATTTTATATATAACTTTTTACACATTCAAAATTTAATATCAATACTTCAACTAAATATAAGGTATGATATCTAGAAGATGTTCTTTTTTTTTTTTTTAAAATGAATTTTTAATTTTTCTTGAGATTAATTTCGTTCAGTTAAGCTTTTAACTTTTTTGCATGCTATTAGCATCAATAAATTTAGTAAAATTTTCATGCAAAATTAAATTCAATAAAAATTGTCTATTTGATTCGTTTGAAAAAATATCGAAATGGTTTTTGATCATTGCCATATTTATTTGAATATTTGATCATGAAATTTGTTCTAAGACAAAAGATGATGATCAGAATAATAAATGAGTATCGTATTGAAGCTCGTTGTTAGATCTTATTTTATTGGCAGATATATTCATACACTGATTGTTGATCAAGTTTATTTTTTCAGCTTTTTCAAAAATTAACAAAAATCTTTCTAAAAAAAAGTTGCAAGAATTCAGTAGTATGTCCTGTTGATTTAATTGTAATCAATCTTCAAGAAATGATGATCATTGTTTACTAATTTAATTTTCAAACTAAAAATATCATCGTACGATATTTAATCATTCAAAATATATCAAATAAATAATTTTAAATTAATTCAAACTAATAAATTATGCATTTTTTAATTTTCTTCCCAATCTGAAAATTTTTCTTCTCAATCTTTGTTATTAGCAAAATGATATATTTAGAAATTTTATGCAGAATGCGATAATGAGATAATATAATAATAAGTAAATGATAAATAAAAAATTGATAAATATAAACAGTAAATAATAAATAATAATGATAAATAATAAATGTTAGCATCAGGAAAAAAATCACAATAAATAAATGGTGGAAAAAAACAATAAATAATAAATAAGGAAATAATAAATATAAACAATAAATAATAAATGTTAGTATCAAAGAAAATAATAATAAATAAATAACGATAAAAGTAATAATAAATAAGGGAAAAATAATAAATATAAACAATTGTTAGTGATCAAATTAAATGATCAAATTTAAAAAAATCATTTCAAATTTATGCCACATTAGTCAAAGCCATTTTATATATAATTTCATTTTTTTTTTTTTTGTAATTGAAAACGAATATAATTTGTATGTTTTCATATTTATCATTGTAAAGTCTGATAAATCGATTTGCAAATATCATTTCAACTAATTTATAATTTATGTTTTCTTTTATACAGCTGGTGGATACAATTATCCATCAGGGGTTCATTTACCGATCGTCGTAATTGTCTTATTTTAACATTTGTTTATGGTAGCATAGAGCATTTTGCCAAAAGTGGATTATTTGTTTACTGGGTTCTTGAAATAGGATTAAGAATTAATAATGGATAAAGAGGAAAAAAGGTTACTTCTGGATTTGGGCATCTGTTGTTTCAATTGAGCAGATGATTATATTTTTCAATTTAATTGGCATTTCTTATTTCAGTCTTAAATTTTTTTAAAAAAAAAAAATTCATTTTGTTTACAAATAAAAAAAAATTCATTTATTGTTTCTGTTGCTTTCAATTATTTATCTAATAAAAAAGACAAAATTAGTAAACAATTGAATCAAATAAAATAAATAAATAATTTTGTGTTAATTTATTATTGTTTACATTGCTTATTGGTTTAGTATCGTAAGACTGGAAAATAAATAACTGATTCAATTTTAGGATAAATTCAAAATGAGAATCTTTACATCGAAATATTTCATAAGTTTTTACAAATTTTGTTTTTGTTTTTATCTTTTATTGAATTTACAATATATCAATGTCATATATTATTATCGATTGAAAATTTTATTATGAAAACATCTCAATAAATTTTACAATTTTTATCATCTTAACTATTTATCACTGTTAATAGAATATTTGATATCAATTAAATATGTTTATGCCATTTCGGATAATTTCGATTCGATTAGCCAAAATTTGATTTGATTATTTCTAATTATCGTTGAAATATTCCGATTATCTTGAATAGGAGAAATTCTCGATATTTATTCAATGCTTTCTCGATATATTCATAAAATTAAAAGAAAATTACTTTCTCTCTCTCTCTCTCTCTCTCTCTCTCTTTTATTTACTTCATTTGTTTTTGTCGATCCATTTATTATTTATATTTCTCATCAATCATGATACATCGAGAATTTCCAACGTAACATCACCGCCAACTATTCTTGACTAAAGTAGTATGTCGTTGTAATGTTCTCTAATTTACTTCTTGTTAATTCTCTTTTGATCATATTATTTTCATTTAATTTAGTTCTATTCGAGTATATACATATATATATTTATCACATCATTAATTCTTGATTGCTTATCATATCTCATTAACAATTCCCTCATGATTACTCTTTTGTTCATGATATGAATAACAATAAAAGGAAAAAAAAAAAAAAAAAAGAAGAATTTTATTCGCTTTCACTAATTCTCTTTCTCTTATTGTTTAATCAGTAAAAAAATCGATTCATTTTCGTGATAACAAATTTGAAAAATTTCTCCCGTCTAGTCAATTATCAGATATATTTCTCATATTGCAAATTGCTTGGCCTAACTGACAACTTATCTCTTATACTATTCATATCATTTTATCTTTTTCATTCTCTTCTATCCAGTTTTAATTTTTCTTCTTTTTTTTTTTTTAATTCGACAATGAAATGGATGATTGATAATGGAATGATAATGTAAATGAACAGAAGACGAATAATATCGAACAAAGGATTTATATGTATCTGTATATATATTGGTATAATAAATAACAGTGTAATTTTAATATAAACCTTTATTATCAGTATTTTATCTCTAATAATATCAATAAGAAATTTTCCGCGATTGTTTTTGTTTTTTTTATTTTCTAAAATTTGTTAAACAATGATAACAATTTTAACAATTATTGATTTCACTTCATTCCTAATATATCTCTTTCTTGGAAAATTTTTTAAAATTAAATTAAATTACGCATTAATATTATATGATTATTTACTATTCTAATTTATAGTATCTTTCTTAAAAAAAAAAAAAAAAGTTTTATAATAAAAAATAAATTGAAATAATATTTATAAATTCTTTTTGTTTTCTTTTTTTTTTTTGATAAAATGATTGGAGGAATATGCATTTTTTTTTTATCTTATCATTTTATCATTTTTGTCTTTTTTTCTTTTCTTACATTACAAAATTAAGATGTATTTTGATAAAAGAAAAGAGAAAAAAAAAAGATATTAATTAATTATTCGGAATATTTTTTGTAAAAATTTCTTGTTATTTTTCATCATTTTATCATTTTTATCATTTTTATCAACAACAAAACAACAACAAAGCGTTTTACTTCATTTTATCTCCTTTTTTTTTTTTATTCTTTTATCAAAAATAAAAAATAACCATAATTGACGTATTAGATTTATAATTTATTATTTGATAGGAAAAAATTTTGACACAAATTTGTTTGTTTATTTATTTTTTCAATAAAAAAAAAAATAAAATTATCGTTTATTTTATTGCTGCAAGAAATGATCGACGAGAATTTGTTGTTAATAATTATAATATTTAACAAATTAAAATTTAAAAAATGCTCCAAATTACAAATATTTATCGATTTTTTTTTTTTTTATAAATTCTCAAAGGAAAATTTTCATTTCGTTTTCATTTTTTCCAAATTTTTTTTTCTTCTTCTTGCATCTATTGCAATATTACAATTTGAAAATTTGATTTAATCTAAAGGAATGGATTTTTTTTTTTTAAATGATATTTTCAGATTAAATATTACTTTAAAGAAAAGATAAAATAGCTTTATCAAAATAGCAGTATTTCGATAATTAATAATAAATTTGAATACTTATCAGTTATAGAAAAAAAAATTTTCGATTGATTGATAAAATTAACCTTTCCAATTTTAAAATTTTAATTCATTTTGAATTTGCATTCATAGCTGTGCAAGAACAGAGAAGAGAGAGAGATTATTCTTTTGGTTATTTATTTTTTTTTTTTTAGAAAATTTTGGTTATAATTTTGAAAGTTTCAAATACATCAAAGTATTAGTTCTTTCTTTTCTTTTTTTTTTTTTTGGAAAAAATCTTTAGAAAGTTTAGCAAAAAAAAAAAAAAATATGTAGCAATAAATTTTGAAATAAGCAATCAAATATTTTTATCAACATTTGCGATCTTTTACTTTATTCGTAAATCTCATAAAAGTTAGAAATTGAATCGATCTAATTATTCTTATCTACTATTCCTTATCCAATACCGCAAATGATGATATTAACGATATCAGAATGATAAAAATAATGTTTATTTGTGAATTTTACATTAAAATGACTATTTTTATAAAATAAATTAAATTAGATTGCTGCCGCTAATTTTTATGTTTGACCTAATTGTATGAAACTTCTTAAACAAAAAAAAAAAAAACCTTTGTAAAAGTATTTTAAATTTTGAAATACTAATTGTATTTCTCCGTTAATTATTGAATTCATTAAATCGTTATATTCTAAGGTGGAATTTTTTCTTTTCTTATAAGATTTATTGTTTTAATTGGCTAGCTTTTATACGATTGTCATCATGGATTCAATTAATTTAAATTTATTATTTTATATGTAATTTATTATGTACTAGTAGATAGTGATAAGGTGAAAATATTATTATATTAATTCATTGTTGAACGAGAGAACAAAGCAATGAAATTATCTGTGATAATTTGATAAATTAATTGCAATACTGATAAGCAACTGAATAATATATTCTTTTTTAAAAATCTGTGATAGAATTATTATTTTTTTGCATAATTTTAAACGTTAATGATAAGGAAAAGAAGAAGATTCATTCATTCATTACTTATCTCTACTGTATCCACATCCTTTTAACCTGAAATTAAAGTTAACATAGCTTCTATCCTAGAGAAAAAAATTATCGATAGCAATAGATTTACTTTTCGCAGCATAAAAATAAATCTTAGAAAGAATCTCGAGAAAAATATTTTATAAAGAGCTTTTTTTAAAAAAAAAAAAAAAAACTATTGCAATATTATTTCGATCTATAACTTATAACATTTGTTTATAATTTCATTAAGCTAAGTTATTTTGGAGAATTATTCTTGAATTTATTTAGCAACTAACTAATTGTTTTTTTGCTATCGAATTGTTTATATTTTTTCTTCATCCATTTATTTAGATATTTTAGACTTTAACAGATTTTTAAACCCTCCCTATTTTATACTTGGCTTAACTCTTTCAGTTATCTAGTCGCAAGTCTCATTTTTAGAAAGCCTAGATTAGTAATTAAATGGTAGAATTGTTAATCTGATTCATTTAACATTTTAAAAGTTTTTGTTTGTTTTTTTTTTTTCAAATGAATTAAATACATTCATAATGGATTGTAAAATTTTCATTAGGCAGTTCAGTTCATACCAACTAATAATATTTATTATTCTTAAATTTCCTCATTAAGGTCACCATCACTCTCTTAACCAATGATGAAATCATTATTTTTATCATAAAATTATTTCTCTTAATATTACAACTCTCATCTTTCATTATCATCTCTATCATCATGATCGGAATTGTTGAAATGCTCAGTTAAGATGATCAATATATTCTATTCTTCAAGATTTATTCAATATATTCTATTCTTCAAGATTTATTCAATATATTCTATTCTTTAATATTGTATCAATATTAATAGGGCTTATTATTATTATTATTATTATATTCATTATTTTTCTACTACTAACAATATATATATAAATATATTTTACAATTATAATATTTGCATTTGCAACTTTTCTAATATCTATTTTTTAATAGATATATATATATATTTTTTTAGCAATATAACATTGAATACACCAAAAACGATAATGGAACATCGAACATTAAAACAACATGATGATAATGGTTTACGAACAGTGAAAAATTTTGCTAAAAATTTTCAAAATTTGAAAAATAATCAAACTGTTGAAAGTATGTTTATTAAAAAAAAAAAAAAAGTTTGAATATATTTTGTAACAAAATTTAACAAATAAGAATTTAAAAATTTCTTTTTAAATTATAAATAAAAATTAGCCATTATAAATTCAATTAATTCCTTTCATTTAAGCAAAATATTTTTTTTTTTTTTGTAGGAGAAAAATTTAATGAACTTTTAAGAATTTATCACATCTTCTCAAATCTTACTATTTTTGCACAAATAAAATATAGGAATATTTATCAATTCAAAAAAAAAAATACTACAACAATCAAGCATTTAAAAAATGAAAGTTTTTTATTTTTAGTAATTTCAAAAATTTCATTTCTACTAGCAAATATACGAATTATCGAATTTCAGGCTATGATAATTTAAGCAATAGTTTACCACCACCAGTTCGAATTACACCTTATTCAGGTGTTAAACCAAAGGTTTGTATTATTTTGATATATTTCTAATTTTGAATTTTTTTTTTTTTTGGAACAATTAAATTTTGTAGTAACTATGAATTTTGCTAAATTTGAATGAAATAAGTTAGTTAGCTTAGCAATCAACCTTAGCTCAAAATAATTGTTAATAATTTGAATTATAATTATCCTTTATGAATATTTAGAGAAGTTGTTAAATTAGTAGTATTATTCAATTTTTATCATACATTGTAAATATAAAATCTGTTAAGAGAATTTTTCAATTTTGAAAATTAAATTTTAAAATGACTTAGAAAATTTAATTTGCATGCTATAGTTTATGATTTAAGAGAAATGTGAAGCAATCCCATATGTTGTTCATTTTAAAGTCGGCCTTGAAATTAGTTTTGGGGAAGTGATAGAGGAGGAATAATGATTGCAAAGAAGGTATTGGATGATTTCAATAGTGATCGCAATGAAGGCATCGGACAATTTCTCATTCATCTCATTCCTACATATCATTCTTCTACATATAGACATATACATCTACATATGTCTTCTTCTTCTTCTTCTTCTTCCAAACAAATATGAACATTTTGTAGTTAAAAGTCGAAAAATACCAGTCCTTCAATTAGTAAATTTTTAAAAGATTTTATCAAAATTTAGTTAAAGAAAGACGAATGATAAAATTGTTCGTCATTTTCTCGAGAATTTCAATCGTATTTCTTTTTTTTTCCCCTCTCCCCCTTCTTTTTAATCTTTATTTATATGCTAATAAAATGAGAATATCAACTGAAACATATTCATAAATAATTTGGCGATAATTCCACGGATTGTTTCAAATAAATTCACGCATTATTTCGTTAATCTAAGATGTTCAAATAAGCAATAGAAATATTTTGATGCTTAATGCAAAATTTTTGCATTTTTAATCACACTCATTACGATAATTAAATTATTCGTACATATCGAAGAAATAGTAAAAAGAAATCGCTGTAATGTTGTTGGACAAATCGTAAGTAATTGGCTTATCGTAAAGTTAACTTGAACTACACATTCATTACTAAAACAAAATCTTACAACTTTATTAATCTATCATTGAATAGACGAGACGCATTGTGTATCATTTCCCTCAAACATTCGTCTTTCTAAAGTCAGAATGTTAAAAAGGACAGAATTGGATTACGAATCATTCAGATGCTTATAGAATAAATAATGACAAATGATTAAATGGTTGATAATAAAATTATGAGAACATTTTTATCATTAAAAAATATTATGAATGATTGCTGTGATAATCGAGGAAATGAACTATTTTGGACGAGAAATATTGTTAGAATCGGATTTATAGTTATTCAAATAGGAATGAATCTTTTTGGAAACTAACTTCGGTTATTTCAATAATTTTAAATGATTGATCAAATAATAGGATAGTATATTTTTCATTACGTTATTCTTTTTGTTATTACTGATTTTTTTATCAAGATTATTAAAAACTTTTGCTCATCTGTTTTTTCATATTTATTATTTCTAGGAATGGATATTATTAGGCCAGTAGCATTTCGACCGTATGCTTCACGAAAATCGGAAAAACGGCAAGTCATCTCATCATCGTTCTCTTTTATAATAACAACAAGAAGAAAAATGATTTTCTAACAAAGCGATTATCGAAGTAAGTTGGACTGGAAAAATCTTTTGAAATTTTAAAAATCACTTTACAAATGGTGTTGTTAGTATTATAATAGATGAGAAAGATTGATAGATTCTTTTGACAATTGAATGGCCGCAATATTGATACGTCTTCATTCCAATAAAAATAGGCCTTTTCTTAATGTTTGAATATTTCTTCGAAACAAAAAAGTAATCCATTCCATCAATTCTAAAATTATAAGCATTGGCTACGAAACAGCTAGAAAATTTATAATAGTCGAGAATCGATCTTCCACTTTTTTGATCTATCTTTTCAGACTTCAGAAGTGCAAATTCATTCATCCGACAATTTTTATGTTTATATCTTTTTTTTTTTATGATAATGATGATAATAATGAGTGGGTTAAATATTCGAACTTCTTTATAGCAGTGATGATTCGAAACAGTCTTCACAGCTATCAAAGGATACTGTATCAAACTCTTCTGCACCATTATCAATTAACTGTAACAATAGACCCCGAACTATCTATCAACCATCCACCAGGTAAATTCAGTATTCAACCATCCCTATAACATTCTCGACGTATTTATGTTTTCTGGCATACAACATATATTTCTTTTTTAATGCAGAAATCCTTGCTTAATATTAATGCCTTTTGAATTTTAATTTGTTTGAAAATTATCGATTGAATTTTTGTCATTTTGACAGATATTTATCCTCAAATAATGGAATGGTTTGATTTTAAATAATTATTTAATAATTACAGCTTCGAAATGGCATCAAAAATGGCTGTACGAAAATCCAGCAAATTTGGAACTGAAGAGAATGATTATGATGTTGTGCCAGAATATATTGAACCTGACAAATTCTACGTTGATGGTTAATTTGTCATTCAATTTTTCGATTAAAAATGATTTCCAGCCATTTTTGAGGATTAATTTAGGATTGATTATACATGGATTAGACTGATTGCAATATGAATTAATTTGAAGTTTATCGCTCCTGAAATCATGCAAGTCATAGTCATCATTATTTCCACTGTGTGACCTTTGACCTTCATTCTTCTGTCCGATAAGACACGAAGCAGCTGTTCATCTCTCTTATGTATTTTCACTGATTCACATCAAGTTTTATATTGATTTATAATAGTAGAATGCTACTGAATAGTACTGATTTCCAGTTAATATCTACCTATACATGGTTGATTTGATTGACCGATTCAGATTTTCTTGATTTTTTTCATTTTTCATTACATCGATTAATGAAAAATAAAATTCTTTCACAAATGATGATAATACTTTAAATTAAAATCCTGAGTATTTATTCTTTAAAACTAATTTCACGAAAGAATATATATCTAGCATCAAGAATCATAGGTTTTAAGCTATGCAATTGTGACTGAAAATTAAATTTTGAATTAGAAATTTTAGATTGAAGCTTAAATCTCAAACATTAAAGTTCTGAATTAAAAATCTAGAAATCTATATTGCATCCATCTTTTTTTTTTTTTTGAATTTTCATACTAATTATTTGCAAAACAAATAATATACAGTGGATTCGACGATCAATGAAAACCATTCTGTTGTACATTCGACGCCTTATTGTCGTAATCCATCATCCGAGGCAATGCTTGCTACAACATTGACATTAAATAACAATACCAATATTATTCGTGATAAAATACAACAACAACAACAACAACAACAACAACAACAACAGCAGGAGCAGCTACAGAACGGCAATAGTGTAGTAGCTGGAATTTCATCATTAAATCTTATCAAGGTTTATTTACATGACAATTTTTTGAAGAATAAAATTTTCCTATTATATATGTTTGTTATCTTATAGTTATCTTATATGGTAGATAGTTATCAAGAAATCAATAAATCATTCCATTTTAATCATATCTTCGAAACATTACTGTATAATATTATTAACCGTTCTAGAACCGTAAAATATATCTTCTACTATCTACCATGTTTAATGATAAACTTTTTTATTCCATCAATTATTCATATTTTCGATTTAGCATACTGTTATTAAGCCGATAAGGAATTTTTATCCTAAAAAAAAAGAATTTTCAGCTTTTTTCCTTTTTTTTTCGATTTAGCTTATCATAGTTTGTTGATTCATAAAAATAAGCGATATCGCTATATTTGATAGATTATATATACTATTTTAGAAGAAATTCTCATATTTTTCAGCGAAAATTTATTAAAAACAGGACACTTTTTTATGGAATAAATTTTTAAAAGAGAAAATGCAATTCTTTTACGACAAATGTCGCATTTATTGCAGAAATCTCCACCTTCACACCAAATTTACGGTTCGAATGCTTCTTCCGGTAGTCGACATAGTTCAGGAATACACGTTACACCTTCACCAAGCGATTCCGGTATTGTCGATTACGAGGTTTTATTCTTATTCTGGTTATAATCGTTTTATTTCATTCCTGTAGTTTAATCAATTTGACAATAGCTATATCACGTATATATATATAGAGAGAGAGAGACAGAGAGATAGAGAAAGAGATAATGAACTTATCAAATTTGAGCAGTAAATAAGTTTGCGTACTATAAATGAGAAATTGCTAAATGATCGCTTGCTGTAAGGAATTTTGTAAGTAGTCAATCATCTTAGTAAGAGTTAAAATTAATTTTTAAATTTTGAAACCTGATTTTATTTTTCTATTTAGGAAAATTGTTATTATTTTACAAAGATGACTTTCTAGTGTTTAAGAATTCATGCTTTAAAAAAAAAAAACAATCCATTTCATAGAATTGAAAATCCATCATTCGTCAATATAATCTTACCTAATATTAATATTATAAGTAAATATTATTTTCCTTTCTTTTTGCTACTTTTATCAAATAAGAAGTTCTTTTTTTTTTTTTGAAATATTAAGTACCTTTATAGATTTTTTTAAATATTTCTAACATCGATAGCTAATTAATTATCTTCAAAGCTTTCCTATTGCAAGAGGATTTAATTTCATTTATATACTCACTCGTAAAATCCTACATTTGGAATAATACAGTATTTGGAAAAAAAAATGTGAGGAAAATACTAATCATAAACTATATATACTGTTGGATAAGGATGAACTGATAAGAGAAAAAATAAGGAGAATCACTCGTAAGATCCTGCATTTGGAATAATACAGTATTTGGAAAAAAAAATGTGAGGAAAATACTAATCATAAACTATATATACTGTTGGATAAGGATAAGCTGATAATAGAAAAAAAAGAATAATACAGTATTTGGAAAGGAAATGTGAGGGAAAATACTAATCATAAACTATATATACTGTTGGATAAGGATGAACTGATAAGAGAAAAAAATAAGGAGAATCACTCGTAAGATCCTGCATTTGGAATAATACAGTATTTGGAAAAAAAATGTGAGGAAAATACTAATCATAAACTATATATACTGTTGGATAAGGATGAACTGATAAGAGAAAAAATAAGGAGAATCACTCGTAAGATCCTGCATTTGGAATAATACAGTATTTGGAAAAAAAAATGTGAGGGAAAATACTAATCATAAACTATATATACTGTTGGATAAGGATAAGCTGATAATAGAAAAAAGAATAATACAGTATTTGGAAAGGAAATGTGAGGAAAATACTAATCATAAACTATATATACTGTTGGATAAGGATGAACTGATAAGAGAAAAAATAAGGAGAATCACTCGTAAGATTCTGCATTTGGAATAATACAGTATTTGGAAAAAAAAATGTGAGGGAAAATACTAATCATAAACTATATATACTGTTGGATAAGGATGAACTGATAATAGAAAAAAAAACAAGAAGAAATTGAAAGAGGTAGAATTTTACTAGTATTGAGGAAGCAGAAATGGAAATGAAATTTCTTTATGCCAATCAATCATTCTTTTTTTTTTTTTTGAATCATTTTACGCGATGAATATAAAATCATGATTACAAAAAAAAAAAAATCAATGAGCATCGGAAATTGCATAAAAATTTGAAAGTTGAAGAATGCAAAAATTACGATAAGTTATGAAGAAATGCCAAGCTATTCTGAATGTTTCCCAATGATTCATTGTCCTCAAGATTTTTTCGTATTAAAGAAGCGCAAAAAAAAGGATAGCAGAAATAAATAAATGAATGAATATTTGAATTATTTATCGTATAACGGAACAAATGCTAAATTCATGTATCATTAATATAGTATGCAAATTATTGCGCCTTACACACGAATCATAACAATAAATAATGTTGATGTGTAAGAGAAATTCTTCTCTATGGGGAAATATATTAGGTTAATAATTTACTTTTAATGTATTCTTAAAATTTGAATAATAAAACTTCGAAATGCAGAAAGATCGATCATGATGAATTTTTATTGGATAATAATAATAATGCCCAACAAGGTAAACGAAAGAATGCTTAACATAAGAAGGATTAAAATGAAGGATGAAAATAAGATGAGCAGCAGAACGATAACAGATTGAATATCTGAATAAAACAATGGCGGGAAAAATCTCTCACAAATATGAATTCACCTTTATTTTGTCGAATTTTATCCATTCAAATTTCAGGAATTGATATTTATCCATTCAAATTTCAGGAACTTTTTTATCCATTCAAATTTCAGGAACTTTTTCGATTTTTGAAACGGCAAAAATTTTTTCATAAAAAAACAATTTCTCTCTAGTACTTTGTTATAAATTTAGTATAAAGTTAGCGTGAAAAAAAAAAAAATTCTACAAGAAGAAAGCTAGAATTGATTATTGAATATAAATTAAGTGGAAAAATTTTCAGACAATTATTCGTGATAAGGAAAACGAATTAACAAACGTACGAGCAACAATGGAGCAGAATGAAGAGGTTGTCGTAAAAGTTTATTTGGAAAAAGAACGACTTTGGAAAGAACAACTTGCTGATCTCAAACAAAAGTTGCAAGTTAGTTTTTGTTTGTTTCCACAAAGATAAATTTGTTTCGTTTATCTTATTGAAAGAAATAGATTGGCTAATATTTGTTATTTATTCATTTTTGTGCTTATTTCAATTATTCACAAATCCAAGAAAAAATTTTTCAAAAATTGAGCTATTATTTAGGCTAGTCAACAAGGAGAAAACGCATTACGACAACAAATTCAGCGTTGTAATGATGAAAGAGAACAATTTCGTGTTACCATACAGAATCTTACTAGTGATAAGCAAGGATTGCAACGCAAGGTTATTGATCTTATATCTTATTTTTTTAAAATATTTAAATCATCCTTACACATTATGAAATATTATCTATTAAAATTTGAATTTATTTGATTACTTTTTCTTTACTTTTAAACGCTATATGTTGCTTGTAATTTAAAAATTATTGAATTGTTTAATCTACATATCGATGTTATCGAATGATAACTATAAGTAAGTGGTTAGTTTTAATTTCAAGAAAATAAATTTTTAATTTTTAATCAAATTGTTTATTATTATAGTGTTTGCATATAGAACGTGAACTATTTCAATTGCGTGAATGTTTCGATGAACTTATTCGAAATCGTGATGAAACTATCTGTGGTCCATGTCGTAAACGTATCACATGTGATGTCGTTACAGCAAATATCAACAATAACATTGGTGATAAACGTATTAGACCTCCATTGCCTACACCGCGGTATTCTAAGGTTCCTAAATATATGATATTTATGATATGTAATATTACGATTGTCGTTTTAAACTTTTGTTATTGATCAGCTTATTTCAAACGTGTAATACTACTTCGTAACGTTTATTTTTCTTTTGTTTTTTTTCAATTTTGAATTGATTTAAATGAAGCAAAAACTAAGTTTCAATATTGTTATTTGATCAAATCATCAAATCATTTTCTAGGAAATGTCATCAGAACGAGAATTACGTAGTGAAGTGGAAAATCTAAGAGATGAAGTGTCAACTTTACGCGATACACTCAACGAACAAATCAGTCTTTTTGCTGACGAAAGGAAACGTTGGGAAGAAGAACGAATTAAGGTGATTATTCAAATTTTTTTTTTTCTTTAAATTTTGAAAAAAAAAAAAAAAAGAAGTCTTGTTGATAATTTGGAAATGTGAAAATTTTATAAATTATACAATCCTAGTTTCATTATTATGAAATAAATGAATAAAAATTTTTTGAATTGATTTTTACCAATAAAAATAATAATAGTTCTATGATAAATTTTATGTTTGCTAGAAAAAAATTCTATATATTAGCATTTTTTTTTTTTTTATGAATTATAAAGATTGTTTAGAACAATTTCTTACTGCTCGTAAATGTTAATCAACAATCTTACATTTAATTTCAAATAGGTGAAGAAGAAAGCAATAGTTTGTAAGTATATGATGTATATGTGGGATTGATCTGGCTCTTGAATTAATTTCAATTTTGCTACTTTTCTATGCTATACAGTATGATGATTTTAGGATAAATTAGCAATAACCTACAATATAAACTGGATTAATAAAATTTGCGAAATAATCTCGAAACTATTTATCTTCAAATTTATAGATTTTGAAATCCGGTAACTCGTCATCAAATCGACTGGATCTTTTGTCAGCAAGCGATTCTTCATCAGCGGACATAACTTCTCAACTATCTAGGGATTTGAAAATTCTAGCTGATGGAAAATCATATATTGTTAGTCGTGATCGCCTAATTTGATAAACTTTAGGCATCATTTTTCTTTTTTTTTTTTTTCTCATTATTTTGTTATATTTTCTTTACCCATTTTTATGTGCCATTTGTTTGATTACTTTTTTCTATGTTAAGTTCTATCCTTTCTTAATTATAATGATTATCAAAGAAAACTTTCTTCAAATAAACTAACCTTTTCCTATCGATGAACTTAAATTGGATCATTTCTTTATAATTACAAAAATTCTTAGAGTTCTTTTTAGCATATCAAAATTTATTGAACGGCCTTATTTGACTCATTATGTTTTTTTCGTATTGTTTAGTCGTTGTTTTACATTTTGGACAGTGAATTCTAAGTAATCATGATATTTGTGTTATCATTGAATACGATTACATTAGTCCTGATATTGTAACAACTGGCTTTGAAACAATATACATCACTCTACTAAGTATTATTTAAATCTTTTTCTCAAATTTATAAAATGATTAAGCTTTCAAATGTGTTAAAATACTTTAGTAGAATGTAATTCTTTATAGCACTATAACTTTTTCTAAATAGAAATTATCATAACTTTTTCTAAATAGAAATTATCAAAAAGCTAAATAGAATGATTGCAAAAATGATAAGTTGAAAATAATAATGATTGTATAATGGCAGCATATTTGGATTATTAGTATAGTAATATCAATAAATATCATTATTCTACATATGAAAATGTATGAACAAGTAATCACATATGCTTTTGATCATGATGGCAATCAATATTTTTCCATTATTATTGTTTTTTTTTTTTTTTTTTTTTTCATGAGACAAAGAGACAATGCTTGAAAATCAATTTAATGTTCGTTCAGTATTTTTCCGATTTTATAACCTATTTAGTATAAATATTTGTAAACAATTTGATAAGAATTTTTTTCTTTTTTCAGTAAATTAATCGTTGTACAGAACTAAATATGTGATTTTATAACATCCGAAATCATTTTCATTTGATTTATACTATCGGAAATCATTTTCGATTAAATAGTTCGAAGGTGATAAATGTACAAATCAACAAAATTTATCACAGACAAAATCAAATGAATTGATTAAAGTTGCAGAAAATATGCCAAAATTTGGAATATGAACTTCATTTCTATGAAGTTGTGATTTTATTAAGTTGATGAAATCTGTTACAAGAGAATTTGAAATGATCGTTAAATGCATATGGATCATACTTTGCTATACCATTCATTATATTTATGCTTATATCATTAGCAAGAAAGATTAGATAGTAGCAAATGTCATTTCAAAAATAAAAGTTCATGAAAACATGATGTTTTTTGATAAAAACTTCCAAAGCAATTTCAAGCATTTCAATAATCTGATATTGAAATCTGATCATAATCTGATCAGATCTATGCATATCGAGTATTAGATTATTTCGTTTGAATTCATACATGAACAAAAGTATTTTTGCAAAAATTCAATCATATCTCTTGTACTCACACTATCAAAAATAATATTATACCTTCTAGAGTGAATAAGAGTTTCTGGAAATTTTTTGAAATATTCAAAAAACAAAAATGATTCTTAAATAGTATCTTCTCAATTATCAAATGTTTCAATTGGATAATTCAGGAGAAGAAGTCAAGAATACAAGGAAATAAATAGAAAAAAATTGGGAATTAGTGTTGTTGATAAGATTAGTTGGAAATCATCAATAAAATATGAGATATAATAAAGTATGATGCTCTAGCAATAAGACAGTTTTATCATTTGCAAGAACTCAATTTGATATCTATTGGATGGAACAAGTTTTATCATTCATTTTATAAGCTTGTTTAATCGTCGTTCTTATCGTTTTACATAATGATTTACTTTTCCTTGTTGTAAGCCTAATTAGAATATTGACTATATCACGTATCATTAAATCTTGGCTCTGATGAAATGTGAAAAATTATTATTCATATCGCATAACTAATAATTTTGAAAAGAACTTGCTTAGTTCAATCAATGCCTATCCAAAATTTCAGTTACTTGATCGTATTATTCGATCATTCAATTTTAAAATGGCATATATTACATCTGATAATTTGTATGATTAATTTGCATAGCATTGAAATTTCCTCAGTAAAGTGATAGTAATTGATGGAATGATAAACAATTTAATCTATTTTTTCAAATTTTTATCATAATTTTTCCAACTCTTTGATCAAGCAACTTTTTGATATTTAATCCAATATCATATAAATCTACCTATTACAAATAGATTTCATAAAATTTTTCCTAATAAGTCCGTCTGATTTAACGTAATAATATCACGTCATTATAGACAAAACTTTTTTCATCATACATTGTCGAAACTAAATGTTCATCATCATTTTGTAGTATCTTCTAATCTTATCTTACAAGCTGATAGGAAATGATCATCAGAATTTTGTAGTATCTTCTAATCTTATCTTACAAGCTGATAGGAAATGATCATCATCATTTTGTATTATCTTCTAATCTTATCTTACAAGCTGATAGGAAATGATCATCATCATTTTGTAGTTCTTCTAATCTTATCTTACAAGCTGATAGGTAATTTTTCCAGCATTTTCTTTTTTTTTTTTTTCTTATTTACAACAAAGATATACAAAATACTGAAAAATGTTGAACATGTTATTTGTGGTTGTTGTTAGTGGACAGCTCCGTTATATTAGGAAAAAAAAAAATAAATAAAAAGTAAAAAATAAAACAACAATACTTCTTTTCCAGTTTTTGGAAAAAAAAAAAAACGCTTTGTTTAGAGATTTTCCTTTTCTTTTTGCCAAGAACCTATTTTATTTATATATCATCAATTTATTTTTTTCCCCCTTTACTTTTAGATATTTTACATCCTTTTTTTTTTTTTTTTAGATACATCAATAATAAATAGTTTTACTGATTATAGATTGATTATTGATAGATAGAATATTTGAGATATTCAAACTTGTTCGAGATATTCAAATTTGTTCGAGACATTATTCAAATTTGTTCGAGACATTATTCAAATTTGGTCGAGATATTCAAATTTGTTCGATACACTTAAATTTGTTCGAGACATTATTCAAATTTGTTCGAGACATTATTCAAATTTGTTCGAGATATTCAAATTTGTTCGAGACATTATTCAAATTTGTTCGAGACATTATTCAAATTTGTTCGAGACATTATTCAAATTTGTTCGAGACATTATTCAAATTTGTTCGAGATATTCAAAGTTGTTCGAGATATTCAAATTTTTAATTGAAAAATTTCAAAGATTTGTTCAAAATTCAAATAAATTTATGAAAATGATGGAGAAAAAAAGGAAAAAGGAAAGAATTAGAAAATGATAGATATGCCGCCTATTTTCATATCAAATAATTATTAATTCTATTATGTAATAATAATGATAAGCAATGATTTATTATTGCTAAAATATAAAATAACTTTGAATTTATCACATATAGCAAATTTCGAATTCCGAGAATTAACAAGAATGCATACAGCAAATCTCGAATTCCGAGAATTAACAAGAATGCATGTAGCAAATCTCGAATTCCGAGAATTAACAAGAATGCATACAGCAAATCTCGAATTCCGAGAATTAACAAGAATGTTTTGCTTTTCGTATATAGCAAATCTCGAATTTATCACAAGATAGCAAATCTCGAATTTATCACAAGATAGCAAATCTCGAATTTATCACAAGATAGCAAATCTCGAATTTATCACAAGATAGCAAATCTCGAATTTATCACAAGATAGCAAATCTCGAATTCCAAGAATTAACAAGATTTGTTTTGTTTTGTTTTTTTTTATCAATTTAAAAATTTGAATAGAATAAAAAATGATGTAAATTAAAATAAAACTATTAAATAAGCAAAAATTAGAAATATATCGCAAAGGCAAATGAAAAATTAATAGTCATTCATTATTCGTAATATTACTTGCTCAAAGATGAATTAAGTAATTTGTATTGCTGCAAGTAATCCAGCAACTTCTTACATTCCACATTCCTTATTCTCGTCTTTCAACACGGATATTCTTCGTCTTTCCTTCTTCCTTTTTTTTTTCTCCTATACCACTAGCATGTTTTTTCCTATCTAACCTCTGATATATTCGTTCAGTAAAACTTTTTCATTTTAATCTCATACCATTCTATCATTATCTTTTGTCATTTTTTCTTACTTTGCCATCCATTATAAGCAAATGTAAATGGATGTTGAAATGAATAATGATATGAAAAATAACTTCTTCAACCATTCATTTAATTCTTTTAGATTTTAGATGCTGAAAAATGGATAGCAATATTATCAAAAATCATAAAACTAATCATATTTCGATGGCCATTTTTGCCAGCAGCGACAACTTCATCAGTCCATTTACCCATCATTACTATCATCATTACCATCATCATTATCATTACCATCATCATCATCATCATCATCATCATCATCATCATCATTATCATCTACCTTATCCTCCTCTTTTCGCTGTACCGCCCTTTACTATGATTGAAAGAAATATTACAACAAGCTTTAATCGCTTCTGAAGAGTGGTTGTTATTTGGTCAAAAATCCCATCTTTTCTCAATAGTTATTCACTTTTTATGATTATTTTGTCACCATGTTCAATGAAATCTTGCTTTTTTTTTTTTTTTTTTTTTTCCAACAATTTCTTCTTTAACAAAAGCGATATTGTTAAGAAACAATTTTTATTTTATCATTTAATTTCTAATTATTATTTGTTCTATATAACGATAATTGTTATCAATTATCAAAAATGAAATTTTATTCGAATAGTTAGTTAGATTAGCTGAGAAGGAATATTTCGTATTTCTTAGAGAAAATTAGTTCGAATGCTAAATTTTCATAAAAATATGATTCATTCAGATAATTTCATCTAATTATGCCCAGAGGATATTTGACAAATGCATCTAAAATGAAAGTTGTTAAACTTGCATTACTTTCGCCTTTACACCATTTCTTTTGTTCATTTTAAAATATATCTAAATTATTGTTGTATACCTTGGCTTATATATATCAATATATACCATAATTTTATATCATAATTTGGCCAAATATGAATTTAATCAAATTTTGAACTATTTCAAAGGTTAAAGGATATATATATATACGATGCTCAAATATAGGAATATAAATTCATATTCAAATATAGGAATATAAATTCATATTCAAATATAGGAATAATTCATGCTAATAAAATTTGATCTTTTATTTTCATTTAAAAATAAAACTATATAATATATCCATGTAGTACTATATAATATATCCATGTTTATTGTTGTAAAATGTTGAAAAATATTATAAAGGAAAATTTTACAAACTAATTCGAGAAGTGTTTTTGATGATTTGAATATTAATCGAGCTGTATCTTGATCAATGCTGTATCTCGATCAATGCTGTATCTCGATCAGTGAAAGATTAAAAAACAATTTTAATTTAAAATTATGACCGATCTCATTTTGCTAACTTATCTGTTTGAAATAAGAATTCTGCCTAACATGTAGTAAATATTATCGTTAAATATCATGATATATTACTATATTATCGTTAAATATCATGATATATTGTAAACCGTAAGTTAGAAGTATTTTAAGATGGAATTTAGACGAAACAGAATGAATGTTACAGAATATTTTTTTCTAACTTTAATAGTTTATTGTAAATTAAAAATAGTTTAGTCTTGAAGAACAATATTGAAAATAGTCGAGTCTTTTCATTATCTCCTATCTTTTACCCGTCTTGGCAATAATTTTACAGCATCTTCAATTGATAAAATTTGAAAATAACTGCAATTATCAGTGATGAAAGATCAGAAATTTAAATGAATAAAAAAATAGCTAAAGCGTAAATTTTTCTCAAAGAAATTTTAACTTTTCCTTGTTTTGATAATATGCAATCATTTCGATATTCTTGACGTTCAAACTTTTGTTATGCGAATTATAATTTTTATTTTTTTTCTGTTTACTTTTCATATTATAAATATTTTTATTCAATTTCAGAATTCATCGTCTAGTTTGCAATATGTTGCTACAGAACAAAACATATGTAGGTTATTCTAAATGTTTTATTTGATAATAAAAATAAAATTATCACTTCTGATAAAATAATTCAAGTATTGTTTCTGCCAAGTTTGAACAAAACAATTTTATCGTTTGCCAATTTTGAACAAAACAATTTTACTGTTTGTCAAATTTTTTTATCAAACATTAACCATAATTTAATTTGATGGAAAAGATATCTTTGCATGATAAATTTTAATTAAATAATCTATCTATTCTTGATGATAAGAATAAATTAATTCTACAATCAAAAAAATTAAATAATCCATCTATTCTTGAAGAATAAGAATAAATTAATTCTACAATCAGCAAACTTTTTAAATGCAAAAATTTTTTGCACAATATGATTTATCGATAATTAATTGTAACTAACTAAACCAAAATTGTCACAAATTATTTTATGCCTTAGAAATTATCAAAAATTGCCAAAATTTTTATAAAATATATTCGAATTTTCAATTTATTGAAATTTGAAAAATTGCGATCAATTTTTATTTAATATCAGATAGTTTATACAATAATAATTATGCAATTATACAGATTTGATTGTAAAATTTCTTCATAAATTTTGATTATTTTTTTAAATCATTCTCATTCATCGAATTACTTTTATCAGAATTTTATCAGTTCAGTTCATATAATTGATAAACTTTTTAAATTATATAAAGAAAAAAAATTATTAAGAAATATGTTTATGAGTATAAAATATATTATATTGTAAGCATCAAAATATTCTTCCAAAAATAATGATACGTAATTATCGCAAACAATATCTTCGTTTATATAGCTTGTTTTTCTTTTTCTTTTTTTTTTTTTTTTATGAAAAATGGATATTTTTCCTGTTTATTTATTTGTTTTTTCAACTGATCGCAAAACCGGTTTTTTCTTTTTTTTTTTTTTACGTAATTATTTAAAATCTTATCGTATGAAATGCACCCGCTGAAGATAGCTAAAAAAAAAAAAATTATAATCAAGCAAACATTTCCTTTTATTTCATCTCAACTTGGCGATAATTGTGAACGAAATCGCATTATTTATTATCAAAAAAAAAAAATCCTGTTTTTAAAAATCTTTGAATATATTGAAATGAACAAATTAATTACTTTGTATTACTATTTACGATTGCAGCATAAAACTAAGTCGCAAATTTTAAGTCGCAAATTTGCAACGAAACCTAAAATGTTGTTCGTATGATTATTTTAAAAAAAAGAAAAAATTAAAACTTAGTTTAAAATTGATTATTTATTCAAAAATACATCGTCGTCAAACAAAAAGTTTTGATTTGAATACACAAAAAAAAAAAAAAAAAGGATTGAAATAACTCCTACCTTATATTAATTAAAATATTACAACTATCGCAATAATTTATAACGAAAATTTTCGTCTCAATGAAATGCCCAACTGTTTGTATTCTTTAAAAATACTATATAGTTTACAATGAAATTGATTGATAAGAATTTTTGATAGCTAAAAAAAAAGAAGTGATCAATGTTTACAATATAAACTATATGAGTAGATAGATACTGATAGTTATTTAGTATAGTTTTATTATTCAAAATTTTTTTGCATAATTAATCATCGATCATTTGAATTAAATTTGCAATATACTTTTCATATTTTAGACTATCTTGTAAACATCCCTTCTATCCTGTATTGTAAATTGAAAAAGGAAAAAGTTTGATGATATATATTAATGTAGGTATGAGTGAGTGAGTTAGTTAGTTACATGTGATAATTTACTTCATCATTATAAATATCTAAAATATTATTTAATTTACTCCATCGTTATAAATAACCATAACATATTATTTCATTCAACAAATTTCTTTTTTTTTTTTTTTTTTTTTTTATATTATTACTAAGAATCTAAATTGCAGTTAATTGCTTCGTTCCTTCTACTTCTGAATACCATCATTTGGAAATGTAGCAGAGCTACTACAACTGTGATAAATGGTATGGAAATTGGTATGCAACCATTGCTCGATAACATCGAAAAATTCACAGATAATATTATCATCACTGAATGGCTAAACAGAGACGATCAAAAGCATGATAATGAATTGGTGAGACAATCAAGAGCTATCGGATATCCAAGAAGTGCTGGAATATCTCCACATAGCACCTATTCGCAGGGTGTTGTTTATCGTGGATCAATGCAGCAGGGTAAGTTATTCATATTATCATAATTAAAGCAAAGTTTTTTTCTGATAATCCATTGATTGTTATTACAATGTATTTTCATTCTTTCGATTATATAAATATTTGAGAAGACTTATAAGTTTTTGTAAATCAAAAATTATTACTGAAATTTTCACGAATTTGATAAATGATATTTTTTTCTATTCAAAATGATAAGATATCAATTAGCTCTATTTGTGGAATATAAAAAAGAAGCTTATCAAATATCATAAAAAAATTTTTATCATAAAAATTGATATTGCAAAGATTCGATTCGATGAATTTTTTTATTTAGCTAATTTGGTTAATTTTTTGAGAGTATTTTTTCTTTAAATTATTTTAGGATATTTCTTTTCAAAAAAAAATTATTTGAAATCATTATATTTCATTATTTTTAAATACATATATTTACATATTTTTTTGATAACAGACACACACACACACACACACACACACACACACACACACACGCACACACACACACACACGCACACACACAAACACACACATATATATATACCTTCTGTACCCTCAAGAAATTTGGGAAGCAAAAAATTTTTAAAAATGTGAAATTAATTTTTAAGCATTATTTAATTTTTAGCATTATTTGCTTTAGAAAAATTAAACGAAACCATTTCGGTACTGTTATCTTCTGAAGGCGCTAGAATCTAATCTGTTCTAGAATCTGTCTTCTGAAAGGTAATAAAAATATTTATGTTATATCGGTATTATTTTCAGGATGAATGCTGCTCAATCTCGATCTAGTGGTAATGGTAATGGTATGCGTTCTCGTAACATGAATGCTACTCAAATAGGTGCACATCCACAGATCGATTTTAATCCAGCTCTTCTTCGTGGATATCACGGTTTGCCAGGTGCCAGGATACGTATAAACAAGCGTGCCTTCGAATATTTCAGCTCATTGGCACGATATGTTCTTGATGAGCAAATTCCACTTATCAAGATACCGGATATAAATCAAAAAATTGAACAAGTATTTATCATATCTGATCATTTCTTGAAATTTACATATTAATAATTACAATATCTATGTAAATAATTGTTGTATAAATAATATCTAAATATAACAATGAAATGAATTACAATAGTATAATTGATTAAGATAATTTTAGGTATCCGCTGAAGTAACAGTATGTAATATATTTGTTTCAAATTATCGCTCACCAAAATGTTTGGATATTTATCCGGCAGCACCAAATATTATTGTTTTTAGTATACAAGACTTGGATGTTGGGTAAAAAATGCGGAAATTTTTTTGTCCTCATAATTTTCAGAATTCTTCTCCTCGAAATTTTCAGAATTCATCTCCTCATAATTTTCAGAATTCTTCTCCTCAAAATTTTCAGAATTCTTCTCCTCAAAATTTTCAGAATTCTTCTTTTCAAAATTTCAGAATTCTTCTCTTCAAAATTTTCAGAATTCTTCTCTTCAAAATTTTCAGAATTCTTCTCCTCAAAATTTTCAGAATTCTTCTCTTCGAGAATTCTTCATCCAATAAGAATTCTTTAAATGATGCCTAAAATTTATATCAATTTTTTATTAATATAATTTTGAATGAAAGAGTAAAAATTGAAATATGAATAAAATAATGATAATATTTCAGACTAACGGCTAATTTAGATGCTAGGGCAAGAATTCTACTAATTCCTCTTCGTCTTTCTGGTGTTGTTCACGCTAATATTTATCATGTTAGTTTAACAATTATATTATAATAATTTAATCAATCAATATTTGTAATCAATTAATCAAGCAATTAGTTTATTTTTGATATAAAATTATTTGTTAAATTTTTATATTTGTAATATTCTGTTAGCCAAGTTGTTTAAATTAGCCAGATGCTAATGATAGTTATTATATTTGATCAAAAATATCTCTTGAATTGATTGGTTCGATCGATTTTTTCTCTTACTACTTATTGCTTCATAATTTCTTGGCTTAATTTCATTCTTCCATAGCATATTTATGCAACTTGGAATATACAGCATTTTCATTGATCATTGAAATCAATACCTTACAAATATTTAAGCATCAGAAGATGATCAATAAATCGAGAAATTATATTATATCCTTCGATCTATTTATATATCTATTCTGTTATTTATGCATAATTTTCAATTACTGAACTTACTATTGAAGCAATCAATACATCAATATTATATCGTAAGAAACAAATAATTAGCAATAATGATAATAAATGATAATAATTTATATCTTTCATTGCTATATATATATATATGCACAATTATTCATTTCGATATATAAATATTATAAGTAAATAAAATTTTATTTACAATTATTATTATACTTAATTAAATGATATTAAATTTATTCTAATTTTAATTATCTGATAAAATTATTCAAACAAATTATATAATAAATCAACAATAATTATTAATTAATGAATTTAATATCAATGATATAATTTATTGATTAATTCAATCGGATATTAAGCTATTGATTAATTCGAATGAGAATATTAAGCTATTGATTAATTCGAATGAGGATATTAAGCTATTGATTAATTCAATCGGATATTAAGCTATTGATTAATTCGAATGAGGATATTAAGCTATTGATTAATTCGAATGAGGATATTAAGCTATTGATTAATTCGAATGAGGATATTAAGCTATTGATTAATTCGAATGAGAATATTAAGCTATTGATTAATTCGAATGAGAATATTAAGCTATTGATTAATTCGAATGAGAATATTAAGCTATTGATTAATTCGAATGAGAATATTAAGCTATTGATTAATTCGAATGAGGATATTAAGCTATTGATTAGATATATTATCAAAATTTTGCCATATTATTAATTTATATTCTTTTAGTTTTAATTATTTCATTTATTATAAATGATTAATATTTCAGGCATCAGCTACAATAACATTAGGAATAGTACGTACACCATTTGGAACACCTCAATTATTTTTAGTTGGATGTGATATAAAAATACCATTTGCTGATGTATGTATTCGTGGTGGTGGTTTTTAGGTCAATTAATAAATACATTCTTTCGGGTAAGATTTAATTAATGATAGAAATGAAAAATTTAATTTATATATATATACTTTTTTTCGAATTAAAATAATCATTTATAATCATTTATTTGTATATTTAATTGTTAAATAAATATTATGTTATGTTATGTTATGTTAAACGAAGAAGAAGTTTATCGTTTGATATAATTTTAGCAAGAATTATCAGCTCAAATACGCAAAATGATACCGGAACGTGCTTGTAAAGCATTACCGGATATAATCAATCAACGTGTTAATCCGATGCTTGCTCGTTTCCCGCAATCAATTCCATTTTCTCAACTATCATCAACTTTATTTGCAGGATTACTTGGAGGAGGAACACCACCAATACCACCTCATGTTAGTGATAATATATAACATTCATGATAATAAGATCTACAATGTTCGCTTCCTAAATCTGATAATTAAAAATGAAAACAAAAAAGAAAAGAAAGAAATCTCATCAAAAAAAAATAATTTAAAGCTTTTAATCTAAAATTTTAAAGTAAAATAAGTAAGTGATAGTAAAAATAGGTAAGTGATAGTAAATAAGTAAGCGATAGTAAATAAGCAAATGGTAGTGAATAAGTAAGTGATAGTAAATAGGTAAGTGATAGTAAACAGGTAAGTGATAGTAAATAAGTAAATGATAGTAAATAAGTAAGTGATAGTGAATAAGTAAATGATAGTGAATAAGTAAGTGATAGTAAATAAGTAAATGATAGTGAATAAGTAAGTGATAGTAAATAAGTAAATGATAATGAATAAGTAAGTGATAGTAAATAAGTAAGTGATAGTAAATAAGTAAATGATAGTAAATAAGTAAGTGATAGTAAATAAGTAAATGATAGTGAATAAGTAAGTGATAATAAATAAGTAAGTGATAAATTTTTCCAATAAATAATCAATTAAATGAAAAATAATAAGAAAAGTTCGTAAAATGTTTTTAATAAATAATCGAAATAGAATAGATATAAATTAGTTAATTTGAATTTTCGTCTAATTATTTCTTTTTTAAAAATAACGCAGAAAATTTATTCAATTTTTTTCCACCTTATTTCTACATGATATCATATATCATGATATCATATATCAGTTTATGCATTATAAAAAAATTAGATATCAATGTTTCAAATCATTCTCGAAATATGGAATAGTATGCTGTTTATAAAGTTGATAATATATTTATTAAACATATTTGTGATTAAAAAGATATAAACAAGAGTTATATTTACAAACTAATACTTCTTTAGTGCTACTCACCACAATGTCAAGCACGTTTTATGATGACGACAAAAGCACCAACAACCCGATTACCATCAACTCGTAATGGTCCTAATGCTATGCCACCAAGAAATCCACCATCACCGATGCTCAATCAGAGTACTAATAGAGTTACAAATTCTCGAAATAATAATAATATCAAATCTGCAGCTTCTGTTCCAATTCATACAGCTATACCAGGAACACATTCAAAACTTCAAATTAATATTGAAAAGAAAGGAGAATGGAGAAATTATGTTGGTAGTGAAATTCCTGCTGAAATGAATATCAAAGATAAGAATCAGAAATATACTAAATCATTTACTAATACTGAATTAATGGCACAATCATTCAATCAACCAGTGAAAAAAGTATGATATCTTTTTATCATTTATATAAATTATTGATTTCTTCATATTGATAATTTCGATTGATAACAGGATAGGTATCTACTTTGAATTATCTTTCTCGCTCTTCTTGTTCAGATCTAATTCATCTAATAATATAATAAATTGATATTAGTTTTATTAATCAGATGAATTATCAAATATTTTGATGCTTAAATTACCATTAAAAATGATAACATGAATAGATAAATTTATTAAAAATAAAAAAATAAGCTTTGAGGAAGATAAAGCAGATTTTGAAATTAATTTAGAAATATAATTATATTGCATTCAGTTACTTTTTTTTTTTTTTTTTTTAGCTTAATCCTCCTTCTTCATCTTCTTCTTATGCAAGAGCGAAACGCGAGATAGTCGGATTTGAAAATTTGTCATCGAATATACCAAACAACATTACCATAAAATCAGGAACTGCAATAGTACAATCGCCGCAAACTGTAATACTTCAGCTACCACCAAAGATACTTCAGCCACTAAGGAAGTCTCAACAAAAACCAAATGAAAATTTGAAGTTCATTGATGGGAAAAATTCTGCAATGCTGGCACGGCCTTCTACGACAGCGCAGAAATTGTCCACCCATGCTCCAACACTTCCAAAGCATAGCTCAAAGGCAACCGCATTTTCTGGACCTCGTACTGCAGTATCCGATAAATTTAACAGATCGGCAATGCACGGTGTACAGAGTGTACAAGTTCGGCATCCTGGCGTTTACCAACCAAGACATCCTGGTGTTTATCAATCAGGACATCGAGGTGGTTACCAACCAGGACATCCGGGTGTTTACCAACCAGGACATCCAGGTGTTTACCAACCAGGACATCCAGGTGTTTACCAATCAGGACATCCAGGTGTTTACCAACCAGGATACCAATCACGCGTAAACCAGGCTGTTGGGGTTGGACCCGCTGGAAGTAGTGATCCGTGTGCCGGATGTCCACCTATTACCGGCGGTGCAATGGCTGGTATCGGTAGTCTTCTCACACAACAGCTTGATCTGGTAACTCTTTTACCTATATTATTTATTTATGTCTTACCTATTATTCCAACTCTATTGCTATAAAAATAGAGAGAGAGAAGGAGGGAGAGAGAAAAAGTCAGGAAAGGGAATGTTAATGTGGATAAAAGCCTAGTTCTAGGCTGTAGCAGAAGAATTACAAAATTTGTTAATCGGAACACTAAGAAAGTTATTCCAAATTGAAGTATAAATGATTGATCGTAATTTTATCTCAGTTATCCGATCAATCAATATTATTTATTATTTTTATTTTTAATTCTACTAAATATTATTGAGCAAATTTTCTGATTTCTAAAGATATAGGATATAAATGCATATTGTTCAGAAGGAAAATTTTTGTCTGCTTCTCTCTAATTCACCTTTTGTTATCAGTTTGCATTATCAATGTTAGGTTGAAAATGATTAAAATATTCATATTTTTTGAGAATTATCAAAATTTGAAATTTTAATATTTTTAATTCGTTTACAGGGAAGAGTGGCAAATTTAGTATTAACAACTCAATTGTTACACATTTATGCAACACCGTATGATTTTAATCTTGACCTGAATGGTGAATTCAGTCCATACGGATTTGGTGGTACTCCATTTGGTCCATTTCAATACAATGGCCTACAGCACAAGGATTACCAATGGTCGAAATTATGATTAGCGATTTTACGATAAATTCTCTTTTCTACTGGTTGCACAGGTATTATTTGTAATATTTTTAATTAAAAGAATTATTATATTAATAACGAAATGAAATGAATATTGATAAATCATTTTACTATCATATGATAATAATTATTGTTTAATTTGAAACAAACATCAGCTAAAATCAAATATTTTTTCAAAAACAAGAAAACATTATCATAATCATCTTCTTGATTTTCATTATACCTATTCTAACTTCTAATCATGATTAATTCTCTTTTAATATCAAATTCTTGATAAAGAAGTTTTGTCTTCTTTTTTTTTAGAGCCAACTTTATAGCATTTCGCATTGGACCAGAGATACCTGGTATTGGAGCATTATTAACAACAACTTGCGAAACTACCGACGATTATACTGAAGTTTATCTGATTCATTTTGATAAAAAAAAAAAAAAGAAAGAAATGAAAAGGCGTAGTTGATACATCACCGATCTGCTTATCTGATGTGGAAAATTTTTGAAATTAAAAATTTTAATTAAAAACTAAATTTAGAATGATCGGATAATAATGATAATAAGTTTGAACATGATCATTTATTTATGCAGATAATTAGTTAAAATATGATCGTATTTTCAATTAGTTCATTTTCTGATAATAAAAATATTTCAGGAAGAATTTGAAGATGAAGAAAATGAAGAGCTATTAATGCGATTGTTACGTTTAAGTCAACGTCGTCGTCGTTTTCGTCTTCATCATCAACGACGTAGCAAACGTCAAGAGAATGGCAATGGTGATACGGGAGGTGGTGGTTTAGGTGATCTGGCTGGTCTCGGTATTTGTATAGGTGATATTGCACCAGCTATCAAAGAGGAATATCCGAACAGGACATTAGCTCTTATTTTACATACAGCACGAGCACCTTCAATAACGATTCATCGACGTGCTACAAGTAAGTAAATATTGATTGATAGTCAATATGAATTAATCGATCAATCATTCAATTTTTAATGATTTTTTTTTAAATAAATTTTGATTTATTTTTAGCATTTATACAATTAGATCTGATGTTATTTGTTGATATTTATTTGGATCAAACAACTACACGAGTTGGTACAATAACAGTAACAATAGTTATGGATATAATGGTTCAAATAATGGGTAATCGTATCATTGGAAATGCATCATTGCCAGTTCTAAGCTTAATGGATCGGGATAAAACATTAGGCTTAGAACAGGATACATTTGATAATTTGGCCAGTTTGGCTAAGGACATGTTTTTAAAAGTATGTAGCATTTTTGTTTTGTAAATTTTAGCTTAGTAATAAAATCCATGTATGATGATATGATTGTTTAGCTCATTATCATAGTATGTTATTTATACATTTTTTTTCTCTCAATTTTATTTTTCGCTTTTTCTTTTTTCCAAATTTCTATACTATTTCAGGCAGTAAATGATCGTATCAGTAAAGGTATTGAAATACCATTTCCGACAATGGCAAATCTTCCTGTAGTTATCATGAATCCACAAATTCATATACTTGAACATGCTATTTATATTGGTGCTGATTTTGTAGTATCACCATCAACACTACAAATGCTTTCATTTTCTGCACTAACAATGGGTTCTCAGAATCCTCAAAGATGATTACGTGATAATGTTTTTTCCTTTTTTTTTTTTTTTTTTTACGGTTATCCGATCTTTTCGAATAATTTTTATATGATTTAAATTTTTTAAAATTCATTATTCTAAAAACAAATAAAATTTGTTTTTAGAATTTTTATTTTGGACAAATTGTTGATGATACATTATATTTTGTTTCTTTTTTTTTTAAACTAAGATAATATGTTATTACTACAATTTTGTGATTTGAGCATTCTTCAACTATATCACCGGAGTTTTAGCTACATATAAGATAGATACGGATTACATACTGTTTCACAACAAATATTAGTGAAGAGTATATGCCTTCATTTGTAATTTACAGGGTGGTGAGATTATAATTTCAATTCTAAATCACCACACAAATTTTTATTATTTTTAATTTTCTGCTCAATCAATCTATAGTATAGTTTTCTTATTATCTTAATAAAATATTTGACTAAAATTGACCGATTTATCGTTAGTCATATTTTTAAATATTATTAACTAATAATAAAATTCTAATCTATTATCAATTATTTTTATTCTCCAAAATTTGACAGACTTAAATCAAAAATTAATTTCATGAAATCGTCAAAAATTTTCGTAAAAATTGAACCGATCTCTAATTGTCGATTCCGAAAGGAACCAATTTTACTATTTTCATAACACGGTGTATAAGCATATTGCACTCTTGCGATTATCATTTGTTTGCAAGATGTTGTTATGATATTACTATTATTATTATTAATGCTCATGGCATCATGTACAATTACTATGCACATTTTCTTTTATTCTTTTATTATGTTTCATTATATTTATGAATTTGTAAATCTAACTCAAAAATCGGCAACAAAAATTTTGGTTTAGTAAAGACAATCTTTTTTGCTGATTTTAATCATTTCAACAATCCTCTCGCCCGAACAAATCATTTCTTTTATTTCCCTATCTCTTATCTCTTATTGCGGAACAAATGATATTATGTATCATACATGCGGAGAATTAGTTCATCCTTTAATATGATGATTCAAATTTATATACGCCTACATGTACGTATGTGTCCAACATCTGCGTATCATTGAAATAGAATCATCCCACATACGCAATGTACGAGATACCATTAAGCGATTCACTCGCTACGAGCCTGATAGAAGCATTCGCCGCCTAAACTTCTCTTCATGATAGTTTTCTTATCCCCTGCCCATGATATTTAAACTAGACATCAATCCCACGATTCCCGAATCTTAAGTGCTCTTCATAAGATTTAAATTATGCTTTTCGCTTTTGATAACGTTAATTATTTCCATAAACCATTCAATCCACTTCGGCACTTTGTAACCTCAAAATTTGATACCACCCTACACCTGACTCCATACCGACGAAAAGCCATAACAAGCAGTTTTGCCCTCATCCATCTCAATATTCACAAAACATGATCACATAAATATACCGCACCACCGATTCCCATGCTTCCTTGTGTGTGCTTCAGTGTGTGTATGTGTGTGAAACAAACAATAGAAAAAAGAAAAATTTATTCAAAAGTACCGAAAAATGCGAAAGTTGCAAAATGCTTCAAAATGATTTCAAAAACATAGAGCGAAAGCTCTTCATTATGAAAAATATTATTTAAAATTTATCATCGAAAGCGCTGCGAAATATTTTTTTCGAAAATAGATAAGAGCGCATTTGCTTTTATCGAATAGTTATTCGCAAAGTGCGAATATTTAAAAGATTTGTTCAAAAGTTCGAAATTTAATTAGATTTAGAAATGACTTGCAAAAATCAAATTTTTAGGCGCCGAAAGTTTTTAAAAATTTCGCGAGAAGTGTAACTTCTTGCGTAGTATCAAAATTTCAACTGCATGTTGCATAAATATTTTATATTGAAAGCAGTGATCTATTTTAGACTATTCAGACCCCAATGAAAAATGCATTTGGATCTCCCATGAAACAAAATCGCGATATCACTGCTGTGTTATATCAAAATCTTATGGAACAACCTAAAATGAAGTTTCAACGGAAACTTTCAGACCGTAAGTCGCCAACTACCGACCCGTAGTAGGAGGCAAATTAAGTTTTGTCACATGTTTCAATTCACAACCAGTTTACAATGAAAAACTGCCCATATTTCATTATTGTCAACAACGCTGTTAGCTGTCACAATTGTCGCGATGATACCCAAAGCATGCCTTCTACAAAATTTCATGAACCCGATCATTAGATATCAATGTTGAAACAACATTATTCAAACTACACTTGGATTGGAACTCCTAATCGTAACAGAGAACGATCTTAATTTCCAAACTCATAGGAAAGGAGACTGCAATAATTATTCTAATTTACTTTTCCTATTTTTCAAGACCTCATATATTCCCGAAACAAAAGGACATGATGAAAATGATATGAATGTCAATCAAGAAAGTGCAACAACCTGGTCGATACTAATTAACAGAATGAGTACAGGCATTCAACCGTCCTAGACACACCAACTCAACCTAAGCAATATTTTAAAGCCTAACTTAAACATGTGTAAATTGGGAACCCGTCCAAAGAATCTTACAACCTACCTAATTTCAATTGGCGTACACCACACGCCAATTAGATAGCAGCTGCCATGGAAGACTAGTGCTTCCATGACTCCAAAAGTCCTAGAGCAACTCATACTAACCTACAAATAATACCTACAAGTTAACTAGCTCAATGCTTACAGAAAAACTAATTATTGAATGAAATTCTCAAGTACCTAAATGCCTGCACAATTTATTACATTTCGACCACGCGTTTTACTCGTTGTTGACAAACATGACATCCCAACAGATCCAACTATTTCGGAAATAGTATCCTGCTCTTAAGAGAAAATAATTTGCATAGGATTCCTTCCTCTGATCTGGTGGGCATCGACAATTTAATGGACTAACACTAGAAGGAAATAAAGGCAAAGGTAAAGAGAAAAGAACAGTGCATTAGATCTAGACCATTTTATTCAATACGATAATTGCAAATCTCGTTTAAAGCAATATTTTTTTAATTGCGCGTTACCAACTAACAATACGACAAAAACGCAACGAACTACAAAGGCTTACTAAATTTAACAACGGAAACTAACGCCCACGCCAGGAAGCCATGTAGAGTACACATGAAGAGACAGGAAGCAAAAAGAGTACTTCCAACTTCGAAAAGACGAAAGTGGCTTCGATTATTTTTTCAACCCTCGAAATAACAACGGTGCGGTGTCTAAACTTACTACCTAAATGATATGTACGACACTGGAACATCATCAAAAACAATACTCTTATCCATCGACTACCTAAAAATAAATCACTGAACACATTACTTTCAAAATTGTAAACAACCTCTGAAACTACCTAATATATCACAGAGGAATTATGTCCTAAAATGTTTTATGAAATACTACGTACTACAACTAAATCTCAAAAATGAAAAAGTTATCTCCTAAAACTTACGAAAATCGAGTCCTAAAATATCTCACGACTACTTCGAAATAAGTATTCCGTATAAAATTTCTTATAAACTTATTACCGTATAAAACTTCTTATAAACTTATTACACCGCATCGCTGTTTACTAAATTCAAGAATAAGAACATGTCAAACAAGCCCGCGAAATTTCTTAAAGCAGTTCTTAGAAATATCTTTAATCAGCATCAGAGTCCTGAATTCTCGTACTAAACTTTAAAAATTCAAAACGTGGGTTTATTAGAAGAACTCAGAAACAATAACTCAAAGTAATTCCTATAATAAAACTAAAAAAAAAAAAAAAGATTATGGACAGCGAACAAGACAACAAATACTACGTAAAAGCTTCATTATTTTGAGAGATTAATAATTTGATGTCGACACAGATAATGAATGCAGTACCTAGTAAGTCTCTAAGTGTCTAACATCCATGAGCATATAAATAGTTTCGTCTAATCAATAACCGAAAATACTGAAAGTGATAAAATAATCTAGCAGCGTGCAAGCATAATCCAAACATACTTAACCAAATTATCCATATCACTGAGAGTTTAAAATCAAGCATAATATCCCAAATACAAATCGACATGGCTTCCACTATAATTTCTGTGTTCTAATATTACATTTCCAACTATTAAAAAAGACCCCCTAAGAATTTTACCTGGATGCAAGCATACTCCTTTAAACAGACCAATTTCCTGAAAACCCATCCCACAGATCACATAACTGTTCGACAAGCCATAAAAAAAATTAACATTGTACAACGAAGACTATGAAGAATGCACCACTCATTAATTCCATTTCTCATTTGTTCTTATACAAATGAATCATAAGAAAAATAAAGGATAGATATCTCTCGTCCAACTAAAAAACAGATCATTTTCGAAAAACAGGCTAAAGCTCATTTCTTCAATGAAAACTTATTCCTTTCCCACCGGTAATATTTCAGCTCCAAATTTTAAGGTTTCCAGAGCGTACGACAAAACTAAACCATTAACTTGTGATTAAACCTTTTACCATTTATCTTCAAACTTCAGTGCAATAAAGCTAAAAGTCGCTTACAACAGCAACTATAAATATATCAACGCTATATCTGCTTCTGCAACGCTACGTCATTTATTCAATGGAAACTATCTTTAAAAATTATGCTGAACAATTGACTAAAAACCTACAGAGTACAAAGTATTCTAGAACTTGAAGACCTGAGTATTTTCAATTAATTTTACATAACTTGAGCTTTGCTACCGTAGCAGCATCAAGATAAAGCAGATGTAAGACATATATGCGCGACTGTCAGAAGTCCTAACTGTGGAACTCAACTATATAATTTAAGATTCGGATACTAAAATCCCGAAGCCTTGATTACTAAGCATCTTACAACCTATCTATATGCACTAAGCGAGTTGTTCGACTAACTTGCATACCCGAATCAGTCCTACAGATAAGCTCAACTATATGCTTGCAAAAACAACTATATGCGCAAAAACTAAGTAATATAATATTAGCAAATCTAACTACCTACTACAAAGATGCAATCAAAACATTTTTTTAGTGACGACGAAAGTTCCACATAAACTTACCATGCAAATTTATGTCTAAATTGGGATGGATTAACTTTTCCGAATTTAATCAAAAACAGACTCCATACTAGGTGGCACTTCCGGCAACGTTATAAATTTGGAATTGTCTCAAATTTAGATGGTAACCACCACAGCGAATCAACAAAATCTAATCACTTCGGCATCCGATTACGAGAATGTTCTCAATGAAATACAGACCCACTTCTCAAATACCGAGATCAAAAGATTGCACTACTCATTGTCTTCAAAACTAGAATTACAGACAATAAACCAAGGTCCTGAGATCCCCGCCGAAGTGACTGCTCCACAATCACCAATAAATTTTACAACAAATTTTGTATGTGAAACGGTTAATCACATCTCTCCTCAAGAATACATTCCAATAATCTTTCTTCAACATTACACGTTTATTTCTCAAAAGTATTCATTTGTTCCTGTTGTTCCTCGTGACTATCGTCATTTCAAGCTTCACATTATATCCTTTTCTTGACCACTACTTCTGTCAAGAAAGAGTATTTACTACTTAGAAGCACAACCACCATTTTATTATGCTAGATGTGACGGAAGGGGTTTAAAAAACACCAATTTATCAATTATTTCTATTACTTACAATGTCTAACAACGATTTTATTTTCTATATACAAACTATGCGAATATTAAATTACCTCTAATGAATTACCATACACGAATTACAAATGCTGCTTCTGATTAAGTTTTCCAAATTATTTTCAAACTCAACTATAGAAGGTACGGTACTAAAAATTTGACGATTGACAACGGAAAACGATGAAAAAACATTGCGGTTAATCACTACACCCATCAGTGGCTTTACAAGAGCTATTAAATTTGTTTTGAATTCTAAGAACTTTTCTTTCCTACAGACAAATGCAGCATTTTCATTCATTATGTTTTGAAATGAGTGTCAATTTTCTTCACAAGTTTTTTTCAAAACAGGATACCCGGGCTGGTTCTATTCGGTCTGGACCCAAACTTCGTAACGTAACAGATCTTTCGGGTGTTTCTGTGCCTCACTGCTTCACGATGACGCTACATAATAACTCAAGAATCGTCTTCAACCCTATCTGAGGGGTACTCAACCTCTTCAATCCTGAAAATCTCCAATTCATTGCTGTGTATTTTTTCATTTTGGGGCATCCTTTTTCAAAAATAACTAGATTTTTGCTAGATGATTTCTATTATATCTGAATACATATAACCTAGAAATTCACCACCTCCAATGTCTGGAAATTAGTTATAGATAACGGGACGAAAAGATAGTTTCACTATTACTAGAAAGCACAAAATTGTAAACCTTAAGGCCCTTAACACTGCTCTCAATGATTCTGACATGAATTTCTGTGAACTAAACATACGCTAACTGACGTCCTACCATTCATTCTTTACCACACCTGAAAATAATATTAATTTCCCAAAGACAATAGAAAAAGGCATTTTTAAATGTTTCTTAACGATCATAAATAATCGTATGGCTCCAAATGACCATATATTCGCTATTGAATATGCCTCATGTATGTGATGGTAAGCACAGAGGTCATAATAGCAGATGATCAGAAGGTCATCCATCTCGATGTTTATGTTAGCACAACTTCCGAAATATAAAACTTTATACTTTCACACTCACCTTGAAAAGTCGCAACCTGCTCCAATCTTCACCGAACCAATTCGTCCTGTCTTCCTCCTCCTAACACACAGAACTACTGGCATACCCACTTCATGTTACATCCGCCTAACTTCCTCACAATACCCGCAGTAGCGACGACGACAACACCACCAACTACCAACTGAATCACCCGCAGACACCAGCGGACCAAATCCCGGCCGTCCCATCTCTCCCATCGCTGCAAGCCAATAATAATGGTGTTGTATGAAGAGCAGCTTTATATACGCGCTGAGAGATTCTTCTAGAAGTTCCACCCACTGCATATCGAATTTGTTGATTTCGAAATGTGCCTTTTAGAGAAAATAAGTAAAAGAAATAGGTTACCAGACACTCTGCAAACAACATGCAATTGAGAGAATGCATTGCAGTGAAAACGAAAAAATGATAATAGAGTTGTAGAGAGACGGTGTGACAAATTGAAAGAGATGATTGTGGCAGAACTGAGCATCAGCTCATCGATTAGTGTTGGTGTATCCTCAACGATCAATAATACGTGCTTGTTTAAATGCAATTTGGAATGGCTCAGTGAGCTGCTGCTTATTTCGAAATATGCTGACGATGCTGAGAGGATGGGGTGGGAGTGTGACGTGTTTGACGTGGAATTAATCTTGACGTGTCGACGTAGTCGACGTGAAGTATTACTGCAAATGAAGAGAATACCTGAATCAAACTTTCCTTTTTCATCAGCATAGCAATAATCTTTCGCTCAACGCGAATGAGAGTGCTTATATAATAATCAGACAAACCAAATGTTCATTTATAAACAAACAATCATAATGCTTAACTTTTAATTGCTCTGCATTTTACTTTACTTTGCAATAGTGCAAATAATCGGCAGTAATGATATTCGAGATTGAGCATAACATATTGTTTACTGATTTTTTCTCGACAAATTTTAGAAGCAGCAAGTTTGTGTATCAATCATTGTTATTATTCTTAGTCTTTTCCGAGCAATAGTTATCCCATAAATCTTATATTTATGAGAATAATCTGTTAGTTTAGAAAGAGAAATATTTAGTTATGATCAGGGTTAAGCGACTTTTTGTCGTTTGAAAACTTCGTGTTAATACTTTCCTCATATCAACGAAGAAAAATTCTTCTAAAGGCATTGATATACTATGATAATAAATTATTTACAATTTTGGTGCGATTTTATTCGCTAAAAATAAAAATAAACATCGCAGATTACTTCGCATCAATATTTTTCTCATATCAACGAAGAAAAATTCTTCTAAAGGCATTGATACACTATGATAATAAATTATTTACAATTTTGGTGCGATTTTATTCGCTAAAAATAAAAATAAACATCGCAGATTACTTCGCATCAATATTTTTCTCATATCAACGAAGAAAAATTCTTCTAAAGGCATTGATATACTATGATAATAAATTATTTACAATTTTGGTGCGATTTTATTCGCTAAAAATGAAAATAAACATTCGCAGATTTCTTCGGCTATTCATCGTAAATTCTCTGAAAATTCTTTTTTTTAGGAGATATATGAAAAAAAAGAAAAACTTCACTGATCATTTCTTAGATGTTTCGCAGTTTCCGGGAACTATAACATCTGAATTTGTTTTCTATACTAAAACTAATTTTATTCAAAATGTCCGAAATTTAATGTAATTAAAATTTATCCGATAAGTATCATAAATCATGCATGCAAAATGAGAGATATAAATGAATTTACGATCTATATTGCATTCATCCACGATATCGTCAAGAATTTCTCGATGAATTTTACGACAGATCTCGAATTCTTTGCTCTAAATTTTATGAGCTGCAAGTGATGATTTGTTCAAAAGCAAATTGACAGAGACACCTCAAAGAACGCCTACACTTTTCCCGGGAATTCTCAGTCTCCGATTCTCTCTTTCACTATAAGATACACACACTCAGGCATTCGTTTTTTTTTTTCTCAATATGCCCTTCACCGCAATCCCTCCTCTCTTTCTCTATACCTTATATTTATATCTTTCTGCTAATCGATCGTCCTAGAAATATCATTATCGTATAGAACCGCTACAAAATAATATATGATAGACAATTATTCAAAAGAATTGAAGTAAGAAATAGCGCATAATAGATGGTTATACAAATTACAAAGCTGTCTAGCTGACTCTTCAACATACAAGTAGTTGAAATAATCATTTCTTTGTTTTTTCTCTGCTAATAGTGCATCGCGATGCAGAATTAGTGAGTCAACAAGTTATGATTGGTTGGAATTTTTGATTGGAATGTTTGAGAAGCAAGAGAATGATCTATAAAAGGGACCAAAATGATAAGATGATTCAATTCACTAGTGTTCGCTGCGTGGTTAGTGGGGTGTCTGGTTCCTCCGGTTCAGGCTGTTCCGGTCATTTCGGAAGATGTTGTCAATCTGGAGAGGTCGTGCGAGGGTGGTTGTGTGAGGGTGGCAGGCGGCGGTTTATTGGAAATGTGAACGGGAGGGGAGTATGGGCCCGTCAGACGCAGCAGGATGTAAGGTTCTATCGCTTTCTCCTCAGTGTTCGTATTATTCCTGCTCGATTTTGTTCTACGGTCAATATCAAATGCAGTGATCGAGAAATATTACACAAAACATCCATTTGAGAGAGCTACTGAGTTTCAAGAATTTTGAAATCTCTATATCTTATAGCGAGTCAAGATGGTCTTTCTTCACTACAGTATATTTGTAATTTTTTTGATGAGGAAGCAAATTTTGAATTAATTTTGTTTCGCTATCGACCATGCGATTTTGAACTAATTTTTCATTCTCGACAGAATTGGAAACTTGCAATTTAACAGTAAGGAAAGCGCATGAAAGAGATATCATATCCGTAAGAATTGTGTGTTGATCATACAAATAGAATACGTTTGTTTATTTTTATGCGTGATATAAATGGGCGCTACAAATAAATTTGTTCTTTTATCTCTTATCATTTATTTTTTTGATGTGTGGAAATCAGGAATTTAATAAACACTGTGTATAATGGATGATTGTAAAAGAATGTTGAGTTCTATTCTGTTTTTCTTTTTTACAGCTGCTGTCGACTGGACAAAGTAGTATTCAAAAGAACTTATGTAATAATCATGCTTGTAGGACATAGTGAATTTGAGATTCTCCTTTCTCGAATGAACGTTTAAGGAATGCTGAAGAATTGGAATTTTGCTTCGGAACAGGCGGCGTTTGTTAAAAGGAATATCGGCTTATTGTGTGCTTGTCATGATGTTACCGGTAACAATGATTTATACCTGGAGGATTTGATCTTCAGGCGTTTATGGAAGATTCACATCCATTGTCAGTTTTAGTATGGTATTATTTGTTTGAGCTATATCTAGAATCTCTGTATAGTATCCCTATCTTAAATGGGAAAGTTTGTTGTAGAAATGGTGCTGTACTTTCAGAGTGAAAATAGGTAACGATTTCTTTTAATGCACAGGATATTATCATTAAAATTTAGGATCTGCTATATTGATGATATCGGATGCAGTTGTGAAATTCGTGATTGAGGTTTGATAATGTGGTTTGTGAAGCTGTTACTTCAGTTAATAGATGAGGACTTTATTGTAAATTGAAATATTTATTAGTAGTGAGTTGAGAGTTCATATGTTTCTATGTGTTCGACATCGTTGATATAATGTTATTCCAGATGAGGGTCTTGATTGCTTGCATGGTTTTCCAAGCCATTCTGCTGTTGGATGAACGTCAGTAATGGTTACCGTCTGTAGATTCATGAAATTAATAATAGCTATTAGTAACAAAATCGACATTTAATGCATCAGTGGAGAAGGACAGAAAAAAAGATGATTAGTTATAGATATTGCAAGTCTAAATGCAGAACGCTTCATTCGCTTGATTAAGGAAGGACGAAGTATAGTAAGGATTCTCTTCTTTTTATTAGAAAATGAATGATTCTTATTAGATTTTATTTCTGTTTATTTTGGCTTTATCAGAGTATGTTGTCGTATTGGTTACAGAAATATGGAAACAGTTTAAAATTGGCCCAGCCGGTGCTATTTTGTTATATTTACCACAGGGCGTTGAGTTTCAGACATTTCATTGTATGATGTTTGCTTGTGCAAATTTGATTCCCGATTTTTACTGCCGGCTTTTTCGTTACGTAGAGATGGGTGTGGTTTCTGATATGGAATTGTCTTAATATTATGCGATGACGTGGAATGACCTATGGATGTTATTTGGTTTCAGTTCCGAATCAGTACAAATGAATATTGAAATTTTGATGATTGCGACAAGAATTTTATTACTTATCGTTTTACTTTTTGGTATGCTGCAAATTGTTACTCCTAAAATTATACTGGGATATATGAAAGAAACATAGTTTTGATGAAAATAAAGATGTGACTGAGATCAGAAACTTTAAATGAATATGAAAAACTGTAGGTAAAAGAATGAATAGAGAAGAAAGTTCTGTTTGCAATTATAGTTTGCATATTCTGGCACCTATGGATTTTATGTGAAATATTTCATTCAGATGCTGTTAGATAAGTATATGGGATTCATTACATAAAATCATAATCATGAAGTTTAAATTGGACTCTTACGAGTTTTTCAAGGTGCTGCAGTAGGAGAGATTTGTACAGTGTTTCGAAATGTTGAAATGTACAAAACGCTTAGTTCTGGATTTCTCAAAACAGTGGAGAAAGCAAATATTAAATTCGTAAAATGAAAGTTTTGGATCTGAAGATGGTCAATTTATGGATACCAAATTTAAAGTTATCGATGTAGTCAGTTCTGCATAAGCAGTGTTCCAAAAATCGTATCAGAGATATGTTTCCACTTTGATAACATCTCATATATCTGCAGTATCAGAATGTTTTTCTCTATTTTCATACGTTTCACACTTGTCAGTATGCTGTCAATTAATTGAAGTCTGAGATATTCTTTTTCCCTGGCATGTTTGAAGCATATACCGACTAGATTATCATGGCAAATCATTAACGAATAGTTTATTAAATTGATGAAATCAACGAAATCTGATTAAACTAGTTCGTTCAGGTGTTAATGTGAAAATATGAGGCGAATAAACATCAATGATGGCTTACCAACTAATTTTATCGAATACACTGATGATATAGATAATTGTTACAGTTGGGTATGCATACAAAAAAGGAGATTTAGCGTTCCTAATCAAGAATTTTCTAGGTGCTTAAAATAATTGTGCCTTCTAATCGGGACTTTGTTCATGAAATGCAGTACTGTGAAATTATAAGAATCATTAAATATCAGTGGGTACCAGTAAAACGTTCAGACTATAAACGAGTTGCAATTCGATGAGCTGACTAATTGAAACTTATTGCTGATTTTCATTTATGGGAATTGTGTCATAATGAAGCTTGAATATACTTGGTGGAATTCATGGTCGGCATGGGAAGTGGAAATATAGAATCACTGATTTGGGATTTCATCGTCCGGTTAAGCTGTGTGAAATGATTTGATCGATAATTAAACCAGCATTATCATTTGGTAACTACTATGCCATGCATTATGTTTTGTTCAGGAATCAGAAGTCGATTGAATATATGAGGTACTAAAGATTAATGTTATGCCGAGACGGTTTTTTTAGCAAAATTTATGCATAAAAAGTATGATAGAGGAGCTTATTGAATTATCGGGGAGTGGAGGAATGTTTATGGAATGTCATTTGGCAAGAGATGTTGCTCATAGCAGTAGCGATTGGTGTGGAAGAAAATTAGTTGAATAAAGAACTGACTGCGGTATGAATATCATTTTGTTCTGTTTTTCATTATTTGCCTGTTCTATTACTGTATATATTTGGTGCGTTTAGTTTTCATGTGGAATATGCTGAAACAAGTTTTTATTTCTTCAAATTGAGAAGTCCTTCACTTAATTTCATCACTAACATCGAATGCGGTTTTATCAGTCCTAGATCAGCTATTTGCTTCGAAGGAATATGCGCAATAAATGACATTTTTTCCATTGTCAGATTGAGACAATTGTAGTAGTTTCATTGGCACTCTATTATTGTTGCATATCGTTGTTCCAAGAAGTCTTCAATCGAAGGTATGTGTTATTAACCAGGATTTGCATGATTTCTTATAGAGAATTACACTATTACTTGATAACTGGGCTTGTAACAGCTTTTTAATTGCTGGAATCAAACCTACTAACTGCAAAATATAGAAATACGATGCTCATTATGTACGAAATGTTGTACAAAGTCTTATTATTATCATTATAAAGTAGTTACGAACTTTGAAAGTTACTTTCTAGAAAATTGAAAGAATCGTTAGTAAGAGTTGGATTTAATTAATTAAATTGTGACATCTTGTGGAAATATAGCATTGCTTTTATGGAGATCCTATGCGATGTTGTTATTTCTTCACATCTTCGTTTCGGAGAAGATTGATTGTGTTGAAATTTTAATCCATAATAATTCGTACTTTCTGCTGCGGATAAGTTTTATTTCTAAGGAAGTAGATTGTAGCTTTTGCTGGCCATTGTAAAATATAATGCATCGGTTATTCTTTTATTAAGAGAAATATCTAAAAACGAATTGATGATAGGTAGATGTGTTAGTTATGACCAAAAAATTCCAGAATGCACTTTGATTTTTGAACTGTTTAAATTAGTCAAATATTGGAGCTTTCAGTCGTGAAGCATATAATGAATAGGAATCAATATTTGGTGTAATCTCCCAATTCATTATTGGAGCAGTAATTCTGGAATTAAATAATTTGGAATGGGAGAAACTGGATTTGAAATATTTGTCCGAAGTTTTGTTTACGCAAAAATCGACGAAATGCCAGTTAGTTAATTCGTATTTAATAACCATTTAAGTTTTTTTTTCCTTGGATTTTTGTAGTCTAATCATGCATGGTAAAATGCAAAAACATAAGTTGCGGTCTAAATACTTTGATCAGTTGCACTTAGGATGCACATGCACATTATCTTATGTAATTTTCTAATTCATTAACACTAACAGATTCAAAAAATTTTTCACTGTTATCGTGTTTTCGTAAAATTATGGCGCGTATACTTTACGTAATTATATAATATTTTTTAATTTTGGGCCTAAAATTCGTGTAAATTGCGTCTCATTGACAATAAGTTTCTCTTTTTCAATCGTAAAGTGACCAGTGTCTAATATTTTCGTTTTAAACTATATTCCCATTTCGTTGTTTGGAGCGACCTTTTACGTATATTTCCTGAATATTTAGAGAGTAAAATCTTCTCATCGATCTCTTTTATCTTCATTTACTGCACTTTCAATGAACGTATGGAAATGTTCCTCGATATGTTATAGTTAGTCACATATGCAAATTATTTTGGAATTATCTCTTCGAGATCGTCTCATTTGGATAGATTCTTCATAAGGAATATTATCATTTCCGGGGAATTTATCATCATAGAGATCTGCTGTTCTGAACATCCCCGTGTTTGTATATGCTTTTTTTTCTGGTTTTTTACACAGCTGGGATGCCGAACATTTAGCATGATTTTCTGATAGAATCGGCATTCTGAGCTTTATTTTAAAATAACGGGCGGCAATATTTGCCGATAATTTTAATCAATTCATATATAGAAAAGAAAATGCGACATCAAGGGATTAAGATTATAAACCTGTCAGTATTAATAATATTCATCTTCATCAGCAGCGTTGCATAAGCTAAATGTCACTATAATATCAAGTATTTGAAAGGAAAGACTTGCTTTTGAAAATTACTTGAAACTGCTTGATTTTATGATAGCTGAGTGAGTTCCAGATCCATTCGTACCGTTCGAGAAACTTGTAATTTTAAGGTATTTGAGGACATATTCGTCTTTGAAAACTATCAAATTTCTTTTTGCAAAAAGAAATAAGGTGTATGGAAATATATGTTTTCTACAGCGATTAATTTAGTAAGAATTTGAAATAATTGCTTTGGGGAACGAGTGGTAAAATTTTGATTGGATTCAGCGAAAAGTCCGGAAATCAGACAAGTGCCTAAATTTGACGCTTAGAGCAAATTGCGTTACTCAAGTATCTACTTTACCTGTATCAATGTAATAGTGATTACATTCTATGCAACAGTTTTGAAATGAGTCGATAGGGCTTGCATCGAATCTTTAATTTTAGCATAGCAGCCCTGAAATGAAACATTTAAACGAATACAATTAAAATTGTTATTAGAATTATTTATCACAAAAAATAGAATTGAAACATTGTAAAAATGTGTGGGTGCAAGGTGAGAAGTGCTTGTTTTTAAGTTTTTTTCCCATTCAGATCGGTGAATTCTTAAATTTTGTTCTAAATTTTAGCATAAAGTGCGGGTAGGTAACAGAAAATGATTTCGTTGGACAAAGTTTTAAAAATTTCAAATATAATTTAATGAAAATGATCACTGATATCGGCATATCTAGATAATGTAGAATAGAATTCCATCAATGTCCTGTCTTTGTCTGCTGACAACAAGCTGGTGGGAAATAATATCTTCGATCAGTTAGATGATACCAACCACTTTCATTGCAATCACTGCTGTTCGAATCTATATCACAACAAGGTTTCTGTAAATTATCCATATCATCTGTGCTATTGTTATAAGATCGCGAGGGAGAGATCATGGAATCTGCTTCTCTGAAATTTAATTGGAATTGGACTAAAAGAGAAATCAAAGCAAAATTTGTTCGTCTGCTGATAATTGCGAAGAAATTGTGATAATCGTTAAATTGTAATGATTATAACTACTGTCATTCATCAGTAGTGCACCATAAAGAGAAAATAATTATTGACGAGTTTTAATGTTTGAAACAATGTTGGCATAAATTGGGAACTAATCAGAAGTGATCTTAGGATTCATTGGCAGACTTCTGGCATTGTTTTTTAATCTCGACAGTAATTTATTTTCATGAAGCTTTCACCAGCACTATATCGCAGGACATTTTTCTTGCAGTATCTGTTCCGTTGTATAATTTTAGCAACGCTTTCAAAATTTGTTGAAAATCTTGTTCGAACTGTAACTCATTAAATCAAAAAAAAAGATATAAACAGGATGGATCAAAGATTCTGTATGCAAGAATGAAAATAAAAAGTAATTTGCAGTGAAGATTCTTATGCATAAGTACAAGATGAATACCTATCGTATGACTGCATGACAGCATATATCGCGGCTGCTATTTGTGTTGCTACTATAATCATAAGGCATGTTGCATACTGTAAATAATATTGACTTGGAGATCTTGAAGAAAACTACTGATTTTATTCATCAATCGTTTGGAGCGTTGAAATGACTTCTGTATGTGACATAATTTCGGCATTAAAAATGCTTCCTTATGACGTATTGTGATGTTTTCCTTCTTTTGCTGTATACTGTTTTTTCACGGATTTCAAATTTTTGGCAAACAAAGTGAGTGCATAATCTGTTTTTTTCTTTCCTTTTGCAAATTACGATAATATGACTACTTTTACATAACACTTTTTAATTTTGAGTTTTCTGTAAATTGCATCCTATTGACAACTAGTTTTTTCAATGGAAGTCTTTTCTTTTAAACTATTTTTTAAAGCGTTTTTCATGAATGTATGGAAATGGTCCCTCGACCTATTATAATTAGTCATATGTGCAAATTATTCTGGAATTGTCTCTTTGAGTTTAATCTCATTTAGCTAGGTTCTTCACAAGCAATATTATCATTTCGGACGGAACTATAATATGGCCGCTTTTGCATAGCACTTTTTAATTTTGGGTTCTCTATAATTTTCGTCCTATTGACAACCAGTTTCTCTTTTCAATCGTGAAGTGATCAAAGCCTGAGATTTCCCTTTTAAACTATATTCTCATTTTTATCTGCAGCGATGTCTTTATGTATATTTCTCAGTATTTAGAGAACAAAATTTTTCCATTGATTTCTTCACGGTTTTTTTTTTTTTTTGTCTTTATTTACTGCATTTTCGACGAATGTATAAAAATGGTCCCTCGATCTATAATTTTAGTCATATATGCAAATTATTTTGACACTGCCTCTTGGAGATGGATCTCACTCAGCTAGATTTTTCATAGGGAGCATTATCACTTTCAATATTTATGAGTATTAAGAGCTTGTTTCTTTAGACATTCATTATATTCAGTCGTTTTATTTCTTTTTTATGTTATAATTTGTTTAGGTAAGGAAGATGTTATCAAATTGTTGTTTAGATATGCTCTGACATAACAGTCATATTATCAAGCAGTTTTCAATGTAATGATGAAGAACCAATAATTTCTTTTAATGGATTGGTGGTGATCGATGTTCCGAATTTCTTCATGTTCGCACGTCTTTTCCTTATTTTTTTATAGTGCTTGAATGCCGAACATTTGGCATATTTTTCGGATAAAATCGGCATTCTGAGCTTTTTTACTAAAAATGACAGGCGGCAGTACTTTGCCGATAATTTCGACCAGTTTAAATCTTACGCTTTTGTGCATACTTTTTGCGAAATGACATTTTTGCACATAATTTGGTGAATATGATCGTTTTTTTCAAAGTTAAAGTATTTTATTTCCTCGTTTTTTGTTTTTTTTTAAACGAATAAAATTTTTAAATTTGATGTTGCTGTTTGGCACAGTATTATTATTTCATGAACTGATTATTCGATAGTTTAAAGATCGGTCCGTTTGGAGTATTTCTACAAGATCATGATACCATGAAGCGGTCCTATAAGAAAAGTTCGAAACCAAATAAATATTGTTACATAAATATGAATTCGGCTCGTTTCTCAGGAATCAGTTACAGAAGCTATCGCTGAATTACTTGGGAAGCGGCAATCGTGGTGCAGGGCTCTTAATACACTGTTGAATGACCTGAATCTGATTCCAAAAGGAAGACTTTCATTTCACGCAAGCACTTCTTAGACAAAGCGAAAACCTTCCTATTATGCAGAGAATTAAAGTTGGGTGCGACAGTGATAGTGCGAAAATATCGTCGACCAGAATACCGCTTCGAATCGATCAATTTGACGACGAATCATCAAACCACTCTAGAGACGGTGATTTTCAACGTCGGGTTGTTTTGAAGTCGGTACATTTCCCGTTCTAAGGTCCCTTCGTGTACCATTCGCACTGCCTCATGCTGGGATCGAACGAGCGACCGTCTGTTTACGAGACAAACGCTCTGCTGTGTACAGTAGTCGGGAAAATATCGTTGAAGCCAAAACATTTTTCAAAATACTTGCGAAATATTACTGATATCATCTTTTTAAAAGCAGCTGATTCCATTAAAAGAAAGTTTCTTCCACTTATAGATACTTCATTCGTACATTCGTTCCGTATTTCGGTTAGGGCTATCATTTTGGAATTAATATCTAACTTTCATATCAATTCCAACTTCGGCATTCCGTGAAAATTGATAAAATTCTTTTTTTCGTACAATTCATTTTTGATTAGAAGTATTACAGAGCAAAATCAAATTTACTCTCTCTACTGAATTATTAAATGCTTCTGATAAGATAAGGAAACTATCAATAATTGAATAAGCAAATTCTCAAAATCTACAACTACCTCCTGCATTCTAAATGACATCTTCACTGAAAGAATTAGCCAGAAAAAAGAGGGAAGAAGACAGAATACCAAAATAATACAAATGAAATATGAATGATACCGATCTTGATGACAAATGCAATCAGATTCCTAGAAAAACGTTACTGATTGTCATTCAGATGATTACACTCTAATCACAAAACAATTTCTGTATGCCATTTCTTTCTGCATGATGTGAAGATTCAAATGGGATAATTTTATTAGGGTGATCTGACCAACCCGTTTAGTATGAATCACTACCGAAGATCGCTCCCAGTATCGTGTTTGCTATTTTTTGCAACATCGAATGAAAAACCAGAGAAAAGGCGACCAAAACTAAGAATTTTTTTCTTATCAAAACTTTGGCATCGAAGAGAATAATAATATTTTCTTTTGTGCAATAAAAGTCTAGGAAATCGAATCACATCGCTTTTCTGATATTTCAGTTCATCTAAGAGATACATAAATCATCTAAGGATGATTTTTCTTTTGTCTTTCAATAAAAGAAATTTTTCAATAATTGTACAAAGGTTTCATAGACAATCGCTGAAAAATTGCATCGAATTATTTAATATATCAAATACAATACGATTAATTAAGCAACAAAAGTTTTTCCTTATAATGAAAAAGGAAACTTTTTAGAAGTAATAAGATATTTAGCTATTTGTTGAAGATGTCGGAAACAATTTAAATTTTTTCATTCCCATTGAAATGAAGATCGATCGTTAAAATTAAATATTTTTTTTTTTGCATTTTCTTCTCATTTTTGTCAAAAAAACAATTCCAAAAAGTTTTTGGAAGTACCTTAATGCATGGATGTTTCAAGAAATTTAGTTAGTTATAGATTTTTGTTAGTAAACAGATTTATAACTATTACTAATTGCGATAATTGTACAATTAGCCGTTACAATAATTGTTAGTAGGTGATAATTGATGATAGGATGATGAAAAAGCTATCTTTTATCAAAAAATGTTCAAAATTTTATATCTCGAGAGAGCGATTTTACGAATTCGATTTTCCATCACTTTCATGCCTTTTCAATGGATACTTTCGTCGTTCCTTCGTCAATTTTTCATATCTCTTAGAAGATACTGAAATTACTGTTTTAAAAGTTTCTAGCAAATTTTTCCCAACAAGAAAGTAAGAAAAAAGAGCAAAGGGTCTAGGCAAGCCAAAAAGTGACAGAAAATAAATGAGCCAGTGGGAGGATAGTTATCCTTAGCTATAAATCGAAAAAATGTTATTGTGAACAATTAAAACGATAATTTCTTCGGAATAAAATATTCGATGTAAATCCTGCCATAAAGTTCGCACTTAAATGTTTCATTACTTTTTCCCGACTAACTCGTTTCTTGGCTCGAATATTATTTATTATCACCGCTACAATAGATTTATAACTGCTCGTAGTTGTATATGAAATTTTAAACAAAATTTAAAACTATCGGTATAATAATGAAAAGATGTCGAAGATGCATAATAAAACAAATACGAAGACAATAAATGGAAACGAGAATGGAAGTGATTAAATTTTATTTCACTCTTTTAAGATTATCAAAATTTTCTCCATAACCAGAAGTTACGATAGGTTATATTTTGGAGCCGAGTTGTTTGAGATTGCAGCCCAAAGAGGGTGATAAACTATCATCTACGGCTAAATATGATCACGAGACCGATAGCAAATAAGTACCGTGAGGAAAAGTTGCAAAAACTTCGAAAAGAGACTGCTGAGATGGAAAGGATAGAGTTAACGAGAACATATCGATATTCAACTGATCGATTTAGCAATCTTATTTGATTTATCATTCATTTTTATAAATGAATAAAATGATATCTAAACATGACTAATGATTTCCTTTATTTCCCGTTGCAATCGAAATATTCTGTTGGTTATATCCAGTATCTGAAAAAAATCAAACAAAATAAATAAACAAGCTATTGAAATAAAAAAGAAGAATGTGTGTAATTTCTTCATGCTTAAAGCTAAAATAAGCATACATTCAATGCAAAATTTACCATAGAATCTAGATGTAGATCTGAGATAATTGATTTAAAGAATCTTTAGGATAAAATTTGAATCTGAGAATGCGTTGAAATGAGCAGAAAAGCAGGCCAAATTAAGAGACGTTAGCGATAGCATACTTTTTTTTCACTTAAATTTTCAAAATTTCTTTTAGAAAATGAAACGAAAATACAAGCATTGCGAAAAGCTTATTAATATAATCTACACATCTCTATATATTCTATAATAAAACTTTATTAGCAAGCATTCCATCTGAAATTAGCAAGCATTCCATCTGAAATTTGAAAAATTGCTATAAGCGAAGTTGAAACAATCGAAACAGTAATATTATAATCTTTGATCGTTTTGAAATCAAATAGATTTATAAAAATATGAGATATTGGAAAATCAAAATAATTTATAAAATTTTTTTTTTGTATCATCTTACATGAACGAATGTTTGGATGAGTTTATGTAAATGAACGAATCATTTATTTCATTCTCATCCGCTTCCGTAATAAAGTTTTTATGTAAAGTTTAAAATGTTAAAATTTATGCTAATTATTTGAAATATTGATGCTTTAAGCATATTTGAATATTGTCTATTTCTCATTTCTCGTTCTGATAAATAAAACCTTTTCGTATAACTCACATATGATAAGCTAAGATCCATTATAAAGGTCAAGGATCATCTGATATCAAAATGAGCTTTTCGAAATTAGCAAGCATATTTCAGTCAGGGAACAACGACAATTTTCCATCTTATCACTCTCCTTGTCTATCTGCTAATCTCATTCTCATCCTTTTCTTTAGACTCTCATATTTTACATGCATTTTACATTGTTCGTTCATTCATTGTTTAACGTGTGGAAATTATTGCCGAATAAAATTCATTACGATCGATAGGTGTTATCATTCGATGATTTAATCATCCAAAGTTTGAGATGATAGCAAAGAAAGTTTTCCTAATATATTTCTCGGCAAGACATTCAATGATTTAATCATCTAAAAGTTTGAGATGATAGCGAAGGAAGTTTTCCTAATATATTTCTTGGCAAGAAAAAAGCCTTTAAATGAGTTCGATTATGAAATTCAATTTTGTAAATTTTGATAAATGAAACAATGTAACTATTATCATTAAATTCATTAAAGAATGAGTTATTGAAAATACCATGCTAATAACAAACAACTTTTGAAGTTTATTGTTTATTTTATGTAAGAATTTTAGAACTAAAATTGTTTATCATTTCTATAGCAATCAATTATTTACAATAGTAATAGTAGCTGAAATCTGATTTCCGAAAAAAAAAACAAAAAAACATCAGAAAATGCATCACTTAAGAACCTATCAAATTTCCAGCAACTTCTCAAAATCTATGAGAAGTATCTCGAATTGTGAAATAAAAATTTACATATAGAAACAAAATGACATTAACAGACTAAGATTGTAAATATGTCAATATTAGTAGTATTCATCTTCACCAATTGCGTTGCATAAGCAAAATGCCACTGTTATACCAAATATCTAAAAAAAAAAAAAAAAAAAGTCTTTCATTATTTTGAAAATTACTTGAAATCATTGCTTGATTTTTATTATAAGCTCAATTAGATTTAAATTTTCTTATGCAAACCATTCGTATTATTCGAATAACTTATAATTCTAAAGTATTTGACGACATATTTATCTTAATAAAATTTTTTGTAAAAGAAATAAAGTGAAGGAATATGAAAATAGGCTCTTATTGCATTAAATAATTTTGTTGAAATTTAAAATGATTATCTTCACAAACGAATAATAAAATTTTGATTGGATTCAAAAAAAAAAAAGAAACTGAAGGTCAAACAAGTTCTTAAAATTTGTTGTTTTAGGGGGTAAACTATGTTACTCAAGTATCCACTTTACCTGTATCAATGCAATAGTAATTACAGTCCATGCAACAATTTTGAAATGAGTCGATAGGGCTTGCATCGAATCTTTAATTTTAGCATAGCAGCCCTGAAATGAAATATTTAAACGAATACAATTAAAATTGTCATTAGAATTATTTATCACAAAAAATAGAATTGAAACATTGTAAAAATGTGTGGGTGCAAGGTGTGAAGTGCTTGTTTTTAAGTTTTCTTTCCATTCAGATCGATGAATTTCTAAATTAACTTTTGTTCTAAATTTTGACATAAAGTGCAGGTAGATAGTAGAAAATGATTTCTTGAACAAAGTTTTAAAAAATCTCAAATATTGTTTAGTGGAAAATGATCGCTGACATCGCCATATCTAGATATTGTAGGACAAAATTCCATCAAAGTCCCGTCTTTGCCTGGAGGACAACAAGCTGGCGGGAAATGATGCCTTCGACCAGTTAACTGATACCAACCGCTTTCATTGAAATCACCAATCTTTGAATCTACACCACAACAAGATTTCTGCAAATCATCTACATAATCTATGCTATTATTATTATTATAAGATCAACGGGAAAAGAAGTTCATGAAATGTGCTTCTCTGAAACTTAATTATCAATGTAAATTAGATTGAAGAAAATGTCAAAATAATATTGTTGGCTTGCTAATAGTAACGAATAGAAAAAATTGCGATGATCGTTTAACTAACTGCTTCTTATTTACTATTCAATAAGCCATAAAGAGAAATAGCATAAATTAGCAACTAATCACAATAGCAAAGGTAAGCAAAATGATCGTAGAGGATTCATTAGAAAATTTTTGACATTGTTATTTTTTGATTCATTTATTTTCATTTCTTTCCAAATTGAATAACTCAATGATTCTATGCCAATGAACTTACCTCGATCATGATTTTATCCCATGCAGCCTTCATTAGTACTGTATCATCGGACATTTTTCGTGCAGTATCTGTTCCGTTGTATAATTTTAGCGACGCTTTCAAAATTTGCCGAAAATCTCGTTCGAACTGTAGCTCATTAAGTTAGAAAGAAAAAATGAAGATATAAATAGGATGGATCAAGGATTCTGTATGAAGGAATGAGAATGAAAAATAATTTTACAGTGAAGATTCCTACGCATAAATACAAGATGAATACCTACCATATGACTATGCATGACAGCATATATCGCAGCTGCTATTTGTGTTGCCAATATAATCATAAGGCATGTTGCATACTGTAAAAAATATTTGACTTCGAGATCTTGAAGAAAGCTACTGATTCTATTTATCGATCAGTTGAAGTGTTGAAATAAATTCTTCTTTTGTATGTGAAATATTTTGGCCATTAAAAATGCTTTCACCTTCTTATGTCATCTTGTTATCTTCTCTTTGCTCTATGGTATTTCTTTTCAAATTTTTAATTTATAAGTTTTTGGCATCAAAACGATTGCATAATTTGTTTTCTTATTTCACATATTTATAGTGATAGGATTGATTAATGGAATTCTGACCGCATCAAACTTTAACAATCAGAACTTCTTCTTGGATTAATGGAATTCTGACGGCATCAAACTTTAACAATCAGAACTTCTTCTTGGATTAATGGAATTCTGACGGCATCAAACTTTAACAATCAGAACTTCTTCTTGATTACGTCTTTTGGCATGAATCAAATATAATAAGTCAGTAATTTGCTGTAGTTAACTGACAAGTAGTGATGTAATTTTCCTTTCTAAAAATTTTAATCTTATATCTTAATTTTATACCTGTACTTTCTAAAGTTTTGAGTTATTATTTCATGATATTGTAAATTATGCAACAGATGTCCATCCACCTCTCCACCAAGAATAGTTCCAGTGGATTGTTTTTTGGATAAATGATAAATGAATTATTATTGCTTCGAAATTTGTGCAGTAAACAGCAACAGTTGTTCTTTACTGATTTTCACAAAATTGAATCGCAAAAAATGATAAATATCACTCACGCAACATAAAAGTAATCGCCATTCTTTTGCTGCTCCACAACATCCCATAAACGATACAACAATGACAATTACACCACCAATAATTAATAGAAAACCAATCTGTCGAACAGCAGCTGGCTTTGATGCCTTCAATTATAAAATCTTATTTAAATTTGTTATCAGAATTAAAATGTTAAATTAAATTTAAATTATTGCATAGAAAATAATTCTTTGATATAAATAAATAAATAATTATAGCATATTGCTATTATCAAATTTTACCTAATTTAATTAAAATTTTTTTTTCAAGTTTTTTCTAAATTCATTCATTTATTAATTTTCCCATTCCTCCTTTCATCTATTCTTTCATTTGTATCGAAATTGATGAATATGACAAGTTTACTTTAGCAAACTTTAAATAGGTTGAGAAATCAGGCAACATACCAATTCTCGTAATCCATCATCAGTAACCTGAACTTTTTCACTAGCAGCTGCTAAGCTATCTACTGCATATCGATCCAACACTAACCATGTGCCAATACCAACACATACCAAACCGCATAGCTGTAAACATCTATTTTTATTTTAAAAAAAAAATGATATCTTTCTATCAGTGGTGATAAAAATAATGTGATACTTGATGACCTGAAATTACTTCTTACTTTTAATGTCATATATTTTGAATCACAAACATGCAGTAAAATAAATTTGAAATCAAAAATGCAATCAAATGTGGGAAAATCAAAAATTTACCAAAAAAATTAAATTGAAAACGAAAAGGCAAAATTTAAGACATCTCGCACCACAACTTAAATTTGCCATCCGATGCTATTTAAATGTTTCTTTAAAAGAGCTGTGCAAAGCACGAATATATAAGATTTTCCGAAAATATGCAGGTTTAATTTCGTTCAATTGCTTATCACTTGGTAACTTTTCTCGATCCTCCAACCTAAATTCAATAGATTCACTGATTAGTATTAGTTTAAAGATAATATATTTTGGCGGCAAATTTCACGATATATCCATTTGCAACGGGAAATTTATCCTGTCGTTTTAGTAAATTTTTTTATCATTAATAGTTCTTGTGGTCAAGATTTTATGAAGAATCGAAATTTTTCAACAATAATCACAAGATGTCAAACTTTCTTTTATCATTGATGTTAAACTTGATCAAATTTCTGCAATATTTTTTATTCCTGATTTATTCTCAACTATTAAGAATATTATCGAGAACGGGAAATAAAAGATTAAAGTAAGAAATGCATGGAAAACCAAACTATACTTGTGTGAATAAATATCACAATTGAATTTTCTTAAATTTGATTTATAAAAATTTTATCATTTAAAAAATTCACCATTCGAATTAAAACTTTCAGATTAATGGATCCTTTTCCTTAGACTAAAATTTTTCAGATTAATGGATCAAAAAAGTAGAACAGAAATGGAAGATAAAAAAAAGAAGTTGTATAAATTAATTTCTTAATTATAATTTAGACGACGAAATTGTATAGTATAGAGCCTGATATGATAAATATTTCTCGACTGTTACTTTTTCATTATTTACAAACATTAAAAGCGAAAAGGTATTTAAGGAAAAGCTTAATTATAATTTATATTAAAATAATCTATTCTGATTTCTTTTTCGAAATAATAGTTTTATATCATCATTCAAATCATCATGATATCAATAATAGTATCATTTTTGCTATTAGTTTTTTTTTATATGTTTTATGACCAATACTACCATCAAAATTAGATGATCAAGAATTTAAAGAACGTGTAATGATAATACGATGATTTCAGTTATAGAATTAGAACCAAAAGCTATTAAGGAAAGATAATGAATCAAGAAATCAGCAGCTGTTTAACATTACATCGGCAAAATCTGATTTCTCGAGAAAACAGAGCACAGATTGAAGCAATTCATCTATTTTCTTTCAAATTACTCTTCTTACTTCCATGTAACTTCGAGAAAAGAATCACTTTTTACGGCTTGAAAAATCGAATCAATCTATCGCACCGAAATCAATCAAATTTGATTTGATTTTTTATTCCACCGAAAAAAAACCTATTCCACCGAAATCAATCAAATTTGATTTGATTTTATTTAGTTCAACTTATCAGCTCCAACCTACCACATCCATCAAATTCAATGTCAATATAATATTATTAAATTTAGCGAATGCAAACTGATATAAACATCGTATTAATCAATATATCCACTGCAAAATAATCATAACCATCTCTACTACGAATTATCTTATGTTAAAAATAAAAACATATCTAATTGATAATATATATCAGAAAAAAAAAAAAAACATTTACTACAAGAAGATATTTTGAAGATATTCCTTCAGCTAATATTATCTGATGGTCTTAGAAATTATCCATTCAATATTCAAAATCAATCATCAATAATCATGAATAAAAATCAATCATCAGTAATCATGATTATTTACTGATATGAATGAATATTACTTTTAGTTTTATAAAAATTGTACAATTGCTCTAGACGATATCCAAATATGAATCAATAAGCCTAAAGAATATTAGCATCAATGAAACAGATTCATTCATACATTTTCATTTATTATCGATGGCTGAATAATTTTTCAAAAAAAAAAAAAATAAATAAAACTATCTATAAATCAGAGAAAAAATCAACATGCATAGAGGTACCTGGCACCAATGAAATCAATGATACAACCTATGCTCATTTATTTAAAAAGTTTGATTATTCTTCTGTGAAAAAGAAAAAATAAGTAATCGAAAAATGTCGAAATAAATGCGAAATATTTTTCTAATTCGGAAGTATTAGAAAAAAAACTCTAAATCAATTAATTTCTTCAAAAGTTTAGATAAGATGATTGATTGAAGAGAGATTAATCAAAAGATAATAGTGATAAGATAGAAATTTACTCGAATATAACTATAATATAAAGAGTAATGATAATAAAGCTTAAAGTAGAATTCAAGTTGAAAGAATCATTCACATAAAAGAGTATACAAATGATATAGAGTTCATATGAGAAAAATTGGATATAACCTGCTGCAACATTTTCAGAAAAACTTTACATGCTTAGTTAAATCTTAAAAGTTAAGTTATCTTTTTACCTTCTGATAATACAGCCAATGTGTTGAAGTTTTAGATAAAATGAGCATTATATATTTTTAGATACGTATCAATATGATATGGCATAAGCAATTTCTTTTGGATTTCGATATGATCAGAAATGATTTATTAATAGCTATGCAAATTATATCTCAATTTATTTGCAGCTAAGCATATAATTAATTAATTTTAATTTTATTTTTATAATATACATAATTCGAATGCAAATGTTTTATATGAATTATATTATTTCGCATAATTATTTCTAGCATCTTTTAAACGATATATATAGTGTGTGAAATAAATGTGTAAATGTTAAAATGAATATTATGTGATAATATTTAAGATTATGTAACATTTTAATATTATATATTTCAATTTATATTATGTAGAAAATGCAACTTATAAATTTCAAATTTTCATTTTATCCAAAAATTTAATTTTTTTTTTTAGTTTTTATCCATTCCTAAAAAGAGTATTATTAAAAAAAAGTTTAAATAAAATTGTTGACAATTAAGAAAGTCAAGAAATCAGCACCTTATTATATATTTAAATAACAGTTTGATCTGCTAAAAAAAGCGTAAACAACACGATATGACTGATATAAGACTGATATAATATAATCATATAGTATGAGTGATATAAGACTGATATAATATAATCATATAGTATGAGTGATATAAGACTGATATAATATAATCATATAGTATGAGTGATATAAGATTGATATAATATAAACGAATATAGTATGACAACAGAGTATGAGTGGTATAAGTATGACTGGTATAATATAATCAGATGGTATGATTGATATAATATAATCATATAGTGTGACTGATATAATATAATCAGATATAGTATGACAACATAGTATGACTGATATAAGTATGACTAATATAATATAATCAGATGGTATGACTGATATAATATAATCATATAATATGACTAATATAAGATTGATATAATATAATCATATAGTATGACTGATATAAGACTGATATAATATAATCAGATATAGTATGACAACATAGTATAACTGATATAAGTATAAACTGATATAGTACAAATCAGATCATTTATTAAGCAAAAATCAATTATAAATGAAAAAAATTTTGTTCAAATGAAATTTTTCTAAAAATAACATTGCCCACTTTTTACTAGAAAATTATTGAAAAAATGTAAGAGTAATTGAAAAGATTTTGTTTTGTTTTTGTTTTTTTTTCTCATTTCAATGCTACAATTATTTTGACTAAATAGGTGGAGCATGAAATTGAAGCGTTCGAGAATTGAACCTTATGTTCGATTTCTGCAAATCCATCATGTTTGCTTGCTATTTTCTCTATTCGAGAATAATAATGAACAAAGGCAATAATCATTGAAATATAAGCTTTCAATCCTTTTTCTTGCCATTTTTTTGCTTTTTTCTCTCTCTCTTTCCAGGAAAAAAAAAAAAGTTGAAAAATTCTTTTCTAACTATTTTTCCATCAAATCAAATCCATTCCAATAACGGTATGATTAATGATAACAAATATTTTTGAAGATGTAATTTTCAATATGCCTGTCTAGCAGTAATATTTATAAAATACAAGCAAATAGCTATTGATAAGAAAGAAATAAACAAATTTTAAATCAATGATTGTAACGATTCAATGAGTGATTGAAGAAGTTGGAACGATGTTCGATTTACATACATAATCAATCAATCAATCATTATTATTAGGCAATTTATTCTTTATTGATTTTTGTTGCATTTGTCAAAAAATTAAATTGAACAGTTAACAAAAGATATTATTATATTCATTGGAAATAATATTGCAAATGAAAAGTTTGAATTAAATAGCTAACGAAATTTTACTTTTTTTTCTATCGTTTTTTTTTAATGCAACATGAAATTTGATATGTTATCTAAAAGTTTATTAAAATTTCCGATCGACTAAAATTATTCACTTCTTTAAAAACTGCTGCAAATTGATCGCTTTTTTTTCCATTAAAAATGCTAACATTTAATTTCTCATATATATAGTTAGCATTGAATAAATTGCTAACTATTTGATTTTTGATTTTCAACCAATTTACCAAATTCTTGTTTAATCGTCGGATAATTCTATCATTTATTTACTTATTTTAAGTATGCCTTTTTTTTCACCGAACATTAGGGAAAAATTGAAATTTAGTTTGCAACGATTTCATTTATAATGCTAAATCGATTTTCTCATCCTAATGTATGGAAGGAATTATTCATCGCCTAAAAATTATCTCTAATTTTATCTATAATTAAATGGATTATTTTATTTCATCAAAATGAAGCAAATATTAATGTTTATATTATTCATACATTCATTATTCAGATTCAGATGTAATTTTATGATAAATTCTAAAATTTATTAAATAGGATAAAAATGGATCAGTTAAATTTGCAATGATAAATACGTGTTCTATTCTTGGCCAGAATTACAGCTATTAGGTCCAATATTAACTATTAGCTTATTATATATTCCAGCTTTTATGTCTTCATTGCTTTCAACGATACTGTTCTTATCACTACTCTTATCATTCCTCTTCCTTATCTTTTATATATTTGTTGGGAAAAATCAAAAAATATTTATAACTATAAAATCAAGTATATTATATTTCTAAATAATTACATAATCAAAATTTCTTAATGATTTATCATTATAATAGATGTAAATATTCAATCTTATATCATTTAATTATATTTTATCATCATTAATTTTGCATAATAAAACATTCCTTATCATCATCTCTTTTATATAGTTAGTTAACATTCCTTATCATCATCTCTTTTATATAGTTAGTTAACATTCCTTATCATCATCTTTTTTATATAGTTAGTTAACATTCCTTATCATCATCTCTTTTATATAGTTAGTTATCTTAATATATCAATACGTCTTGTATAAGAATCTAAAAATATAATAAAGTTAATAAAAGTAGAATAAGTTAGAATGATTGATTCTCATTGCCTCAAATTGTTGGCATTTGTCTGTTCATTTTATTCAATTATTAATTTGTCGCTTATCTTAGCTTATCAAAGGAAATTATCATCATTGTTTTCTCTGATAAAGAATAAATTCTCGTATAAAATTTATCTATCACACAATTAGCCTCTCACCAATTAAAAACTTTCACAACAATGTTCATTCAAATACTAAACTCATTCTTCTCTCATTTCATTGTTTTCAGTTTGACATTGTTGACCTCTGTTAAGATATAATTTAATACTAGTTTAGTTTTCATGTTATTATCATGCTATTATCGACCCCTTCAGTGTTTCCTATCACGAAAGGAAAGATCATCTGTTTGTACAATTGGAAAAGAGCAAGACAAGCTATTCAGATTTGATTGAATTATTTTAGTATAACTGATAATCTTAACAGTGATTTGGCGATAATTCAGCTCATACCCTTCATTCAAAATATAAAAATTATCATAATGCTGATTAATACTCATTGAAACTTTCATAATTCCGAGATCAATCAGATCTGACATTTTGGAAATATAGAATTCAATTTCGTAATGAATCTATGCTTAGTGAAAACATTTCTACCATATCAATAAATGAAATTGCCATCAATAGAAGTTGAAATATTTGTTAGTATATAAAATTTACTTTGATAAAAGAATTTGAATTTAGTCTTTAACTATAGATTGATGATAGTTTACTATCAAAATGTAATTCTTTAATTAATACAAAACATATTTGGCAAATGATTTCAATAAATTTAAAATGATATAGAATTCTTTGCATATATGTGAAATATTAATTTTCATCAATTAACTTATCATTTTATATTTAACATTAAACATTTCATTTCATTGTGATGATGATTAGAATACTTCGTATACTTCGTCTTCTCTCTCTCTTTTTTTTCGCAATTTTTAATGCAAATTCGTATCTCATAACGTGAAAATATGATTAAGTGAGCGAGAAAAACAAGAAATTTATATTAAAAAAGCCGCGTTAAAATTGAGAGGAACCAAAAGAAATGACGAGAAATGAACAATATCGTTGAAAAAAAAAAAAAAAAGAGAAAAATGTGACAACGTTGATTTTGTTGAATTTAGAAAGAAGGAATGGTACTAAAAATAAGAATTATCTAAAACAAGAATTATCTGATAACAGAATTCAAGAAATGATTCAAAAAAAAATGATTACGAAATATATAGGAGGAAATTGAATCGTATCGATGTCACATTTTATTAAAATTATCAAAATTACAACAGTATATGATATGATGTGATGGAAATGTACGATGATAAAATGATAAAAGAGATGTTCAAATAAATTTTATGCTAATGCAAAATGTTTCTTTTTTTTTTCTTTATGCTAAAAAAAAACAAACAAATATTTAAAATCAATTGAGAGATGAGACTTTTATGACAAAAAAAACTTTTTTTTGACTAAAGTAAGAATGTAAGATGATATGATTTTAATATTATCATTTTGCAAAAATTTCAAAAAAAAAAAAAAACTGATAGAAATTTATGCGAACATCTGAAATAAATGGTGTAGTAGGAAATGATATTGATCTTCTCGGAGTCCGTTCATTTCTGAAAATACAACCAACAAGAGCATCAATCATTGCAAAAATTGAATTTCTTGACTTCTATATCGTTTTATTATTCGTATTTGAATGAAAAATAATTAAATTCGATGAAGACATATAAATCAGTAAAAATTTGTAAATTTGCAAGTTACAAAAAAACGAACGAAAAGGATTTTATGGATGCACAAATTAATTTCTCTCCGAAATATTTTTGATTCATTGAAAAATGCTTATCGTTACTTTTATCACAATAATAATAAGAGTAAAACAGAGAAATAAAATCGAACCAAGAAAAATTTCATAATCTCAATAATTTCTATCTGAAAAAGATATTTGGGTATTCTATTCCGAAGCTATTCAAAATTTCTCTATCTTGAAAATTCAAATTTCAAATCACAAAAGTAGCTGATTTATTACGCAAAAACATATTCCAACACAAATACACACACATATACGCACACACACACATACACACACATACACACGCACATACACACACACATACACACACATACATACAACATATAATGCAAAACTACTGACGAATTACTAGTGAAAATATTCAAGACGCAGTGAATAAAATTGGAGCAGACAATATTATAAGCAATTTAACATTTCTTAAACTCATCAATAACCGCTCATAAACCTAGGCCGCATTGCGGTACGAATTGCATGCGGTGGTTGTGGTGGCACTGTTCCATATGGCAGCAAGGATCCATGCGTTCCCGTTCCTGGAATTCCTTGAATAGTTGATGATGGCAAAGGTAGAGCAGCTACGTGAGATTGAAGAAACGGTGGACCACGTGGTGGAGGTCCAGGGAGGAATAATGGCGGTGGTGGCGGAGTACCAATCCAACCAGGTGGTATGAACGGAGTTACCGGTTGCGGTGACGGTGCATCACCACATAGGAATCGTTGCAGTTCCTGTTCGGTATCCACAATCATTACAAGAAATGGCGATCCCGGGACATGTTCACCATGCCATTTAACTTCTACCTAAAATTAATTCCTATATATACTTGTAAGTATTAAAGTATAGTGACAAACTATAAACTATCCAAAAATGGGTGCCAACTTTTAAATCTTTAATTTTAGCATCTCAATTCTCGAGTAAAGAAATGAAATTATATTAAAGATATCGTTTGCATGTCTAATTCTTGTATTCCAATATTCTGAATACTCAAGATCACTAATTTTAATTATTTTAAAATTAGAATAGGAAATAGAAAATAAAACCTGATAATCTCCAGGTTCTTTTGGTTCATATTTGCAATGAATCGTTCGTTCCTGTTTCTTTTCTCGTTGCATTTCTACATTAAATGCTCCTTTTGGTCCTCGAACACGTACTGTAAGTTGTCCTGCTCCAGCACCTTTCGTTTCAACAATAAAATTTGATTTAAACCTGCAACAAGCAGTTTTGAATATGCATAAAAGATGATGATTCAAGCGATGAATATTGATCACATTTCATGGATTCAGAATTATTGAATAAAGAAATTAATTTAATAAAACTGAGATCATTAGAAAAGTTAGAGAGCTTACGTAGAAAGAATTCCATGCTCAATTCCAGGTCCATATACACGAACTTTGGATGCATCTGGTGGATAGGAAACATTGAAGGTAAATGGACTTCCTGGTACTTGTTCATCCGAATATTTAACAACTAGAATAAGTGAGATGAAGAAGATTTTTGAAATGTAATTTGTTCATATTTTTAGTTTTTTTTTTTTATTATGTATTTTTATCGTTCATATAAAAGGTCAAATGTCAAAAAAGGCATAATTTTGATTTAAAAAAAACACACAGAGGAATATAACAAAAATGCAATTCAAAATAAACAAGATATCAGAAAATCATTCTCTATTTGAATGATATTAAATAAAAATTATTACTATTCATTCAGAAAAATTTTACAGAAATGAAAATATACCCAACGTATGTTTTCCAATTTCAGATGGTCTTACTGAAAGTGTATATGTACCATCCCTATGATCATAAAGTTCGCAATATGCAAGTTTTGTTGGTCCCATACATTGTGCTGATAATTGACCTGAAACGAAAATACAGTATTCTAAAAATTAAGCATATTGATAATCGAAATAAAACTACTTCTTTCACAAATTCTTAACTTGAAGATTTTCCGGAATCTACTACAGTAATCTAAATCATTTCAAATTATGAAAAATCTCCAATTATAATTGAACATTTCCGATTTTCATACTGAAATCAACTAACTCATTTCAAGAGTTTTGTTAAAATTTAAATAATGACAAAATAAATACTGCAATGTACGTTGATCTAAATAATATTTCAACAGTATATGTGAAGAAATATTGTGAAGGAATAATTTTCTAGGAAGGAAGTAGCAGTGCCATATGTTCATGACAAATACTTCAAGTTTCTATTCTTCATCCTTCTAGGAAGGAAGTAGCAGTGTCATACGTTTATGACAAATACTTAAAGTTTCTATTCTTCATCCTTCTAGGAAGGAAGTAGCAGTGTCATACGTTTATGACAAATACTTCATGTTTCTATTCTTCATCCTTCTAGGAAGGAAGTAGCAGTGTCATACGTTTATGACAAATACTTCAAGTTTCTATTCTTCATCCTTCTAGGACCTTCTAGGAAGGAAGTAGCAGTGTCATATGTTCATGAAAAATACTTCAAGTTTCTATTCTTCATCCTTCTAGGAAGTAGCAGTGCCATATGTTCATGACAAATACTTCAAGTTTCTATTCTTCATCCTATAGAGGAATAGAAATTTTGTTGAAAATTTGTTGATGAATTAATGATTGCTTATGAAACTATCAGATGCAATACGAATAATATTATTAACGAAGTAAAAAGTTTCATACCTGGTCCCGCTTTCCTTGTATCAATAATAGTCTTCACATCTTCATTAACAATTCCCATTTTCAACGTATTTGAATCGATACTAATAGCTTCTGCAGCACTTGAATGCAAATCAACTTGTACTCGGAAAGGTGAACCGCGAACATGATGTCCATCCCATAATACCTATAATAAAAGTATAGAAAATTCTCAATGTTCAGTACTATACTTCAATCCTATTGTATTGAATAAAATTATTCTTGAGATTCATCAAATTTTTATGAAAAGTTGATAGTTGCGATAAATATTAAATTGATTCGCGAAATAAAATTAATTTAACATCGATAAGCGAAGAATCTGATTAAATTTGATAAGATCGAACCTGTAACTCATAAATACCAGGTATCAATGGTGTATAGACAGCTTTATAAACGTTATTTCCCAGATGAGTTAAACGCACCGGGATATCTGCTTTTTGTCCAAACAACGAACACGATATTTGTCCATCTGAAATATTCACTTAAGCGACAATTTCTCATAATCATCGCTTGTAATATACAGTTGACATTTACAACCAGTAAACTCTACAATAAAATACAAATAATAAATTATGCTAAAATTAATTAGAAAATGGCAAACCTCTAGAAACATCTGAACCATCGATGATAAATTCCGCTTGTTCATTATTGGCAGCCCGCGTTAAACCTTCACCTCGTAGTACCACTCTCAAGTAGTCCGTCCCGCTACCTTCATGAGATGAATAATCCCTAAATTCCAATGATTATAAAAGCATATCAAAATTAGAGTTTTTACATTTCCAAAAACTGATGATTTACTCTAAGCTTACTTTTTCGTAGTAAAAAAGCGGAAACTTTACAAATAGGAATAGTAAATTCATCAAAAAATACAGATCGAGAATTGAAGAAGAACGGATATGAACAGCAATAATGACCCAACTATTTCCGTAACTATCGAGAATTTATTATATAGTTAAAATTTGCGCTCTCCCCAAAAAAGTGATTCAAAATGTTATTTCATACTCGGAATTGGGCTATCATTTTTAATCATAATAAACTGAATGGTATTAAAAATTAATTTTTTAATTATAATGATTCTAAAATTTAACTAAAAACTTAAATGTATAGTTTAAGTTAAAAAAATGTCAGACGCATGTATCAAAAATCATTCATAAATATTTTAGTTTATGAGAAAAATTTTAAAATCACTTACTCAGGTTGAGATCTTAAGGGATTATGTGATGCTGTCATAATAGGATTCGTAAACGGTATAGCACGTGAGGTTGAAGGTTGTTCACCTTCAGCAATAACGTGTAACGGTTGCGCATTTTGGATTGCTATATCTGACCAATAAAGATAAATACCGTATTTTCCAGGTTGATGAGGACAATATATTATACGATATTTGCCATAGCCTAATGATTCGACATCACATCCAGCCACTGATTTGCCGTCCCAATCACGAACTTCCGCTCGAAGTTTGCCTAAAATTTTTAATCATAAAAAATCCAGGAAATTTCGCTTAGTTTAGAAGGATTTGTTAAGACAAATAAAACTGATAAGACAATTCAATTATCATTCACAACTCTGTACATAAATTAAATTTATAATTAAAATTATCTAGCTATGGAATTTTGGAAGTATTCAAAATTGGCGGAAACAATTTTGTAAACAAGTAATTCAAATTCACCAGATCCGGCGGCTGTAGCATCAACATCAATAATGTTTCTCTGCTGTACTGCAAATTGAAATATCCCATCTTCATCGGCCATGTGATCATTTACGATCACTTTTCGTGGATCAACAACTTCTATTTCAAATGGACTTCCTGAATTAATTTGATTGCTTAAAATTAGTGATAAATAAACAAAAATTTTTCGATGAAAAAGGAATTACCCGAAATAGTTCGATTGTTATGCTCAATGTTTATCAAATAACGGCCCACTTCCATTGGTGTAAACGAAATTTCCGTTGTTCCATCCGGATTTTTGTTTGCAGTATGCCGAATTTTCGCTTTCTTTGGTCCTTTTAAAATAATTGATTATTTTTAATTCTAAACAATAAACTAAACTTGAATTTACTCAAAAGAAGTTTATTAAATATGAATCAAACTTGAATTCATTTCAATAGAATGAAGCAATTGAATGAAATGTTGTGATATAAGAGGAAACATAATCAAACAGAGGAAATTTCTTGAAGAAATAAAAAAATTATTTCATTGAAAATTTCCTTTGAAAAAAAAGCATCATAAATAATTTCTTCAATTTCGAAGCTTTGCTCAAATGAAGGAAAAGAAAAGGCGAAAAAAATTTCATTCGAAACCATAAAGAAGCAAAAATAAATTCCAAAAAATTTGATGGATTCACTATTCGATACCTCGTATATCGATTTTCAAATTTCCTTTTATATTTTTAGCATCAAAAATGATGCTTGTTGGATGTTCCACTTCTACCGGATGCTCAATTGCGGCCCCACGTAAAGTAGGCTTGCTATGTTCTTCAACGATCAATGTATGTGGCGTTCCTAAAGCGTAAATAGCATAAATTCTTGTTAATACTACTATTTATAAATTTCAACGAAATAGAAAGGAAAAAAATCAGAAGATGAAGTGGGTAAAAATAAATCAAAAAAAACTATCAAAATTTTTACCATTAACAAGAAAACCAGCCAATTTTGTGAACAATTTATATTGGCCAACTTTTGTTGGAATAAATTCGAAAATATCATCACCATCAGCGGTTGTTTGCATATCTAATCGTACCGGTTCATTAGATGGATCAACCAATTCCACAGTTAAATCACCATCACCAGCTAGTTGGCGATTGACTATAAATTTTAAAATTCTTCAATGCGAATATAATTCCAAGGATAATAGCGACAATGTTGCAAGCAACTATGCTATAAACAACTATGCTATAAAACAATATACCGGTGGTAAATTTTAAAGAACTTACCGGTAATTAACGCAGGTTGTTTGAAAACGAATGATTCATTGATACCTTTGATAAAAACTTTCCGTGGATCGACTACTACACATTTAAATGGACTACCAACTATTGGTGCATCAGCAAATGTTATTTCAATTTGATGAAGACCTAAAAGATTGTAATCTCAGGAAAAATTGGAAAATTAATAATATTTGCGTATCATTTAATTAATATTATATTCTTTTAGCAAGTTTAATATTTGAATTATTTTAAAAAAATTAGATTATTATCAGTATATATATATATATATATATATATATATATATATGTATAATAAATAATATATTAGATACCATATCTTTACTCATTAACTTGAAATATTTTAATGTAAAAATTCTTAGTAAGCTTTGGCTATCAATATTTTATAACTTTCTTATCTCTTTATTTCTTCATACTAATTGTCCATATTCATTAGATGATATATTACTATGTTTCTTTCTTTCTTTCATTCATTTTATAAATCAATGTATAGAGTATATATCATCTACATATCTTACCTTTGTTAATTAAAATATTCTAGCTTAATCAATTAAAAGTAATATTACTATGCTTCTTTCTTTCTTTCATTCATTTTATAAATCAATGTATAGAGTATATATCATCTACATATCTTACCTTTGTTAATTAAAATATTCTAGCTTAATTAATTAAAAGTAAGAATAAAAAATTAAAATTGATGAGATGAATTTATTCCTTTATATTTCTCAACAATAAATAACAACATATATATCAATCAATTTAGAGAAATTAAAAATTAATTTTTATAAGTTAAAATAAATTTTGAATCCGTTATTGGATGTGCTATAAAAGATATAAATATTACAAAGTATAACGCGTCTAAGTTAATACTAAAATGAAATTATATTTACTGATCTTTGAATAGAATAACGAAATTAAGGAATAAATATTATAGATCGAAAAAATCTACGGTCAAAATTTTCTCTTATTCAACAAGTTTTATTTATGTAATATTAAATCTTTATTCTTTGATAAAAAAAAAAAAAAGTTACCAATATTTTCAGGTGTAAATTCAACCCAATAACTATCATCATGTTGCTTGTAACATCGAACTGGTAATGGTCTACCTCGAGAATCTGAAAGAAAAAAAAATTCATACGGCTAGAAAAATTAAAAAAATTATGGAAGAATGCATAAATTAGCGTAATTACAGCGTGGCCAATACAAACACGTGATATACGTATTAAACGAAGTGCAACAATGATATTAGCAAACTAAAATTAATTGAAAATTTATAAAACTTGACAAAGAAATTTCGCAACATATAATTTTATTAAGAATGAACATATAGAAACCTGAAATTAGCTTATTATAATAAAATAATATATATTCTACTTCATTATTACTTGAATGCATCACAGATTGAATTCTCATTAAACACTGAATTTAAAAGTTACCAATTTCTCAAATATCATTAATTGTAATGATTGATTCTGATAAGGCAATATAGTATGTAGAAATAAATTGATTTAAAATTTTAAGAAAAAAATTTTGAATATTAAAAATTCACATTAAATATGTATATGCTCACATTGAGCTTTATTCTAAAAATTTAAATCAACCTTCTAGCTCATTTATAATTATTTAATTTGAAAGATTAACAATACCTGAAATTACTACATCCAATTCTCCACGTTCACTGGCGTTCAATGAAACTTCAAAACGAGCTGTTTTGCCACGTTGTGCACGTGAAAGTGCATCACCACGTGCGCGAACTGACCCCGCATCGTTTACGATACATTCATATGGACATTCTGAAATTTAATAACAAAATTTATGAATTAAAAAAACAAAGCCTAAAAAGTACCATAGAATTACGACAATTTAGGCTTAGACTTAGGTTTAATAGAATTAACTATTCTTTTAAGCCCAAATAATCATATCCTATTCTTTGCAATCAATCATTGGAATAGAGATAGAACAAATGATCAATAATCAATGATCAAATAATTTAGGAAAATTCTAGACGAAATAAATTCTTAGAGAAAATAAGAATCATAAATGAAAAAAGATTCTTCTCCTTTAAATATTTCATACAATTAAAATTAAAAAAAAAAAAAAACAAAAACGAACAATTTATGAAAGAGAAAAAATAGATTAAAATTTATTTCAAAGAAATCGTACCTGGTAGAAGCATTTCATCAATCATTACATCTATCAGATGAAGTCCAACTTGTCGTGGTGTAAACGAACATACATGTAAACCTTTTTAACATATTTCATCGTGCATGGTATCTCCTTTCCTCCACATGTTACTCGTACTGTTACCTTTGATCCACCCGAATTTGACCAATCAACTACAACAACATTAGAAATTATCATATTTCAGAATCAATTTAATTTTTGAAATATTTCTTGCCTTTTCTTAATACCAACCCAAATTAAATAAACATTATCATGAATATATCAAAAAAAAAAAAAAGAAGGATTCAACCATTAAAACGTTGTTCGATGCCAACATGATCATTTTTAGGCCAATCACTCGTACAGCACTCAAATCAAGTACTGCAATTTTGAAAGGACTTCCTCGAACATGTTCATCACCAACAAGTACTGATATACTATGAACACCTTCGATTCGTGGTGTAAATTCCACTTCGAATATTTCATCAGGAAGTTTCTTCATTGATACGGGGATTGGATTTCGTTGCGAATCTGAATTACGAATTTCATATATGTTTTAGTTCGAAAAGTTATAAAATTTACAAGATCATTTAGCTTTAAAATTTGAAATTCCTAATAAAATATTCAAAATATCTAAAACAAAAAAAAATATAATGCCATATTTATTGCTTCAATTAGCATATAATTATTCAAAACAATCCTCCGAATTAGATTATATATTATTTGAAAATTTTTTTCAGATAATTTAATAATTATTATTATTCAGCTACTAACAACTATTGATAAAAGATAATGTGAATTTTATTGAATAATTTTATAAATATGCTAACCAACGATAACAACAGACAGATGTTTTGCGGCATCAGATTCTGCTTGTACAATCAATTTAGATGACCAACCAACCAAAGCTTGTTCAATATCATTTACAACTATAGCACCACGACCACTTTGAATAACTCGTACGTATTGTCGTTCACCGTACGGCATTCCGTTAATAAAAACATCCGCAGAATAACGGCCGATATCATGAAATCTAAACAAATAAAGATAGTAAGGAGAATTTCGAAATTCTAACAATAACAATTTCTCATTTAGGATTTATACAAATATCTTGATCAAATCAAATGAAATATTTATACCTTGATCAGATCAAATGAAATATCTTGATCAAATCAAATGAAATATTTATACCTTGATCAGATGAAATGAAATATTAGAAATAAATTTGATATAGATTATTCTGTATTTAGATTATTTCGAAATGCAAATTATTATAAACGAAATAAAATTATAATGTTAAAAATCTATTTATCAGCTTTACTGATTATCAAAAACTTTTTATATCATTATTATTATACTTCTTGCTACATACATATATATATTTCATTTAAAGAACTCGTACTGCCAAGAGTTATTTCATTTAAAAAAAAAAAAAATAATCACATGCAAAAAGCTCGAACAATTCCATCTTTTCCAATTTCCATTTTTACTGGCAATAATTCATTTCTGGCATTTTTAATTTCTAATTTCACATCCTTCTGCGTTGCATCATCTATATCCACTAAAAATAAAAATATTGCAGGAAATGAAACTTATAAGAAGATTATAAAATCTCTCTCTCTCTCATAATATTTGATCTTTAAAATTAAATTTATTTTATTGCTTACTTTCTACATTGAATTTATTTGACTAAAATACCTATAATAAGAGATAGAGAGAAATTTTTTTTACCCATCATTTGATGGTCATTTTTTTCCTTCTAATTTAATACTTTCTACAATTAACCTATTTACGGATATTAGTATTTTAAATTAAGGTCAAGGCAACTTACACTCAAACATAAGCTCTTTGCCAGCAAGAACAGTCGATGGAATGCGAACAATTTTTGATGATCTCGACACTTCCATCACAAATGGTCCAATACCAAGCCGTTGACCATTCATAACAATGTCAATTTCATGCTCTCCTGTAGTAATAAGAAAATATCTACTAAACTACTGATAAATTTCCTGAAAAATGATATTCTCTACCAGTATAAATGGAATGGCTTTTCTGGTGATTGTAATTGGCATATATATAAAATGCATACATTTCATGCATGATAATTACATCTCTAAATTAACTTTAACAACAAATGAACTAACGGATACCTGGTGTTAAAGGTCGAAATTGTACATGATATCCACTGGAAATTTTTTCCACTTCAACATCCAATTCATGACCATGCGAATCTGAATTTTAGCATTCCTCTGTGCAACACATCGAAACTAACGAAGTACGGACACAAATACAAACAAATGAAGGACACAGAAAACGGGTGCAATTTAACAAATACAAAATAATAAGTAAAAACAATGACAAATTTGAATAAGCTTCAAAGCAAAAGCATCATCTAAATTAACATAGTAAAATCGGAGAAATTGGAAACAATTTTACGGTATTCTGTTTCTGATAAATAATACATCCATTCCAGCTATTTTTTTTTTCATCTTAATCAAATTCGATATTCAATATAGCAATATTTATACAAAATTAGTGAAAGTTATTTTGATCTAACACTTATCTCCGACTTTCCGAAATAAGCAAAATGTTAGAACATTAAACAATTGCCGGAACTAACCAGTGATGGTAACATTGCAATCAGTTTCATGTCCGGTTGTATCGATACTGAAGCCTTTCGTTTGTCCAACCTAAGCAAACGAATTATAAAACCTAAATAAAGAATTTCTGCTTTTCTGTTTGATTTCTAAAAATGCAAAATTTCAATCGATGCAAAAATTGTTTAACTTTAAACCGGATGACAAAAAAATGTAATAAGTTTCGTAAAATAAATCCAAGAAATTTAGCATTACATACCTGTCCTACAGTTAAATCACCAACTAGCCGAATCTCTCGTTCCGATCCTCCGGTATTTATCGGCGACGAAATATTACCAGTCAATTGTGATGGTTTTTCACGCACTGGACAAATCATCGGTGAACCTTAAATTCATATAATTAAAGTATAATAATGACCTATTTTTACTAATAAACTTTTCCTACTATCTATTTGATTATATATCACTGAGATGATACTATCTTAGTAACTTTTGCTATATTAAACATCTTTTGAAATCACTGCTGGAATGAATTATAATGAAAAAAAAATTTTATAAATATCGAAGTAACAGTATACAGTACTAATGTTTTAAATGATTAATCTTCGAGTAAATGATAAATAAAAATGAAAGAATGATATGATCATTAATTTGATACATGGATTTAGAATTAGTCAAAAAAAAAAATATCGAATTAAAGTACTCATTTTTAATTAAAATAATTTTTGATAATATATGTTAAATTTTTTTGCAAATAACAAATCAATATAATTACCTGGAACTGGATCGCCATTAAATCGTACACTTATCAGATGATCTTTAACTTCTTGTGGTGTAAACGAAACTTTAAATTTTGCTTGTCCTTCCGCCTAAAAACTCAATAAAATATCGTTTTTTTTTTTTTTTTATTCTTTCTTGTCTTCTCCATATTAATAATCTATTAATCTCGATTCGAACGATCATCTTTCTCATTTTCATCATAGGAGAAATAATAGAAACAAAAAAAAAAAAAAATAAAAATCTTGATGATGTATTATTGCCCAAACCTGTACAAAATTTGGTACATTTCGATTCTCAACACTGACTATAATTTCCATATTACCAGCTCCAGCTCGAGCAGCATCAATCATGAATGTACAAGGACGTCCAACAACCGCTTCTTCTATGCATGATAGTTTGGCACATTTTGCATCAAATGCTTTAGAGATGAACGGAGATCCAGCAATCGGATTACCGTCACAGCTTATATCAATCTAAACTTCACGATTTCTAATTATGAAACTATTAATTACAGTAGCATATCCTAAATGGCAAAAATACCATAAACCATTAATTGATTACAGTAACATATCCTAAATAGCAGAAATACCGTAAACTGTTTCAAAAATATACTAAATCACTGGTATCATTCTGTATCAGATCATTTAAAATGCTTTAGAGATGAACGGAGATCCAGCAATCGGATTACCGTCACAGCTTATATCAATCTAAACTTCACGATTTCTAATATGAAACTATTAATTACAGTAACATATCCTAAATGGCAGAAATACCATAAACCATTAATTGATTACAGGAACATATCCTAAATGACAGAAATACCGTAAACTGTTTCAAAAATATACTAAATCACTGGTATCATTTTGTATCAGATCATTTATTAAAAATGCAATGTTATATACGATAACAGATTTGCAATATATTTCATTTTAAATGTCAAGATTGTGCGTATATTTTTATTTATGGAATGCTACTCACCTGATGATTCCCGACATTCCTTGGTGTATAAGAAATGATGCATTTCTTATCATCTACGTCACTTTTTGATATGCTGATCGGAATGTTATTACCCTGCGAATCGGTAATGCGTATTTGTGGTAACATATCTTTCATACCTTCAACAAATACATAGATCTGTGCTACTTGTCCAACTGGAACTCGTTCTAATCCAGGACCCGAAACTGTCACTGATTGCGCCGTTACCAGATGACAAATAAATGGACTTCCTAAATTTGTTCTATGTATTGTAGAAATTTTAAAAATTAAAACTTCAGAATTCCTAATCAATTCATATTTGCGTTATAGTATTCTGATCAAAGAAATTGATAATGATAAACGAAAAAAAAAAAGCATGCGGAATTTATCGATAGTTATCTTATCTAATGTTTAAATAAAATAGAAATTAAAAGTTAAATAATTTACGACAAAGCTAAGATCCTTTAATAGCCAAGCTTTTCTTTTCTCTTTTCCGGTTTCTTTTTTCTTTTTGCTTGGCAAATAAAACAAATATCAGCATAAAAAAAGATACGATCTATTAGGCTTTGTAATATTAGCAAATTCGTCTTATAAAATAAACATTGTGATTTTCCTAACCTTTCATATTTGATTTTTGACTTTAATAATCAAAATTATAATTCAAAATGTAAAATTGATTTAACGTGCAAAGATCTCATTAATATTATAATCCATCTAAAGTATCTAACAAATCATTCAATTCTTGATCATATTTTTAATTTTTCCTGACCTGGCACAGGTTCATTATTGAAACGAACAGATATGGTATGATCAATAAGTTCTCTGGGTACAAAAGATATATCATAACGATGTTGTCCAAGTGATTGCGCCATTGATGGAATACGTCCTTCGTTTACTGCTACTTCTAAGTTACCGACACCTGCTTGACTTGCATCCACTATAAAATATAGAAAAATCAGAATAGAACATCTTACTTAATGTTTTAATGGAACATTTACCTATTATAAATATGAACTTAGCGAAGGTCAAATTGAAGAACAATTTTGTGACGGATATAGTTCCATCATCATAAACTATGATATATATATATATATATCGCCTTCCCAAATTGCGATCTTCGCAAAATAAAGTATACTTTAAACTTGTTATTTTAATTTTCCATAAAGCAAAGGTCATTTTAATTTTCCATAAAGCAAAGGTCATTTTAATTTTCCATAAAGCAAACCAATAAAATGGACTGGTCTATTGATGACACTATTAGGAATATCACCGACACTAATTTTCGCTGGATCATACGCTCGACAAGTAAACGGACTGCCTTGAACATCGACACCTGCATATTTAACTTCGATTTCATGATCACCTGAAAATGATGAATTTTTAAAACTACTAAATAAGGTGAAGTTTTAAAATGGACAAATTCCTTGGCATAGAATTTAGGTGAAGTTTCAAAATGGACAAATTCCTTGGCATAGAATTTAAAAAAAAAAAATAATAAGAAGGAGAGAATGAAGTAAAGAAAAACTTCAAAATAAGATAAAAAAGTAAAAACAATTTAAAAACCTGAAAAAAAATTAGAAATTTCTAAATTATGTAATATTAATATAAGAAAAAAAACTATTGAAATATCCTAAATTAAATATTGAAAAAAAAGTGGAAATAGGTTTAGATTTTGAAAAATGGATTTAAAAAAAAATTAAAAATTTTTCAAAAACTTACCCACTTGTATCGGTGTAAACTCAACTTTTTAATACCAGGTTCATGATCGGACATGGAACTTTGAATTTTCTCTTTTCTGGATCTGAAATACAATTTTGCGATACATTGGAATGTATACGAATGATAACGAATTAAGAAGAATTTTCTTATCAATTTTTTTTTTTTAGAATTGAAAAATTTCGCAAAAATTATTGCAATTTCTTCCTTTTTCAATACTCAATTTGAAAATTCATTATAATTTATTATTTTTAACAAAAAAATTTTGAATTTTGAAAACTTACCGATTACCGTAACATCAAGTGATTCGTCACCAGCCAATGTTATAAAGATTTGTGCCAATCGTCCAACTCGACTTAAAGATGGAATTTTGGAAACGCTTGTCTTCTTTTCCATTTGATGCTTCTTCTTTTTAGTCTCTTTTCCTGCATAAATAACCGATAGGTAATAAATTTGTTGAACTTTGAACCTTTTAAAACTTGCTTTTTATAACCATAATTACCTTATTTTTTTTAACGTTTCAGCCAACAACTTTTCCTCCTTCTCTTTTTTCAAACGTTCTTTTTCTTCACGTTTTCTCTCTTCCTTTTCTTTTCTCGAATCTTTTTTCTTTCCATCCATCAAACTGTAATAAATTTATCAAAAGATGATGCTTATCTTTGATAAATAAAATTTAATCAATTTTATTTTATAGTTAAAATTTAATAATATTTCCATTTTCTTGTATACCTTTTAAAATTTCAAAATTCATTAATTTCATTTTCAAAATATTTTCTTATACGAAATTTAAAAATATCATCGATTAAAACATACACATTATCCATTTCTTCGAATGGTTTCTCATCCACAATATTTACTTCAAATGGACTATCTAAAAATAAATCCATAAATTGATAATATTTGAAATTGTCATTTATCAAATCAATTCAAAAAAAATGAAGAAAAAAAAAAGATAAGAAAAATATGACTATTTTTAATAAATAATTTAACAATTCAAAAAAAAAAAATATATACTTTTAAGAATTTCCTTATTGAATGTAATATTAACGGTGTGCATTCCTGTATTAGTCGGATTGAATGTTACCAAAAATTTTGCAGTACCTGTTTCTAATTGTGCTACATGAGATGGTATGATAACACCATCACTATCCTTAATTGCCATTTCAAGATTTCCGAAACCTGCTCGACCAGCATCAACTATAATCATGATATTCATATAGTTTTATAATTCGAAATACAACTATATATATATATATATATATATTTGAAATAGTTATTATTTTGAAGGAAAAAATTTCACAAAATAAAAAAAAAAAAAAGGTGAAGAATTTCTATAAGTGTCGGAATGTAGTAGATCAAAAGTGGGAATTTACGATCTTCTTCTTCTTCAAAAAATTTTCTCCTCTATCATAATTAATTATATCTCTAATTTATCAATCAAAAATCATAAGTTAAATCATTATTTATGTAATATTACAATCAATTTGAAACAATCAATTTGATGCTTGTTTCATTGATACAATAGAAGATTTGAAAATTATGCAAATTATTTCTTTATTATGTTTCATAGAATTTTTGCCTAAATATTAAACGAAGATTTAAGTTCTTTACTATAAGCAGTATGATTTGTCAAAAAATTAACCAGTAAATTCAACAGTATCATTGATGGTACTTTGTGATGGAATTTCACCAACAATAATCTCTGATGCATCATAGACACGAATCGGAAAAGGACACATCGGATGCAACGTATCATTTACATAAACCATTACCTGAAATATTGAAATGAATTATTATTTTGCTATATGTTCTGTTTAATAAATCAAAATTATTTAACTTTTGATTTCTTCCTTCTTTTTTTTTTCTTTTTCTAATAGATATAATATTAAATAAGTTTTTATGGGAGTATAATATTGAATAATTTTAAGTTCATTTTTATGAAGGCTATAAAGATTCTTAAGTTCATTTTTATAAAGGCTATAAAGATTTTTAAGTTCATTTTTATGAAGGCTATAAAGATTCATTCATTTTCAAAATATTCAAAAAAAAAAAATTAGTCTTAAAATTAAATATAAACAAGAAGCTAGGAAAAATAATTTTCAATTTAATTTTTATTAACTATATCAATTTATTTAGTTAAACTTTAAATTTAGTTAAACTTCAAATTGCCTCTGTAAAAGAAGAAAAAGAAATTTGCAAAAAAATCGTAATAAGATTTCTGTAGATGAATCTGCGGAAGGATTATTATCGAATTTCAACAATAACAACAACAACAACAACAACAACAACAACGACAACAACAACAACAACAACAACGACAACAACAACAAACAAAAATAACAATAAAAATCATTAAATTTCTATTGTTTATTTATTTGTATTTATCATGAAATTCAAAACTATGATTGTCAAATTTGAATTTCAACAATAATTTTACCTAAATATTAAAGAATCATATAGGTGTACCTTATGTGTTCCAACTTCTGCTGGCCGAAATGATATTTCATAGGAATGGCGAGACTTCTTTACTTTTGGTTCAATTTCTTCACGTTCTACTGCTCCTTTTGCTGCTACTGGAAAATTAATTTTGAAAAAGTTATAATGAAATGGCTAAAAATAAGCAATAGCATTTTAATCATAATCAAAAAATTAACAAATAATGATTGTAAAGATATTTATGATTGATACAATAAAAGTATATTTTTAAATAAATCCTGAATAATCCAGAAATACATCCTGAATAATCCAGGAATAAATCCTGAATGATTTTAAATAAATCCAGAAATAAATCCTGAATGATTTTAAATAAATCCAGAAATAAATCCTGAATGATTTTAAATAAATCCAGAAATAAATCCTAAATGATTTTAAACAAATCCAGAAATAAATCCTGAATGATTTTAAATAAATCCAGAAATAAATCCTGAATGATTTATTTCTTCTAGCGTACTGAAAAAATTTTCTACAAATTCATGCTATTTTTTAGTAGTTAATTCAGCAAAAATTTCGGCTATTAATTTTTTCTAATCTAATTCAATTTGTTGTTTATTGATTAATTTTGTATTAAATGATCAAATATATGATTTAATTTTTGGAAAGGATTTATAGATGATGTATAAATAAAACGTACATATTACGATAACTTTAAGTTGATCATCTTTGCCAAGTTTCAATGAATCAACCTTCACATCAACATCTTTTCCACGTCGTACTATCTCATATTTCGATGTTATTTTGGATTTACCAAAATTAAAATCACTTTCGTCAATTCCTTTTTTTCCTTATCCTATAAGCAAAATTATATATCATTGATTGATAATATAGTAAAGATAATTTATTTCTAATGATTTTTGCTATTGATAAATAAGTTGGCTGATAGAGAGAGAAAATTGAATTTTATAAATTTTATTTCATTTTATGACTATTTTATGAAAAAAACGGACAATGCATATATGCATATTTATAAATCCAATTAAGCTAAATTATCGGTCATATCAATCTAATCATTGAATTCCAATAACTTATTGATAATTTTTTTATGAATCAATTATTTTTCTGGAATGATAGCAGAAAAATTGTAATATAAGAATAGCTTAGCTTAATGTTACAGGTCGAAAATCGTAACATTACAATATTTCGGATTGTTGTTTATTTTGAGCTTATACTAAAATTATTAATTTTTAAAATTAATATATTACAACAATTCATGGTAATTGCAAATAAAAAAATCAAAATAAACAAACTTTTCCGAATTTTAGATTAAGTCTGGGAGTTGTTCGAGGTGTGGATATAGGTGATAAACTTGAGGGTTTCGAATGAGATAACTCAAATTCATCACGATCTTGTAAATCGTCTTTCATCGATTTACGTACACCTTCTCGCTTTTCCTACATCAATAGAATAAATAAAACATAGAAGGAATCTAATTTTTTAACTTATCAATTTTCAACTTTAATAATCTATTATATGAAGAATGTATTATGTGGAAGAACAAATGAAGAATGACTGAAATCAAAAGACAAAAATGACAGAATATTTTTTTAATAGTAAAAAAATTTTAATTTGAAATAATTCTAAAAGCATAATAGCATATTCAAAAACGTTGACGATAATGAATATTCTGAATCCAAGAGGCTTCTAGAAGTGTTTTTTTTTTAGATGCCCTGCGAAACTTGATTATGTTAAAGATACGATGATATAAAGATGAGTAATATAAATCCATAAACCCAAATGATAAAAAAAAAAAAAACAGTTATCTGATCTAATAATAATGCTTCATAGATCTAGCAAACTACAATCAAAATTGTTTCAAATTTTTGATAAGATATAGATAGTTTAATAAATGTGATGTAAATTAAAGGAGAGAAAACAAAAATTCCTCTTTAATATATTTTATATCTAAATCATTATTTAGTAAATAAAAATTTTTTTTTTAAATTTAATTGCAATTTCAATCATACGTCAAGTTCTTCTTCGTGTCGAATTTTTGCTCCTGAAATTTCCGTCGTGTTTGTGGTGTTAATTTTGCTTCTTCAACTATATCTGTTAGAGAGCCTTCTTGTTCGCTATATTCAAACTTTGATGGTCTGAAATAATATGATAATTATCATTTCATTAAGTAGAATGTAACTAAAAGTTAAAATTTCTCGACAAGTAATTAAGAAGTTGTGTATGAAATAAAAATTCATTTTTCATTTCCTGTTTTCATTCTTCATGATTGATAAAAGAATTCAAACAAACAATTTTCATCTTCTCATGTATCATAAATTATCAGGTAAAGATGGAGGAAATTATTTTCTATAAAAAAAAGCAGAATTTTAAAAATCAAGAGACAGGAGCAAAAAAAAAAAAAAAAGAAAGGATAGTTTGAAATTGTAAAATTCTAAACTATGAAATATTGATAAGACGAAGAATGATTAAAATAGTTAATTGATAAAAGAACTAAATAATAAAATGAGATAATTTGATGGATTGAAAAATAAATATTCAATTCAATGTAAAGAAATGATGAATCTAAAAAAATAGGGTCAAAATATAAGAGATCACAAAAAGACCATCCTATCATTGAATTGTCATCATTATTACAATAATGATAAAATGCATAGACTGTTCAGCTTATCTATTTTGAAAAATTACTAGGTCTTGATCAATACTTTAAATTCAGTACGAATTTCATCAACGAACAAATGTAGGAAATGGCAATAATTAAAAGAAAGTGAGACGAGAAAAAAATAAAAATGAAAGAAAAAAAAGAAAAAAACAAAAATAAAAGAAAGGAAAAACTATTATTAGCAAAAATGAATAATTTATCAAATATCACAGGTAAGATATTTCATTGCTCAAAAATAATCTACAAATTAAATGATAAAAGTATCATCTAAAACATTTCACAGCATTGTCAAGATTATCATTGTTACAAATTGTTAAAATCATTGATAATTTAAAACAAATACTATCGATATTACTTAATTCATATCTTTTTTTTTTCTCGTATCAGTCTTTAATAATCTGATAAAAAGTCATATTTAAAAAAGATGGATGAAAAAAAAAAGAGATATAAATAGAGGTAGGTAGATTTTGGATGATCTATAGCATGAATATATAGATATATAGTTTCCGTTCCTATTATTTAATTTTTTTTTCTAAATCCTGAAATCTTTGAAAATGATGAAATTAAATGAAAAAAAAATGTTCATTTATTAGTAATGAGAAAGCAAATCAAAAAAAAAAAAAAGTTTTTCCTATCTCTGAAATTGTCTATTACTCTCGATCTAAAGATTATTATCGATATTAGATGCTATTAGCATTATTAACTAATCTGATCCGATTTTTTTTTTTTGCAATAATAAAATCATCAAAGATCAATTCTCGAAAACATCTATTGATATCATATTTTATATTCAAATTAGATGTTCTTTTTGCACCAATAAAATCATCAAAGGTATTTGATCAATTCTCGAAAACATCTATTGATATCATATTTTGCATTCAAATTAGACGTCTGATACTGAAAAAAAAAAAAAAAAAAACATCAAAGAATCATGATAATTTATGAAAAATATACCCTACATACAACTGCTTTCTGTTTTGATGTACACTATCAAATACCCCAGCCTTAATTAGACTTTCTAGAGCTCTTTTATTTATCACATGTCTCGAATCTTGAATAAATTCCCATATATTCTGATAAGTGCCAGAATTTATGCCTACTATTCCTTACAAAAATAATGGAATAAATATCACATCATAGATATTAATTGTTAATATATATATAATAAAGGTAAATATATTAGGATAAATAGTGGTTAAATTATCCAAACAAGTTTGAATTATCTAAAAATAGGCTAAAATCGGATTATCAAAATATACAAAAAGTAAAAGAAAAGAATTTAAACAAAGGAAAGAAAAGAAAAAAAACTATGCCGTTGTGAAGAAGAAAGAATTGAATCCATTTTCGGGAATGAATCAAATTTCTTTTCTTCCCTTGCTCGCATATAATCGGCTGTTCGTTGTGATGTTGCCGGTAAAAATGTTGGTTCCATGTCGTGATCTCTGAAATTTCGATATGAATGATTACGATATCATACCATTACCATACCATATCATATTATCATATCGTATCATACCATACCATACCATACAATATCATATCATATCATATCATATCATATCATTTGTTATAGTATTTCTAGTATTCTCGCATGTCAACTTTATTAATCATTATATAACTTAATGTTTGGATAGGAAAAAATACTCAATACAAAATTAGTAGGTTTCTTCGTGTTGAAACCAGTTCTTTCATTTTATCCTGCTTACATTACAAATTTTCCATGAATAAAAAATACGACGACATTAGTTTAATTGACCTTATTCATTTGTGATACGATTTAAGACATACTAACCTGCTCAAAGTCTGAAATGGTTCTTCAATAGATCGTGAAGAATCGTAATAATATCGTCCATCATCTTTTCCTACACCACTTACATTACGATAACTTTGTTCATCTAAACTTTGAGAATAATAATTTGTTAGACTTTTAAATTTTTCATTAAGTAAGATCTATTTAACTAATTATGCTTAAGAAAAAAAAAGATAATAAATTATCCTATATCAATGATAAAAATTGAACATTAATCTCGAAATAAGACATTTACGTAGTGGTTAATCTCGAAATAAGACATTTACGTAATGACAAAAAGTTTACAAAAATTTAGGAAAAAAATGAACATTTTATAGAAGGCAATTTTTTTTTTTTTTTTGAAGAAAAGACAAATTTATCTTTGGTTTCATTTTTAATTCTCTTATGTCTTTCTTTCTAATAATTATAATAAAATTTTATTTTGTAAATTACAACAACAATATACCAATGGTAATATTAAAATATTATATTTAAATTTTTTAATTTCAAATTTAATAATTAAATTTAAAATTAATAAAATTTAATTTATAATATTTGAATAAATTGTTTGATATTTAATTTAGCAATAATAATTTATACGATTTGATTTTAATTTAATAATAAATAAAGCAAAATATATTTTTCATATAAATGTAAAAATACATGAAAATGAATTAATTGAAACAATCGGTCAAAGAAAAATTTAAAAAAAAAAAAGAAATGATATGCTCTTCGTAGACATCACCTGAATACCGATTTCTCTCTACCATTTTTTCATCTTTAATTTTTCGATACTGTAGACTATCTGCATCTATTTTCTCAATTGATTTCCAACTTTTTGGCAATCGTTCCATTTCTTCGGATCGTTCCAAAACTGTTGACGATGGAACAATTTTTGTGAAACTTCTTGCTGTCTATCAGTTGTAATATCTGATCTGGCTCGACCATAAGAGGCTACTATTGGTGCCTCAAAATCTGTCCGCTTAGATTCATCTTTCAAATAACCATTAGAAGAAAGTTCATCCGAATCAAACTTATTTCTAATATATCCACCAGATATTGATGAGTCTAAGTTTCGCTGAGGAACCACGTCATGAATGGAAGAATGATAGGACTCATAAGTTGTTTTAACCATATCAATATCATTCCTTGATGTTTTAGTTCCATCTGATTTCATCGGTTCTTCACCAAAATATTTTAATTGCGTTTGCTTTTGATCCGTTGCTGCGATACTTCCTGTACCGTATTGTCGAACACTATAGCTACTTGAATCCAAATTATGATATTCACTTGAAGATTTAGGATCATAGTATCGACTATCTGTTATAAAACTACTACCACTATCCAATTGGTCGAATGATTTAAGCCTATTTTTACTATCATAACCTGTAATTGTTGTTGGAGATGATCGAGAAGTTTCCATAAACGATGAATAATTGCGTGAACCAACGCGTTGTTCATTAGGATCAGATGACACTGATGCAGCCGGTTCTTTGGATTTTGGAATTTCAAAACTCCTGACTTCTGTATACATTGTTGGTGTAGTAATACGTTGATCATGAGGCATATTCATTGTTCCTTTTGCATATTCATATGTTCTAGCTGGTGATACATTATAACGTGTTTCAGCTGTATATGTTGATGTTACGATACCTCGTCCATCATCTGCAATATATAATATGCCAAACTTTGATATATTATTTAATAAACAATTTCATTCAAATTAAAATGCTATCTATAAATATTGACCGGTGAAACTTCGACTACTAATAGTTTGTCCAGGTGCAGCAGTAGCATTTGCAATTGCATTATCATCATATTGAGCTACCATAAAACCTAATCGATCATCTTTTTTCTGCCAAACTTGTAGATGTATGATTAATTTCTCGTTCTTTTCTCGTGCTATTGGATCATAATCATCAATTTTTCGTGATCTAAAATAGATAAATTTCATTTAGTATAGAATAAGAAAACATGACTAAAAGTTACAGAAGGAATAGAATAAAAATTCATCATTTTAAATTAGCCTTTATAACTCTACTACATATCTTTATAACAATCAAATTCTTCAAAAATTATAGAGAATAAATTTGCATAAAAATTTTTCCCTATCATCTGATAGTAAGATGATAATGCTAATTTCCATGATATAAGAGGCCTGATTGATTGCTAACTGGCTAACTGCTTAATTCATAGCGAGAAGTATGAAAGGAAGTAGCTAAATTTCTTTTCAACTTCATGATATTCGAATCGAAATATGAAAGAATAATTTTGATAATATCTATCAATTAACTTCTTAATGAACGTATCATATCAATTCACATCTATTTCAGATCATTAAAAAGTTACCTATCATATTTATTCAATTAACAAAGCTTACCGAAAAAAATTTAGAACGCATGTTGAGATAATAATTTTAATCGAGACAAAGATCAAAGTTTTCAAATTATGCAAATTTTTGTTCAACCGATCCTTACTAATTTCAATTTTTAGCCATACTATTATTTATTAAAAACTAAACGATAATATCCTTAATTAAATAACAGACCTATGGTGATTTTCAGCAATAATAGTAGTAGTTTTAGGTTCAGCGCTTCGTAATAAATCTGGTGATCTAGAATGCTCTGGAAGAGATGAACGATCAAATGATTTTTCACCTTTCTGTTTTAAGAAAGATGAAATATCGGATGGTTCGGCATTATCGGTCATCGTTAAACCGTAAGATGTCGGTTTTTGCACTGTAAAATAAAATTTTTATAAAGAATTTTTTGCCTACAAAAATTTGAAACACTCTCTATGTATGAATCACATTTGTTTATCAAAGCATTTCTGGAATTTCAAATTATTGACCTTTTTTTTTCTGAATTAATTTTTGAATCATCGTTGATTCGGCGAATTGTAATTTGAGTTAAGAGTATGTATGACTACTTTAAATAGATTTATAAAGCAATCAATCAATTGTTTTAGTTTTATAAAACTATTTCAAGCATCAATTAGAAAAAGTTAAGAAATTTCTAATTAAATTCCTTATTATCACAATCATAAATTTGATAATTATAATATGATATTTTTGGTCAGACTTTCAATCAGTAGTATTTTTTTTTTTTGATAAAAAGTTAAGATTTTGATAAAATGATAAATGAATCTATCTATCATATTTAGTAATGACATAATATATTTTATTGTAAAATAAATAAGTAAAACATTCGATCAAAATGATGCAAAAAAATGATTAGATCGAGATATTTCTGATATGAATGGATAGATAGACAGATAGAAGCGAATATTACGTTGGATAATCTTTTTTAAATTTTTTTTTTTTTATTTTTTTGTACCATTTTGATGTATGTGAAAAATTTGCCCTCTTTATCATGAAATATATTTTAGACAAATTTTTCATCAAAATAATTCGAAATATAAAATGAAGCATTGAACAGGTAGAAAAGAATGATAATAGATAAATCAATATCAAATATGTTGCTATTATAATTTGTTTGGAAATATTTGATTTTAATTTAGGCCTAGCAATTCATCGATATCATCAGTTTTATTAATGAGAAGTAAAGAAAAATGATTTATTATCTTTATTGTAAATTTTTATTGTAATTTCTATTTGATTACTATAATGATAAAAATATTAAAGGGTAGAAATGAATCATTTTCCGTGTAACTTTTTTTTTTTCTAACTTATTATATCAGCTTTAGTGATTTGCTTCTAGGTTATCATGATAATGTATAAATACAATCAATTCAATTTAAAAAAAAAAAAAGAAAGAACTAATAATGATTTTGAGACTTTTGAAATTAAATAATGATTGGTCCAGTAAATGATAATGATATAAAACCTATCAGTATAACGATGATGATTGCTATTGTAGATAATGCAACTTAAATAAAGAAAGATAAAATGTTAAAGCGATTAGGTTATGCGAATATATTGGAGGTAAAAATTATGTATATATATCCGTGATACATAACGATCATTAAAATGTGATATTTTGGTGTTACTGCTGAATATTTGGAAATATTCATGAGTGATATACATTTGTTTACCTTTCGATGAAAGACTTTGTCCCAATGACAAATATAAGAAAATCATTTTGAAAATATAATCATTCGTCTAGAATGTTATGAGAAATAAATATTTCCTAGAAGAAGAAATAGTGGCATTGAATTCATCACGTATAAATGTTATCATCAACTTTTTTCCCTCTTATAGGTGTTATCATCAACTTTTTCCCTCTTATAGGTGTTATCATCAACTTATTTTCCTCTTAACGAATTATCATCATCAACTTTTTTTCCTCATTTCCTTAATAAAAGTAAATTCAGCTGAAAAAATACAACTAAGCAAATAGTTTAATTTAGATGGAAAAAAAAATTCAAATTGTTAGTGTAAAAGAGGAGAAGAAGATAACAATTTTAGATTAAAAATATAAAATATATATATATATGAATGTATCGGAAAATTGTTTCAAATTAAAAATGCAATATTACTATTAATTTTTAATCAAATCCTTAAATCCTAAAAAGTTATCATGATTATTTCGTTTTTTTTTGCAACTTTAAAGTTATCATTAGCATTCACTATATCACTATCTTTAAATTCCAAAAAGTTATCATGATTATTTCGTTTTTTTTGCAACTTTAAAGTTATCAGTATTCACTATATCACTATTCTTTAAATCCTAAAAAGTTATCATGATTATTTCGTTTTTTTGCAATTTTAAAGTTATCATTAGCATTCACTATATCACTATTCTTTAAATTCCAAAAAGTTATCATGATTGTTTCGTTTTTTTGCAATTTTAAAGTTATCATTAGCATTCACTATATCACTATTCTTTAAATTCCAAAAAGTTATCATGATTATTTCGTTTTTTTTTGCAACTTTAAAGTTATCATTAGCATTCACTATATCACTATTCTTTAAATTCCAAAAAGTTATCATGATTATTTCGTTTTTTTGCAACTTTAAAGTTATCATTAGCATTCACTATATCACTATTCTTTAAATTCCAAAAAGTTATCATGATTATTTCGTTTTTTTTGCAGTTTTAAAGTATTCACTATATTATTATTAATTTTTAATCTAATCTATTAATTCCAAAAAAAAAGTTGTAATTTTATCATGTAAATTAAAGATTATTTGCATCCACTAATTATGCGATATTTTTTTAAATTTAAAATATTTTTTTTTATCTTCTCAAGAGAATTTTTACAATTCGTAAGCAATTAAAATGAATTAGATGATCCCGTTACGACTCATTAAATTATTTGTTCGTACCTATATATCGTTACAGGCAACACAATACACTATCCTATAATATATGCAATTATTTTAGAGGAAATTTAGGATAATAATGATGATGATGATGATGATAATGATGATGATGATGATACATACATACATACTACTATCAAATAATACATTTTCTCTTTACTTCTTTTATACAATGAATGAAATATGAACATTTCATGAATACCAGACAGCAATGACTAGTTTTATGAATAATTCATTGTACATCTAATATAATCAATCTATCATGTTAATATGACTTATAATAATAGCTAATGATATCAGAATATTACATCATGATGATAAATTACAATTGTTGCTTACATCAAGATGAATTATCAAAGTTGTCGGAGATAAAGTAATTATTGATTGATGTCAAAGTTTCATTCCTTATTTTTGCATATTGTCGGCAAAAAATTTCACAAAATATCAAGAATATCTATCTTGATATCCATTCATGATGCATAAACTTTTAGGTAAATAAATTAAACAATACGGAACGAGAATATATTAGTTATTATCTATCGAAAAATAATTTATTTTTCTAAACAAACAAATTCTACTAGGAAAAATTTTTTGTAGCCTAGTCAAATATTATTATAATATCATTAATCAAATTATATCCCGATATGCTATATTTAAATTGTCAATCTTTTATAATTTTAATACTTTTAGCATCATTAATACTGATAAAGTTCTCAATTATATCAATCGAGAATTGGATACTTTTTTGCTTCAACGATTGTTACTAATTTGTAGCATTTTTTTTTTTTTTTTGAATATTTCAATATTTGAATTATAATGGTAGGTTGAAAAGTTCATATTATATCTGATCACTTTTTGAAATGATGTTAATAGGAAAAATGAAAATCTTGAAATTCTAAAAAAAAAAAAAAAAACTAATTTACCTGGCGATGAAGATGTGATTGTTGCTGTTTGTTGTGAAATTATAGATGTTGAAATAGTTTGACCAATCTGTTTCGGTAAAATATCAACACGAATTGGACATCCTATAAAATAATAATAATAATAATAATAATAATAATAATAACAATAATATTGATACATTTGTTAGAATTATTAGAAAGAATTTTCCCAAAAATTAAACCTTGTCATTAAATGACATCTAAAATTTTCATCATTTATTCAATAGCGATTCATACCGAATTAATATTTAACGTTTCTACAACTTAGAAGATTGTTATGATAGATTAATGAACGAAGATTCATTGATACATACATATATATATATATATTTATATAAATGAAATGATTTCTTCTATAACTATTTCCACTCCAAAAAAAAAAAAAAAAAAAAGAAAAGAGAAAATAGCACAATTTAATTTTAGAAACATAATGGGAAAATTGAAATGACATTCGAACATTGAAATTACAACGACATTTATTTTTATGATAAGACAATGTTTGATAAGGTATAATAATTTAAGATAAAGATTAATCCTTAAATTAAATCATTTCACTTTTCTTGTTATATTTTTTGTTTTTTTAAATCGAATCTTATTGTGTCTAAAATCTCTGGTTTAGTACTTTTAAAAATATATACAATTATCGCAAGCAAATAAAGATAGCGAATCGTAGTTGTAAGCAAAGATAGTGAATCGTAGTTGTAAGCAAAGATAGTGAATCGTATTTATTTTACTAATTATCAAAACATAAATGCAAGTTGAATTCATGAATATTCTCTAGATAACTAAACCAGTTAATTTGGCTACTATCTTTATGATAAGATTCAAACATTGATTCCACTAATTAATATTTTCAAAATTAATTTATATAACTATGAAAAAAACATGAAATATTTGGATTATCAATGATTTCGCTTAATTTTAATAGAATCTATCAAAAATTTTATGAGATATAGCTAAAAAAACGAATGAATAATAAACAAATACAGAATCTTTGGATGTAAATGAAATACAACAATAGTAAGAATATTTCGAGATCTTCAATAATATTTTTACATTATCGATCGAATAAATACTTATGTTTGAAAATGCTTCTATTATCTTTTCTCTTCTTCTATTTAATCTTGAAAATATTTTCAATTCTTTCAAATTTATAGTTCAATTTTTAAATCATTTCATTTATTTATCATTTTGCTGCTTATTGTTTACATATTTAAAATACCTATTTATTTATTTATTTATTTATTTATTTATTCAACTAATTTGTAATTTGTTTGATTAGCTTTTCATACAATAATCAATTATTTTTATTTTTGAACATTTGAATATTTTTAGATTAAACTTTTCAATTTTACCAATAATTTTATTTACGATATTACTAAATGTAAATGTTTACATCATTCAATTTCTCTTATTCTTATCTTATTGTTGTTGTTGTTGTTGTTGTTGTTGTTGTTGTTAATCATAAATATGTAAATAAAAAGAATTAAATTAATTTTAGGAAAAAAATAAAAATAAAAATGCATACCTTGTACTTGTTCACCATTAAATGTTACATCAATAACATATTTACCCGGATATTGCGGAATAAATGTAACCAAACAACGACCGGCACCTTGCATTTGAACATTATTTGGTACCTTTCCTTGATTAATACTAATCTCCAATTGTCCTTTACCAGCATCAACAGCATCAACTGCAGGTATAACATACAATTGTGATAGGTAACGTCGTTCGTTACTCATTTTTTTAAAAATAAATTTTAAAATTCATTTCCCATTACTGTAACTGTAATTGAAGTTTTAAACAGTTAGAAAAATACAGGTGTGAAAAAAATGAATCGAATAATTCAGAATTTTATAAAATTTATGATTACAAATTATTGATATTATTGCATGTGTTAAGATTGAGATAGAATCCATGATAAGCGATTAATTAATTTAGCAGAATAAACATTTTATTAACAGTTGTAATAGAAATATCTATCAATAGGAATATGATATGATATAAGTGATATGAAGATGGATCAACGATCGATAAATAAATTTAATTTTCTTCCATAAAATGAATGAATGCATTGCAATATTACTGTTGTTGTTGTTGTTGTTGTTGTTGTTGTTGCTATGGGTAATAGATCAAATAATAGACAACTGAGAAGATAATATTGGCTTCGAATGATGATAATATCGGGATGATCGACAATGTCGATTGTTGACAGCAACGATGTCGCTGATGAGTATAGCTGATAACGATTAGACGATAAAACAAGAATTGACTATGCAAAATATGATAATAGCGAGAATACAGCAGACTAATTAATATCTTTAACCAACTATCAGCATTCAAAAAGTAACTCTCCACCTTACTGGCATAATAACGCAGCAATTGTTGCTTACCTGTCGCTCATTGAAGGTTAATATAAAATGCATGAGAAAGGTAGATAGAAGGAGGAACAACAACATATAGAACTAGTCAACTGCTCCGCCTCCGATATCGATAACTATTGTAAGAATTGAATCTGATGATTGGGATATCGAGACAACATGGAATATCGAGATATGAAAATGCAAAGTTTAAACTAATGAGCCATCTATCCTGATATCGGTAATAACTACTGCACATGTATAAATGGAACAGAATAATAGAATGCTTACGATAGGAAGAGATAATTTGCATATTTTACAAGTTTATAAGCATCATCAATTAATCGAATAAATAAATCGCAAAGTAGACAAAGACGATAGTTGATCGAAAAACTGAGAATTCCAATGGATAATATGAGAAATTTGCAAAGAAATATATATGTCATAGGTCAAATGCCATCTGTTGAATGTCTATCGCCTCAATTTTAAACAATTATTTTATTCGATCAAAAAATAAGTAAATGGGAAGATTTGAGAGCAATTTTCTTTTAATCATACCCTCTAATTATTACCCATCGGAATGAGTATAAATTATAAATTTTTGATGAAAAAAAAAAATTTCTCGAACAACCTGAATATATTAAAAAATATTGATGGAATAATTTTTATTTAATATAAGAAAAGTGGCTTTTTTTTTTTAAAATATTTCTACATTTAATCATTAATCACTAAAATTTATCACTCATTTAATCACTAAAAAAATATATATATATATATTATATCACTATCTCTCGATATCATTTAAAATTTAAAAAAATTTTCTTAATTATTGGAAATAATTAAAAATAAAAAATATTTATTAATCAATTATATAAAGTAATCAATTAATAATATTAATTTAATTACTTTTATATAATATGTATGTATGTATGTATGTATGTATGTGTATGTATGTATGTATGTATGTATATGTATGTATGTATGTAATGTATTATGTATATGTATGTATGTATGTATGTACTATGTATGTATGTATGTATGTATGTATGTATATCCATTCAAATATTTAAAGTTTAATATTTTATAATAGATTCTATAGAATACTTTTTACGAATTGCATCTGTTTCTAAGATTTTTATTCGACATCATTTCGCCTATTTAACATATCTATTCGAGAATGGATTAAAACTAACATCAAATAAACCCGACAAACTATTCCAGTTTATTTATTTATTTAGTGAAGAAGATAAACTAATATGTTTTAAGAATTTAGCATTATTTACTTTATTTAAAATTCCATCTACAAAATAAGGCATTTGCAGTATAAGAAATAATTTTATCATAACTTGAAGAATGATAAGATAAGCGAAATAGGAGAAAGTGATATGGCTGAAATAACAAATTATGATAAAATGTGATATATAAACGGCAAATAAAAATTTATCTTAACCTTGGCCATACAATTTTATTTCCGGATATGATGAAAGAAATTTGATAAGCAAATTAAAAGATTCTAATAAATGAGATCTTTGCTCTATCTAGATTCGATTTAAAAAAAAAAAAAACCTTGAAGAAAAGAAATTCAAATGCACTGCTAGATTTAAAGAGCATCTAAAATATTACTAATGATATTTCAAAATATTAACATCAAGCTTTACTAATGCAGTAAATTATTTTTGGATCAGATACTGAAATCAGGATCAGATACTGAAATCAATCTAAAGATAGAGATAGCTATAAAGGATAATAAATTTAATTGGAACCAATATAAAATATGAAGAAGTTATCTATCGCAATTTATTCATCATAGAATAAACAAGAATCTGAATTACTATAAAATTATCAATGAATCATCCGATGAATCAAATCAATTTCAATAAAACTTTTGCCGTTCTTCCTATTAATATTAATCAAGACTAACATAGTTTTTTTTTCTACATAAAATAGCAAAAAAAAAAATGATATTATGATCGCTGTTATTGATAGACTTATTTGTTTTCATAATATTAAGAAAATCATTTAACTAATTCTTATCTAGGTATATAATAGTACGAGAATAGCTTCACAGATTTTTAACAACTACATAATAATTATAAAATTTAATTCTGGAATTGGAATTTTAATTTTAATTCGTCATCTATTTCATTATTGAGATCATTCTGTCATCGAAACTAAAGAATTCTGATTGGTTGGTTCAAATCCAAAAAAATTTAACTTTATTTGCTATTGGTATTACACTATTCTCATATAAGTTTAGTAGCAAAATTCATTTTCATTATAGCTGTAAAAATAATTAAGATTCTGAATTAAGAATAATTTATATGTTTTTGACTTACAGAAAACACTTTATTGATCACAAAACTTCTAGCTAAACTTCATTTCTATATCTTACTAAATTTCATTGAAAAGAAACTAGTAAAGAAATTTCTTATCTCATCTATTAAATATACTTCTTCTGATGTAACGATATTGAAATATCGTGCTATGATTCATGGCATTCAAATAGAATATTTTTGTAATATCTATGATAAGTGGATAGATACTTCCAGATTTTTAAATTTAAAAATTATCTTTATATAAGTAAAAATAGTAGTAGCAAGTAAAGAATTATAATTGAGAAATTCGATGCTGGAAGCAATCATAGTTGAACTTTACATAGAAAGCAACCGTTAGAAAATGATTACAATTTATTTTAATGAAAACGATTGGTTAAGAATTTTAAATTGAAGAAAAAAAAATTTGCTAGATGAAAAGGAAAAAAGTTTAGAATTCGTCTAAATATATTTTTAACAAAAATTTTACTGATATTAAAATATCAATAAGCTAACAAGGGTTATATAAAATAGTTTAAATTAAGATTAACATAAATTAATGCTTACCAATAAATTGTACAGGTTGTCCAGGTGTACCACCACCAAGAGGTTCGATTTTGACATTTTCAGAAGAATATCCAGAAATCGTTATCGGATATGGATCGATTTTTTTACCACAAATTATCATTTCCAAACGATGATCACCAACCTACAGAAAAAAAAGCAAACATTCTGAAATGAGAACATCACGCTATAAATAATGGGAAAGTTGAAAAGTTGAAATGCAAAATTTTAACGAAATTTATGAATCTCTTGATCTGTCCAAGTTTTGTTTTTACGTAAGAGGAATGTTTATTTTGATTTGTTCATTTAGATGACTGAATGAATGATAGGATAATTAATCTTATTCATAAACTAGCAAAACATTATGATTGACTATAGTATTACCAACCTTATTAATAACATATTCACAGATTAACTTATGATCAACTCGCCGATAAACACTTATAGGTAAATCGATACCATCAGGACCTAAAAAGAAAATCAATATTTCTCCAATGCATTCTAATAAAATGATTTCAATTTTTATGGTCGACAAAAAGAAGGATCAAAATTAAGCTATGAAAAAAGAGTAAAATAAGCTGCCAATTGTAGGACGAAGAAGAAGCACATTAATTATGTAAGCAGTATAATTGATTTCTATGAAATCTCGACATTCTAGTAAGTATCAGAAAATTCAAAACGCTTGCCATATATTCGTGCTTGTACATCACTTTCTGTAATACCATCACCACTTATTTCGAATGTTGTAGGTTTACCAACAGAAGCACGCTGCAATCCTATTCCAGATAATTCTGTATACCAAGATTCAGTCCGTTCAACTCTAAAATTAGAACATGAAATTATTTTTCATAAGAAAGAAGTATAATTTACATGTGTCGTCTAGTTTCCTGTTTAGATTCTCAGAATTCTTAGTATATCCCTTCTTTGAATGTTATTTAGTTACTTGCTTAGATGTTTAGAATGCTTACTGACCTTATTAATCACATTTTATCCAGATTAAGGATTCATTATTGATAGTTATTCTGAAAGTTGAATGAATGCTATTTTTCTCCTTATCATAACTTCATTTATATTAATCAAATCAGTAGTACAAAAGCTTCGAATATTACTTCTGAATTTATAGAGTGCAAGGATGACTTGCGAAAATATTCATATATACATTGTAACATTGTACTCGATCGAAATGAAAAAAAAAAAAGACTATACCGTCTACTCTCAATGCTTCGTATCATTCGTTCTTCTACCTCATAATCTGAATTTGTTTGATGCTGAGAACTTCTGATCTGAATTTTCCACGGTGACATCCTAACATTTTCACCATTAAATCGCATTTCAACAATGTGTGGTATTGCCTGTAAAAAATATTTAATTAAAAATATGTAACATATATAAAAGAATATTATTAGCATAATATGCAAGAGTGATAAAATTTATATAAGAAAAGGAATTGATTGAAGGTTTTTCATTCTATCACTTATTATCAGTATATTGAAGAATTTGTGATAAGTTATTGATTTATGGCATAAAACATATCTACATAGAGCAATTAATTATTAGACATAATGTATCTGATAATAATGCAAATTGCTTTATTAACAAGCTACAAACTTTGCAATATTCATTTTTGTCCAATTGCAATGCTTGTTTTCTCGAATGATTATTAGATGATAAGGTAATTTTATGCAAGATCAACTATATCACTAGATAGAAAAAAAAAACCTGAGTAGGAGTGAATGAAGCCAAGTATTGTCGTCCTCCAAGTTCACGTACACGACATGCGACACGACCACCATTTATCATAATTTCCAGATTGCCAGATCCTGCTGCACTTGCGTTAACTACAAAAAAAAAAAAAAAAAAGGTATGCATAATTTTATATTCTAAATATGTTCCGAAAGATTCTAATGAGATAATAAAATATTGAAACATAAGCCGAAGAGTTATATAGGTCAATTTCTACTGAAGCAAATATTAATTTTTAATTATATTTTTGAGACTTCTTTTTGCAAATAATACGAATGATAACATGATAACATATCACAATAAATTAGCTACAAATTATATGTTGATAATAATTAGGAAAATTCAATCTGTTAACATTTACGTTTATCAAGATTACAACTAATCAATTAGGAGTATCAAATTAGATTTCTAAATTTCTTAAGTTTTATATCAGATTAAAATGAGAGAAAATATTGATATGAAAGAAGGCAATAAATTAATGAAAATTTGATATTTGAAGTTTTCTCCAAATTTTCTAACTATCAGTTTTTCCGTTTTAGAAACAGAAATCTAAAAGTTTGGCAAAAATAGCTATCATTCTAATATCATGAAAATATCACTCAAAAAAAAAAAGATAATATTGATAGTTGTTAGAGTTGCAGATTTTATTTGAGATGCGAATGAGGGAAAGAATGATATGCTACAATTAATATCTATGATAAATTTTGTAATCAAATTAAAAACATATATAAAAGTTTAAGAAATTGTAATGATCTTAAAGAAGACTATGAAAGATATCTTTAATAGTTATATCAGTACTGATAATTTTATTAATCGTACTGCTATCAAAAATTTTTAGTATCATAAAAGTAATACCTGATCACTTTTATGATAACAAAATTCTTCAATTTTTATTTTTAATCAAACAATTAATTAATTAAATTTACTGATAGGAAAGAAATAAGAAGATAAAAATCTAAGATGACTTTCGAACAATTAATAATTTGCCTAACTTGAATAAGTAATGGATTTCAGTTTAAATTTATTGTAAATAAAGATTTACAAAACATATACTTTCAAATGTATAGTCTCTGAACAGTTCATCTGCATTGATAAATTCTGGCATATTTCGAACGGTTACCAAATCCGGATCACCGACATTACATACAAATGGGCTTTCGTATACACTCTGATTGAACAGTCGTACATCGATAGAATGCTCACCTGTAATATCGTTGCATATATATCTCGATTTATTTATCTTAATAGGAAAAAAAAAAAAAACTTTATTATTTATTTCAGCTTGTATTATTGCCTTTTAAACAATCCATTGCTATTATGATTCAGGTAAGAAAATGTTGTTTGATTCGAGAAAAAGAAGAAGGCTTAACACTTTCATAATATTATCTTTATTAACTGATAAATTGATATCAAAGTGAAACGAATAATTCACTTTAATTTTTAACAATAGCAAATAAAAAATTAACTCATACCAGCTTCAACAGGCTTCCATTCTACTTTGTAAGTTACATCATCAATTTGATAAACTCGTGCTCGTTTCGTTTTTCCAGAAGGTGCTGAAGAATATGAAGTTAGCTGATAAAAATAAACTTTTGCTTTCTTTTCTCTTTCTCTCTCTCTCTCCTTCTTTTTCCTCTCTTCTTTTCTCTCTCATTTCATGTTAATATTGTAATCATTTTCAAATTCAACTATTTATAATAGAAAGCATAATTGAAACAATAATGAATCAATCAATCAATTAAGAAGGTAAATTATTAAACAGAATAGATGTTAATAATTTGCATAAATATGAATTAACATTGATTGTGGAAAACTTTGAAAAAGAAAATCACTATCATTTGATTATCATAGTTTGATATAATATCAAAATATTCTTTGAAAATTGTAAAAATTCAATTTTTGATTTTATAAAAATTTCCAGAAGCCATAAACGTAAGATGAATTAACTGAGATGGAACTTTATAATATCAAAAAGTTTCTTAGCATTAATGAAAGTTGGTGATAATATATATCCACAATCATTAATGAAAGTTGGTGATAATATATATCCACAATCATTAATGAAAGTTGGTGATAATATGTATCCATAATGATTAATAAAACTTGTTAATATGTATCCACAATTTATCAAATCTAATTATTTTTTTCGGCACTAACAAAAGATAAAAGTTGTATAATTTCGATATATCTCTGATAAAAAAAAAATTGAAATATCAAAAAAACAATGACGTTTTTTTAATTCGAGAAACAATTTCAATTTAAAAAAAATGATAGTAATTAAAATTAATTTATAATGAAAAACGACAAAATACGGAAAGTGAAAAAGAAAGCTTATCAGGTCAATTTAGAAAATAATCAGAAAGGCTTAAAGTTTAATTGTTTTATGAAAGAAATTTGAATTGTTTTATATGATAAGCAAAATGATATAATATTTAAAAAATTAATTCGCTAGGAAATTTTAAATTTATTCATTTAGCAGGAAAAAAAAGTATACTAATATTGATAGTTTAATCAATTATTATCAGAAATCATTATGGTACTACTCTGAATACAGAGATAATAGAATTATACAATTTAAAAATGAAAATATTATATTATCTTATTATCGCAAGATCACTTGTTTAGTATTCTGATAATTATTCAAAAAATCTTTAATAAAAATTGAGCTATGATGTTTATACATAATCAGAATATCTCGGGGAAAAATGTAATCAATAAAAGAATATATATATCGAAGTATAGGGGATGGATAATTTTGTAGGAAACATACCTGTAATAGTAACGGTGATATCTTTACATTCAGCACCTGCTGCATGAATAGAAAATGTATTAAGTCGATCAACTGAAGCCATTCGTAAATTTTCGCCGTAAACAGATACCGAACTTGCATCTGCTATATCCAGGATAAATGGAGAACCTGAAATTACATTATCACTTTAAATTCCTAAATATCATTCATTTATCAGAAGTGTTAAAATGTCTTGAACAATAACATTGATAGGAAGAATGTGAAATTATAAAATATTTAGGAAATTATTAGATTTTACGATATTTAAGATTTAGGCAATTAAAAATATCAAATATTTACAACAACTAATAATCGTATATCTAGTAAACGATTTCTAAAATGAAAAAGCATCAATCAATATATATCTATTGATAACACAAATAAATCAATAATGATAGGAATAAACGAATGTAAAATTTAACCTTTAACTTCCATATTATTAAAGAGAACATGAATTTTGTACTGTCCAGCACCGTCGGGAGTGAAACTGATTCGATAAACACCCGAATTACCTTGTTCAATTACTTCGCATGGCATATTGCGACCGTGACGTAATACTGTTACCTATCAATATTTGTACTTTTTCTTTCTTGTTGCAAAAGAAGTAAATTTTAGTTTGATTGTAAATATCATTATCAATATTTCATATCAATTTAAAAATCAAAATAAACTTTACATATTTTCCCTGCTTGATCTAAAAAATATTTTAACGGAAGAATAATTAGATAATAAAACGAAATGAATTTCTACTATTTACTGTTAATTTTCATATTAATTAAGTAAAAAAAAAATGATAACAAAATATAACTTATCATTAATTAAAGGAAAAATTATTCAACTTATCAATCAGTAATATCAAATTATATTTGAATAATCAAAAGTTTGAGTTATTTAGTAGAGATATATAGTTTTAGATGAAGCCATTTCAAAAAAATTTTTTAAAAATTACTCTATCAACTATTATTTATCCGATAGATTGATTATCATTTAAATTTGAAAAATTTGGCCAATTATAAAAATTAATTGGACAAATATTCAATTAGGACAGACATACACACATAAAACGTTCTAATTTTAATTTAATTTTTATCATCCTTTTGGTTTTGCTTTCATTTCATTTCAACTTTAATAAAATGTTAAGTTTAAAATTTCGAATATTTTAAATGTATCAATTTTTTTTTTTTTTGTTAAATGATTTTTTCCATAAAAAGAAAATTTTAATAGGATGTACTATTATTTGTTAGATGAAAATAATTATGATCATATCGAAGAACATTTTTAAAACTATTAATAATTTACATTTGTCTCTTTCAGTTGAGAAACATTAAGGAATGTCTTTAGTAGTATTATCGTAAATTGCTATTTTTACAAAAATGATAGCGAAAATGATAAGAATTGAGAAAGCAATAACGATATCATTATTTATTTCATGCAATCTATCAAATTTCATTCGTTTTCAATCATTTCTTATACTCATCATCGTAACTATATATTATTATATGATATTCAGATTCCATCAAATATCATTTCATATGATTTTATAAATTTAGGTTATAGTTTAATAGCAAAATATTTTCTTATTAACCGCTCTTATCATTCGCCGCTCACTGTTACTATTTACTCTCTCAAATGTTTTGCATACAATTCGATCTTTATATATTGCTGAATTCCTATATTGCTGTGCCAAAAACCTAATTCCATATCTAAATTTTAGAATGTTACAGATCAGATTACAATTTATCTTAGGAATTTTAGATGTGTAAAATATTTTCGATATATTTTTATAAGAAATAAATTATTTATAAAATAATACTTTAAGAAAACCATCACCAGCTTGTGATGCATTCACGCTAAATTTCAATTCTTGACCAACAAGTCCTACATCCAAACCATATACCTAAATTCATTGATAAAAAATACCTTCAATATCAGAAATTATTTCTAAATTTATTTTAAATAACAAATCAAGATTATTCGGCAACCATTTTCAATTCTTATCCTTTTCTGGCAAGTTCATTTTAATGATTACGTTAACTAAATGAAAAGCAAATACCTGAACAAGATTAGCGTCGTAAACTTTACAAGAAAATGGAGAACCTCGAATATGATCATTATTGTACAGTATACCAATTTGCCATTTACCTGAAAAAAAAAAAAAAAGATTGAAAGATGAAATCGAGATTTAAAGACGAAGAAAAAAATGAATACTAAAATATCATTTATTTGAAAATTTTTACTAAAACAAATCTTACTGTACAATAAGCTAATATCATTTAGCAATTGATTTTTTATTGATTTATATAAATCAAAATTATGGATTATATCGGAATTCTCGATTTGAATCGTTCATCAAATCTACTGAAGCAAATTTCAGTTCACTTCTATATTAACGTATTTTTAATAAGATTTCAAAATTTCTTGCAAAAATTCAAAAATATGTTAAAATTTCTTAATCCTGACTAGAAAAACATGATATAATGCACTCTGAACTGTTATCAGTCCTAAACTTTATATTAACATTAAAATCAATATAATCTATTGAATTAGTTAAAATTAAGTAAATAATTATCATCTTATCATATGCTATTTTTTTTAATATTCATTTCCATCTTTCTTAAAATAACGAAAATTCTTGCAATAAATATTTAGAAGAAAATTAAAAAAAAATTAATAAAAAAGAAGTATTAGAATCAATCGTTCAAGCCTAATATTTAATAAAGAAAATTTAGGCTTGTATCTTTTAAGGTTCGTAATGATGGATGAATGAATATGGACGAGAAATATTCGGCAAAATTTTCCTTAACTTTTTCTATATTTCCGCCAGAAATATCTATCATATTATCAATGATTGCAAGAAATTTTAGAAATAAAAAGTTATTTTTGCGGGAAGTAATTTTTAACCAACTATATTGTCTAATAAATTATTTTTTAAAATGTAAGATAGAAAAAAAAAAGCAAGAGAGAAAATGAAATGCTTTTAATTAATGATATTGCATGAATTGATTAATTAATTCGTAAATTCTATTGGCTTAATAAAAAAAAAAATCAAAATGATAATTTTAAAATTTGAATTTTCCTTCAATTAATCCTATTAATGGAATTAAAGATTGTTTAATAGTAAAAATTTAAACTTAGATAAAATTTTAGATTTATTTGAATAAATTTATGAAAATGTCTAATAAGAAATCTTGATATCATATTTGAAAAAATATTACATAAATTCTAATTATAATATAAATAGTACGGATTGTAAATATATCAATGATAATTATCAGTGATAATAAAAAACAAAATTAGTAAATTAAATTCTTAACAGTTTATTAATCAATTAAAAAAAAAAAAAAAAGAAACAAATAAACTAACCAACTTCGTTTGGCGTAAAAGTTGCCGTAAAAACACTGCCTTTTTGAGTACTTGACAATTTTTGACACATCCTGAAGGTGAGATCGCTTCAACAACGATAGAACCAACCGATGAATCACCGTGTGCATTTATCTGTAATTCTTATCATTGATTAATTTATCACTTATTATAGAAGTAAGTTATCATTAAGATTAACTAACTAATACTTTTATTTTTTCAATCTTCAGATATGCATTTCTTATCAACGAAATATAATTTAGACATTTCAATGTTTTTTAAATGTTGAATTTTTTTTTTCATCTCATAAAAAACTCTTTCCTCCTATCTTCTATTTAGCTATTTTAAAGTTGTGAAGTTTTTTTAAAATATTTTGATAGAAGCAGAAAATGTTAAGTGATAAGTCTAAGATAATGTAAAGATATCAAATCATTAATCACTTACCACTACTTCAACAATAGAACCAATGGAACAAGGTTCGCTTAGACCAGAAAAAGAAACATGCCCAATATCAGGTGCCGGATAAAGATCCATATTGTTGTCGCCTCGTTATTATTATTTCAATAAATCCGTTCGATGTAAATATTCGGAGCTTTTTGGTGATACTGATTTGAGAACTTGAAATACTATTGAACTTGATGGTTTATCCTAGTTCTTAACACAATATCACCAACCTGCAATTTTTTGATAAATTTTAAATGAAAAAAAAAAAAAACGAAAAAAAGCATATAGATTAGCAAATGGATAATTTAATCAATTATCGATTTAAATTCAAAAATATGAAATTAAATTTAAAAAAAATATACAAGAATTATAATTAATATAAGACAAAAGCAATTATCTTATTATTATCTTCTCTATATGTATCCTATTCTATTCTATTCTATTCTATTCTATTATAATATTATATTATATAATATAATTATAATATTAAAGAAATCATTTGATATAGCTAAATAATTAGCTATAAGTTAAGAAATCATTTAAGCAATAGTTTTAAAATTAAATTTATACTTATTTTTTTAATTCAAGATATCATTTTTTTTTCCGATGAATGTCAAGTTAAAAATTTAAAGGCTAATTGAAAAATTATTTGAAAGAGCGTAAGAGAGGAAAATGTAAAAACTGGAAATGAAATGAAGGAAGACGAAGAAGTTTCTCGGGAGTGTTATATCGCATGACTAAACCCATCAGCAATCAGCATCATCATTCCAAAATGTTCCAATTCATTTCACGGGTTGAATTTCTGAATTATGGATGGAAGAAAAGAGAGAAAGGAAACATAACACTAACGAAAGGAATTTCTATCATGTGTCAAACACTGTTAGAAATATCATTTAACATTTAAAGAATTCTTTGAAGGTGAAGGAAAAATTGAGGGACACAATTTCCATATTTGATAAATTTCATTTCTCTTATCACTTCCAAATCTTTTAGTCCAATTAATTCTTATTACAGTTGATAAGAATGTTAATATAGAAATCAAAAAAAAAAATAAGTAAACGATAGACAATAGTTATTTCATCAAAAATGGATAATTGAAAATATCATCGATATATGTATGAAGTTTATATTCATCATAGAAAATTGATGAAAAAATTGCTCTTATCAATCTGGAACATATATTTCTAAAAATTTAATTGATTAAAAATCAGCTGAATCAATCAATTCAGGTAATTCAGGTAAATTAGATTTTAATTGTAATTACTAAAATTAGTAAATAGCAATAGGTAATGATGATAAAATATATTAAAGATTAAAATTGTAAAAAAAAAATTATATCCATCGAGTAAAAATAATAAACTTTTGTATAATTATCTTTTTTTTTTGTCATATAATCTATACGGCTGATATATATTGGCTTATTATACTTAATCATTTTATCATATTTTATCATTTTTTAATTTCTATGAGAATTAAAAGCAGAAAAATTTGAAAATCTCTCATTAAAGCAAAAAAAAAAGGCGAGAAAACTCAGAATTTTAAAAATGAAATATTGAAGCATAGATTAAATGAAGCAATCTTATCATATCATTTGATACTTATTTATCAAATGTCAATATAAATATAATAACAGATTTAATTCATAAACATTCATCAGCCTACTAGTAGTAATGGAATTTAGAAATTTACTGTTAAAATTTTTAAAGTTTAAATATTATGCAGAGATATATATATATATATATTGATCTGGAAAATGTTGAAAGAAAAAATGAACCATGCCGAGAAATGCAAAAATGAAAGAAAAAAAAAAAAAGTCATAGAAGATTAACAACTGTAGATAACTGTTTAAGTTTATATAGTAGTTGAAATGATAAAAATTAGGAATTTATCATCTTATCATTTTCAAACAATAAAAATATTTTAGCCTCAAATAATAAATTGAAAATCTATTTCTCCATTTACTAAAATTTGCTTAAAATAAATGAGTGATAGAGTTAATTAGAATTCCAGATAGATAGATAGATAGTTATAGGTAGTATAATAATTTTATCATCAAATGATAAAATTATTATCAATAGCCTTTATTTGCCTTTACGTTTTTTTTTCAGATCATATTACATTCAAATTTGGCGATATTTTTAGGAAAAATTTAAGATGTTAAATTTTCTGCATAAAAATGATTGCATTTAATGATTTTATTTATTTCTCAAAATTATAAATATGAGAGTAAAAATAATATAATATAAATCTAAGTAATACCTTATCTAAATTAATCCAATCTTACTAAATCATTTATAAATGATAAAAATAAATAAATAAATATTTTATATTGAATTAGATTGATACTAAAATAACAATTTTGAAATTGAGTAGTAAATAAAAAATTGAAAATAAACCGTAAAGTTTTATGCTTAAATTCAATCCGGAAATATGAAAAAAAAAAGAAACTTTATTTGTCTAAGAAAATTTGAGAGAAAAAAAACAAAAATTAAATATATTTAATATATAATTGAGCAATAAATTGATTATTGATTTTCCTAAAATTGTTAAAATGTGGAAAAAAGAAAAAAATATTTTAATTAATAAATAAAAAAAATATTAGAATTTTGATCATTATTAATTATCGATTTTTTTTTTTTTATTAACGAAAATAAAATAAAATCTAAATAACTTTATGAAAATGAGAAATAAAAAAATATTTTTGTGATACCATTGAAAGAAACTTTGTCTATTTTTTCAATGGAATTCATTTAGTTAGAAATTGAGGAATTAAAAAATAATTATTATCTAGTAGGAATGATGCCCGAAGTAGGAATGATGCCCGAAGTAGGAATGATGTCCGAAGTAGGAATGATGCCCGAAGTAGGAATGATGCCCGAAGTAGGAATGATGTCCGAAGTAGGAATGATGTCCGAATAAAATATAACTTTTATATTTTATCGTTAAATTGATAAAATGAATTTTTTGTTTCCGTAAATTTGTTAAATACGAAAATATCTATCATCAATTTTTTTTTCTTTTTTTAGATCATATCTGTTAGATAGTAAAGAATGAGGAAGGAATATTTTAAGGGTTAAAACTTACATTTGTCCATATGATCGATCAATCATAAAAGTATTTAAAATCATTTTTGTTTTCGTTATAATAAAAAAATAGGAAAAACTTTTTAGATCATATCTATTAGATTGTAAAGAATGAGGAAGGAATTATTCATTTTAAAAGTTAAACTTACAATTTGCCTATATGATCAAACCATTAAAAAAAAAAACAAAAAGTAATTAACACAATTATTTGATAGCAAAAAAAAAAAAGTTTGGAAAAATTTTTAACAAATTTTTTTTTTTATCAAAAAAATCTAATAAAATGATATCGAATTCCGAACGGATAATTATTGCGCTTCTCCTAAATCATCAAATTGTTTATCTATAAAGAATGGAATGGATTAAAAGAGAATGTGATATAGGTGAAAGTATTTTTTCTTCAAATGATTGGTAAACAATTTTCATTTCGTAAAAATTTCTACCACATACCGCAAATATCTTTCAGTAATGATATCATTTGAAGAAAATTCCGATCGAGAATATTAAAATTTATGCAAAGAATAATAATTAATTATTAATATATATATATATATTTTTTTCAAAGGAATATAGAAATAATTCTAATTCTTTTGACATTTTAATAAAAGTTTTTATTATTTATAAATAATAAAAGTTTTTGTTTTTCATATCAAAAAATATTTTATCGAAATAATATTGGTAAAGTGTATTAAATAAATATATCGTTATTGTTTGACAAATTTAATAAAGGTTAATAGGTCATGTAGTTCACTATGTTACCAGCAATCTCTAGTGCTATTTGAACAAAAATGGGTTGTGATCGGGTTGAGCATATCGAATATGAAGAAACATACAAACATCTGTAAAGCTTACAGGTACAAGCATTCGGTAAACCAAACAGATCGAAATGAAAGAGAAGCAAGAAACGTGTAGTGTAAAGTAAACAATATGAGAAAATAGAATAATATACAAGATTAAGAGTTCAAAGGTTAGCAGAAGCTTCCCATATCTTGAAAGATTGAGCGAAAAAAATTTTTAATAAAAAAAAAAAAATACCAGGAATATTTAAGATACGTCTATCAAATTACCTACCACAATAATATATGCAATAGTTTTGTTGACATTTCAAATCGATAACAAATTTTGTTGTAAAATAGAGCAAAAGAGAAGTTTGGATTAAGAGAGTTTGCCGAGAGAAAATTCCTTCCTCAAACGTCTCACAAAAATTCTTCTCAAATCTCTTCTATTACTTTAAAGTACAATAAACACATCTTTGTCCTTTGTAGAAATAAATAAATTCGTAGGATGATATCAAATAACACGATAATACCGGATATTTTATATTAGTTCAGTGTGTGATTTTCGAGATAACTGATATGCTGATAATTGTATATTCTTCAATATTATCACTAACATATAGCTATGCCTGGAAAAGTTGATTATTGATGTTAAAACTAAATTACAAAATTCAAGTAGTATGATTTAGAATAGTAAACCATTTCTTGTTAAAAACTAATTTCCCGAATAACTATAATAGCCTGGATAATGAAATCTTGCAATGAAATAGCAAATCAACAATAGCATATTAACACAAAAAAAAAAAGGATAGCATCATTTTTAACAGGACTTAAAATGTCATTATGATAATTTAGAAATGATAATAATTCATGAATCAATTATTAATTAATAAATTATATTAACTATAATCAAAAGTTAATAAGCTAAACTATTGACTGTTCAAGAAATTGACAAATCGAGATGAAAGATCTGTTCAAATTAATGAAACTTATTAATATCTAAAAAAAAAAACAGATATAAAAACACATTTTATTTCGACGACATTGATATATTTGACAAAATGATTACGTATTATCAAGAATAAGTATGAATAATATATTTGACAAAATGATCACGTGTTATCAAGAATAAGTATGAATAATATATTTGACAAAATGATCACGTGTTATCAAGAATAAGTATGAATAATATATTTGACAAAATGATTATGTGTTGTAGCGAGAATAAGATTGATAAGAAAAAGAATTATATCACTGATTGATTATTTGTATGATTTATGCTAAAATATTGAAATAATAACATTATGAATGTTGAAAAAAAAAATTAAGCCAAGGTCATTTTGTATATTCGAGAAAAGAATGCATTCAAATTATTCATTCATTCAATTATGCATAATTTTTATTTTTTTGTTTACTAAATGTTAACTTATTTTTAAATATTACTATTACAATAATACGATATTATGAATGAAATAATTTTAAGATTGTAAAAAAAAGCAAAAGATAGATAAATAGAGATTAATTGATTAATTTAATATTTGTAGAAATGTTGAAATTATCACTCTCGATGATTTAGTATTTGTAGAAATGCTGAAATTATCACTCTCGATGATTTCATATTTGTAGAAATACTGAAATTATCACTCTCGAATGAAATGAAATTATCACTTCTTATATTAATCTTATATTAAAAACAATTACTAAATTTTTAAAATAATTAATAAAATGAAATATAAATTGTGACAATGTTGTTATTACAGATATTAGTAATTTTTAAATATCATTTGATTTGTTAAAGTATAAACTATTTATAACAATGATCAATAATGAATCAATTATGCTGATTATTGAATCATTTAAAATATTATTCTTTTAAATTCAAATAATAATAATAATACGTTATTTTTAAATATTATACATTTTAAGAAGTATAATTGTAACATTTACTAATAGTAATTCTTTACATTAAAAAAGAAAAAGAAGAATCATAATAATAATAATAATCGATAATAATAATAATAGTAATAATAATTTAAAATGAAATATTGATTCATCATTTCGAGAATGAGAAAATCGTATTAAAAAAAAAAAAAAAAATCAATCATTCCATAATAGTATAATTAATGAAAGAGAGAGCAGCTATTTTGTAGTATTTAATCGACAATATAGAAGAATGAGAAAAGATGGTTGATTCAAAAGTATTTTGCATAAACATCATTGACTGCATGTATATAGGAATGTTCGTGATAGTTGTTGATGATGATGATAATGATAATGATGATAATGATAATGATGATGATGATGATTATTGTGATGTGATCAGAGATTGGTTAATAGGAAAAAGAAAGATGAAAAGAGATTGTAATATTGTGTTGATGACAAAGTGTTGAAGAAGTATTAATAGTAGCAGTAAACTGGTTGAAAATGACAATAGATTGTAATTCAGGCAGAAGTGATTATGATTATCATAATACTAAATGCAAAAATGAAAACATCATGGAAAAGAAGGAGATAGAAATGAATAAAAGTGGGAATAGTATGATGAAAAAATGTTGATGATTATTTTCGGCAACGATCGCTAAAGAAGTACTGCTATCTCTGTGCAAGACACTATTAAAACTTATCCCTCTTTTCTCTCAAACCATCTCCTCTCCTGTCTTTCTTTCATCCTATCTATTTATGATGGGAAATAATACGACCAGTAGGTAACGCGGTCGATCAGTCAATCCGAAGGCCATTTGCCATGCGTAATTCGCAAATGCTTGGTAAGGTTATCGCTGATCGCTGTTGTTGTATTCTCGCTGAACCATCATATCATATCATTGAATTTTAAACGTTGATATTTGTCCAAAATAGACAAATATCTGACAGAGAACTAAAAATTAAGCCTTCAAAACACTAGTTGAGAGAATGTCTATTTCCGAAAACTTAATCTCTACAGAGAAATTCCATAATATTCATACTGATACATTTCATAAACCTTTGATATTTAGAATATGTTTTATCAATAAAAGTCGATTTTTAATTTTATCAGGGTGTAGTCATAGCTATCCCTAGCTATGATAGCTATACCTAGCTATGATTATATCCTGATAAAATTAAAAAAAAAAAAGATGCTGATAATATTTTATATCTGACTATATTAATTATTCTGAATCAAAAGTGCTCAATGATCTATCTATCTGTTGAATATTGAATATTGAGAAATCTTTCTTTCTTCATTAACTAATTATAGTTGATATTTCTTATTGAATAGTTCCAACTTTTTCAAACTTAAGTTAAAGATTCGAATTCAAATATATCCCTATATCATATCATATAATAGTGATAGGAATATGGCTTTACGAAGTACTCAAAAAAAAAATCAAATCGATAAGAGAAAAATCCACTGATTTTTTTTCCTCGATTTCTTATCATTGCATTTGGAACAAATTAATTCTTCTCTATCATCATAGCTACGATTGAGAATTTTAAAAGATAAAATTGAATAATTAAGTCGGAGTAAAAGGTAATCGGTAATGTTGAATTTATGCAAAAAAATTATCATATATTACTTATCAATAACATATTATTGATAAATAGAAAGGATGAAACTTTTTATTAATTAACCTAATCTTGACGGAATAATTGAAATATTTTTATATTTTGTATGATTTATTATCTAATATAATTGAATGTTATGATGTTTAATATAAGGAATTATTTATTTTAATTCTCTCGATGTTTCGTATGATAAATCTTATATGCAATATTTAAAATGTAGTCTGTGCTAACTCTCTGAAATGTTGAAACGATCGAAACTTCTGCAATATTCTCTATCTCTTTTCTTTATTCTGATCACTAAATCCTTCAGATATTTAATTTATGATAAGCTATCACTCACAGCAAAGATCAAGGATTATCGATACCAAAAGAGCATCTCGTGGTTAGCTGGTATGTCACAAGCAGTGATTATACATGATCAGCAATATCGGCAAACTTTTTCTAGCCATTGTTAACATCATTTTCAGCTAACCACTTCGATGTTTGACATTTTCATTGTGAAATAGTCTTTAGTGATTAGAAGCTTCGCTACTTCAATTACGTCTTGAGCAGTTCCTACAACGATGGTTTAATTTTGATTTTATTATAATTGTACTGCCTTATTATTATACTTATCGAATTGCTTATATCATCTCGATAAGTTTCAATATCGTGATGTAAGGTACAATTGACGTGACAACTGATAATTCTAATCAAGGATTCAATTTAATTATGGAGAAAACTTCTCTGCTATTAAATTCAAATAACCAATGAAGAAATTTTTTTAATCTTTCACTAAACACAATCCTTGCAAACCTAATCAAATCAACTCAACAAATTAGCGCATCAGATTCAAAAGTTGTAGAGATTATTCAAATTTTAATATGATATTCTAGATGTTACGGAGATGTGCTCATAAATTTGAAGTTGATCTGAAAATATGTAGCCACTTATGTAGCTTTATATAAAACTAGTAAGACGAATGAATATAGCTTTATGTTATTGGAGGGAAGTATAAAGTGGTACTCCTCAAAATACTATATCTAAGCATCATTATTAATCATTTTATCAAGTACTATTATTGGGATAAATTCTCGCTTTTATTTCTTTGAAAAAAACTACTCTCTACAAATAGCTCATTCTTTTCTATATTTTTATTATTGGGAAAGTAATTGCAAAGGCTAAATTTGTTTTTGCATATTTTTCAAGAAACAAATAATCTTCGAATATTGAAAAAAAAAAAAAAATCATTTATAATTGCTTGTAATAAAAGCATGAAGAAAATAACGAAGGGAAAAAACAACAAAACGAAAAGTTTAGGACGATTACATAGAATTTTTTTCCGGTCGAAAAAAGATAAAAAGAGAAGAGAAATGATTGTAATGTTATTAGTAAGGAATCAAAAAGATGAAAAAAAAAACAAGTTTCTTGTAAAATGTTATTAGTAGAAGTGTAACAGTAAAATGAATCAAAAAAAAATGATAAAAATTAGATATCATATGTGAATCTGTAAATCTTACAAAACTAATAACTAATTCAGATGCTCAACTTAATTCTGAATAAATACGTTTATCCTTCACAATTGTATTATACTTTCATTAAATCAGCATTCGATTTATGTTAAAAAGATAGCATGAATTCTCATCTCGAGATACCTAAATCAATTTTTTGAAAAAGAAATTATCATTATGAATGTTGCAAGAATGCATCATGCCCAAGATCACTGCAAGAGTTGTATCAGTATACGGAAATATGCCAAAAGTTGAAGCGAAAGACCGTCAATCTATATTACATCAATAATCTTATCTGATGGAAGTAATCAGTTAATTGATAAATGAAATAGAATTTATCTGAAATCAACAATTCTATAACATGCTATGAATGATCGCTATAACTATTGTTTCACAGATATAACATATTCATAGATGTTGCTGACGATCATCATCGATTGAGGTGATTGATATGGAATCATTCTGGCTCTAACAACATTTTGCGATGTTCCAATTAACATTTATCATTTGTATGTTCTAAATTTAGTTTTATATATTAATCAGCAACTATTTGAATAAAATAGGAAGTTAAAATGAGCAGCTTCTATCAAACACTTTTTATCGCTTTAGTTATTCTCGATGATATTAGCAGTTTTTATGTACTACAAGACCTCAAGTAATACAACTTTTCAATTTTTCTCTAAGCATGGAGATAAATTAAGTCATAGGAAATTTCAATGAAACTTATAATAGTCAGACTACCTCCATATAAATTAACTAACAATAAGTTTCTAACGACAACATGTATGTCATATTAAGTAGTATGTTATGCTTACAAATTCATATTTACAACATAAATCTCTTCATTTCTAGTAGAAGTAATTTAACAATCCTCATATTATCATTGTTGATGACCAAAATACGAGAAATTAATTCTTGAAGTTTGATTGATATGTAAAGAAAATATATAAATTATGAAAGCTAAAATGACTTAATATGATCGTCAGTAATTTCATCTGTCATACAAAACAGAATAAGCAAATTCTGATGATATTCCAGTACGTATATTGTATGTATTCGCCTTCATATAAATATCAATCTATTCAATCAATGAAATCTAGGCTATGCTTCATATAAATATCAATCTATTCAATTAACGAAATTTAGGCTGTTCTATTCAACCAGAACTGTATTGTACTATCTTCAGTCACTTGCTATTTTAAAATGTATAGTGTCAGCGGTCATCATCAATATGAATATCATTTTCATCCCAAATTTTGATCATTATTCGTCATTATTCTCTCATTTGGTTTCTTACACTATTCTACGTCTGATGCTTGCTTATTTCGCTTCTTAATTTTTGAATCTTTTCAGAAACGATTATAATCCAACTTGATATTTGTATTATTCAGACAAATATACGCATAATTTATTGAATAATTCGCGATTGCTTCTGATCACATAAGACAAATGATAATAATTATTCAAAGAATTCAAAAATGCTATACATAAAAATAAAAATAGAAATAACATTTATCTAAAAATTTATGGCTAACAAATAATAAAATTGAAAACGGTGTATTAAGGAATGTTGCGATATTGAAATGTTCATACAAAAATATGCGAATGTTTTCATTGATGATAAGCATCGATGAAAAGTTAAATGCGAAGAAAATGAAATCTATAAACTAGAATGTGAATCTATAATATGGATTCAGAATCTTCAGCTAACTAATTCATTGTGATCATTTTAAAATAGCTAAAGTTTGAATTTGATATTGAGGTAAAGAAGATATTTTTTCCTACTAAACTATTTAAAAAATATTTTAAAAAAATCAATAGAAAAATGAGTCAGCAGGAAAAGAAAATATTTTTAATATTTAAAAAATATTAAACAACTAATAAAAAAAAAAATGAATCAGCGGAAAAACGAACAGACTGGTAGCGTAATTTTTGAACATCTGTAGACTATGTTTGGTTATGTGCTATCAAAAACAAATCGCTGTACTAAAAATAAACTGTCCTGGTAAATAAATTGCTATTATTACGATTGATAAGAATAATTTAAGTTATTATGTTATATAATTTTGATCTTTGATATTTTCAAATTAATAGAAGAACGTAATGATGAATGGTAAAAGTGAATTTTGAAATAATCTTGAAAAATTGCTAGAAGTATCTAAATTTTGTTCATTTGGATTTGAAATATAAAACAGCTCCTTTATTAATGCGAATTCTAAGCAGCAATTACGATGATTCGATATTTAAATTTTCCTGGCAATTCCAATATGATATCCAAATCCTTTATCTTTATCCTATTTTCTTCCAAAGACTAAATTCAACTTTCTTGAAATTAAGTGTAAAATGCACAAAGTCTTGTCGAGATTTCGAAGTGTTAAAGAAAAACTGTAAATAAATTGCGAGAAATATCAGAGTAAATAGATGGAGTTGAGAGATTAACAAAATGAATCTTCGCGAGCAGCCAAGGAAGTGACCGTTGAATATCTACGATGTGCAACGAATCGCAGAAAATGATGGATAGAAAATGGAAGCAGGTACTAAAAGACCTTGTATAATTATGTGCGGTGACAAATCACATCATGATAACATCAATAAATCATATTGGTGAAAATGAATAAAATCAATCTAATGATCCTAGCGTTATTAATTTAACATCATCTTATCATATCTGCAACTTGAAATGATTTTCTTCGCATTTGAAATGTTTTAAATTTGAAATATCACAATTCGCTCATTTAAAATATCTTTATGATTCATGCCTAGTTGTTATTTTGAAAAGATAAATTTGAAAACTGATAATAATAGTAATACATAGTTTAATGGAATGTTGAAAAAATTGTTGAATACAAATCTTCTGCTAGCACTATTAGGCTGGAAAAATTACAAATTTCTTATAATCATAAACTTTCAGGATTAATGCTAATCACCGTAATCACCTATTCTATTCTTATTTTGGAAAAGGAAAATTTTTGTTGCTTGTAAAGCATCAAAAATACAAAATTATGCAAATTTGAGGACCGAAACTTTTTGACACTTGAATTTTGAGCATTATCAATTTCTTAATCGATAGATCTACAGATAAATTAATTCATTAAATGGCAATAGATGTCACATCAGATTCAAAATTAACTGTCAGTTTCCGTTTACGATATCAAATATTGCCATGAATTCATTTATTGAATTCAAAATTCCCTCCAAATAGGTTATCTTTCTCTTCTCTGATTCATGCTATTGTGGTGATTAGATGTAAACAGGAACGATATTAACATTTTATTAATAATGATTAATTATCGAATATCGCTTGTACATTCGGTATTTTTTAAATTTCACTCGATTTATTTCTACAGTTGAATTTGTTTTAAAATTCAACCGATTCAATTCATTTCATTATTTTCTGTCAACCAAACATTTTTAAACAAACGGTAAATTTGATTGTACATCTGACAATATATCGCAATCAAAGTAATATGGCAATATTATCATGTCTTCTGACCCGGATATTTTCTTTCATATCGTAAAACTACATATAAAAATCATAAATGGCAACATTAATATTCCATAATTTATCATTTTCTGTTCAAGCGTGATATTAATTTTTCATTTAAATTCTAGAATTTGATATACATTTGTAAAATTAACTCAAAGATTGCTTTCGGGTAAATTGCACAAATTTGAAATGATTTTTTTATTACAGGTTGTGTATTTTAAAATTATTGCTAAATTATTTTCTAAAATATTGCTGTTACCGCAATGATGCGATTGAACAAATTATTACTTAGTCGCATTAATTTTAATGATTATCTCTAATGATATTGTAAACGACTAAATAATAATTGCATGTTTTTTTTTCGAGAATTTATTAATTAATACAGGCAGTAAAGATCTTTGTTGTAAATTCTTCTCAACAAACTATAAAAGTTTCCTATTTTGCCGTAGTAAATAGTCTCTTATTGAATTCATTAATCATTTTTTGCTTTTATTTACGAAAATTAAAAAGAATGTTATATAACTAATTTTTAAGAGATTTGAAAAGATTCTGAAGCACTTTTACAATTTAAATGAATAGTTCTATCGGCGAGAATATCATCAGATGTAAATGCAGGTAATTCAAATATTTTCCTTCCACGCGCTTTCACTAATATTTTAAATTTCATATATTAAAAGATCTGAATTGAAGCCTGACTAAAAATTGCCCATTGCCCACCTGTACACTGAATTATATTTTCAAATGCAAATTAGCAAAAATAATCATCATCTGCAATAGTCTCAAGATCAGTGTCTGATAGCTTGATTAATTTTTGTTCTTTTTTTGCTCTTATGCATTCACTGGAAGGTATTAACGAAAATCTAATAAAGCAAATTCTCGAATTCTTTTTTTCAGAGAAACACTCATGAAATTCAATTCTCATGAAGAACTTTAATATTCAATGTACATTCGCCATCCAAGAAAAAAAAGCTTTGATAACTGAAATATCATTTTTGAGAGAAGTTGAATGTCATCGGAGATGACAATGAATTTAAAAAAAACTTTTACATATATAGATGTTCCATTGATATCGAATGTATATATAAATGCATGCATATCTGTTCGTCGTATCATCTAATTGTACGCTCTAGCTAAATACTTCAATATTATGTAAGGAATTGTCGAAATATGGAGAATGCACAAAACTTAAATTAAAAAAAAAAATAAATATCTGATTTTTTTCATCGGTTTGACGAAAGAAGAAGAATTGTTGGAAGATGGAAACTAAATTAAGCATCATCACCTTACATTCATTCTTCTAAAATGTCATTTACTTAATCCAATATATTTAATATCAAAGGTATCATGCTGCAAGTTTTTTACATAGAATGTTTTTGTTATATAATTTAATAATTACTCTAACATTGTTTAAACTGTACATTTCTTTTGTAACTTTACTACTGTATTACAATGGCTCTCTATAATTAACATATTATATAACAAAAACATTCTATGTAAAAAACTTGCAGCATGATACCTTTGATATATTTGAAAGTTTATCTCTAGCCTACTGTAATTGAATCTTTGATTTATTTGAAATCTAATTGCATGAAGCTAATTGCCCAAAAGATTTTTCCAGATCTCAGCCTAATAGTTTTAAGCTTTCGCATTTATTTATTTGTTTCTTCATGTATGCTTCGTCAAGCATGAATGATTTTTGGAATACAGCCAAATCAATTTAGCCCTAAAATGGATGACGTTTGAATGTGAGATGTATACTCAATCGTTGCATAGCTTATCAAATTATTTGTCGAAGTTTGGATAAACTATAAACGAAATTCTTGTAACACAATATAAACAAATATATTCAATTTCTATTTCGAGAATAATTTAACAAAAAAAAAAATTGTTTATCTTGGTTTTTTTTTTTTACTGCTTAAGCCACGAAGACTAGTCTAAACAAAATTTTGACTTTAAAGTGTTTTGGTACATTCCTAGAATATCATTATTTTGATAACGAATTTTGCAGTCTATTTTCAAGAAATCTTTTTAAAGCAAACCTGAAATTCACTTTACTATAAACAGATCATTTAATTCAAAAAATAGTCGTAGGATAAATAAATTTTACACGTTGTTGTTTTAATTTGCAGATATCTTGTTCGAAGATTCTAGCAAATAAAATACTAAAATAAGCCACTTCAAATCTATTTTAAATTTAAAAGTTATAGCTGGTCAACACTATGATACAATGATACAGAAAACAAATGGGCACGAACGTTGCACAAATATTTATTTGAGAAATATTAAATAGTAAAATTTTGTGATTTAGCCAAATACTTAAATTCCTAATTTCCCATCTGAAAAATAAAAGTGAAATGTTGAATCAGATTGATCAGATTGCTTCGTAGCTACATGAAGATGGTATAATAAAGGGATCATCAATATAGCCAACAAAAAAATGTTCAGCAAATCTAGAAATAATTGCATAATTTTATCAGAATTGAAGAAGTAATTATACCTATGATATTTTGCTTTCAAGTAAACTTCATAAACATCTAATTTCCAATTTTTCTGATATTTTATTTGGTTCATTTAATAGTAAACTTTTGATCACGATAGAAATTATTGCAAAATCTGACATGTATCATGGTGATGACGGAAATTTGGCGAGTAAGATGACATATAAGAATATATCTTATTCTATACAAATGAAATTTGAAGAGAAAAAGCAGTTATTTTGAAAATCCAATAATTCAATTTTGCAAATTAAGTAAGAAAAATGCGATGCTATGTAGAAATCGATGATTTGTCCAAAATATTATTATTGGATGAATCAATATATGTAGATTTTATTAAACATTTGCTAAACATACATATGCATTACCGGTGTCTAAATACAAAAAAATAAACATATTTCTAATAATAGTAATAGGATGCGATTGATAGCAACTAATAACTATTTAAAAAAATTCCAAAATTGAAAGTGCAAATCTAAATCAGCGAAACAAATAGAATTTTTTCATTTCAGCTTTTAACCAAGTCAGAATCTTTTCGAAGAATAACACTTTTGTATATATATATATTAGTCACGATGATGAATGGAACTATAATAATTATTAAAAGGGCTCTAAAAATGTATGATCTGATTCGTAATATATTGGCTCCATTTGGGAAATAGCTTATTCAGAATTCAGATGCTAAACTAATTACTGAATATAGAGAATAATGATGATCTAGCTACGTAGATTTAAGTTTAATTTGGACTGGAAAGGAAATATAGTTACTAGCATTGATGTTTCAATCTGCATATGTAAGATGTGATAAAATAAAAATGGATGTTCAGCAGTAACAACAGTAACAGTCGAGAGTTTCAATTCACAGGAATAACCATTCCAGCTATTTTCGTACTGATAAATTATGATATTATGTTCCACCCTTTTAGTATTATTGACACAGTTTTCGAATCCACATGCTCCTTTGTTGACAAAATAAAAGTAACGATATACTGATGGCATAATATGTGATATTTCCTTCGACATATCGACCTGATGCAAATAAATTGACTAATTTAAGTCAGTAGCTCATTTACATTGTTCTACATGTATATTATCAGATCGTAAACATTTTCGTTTTCCGCAGTGTAAGAAAAGTCTGTTATGAGATTCATTTACATTTGAAACAATTGAAATTGAAAGCAAACATTATTGATATAAATCAAAATACATTAAAAAATATGTAAGTTGTAGTTTTCGTAAGAGTTCAGCAATAATTATCTTGATTAGAAATATGTATATCATTGTAGACACTCCTATTAATTTGCAGAAGAAATTTCTTAAATAATTAAATTTTTATGAAATGCTCAAAACAGGATCATACAATAATAGAATTTCGAACAAAATCATAAATTTTACATATCATTCACAATTATATTACTATTAAGTGTGCAACTTTTAGAAATTTATAAAACTTCAGAAACTTCAAATTATTTTTAAATTCCTGAAAAGAAATGTTGAACATAAAATCCATTCCAGTAAACATCTTGTTATCTCACTATTGTTAGATAAAATTAACACAATAACTGGCTAATTCCACATTTTCTTCAGCAACAAGAAGGAGGTAAATAATGAAAGAAGAAAATGAAAAATCAAATTTATTATCACTCTTTGCAAAATTAATAATGATAGCTAGAGTCATTCATACAAAGATTGAGTTTGGTTCAAATAAAATATGCAATAGCAAATTTATGTTACATCTTTCCAAAATTCCAGAAATTTGGATATAGACTTAGCTATCTCTTGGAATACGTTGCTGATGACATCCATTCGTTGCTAATAAGACTAATTGATTTCAAGAGATACATTTCGATAACTCGTCGTTGCTGTCTCGACTAATAGAGGGTTATGAATTGTGACATATGGCTGCAATTATGTAAACGAAATGAGAAAAGTATTCCATACAAATTGATTCCATAATTACTGAAATAATTGAATTATTTTTACTAGTGAGGCTACTCTTAAAAACGAGCTTTAGAATCCGTTAAGATATGGAATTACAGATTAAGAATAAGCATAACATTTCAATGATTAGATGCCAAGAAATTAAAGTCAGAAATACGTAATGAAAAAATCCTTTAAATGCATCGTCCTGAGAAGATTATTATTAAATCGTTGCTTTAATCTGATTGAAAAAAAAAAAAAAAAAAAGATTATTAAAAGATATGAATGAGTAGTATGGAAAAGGAAAAATAAAACCTTACAGCAGCAGTATCATTGCGTCGGCAAGTGACATTCGATCTTTGTGGTTCATCGCCTCCAACAAGCATGGCTGTCAACAAAAGCATCGTCATAATTCTAAAATTAAAAAGAAATATTCATATAAAATACTTATTGAGTAACTTTTATTTATCCATTATTATTGTCATCTTCTTCGAAGATGATCAAATTATCCAACGATTAATTTGAGAATGGAAGCAAGAAGGAATAAAGGAATGATCAGATTATAAGATTTAATTATATTTATTTTTATTTCTGATTTACAGTGAAAAAGGTCTGATTTATTGATTGCACAAAGTGCTAGACTATAATATTTCAAGTATTAATGCAACAATCGATCATTGTCTGTGATCGTCTGATAAATGTCAAAAAAATTATCGAATAAAAAATAAATAATCAAAACAGGACGGAAATCAATTTAATTACATTTCATAGTGATTAGCATGATTGATAAATTTGATCTGTTAAAATCAATTTTCAATTATTTTGATCAAGTTACTGCAATAGAAAAAAATAATAATTAGCTTATTGAAATATGAAGAGAAGTATTTCACGAAATGCCAAAACATTGCCTGCTGGATGGCAACGAACAGATACCGAACTATTGATTGATAGCTTTGCTCGAAAGAAAATAAAAAGTAAATCTTGAGATTCCACAACAAAGTAGCCTTTAAGATTTTCTCATAAAAGTATAAGTATCTCGTTCAAGCACCATACATTTTCAGAGCTAGTTGATTTGGCAGTTGAATGGTTTGTTACACACTTCTTAACGGTTTCAAATCATATGTCCATCATCCTGCTGTCTATACCAACCCAAGTTTTTCATGATGTTTCATAAGCAGAATGTTCGATACTTTTAAATTCTTTTGCAAAATCTCGAAGTATTTCTAATTAATCATTTAGTAATTGATATACATATTGTACTGATTTGATTGATCATCTCTGTTAGCATTAAATAATTTGTGGAGAAAAAAAGAAACTTACACAGTTAATGCTATTAGAAATGGTTGATTAAAGCCAAAAGATGAGAATAAATTGCCCATCTATACGGATTAATAAAATACGGAACAAAATTTATTAGTTCAAGAATTACATCAATTACTGCTGATGTCAACGAATTATGGATGATGCACTGATGATGGATGAATGCATACTGGTTCAGGGACACGGAATCAAATGATATACGTTTAGGCTACTAAAATTCCGTCCTATACATTCCTCTCTTGCAGCAAATAGAAATACCTGCATGCAAGTATGCAGAAGGATGGGTATTGACAAATGCAAAAACTGCGAGCTAATTCGAAAAGCAACGACAGAATTGATTCTTTTCTCATCAGCGCTTTATTCACTCAGTGTAATAATGTTCGTTGAACTTTCAAATGGTCTTATTCTTTCCTTTCGTTACTTCACTTCAATTTGTTTTTGATGAATTTTTAGGTTTTTCGTTGTGGGTAATAAACAAATTCGATTTCTAAGTTTCTTTCTGATCTTAAGGGAATATTATTTTTCTTTTAGTCATTATGAATGTTATACAAAGACATCGACGAGTTAATCAATTTAATTTGTAATCTTGAATCTGAGATTCAGATTATTTTTTATATTTTTTCCTAGTTCGATTTCTCTACTTTGCAGTGTCTAGATTGAAGCTGGACATTATTCGAAAAGATAAAGGTAATATTATCTTCCCAGCACATGAGAAGATATGGATGATAAGACGTGATAAGATATTGAATGCATAGTAAATTTAAGTTCAGATTATGGAAGTTAAAATTATATTTTTGAATCTATATTTATAATATCGCGATTCATCTACAAAACTTAATCGGATAATATTGATAATATCGTTTGCCCAAAATTTACAATGATGCTTTTATTTCTCTTTCCTCTTCTATCCTTTTTAATATATCATTAAATAGATGCGACATAATATAAAAGGTACGAAAAGAAAAAATTAAAAGAAAGGATAGGAAATGATTTCTTGATTGAAAAGATAGGTGTGTTATCACTGGCAGAATATCACTGTAATTAAATAAAGATTGTAAAGTGAAATGATGGAGTGATATTGAATGAAACAATAAAGGACAAATAGATGATATAAAAAAGAATAGAATTCAACATAAAAACAATAAAATATAATCAATAATTATTAGAATGAAATATATATGTATATATATATATAAAGTATATGGAACAAGTTTAGGCAAATAATTAAATTAAATATATCATTTTTGATAAGAAAAATGTTAGCCATTACTGATAGCTTTTTTAGTATTTCTCAAAAAAAAACAATAATCTTAAAATGACCAACAATTAACAATAATCAATAGTTACGTCATAACAACAATCAATATTTATATCATAAAAGCTATAATTTAAAAAAAATTTTTTTTTTGAAGAGTTTTTGAAGAGGGTATTCTTCAAAAAATCTTCACAATTATATTTCGGTTAATGATTTTCAACAAACAAAATAGCACAAATGCTATTATCAAGGTGAAAGAAGAAAGTTGCTCGATTAAGATGGAAATATGAGATTTGTAAGTTTAAAATCTTCAAATAATCTTACAGCTTTATCTAGATCTTATGATTTTATCGTAAAGTTCGAAAATTTTTTAACTAAAATCTTCTTCTATATGCATTTTAGAAGAAAGGTAAGTTAAAGTCAAAGCAATAAGTGAATTTTACTAATTTCACTAAGTTGTGCAATTTTTGTAGAAATTTTAAACATCAAAGCATTTGAAAGCATAAGGTATGATTAGCGTTATTACATCGAATAAAGAGAATCGAAGTAAGTGTTAAGAAGATGGAAAAAAATTTGCTCTTTGTTACTCATGAATCTTCATTGATTCCAGAGAGTTTCTCAGTTCTTCCATTTCATACTTTTCAAATGCATTTCTAAGTTGTTCATTTACTTCTGCTATACATGCTATGGATTCACATTTCAAACAGTATACCAAATTGCATCGTTCACATTTCCACTACAAAAGATCAATTTAACGGCGTTAATTTTAATTCCTTTGATATCTACTGCTGCAAGTACAGATCAAAGTACTGTGAACTATGACCTATAATTACTGTTATGTTAGGAGGAAGTAACGACTTTTATCTTTTCTCAACACTACTAAAAGGAACAATCTTCGCTGAAATTATTGGGAAATTATCAAATTTTAAAATTTAAGCAAATATGTACCAACCAATGGAAAGCGGTTTTCAGCAGCAAAGTTAATAGTCCTCTGCTGTCCACAACTTTGACAGATACCTCCATGCATATTTTTGCCGTTATGTTTTAAACTATTTTTCCTGCAAAATTCTCGCTGTTCATTTTTACTATCTAATAATTTTCTATCCTTTCAATGTCTGTTTGAATGTTTTAGCCTTTGGTAATCAAATGGCACTTTAGTCAAATTATTTACTTTTCTTTTAACCAACATCATTTTGATTAAAAGAATGAATAGATTGAATAGATAATATCAGATGTTTGATAAAATCAAAACAACAAACACGATAATATCAGATGCTTGATAAAATCAAAACAACAAACAGGATAATATTGCAAATTTCCTTTGTCATTTCATCCGCCGCTAATTTGCATGGGAATTTTGAACGAATTGTCAATTCTTTAATAAGATTTTCTTGAAGCTTTGGGCTAAAAATAATAAATAAAACTTTAAAAAGTAATTTTTACTTTGAAATTATTTGCTTTGTTGAACAAATACATTCTGATACTATGTTGATGCAATGAAAATGTATCATATCTTGCAAAGCGCTTCTTAAATCTAACAAATCAACTATGTCCAATTCAATCATTCCTCTGATATTTTATGAATTTTACGATGCTGATCGAATAGAATCATACGGAAATTCTCATGAAGCGTTCATTTCCGATAAGCACAAAATGAAAGATTCATTCGTATAATACTTTGCGAAATTATTGTTGGCTATAACAAATCTTCTCATACATATATAAATGAAATTTGTTAAACATTTCTTACAAATATATAAGCAAAAACAATGAATAGAAAGAAAGGAATGCTTACTCATAATTATACATAATTGCTGTCTGAAGTAACTTAACCAAAACATTATTTCCATATTTTTGAAAATTTGCTCTCAACGCAAAGTATTCACAAGTAAATTGTAAAATTTTCAGATTATATTTATCAGCTAGACGAGCAAGTGCTGGAATTGATTGGACTAAAAAAGAATTCATTAAGTTAATACTCAAAAACTATGATGTCTCTCAGAAAAAAAAAAAAAAATAATCTATAAATAATTAATTACTATTTATTGTATCACGAATTATCATTCTTATTCTATAGCCATATTTCTTTCTGCTGCTCTGAATTCTACTTTCTTCTCGTCATCCATTCTAAGGAATAGTAGTGATAGCTAATCTGGGGAATTCCTAGTAAGTGTGAGTCATCAGCTCACGTTGATTACGTCCCTATCCTTTGCACACACCACCCGTCGCTGCACGAGACTGAGCCGTTTCGAGAAAAGCAGAGACTGCTATTTTGATACCTTTCGAGGTGGCGATTCTTTGATGAATTTTACATCAAGAAATTCTACATTTATTCATTTCGAGAATATATGGAATCGTGTATTTGGTTATAAAATTTGTATTGAATTATTGAAAAAGTAATAAGATGCTAAGAGTTGAATTAAATAATTAAATTATGTAAAGAATATGGTTTGTTGAAATGATCAACTTAAATGAACTTAAACTTAACACTGATACCTCGAATAATTCGTGGATATATGCCATAAACTGTAGGACACGTTGATTGAAGCATAGACGTAATTTCATCATTCTTTTCATATAAACGACTGCTACCGCGAATTCCTTCCATGAAATAATTACTGGTTGTAAGAAGTTCGAAATAGCGTGATTTCTAAAAATACGAAAATCTGATATTTTCTATCATATAATATTTTATTTTATATATTTTTGATTTTAATTAATTTTGAAAAGTATCAGGAAAAATTGCTATATGTGTTAAGTTTGACAACAAGATTAGATAAAAAAATTTCCATTTATCTTTAATACTCTCCTTCCATTCACTTCAATAAAATTAATGAAAATTTATACAAATTGTAGCTTACCTTAGACATTTCGGTAGGATCAACATAAAATGTAACATTACCAATTTCCAATCTAAAATGTCTCCTTTTGCTTTTTGAGTATAATCAATCTGCAATTATGCATAATTTTCTAAAATAAAGTTTTCGCTTAAATTATAAACTTTTAAATCCTATCCAACTGCCAATGGCTTGGATTTGAATGAAAATTTCAATTAAAAAAAAAAAAACGAAAAAAAAAAAAGAGCTATCTGGAACAAAATATGAATATAAACTTTTTGCAATAAACTAAATAAATATTTGAATATTTAAAAATGTTTTAAAATTTTACACATAAATAAAACAATTTACTTCCATATTTGCCTTCCAACATTCTTCGTCCAATTGATCGGCATCATCCATTTCAAATTGTTCCATCATTCATCTTACATCAGTATCAACAATCGTTATAGTATATTAGTAATAGTAATAATAGTAAGAGAAATGGTTTATTAATTGTACCGTTAGCTTTATTAAGATGAAATAGTTTCTTGAAATATTGAAATTATTTTAAACGACAATGTTTTATTTATCTAAATCAGATAGATTTTTATTGTTACATAAAATTTTAGAAAATATAATTTAAATTTTCAGCATAGCGAAATATTTTTTCAATCCAAATGGCAAGCCAAAAGATCGATATATAATTGAAACAATTAATTCATCTTGCGCGATAGAATCCAAATGATAAGTATCTTCGATGAACGTGAAGCGATAATGATTAGGCAGGATATGTAAAACAAAAAATTAAGATCATTAAGATATTCCGCGAAAGATATAAGAAGTGAAAAGAAATTTTTAAAATACGCGAGATTTGTTAAATTATAATTTAAAAACTCAGAGTAACAGAGTATAGGATTTTATAAATACTCATTCATAGCTGAAGATGAAATTTAAACTTTTAGATTACTTACATTCTAAATAGTCGAGAAAAAGTTGAAGAAAGGGACAAAAGATTTACGAAATTTTCATTTTAAACATCGATGCTATAACTTACGAAAGTTTTCTACCTTTTCATAAACATAAAACAAAGAATACTATGCTCGCTTAAGTAAAATTAATAAACGGATGATGACGTATGACGTCAATTACGTATAATTTGGCATTACCAACTATCTATCCGTGGCGAAAATTTGAGCATTCCTTATTGCTCATTTCAGAAAAATTAAAATATCGTACGATAAGATTTGCTGAAAAGTGAACGCTGAATATGAACTACGCTATTTACGATATGTATAAATCTTAAATGATCGATGGCTTTTAGATCAATCAAATAATCAATAGCATAAATGATTGAATGGATGGAATCATTGATATATGAAGTAACTATTTAAGAAAGTTCAAAATTAAATAGAATATTTTATTTAGTTAATCTAAGAATCGTTTGTAAAGATAGGCATAGAAATTTAAGGAACAATCTAAAAATAATATCAAACAATTCTAAAGAAAGTAACAGGTTGTAATAAATTATTTATAAACTTTTTCAGAAAATTTTTTCATCAAATTTTATCAAACATCGATGGAACATTTCTGAAGAAGGAAAAGCTTCTGAATAAGTTAAAAATGAATGAGAATTTGCGAGAAAGCAAATAAAGCAGAATAATTAATAAGAATGTTTATTATCACCATATTAACATAAATTCGTAGTTAACATAATTTTTGATAAATTTATCCTATCTTACATCTTTCTGATAATTTAATTTCTATCTTAATATTCTGCTTGATTATATCATCAGCATAAAGCAAAAATTTTTCAAATAGCATTATTGCTAATCTTATCAAAAGAAAAAAAAATGATATTATCAACTTCCTATTGCTAATTTTTTTCTTCATTATCTTTCTAATAACATCACTATCTTAACCATAATTTTATTCATGTTAACTGTTAATGATTATTGTTAATATAATCAAAAAATTGTACGTTATTATCATTTGTTATGAAATAATAAGCGATAGAAAAAAAACAATAATATTTCGAGCGCATAAGTTATGATCAATTTGCAATCATAAACAAGGGAATAGAAGAAAGAAAAAGTGATAACAAATCATAATTATACAAATCATAACTTTCTTGCAATATTCATTTACTGATCTTAGTGACCTAAAATTAGTTTGATCTTGGATTCTAATAAAATATCCATATTTTTAAGATTATTGATAATGCTCGTATTTCTAGAAGCTTTAAATATGCAAATTGCAAATATTATAGAAGCAATAAGAGAAATAAGAATGAATTAAAGTTTGAAAATAAAGTTTTTAAGTTATGAATTCAATATTGAATGGTATTATTCAATCCTTTCAAGTAATTGATCGATTATGCTCAAAACTAAAATACAATTAATATGGGAAATAAATTTTATGTATTCTTATAGATTTCATAAGTTTCAAATTACAATCTCGAAAAACTAGGAATTAAAACTTTTCTGAATATGAGACTATTTTCATTTCATAGATAATTTTATTTTTTTAATTGTTGTGATAATAGCTGAATGTTAGTTATCACATGCAGAATACTTATCATAGCAGTTTCAACTATTAGTGTAAAGGTGTTATTCTAAGATAATTGATATTGTGATATTACAATAAGCGAATTTTTCAATGAAATTTCATTATCAAAAGTGATAATAGCGTTTAGTCTAATTTTCCTTCTATTCCGCAATGAAATGAAATTAAAACCTGTGAGATAAATAAAGGTTTATTTATCCCTATGAGATAAATATGAGATATGAGATAAACCTATGAGATAAATAAACTTATGAGATAAATCTGAATCGATTAATTAGCCAAGTTTCTACTTAATATTATTCTCATAAACTTATTCATTGTATCATGATAAAAATTGCGGCATTTTTTGATAGATTTTTAGTTTGATAAATTTATTATCATTATTATTTTATTAAATATTCACATTCCTCTTATTCATGTTTAACTTATCTTTTTTTTAATTTAAATTATCGATTCATCTTTTCACTATTTCAAAGATTATATTATCTCAAAAATAAATGCACATCTTTCTTTCTATGATTTAATCGATCAATCTGCTGATGATCAATTCTAGTAATTGCTTAATCTCAGCAATAGATCAAGAGATTTTTTTCCTACACCGCTAAACATTTCCATAATTATATTGACATGCGAATCAATTTAGATAAATTTTTTTTTTTTTTAAACACTCAGCATCGAGGCATGTTGAACATATTTTAGTAGTAATTCTGGATTTCAATACTATCAGGTAAACTCTTTTTTTTCGAGACTGATTTTTTCGAGATAAGAGCTTCTTTCAATCATTTATTTTCTTTCGATTAATCCGGAAAATCTATCTGTATACTCATTAATGGAAAAAAATTTTTTTAATTCAAAAGCGTTCATTTAGAATTTTACATTTTGAAAATAATTGTGAGATATGGTTAACATTATTTTTATCAATGATAACAATAAAAAGATAGCATATTATATTTTGTGCTACAATCATCAACATGTCAACAATATGATGTTAATTATACCAAAATTCAAAAACCAATAAAGTAATTTTTAGAATTTGAGACAAAATTGCGATAGTAATTGAGATTTATATTCATATTTTAGGCATTATATAGTATCGAGAATACAAATTAGATTTTATAATTTGTACCATTTATATTGTAATTTATGTATTTTCGGAATATTTATTTTCTCAAAATTATATGCACTTTTTTTAAAGAAACAATTTAAGGAATTCAAATATTTCGAAAAAAAAAAAAAAGATCCATGCATTCAAAAGTGATTTAATATCATTTTATTCGTGTCATTTTTTTCGTTTTTATTACCTGAATAATAATTCATTTATGTGATGAATTTGTGAAAAGAAAAAAATTTCGAACTATAAATTTTCTTAACTGTATATATACTAAGAGAATATGAGAAGATAGTGTTTATCAAAATCTAACATTTGTTAAATAATAATAAGTGGCTTATCTCTATTAATCTATAAATTCTCGCTTGATATTCAGACTATCATAGATACACTACCAATCAATACTGATAATATTTTGCGCGAATGTAATTGTTGCCATCATTATGTTTATTTTTTTGGTGAAAGTCTATACAAATTTTTTGAAGAATAAATATCATATATTATTTTTTTCCATGCTTTAGGCAAATGGACAGAAGATATTAATCATTCATGAAAGTTTAGTCTTTATTGAAAGCCGAAAAGATTGAAAAAAACATTTGGAAATAGGAAGAACAAAAATGTAAGTAAAGAAGTAATACTTAGAAATACAAAGATTTCATCAATTCATTTCTTGAAGAAATGAATTGAAAGTTCTCGAAAAATCATTTTTGTTACCAAATACTATTTCAGGGCATAATTTTGAAGTCTAACTACGAAATAAATTAATGAATGGTTTCACAATATCTAGACTTAATAAATGCAAATAATAATTGTATCGCATTAATCAATTACTAAATAATTCCGATGAAAAATTAATTGAAATTATAAAATTAGTATTTCTCGATAGAAAGTAAAATTTTTGAAAATAGTAAATTTCATATATTAAATGAAAAAGATTATTGTATTCTGTACGATGCATTCATGGAAATGAAATATTTGCATAGTCATTTTATTAGAAATACTTCAGTGCATTTATATCACTTTATTCATTTTTATCCATTTATTGTCGTCAAAAAAGTAAGATTTACACCTTTATCGATATCTTACTCTCTTGACAGCATGAATGAATTTCAGCAGTAAATTGCATGAAGATTTTAACAAATTTAAAGTAAATTTATTGCATATTATCTTAATATTAATCGGCTGATTGATTAAAATTTAACAATCCATTATCAATTTAGCAACCTTGCTACAAAAAAAAAGAAAAATACGTTTTGCTTATGACAATAAATACGCAATGAACAAAAATATAACTTCAATGTTTTGACAAGATGTATCAGTAAGATGTTAAACTCGATTATATTATTAACTTCTCGCCATAATTAACTTACCAATAAATTTAGTTCCTTTTTTATTGATTTTTCTTCTTCGAATAAGGAAAGAAAATTAAATTTCTTACACCCTATTCCATTACAAAGAATCATAAAACATTTCGAACACTTCCGCCATCTAATCGAAACGGAGTAAATTCATAAACACTTTTACACTACACAAGTCTACGATAGATTACTTTCAGTAACTAAAAATGTAGATTTCTTATTTGCTTTAATCAGCCTAAAAATGTTTTACTTTCTCTAGGGAAATTTAAACATTTCGTAGCCTAAAGCATCAAGAAAAAAACAAAGCAAAAACTGGTCAAATATATATATTTATATTCTTAATAGGTTTACGGTCGACAATTTATGCATATTCTTCATAAGTACTTCATTTCTTTTTGATTGCTTCTCCGTTTCAATTTTCTGCTTTGCCTTCTTTATACTCGAAACCACAAGTTCGTTACAACGGAGAAAAAAAGACGCATATCCAGAAACGTGAATAACATCACAAATACACGTAGTAAGCGTACAGCGTATAGCGAACACGTAAACTCTAAAAATTTCGAATGCCTCCCCACTTCCACTCAGAATCATACAATAATCAGAATTAGGATATCACTATTCCGAAAACCGATCCCACTATGCCACATCTGGAGCACGGCCCGTCAAGATTCGACAATATCGGAAGTCCGATTTGAAAACTGATGGATTCGTGAAGTTATGCATTGTTATTAGTTAGGTCCAACGAAAGATGCGGGAAGAACTGCCGCATCGCCGAAGGGTGAGGTCGATCTCATACCTTCTTCATCTCTGCTATTCTCATTAATTGCGATTATTACAACATGTCATTTCTTTGTCTCCGACCAGCCCTGACCTGGTGTCCCTCTTATCGTCATTATTTCTCACTTCTGCACTCTAAACAGCACTCTGAGCAGCATTCTCTCTATAACTGTTCATTTCTCAGTATTCTTCAAAAGTTTTGTTCTTGACAACTTGCATTATCATTTGTATTATGGAGAACGTGGAAAAAGATTGTTAGCTTGCTCAGCAAGGAAAATGCATAATTTTGGGATGGTTCATAACTTCTATTCGTCTTTTACTCAACGTTTGTTTTGTTGCAAATCTGATAAATATTGGACTTATTACTATACTTTATTACTAAATCTGAAGCTAAAGAAAATTGTAATTTGTTGCAGTGGAATGATTCTGGTGAAAAGTTTGACTGCGATGGCAACTGAGAAACTTCTACTGAAGACATCGGGTCAGCAATTCTTAGACGGTGTTGATTACATGTATCGCGTAGGCCTATCACCTGATCGCTTATCAGTCATGGAAACAACGAGCGGTAAATTCATCTTGCAGTTCCACTCACGATGTGATCTTCGTCCATTCGCTGTATGTATATATTTTTCTATTTTTATGTTGAATTGTTCTGATTAACAATATTCTACGCACTGCTGCAGAGTTGCGGACTAATGTTACTTTGGTTTGTATTTATAAAGCTTTCCGTGCTTCCGAAAAAAGTCTTTTTTCCTTACGATTTATTTCAGGCCAATTATCCTAGTTTTCAACGGTTGCTTCGTGGTATAGTTCATATTAGAGCGTGGCGAATTCAGTCCATCGAATTTTTAAATGTTGATTTCAAAATGGCTGATATCCCTGATGTTGAACGTACACTTGAAGTGAGTTTTTATCATTTCAATCATAAATCAATGTTGACAGTAACTGTCGTTTTTCGTTGCTGTTTCCTTCAAATTTATAGTTTTTATAGTTACAGCAAAATTATTTATCTATTTGGTTTCAGAAATTACATTCAGATACTCAAGCTTTTGATAGGTATAGGAAGTTCATTAATTTTAAACAATGCGAAGATCTGCTGATATCTGAATCTTGTAGAAACTACTATAACACTTTTCACTGCATTTTATAAACATAAGATGCGGACTTCAGGGTCCGAATTCTCGTTAAAATCTCAGATTTTCATAATTTCGTTTTCAGAGGCTCGAAGTGAATTTAGTACTGCTGCGCAATTGTACATACAATACAATTATGAAATCGTCCCATGCATATCAAGTTTTATTGGCACTTAATCGAAATAAAAATGCATTGTTTGCGAATATGGTGACGACAGGTAAAAATGGATCTTTTGCTACTATTCAAAAGCCCGTTTTTATGAATCTTATCAAATTTTGCAATGATATTCTTTGAAATAATCTTCATTATTAGCAAATTGCTTATTTTAGTTTTATTTCAACTCGTTCCTCATTTTTTCCCAAATTTCATTAATTTTCTTAATATGCTGATCTTTCTTTATTGTTTTAATACATTCAGTAGTTACTGCATAACTGTAATTCGACAGTAATTGTTACACAACTTGAATTCTACAAATTTTATCCATATTTACTTCGAATTTCCTCTTATCTTCCTGACCTTTTAGAATTTGGAATAAATCACGCATTATTTTATTATTATCTTTTATCCTCATTCATTCGTTCTTTTTGAGTTGAGAGAAGATAGCAACTAGTTTTCATATTTGAATGGTGATGTGGAAGAGGAGATACTCGAAAACTGAGGAATTAATTCATTTTACGTGAATGCTTTGACATTTTATAATTTCAGGTTAAAAGATCGAGTTCTGCGTGGATATCAACGTCACTCCTTCAACAGTAATAATGTGCCTGGATTGAACGCTGCACCAGTTTCATACAATTGAAAGTGATTAATTATTCAATGCATCACAATGATTAGTATTCCATTTTTTCCGATTTTTATCAATTTTTAATTGGTTGTGTGGCTTTACTCAACCTGTCTTTTTCTTTAAATCATCTTTATTTATGAAATCCGTAAAATTTAAAAGTGAATCCTGAATGATCGACCATTGCAGATCGGTTAGGAATAGGGTATCAAGTAAAAGAATTAAGGAAGTTACAGTGGGAAATTAAACATATCCTAATAGAATAATATGTTATAAATGCACAGCATGTAATATTTGATTTTATTTAAATCTTTTTGATGCAACGGAAGTTTTTATTTCATCTCTACTTAATGATCAGTTATAGATTATAGCTGAGATTAATTTTATCTGAGAATGTCATAAGAAATTCACCAGAATTATTCTCGCTCTTTCAAGAGTAATTTTTATTATTAAAAATATTTTCCACTATTAAATTATAGTCATTTAGTTTTCTGTTATTGAATGTCAATTCGTCTCAGCTTTTTCATTTTGACTCCATAAAAAGTTTTTCCAGTTTCTTTCGCTTAAATTGTATGAAACATTTTTTCTAATATTTCAAGTTTATTTTTATTTGCATTTGATCTTATTTATTCTTAACTATTTATTTATATTTGTTAATAACGATTTATTTCCTATATTTTTCTGAAAAGATTTTGATGGATGAAATCTTTTGGGTATCTTGAAGAAAATTTCGGGGTAAATTGATTCTAACTTAAGTAAGGTAGATTGAAGTGCGGGAAAATTTGATATTCTTGGTCATCCATGACAATGATTGTCTCGAAGGACTTAGTTAAAACTTCGAACTTTGACATATAAGGCATAACTGAAGCAAACCAGATAGGAATGCCTACTATAATTCTATGCTGATCAAGTACATGAGAAACATGAATATTTTTGTTTAATGATTGGTATTGACATTTTGAAATAAGATGTAAAAATTGAAATACTAATTAACAAATTTTGAAGTTTTCAATGTTACAAAATTTTTGCATTAGTTGGACAATTAGCATTAAGTGATATATCATCCAAAAATCAACAATCTCTATAAAATGAATTCGAAAATTGGAAATTTTTATAGATATCGCTAGAAAATTTTATATCATGGTATTTGCAATCAATTATTTGAATTTATTTATTTTTTTTTCAAAATATTATTTTACTAATTATTGCGCTTGAAGCTATCTACTTATGCCAAATTTTATGTTTTTTTCCACTTTTATAAGCAAAGAGAGAATATTCCGAGAAATGTTAATTTGCCTTGTGTTTATTTTCGAAAAACCTTGTATCTGAAGAAATATTATTGTAATATTATATTAATGGTAAAGATTTTGTTAAAGGAGCAAGTGGTATGAGCATGCAATAGGTAGATAGGAGGTATTTTCATCAGTTTTCTTTTTCTTCTTTTTTTTTTCAATAATTACAACTGGGATTGGAATTGAATGGAAGATAAAGTGAAGAGAAGAAAAAGATGAAGTCTCTTTTGCTATCAAATTTATATCACTGTTGCATGCCATTAATACTATTTGCTGTTTCATATAGATACTTTTCGGTTATCGCTGTCTGTGATAGAGAGAACATGAAAACAAAAATTTGTAATTTTATTTCCTCTGCCTTCTTCGTCAATAGTTCCATTACTTATTGTGAATTCAAATTATAAGAATAAACTATTGACATTGATTGTTTGTTCTGAGTTCTAAAGATAAGCAAAAACTTAAATACTTAAACAACACAGTAACAGCATAGTAAAAACAACATAGTAAATTTACATATTGAAAATCAAATCGAAAAAGATAATATCGAAAGGGAATAAATAGCAGTCACTGAGACAATAGTTGGTAACAATTATTGAAGACAGAAAAAAAATCTGGCCTTTTTTAATTTCATAATATCCAACATTACTGTATCAGAAATTTGATTTACTTTGATTTTTATCAAAATTAAGCTACTGATATATATTTTCTGTAGACTAATCTTAATAACGCTATTCTTAATTTCATCCAAATGTCAATCTTCAAGCTAAAAACATTCTATTATTACATTAGGAATATTAGAAAGGCTTTTCTATGGCACTTTTTTTTTTAGATTGTTCCTTTTAAAATCATTACGACTTTTCAAACTTCAAATCATGTCTTAATTATGAACTGGTTTTTAGTCATCAATTTTCATTGCCATCAAATCTTCCGTCTAGTATGATGTGCGGAGTAGATGACTCTAATTTCAATTACTTCTCTTTTATAGTCCTTTCAAATTTAACTTCCTATTTCTCAAATTACTTTATTTTAGTTTTCAAGCAAATTTGCTTATTGAAAGAAATTAAGAAAAAAATTTTTATGCGTAAATCAGAAAGAATAAAAATTTGATGCATGGTATATATTCATTTCAAAATAAGAATTTCATTAATGCTCCGTCTAAACAACTAATTGATGAAGCAAAAATTTTTAATCCTTTAGAAATAGTCATTTCTGATAGTAATGATAAAACAAAGTGAAATCTTTGTTTACTTCCAATAATTTTAAAAATACAGCAAAATGGATCATCCCATTCTATGCCCAGAAAATGTTCCTTGCAATATTTCTAGTTTTCTACAATTTATATTGATTAAATGCTCAATAAGTCTTTGTATAACAAAAACAAAACTGGAATATTTAAATCTACTTGATGCAATCGACAACATCTTAATTCATAAAAAAAAAGCAAGCTTAGATAGAATGATATGTTTTAGATATCAACGACGATAGCGGAATATTTGCGCGCAGTTTAATAGTTCTCTAAAATTGCAGACGATTACTTGTGGAATCTGGCATGAGGTGCTCGAAATTGTGACTGGTAGGAGGAAGAAGAATGGAACAATGCCGAATTTTCATAATGCAGTTCTTTATCTCCTTAGTACTCCCTACATCATATACAACGCTGTTTATTCCAGCATTTCACTAAAACCATTTCGTAATCCAGTTAAAAGGTTGCATTGGTCGTTTCACTGATTGTTACAAGAAATATTGACATTGAAAAGGGAAGGCAATAATTTTAACTTTTGTCTAAAGCTTCATAGACACTTATTGAACTCTTATGATTTCGAATATATTAGGAAACTACCGGAGCATTGCCAGATCCATCTTTTTTCAACACGAATGATTATTATTTTTCACGAATGATTATTATTTTTCACTGATAAGAAGCATTTAGCAGTGAAGAATCAACGGAATAGAAGGATTTTATAGGCCACAAAAATCATTTTTGCTTATAATAGGCAAACAAAAAATGAAAATATCACTATCTCTCACGATAAGCAATGCGATATGTAATAAGTGAAAAATATCAAATATATCAAAAATAACAAATTTTCAACAAATCAGTGATGGAACATTCTAGAATATATTAAATTCTAGATGCATGAAGATAGCGCAAAGATTTCAATAATTAAGAATGCCCAAACACTGCTAACAAGAAAGAAGTAAGGTCTTCTTTTCTTTTAGCCCTTCCCTACTTTTAATTTTTAACTCTTAGTTCTTATACCTTTTCAACCAATTTTTAGCTATATGATGTTTGTTGTCTTTGATAGGATTTCCTCATAAACTTATGAGAAAAATGTTAAGGTATCAATAATTCGAATTCAAAAGAAATAAGTGAATGCTCCACAAAAAAAAATACTTCGAATTTATTCTATGAATTCAAAAAATGCAGTACGATGATAATTGGGAAAGCCATTTACAAGAGATAATTAACCGTGAGGTATAATTAATCTACGAATTCTAGAAAAATCAGAAGTCCGAGTCCAAATTGAAACTTTTTCCCTCTTCGCTACTTAGCACACCGGCCTTCTGGTACTCACTGACACGTTTTTCGAAAAATTAGTTTTCCCTTCAATCGATATACGCTCCATAAAATCAAATGGATTAAGCGAATAATAGATCTGGAATATGGTGGCTATGAAAAAGAATCTATGGAACACAGACATTTTACAATTTTTATAATTTAGAAGCGTTCTATTAAAAATTACCTTTGCACAATGGAGTTCCGTTAGTAAATGATCAGCTACATATTCAATATACTGACACATCAGTTTGCAGTTCATGCCGATCAAATCAACTGGTAATGCTTCCGTCAAGTACTCCTGAATTTCGAAAAGAAACATGAATTAAAACTTCTTTATGCTCCATAATTAGGAAAGAGAATCCCATCATTTGCCAATAGTGGAAATTTGAAGATATGTGAACAAATAAATACAACTGACCTTTTCAATGTCAACTGCTTCACGAATAATTTTATAAATTTTCTCCTCTGAAGGTTTATTTTTGATATAACTATATAAGAGACAAGCAAAATCTCGATGTAAACCCTGGAAATAAAAGTAAATCTTGTCCGAGGTCAAATAGTTTGTTTCTTGTTTTTGTTTTTTTATTTTTAAAAAACATTTTCATTTAATTCATTTCGTTTCGACACTCTACATAAAAATCCTCATATTTAGCGTAACATTAAAGTGCATCAAAGTTGATTTTGATTGTTATAACTCCGTTAAATAAAAGATGCTTCGATTTGATCGGTTAACTAGACCATTTTCTTCTAACTGCTCGATTATCTATTGTTGAATAATCACATGGCTTACTTCGTCTCTTGAAATCAGCTCGTTGCTATGAGTCAATCCGGGCATCAAACCGCGCTTTTTAACCAAAATATTGCAGCAAAACTTCCGGAGAAAAATATTCCTAAATACATTTATAATATCGGACAGAATTAATATGATAAAAACGATTTTACTCAACAAAAAGTAGAATAAACAACAATACCCTCAACAGCAGCAAAAGCTATCAATCGTTCCACAAAGGGAGCATTCATGTCGGTAATCCAACGCAATGCCCAATTAGCTTTCTTCTTGACGAATTCGAATTCGTAAATTGCATTGAATAAGAGAGACCTTAAAAGAAGAATGGATAAACAGTTTTAACTCTCGATCACATCATTAGTTTCATAGAAGCGAAGGTACTAACATTTCTCTTATACCCTCAAAAATGTTATAAACCCTGGCATTATAGCGTTGGTTTTGCTTCGTCAAGACTTAGTTCGCGTCGGCATAAAGCAATGTATGATTCGATTAGATCCCTTTAAGAAAACAAAATACAACAAATAAGCTTGGAATTTTTAGAAATCTGATATAAAATCCAACTACTAACTTCTAATAAAAAATATGTAGAGATTATGCAAACAAAAATCAAGTTGACTGACAAATGACATACTTTTCTTTTTGGTCGCGAATATAGGCATCAATCATTTTGGAGTACATTTCTGAATGAATATTCTCAATCATAATTTGGAAACCATAGAAAAACCGTGCTTCTGGCACTTGGACTTCTTGCGAGAAACGATTTACCTTGAAAAAATCAAATGAGAAGGATGAAAAAAACTATGTTAAAGAAAATATAATAAAATAAGATGACTGTAGTATAATGAAAGGTTCAAACTTTCACATTTCATGTTAACTTTATTTTTGAATCTTCTTAAGCAATCCCAGTAGTTTAAATCACAAATTTTGCCAAAAATCTCTTGAATATAATAACGAAAATTTACCAAATTTTCGTTAACAATACCATCTGAGGCAGCAAAAACGCCAAAACTCTTGAAATAAAATGACGCTCCCCATTATTCAAATTTTCCCAATCGCGGTAATCCTTACTGAGATCGACCTGAAACATAAATTGCATGAACTTTTCTAAAAAGAAGATATCTACTAAATGAAACCTGCACCTTCGTCTTCAGTGGATTTTGCAACTTAGATCAGAAGTTGCTAATCATCATAATTTTCTAGCTAACCTCATCGACAGTCCAGAATGATGCTAAGGCCTTCTTGTAAAAATCCCAAATGTCGTAAAATCTGATAGGAAATATAACAAAACGATTCGGATTTTCGGTCAACAAAATCTCTTCAATCGATTCGCGTTTTGGATTAGTAATAAGCGTTTCATTAATATCATTTGACAATTCTGCCTAAAATTACACAAGGAAGAATAAAAACGTTATTTATTTGCATATTTCATAAAAATTAAAACATTCGAAACTATAGATCCATATAAAACTTGAAAACCTAATATTACGAAATTATTTGCAGAATTCAAACCTTTCGATCCGTTAAATTCTCTTTCACATTCAACAAATCATTAGAATTAACATTAACTTCTTCGAATGGCATTGTTAGTAGTTGATGTTATAAAAATGCTGAAATCCTGAAAACTAAAAAATATTTGAGAAATTTTGAAAAGGATGCTTTTATGCAAAAAAAAGCTCGCAAAATAGAAGGAAATAATGCCAAACAATAAATTCGAATAAATCAACAGTCATGCATAAAAACTAGAACTAACGAGATATATCATCCTTTATTAATTTAATTTTCTCTTTAAAATCTATGAAATTTTTTGATTAAATTTGGATGATAAAAATAACTACTCACTATCTATGTGTGTCAACAAATTGATAGTTTCAAATTTCATCCTTTGCATCTTTGATTTATTAATTCCTTTCATCATTTGCCATTTTAATTTTTAATGCTAATTAAAAACTATGTTAACAATTTATGCATAACACTTTAAGCAGAATACATTCTTTTTTATAGCAGCCTTAAGAAAAGAAAAAAAAGCGCATTGGATAAGTTTGCGTAAAATTAAGCAACAAATGAAAAGATAAGTTTAGATTTGAAAAAAAAATGAAGTAAAAAAGTACATTATTCAGACTTGAGAAAATAAAGTAAAAAAAAAAAAAAGTGTTAAAAATTTTCCTATCCTAATCTTACTTATCCATCTATTCTAATTAAAATATGAAAAGAGCCAAAATCACATCCACACTTCACAGCCACCATCGAACAAGCAAGCAACCAACCAACACTCTTCCGCGCACACTACACTAGACGATATGCATTCATATTTCCAATTCAAACGTAAGGACAATTTCGCGCCTTAGTCGTACTTGATCACAAAATGCTGTCAGAGTAAAATTCAGACTCTGTGTAGTGTAAATCAGAATGAAATTCAGCCTCTACAGGATGCAGTGCAAATTTCAATAAAATAGTTTTGTCGGAAGTATTTTACTACTTTCCCGTCCATTTCATTTCAATGGGAATGGTCAATTAGCTCATATTTTATCATCCTTGCTGTTCGAAATATGAATTAGATAATCCCAAATCCATAATTATATAAGGTTATTGGAATGTTGTAGTTGAGAGAGAAACGGAGATATTAGATTGAAATAAAAAAATATTAAGAAATGTTGAAAATGTTCAGACATATGTGTTGATCGCTTGTCATAATACAAAAAATACTAGCAATAAAATGATGTATGATTCAGAATGATAAAAATTTTCAAACAGAAAAATACTGACATTGATAAAACTGCTTCATCAGATAAAGGATATGTTTCGGATATTACTGATAGTTTGCAGAAAAAGATAAATGCGATTTATTACTGAAATAGATTGACTATGCTTTAATCTCTATATTATTTTTATTATCTGATACTAGAAAATTTCTGAACAAATATATACTGTCTTATAGGATAGTGATATGATAAAATAATCAAATATTTGTGTGATAAAAAAAAATTTGATATGATCAAATTTTTGATCTTTATGCTGCAATTAACGTAGGTTATAGGTGATTATGGAATGAACAAAACTTCTTCTGCATTCATGTTAACTCCATTCTGCTTTGCAAAGTTAACATATTATCAATTGTGCTAAAGTTAATATATAGTAAACAAACTTCCATAATAAAAGAAAAGTTAGGATAAAACAAAGTACCGTTTTTTTCATAAAACGATCATAATGATCAGTTAAATCGTTCCCAAAGTATAAATGATTGCAAAAAAATTTCTCGCTGATATTTGATATCGATGAATTAGTTTTTGACGGAAAATTTATTCTTTTATAAGATAGAGAAATATTTGATAATATTATATTGTCGAATCGTAGAATTGATTGTTAAATTATTTTCCTTTTTCCTTTTATAAAAAAAATTTTTTTCTTGATGTTTGATCGAAAAAATCTGGAATTTAGAATTCTCATGAAGAGTTTTTTTTTTTTTTTTTTTTTGAGCGATAAAATGATCAATGTGATCGTCCTGTTTTCCAATAAAATACTCCGATTAATTTTAATTGTATAATGGAAGTTCAATTTACAACATCGTACAATTTAATTTTACAACATCTTCCTCTATAGATTTAAAAGATAATTAATTTACGATGTGTTAGTTAACATTAGTACAAAGGAAGTTTGTCTATTCTCATAAAATAATTTACAATATGTTAATCATTAAGGAAAACTAATTTATATTATATTAATTTTAAATGTAACATAAAACTTAATTATATCTAAGATATTTTTATAATCTGATAAAAAACTAGCTGATAATTTCTTGCATATCTATTCTATAAAATATTTCAATTATTATTACATATAGAATTCACTGATACGGTATGCTTGCAATTACATTTTTGTTAATCATTTTAAAAACTATCGTAACCCATGCTAAAATATAATCATTCGAACTTTTTTGTTCTTTAAACGGAGCCTTCTGTTTATTGTAAGACAGATAAAGTAATAGAGGTTACATTTCATCACTTAGATTATTATATCGTATCTTATATTTCATCACCATACATTCATACGTTACTGTATCTTGTCACTTAGATTAGTTTTTTCCAAAAAAAAAAAAGAAAAAAATGGTTGAAAATTATACCCTATTACTTGTGAACAAATAAGTCACTTTTAGGTATACACAAAAAAACATTCGGAAAATTTGAATCTATTTTATTATATACAAAACATACAATTAGGAATATATATGTAAGATGTAACCAAGCAAGAAGAATGAAGAATCAATTCGAAATTTTCCTGAGTATGAAGTTAAACGGGACTTCAGGGCCCCTATGTTTTCCTTTTAAATCATATTTTCAATTATTATGAATTTAAATCTTTTTCTCCGGTCTTAAATTTAATTTGATCACACAAGAGCTTAAGTCATGAATGCGATATTAGTAACAAACATATCTACAAAATCTGCAGTATTGCGGTAATGAATTATTTCTTCTGACCTGATTATTTCTTCTGATCAGATTAAATTTAAGCATTCGAAAATAATATCTCAAACCGGAGTTGATATTCACATGATACGGATAGTAACAGCAACATACTTTGAAAGTCTTAAATAACTTTAGCACAATAGGGATCATTTGAAGTTTTATTGTGATGCACATAATAAATACAGGCATATAACATTCCCAGTGAGTAAACAACAATGAGAACTAAAGAAACATAATTTTCAGATTAAAAACTCAAAAAAATTCTTTTAATTGACATTGATTTAGACAAAGCTAGCAGCAGCAAATCTTGGTAAAGATCATAATGAACATTTATTTTGTAAACAAATGATGAAAAGCATAGTAATTTATAAAAGTATCGATTTCAAAAAAACATTCAGATCCCAATTAATTTGTCAATCCTTCGATTTTTCGCTCGTCAGTAGCTTTACAATATTTGCTATAAGTTCGTCAGCTGATGCTTGAATCAAACTATTTACAATGGCACGGTTGTTAAAGCAACGCTGCAGTAACTGTTTGCCTTCACATTCAATTGATTTGCATGGCACAATAAACTGAAATATAATGTTCCTATTGCTCATTTAAGCTATTAATGATACCAGTGATAAATTCAGGTTTCCGAAGAATTGCTTTACTGTTTACTGATTCTCTTCCAAAACAATTAACAACTACGAGCTAAATTTATTAAAGCAAATCTAACGAAGATGCCAGGTAGACTTTTTCTTCTGCCATCATTCAGCATGTCATGTAGAGTATAGATATGAAAAGAGAAGAAAAGTTTTTGATTAAATCCATACTTTTACTACTTCTATTTTTTTAACAATGCTTTAAACCCACTTTCTTTTCTGTTATACAGTATTGTTCAACATCATTCATCAAAGGCTGCGTTGAATTTTTCCTGTAGTTTTTTCACTATCCTTAAAAATATATTCATTGATATTAATTTCATGAAATTAATGTTAATAATTATAGACTTAATTATATCTATGATTTCATTAAAAATTACTTCATATTCTTGTTATGAAATAAAACATATTGATAAAACTTGTTATGAACTATACTTCCGACATCTTTGATACTTAATGGGAACAAGTTCAGGAAATAGTACTCGCAAAAATCAATAAATAAAACCATTTGAGAAAACTATGCAAAAATAAGAAAAAGTTTCTAAGATTGTTTTCGAAGTAAAACTTTGCATCCCAACTTACAACAATCTGCGGGCATCAATCGAATGAAATACAAATCGTGCTTTTTTATTTCTTTTATCTTCTTTATCTTCTCGCACCCAAAGCATCGTTATACCTTGGTCTTTTGGATTCATCAATTGTCGTTTTTACGCGGTATTTCAATAAAACCGAATATATCTGATTTTGCAGCGCTTAATTCTTTTTCAAAATAGGTACGTGTTTCAAACTAAAACTGAAAAATTATCAAATATTTAAAAAAGCCATCAGATAAATAAAATGGTTACGATACATGAATTTACAATGCACTCTCTTTAAAATCTTTAAAACCATGCAGTAATTCGCTGAATTCAAGCTATGAAAAAAAAAGGACTTCTGACGCAATCCTCCTGGATGATATGTTTAAATTTGGTATAAAATGGAGTATCATATATAGAACATTCTGTTGAATTTAATCGCTTTTCAAGTCGCCAGAAAAACAGATGGAAGAATGTGTGCACTTACCGCATAACCACTGGATATAGGAACTGCACGAATCTGAACTAAGTGCGGATTATTTGTCGAGTTCCAGGTTTTGATTTTGAAGTTTGGTATTCCAGCAGGACTTTGTGCTGTGAATTTAATCCATGTACCAGGAGTGAGCTTATCCCATCCTTTTGGCGAATTATTGTCAAAAAAATTTTCAGACAAAGGTAACGGCATGCTAGAACAGAGCCATCTCCCAGAATCAGACCATCATCAGACAGCTCTGCCTAGAAACTTTTAATATATCCTAATTCATTAATGTAAAATCATCGTGCAACGTAGTCATTTAACACGCGGTTGCTTTCAGATATGATTGACAAGAGTGTACTAAAGACATATTTCCAATTCATACATTTACAAACAGTGTTCTATTCCCATCATGAATTTAACCCCTAAAAACAAGATGAATTCTTACATAACCATTTTTCATAATCGCATTCGTTTTGCTTGCTGTTATATCGGAAAGATCTTTTACTGCAAAACGACTCAAACAGCTAGGACCCGTATCTGCCACATATACGCATACAGAAGCACATGGATTTTTATCTAATAATATAGGTAGCAATAGCCCATCTGCATCATAGATCAACCCTAAATCTTTGTCTTTGCTCCATAAATGTCCCATGGGTAAATTCGGGTTCCATTTGGCGCAGACTTCCAACTAAAATGATATAATACAAAGAATGATGAATTCTTCGCTAAAGTTTATTTTATTCTTATTTAATATAAAGAATGATGAATTCTTCGCTAAAGTTTATTTTATTCTTATTTTTTTCTTCATAAAGGAATCCAGTGATAATGATTTCATGTCTCCAAGTATATCTTCGCTTGAGTTTACCAGGTCTATTGTACTATTCATTAAGAATATTCAAAATTAATATAAAGATGAAATCCTGTTATTAATTATATAGATAGAAGGCGCTTAGAAAAAGAATGTTGATTTGGTCATATATTTCCTAACACTGCATATGGACAATGTTTTCTTGGTGTTGTTCAGCTGTGTTTTTTCCGTTTTGTAAGAAGTAGTAGAAAAAAAACACCAAAAATAGCGATCCAAATTCGAATGGCTTTATTCTGAACGACTTCTCCAAAAGGTAATATGATCGAACCACATATAATTGTAAAGGAATACTGTAATAAGCGTTAAAATTAATACAGCTGCCGACAGGCGTACGTCGTCCACGTTTAACGTAAGCTAGTGCGATTTTCATGTCTGGATATTTGCTACTATAAACATTTCGTTCACTAACTAATACACCTTGCACATCGTATATCTGCAATATGATGAGTGTATTGAAGATGAAATCTTATAATACATGAATCCTTATTACTTATTATAACAAATATATTCCCCATTATAAAAAACGAATTTCTTGATATGGCAACGGTAATATAGATCTGTTAAGGAGGCATAATACAACAGATTCTGCATCAATGCTGCAATGTATTCAATTTATTATTTATATTGCTTTTTTATTAATTACGATGCTCAACTTCCTTTTGAAAGTTAAATTAATTTAAGGAGCATGTGCATTTTAAGCATAAGAATAAAACGAAATGAATTTTTCATAGTACACTGTTTTTTCATGAAAATTTTCACATCTCTTCTTAATTTAAAATTTCATTTTCTTCATATTTCCTCATTAATTTATGACTGATGAAAAGAATTGTTTGCATGTAAAATATTAGAAATTCTCCAAAATTGACATTAAAAACGAATTAATAGTTATTAGAAAAACGAAAAAATAATTTTTCTTTCGATTTCAATCCTACAAAATATCAAAGTTCAAACAACGTGTGGATTCATTGTAAGTTTTGTCTCAAAAAAACTGATGGATAATAATAATATAACAATAAACAACGTGAATAAAGATAAGAAAAGATGATACCTCGTAGGGATACGATATTTTCGGAACGATTTTCTTTGAATCCGAATCGCTTTCATCGGTATCGCTGTTCACAACAGTAACAAATCGAAGATCTCCACGATTCCAAGGCTAAAAATTAGCAATTTTAGAAACGTTTCGATAATATGATCAATCTTCAATAATTTGTTTTTTTAATTTCCTATAAAACAATTTTAATATAGAGTATGCTGCCTGACAGAAAAATGATGGATGTAATAATAGACATAACAGTAAATGACATGAGTGTTTATAATTATAGCGCTAATTAGATCTCATTTAATGACGGCACACAACATACGCAAACATAACTTTCAGAAATGGCAAAATATTTGGAATTTATACCGTTTAATTTTCTACTTTTTAGTGGTACGTAAACAATTAAATCACCTTTAAATTTGAAGTTTTCTTTTTGATCTTTACTTTTAAACATTAGGCATATATGGATTTTGGAATCTCTATTTTTTAAGACTCTTCATGAATAAAAAACTGGCAATTTTAAAATTTGGAAAAAGCGATTACTGTTGCCACCATTTTGAAAACTGGATTTGAATTACTAAAGATAAAGTTATATTATTGACTTATAAACAATGCGCAGAACTCACCGCTTCATCTACCAGATTCTGGTCTTCTGACACATCAATATATTCACCAAGTTCAACATTCAAGGATGATATCCGCGTTACTTCTACTGAAATCCAACAGCTGAAAAAATTAAAATCAAGAAAAACAAAATTATAAGCAAATCAAAAAGAATATTGCTGATTTGTAATATAAAGATAATCTCCAAATTCACGAGTGCCTTACTATGGCGAGTTTTTCCACTCTAAAGCAACAGAGGCTAGTAGTTATGTAATCAAATATCAAATCATTAAAAATGAAATTTGAAATGAATTTATTTTTATGAATTACCGGTATGCAACATCGGCAAGAAAGCAATTTCTCAATTCCGGATCAACTCGAACTTTACCAAATAATTCACAGTAACATTCATTCTCCCATCCAGAAACTGATGATGGAAAAACACAAGTTGATTCAATCTATAATGACCAGTTATCAAAAACAAAATCAGCCAAATCCTTCTCTGAGAGTTCAGAAAAGAATCGCTAATTAGCATTCATCACGGTGCAACGAATAATGTCCTTAACCCGTTTTATGAATTGATAATACATTATCCTTAACCAGTTTCCAATAAATTTTCCGACTCAAGAAACCTAGAAAACTTGACATACGACAACTGTATTTTTTCACTCTCTGTTATTATGTCGTCACGAGTATTAATGCAAAAAAAAAATGGAAAAAACAATCTATTTTAGGACAGTAAAGCATGAAATTTAGATATTTTATTACTTTTAAAGCAAGTTTACAAACACTAAGGTTTCGCCTTCTTTTTCGGCTCTTTTTTCTAACAAAATTTTTACCTGTAGATGGTCGCCATTGCTACGACAAGGATTCAATGGGAATATCTTCAAATATTTCTCAATACAACCATCAATAATATTTCTTTCTTCAAATTCAATCCAATCACCGAAAGCAAGGGATATCTTTTTTCAGCCTGAAATATTCCAGTCTCGAAACTTCTGACTGTTTCATAGCAATATTTAGTTCATTCCAACAAATTACTTACATAAGTTTTATTCGTTGAAGCAAAATTTATGATAATAAAATTGCCGTGAATCGGTTTTCATATTCTCAAGTGCTCTTTGGTAACTAATACTGGTACATATATATAAATTATCATTCGGTGCATTTCCCTATGCTGAAAGACTCATAAAGCTTCAAACTGTTACAATGAAAACAAAAATGAAGTCTGTAAGCCATAAATTCAAAAGTGTACAAAATGAATAGATGAAATTGAAATTAAAATAGAGTTAACAGTTGAGATGAAGGAAATTGCTCACTTTGTCGAGATTTTTACGTTCTTCTTTGGTTAATTTTGCTCTGTTTGTTCTTGGAACCCGTTTAATGAATAAAGAGGATTTCTTTCGTCCACAAAAACAACATGCATTATTTCAGCTTCATTGAGTGGTGGAGTAACAACAACACCATACATTCTTGGCTGAAATATGTTCATTAGCAAATATTTTAGCTAAAAAACATTTTAATAAAAAAAAACCGAAAGATAAAACGAAAAAGAATTTCATGAATTAACACTTCATAACCACGTTATTAGACTATTATGAAATAATCTGCGAAATATGGCCTCCTTTCAGGAATTTATCAGCAACTTCTTCCTTTAACTTACAGAAATCACATCATCTTGCTCTACAAAAGAATTGCAAGACAGTTCAAAAGCTGAATTCTATTTACTACCTTTACAGTAAATCAGCCAAGAAAACAATCATTCACTTTTTCACATCTAATTCCAAAGCAATATGAAATAAATTGAGAAAACTACTAAACAATCTGAACAACATACCATTTTAACCATCTTTTTATCTATTCTATAGTAAAATTCATCTCTTAATTTCGTCTTTTCTGGTTTCTAGCTAATTGCTACTTGAATATTTATAGTTAGTCATGTTTTATATCCAAATTTTAGAATATAAGAGAACAAATTATGCACAGAATTATCACAGCAATATTCGAGAATAAAACTATTGCTGATAACTGTTAATGTTTGCTGCATTTAAATTAGTGATAAAAATCATATCGTATTACAAATAAATAAAAAATCGTATTAAAAATGAGGCTCAAACATTTTACAGTTAATTAACAAATGTGTAATTCAGCTAACGAATATATAAGTTTCGATTAAAATAGTTATTCAGTGCTGCCCATATCATTCAATAATGATTTGATGATGTGATTAGGGAATAGTGATATAATAATGTGATTACAGTAACTTAATTATAATAACTTCACTTATGATATTTTAGCTTCACTTTATTGCTTACAATATGTTAATTCTGCTTACAATGTTATGGCAATTTCAGTAACTTTCAACAGAATCATCTATAAAGAATGATTTAATTGTTAACGTATAACACTATATGATGGATATTCTAAATGACCAATCAATGACCTTACAATGACCTTGTAGATCTAAAACAGGCATATAATACCAGACGGAGACACACCACAAGCATATAATATCATTCTGAGACATACCAAATACTTTTCCCGATGTTATCAATCAGCTGAAGATCACACGTGATGATTCCTTCACTTACGTCTCCCACCACGGTTTGACTTACGCGCCACATTTATACCGTCCGGAAATCACAGAAAATGTCTTGTAGAAAGATGCGCAATGTGAGATTATGGTGATTGAGAGAGGGAAAACGAGTGAGAAAGTGTTACAGATAACAGTCATTTATGTGTCAGAAGAGAATTAGTTATTAGACTTATAAAAACTTATAAAAAGATTAGTTTTAGGAACGGTAGAGATTGATAGAAATGACGAAATAAAATGTTGTATAGATTAAAAAAATGTGAAAAGAATTGTAGGAGAGTATTGCTATAGTGAGTGAAGATAGTGTAGCGTATCATGAAGAGAGAGCACAGGTTGATTCCTGATTAGCAACGCTTTATTCGGTTCTAATTGATACGTTAGTTTCTTCATTATATTTGCGTCATTGTCGTATTTGCTTCGATAGTTCTTTGATTTCGTAGTGACGTGGTTACAGGCCGCATTTGCATATTTTAGAAGCGATGACATCGATGATAGAGGGTGATCCGCATGAAGTGGAACACGTTGAAGATGATCGTTTTCGTGGTGAAGGTAAAATTATTGATGAACAAGATCGAGAAGAACATTTTGTCAAACCACTACATACTTACTATTGCCATTGCGGAAAGGTACATTAAATCATATCCTTTATTTGAATACACTTAAACTGAAATCATTTATCTTAATCAAAAATATGCGAAAAAAAACTATCACATATAAGCATTTCAGTCGTAGAAGACTAGTGCGTCTATGACTTACTTATAGCTCAGGTAGGAGAAGTCATTTAATTAATAAACTTCTGCAACAGATTTATGGAAAATTAGAAACAATTATTCATTTGGTCGGTTTGTAACAGTATAGTACATCCTTCATCAGCCCAGGTTTTCTAAGGTGGAGCATCAAGAACCTATGCTTTCCTTGAGGTTTTCTAAGGTGGAGCATCAAAAACCTATGCTTTCCCTTGAAATTATATTAATTTCTATATAAGAAAGAAGATATCAGGAGCGCTTGCCAATGCAAATATCAATATGAATGGTACTTCGATTATATGGCAAAAGGTAGTAAAGATCCGTGCTTAGTTATTACGGATTTTGAAGTAGTAAATCATGATTTTACTACAAAATTGCCAACTTTTTCGTGCATTTTAAGATAAACTCTTTATTTAAAACTAATATACAATTTTCTCCGGTTTTAGCTGATAAAGTACATGTACATATTTGGCCTGCCACTGCAGTATTGTTGATTCAACATTTAACAAAGCACTCGTATGAACTGTTGACTTCCAAATTTAGATAAAATAGTGCTAGTTGTTAATTTCCATTTGATGAATTATTTCCAATTATGAAATATGCAAAAGCATTTTACAGATTGCGATGATAACAGATACATTGATAACCAGAATGCCCTTACGGCGACGCGATCGATCACGCGTCATTGATCCTGCACGTACGGAGGCGAAAACATTCGGTATTAATGGTGACGCTGTTTATATACGAAGGTGAACTTTCACATTAGAAATCTATATATTATTTCGACCTGTCTTCTCGAAATTCGATCTTTTGACAATTATCTGCTTCGATCCGAAATCATCATTGCTATTCTTATTCTTAAATTTCTTATTTTGTCTTCTGCTAATTCTAGAATTGGAAAAACTGCAGTCTTCCTAATTCCGGTTTTGCATAATGATCAGTTAGCAAAATACAAATATTGCATACTGTCTAGTTAGCAAAATACGAGCATAACAATAATAATAAGTTGCCTTGATATCTGAATTTTGATTTGTTTTCAGAAAAGAAGGATTAGAGCAACAATATAGAAAAAATTGTAATCGATGTGGAATTCCACTTTTTACTACCATCCCTTCAATTTTAAAATTACCTTTTTATTTTCGATAATGCTGTACGATCTGCACAGCAATTTGGTGGCCTTAAACTTGCAAATGAGGAACAACCTGTCAAGAAGGTCAGTCGGCATTCTTAGCTTGACCATTTCTGTATTAATTAAGGCTATAAATTTTTCATATTTCGAATTATTTTCACCATAATGGATGTACATATAGTTCTATTTTAGGTAATCATGACGAAACATGTAAAAATCAAGGAAAGGTTGGTTCGGTCACAGTATCAACAGTCGAAGAGGCAGAGGATGAACTGGAAGCGGTAAGCAAGATACTAAGTTTGAATGAATTAATGACTGGAAGAATTTCATATAAAATTTTTATATTTTTAAAAACGATAAGAAAAATCTTCATATTATGTAGATATTTCTTAAGGATTTGAGCTCATAAAATGCAGTGTGACGCTACCACACACCTTGCTTTGATATTCGTCTATTCTCTTCAAGATGTAGATATTGAGTAGATTCTTTATCCCAACTTTTAAAGCTTCATTTTGCATGCTTCTCTCAAGTCCCATCCAAATTAGGCCTTTCGATGGTATTTGCAAAAGTCGTTATTGTCATGTTAGTTTAAAAGCTATGTAAAATTCATGTGATATTCTTTTTTAACGATTCGATAGCAGTAGATTAGCAACGTATATCATCGTAATGATGAATTCTTTTCAAAGCCTCAATTTATTCCAGCGAGAAATAGCAGAATCATATACTCTGAACGCCCGTATGATTGAATATCAAATGAAGAGGAAAGGAATGTTAAGAAACCATGTTTCGGAGGAGTTAATTGAGATGAAAAAAGACGAGAAGAGAACAAACGAGGAACACTGTTATGATGAATTATCTTTTAATGTATATATTTTTTATTAGTCATTATAACTTCCTCGGAAATAGTAATGGAAAAATGATAAAAGAATGAGGTGAAAAGAAAGTTCAAGTTGTCGAATTTTTGGAGAAATTATACTTTTGCTTTAATTTGTATTCTATAGTTTTCATCACGCATTTTCACGAACACAAAACCTAATAAAATCTATTGCTTAGTAAGTTCTATTAAAACATCTATTTTACTAAATTAGATGCTTAATTTCTGAGTTAGCAGTTTGCTTAAAGAATGAAAGCAAAAATTCTTCCTGTTAGTCTGTTTGCTTTCTTTACGGACTTTTTGGTTCTCAGTTACTTCCGGTTATGGATGATATTATCCTTTTATAAATACATGATGTGGTGCTGTGGAATTAGTAGATCTCTCCTCAAAATTATTTCCGTTTCTGAAATTGCTTGGAAAATACTCTGCATAGCATTTCTATTTGAAACTGTACCATTTTTTAACTATTGCATTGTTTCTAAAATCAGCATTTTATTTTTTTCAAGTTTCGAAAATTCAACAGTTCATCTCATTTTCGCTGTGATCTTCTTTCTTTTTAACTAGAAAAATCAATATTTTATAGTTGTCATCATTTTTTTATGTTTTCATGTGACTGTTAAGTACTAGTTGAAATGTGATTCATAACAAATAAAAATTCCTTATTGTATTACTATTTCTAACGGAGGTAAAGTTACAAAAAATAAAATACGAATAGGAATGAGGAAAGAAGTAAACACAGTAATAAAAATGCTAACATTTTTATTCTTATTGCTTTTTTGAAAAATCGCAAGTGTAATTTGCAATTCCTTATCCTCAAATTGTAAACTTAATTTGTCTAATTCTTTTTCCTCAATAGAAAGGATATAAACTATGGAAAACTACTGCTATATCAATATGCGAAGTTAAAGAAAGGTTAGATCGATGATTGAAATTGATTGACATTTAAAAAATTTTTCGATCTAAACAATCGCTGTTATCGATTTTATCGCTGATGATTTTCATTGCCACTGCCAATGAAAATCAAAAATGAGATATAAATGCTTCTACAACTTCAATACGTGTAATGATTTTATTTTTAGCAATAATTAGATAACCTTCAATTAGTAACATTTATCAAAGTAAATACATTGAAATAGTCAAATTAAAGATAAGTAAATATCACCGTGATAAATAAATATCATATTTATAAAGTAATTTCCCAAATTATACTGATTAATAGAATTTACAAAATTATTCTCTTCCATACTTGCTAACATTCAATAATGTTGTTGTAAATTTTGATACATTGGACAACAACAATTTATTGCTCTATGAATAATTGAATGGAGCGAATTTCTAAACAATTCAAAAATTAGATTTAAAGAATCAAAAGAAATAAACGATAATAATAACAAAGCAAATTTTTTCATAGTCAAAATATTAGTTAAAATTTTAAATTGATTTTGTAAATTCTCGGCAGTTTTTTTTTTTAAATTTTGCTGAAGAAATTTTTAATAATTTCGAAATTTTCATATATGATATTTTCCTAGTACTGGGAATTCTTATCTTTTAGATTCAAACTTAGTCAATGAATTGATTCGTACATATGATATTTGAGGAGAATTAAAATCAGTTAATAAATGAGGTAATTAAGTTTTAGAGTAATTAATTAATAGCTTAGCTTTCAATATACATTTTGCCGAACTTTTGTAAAAATTCTTGGAACCAATAACAATCTTCAAACATTTTAAAAGATAGCATATGAGTGGAATTTTTCTAGAATTTATCAATGATATAACTATGATAAGTGATTTTTCGGATAATAATACGATTAGATCAAAAGATGATATTTCCAACTTAATTTTCTTTATCTTTCACACTTTATCAATCCAGATAAGATAAGCTATTTTAAACCAATAAGTTAGATAGGCAATACTTTCTCTAAATGTTAAAATATGACTGCCAAAATTCTCGAGATTCTCGATCAGAACTTATATAATGGATAAAAAAACACTCGTTTTTAAAATACTTCAGCTATCTGGAGATAAAAATGAAATTCGGAATTATAAAGATGAAATGAAGGATTTGGATAAGATATCTCCTACGTTTAGACTAGGTACCTTCTGAATTCTCATGCCAAAATAGCGTGTTCAAAATTGTTGGTCTAAAATATGTTCGAAACGATACGAAAATTTTTCATTCTGAATCACTCAAAATTTTCACATAGTATTATTATTAATGAAAGTTTTAGATTCTAAAGTTACACCGATTGCATCTGTACCGGTTTATGATTATGAGGAATCTGGGTCACATTATCCATTTTTGACTTCTGTCAAAATAATTGTGATCATCATGTAATCATTACTAAATTCATACTATCTTTATTGTTATCACAGATCACTATTGCTGATCATACATCATAATCATTATTCATTCTTGATCCAGTATCGTGCTATAATATGTTTGAGTATAGCTGTTCTAATCATATCAGATAAACTTTACCATTATATCTTATCTGATTGATGTTGTTATCGTTCTTGTCTAAATTTTTTTCTTTATCAATTTTTGGCTAAAAATTTACTATCCAACAATATTCGACATTAGAATAGTAAACAGATAAAATTAAGCATATATTTCTGATAACCTGGATGAATCCATAACATTAATCATATATTTTTGCTATCATTTATTTAGTGATTAGCATATAATTGGATAGCAATAATGTTCGTTTATATTCTGATAATTTGATAATTTCTATGAATGTAAATATGTTCTGATAATTTGATAATTTCTGTGAATTCAGGAATGATCTGCTCTTTTTTCTCATCTCTCGTACCGGTTATCAATCACCGATTGCTTCCATTCGTAGTATCGAAATGATTAATTGATCGAGAGCGCATCAAGAACTACACAAATTTCGCAACGCTTTGCCTTCCAATAAGAGCGAATCGATCTTTCTTATTACTCTTTCTCTGTTGCTCTTTCTCTTTCTTTCTCTCCTCATATTTAATGAACATGTAAGAGGTCTTTATTGCACACTTATCACTGCCATTCACTATCTCGCCATTCTTTGACCATTTACTTGACCGCTTGACCATTTGACCATTTATTTGACCATACGTATTTCATTAAGGAAAATTTTCGAGAAAAAAAAAGCTCAAAATTATTCCAAAATTGCAAATAGCTTATTGTTTTGTAAATGATGAGAAGACATATCTCCTGAATTAAATTAGAATTTGATTATACAATTATTAATTTGATATATCAGTGAAATAATTTTAGTACAATTCGTTATTGCGAAACTTTGCGATCATCGATCTATCTATCCTTCGCGATAAACGCTATTCCCATTCACTTCACGGATCATACATTTAAAAGACCATTTATATATACATATACAGACAGTGTGAGTGAGTTGATGACAACTATGATGAAATATCAGTGATGAAATGAATATAAAAGAAGTGGCATTACTAATTTGAGATTTTGTTGATATACATTTATTGTATGCAAGTTTTCCAAACTTTTAACGTTAAATAAGCCAGGTCTTTTAAACTAGGCTATAATACTAAGCCAAGCATGGCTTCTTGCAATGACGTCATGAGTAGCTTAGCCTCATCGCTACACTCTTCAGGTCTCATCGACTTCTATCTTGCATTTTTCTCACTTTATAATATTAATTTCGTACTTCAGTTAACTTGTTGTTTACATTTTTTTTTTCATTTCCAAACTTTCACGCTATCTCTTCCGTGCACAAGTTTTGTGTATAAACATCGATAGCTTCCTTTTTCTCTCACTTTCTCTCATTCTTTCATAATGATAAAGTTTGATTTCATTCTCTCATTGAATCATTTCTAAAATATGCAAATAATTTATTCTCTTCATGCAATATAATGCAGTTTAGTAATGTAGTAATACACGTGTCATTTTATTTATATTTATTTATGCAAAAATATTATGCAAAATTGCATGCATCTTGCATACTTATGCATGATGCATGCTCAATATCAATATATCGTTTTTCTTTCCTTTTTATAGTTATATATCGTCAGTTATAAATAATGATACGATTTGACAATATTAATTTCATAATTTTTGCATTTATGATGAAATATTGTTTATCAATAAAAATATTGTATCGATTATTATTGATTTTTGTTTTATAATTTTACTATCAATAATTAATACAATAATTTCAGGCTTCATAACGATTTATACACTTATTTAAATAATAATTTATATTCGTGTTAATTTTTTTTTGCATCATCAAATGTGGAATGATGATTTATTAGTGAAGTAAAGAGCAATTCGAACTCTTATGCTGTGACATTTTTTTTTCCCATACGTTGGCCTTTCAAAAAAAAAAAACTAATACGGGTACGACAACGATTTTCAATGGTAAAGTTTTTTCTATTATTTGATTTCGTGAAATTAAGTAATTAGGATAATTTTACAATATCGATCGTAGTGACGATAAAATTATTGATGTAATTTCAATCTAAATTGCTGTAATTTTTTAATATATTATATCTAAGTTTATTTTTAGTTATAATAAAGTAGAATTATTTTAATTTCGGAAATTCTTGATACAGAATAAAGGTTAATTTTCAGCAAACTTTTCTCATTAACAATGTATTCTATCGATGAATGTACTTCATCGTCGACTTCAATACCTTGTAAGCAAACTAAACCCAACAGTGATATGACAGCTCTTCGAAATAATGATACGTTGAGTAGAAAGCGTGTAGCAGCACGACGGCTTCCACGAATTACACTGCATCCAAGCGGTCTACAAGGAGGTGTGATGAGTAGTTTAATTTCAATGATTATTTGAAAGATATTTTGATATTCACATCAGTGATAGTAAATAATAAGCCTAGAAGTGTAAGGAATATTAAACTGGTAATATTTTCTTTTACGAAAAAACATGATTCATTGATTTTTCTTCTTAATGCATGAATTGAAATATATGGTTTTTCTTAATAAATTTTTAAAATTTGCATACTTCCTAATTCAATAGTTTTTATCACTTGCTTTTAGACTTTTAATTTCATATTTCTATATCCATTTCATTTTCTTTTTTGTTTAGATTAAATGATTTGATTTTACGATATATAGCTTTGTCCTATTTACTATTCGTTATCATAAATAAATTAAATAAGCTAGCAAATTAGCAAAAGTAACGACATAATGTATAGCATAATTTAGAGTATTGGACCAAATAATTTTATGGTAATGCAGAAGTTTTTGTTGTATTACTTTGTATTAGCTATTCCAATCTTCGACTTTCTCACCGTCTAAGTTTCCGAAGAAAGATGATCAATATGTGTCTGGGTTCTAATAAGTTTAATAACCTAACATTATAAGCAGAATTTCCAGAATTTGGATCTGTGATCATTATTGCACAACTTTAAATCATAAATGTGTATTTGGCTTATTTTCGATGTTCCGATTTTCGACTTTCGTTTTTATAGACTGATAGTATTATTTGCATACAATACTAGTAATTTTGAGCATTGAGATTAATATGATTAGAATCTTCATGTCTTAGAATAAGTTCCAAAACAGAAATGTGAAATAATTTTGTTCGAAATATGTACACAAATTGTTTTAAATGTTAAAGAAATCCTGAGCTCTTTATAGCATGCAGTAAATTGCAAAGCAAATTTTTTTATTAATAAAGGGCAAACAATAAGACTTGGATAGTGCTGGAATCAATGGCCTAAATTTTCCCGATGCTTATTTGATAAGAAACTTGTAAGATAATTCAATGTTTATCTGCTCCTTAAAGTTTTATCATAAGTTTAATAAGAAAATCTTAAAGCAGGCATTGTATCAAGTTTTAGAATTCTTTCAGAAGAGAGTGGTAGTGATACAAAAAACGTTCACGAGATACTGGAGCAGCACATGGCGATTTTACTTTGTCAGAACTGAGTGATGGTCAGTCGAAAAGTCCGCTTTGTTATGCTAAGGAATCGGTGAAGGTTGGAAACCTTCATTATTGTCTATATTAAGCATTATAGAAATGTTATTTTTATAATATGAATTTTTATGTCATTTATTTCAGAATTATCGGACATGGCCAGAAGTAAATAACACTGTGGTTTGTGGTTATCAGCTAGTTGGTGCTGGAAAAGAATTTATAGCTTATCACATCGATAAAAAAATTGTAAAACTTGTCAGGTCAGCTCAATTGCATGACAAAGTAGTCTCATGTTCAGATAATTTTACTATTCTGTTAAGAGTTAGAACCGCTTATTTAAACTGTTTTACAAATATCAAAAAGTAAGTCTAGAAAATCGAATTTCTATAACTTTTCTAATATGAATAAGTATTTTTCAGCTCATTGATAATGAACAGTATATAAAATTGCTAGCAATCGCAAGTCGTCTAAATGAAGCCGAAAATTATTGGAAGTATGAGGATTTGGAAGCGATGAGGTTTGCACATATGCAATTGGACATGAAAGAAATAAATATGTTAAAAATGGGAAGAAACATCGCAAGCTCTCCCTTTCAGTGGTAGAGAAATAGCTATTTCAGAATTTTTATTTTGCTTGAAGTTGCATTATCATTATTGATTTTTAATATTTCTCTTTTTTTTAGAGAATTTGTATTGCCCTCAGGAACGGAAGTATGTATGGATAATAATGACCAGCGTTTCATGTTTTCCAATTGGCAATATGGTACTTTACATAGTAAGGTTCAGGCGGGCAAAGTTAAACTTTCGGAAAGTGAAGCATTTTCACTGTTTTCAAAAATTGTCAGAGGAATTGCTTTTTGCCATGCTTGCGGAATTGTTGTACGTGACGTTAAACTGCGGAAATTTGTCTTTACAGACAAGGAAATGCAAGTTTTTGTCTGCTCAAAGTCTAGCATTTTCTTTTTCAATAATATTAGTTGGATATTTTCTTGTACTAGAATTAATTAGTATCATTTCAGGACACAGCTGAGACTACGAGATATATTCGATGTTTTTGTTTGTGAGGATATCAAAGATGATCGGTTACGCGACAGACATAGTTGTCCAGCATATGTTGCTCCTGAAATATTGAAGGACTCTCCTGAATATGCCGGCCGTCCTGCTGATATTTGGGCGCTAGGAGTTCTGTTCTATGTTTTATTATTCGGAAGGTTTGTGTGCAAAATAATTTAGGCTGTATGAAATCGGATTTTTGTTTCTTAATGTCAAGGAGAGTGGTGTCTAGAGAAAATCAAACAAGGCATGAAGAAAGCTAACTAGAAACTTTTACAGTTATCCTTTCAATGATGTGACACCCCAAAGATTGTTTTATCGAATTCTCAAAGCAAAATTCAGTATCCCACCACAGATTCCTGTATCGCAGACAGGTACACATTATTGCTTCGCATAATGAATATTTCTAAATTTCTTTAGTATTGTTATTATTAACAAATTCATATTAGTCTTATTTGTAGCAAAATGTTTTCATTTCGTGGCATTTGCATCATTTCGAGACTTGAATATTTAAAGTAGCAAGGAAATTATTTTTTTAGCACGTGCTTTAATTTTGGCATGTTGCGAAAAGAACCGTCAGAGCGTCCTACTGCTGAACAGCTCCTTTACATACCATTGGATGAGCAGTTTTTGGATGATTCTAATATTATATCGTTTCGTTCTATTTTACCAGGTATTTAAATTATTAAACCTGTCAACATGCGATTTGCGTACTCAGTGGTGTGTACTTTAAAAATGTTTCTATTTACTTTTGATCAAAAATTCATAATGTATGCTAAATTTACTTTAGGTTGGCTAGAAATACCATCTTCTCGTGTGTCACTTCTTGGGGTAGTCAGTAATCCAGCTTTTGAATTCGCACGACGAATTATGAAGGTGATTTTTAATTCTTCAACAGCTTTTATTTACCTTTTGTAAATTAATTAACATAAGAGGAATATATATATATATATATGTTTACTATTTTTGATTTTTTTATCTGCTTTCTTAAAAATAAAGATTTGATTATCATTTTTAAAACTGCTTAGAATATAAGCCAACGAAATTCTGTTCTAATAATGTGGCATGGAAAAATTTGATTGGTAGTAGTAATGGTTTCTATTGATTTTTGAAGATAAACAACGAAAGTGATGATCAAGTAGTGCCAGTTTTATCGTCTGCAATACGTAATGTCCAACGACATCTGCAAATAATGCATGATATCATGGCTGATTCATCTTTGGTCACAGCAATCACTGAAGAGAATGCCGACGAATCATCTTCCTCCGCTTTACATTCTGCTTCTATTATTGCTACCATTACTACAGTTGCTGGTAGTGCAACTTCCGCTACATCTAGAATAGCATAGTATTAATGTTTCTGTTACTAAGGATAATTTTTTCTTTTTAAATTGAAATGATTTATTATCCTGACGCTTGGTTGAATTCGTATTTTGTTCTGAAATCATGGAAATAATGGGGATATTTTTCTACGCTCATAATCCAGAGCAAAATCGATTTCATAACTTGATTAATTCTATAAAGAGTATTGCCGATAAATAAGGTAGGAACTTGATCATTAATACTGAAGCGGAATTGTTTTCATGAAACGCAGTAGTCAATGAAAAGATCCAAGACACGAATGATTTTATGCTTGCGAAATTTAGTTTTTAGAAATTGTGAAAATATCTATATTTTGGAGTTGACAGCAACGTAAATATATTTGTTATATCAATGTAAATATTTTATTTATAGAAAAGGAACTTTTATTTCAGATTTTAAAAATGAATATCGTAAGTTTTTATTAATATTGGAATCATCAAAATCTTTCAGAAATGCGTAATCTAAAACCCTAACAAACCTTGATTATTTGTGATCGTCACTTCATATGTGATTTAAAATTGCTTCTTAAACAAATCGATTTTTTTGGCTAGGTTGAATGTAATTTTCTGAAACAAAATTTTCAATATGAACCGTAAAATATTAATTGAAATGCAAATTTTACATCTCTGGAGTCTTTTAGAACCATGTTAATTGGATAGATTCATTGCGCGTCTTCCAAGCAGAACCATATTTATTTTATGCTGAAAAATGTCATATAAGCAGACCATTGAATATTTTTTATGAAATTATATTAGTCAGCGCAGACATCCTCTTATTTTTCGTGCTACATTAATCGAATTTTTCGTTATATGTTTTAGAAGTCATTATTATCTATGATTATTACGAACTGATTTCTCGTTTATATTATTTATGAATTTCTAGAGATACAACTGGATATTGTGCACATTTATATGGCTTTTTTGTTTTTTTTTATTCATTTTTTCTTTCTCACAGCCGTGCGCATAAGTATGTGTCCGCTGTTATTTCTTTAATTCGTACCCATTAAAACTGCGATCATTCGATATATTTAGGGAGCCTTAATTAGGAACCAATCAAGGCCTTTGGTTTAATTTTTTTCCAACTAGCCATTTGCATATGCATTCCATTATTTCAATTCGCTCTCCCATCTCCATATTGCAGAGATACATTATTTGCTTTCATAGATTTTTAACATTTGCTGAAGGACCACATATCAGCACGACTCTTGTAAAAATCTGTACCGTAATGCTTATTTGATTGTTTGTTATTACTGTAGAATATTTTTGTAGCGATATTTTGTTTATTTTTAAAGTTAGCTCAATTAATTATCTTTTTGCATTCATTATAATCGTCACTGGCAATGATATTAATTATGCAATGCTATTTTAATCTTATAACGGCTAAAAAAATATTTATTCAATCATTTCTGTATCTTCCTTATGATATGATAAGCTATAAGATTATAAATCGATATACAATCTCTTTTCAAAAATATCATTAAATAATTATTAGAAAAATTTTTGAATAGAATTTGGATTATAAAATTCGACATTCACAGTCACAGTCACAAGCAAAGCATATGAGAATGCTATTCATAAAATATTCAAAATATGCTAGTACAAAGGAGGTTATTAATCCATTCTAACAAATTTTCACTGCCTAAGTTAACATTTGATGGATTTCTGATTTTCACTGAATTTATATCGCTCTCTTCTATTACAGCGGAATATGTCTTCTTGATCTTTCTTTTCAATATGTTCAAATAGCAATTCTTCTATGGCTAAATTTTTATAAATTTTAAAAAGCTTTCTTAATATAAATAAGTTGAAAGTTTTGTTGTACTAGAGTAAATGGGAAATATACAATCTAAATCAAAGATGCTGTGCTTATTTCTACACCTGATAATTTCAATTTTAACTGAAAGTTAGAAAAGAAAAAAGTTTGCCGGTTATAACTTGCATCCTGTAGACAATAATCATATGGCATGAATAAAGAAGCATGATGATAAAATTGTGCTTATCGAATATGCCAATTAACAACAATGATAATAAGACAAGAAATATAATTTAATAATATAACTTAGTATTTTGATTATCGAGAAGTTGAAAAAGTTATCAGATAATATATTTCAAATTATTACACATAAACGATTAATTTAGTAATTTCAATTATTAAAATACCAAAAAAAGGAAAATGAAAATGAGAGAGTCATGGAAAAAAAGCAGAAAAAAAAGAAAATAAATTTGATAAACTAATCCATAACTGCCTGTATTTCACAATTTTATGTAAACATTTTTTTTTTTCAAAATGATAAATTCATTTTTGACAGGATTATATCATTTTTCATTAGGACGATAAATATGAAAATACTGAAAAGCATTTATTAAAAGTTTTTCGATGATTACGAAGCCTATAACATATTGTCAGTACTCGAAAGTTTATTTCATAAAATTATGAGAAAGAAACATTACACGAATCTACTATCGCTCCAATAACTTCAGTAATATAATAATAATAACAATACACATTTAAATATACTTCTTTTGGATTGATCTTATCGTTAGTTTGTTTATGTTTGATAAATGATTAGTATTATCAGTAGCAACTATAATGGATTTTTATCTGAGCTAGCGTTTATATTACACTAAATTTGATATTTTTTTATCTTTCATAAAATTGAATAAAAGAAGCAATTCACTGATACGGGTGATCTATGATCCTAATTTAGGAAATGGATGATATTCCCATCAAGCGAAACTATTTCATTCAATTTATCAATGCATCAAATCAAACCTTGCGACTCACTTCAAAACCTATTTGTTTCATTTCGATGTCAATGTCGCCGAGACTTATTGATACTAACAATTTTGCATGTTTTACATGACTTTAAATGTTGCCATGTATGTCCTTATATTTTGTACTTTTTCTTCCAAGAAAAATTCCATTAATTCATTTTCATAGCATTCTTGAAAATAAATTCCCGACACCTTTCTTTTCGGGACAGAGTTCCCCTAACCTAAAAGACAGATAATCCATCAAAAATTTTAGCAAAATCGATGAACAAATTCCTTCGAGAGTGACAAATAAATTCTCGACACTTTCCTTTTCGAGACAGAAAGGAAGAGCGCTGCAATAGGTTGTTTAGGTTCTGCCTTGCAAATTGCTGTTCAAAGTGTGCTTTTTCCTTCGGACTTTTAGGTGGGGTCGGGTGTGCGGGGCTTGGCTTCGAGATTTCTTGTGGGGTACGGGATGTACAGGTCTGTGAATGGTATGCAATTAGCCATAAGTAGGAGAAGCGTTTGCAATTGCTAGATAGCTTTTGCTCCTCATCTCACCATGTATTTAGTTAAATTTGATATTTTAAGAAAATGGGACGACGACCAGCAAGGTGTTACCGTTATATCAAGAACAAACCATACCCTAAATCCCGGTTTTGTCGCGGAGTTCCAGACCCGAAAATTCGTATCTTTGATTTGGGCAAGAAGAAAGCACCTGTAGATGAATTCCCGTTATGTGTCCATTTAATGTCTAATGAACGAGAACATCTTTCATCGGAAGCGCTTGAGGTACATTTTATTCTAATTGGAATTTGAAGTTTCTCTTGAAGATTGATTCAAAAAAACTGAAAACTTGATTACTTACATAATAATGTAAGGAAATTCTTATCCATTCATTTAACCTGTTAACAATTGTCTTCTTGCTCGTTTGCAGTTCACATGATAATGCATAAACTGTTTTCTAGTTTGGAAAGGAGTCGGCATCCTAATTTTGCATCTAGCAAAAGCAGAATAAATGATGATTGTTAGGAATCATATTTGTCTGGCTCATCTTTACTGTGTTATATATTTTACTCGAAAATAAAAGAAATTTGAATCTCAATATTTCTTATCTTTCTTCGGAAGTGCTTGGGATAACTTTATTATTATAAAAAAATCTCTCTGCTTGATATATCGAAGTGCATAATTCAAATGTGCAAACAATTCTATTTTCAGGCAGCTCGTATTTGTGCCAACAAGTACATGGTGAAGAACTGTGGCAAGGACGGTTTCCATATGCGCGTACGTAAGCACCCATATCATGTTGTACGCATCAACAAAATGTTATCATGTGCAGGTGCTGATCGCCTGCAAACTGGAATGCGAGGAGCTTTTGGTAAACCTCAAGGCTTAGTTGCACGAGTTGATATTGGTGACATATTGATATCTGTCCGAGTCAAGGAGCAGGTTCGTGTTATTTAGTGATTATTTAGAAGAATATATTATTTGACATTATAATAGAAATAGTGAATCAGTTTTTATTTTCGATTGATAAGTAATATATTGTTATATTGCAAATAATTTTAAGTGAAATCTTGACTGAGGATTCTTGAAATTAATAAGTAATTGGTACTTCATGTGACGTCTGGATTTAACAACGAAATTCAAGACTTATTTTTCTATTTAAATACATTAAATACAAACTATTTTCAGAGATACTTTTTCAGATTGTTAAAGTTCTCTCAGAAAGGGTTTCTAAGAATTATTTAGAGATTATTTTTAATTCTCAAAAATCTTAAAAATCTTAGAGAATTAATAGTTACCATTGTTTAGCACGAAGAGCATGCAGTAGAAGCTTTTCGAAGAGCGAAATTTAAGTTCCCTGGACGTCAACTTGTTGTGGTATCAAGGAAATGGGGCTTTACAAAGTGGGATAAAGATGACTACGAGAAGATGCGTGGAGAAGGACGTTTGATGCCAGACGGTGCAACATGCAAACTTGTGCGAGAACATGGTCCACTATCAAAATGGATTTATAACCCTATTTAGAAATTGTTAATTATATCATTTTCATTTTTGAATAAATATTTTTAATTGTTATTATCCATTCATATAATATACGATTTGGGTTTGATTCTGCATGATAAAAATTTTGTGACTTCACAAAAGTGCTTCAACAGCATATTTTAAATGCTTTTTGCTGAGGAAATTTGAAGTGTTGGATTGGAGAAATAGGCATTGTGTCAAGAATTCTGAATCATCGCTAAGTATAATTTTATTTATTGCATGAAACTAGCAAAAAATGAATGATTTTCAATTTTTTATTTACTTTTTTGAACGTGTTTGAGCATTGTCTCATCGTAATCGCTGCATATTCCAATTTCTTTCGGTTCATCCATGGATATGGTGACATGTTTAGTGGCCGGAGTACTAATTTGTTTCGTTAAGCTCGTCGCAGGTTTTAGCTGTCGTATATTCTTCAAAACCGCAAGCTATAAATAAATATCCTGCTACTTGATAGTTTAATTAAATGAACAAAAAAAAGTGATGACGCGGTGATTTAATTTTAAATTCGGTAAAGAATTCTTCATTTACTTATTTACTTGAATTAAAATTGATTATTCATCTGGCCTTATTTGTAATTACGAAATAAACTGATTCTTGATTTTGATCTATATCATCTCACATTTTCGCTATTTGTAAAATTATTGTGATGTTAATTTTTTAATTTTGCAAACTCGTAAACCTGTTTTTGTGCTATATGTTGTACATCTTCAGGCATTTCAATATGTGTATCAGCTTCAACTCCCGTCTGAATCAATATCTGTATCTAAAACTTCAAATATCTTCTTTAGAAAATCCATTCATTTGTTACTAAAATTATTTAGCATAAAGAGAAATCTTAACTTTTTCTAGTTTGTAAAGAAAATACTCGCTTCGTTTGATTAATTTCGAGAAAAAATAGAAGTGCTAGAAATCAAACTTAATTTGTTAAAATTTCAGAAATCTTTTGAAGGATGAAATCAGTATAACTATCTTTTGCCTAAAAATATGAAGAAGCCATATTGATTCTACAAAATAAAAGTATTTAAACTGATTTTTTCTTTACCAAATCATTCCAAAAATTATCATTATTTAGCAGTTTTACCTGTTTTTAGTATCAAAACCATGCCTTATCCAAAAGATTAACATCGTTTTACTTGTAATATGTTCACCATTTATCTCTCTGCAATTAATATTATTATTATCATTTATTAATATTATTATCATTTATTATTATTTATTATTCATTGTTATTATTATTATTATTATGTGCTATTATTGCTAATAATCGTTATTAATATTATTATTATTTTTTATTATCATTTATTATTATTATTATTAATACTAATATTATTATTATTATTGTATTATTATTATTATTATTATTATTATTATTATTATTATTATTATGCTATTATTACTATTAATTATTATTAGTATTATTATTATTTTTGTATTATTATTATTATTTTTAATATTATTATTTTATATCATTTATTTGCTATCGATTTTTTTCTTAAATTTATTTCTTTTCTTCATTATATTTTTTATTAAGTTCCGCTTAGCTTCATTTATCTTAATTTTCACTTAAGCAATAATTTATTTGTTCGAATAATATGTATTACTTTAATTTCAATTTTCATTCAAATTTCCATAATTTTTATTTGATAATTAAAATAAATTTGAAAGTATCTAAAAATGTGTCTATTATAAATTGTCTTAATAGAATAAATGAAATATATTGCTAAGTTTGATATGTTTTTCGTTTTGTTTAAATATATTCAAGTAGATTTGTTTTATTGTTAATTGTTAATGAACAAATGGCTAAACTTTTTAAGTCTCATATAGCTCAGATTTTTTTGTTTTTTATTAGGCTAAATCTAATAATTAACTTTAATAATTATGAAGTTAACTTAATAATATCGCCAGGTCGAAGATGTACAGATGCTAAACTTCCAGGTATAACATATGCTACTTGTAATTGCTCTTTATTATCATATTTCACGGATAAGCCAAGTTCTTGGCTAACATCCATATCCGGAAATGTTTCTATTCGAATTAGCACCTAGAAATTTTTGCTACTGTTGAATGAACAAAATGTTTTTTAAAAATAAAACATATCATAATGTTATGATTCATTTCGAGATTTTTCACGAGAAGATGGAAAAAGAAAAACAGGTTCTGATTAGCAATTATTTTGGATTTTTATTTAAAATTGACAAATTTTTATCACAAATTCTATTACCATATATACTTCAATAGCTCGTAATATCTTCATTGAACTACCCTTCTCGATCGTTAATGTTTCAACAGTAGTAAGCATATGTTTACAACATGAAAAATTACATCGTTTCAATGTTACACTTGCTTGTTATAAAACTTTTTTTTTTTTCAAATTAGCTTAACTAAGAATAAGCAAACTTATCTTAAATAATAAAATTATGAAAAAAAATTTTAATTGATAGGAAAATTTTGAATAGTAAATATCTTTAATAGAAATATATGAGAATGAAAATTTCTGTATGGTAATTCTAGGAAAAAATTCATACCTCTCCTGATTCAGAAAGCTGTTGATTCAAATCTTTAATTGTTTGTAATTTTTACGATTTATCGCAATGATCTTATCACCTACACCCACTTTTCCAATTGATGAACCAAACGATTCTACCAGTGTTATCTGCATTTTTCAAAATTTTGCAATTAAAAAAAAAGAAATGAACTATGACCTATATATCTCATGGAAAAAAAATATCACGAGTGAATAAACAAAAAACAATGGAAATGAATGATAACGATAATAGAGATATAAATTAGTAAGATAAATAAGTATAGTTATACAAAATATTTAAGATATTTAATTTATCTTCAAATAGAACGATAAGGCGAGATATTGGTTAATTTTAGATTTCTTTTATAAAAAGAAAATGAAATAAAAGATTTAAATAGGAAAATTTTCTCTTATTAGTCTCTCTCTCTCTCTCTCTTATTAACTAACTTATGTGATAGATTATGAATAAAGCGATATCAAATTTTGATAATAATACTTCTCATTTCATCTTCACTATTGTTTTTTCTTATTTAACTATCTAATTTGTTTATTCGTTAGATATCTAATTCTGAATTGGACAAGTTTCAGTACTTCTAAATTGATAATCCCTTTTTCCTACTGCATCAGATACCAAGAGAACACGAGAATTTTGAGATTTTCTTTGCTTAGATCCATTCTCGAGATTGATGAGTTCTATTGCATATAATTAATTTTATTCAACATTTTGCAGAGAAGATATTTTTTTACATGATCCAGCAACCTACCCTTAGATCACCTTTGTTAATTCTTAAGCCGAAAGGCTTCTTTAATATCACTGTTATCTGAAATTAGCCAACAATTTATTCAGCTTTCCAATTTCATCAAGCGTTAGATTTCGTCAGGTAGAGCAGTAAGATGAGAAGTTGAGAATAAAGATCAATCAAACTAACAATCAAATAGAAATATTTGAAATGGAATTTTGAAATAGGTACACCATTATTTCAGTTGGAAAATTGTTCCCATTTTTGGTTTTCCTATATCGTCGTAATGATCTTGGCATATTTGCTTTCTGTTGGAAAAAAAATATCGCAATTGCTAAATGGACCGCTCAATAGTATTGAACAAATAAAGTTATGTTTGTTGACTTTTCCTATGATGTTTTGAATATTTCAAACAATTCATATATAAAAGCCCGAATAAAAGTTGTCAAATAAAGCTCTACATTTGCATAATTTCATTTTAATATTTGCACTTAAATTACCAGTGAATTAATTTAAGAAAAAAATTTTTGCGAAATGAAACAAAAATGGGCAATAATTGGCTAATTTTTTTTTTATTGAATCATTTTGATTTTTTAAAATTTATGCAAAGTTTGAAAAAGAAAAGTAGATTTCTAATTTTCTTTTAATACTTCAAGAAATTCTTTTATTATTTCAAGAAATTCTTTTATTACTTCAAGAAATTATGATCGATCAACGAATATTTTGAAAATTGTAATCCTTTTTTTTTTTAAATAGAAAAAAAAGCAGGTAATACAAGTAATTCATTTTTGTCAATTTTTGAAAAAATGTTCGTTTGCAATAATTATACTTATTTTTTTATGAATGACATAAAATTGTAAAAGTTTGCAGTAACGATCAAAAAGTATTGAAGGAGAAATATGAAACTTTCAATAAAATAATAAATCACAAAAATTAATGATTAATATTCAGGAATTATTGTTAAATCTTAATGAATCAAATATCACGATTACTTGAACCATTTCAGTCATTAAAATTAAATTTAAGCGCATTATTTTTTGAATTATATTTTAGTCGTCAAATAACAAATGGAAGTGAAATAAATGAAATTAATGAGGCTATAGAATCTTAATATTTGAGGAAAAACTGTAACGAAGTGAAAAGAAAAAGTGGATGAATCTCCTACCCTTGATAAGAATATCACGTAACTAATTAGTTAAAAAAATAAAAAAAAAACTTCATTCTCCCTCCCCGTATTTCTGAATTCTCAATTTACGCATTTGAATGGCTTATCACCTTTATCACCGAAATAGCTAAAACACAAGGATTCAGTTTTTTACAGTTTTGTCAAAAATACCATATTGAAAACTTTCAAATCTTTTTGATTGTTTAACATGAATTGAATTCTAATCCATAGCTTCTCCTATTTCGTTCATCTAAACATCTATCTTCCTTTTTCTATCGTTCGATATCGTTCAACAATTTCGATCTTGTCTCATATAGAAACGTGTGCCTATTTTTCATATGAGAAAAACAGATACATTTTTATTCTAACTTTTTTCTTAAATATTAAATGCAAGGACGATTCTGTTAGGAAATTGATTTCCTTCATATTTAAAAAAAAAAAAAAAACTTGAATCCAAATTATCGAATATTATCAATCTTATATGGCATACAAAATACACAATCTCATCGATGATTTTTCATGCCACAGTTGCCAAAATTATTTCATGAATACAGATAACTTATGTCATCGCGTTTTTATCACACTGATAAGGTTGAAATTGAGAAGTCATTAGTTATCCTTCATCTTCCTCCATTTCTGATCGCCATTGCTATCATAAATTTTCTCTCTGCTACATCTTGCTCTCCTACATTTCTTCACTGTTTTTCTTTCATGAACGACTTCATGTGGCAAAGAAACGGTCTTTAAGGTTTATACTCTAAGACGCTACTTCGTTTCTATGGAAGGTTGATAGGTGAGTATTGCGAACCAGAACGTCTGCGCTAAAATTGAGAGGTTGTTAAAGTTCAGGGGTCAAAGTGTTATCTCTTCCTGTAGAATCCTGATTTCAATTATAACTAATGGGAGTGTAATAATTATAAATGATACGAAACAGTATAGTATAATTCGAATACAGATATTCATTATTCAAATATATATTTCACATCTTTTCTTTTAAAGAGATACTAGAATTGGAGCGCTTTTATCACAGATAATAAAGAAATTATCAGTTGTCAACGTAACGGCATCTTCTCTACTAATTTAAATAGGGCATTATCATTATCATATTATGTAGTGTATTTCGAATGGAAGTACCATTTCATAACAGAAGCTTACTTTTCCTAAATAAACTCTGTTGCTCTGGATGCGCTATTTCCATAAAATATTTGCGAAGATGTCTCGAAATGACTTCAGTAGATAGCATAGCAACGAATCTAAAAAAAATTTTCCTTTTCTGACACTTTCTTTAGAGCTGATGCTACCACATGTGTTAGCAATAGTGTTTATTCATATTTGAGATAAATTGTGCCAATACATTCAATTGACTTGTGCCAGTTTGAAATTAAAATCAGTGATAAGAATGATTAATGATTTTATTATATTCATGATATATTTAATACCTATTATCAATTAATATTTTTATCATTGCCTAATATCTGATCGTATTTCAAAGCATCAATTCTTTTCTTTTTATTTACTTTTTCAACAATTATATCTTAATTGTAATCAATCTATCTGTTTCGTCTTTCACCTTGTCAGTGGTTTTCAAATAATTACCTGTAATGATTTATTTTTTCAATCTACCTTCTTAGTTCATTTTTTTCCGTTGCAAAAAAGTCGAAATCATTCTCGCCTTATATTAATACAGTGCCGTTGTTCTCGAGCAGTCCATCCAACTATTTTTGTGTATAGCCAGCAATTATTGCGCAGCATTGAATCTTTTGGATTTTTATGGGTTTACTATGCGATAGTATCATTTGAATTTGGTTTGATTTTTAATTAATTATTAAAAAGTCATTACTGTCGACACTACTGTAGGTTGTTTATATTATCCTTTCTAATTCAGTAGTTCTTCCGAGTAGTATTTTTTTCCAATTAATAGTTGAAATTTTTGATTTTTATAGTAAAAATTTCTATTCCTATTTGTCTTATCGCCTCTATGAACAACTGTTTTTCCTTTCGGCTTTCCATATAATTTCATAGTATCTGTTTTGAAGAATTACTGATTTAATCTTTTCTCTTGAAATTTTATCCATGTCGAATTCCCTCAGTATTTATATATTTCCCATAATCATTATTATCAGCATCCTTTACTGATATTATTTTTATCAAAAGGATTGAAACAAAGCAAACGTAAAAAATTATATAAAAGTGAGAGAAAGGGCAAATAGTCAGCGTGAGAATTTGATGAAATTTGTCTAGAATTTTATTTTTGGGTGAACTAATTTTTATAAATGAATGAAAGGAAGATATTGAACGTAAGCAGTATAGATACTGATAAAAACTGGAAAGTATGATAATGGAGACAAATAATTTAAATTATTTATTGAGGATGACTAATAGCTTAGCCATTTGACGACGAAGTAAAATAAATAAATTGCAATATACAGTTAACATTAATAAATGACAAGCATAGGAAAAATTGCATTATTATGGTAAAAAATATCTGATTATCTTAGCTTGTTTCTTCTGCTTTTTATATCTGCTAAGTGTTCATATATTTGTAATTTTTATAACTAGAAAATTTATGCTTCACCTTACCTTTCTTTCTCTTTTATAGTGATAGCAAGTTTATGTTACGTTGTTAAGGACACATGCAATCATGGGAAGCGAACTGTGTAGTTACATACAATTGAATACATTTGTATATTTTAGGACAGTATCAGATCTCAGTTTGTTTTCGATCAAATCGATGAATAAATAATGGATAACGGTTCCACAAAGGTATGCTCTATGCTTTTTAAATTCATTAGGAATTCTATCATATACATGTATGCCACATTTTCTCTGGAATAGATATGCCATCCTAAAATTATTATTTAAGGCGGAATCCACTGAGAAAGATTCAGAAATAAATGAAACAAATAGAAACGAAAAAAAACGAAGATGAAGAGAAAGACAACGACGAGGATGAAAAACTGGATGATGATGAATTCGAAGTTGATCGCATCTTGAGTGTTGCTGTAATGAATGGAAAAGTGAAATATCAGGTAGCTGTTCAACTTTGCTTTTGCAAGTTCGATCAAATTAATTTTGGAGTTTTAATTTAAAATAATTCGATCTCGACAACGGTTTCATCTTCAAGTTATCTTTGCCCATATACTTTATCTTAGGTACGATGGAAAGGTTATGGATCTGATGAAGACTCTTGGGAACCTGAGCAGAATCTGGCAACAGCACGACTAATTCTTGATGACTACATTGCAAACCATAAAGACGAAGTAAAAAAGGTTCAAGACACAATTCTGGCACAGAAAAAGCTGAGAAAACGACGTAGAAAGGTAATAAAACTGCAAATAAAGTAAATTTCTTTGTAATAAAACAAAAAGTGTGATCTGTCTTGGTTCAAGAGATTTTGAATATTATCAATTATGACATTTCGAAGATTTATTGAAATGGAATATAAAGAAGTGTAATTTGTTTAGTGATATTCTTAAACGCGTTTTCTTTTGATTATTAATATTATATTTTATCATTTTTAAATTACATTTATTGTAGGGATACAAGAAATTACAGCGAAGCTCTAGCTCAGATTGGTCAGAGATATCGCATGATCGAGCTAAGAAAAAGATGAGATTTTATGGAAATGATGTTAAGAAGAATAATGACAATGGAAGTGACAAGGATGATGTTTTCAGGAAACGCGAGAGGTGAAGAGAATTTATATTATAAATTTTTTTTTAATTCGCAAAAATTTTAGAATTGATTAAAATTTCGTTCGTGCCTCATACATCATTAGTCATTTCTTATATTTGTTAAACAAATAGTAAATCTATCTTTATGTATTTCTTCTTGTGAACTCTATAATTTTTATAAAGAAACTGCTTATTTAATGAATAATTTCAGTAGATATCGAACAACATATACTGAAGAAAGAACTAGCTTGTCAAAAAATAAATCAGGCAAATCATTTTCGAAGGTTTGCACTTCCTGCATAAATATTCTTAAATTTCTGTTGAAATTTCTTTAACTCAAGCTGAAATGCGACATCAAAAATTTGAATGTGCTGAAAGAATTTTTGCACCTCAGCATTGATTTTAATTATAAAAGATTAAGGATTAAAAAATATCTATCATTTTTCAAATTTTAGGAGCTGTCACCAAAAAAGCAAAAATGCTTGGCTCTACGATGACGCCGACGATGTAGATTCCGACGCTTCTGAAGGCAATGAAAAGATGAAAAAAACGGTTTATTTTTTTTTCCTGAAATTCGGCATTGATAAGTGAATCTTGAATCTGTTGTTTGTGATTTTAGAATTTAACCTAGATTTATGATTTTAGTCCAGAAAATTCAAATTGTTGGTAACATTTCAGTTGAGGAGTTTTTTGTGTCTCTTGATTTTTTTAATACAAAAGTATCCTTTTAGCTGATTTTCTACGTAAAGGAAAAACGAATAATCAGTTGAAAGAAAGTAGTTCTGTTGAAAAAAACAATATGTTATTGGCAACTACTAAGGAACAGTGCGATGGTAATTCGGATCAAAAAAATCGCTGTTTTGTTGAATGAGAACAGGGAGAAAAGGGAGGAAGAGGCTCCAGCAAAGGTAATCATAAAATCAATGATTTCTTTTGGGAGCTGTATTCTGATAGTTCTAAATCACCATTGATATGCTGATTATCTGAATTTTATGAGAGAGACCATTCTTCTTTGAAGTGCTTAGAATGCGAAATATTTTGTTGTCTTCAAAGGATATTAAAATTATTATCACTCGATAAACTTTTTTTTATGATACCTGGTATATTCAGTGGTTCAATTTTCAGGTCGAGATAGCGGAAGAAAGTATGTCTAAAAATCAATGTTATTAAGTTTATTTTTTCTTACCTATCGACGTGCCAGAAGAATAGAATAGGAATACCAGCTTCGTAGGACTTCCGTTTCATAATTCTTTTGAATCTCAATTCAAGCCAAGCAGGAAATTAGAAATTAGATCACCATTTTTTTATTCGCTCCGATTAACTGCTAACGTAATTCATTTATTAGCAGCACTTTTTTTTGTGATTTTATGACTTCACTGAGATTTTACCACATTTAAAATTATTTTCGTATTGGCAGTCTTGCGTTCTCTAACAAAATCTTTTATCGTTATAATCAATTAAAAGATATGTTACGTAAGTTTAGACTACGAACCAAAAGTGGAATTTATTGGTATCGTTCAGTGCCCTGATGGTGCAGTTAAGGTAGTTTATATGAAAAAGGATGAGTCAAAGGCACATGTTGTGTCTGTAAGAGGTAAGAACGTTAAATTTTCATGGTTTTTATAAATTTCAAGTCAGTATAAGCGGGAAATAGAAATCATTAGTTAATACTTTTTGTACATCAGTGATATGATTATGATTGTATAATACTAGCTTGAAAATTTGACATTTAGTAATTTTAGTGAAGAATAATGAATAAAATAAGTATGCTAAGATATTTATTATTACATTTTCAAACAGAAAATTAAATGTGACAAATTTAAATAGTTTTTATAAAATTATATTGACTGAATAGCAGTTCTTTATGCTAATGAACTTCCTGAAATCTCGAATTATGAAGTGTGAAATTATATGATTTTTTTTTCAGCTATAACTAGGTAACTTATTTTTTGCAAAAACATATGAATAGAAAACATAGGCGCAGCACTTTTCAATGGGAAACTATGTATTTTAATAGTCCCTGTACTTGTATTGTTTCAGAAGCTTTTGAAATAGATGGCTATGGCTTAGTGCAATATTTTCTTAGCCGATGTGAATTTGGAAAGCCGCAGAGTAGTGATGCATAGTTCAGAGACTATATTTTTTGTTATTCAAACTGGTGAGTTTAATCTTTTAACTGCTGTACACTCTATGTATTCATTGATTTTGCTAATCTTGTTAATAATTTCTTTTGCTAATCTTGTTAATAATTTCTAACTGCTTTATTTTTGTTTATTTTCCACATATTCAATGAATAATAAAGTATCTTTTTCCAATAGTTAGCCATGATGTTATTTTTCCATTGCAAAATAACCTATTACTTTTCGTTCTCACTTTTTCCATATCAGCAAATTTTGCAGTAGTTCATTTCAGGCCTAGTTTCAGTTTTTTGTTTATGTTAGTTTGAGTACTTCTTAGGATTTAAGGAGACATTGTAAGAATTAGTTTACATATTTCAATATTAGAATTTACATTCATTTATGATAAATATTTTTACTTTCAGCCTCTCTTTCGATATTCTCTCATATTTCGCAACATGCAGTTATGAGTCATCTATCGATATCAAACGCAATTTGTGCAAAGAGCACAGTTAGCAAAACTGACCAATACATTTGACTTAGGAAGTTCTTTACTTTTTCTTTAATGTACGACTTTCTTTAAAATTTAATTTTGAATGTATTAAATTATTCTAAATATGTTAAGAATTGTTATTAAAAAAATTTGATTGATAAAAAAGCCTTAAATTAATAGAAATATTTAATAGATCTCCTGTTGTGAATGTAAATTAATTATTATTGTTTTATCGTGTTGTGTTTTAAATCGAAGAGATATTATTTTATTATATTAGTTTTTTGAAAGGGTGTTTTGCACGAAAGGCCATTCTTATTGCAAAAATTGCAAGCAAGGCAGGATTCTTCAAGCATTTTGAGTTTCATTTTTGAATTCATTACGAATTCTTGCTTTTCTTTATGCCTGATAAATTTGCAGTCATATCTACAACCTAGTTATTGCTTTGTTGAATTGGAATATTTTATTCTGTCGTTTATTTTTTTGATCAAGGTTATCATCCGAATTAATTGTTAATATTATTATGCATTTTATTATTATTTGTTGTTGATCCTTCATTGGAACTAGTTATCTTATTTTATCATTCAGTACATTATTTTTTATGTCCAGTAATCTTTTTTCGTTCTTGCTTATTTAATTTTCCTCATATTTTGTTTCTCTACTGAATGATAAAACTATAGCGCATTTCGTAACTAATTAGATTTCACATGTGATTGAAGAAAACACCGTCAAATCTTGAGTTCATCACCGAAAAATTAATTTCTAATGGTTTATTGATAAATTTTTTTTATATCAAATGGCATGTAGAGATATTTTCATACTTTTGGGGACAAGAAATCATTTTTTTCCATCTTCATAATGTGATTATAATTATCAGCTGCAAAAAAACCTTCGACATTCACTCTGATAGCTATTTATCAATTTCTTAATCCATTATCAAGGTGCTTTGTTTTTGTGGGTCAAAAAAAAGTTAGTGCAGGATGTTGATGAAATTTCTAGAAACGATTTATAGCGAACGAATTTCAATATATATTTACAATGTTATGATAATTTTCAAAAGGCAAATGAATTCCTTAAAAACCGTTTTTGAAAAAAGTCGTATTCTTTGAAGGATTCAAGAAATTCTCCATAAAATTTCTACATCTCACTGATATTTGTTAATGCTGACCAACAAACATATGATGGAAATATGAGAAATGAATAAAGGTTGAATACAACAGTATTCAATTAGATATTTCTAAAAATATAAGTAAATTATTGTAAATTTCGAAGGTGATGAATCCAAGATCAAAATAACAGTGCATTTCGCTATAGTATTTAAATTTCCTTTCAAATCTTTTTAGTATATTTGATGTGAATTTATTTATTTGTGCAGAATAATTTTATTATTTCTGGAGAACATATGCTCGTAAATATTTTGATGTAGCAAAATGGCTGCAAATTAATTTTGTGGAAAATCTGTAAAGTGGCATATTTAATTTGAAATGGATTCTATTTCAAAAAAGAAAAAACGAATTTCTTTTTTGTCTTTGAAAGTATATAATATTGAAATTAGCCAGTATGCTTCACTTTACAAATTTGAATTTCAATTCAGCTTTAAATATTCATTTCAAATTAGGTTTTAAATTTGCCTATTTTTGTTATAAGAATACAAATAAATTTTATTCTTTATATCTCACAAAAATTGGTTAGACAAAAAAAGCTTTCTTTATAAATAAACGAAAGACGAGAATGGAAGGACGAGAAGGAAGAATTGAAACTTAAAATTACAATAGATAAGGGATAGTATATAACACAAATTAATGTATCACTTTTAATAATTTGGTTCGCAATAGCATGATAAGCTGTAGCTGAGCAATGAAGATAATAATTATTGAAGCATTATCGGAATGCCTCTAATAAACAAGGCGAACTTTTGTAAACAAATTTAAAAGTGATAAAAACTGATATGAGTGAAAAATATGAAAAAATCATGAAACAAAATCATCTTCTCATTGATCGAGAATTAGGGAACCTGTGCTATTTTAAAATTTGTATTAATCATATGATATTTCATCATCTATCCAATGATCGTGTAAGAATCAATTCCAAATACTTACACAAATGCTATTTAAATATTGTTAAATATTATCGTAACATTTAAAAACTGAAGCACTATTCGAGAAAATTGGAAAATCCTATATCTCTTACTTTTTTTTTTTTTTATCAAGTAAGTTAATTATAGATCATAAAAACATTCAATTCATTCTTGAATCGAAAATGCTTATCAATAGCACAATGTTTTATCATTTACCTGTTGTGTTTGTTAGTTGTTGTTAAGTAACAGTCAGTAATTTTATATATTCTATCTATAGCATGATTTTATCATTGCTATAGATAAGGTTAGGAAATATTCCGAATAATAAATTTTGTTTAACATTTATATTCAATTTTTTGCCTCAGTAATTTTCGGTAATTTTTCGATATGATTCGTAAGTTTAATCTCTAAAATTTTCGAAAACTTCACTTCTAGGCAAAATATAATTTATAATAGTCGTAAGCGTATTAATTAATTCATTCCTATGACATAGAATTTAATCCAGTAATTCCTTAATTTATTGCTGCTGTAAATTTTGAATTTTGATGGATAAGATTTTCTTGTCTTTTTTTTTTTTTTTTTTATAACGAAAACATTATTGATGAATTAAACCACAAAAATATATCATAACATGTTTATATTTTTAAAAACAACTAAAACTATCGATGAAAGTTAACAAAATTTAATAGGGTTTTATTAAGCAAAAACACTTTCAAAAATATCATTGATAATATAACTTTCTAGTGATTCAATTTCAATTTTCAATTTTTTGTAAAATTTAGTATATTATATAGTATACTAACTAATTTCTATGAAAATATCAGTCTTCTTCAGAAACTGAATAGTTTTTTTTTTTTTTTTAGACGATTTTCTGATTGGAAATAGAAGAGATTTTTAGCATAAATTAAGTCCAATCAACGAAAATACATCACTATAACTGTCTTACGATCTAATTGATAACTTTCAAGTCATCCCAAAATATTTTGGTATATTTATTTGCTTATTCACAACTGATGATTGACTTCTTTAATTTATTTTGGTAAACAAGTAAATAAAAATCCTAATGCACAGCCATTACTGTCACGATCCGATACCTGCAATTTAAGAATTAAATTTTTTGAATTTCTGGAATGAAATTTTCAGCATTATTTTTTCAGTATTAGACCAATATGAAAACTTTAATCAGTAAAACTAACTACATATGTGCAACGGCATTTGCCATCTGCCGAAACACCAGGCTGTTCCAAAATACATGTTTTGTCGGTAACTGATGACGGTCGACCATCATTTTTAGGTGTTAGTACTTTGCAATTGAATGTTGGACCTGAAATTATTCTCTCAATTTTCCATCCATAAATTAAACATATCAGAGAATTGTTTTAAAGCAAATGGATATTAATTGTGCATGAATTATGTTTTATCAACATGATTCATGAATTATCATATGTTCGTATAAATGAATTGAATAATTTATCGAAACAGACTTTAATTTATGTCGTAGCTTTCAGTAATGAAAATGTTAAAAAGAAAAATTGAAATATTTCAAACCTGAATATGGACCATTGCCGATATGTATAATTAATGGTTTAACTGACATACGTGATTGGATAGATCGAATGGTATTACCACGGTTAGTGATGCTTTCATTGTTAAATTGTACCGTTGATTGAGATTTTACATTTGCTGAATCGAAAGATATACGGGTTTCGGATAAATCTCGTGCAAAACTTCTCCGCCTATATATATATATAAGTAAAATTTTTTTTTTTAATCTTTACTTACTCCATTTCAACAATTTGAAAATTTGCTCAAATAATCAAAAATTCGCTAAGTAATTTTATTTCCGATAAGAAGAATCAAGACGAAAGAAAAATAATTGATTAATATATCGATGATGGATGCTTATGTTTATCTGAATTCTTAATATTACTAACGTTATGGAAATATATATTAGTTAAAAAATTATTGTAGTACCCTTTCTAAATTGATCTTATCGTTTTTTAGATATACTTAAAGAATAATGAAATAAAGTTATTGATGCATGAATGTTATCATTTCGTTATTGCAATCTTAATCGCTCGTTTAAAAATAGCTATACAATTGAAATATCTTGATGTTATCCGTTATATACTTAAGGGACAAAAATTCCGGTCATTTTTAAGCGTTTAGAATTGCAAGAAGATCAAAAGATCGACACAAACTAAATATATTAATTGATTTTGATTTATTTAAATTTTAAAAATTTTTCGAATTTCTTGCTGCATGCAATTAAAATTGTGCCAATCTACGGTATTTTCTTACCGTATTCATAAAACGATAAGCTTACTCGGGTAAGCCGAATTAACTAACATAAAAAATCCATTGAATCTATGGAACATTGAATCTATGGATTTAATATGTATTTATATAATATCCTATAAGCTTTTTTTTTGTATCATGCTAGCAGTCAATAGAAAAGGTGAAGCATCTGAATTTTCTCGTATTGATTAAGAATCAGTAAGATAATTAATATTTGTATATAAAATGTGAAGTTATTGGAAGTTAATAAAGCTAAAAAGCATGAAATTAAAGTATGATTTACTTATATCATTATTGTTATTCGTCATGCAAATGTATGATGAAGTCAGCAGCATTAATTAAACCATGCAAAAATCACTTGTCATGCAAGAAAGAGGAAATGATGAAAGCACTACATCGAAATTTTCATTTTGCAGCAAAGGTCGTAGATCAAATATCAAAACACGACTTTCCAGTATGATTAAACCTTAATCATATTTTGTCTTATGATCTTCATCATTGAACGGCTAGAAATTTTAACATATTATGATTATTTTCGATAAATCCTTCGAATGTTTCTCCAGGATGATACGGTACTGAGAGGAAGAATGAAATAATAGGCTTACAACATATTGATTAATAATATTAATAGCATCAATATACTTGTTCAAGATTGAAACAGCGCTATAGCAAAAATGCTTCATTTTTCTAAAACAACTTCAGAAAGGATAAGTGTTGCTTATTGTTACTATTGTTACTGTTATTGTTGGTTATTGCTCTTGATTGTAGTAATCAGAATATTTTTCAACGTCAAACTATCATTGAAATTCTTACAACAGTATTGCGATTGATAATTATAGGCTTAATTATTGTCAAAAAAAGGTCGAGATAACTGCCCAATATTCCGTTGTTGTTGTTCTTGTTGCCGCAGTTTCTCCTGTCGTCGTTGCTGCCGCAGCTGCTCCTGCCGCCGTTGTTGCCTTAGTTGCTCTTGCAGCTGTCTTTGCTGCCGCAACTCCTCCCGCCGTTCTTGTTGCTGTCGTCGTAACTGCCGCAGCTGCTCCTGCCGTTGTTGTTGCTTCCGTATCTGTTCCTGCCGTTGTTGTCGCAACTGCTCCTGTCGTTGTTGTCTCTGCCGTTGTTGCTGCCGTAGCTGTTCCTGCTGTTTTTGCCGTCGCAGCTGCTCTTGCATCTGTTGTTTCCGTCGTTGTTGCTGTCGCAGTTGCTCCTGTTGTTTTCGTTGCCGTAAATGCTCCTGCCGTTGTTGTCTCTGTCGTTGTTGTTGCCGCAATTGCTCCTGGCGTTGTTGCTGCCGCAGTTGCTCTTGCCGCTGTTGCTGCCGCAGCCGTATCTGCCGTTCTTGCTGCCGTAGCTGCTCTTGTCGTCGTTGCTGCCTCAGCTGCTCCTGCCGTTGTTGCTGCCTCAGCCGCACCTGTCGTTGTTGCTGCCGTAGATGCTCTTGCTTTTGTTGCTGCCGCAGCTGCTCCTGCCGTTGTTGCTGCCTCATCCGCTCCTTCCGTTGCTGCTGCCTCAGTTGCTCCTTCCGTTGTTGCTGCTGAAGCTGCTTCTGCCGTTCTTGCTGTCGCAGCTCCTCCTGCCGTTCTTGTTGCTGTCGTCGTAATTGCCGCAGCTGCTCCTGTCGTTCTTTTTGCTGCCGTAGCTGCTCCTGCCGTTCTTGCTGCCGCAGTTTCTCCTGCTGCCTGCTGCCGCAGCCGCTCCTGCCGTTCTTGCTGCCGCAGCCGCTCCTGCCGTTGCTGCTGTCGCAGCTCCTCCTGCCGTTCTTGTTGCTGTCGTCGTAATTGCCGCAGCTGCTCCTGTCGTTCTTGCTGCCGTAGCTGCTCCTGCCGTTCTTGCTGCCGTAGCCGCTCCTGCCGTTCTTGTTGCCGCAGTTTCTCCTGCTGCTGCTGCTGTCGCAGCTGTTTCTGTCGTTCTTGCTGCCGCAGCTGTTCCTGCCGCTGCTGCTGTCTCAGTTGCTCCTGTCGTTGTTGTTGTTGCAGCTGGAAGAAATTTGAAGATTTGGTAATTGTAGCTCGTGTCGTTGTGGCTATTGTGGTGCTTCTCCTCGTCGTCGTCAATCTGAAATTGTTTAAGCACAATGTGATGCCATCCATAAGCATAATGTATATAGTTTTAGCATATGATCCAATTAAATAATTCATCGAACATCATCACGAAATTTAATCTTGAGCTGTAAAGAGATTTAGAAAATTCGCTTCGGACAAAATAAAAATGTAGTATTAATAATTCATGATTTTTTTCTTAAATCTCTTAAATCTTTGCTTTTGACTGTTCGTAATAATGTAGTATAAATACTGTGCAACTGTTTTTACGGCGATGTAATAAAAGTAGTACATAAGCATTGCTGTTATAAAAAAGTTTTTAGGAGACCTGTTGAACTACAAATCTTCAAATTCATGAATGCTCTGAAGTACCATTCTTAGATTATAAGTTTTAAGACTCTCGATTATCAGTGATAATTTTTGATTATTGTTATGAGATGTCGAAATCAAAACGAATTTACTTGCTCATGACATTTAAAATAAAAACAACTCAAATAGTTCATGCGAGTGCAAAAGATTGGCTGAAAAGCTGACACGAATACATATTTATTTCGCCATGCATTGGTTTCGTTACGAAAAACGCCATGCCAAAATTTTTTTGGATTAAAAATTTAAAAGTATAAAAAAATAAATAACAAGTAATAACTATTCGAATTCCTTTCTGTTATTATCTGTGGTAAGAACAGGAGTTTTATAAAAAAAAAAAAAATTCATTCTCTTTGTAAATTTTTAATTTCGCTTGATAAAATTCATATGAAAATTAACAAATTTTAATTATTATGAATTTTCAAGATAACACAAAAAAGAAATTTAACCTTTGACTGACTAGCTTAGCATCTAATGTTGCAGGTCTTCTTAGACTAGATCGTTGGAAATCATCCGGAAATTTAGCAGATAATGGCTTATAAGGTTCAACATATTTTTGCCTCGGTGGAGGAGTTGACCAAAATGGCGTTTTACGAGTAATAATTGGCACCTAAAAGCTATTCATTTTATAAGTTCGTTATTTTGCTTATTACTCATCTGTAATATATAGAATATCATGAAATTATTATACTCAGTTAATACTATATAATTGTGAAGAAAACTATTGTATTATGGAGAAAAACATACGCTTGTTCTTCCAGCATTCTTGCCGTTCTTATGTAAAATGAATGATGGCAAATGAGGTACTAATTCATCATATATATCGTTTGTATCAACCAATTTTTTGAAATCGTCTTCGAAATTGTAATCAAATGATCTCGGATTACTAAACTGTGTCTCATCTACCAGTTTATTTTCTGCAAATTATTATTCAAAAAAAAAAAATTTTATATGTTCATTGCAATATACTTAATACTATATAACTGTTTTATTTTGATGTCTTCATAATCTTGTTTAGAATCAGTGGAAATCCCAAACAAAGAAAGAAAAAGATTTTGCATATTATTTAATTACCCTTCATAGTTATGTAATAAAGCTAAGATGAAGAAGTCAAAGCAGTGGAGTTTAAGAATAAATCCAAAATCAGCGATGAATAGTACTATGCAAATTTACAAATTTTATTTTGGAAGCTATTATTCTAATGATCTTAGAGATGGTCGAGTTGACAAATCTTATTTCAAAGAAAAGGAAAAGTAAAAGTGTGAAAAAGAGATAAAAACTTTTTTATCCGGTCATGTGAAATCATAAAATTTGACTTAAAAATTGAGGAAGCGATTCTATCTATATTTGGAACAAAAATTATGAGCAATTTTCGATACTTTTTTAGTTTTTAAATCAAAAATATAGTCCGCAAGAATTGGATGCCTTCCAATCATGAATTGAAATCTGCTTAAAAATCCTGAACGATATTCAAAAAGAAGTTTAGGGATGAATCAGTACTGCAGGTTTTTGCGGAGATTTCTTAAAATTATTCTGCAAAAGTTCATTTCAATAATCATGTAAAAATAAGCGGAAAAAATGTAAGGTTAAATATGAAATCCCATTCTATTCAAAAGTTTATGGAGGCGAGTTACTCAAAATTACGGATTTGATCTTTGGGAATTCAGATAAAGCCTAACTTTATTTTATCACTCTAACCGAAATATATATCGTGAATTTTTATAATCACGTGCACATGATGAAAAAGCCTGCAAAATGTTTTAGTTTCAATTTTCAAAGATTAAAATTTTATATCTTCGAAATTAGCATTTGAAAACAGTTAGTGAATATCACAAAGGCCGAATAGCAATCAAACGAATAATCATCAATAAAAGCTTACCTATATCATGATTTTGAGCTTTGGTAACCGCCTTCGAAGTTATCGCAATGAATAAAATAAAAGGGTTACAAATGAATGAGACGTTGATGATTTGCAATGCTGTTTCCATAAAATTATATTTTGCATCTTTCTTATTTTGCCATCAAATAACTTTTTGAACTTAAATATAAACACTTATGGTTTTTTTTTTTAAGATCATATATTAATACGAGATTCAAATAGCTCTAAGGCAGAGTTAAGCGATTTTCGAACGAAATAGCAAATTGCAACAACAATTGTAAACAACAAAAATTTCGAAGTCAAAAAAAAAAACAAAAATAAATGTAAAGACATTAATAAGAAATAGAATAAATCAAAGACAGAGGTCACTTTAAAATAAATTTAATAGTATGATACTGTTTCTTAAACATTAATTTCAAGAGTTTAATTGGACACGCATTGTTGCGAGATTTGACGGAGTGCAGTTATAGATTAGATAATCAGGACGTTGATCGATGAAAGAATCAAGGCATTGTCGATTTAATGGTTATTGCATTTGTTATCTCGATTTAATAATTGTTGTGGCTGATAAGCTACGATTGTTTTTTTTCACTACAACATTATTACAATTAATCAAATATGAATAATATCATGAATTTATTAATATTGATTCTGAAATCTCGAAAATCATGCTAAATTTTTGCATACATTTGTTTTGTTTAGACGTATTAGCATAAAGTAACGATTCATTCTCATCTGTTTAGTTTTCAGCAACTGTGAAAAGTTGAATGATAAAATCTTACAATATAAGCAGAAGTGCGAAAACAAAAATTAATTCTGAATTTGAATTGGGTAAATTGCAAAATAAAATGCGAGAGAGATTCATTCTTGAAATTTATTTAAAAAAAATAAGAATCATGACAAAAGGGAGAATTGTTTGAAAAGCTCATTAACTTCGTTAAAAAGAAAGTTGAAAGTTTTCAACAACAAAAATTTTTATTAAAAATGTCGTAAAATTTAATTAGGAAATTGATTTCTGACCTAAAATACATGAAATTTTTTTAAATGTCAGATGAAAGTGAATTTATAAATGGTTGGGTGCATTTATGAATGGCCATTAGCGTGGGTACTAGAATTTTTAATTTTTTGATTCATTTTTTATGTTTTTTGTGAAAGAATTTGTGCATCTAAATAAAGCGAAATTGATGGGATCAAAAGTCAGATGAATTCATTAAATAAAAATAGGAAAAAAGAATTCCATATTTAATTGCTTCTTGAATTCTGTTTGCTTTAAATTGAATTCCTTTCCGAAATTCTTATCTTTGGAAACAAGGACCATTTTGGCGCCGAAATTGACGAGATCAAAACTGAAAATAATATGCAATTAATTGGGTTTGGTCCTTCTGATCTCCCACTACTTTAATCCATTAATTTACAAATATTTTGCAATATTTTCCTCATTAATCGAATATTGTCAGTGATATCAGTTTTGAATGAAAAGGAATATCTTAGCTAACAAGAATTTTAAGGGACTGTTCGCAATTGATAAAAACTCGAAAGAAGATTTTCCTGTATTCGGAAATATTTCTAACTTGCATGATGTCATTTTAGATGAATACTTTGAATGATCTTTCCATTGAAGTAAGAAAAGATAAATAAAAATTTAAAAGAAAATTGATTCATTAAAAGTATACAACAAATAATATATGATGTATAATATGTATACAAATTGATATAAATAATATAACAGATCACATAACATAGCTAAATAATCATGTCATTTTATGAAAGAATTATCATAAAATTGAAAAATTTTTTGATCAAAATACCATAAGCTTTTTAGTTTTTTCTCGGTTGTACAGCTTTTCTCGAGATTTCTTGCTAGCCATATATTGCTAGTGATATAATGCACTAAATTTTGAAGATATGTCGATTAAAATTAGAGTTACAGCAGTGATTCGAAATGTTGATGAAACTTGCAATAAATCAATCGTAAGTTAACGAAACAAAGATTTGGCATGCGAGTTGTTACACGTTCTTTAGCGATTTTTAGCTTCCATGGCCACCGTTATATACTGTCTACATCAATAACGCCTTCTGTTAGCTCTCATAAATGTAATGTTTGACACTTTAACTACAAATTTAGTTCATCTCATAGCGTTCGTTCAGGTTACGTAAAATTGATCGTGCCAAAAAAGTAATGAGTTGCGGCGAATCATTTCATTCATCGTCGGGAATACGAAATGGAAAAAATCCAACCGTATGCGAAAGAATGGGAAATATTAAGCTTTTTTTTTGAAAAGAAATATTTCTAATTTCAAAATATTAAAAATACATGCTTATTTTTGCAATAATAGCTCTAATAGCTTTTAACTAAAAGCAAGAATTAAGAATATTATTATTAAATGAACTTTAAAAAATATCTCAAAAATTAAACAGTCTAATATTCATTAAAAGAAGTAAAAATCTACAAAGATAGGCGATAAATTTATTAAGCACAATTTTCAAATTATTGAGTTATCCGCAAAAGAATATTTAGTTACGATAAAATAAATATTGAAAAATTAGAATAAAAATGTGAAATGTTCTAAATTTTGTTCGTTGCTAAATAGCAAATATATGATCGTATTTTTCTAAGCAATGGAGAAGTGTAAAAATGAAAATAAATTAGTTTTGTGCAAAAATTTCTTTTTGCCATTACAAAGACAGGTGTGAGCAAATTATAATTGAAACGACATAGGAGAAAAGTTCAAGGGAATGAAGAGAATTAAAGTTTAACCGAGACAAATAAAAATAATTATTATATACTAAAAGATACTGTCGTTTTTAATATCAACTTGCATATTTTGCTATTATCAATCTTATTTTCATTGATTTGTATATTTGAATGGATAAAAAAAAAGACACATATCGAGTAGTACTGATAAAACTAAGGTGCAAAAACTTCACATAGAATAATCGCGTATTAATCGTTTGCTTTTCAAAAATATCACATTGATAATTTATTACTCAAAATATATTATTACACGGTTATTAAAAAAAAAAAAAAAAAAAAAAAACAAACTTGCTCAGTAAGTAGATGCAAAAAGAATGATCAATTTTTCACCTTTTTTCTTTAATCATTAAGGTTTTTCACACCTTACTTTCTAGTTTCTTTTTGACCTTTTCATGTATAACATGGCATTCTATAGATTAATTATCATGAATGAAAAGAAAAGCCGCAAGTCAATACAAGACATCATCCAATTCTTGCTGACAATCCTGTTATATTCGTATAATACAACTATTCACTATTTTTCTTTCCAAAAAAAAAAAGAAAAAAAAATCAGAAAAATTTTCTGATTTTTAATTTTAGATAATGCAACCTTTTTAAAAATTGTCACTTTTTTTTTAATTATCACATGCATTAATTAGCAAAAGGATGACGATTGAAAATTCCTTTCTCTTCTTATTAACTAGTTTTGTTTCGATCTCGAGTTAAGGATTGCTTAGCTAACAATCAAACTGCTGTCTGTTCATTGTCTTTCATTAAAATTTTTTAAATATGAATTTTTCTTGTATTTTGTTGTTTTGGTGAACTTATCGTAAATATTTATTAACTAATCGCAATTGTTCTTACTCATTCGAACTATACAATTTATTTGAATGAACTATTAGTGAATGTTTGTAGCAAGTAATGGTTAGATGGATAAACATTAATTTTAAAAGGTCATGAAATATTATTTAGTTTAATCCAAGATCAGTAAAGCAAAAATTTTGAAAAATGATAATATGAAAAGGATTGTTGTTGCTTTATAGATTATGGAAAACTAATTCCTGAAATGTATTATTTGTAAAGATTCTTAGTATTTATAGGTAATGTAAAAAAATAGATTATAAAATCAGCAGAAAGATAATTGAGATGAAATAAAATTATAAAGAGATTTGAAGGTAAAGAATTTATATTTGGATATTAATTTGCTTATTATTTGAAGTAAATCAGAAACCCTTCTTTGCTGATATTCATATTCAAAAATTTGATGAATAAATAATATTAGTTTCTATTAAAACTAAATTTAGCAATTATGTAATAATTCTGAAAGGATTTTGAATGTACCAGAAATTATGCACTGATTAAATTATATCTATTGTTATGGAAGGTTTCAGTTTCGTATTAAAAATTGAAATGACCGGATAAACGTTATATTTATAATTTCGAAGTAACAACAAAACTTATTTTTGTTTTTCTTAGAATGACGCTCAACAAACTTCGTTTAAAGCAATTTTCACATTATGATTACAAACATAAAAAATTTTTCATCTTTTACAAATATCTCAAATCCTTCAAATGTTGTAAGATTTTTCGAAGGATAAGTTTTCGACACAATTTAAATATCATTAAATACGTGTATTGATGAAAAAATTTATCAGCAAAGGATCGCTATTCTCTTGTCGACATATCACATTAAAATTAAAAAATAATACGACGAATAAATTTTATACTAAAGAAAACAAAAAAATATTTATGCCTATGAATTGATAATGAAGTTAAAGAAAGATTTGAGGAAATTATCAAAGAGAATAAGGAACTAATTTTTTAAGTGATGGATAACAGTTGATTAATGCATAAAGACTGATAAAACAATAATACGCATTTAATTTAGGAACTGCATAGGACAAAGAGTGCAGATTGATGTCATCAGGATTTGCAATTTGATCCGATCAATATCAAGATTAATAGTATAATTTTATATGATTAGATCACATACAGAAATTAAAAAAACTACTAATTGGATATCAAATAAAAGTTTAATTACTTTTGAGTCGATAATGAAAGCTAGATATGCTAAAGCTAGATATGCTACAAGTATACATTATAAGTCAGAAGTACCAATTATAATCAGAAATTCAATTAAAATAAAAAACAAGAAATTAACTGCTTTTAATTTGCTCAATTCGTTAGATATTTCAGAAGAGACAAGCATGATGATACGGCTATCCGACCGCTGGTTGGTTGATTAGTTTGATTGAGAATAATAAAATGGTATGTATTTGTAAGATTCGACAATTTGGTGTAACTGACAATGCCACCGTCTACCAAAAGAAAAACTTTTCAAATTCGCACTTTTGACATAAAATGAAATAGAAATCATTGGAAAAGATTGGACGAAGAGCACTAGAAACTGGATAGTTTCGCTCCTCTCTTTTCTTGCTTTGATTAATTACGATGAGCGATCCAATGCTGGCTACCTTTTTAAAAATCTTAAACCCATGGCTGAAATTTTTATTGCTGTTATCAAAACATATGCATGTATGCTATGCTTCACGTATGGGTTGTCCTGTTTATATTTATATTTATATAAAAATTTTTACTTGCATCAATAACGGTTAAAAAATAAATGAGCAGTGCGATATCTTTATTTGATTACTTGTAATTTGTAATCTTGCAAAATTAAAGCTTCAAACATATCGTTATCATAGTTTCTGATAATATGGTAATGAATAGTGATAGCTGTTCAATTTTTGCTTTAATTTCAACATTATTATTATTCTTACAAATTGAAACAATTAAATATTACGAAAATAGTAAAAGGAAAAAAAATAACATTTTTAGAGCAAAAGAATTAAGATAGGTTATTTTTAAAGTACAACTGTTGCTAAAAATATTTCTACAGTATATGGAATTTCCATCATAATTTATAGCATACAACGAATATAATATAAGAATGAATTAAGCAAAAAAATTCAATATATTCTCTTTTCTTTATTCTTGAAGCTATTTAACATTTTTAATTCAATTTTCAATCACCAATCAGAGTTGCTTAAGTTAGTTAAATTATGGCCAATTTTTGAACAATCATGAAAAACAGCATTATGACATTTACATGCACTTATGTGAGAGTTGTGGAATGCGGTCTGGAATGAAGGTAAAAAGGAATTGAGAGTAATAACCTTTCTGCAGTATCATTCCAACCATAAATATTTCTTTCTTCTATAAATCTTATCAGAAATTTCTCTTTTTATGTTACAATACTTGAAAGTTCGAAAAAGTTTCTGTGTCAATAGAAAAATCAATTTAAAAAAAAAGATTCAAATAGACATCTTTTCTGTACTAATCAGTACTTTTTAAGAACCATGTGGAGCAGACTCTCAGTAATATCACAAATGAAGGACAAGTAGACATCTCTTGTTCTTTGAAAATAATTTCATGAATAAAATTTTTGAAAAATGTGCAATGACGAATATCGAAATTTAGATAGATTCGTTACGATAAGAAAAAATTAGAGCGGGTAAAAGCCGCCTTTATGTAGCGGTATAATTAGTTTCTTGAAATTTGTTATTCTCACTCTTCTATTTGACCTTAGGAAAATGCTACTCATAATAGTCGTGTCGTTGTATCCAATAGAATATTAACTTTGTTAGTGGAATTTTAAAAGAAAATATAAAATTAAGAAAGTAAGGCTTCCTAGATTGAATTTGTAAAAATTTTGCCCAAACAATTTTTATAGCTTCATCTTTGTGTTTTATATTTTAAAATTTTGCATCAAATGCTAATTTTCTCATTGTTTAATTAAAAATTTTATTTCAAAATAAAATAATCAAAGAAAAATTCATATGCTAATATAATTAAGTTTCAAAGTTACGTAGCTTTTTACTTCCCTTTATTCTTCGTTCACAATATTGAACAGTTTATTATTTCTTCGTCAAAATTTTAACATTAATTAATCATTTAATTCTGAATCGTTAAAATTCCATTATTTTTGTTAATGTCACAACATTATTTCAGAATAATGGCAAGAAAAACCGGCTCCTCATAAATTTGTTCCCAATTAACTTTATTTTTAACTAAAACATTCTTGTTACATTCTATAAAAACTAAAAATACGATAAAAATGACACAGTGTTCAATTATTCCTTAAATTTGTTTTGCTATTTACAAAAAGAAATTTCATAAAAGATCTTAGCTATGCTTTGCAGATTAATTTATAAATTGAAAAACAATGCATCAGATTTCATAATAAGATTACATGAGATGATAAGATGAAAGCATCAGATTGAAGAAAATTAAATGAATGATGAGAACTGAATCGCAAAACGAAAACAAATAGGCGATAATATTAAAGGGCTATCTAAAAATATTAAATTGAGAGGAATTATTTATTTGGCATATATTCTTGGATTCATAATCTTTCTTTTCTTTAATTTTGGAACATTACTTTGAAATTTAATGTTATGTTTAACTCGTTAATATATTCCTGATTTTTATAATTTATAAAGCATGATATTATTGATTGTGCATGCATATGATATAATTATTTTTATCCAAAATTATAGCAATTCATTTGTATATATTTTGGTTTTTAAATTAGTCTCAAAATATGAGGAAATTCCAAATATTCATTTTTTGCAAAAAAAAAAAAAAGAAAATAGTGAGAATGCGAGTTACAAGAAAAAAACTGGCTTCTATGTAAAAAAACTGACAAGTTCTGAAGCATTCTAAATAGTCAACGGTATACTGAATGATGATCATACCATTTGTCTTCTTCTAAAACAGGTATAATCTTTTTATCCTGGTGTGTTATTCTTTGTTTAAAATGTACCAGAATTTGTTCACATGACATTGAAGCATTAAAGCCAGTTTTGTTTTGCAATTCGCTTCTATCGATGAATTCTCCTTACTTTGCGCATCTGATATGTTGCATTGCATTGCAGAAACCCAATCTTATCATATATTATCAAAGTACAAGAGAGATGTAGTGCAATTATTTCATTGCTTAATTATTTTCAATATTCAGTTACTTTTGAGGTAATCCATTCTTCTCAGGTACTAGTTTGCTATTCACTCATCTGATGATTTTGAATCTAATGTAACTTGGAGATAAAATTAGTAAACAATCATTTGTTTTGATTATAAAGAATATTCTTGAGAAAAAATTTGAAATTCTAAAGTTCATTAAATTCAAGATGAGAGAAACGATAACTTGAACAAAATAATAATTTGAAACTCAATATTATTTACGGAAGCAAAACTCAATTTTGATAATTTCGCATATGAAAAATAAGCATCAAGTGCAAGAAATTCTTCTCTGATAATGCTAATGATTGTTTGAGTTCTAATTCAAATAAATTTCTGACAGTAAAACGATGAATCAAGTTGATCCGAAATGAGTAACCATCGTTATGGGAAAAATGAAAAATATTTTATGGATATAACAAATAACCGAAAAATGATTTATAATAGAAATATCTTCCTATAATCAATTTCTCACTATAATAAAGTTAGCACATGAGTTGTGCTGAGATTGGCATGTAATAAACAGACTCTCGCTATGTAAATTATGATCAACTAGAAAAAACGCAATGTACAATAGAACGAACGATCAGAATGATCAGTCATTGCTTGAACAAATTTTCAATGAAGATTAGAAGAACAATTCTTCAACAAGCAATAACAAAAAGAATTTAAGAATCGATATCGTTAATGATACTTTCGAGTAATTGTCACCTCTAGTTGGATATTTTTAGATAATTGTCTATCTTATAAAATTTGCAAAGAATAAATTCTTCATTAATCAATAAATGTTTATCACATTTATTCATCTATGTCAAAAGATCATCGAGAAACTTCTACGACAATTGTGGATACTCTGAATACATCTTATTTGCATTTCAGTAGCAGTAATTTGCTTATATTCCAATTTTACAAATGTTAGGGATATTACTGAGAATACAAGATAATATTTTTGGTGAGTAAAAAAAATAACAAGAATTACTATCATTATTGTTTTGTGATAAAATTAATAATATCAGAATTCATCTTCTGAAATAAAATCCCATATAAAGTGATAAGGAAATTTAATGTCTCAGATCAATTGAGTACTGTTTGCTGATTAAAATATTTCTAAATTAATCTTTGATTTTGGATTTTCAATCCTCAAATTTTCTTGAACCGATTAATTCATCATATATGTGAAACGAGCAAAAATTTTTACCAATTAAAAAAAATACAAAATGGAATTTAAAAAAAAAAAACAAGTTTAAGGTTTTGAAGTCATTATTGGAAAACAGTACTAATAATGGTGTTCAAAATGAAAAAGAAAACATCACTTTGCACTGTATTATTTCACACGAAAAGAAACAAAAAAACTATATGATTGAAATTGATTTCAGATAATGATGAATCTAACAATGCTCGTAAAATTTCTCACATTCATGCTACGATTTCAATAATACATATCCATCATCAGAATTTAAGTAGGCAGATTAAATGACAAGATCACATTTTTCAATCATTACAAAGGCTGCAATGTCTAATTATACTAAGAAATCAGATGATGAATCAAATAACTTATTTAATTATCTGCAAAATCAATAGAAATACTGGATCAATCCTTTCCTTTTTAATCTTGAATCAAAATTTGATGGTAAAGTAATGTTGCAAATTTAATGAGAGGTATCAAAACTGTTAATCTCATAAATCAAAATTAAATGCTATGCAATAATTGTTATATTCAAACAGTAATTAATTAAGAAGACATAAATTTTATTTGAATTTGAAACTTTTCTTCATATAGTAGAAAATACTGTAGCTAAGTTTAATAACATATTATGATAGAGTTTCTTGAGTTACAAAAATATCATTTTTTGTACTGATAATACATTATTTATTTGATCGAGATCGAGACGAGAATTATGCAATGTCCTTGTAAGATTCAATTGGAGGATTCGAAATTTTATGCCATTTTTGCTTCTTCATGGCTCTTTCATTTTCTAATTATATTCTAAATGTCCATTTATCATTTTTATGCGGTATCATTACGATTAAATAATCAAACATGTAGATAATATGAAAGAGAAAAAGGCGGAGGTTATTTTTAGTGTGAAAGTCGTAAAATACATTTCAAAATTGATATTTGTCGTACTCTAATTGGTCTATACTATGTCTTTCCTTTCCATATGCATCCCATTATTTCTTATTGCCTCAATCTTCAATTGTTATATCGATCCAAAACTGCACAACATATGTTTGTGGAAATTTCGGATTTATTAAAAAAGAACTTTCATAGTCTTGTCCTTATTATTATATGATCGCTTTCTTAAGCATATTATCATATATGTATATTATTATCTATCATTATTATCAATTCTATTCCATTCATCACTTCAACTAGAATTATATAAAATTTCTTCATTGCATTTCATTGTTTTTTTAAGGAATTAAATTATTCAATTTTCTTTTTTAGTTTACTATTTACAATGAGCAAATGTCTTTTATTTTTGCTTGTTTGTTCTTGACGACTTTATTTAGCTTTCAATTTTCTTTTGTTTGGCAAACAGAAAATGAAACTGAATTTTTTCGGGAAGGATTGATATCAATTTTCCATGCATTGTACCATTGATCATTTTCAATTATCAAATAATTGTTTCTTTTACAATCAACTATGTAAGATAAATTTACGAATTGACAATTCACTGTCAATTATACAAAGCATAAGTCAAGAAAGAGAAGAGCAAGTTTGCATTGATATTGATGATCCCAGCTGAGAAACGATTATCCGCTAGTTTAGTTTTATAATTTTGAGAAATGTGCAATGATTTTAGTCGCTACTGCTTGAAAAAATAAGCCTTTGAATACTATGAAATATGTTGGCCTTTCCAGGAACTATTAAATTTGTTAATCAATTTTTGATCAAATTCGACATCGAATAAAATTAGAAGTACTAATTTCATATCTAAAAGCTAAAGCATGGAAAGATTCCAGAATAATTTAAAATATTTTAAAAGCTAAACAATAATTTCTGATATTTTCATGTATTATGTAAGCAATATATAATGGAACAAGTAATGAAAACGATAATGCTGTAATAACGAAACAAAAAATTTTATGTGACATTGATAAATTAGTCATTTTAATTAGCAAAAATTTATAAGTCTAACGGTTAAGTTCTAAAATATCTCAGATAATCAGTGACGCAATCAATATTAGATTAAATATGGAAATGTAGGTGAATAATTGGCTATTATAGAAGCTCAACAAAGAATCGAAAATGATTAATGATTTTTCCGGATGATTTTCCACTTCCATTAATTATTAAGAAATGATAAAAGTTATGGTTCATTTAAGGATGGAGTTAACGAAACTTATCAATCAATTTAGCAATTTTATTTGTTTCATCATTTTATTCATTCTTACAAATGAATAAAATGATGAATAAAATAGAGGTGCTAAAGTTATCATAATTGATGTGTTTGCTGATAAACTGAGAATTTCATTTTAGCATATTAATCCAATTTATTTGGTGGACCAATTTTTTCATTGATGATTGGAATCCTAAAATATGTTAAAATATGTCTTAGATGAAGTTTAAATAAAACGTATCTTTCATTTAGAATTAACGAGCAAAAAATGAGTTCATTGAGCGATTTATCGATGATAAGTTCTACGAATTTCATTTAATTTATGTATAATACGTCCATTTTGTCCAAATTCATTCAACTATTTGTGTGCAAATCCCTTGTTTTATTTATTGACTATAATAGCATGTAAGCAAAAGAGGACTGCTGCAACAAATGGCGAAATATTTCTGCCAGTTGCTTGGTGGTACCATCTTGGACTTATCTACAAACATCGATGGGTCCAACACATTTCTATGTCCAAGCTTATTTGGCTATTCTTTGAATTTTGACTCACTGTGACTGTGACTCTTCCCTTTTCGAATATAATTATTTTTAAACAAAGTAGAAATGGCAAATCGATGCAATTTTATAAAAAAAAAAAAAAAAAAAAAAAAAACGAAATTAAATAGAAAGTGAAATATTGCGCAGCAAAACAGAAAGCGAAATTCATATTTAAAACGATGGATTGGATGATATGGAAATGATCATACCATAATCCATTAAGAATACTATTATATTTATCATCATTTCTTACCTTCAAATTAACATGTTTGAACTTATCTTGATTTAGCTAAATTCAAAAATAATGAAAAGATAATTGCTCGTAGGATTGTGCAGAGATGAATGTTTTTCTGGCTTTCATGTTAGAATCCTCTTTGTTTCTTTGAATTTTTTACAGTATTCATTTTTTGATGTTAATAAGTTTATTTCACGCTATTATTTATAAGAATCCTTTTTAATTACTCAGCATAGTATCATTCGTGAGAAGGATGACTATTGTTTTCCTTGATCTTTTCAAATTTTAGTTTCCTGTTTCGAAATTTTCTTCTTTTTCTTTATATTTAGCCAAATCTATAAAATGGTCAGTCAAGTAATATCTCTCACGCAGTAAAATGAATGGTCGAACAAAAAGTACGCATTGAGGGAAGAAGAAAGAGATTAAATTTACGGTAAACTATATTTCACTTAGAAAAAGGTGTTCATCGACATAGAGAGGAAGGATGCGGGAAATGCGGCAGCACACAACAGGTGGTCCTGATAGATCGATCAAAATACCGCGAGATAGGATAGATGACATAACGAAGGTCATTTTGAACCGATTTGAAATTTTTTCATTAATGCTTGATGGAAAATTGGAGTAGTTGGTGCCATCGTAAATGGTCAGTCATCTTGACACGCCTGGTGACAGAAGGAGCTACCGTTGTATTCAGTTAGTTGTCTTGTAGCAACGATAAATGATATAGCTGATAAAATTTTTGGTTGAAATATGTTTATATGTTTCACGAGATGAGAGTGCTGATAACGTATGATATATGTAATATTTTATTCAAACTTAGTATCCTAATTCGTGTTCATTTTATTGTTAATAATCTAAAAAGTTGAATTTTTATAAAACAATTGTTAAGCTTAGAACGGCTAGAATATTTCCATTCATAAACTTGTAGAAATTCTTGATAAATGCCAGCTACTGATATGCAATTGATTGATTTTTAATGAGATATCGTTCCCCGATGCACTAACAAATTAAAACCGGAGCATAAGTTATCACCGTAATTTTGAAGGGAACTGCTATTTAGTTTGTAACTCATCGATTTTTTTTGAAAAAACCTGAATCATCTTTATAAGTACCAGCGAAACTCTTATGTTGACCAATTGAATTTTTGGAATTAATTATTACTACTCATTATCCCCGCACAGTTGTTTCGAAAATGATTATTAGTCATTTTTATCCCTTAGCCTATTTTTTAATAATCTTAATTAGATATCTTTTTTCACTTAAAACAATCAATAGTGATTTTCATTTTAATTTTTCTTCTCTCTTATATTATGCTTCAGCATTAAATCTCTCTTTCAAGCAGCCTAGCTTAGAACAACCTTTCAGTATATATAAATTCCTGTGGGATAATATGCATTGTCGTCAATATTATGAATTACTTCAACCTATCGCAATTACTCAACCTATCGCATATTTTTTGGCAACCCAGTCTCGAATTTTGTCCCAAAGCCGGTATCACACAAATAACTGAAGAAAGCAGTAGAAGAAAATTAAAAAATTTTCTAATCAAATAAACTATCAGCATTACTGATAAACAGCATCAAAATCTTTTAAAATTATAAGTTCCGACGATATTCCAATCGCAATATCAGTAGCCATCATCTTCAACCATCAGCTGTATTCTTTTCTCCCTTCTTCCTGATTAAATGGTCAAAATTTATTACATTCATTCAAATCTGTATTCATGCACAAGCTCTGTCCACATTTTTCCCATTTTTACATAGATTCGATAGGAAAGTTACATTTAAAAATCACTCGCGTCTGCGACGTTCGAAATCAAGATTTTACATTTCCCAAAAATGCGCTTTTGAATTATGGATTCTTCGCTACTTATGAAGCCGAGAATCAATTTAATTGACCGTGTATTTTGTTTTTAATAATTTTCAAATAGCACGAAAGTTGGAATTCACATAACTGTATCGTAGAATCCGAAAGAAACATATCTCGGGAAATAGGTGAAAGAGATGGAAGAAATCAAAAGGTTCGCGTAAAGTTATGGTCGATGCATTAGTCTTTAATGAAGCTTAAAAAGTAAGATTTTTGTTTGGCCTAGCCATACCTCGATCAACGTTCATTTTGCATTGCCCATGGGCTGTTTCAATGATAGTTATCATTGAGGGTCCAATCTTAATGTGATCTTTATATGGGTATATTCGTCCATTTTAGCGACACTTTCCTGTCCATCATTCATTGTTATCTGTCTGTCCGTCTCTCAGTTCAGTCCCTCCTTCTCTCAGTAAAATCCAATTTAATCGCATTTCAAGTCGAATCAACTAAATGGGAAAATTTGAATGAAATCATGAAACCATTGGGTGATAGTTTCTTCCCGTCATCGCTTCTCAGTTTTGGCTTTTTCAGGTCTCATCATACAATGACTCATCGCTGTAATAACGGTCGCAAACAAAAGCTAAACTGCAAAAGCGTGAGAGAGCTAAATATCCTTATCAGTATTTATATATTAAATTCTCTCGCGCATATATCGTTTCCTCAAAGTTAAAATCAAATTTACATGTGTTTCAAAATTAGAAGCATAAATGAGTAATCGTTGCATCTCTCAAAATTCAAAATTTTTTTGTAAAATATTCAAAAATATCTTCAAAATTAAATGCATAAGAATCAGTCTAATTTCTTCACTATATATCAGCACAACCTTTTAAATGATAGAGGAATCGTATATCGAATAAATAATCTTCAAATCGAAATGTAAAGTGTCATTTTCAGATTTGCCTTCAGTTTCTGATTAATAAATGACCCGAGATTTTTGCTTCCGTCGGCACTTCTCTTCAGTTAATTTTCTTATTTACACAAATACTATATATAATCGACCTGGTCCGAATACCGTGAGGTTGACAAATTGAGAGCTCTCTCATGATTCGGTGATTGGTGCTGCATCATTTGTTCTTAGTTGATGGAATGATTTTTCTTGTTTATTCCAATAACGAGCGATACTCTAGCAATTTTGTTAGATACATACTTTAAATAGAGTGGTGAGCTATTACGTTATAATCTTTTAGGAATGATCAAAAATCATTGCAGTAATCCTTGAAGTATTTATTGTGATATTTTTATTAAAAATAGTTTGATAATTTTGTTGATTTTTAAGATAAATTTATATCGATTTTCAATACTATGAATGATTATTAAAATAGTTCATTGCTGCTTATTGTTTATAGAGAAATAATATAGGACAAACATTGTCAATGCATTTCTTTCATTCATCTTTTATAGTTATAACTGTTGCTTTCTGTCCCTTGATCAACGATCGTTGAATTATGACAAACAGACATACGACTTCTTCAATATTTCAAATGTTGTGCAGATGTCACACATATCATGCATGTGAATTTGCGTGCTATAATATGCAAGCATGGCAAGACACATTGATACATTGCAGTATGAGTGTAATTTTCAACTTATGCTGCTACTTTTATTGCTTATCAAAGCATAACCATTTTTATTCAACTTATTTTCATTGTTATTGCTTTGCTTTGATTCGGTTGACCATTTCGGCCAACAATTAATTAGCCCATTCCGATATTTAGTCCATTCTTGCAGTTAGCTCAATTTCATTAATGCTATCATTCGTCAATGAATTATGTACAGAAATATTTTAAATTCTAAGCGATTTAATCTCCGCTTATTACAAATTTTATTTTTTTCTAATCATAAAAAAATTGAGAGATTAGAGAAATTGTATAACAGCGAAATTTGATGATGATGATAACTTTTCGATGTTCTCAATAACATGATACATGGATGTTTCAATCTCTTCTTTTTCGCTTGAATTCATTTTAATAAAAATGACGTTCTGATAAAGTCCGCTTCCCTTTTTGAAAAGCTAAGTCAGACGGAGAACATATTTCTTTCCTCAATTATCTTTGACTTAATGATTAATGTTATAAATGATATTGCAAAAATTCTGCTCGAACTATAATAGTCAAACATAAGTTTTTATGAAGCTTTCGAAAAAACTTCATGAGAGATTAAGTCTTCTTAGGATAAAGACAACTTTTTCGATGAATCATTAATTAGCATCATTAGATTAGCAATGCTATCAGACCTTATCATTTTGCATTGCTATATCTATGACAGCGTGAGCATCATTGATGGTTTAATTAACACGGTGATAATCAATGGTGATTCATTTCTACGATAATTTCAGCTTTATTTTCAAATTATCTCTTCTACCTATATTTGTTTTTAAGATTCTTAATTCGCCTACATATTCTTACTTAACAATAATTCCAAGTTTTACTTGTGAAGCTGAATAATCTGAAATTTATACCATAAATGGATCGTTGAACGAATGAAAAAATGATCGATCCTAATTTTCGATTCATTTTATAATATTATTTATGCTTGAGATGTGTAATGATCAATTCTTTCATGATATCCAGTCAATTCTTTTATGATACCCAGTTCATATCAGATGCCAAGATAACTGAGCTTACTTTCTGTTTTCCCACTTTCATTGTGAGTTATTCAACGATACATATTCATAACAGATAGAAAATTTAAGGCATTTTAAAGCGGTTTTTTTTTGCTTTTCTATCTCTTTACTACTAACGAAATACGTTTTGAACGAAGCTCATTAAAAGTTCTTCTTTTTTTTTTAAGAAACAAAATAGTCGAAAATAAAATATGATCCATGATATTCTAGCTTTGGATTTTTTTCTCGTAATTTTTATGAAAGAGTCTATCGATGTTTCTCTGCCATATTATTTAATTGAAACATTTGGTGATTCGTTAAGATAAAATTTCATCTTGATGAAATTCGATCAAGATGAAAGATAAGATTAACAGACAATATTATATTGATAAATTTTCTCAATTTACTTATTTGCACTATTGCGGCCAATATTCACCATTAGTGATCCAAATCGGAAAGTTGAATTGAGTTGCAATGATATTGGATGATGAAGATTTCGGAAGAATACCTTATTTCGGTTGACAAAAAGTCTTATTCTCTGAAATGATGCTTGAAAATCTATTTTATGATAATACAAAGTACATATTTGGAGATGCAACAATTATTATTATATAGTAAGATAAGTAAAATAACTATAACTAGAAGTGTCGTTGTCCTATTTCAAATATTGTGTCGTCACCCATTTCTGATAATTAACGCAAATCGTAATGAAAACTTGCAGGGATATCTATTGAGATTGAGAAGTGTATTTGTGAAATATGGATGAAGCAACAGCCATGGAACATCTCTCTTATGGAAAAGGTTTCAAACAAATACGAAACATTGTAAAATAAGTCCTGCAAATTTTAAAATTTACACCAGGAGAAATCAAAATTCTAGTTTTCTATTTTGCTGATATATAAATTTTCTTTAGCACAAACAATCTGACATGCTTCTCGAAGATGACTAATATTGACGTTAAAAAACTATTCCATAATCTTTGCTCTAACTTCTTCATTTTGACATTCCCTTTTTACTGATAAATATTTGTTTCAAATATCTTTGTAAATTTTCTGACTATCATATTTCTTTGGAAATTAATAAGGATAATTTAGGTGAATTGCAAACTGCAGATGCAAGTAACGAAGATAATTTAAAAATGATGTCTGATGCTACAGCTGCTGCCATCGACCCATTTAATCAGCATGTGAGCTTTCAATAACCCATGATTATTTTAAAAAATTCAGAGTTTTGCAATGAATTTTTTTCTATTCTAGATTTTTAATAAACTAAAATAGTAAGCTTGAATATTTTAAGTCTCTCAAGAGAAGCTTTTGTCGTTTTTTTGCTATTTTTGAAAACATTTTAGGATTATTCGGTAGATCAACAAATAAAATCAATGAGAGATGTTGATTATCCGATGAAACCAGAAAGAAGAACTTCTCCAGATGGATACAATAAAAATATAGCGGAAGTACTTGCAGAAGCAGAAGATATCACTTCTGAACTAGAAAATTGGCAACAAAACCGTTACGATCAAAATAATTTTTCTGGACAAGAAAGCTTCCAGAAAACACTTTCGCCTGTCAAAGAATTGCTTCTTTCTGATCATCAAGCCAATGAAATGCATGATATGCAAGAGGAGTTGCAAGATGATATTGCTTCAGAAATTCATGAATCCCTAATACATTCTGGTACGCCTTATGGCTATGATAAATTCAACGTCAGCTCTGCTGACAATAACATTATCATTAATGGTAATGATAAGAAAGTTCTGTCTATACTGATAACAATAATAACACCATCGCCAATAAAATGTTAACAAAATCAAAGAATGATAGTCCAATTACCAGGTAGCAAGATGCTTAATGATGCTCAATACAATTCATTGGCAAAACACGGTGATGGTGAATTAATCAACCAGAATAATAATGCACTTACAGCTGAAACGAATAATTCTCAAGATGATAATGACACTAATTTGAAGGTAAGCTTTATTGATAATCTTGTGAGAGGGCTTCATTACGATTCATTCTGCGATTTGATACTTTGAAGTAGTCAGCGATTGTTTCTCTGTGATGGTGACTAGATTTTACATTCATCAATGAATTTTAACCAAACTGATAAATTAATTTAACAGAACTATTATAAATCTATCACGTAGCTAGGTCGCAGCAATAATTCTTATGGAGTTGTTTATTTTATAGAAGAAATAAGGTGATTCAGATTCTGATATGGTGATGTTGACGAAGGATTCTCTGAAAGCAATAAGTTCTGCTTTCAAGTGTGGATGTCAATCCTCTTATTTCCTTATGCATCATTATCGCCATCATTATACACCATCGTCATTTTTGTCAAAGAAAAATAAACTTGTCGTGTCATTTGCACGCTATTTAACATAGTTTTCAACATCATTTTTGTGCTCAGAATTAGAAATATCTGAATGTTTTAGAATATTTCATCAAAGAGCGGACATCATCGGATGATGTCAGGAAAATCTCAGACAAGCTAGAAGCATTTAACAAGAATAATGAGGTGGATTTTTAATTTTATAACAATTCTATTATGAGCAGTCGAAATTTCTTTTTCTTGATATTGACGAGAGATTGCAAACTAGTTTTCGAAAGTATGGATTCCATCTCCACATCACATCAAATCTTCAATGAATAATAAATGAAAATAAATGACCACAGAATATTTCTGTTTATAGATGTCAAACATTCCTACGAAAACTTCGCGGCCAAAATTGAAGATACCGAAATGCCAACAAAGGGTTTGTTGTGTGTTATTTTTTTAATTAAAATTTCAATAATTTAATATTATGAAGCTCAATTTAAAAAATTATAAATATCTCTTCAAAACTTTTTCTAAATAAATTTTTCCAGTGAACTTCATATTTAAAAGATTGAAGTAATTTGCTATTTATATAAATAAATTTCAGAAATTCGAAGCAGAAGACTATTTTGGACAAAATTTGTAATAGATAAGATAAAGCATAGGGAAACGGAGAATAAAAGAGATAAAAATTATTATCCTGTATGTAATTATCATAAATGTTGGGTTGCCTTGAATTTATTTTAGGATGAACTTTGACATATGATTTTTAACGGACTGTAGAAATGTTGCTAACTTTTTGATTAGACTGAACTGAGGTTTGAATTTGGTGGAAGTTGTATTTGGTGGAGAAGGGTTATTTATGGACGAATTCGGGATTTGTAAGATTGTAGCACAAGAAGAATGTAATAATAATTTATTTTAAAGAAAACAGGAACTGTAGAAAACTGTGTAAATTGCAGAAAATAAACCCCTCGACTATAACAAAGTCATGGTCTTTTATAGAAAAGATTTTGTAAGGAGGAGATTTACAAGGATGGACATAACATATTTACACTTGAAGAAAGTAGATAAAATTGAGGATGAAATTTTCATGAGAAGAAATGGTTTTACTCATAAAAACTGTAAGATAAACCATTACAATTTTTTATGGAATGAGAACATCCGCTGGAAACGGTGCCATGAGAATGGTTTACATTTTATAAGCAATGATTCGTAGAAAAATGAAGATTTAGAAATATTTATAATTAAAAATTAGTCTCGAGAAAATTCTCAACAAGAAATACAATCAGGAAAATATGCCAAATATAAATTAAATCATTCTGATTAATCAAAGAATGCCAAATTGGATTATTTGCTGTTTTGTGTACGATCAGATTTTAGGAGTGGTATCCAATTTGAAATCATTATTTGAAAGTAACGCTGTTCACAACAATAATGATACCTGCAAAAGTGCCAGCTACAAACTTGGCTAGTTTATGAAGTTTTAAATTCTAAAATGCATATTTTAGAATTTTAGTGATCCAAATTCATTTTCCTGAAAAGGCTTGAATTACGAGCAATTCTAAAGTTAGGCACAAAGCTCGAAATGAAAATAATAATAAAGAATATATACTTTATCAATGATTTCTATCATCATCAAGCAATAGCAATATTTCAGTCTACTGAATCATAAGAGGCGAATAGGATTTATTCTCCCGGGACTTCTTTATCATCATAACTAAGACATTCTACTACATCCAATGAAATCATGAGATCCTACTTTCTTATAGCAAATACTAAAATCATATCTTTAGATTAATTATCAATATATGGTTTCTGTCAAATACGATCATATTATTTCCGTAGTATTCAAATGATAGCTTTTTTTTAAATTATCATTGATAAAAAAATAAAATTAAATTGCAGAATATGGAGTTGGCCGATCATCGGGTACATTGAATAAAGGCGTATTTCACTAATTCATTTAAATTCATCTCAAATTGCCATCATTCCATGAAACCATTAATTATATCTTTTTTCTAATTAAAAAATGTTTCGTTTCTAAATATTTGAAATATATGTTTTGAGTACATACTTAACATTTACACAGATATATTAATTAATCTGTGTATATTATTATTACAATAACAAAGTTCATTTGTATTTTTATCATTTTTAATTATCAGAAAAATAATCAGTTACACATTTTTTTTGATACCTAAAACAATTTTGCAATCCATAAATTAATCGTTTTTGTTAATCTCACATATACATTAACAGTAAGATGAAATGTTGTTGATTTTTGATAGGAATCAGCAACTTGATGATTAGATTGGTTTTGTTAAATTGTTTCATTCGTTAAATGTAATCGCAAAGATATATTTAAATTTCAAATTAAATGGAAAATTAGTAAGCTCAAGTTGTATTTCTTCCGCTCTTCATAATCACTTTCGTAAGAAAATGGCAATCATTTCTGTTCCATTTGAATTTTTCAATCAATGATTATTGTTTAGAGAATAAAAATTTTTAAAATGAATTAAGGGTGATACCGTGCAAGATTCTCTTTGTAAAGAATCTTTATTAACTTTTTCTTACTTCACATTCTTCATAAATTTACAATTAATGTGGCAGAAGTTAAGGTAGTTCAAGAATCCAGAATGTATCGGAATATTTACTAAGCGAAACAAAAAAGATGATTGAAAAGTCGAATATCAACTAATGATAAATATTGAATATATCATGAATATAATAAAGTCATTAATTATCCTATCATTGATCGTAATTTCAGGCCAATTGAATGTGCCGACATAATTAGGTTAGAATTTGTCTAAATATTGATGAACACTATTGCTTACATATATCGCAGTATCAGTTAGAGAAGTGTTAAAGAAAGGAAATAAGAATCTGAGATAATTTGAGACTTCAGAATGCAAATTTGGTAAGAATTTTAAGCAAAGTAAGTGGTGGAATATAAGCGAAACTAAGATGATTGGATTAAGTAATATCATCAAATAAAAGGAAAAAAATTATAAAATGTGAAATTTTCAAATTGAAATCGAATTGTTGCGAAAAAAAAGTTAATTAATCCAATTGATGTAATCAACTAAGAAAGGCGTATATCGCAGAATTAATAAGCCAAAAAGTTCAATTCATTTTCAGATTCTTTTGTTTAATTCTGAAAAAAACTTCTGATTCGTTGTCGCAATCTTCTCATTCACATTGATTTCATTTCATTTTGAAAATTTCTCTAAAATTTAATCGAATCAAAAAAGCGAATGAAAAAATATGATACTGTAGAAAGAATTTCCACGACAATAAACTGAAACTAATAATTCTTTTTAAGAACCTTTATGACACCTAATATTTTCTGCTAAATTTTGATCTCGGATGAACTTGTTGGCAATATTTCAGAATAGGATAGATCTTATATATTAATGCAAGAATGCAAATAAAATTCAGGAAGGAGCAGTAAGCATCACCTGAGTTTAAAAATTTTAGTTAATTTCACTGAATTTTAGTGAAGATTATATGAAATAATGTTTTTCGCTGTGCTGATATTAGTGATGATAAGAACTCAATAAATTCGTTATTTTTATTTTTCAAAATCATCCATCTTTATTTAGCAGTAAGTTATCAATTTCAATACCATTGAACATTAATCAAAGAATAAGCCACAAAATGCTAATTAAAATACATTTAGTAATCAATAAAACAAACTTATAAACAGACGATCAATATTACAGTTAATGCATAAAAATTCTGTAAGCATCTAAACAAATATTTTATGATTCTCGCCTTATTAAAAGAAATCAATAATCTAACAAGTTTTATTATAAGTACGAAATCAGTGATATATTAAATTACTTAGCCTTCAGTTTTCAACAATACAACGAATTTTCATGAAAATAAATAGGAAATAGAAAAATAAGCAATTACTCGATCAGTTCTCGAATAAAAAGTGAAGAAAGAAAAAGAGTACAATAGGAAAAGAGATTCTAATATCCTAAAAATATCTTAAACACTTTAAAAGTCAAATGATTCGATTCATCTTGCTGATATATTGTAAAAGTTTAGACAATGCATTTCAATTTCTTAAAAATTTATTTCCAATATACCTAAATCGATATATATGATTTGTTTACATATACATTCTATAAATGATATCCCACCGATCAATACTCAAAATTGTTAAATCTGAACAGAATAAAAGATATGAATGGGATTAAAACAATATTTAAAATAAAAAATATTAATAAATTCCATTGTTGTAATCTTATACATCCGAGAGCACACAAATTATTTGCGTTTTCAATAAGTTTTTTTATACATATTGCTACAAAACAATTCTCGACTTTTTCTGAATTGTCGAAACAGATAAAATGAAACGACAAACTTATGTCATTCATATAAATAGCTTATAGTTTTCAAATATGATTTCTCATTAAAATTTTGTATAATTTTAAAATAAATTTGATGAAAGCAGCAAAAGATAAAGTTTTAGCAAGAATTTAAGATCTCAATTATCATTTTATCACTGCTATAATTTTGAACAATTCATATTAAAATGCACAAAAAAATCGAAATTTTGAATTAAAGCAATTCAACTGATCAGAAATAAGATCTGGAAACGAAAACAAGATCTGATATTATCAGTATTTTTTTACTAAAAATAAAATCGAATAATAGTTTCTTGATTTTCACAATATGATACGATATCATTGATATCAGCTTGATATTACACTTCAAAATTAGATATTCAATGAATTCATCTAAATTCTAATGCTATTAAACAAAGATAGCTAAATATTTATAGAGCTATTGGAATTATGAAAACAAAAAAATGAAGAAAAAAGATTGATAGACAAATCAAAAAAATCATTGATAATGAAATACTTAAAAAGTATTGAATTTAATACTTCGATAAAATTATTGATTAAAAATAATGGAAAAAAAACAAATTCAAATGAATGAAATAATCAATCATATATGAATATTTCATTAATAATAAGAACAATTATCAAAATAATATTATTACAAATAATGACAAATTCGTAATCATGCCAAATATTCCAGAAAATATTTAAATATTGCCAGATCTTTGAGAATCCTAAATGATCAAAACTTACTTATTTTAATCAATAATAACAGCAATTTATCAATAATAACAGTTTAATCAGAGATTATCAATGAATAAATATCAAAAATTTGAACAAAAAGTAGTAATTAAAAAAAAATTAAAACTAAAATTATATTAAATTTAGCAAAATGATAGATTCATATTATCATTTCGTTTTTTTTTTTGAAACTTTCCTTCATTTCTCCTTTTTTTTCAATATTTCTTCTTATTTATATAAAATTTTTGGATAATTTCATTTGAGATATTTGTTATGTTTTAGAAGAAAAGTATGATTACTTATTTTCTAATAACTATCAGAATATGAATTAATATATAGTTTTTAGTTGATAGATTAGAAAATTTATTTAAACAAAATATATTTGGAATAGGTTGATTAAAATTTTAATCATTATCATAAGGTATGATTACATTATTTCGCATGAATATCTGTCATTCTAACTTATGCAAATTTTAGATAAACAATAAATAGCACATTTTAGTTTATAAATAATTGCTCTTACAGATTCAAGATAATCAGATCAATGATTGTTAATTGCATTTTTATCATCTAAAATGTTTGATTCCAGACATTCTTCCTTAAGTGCTTGCAATGAATGTACCGCAGCCGCTGTTTCTTCTTCTTCACTTCTTCGAATTACCTTAATTCGAAAATTATCGTTATTTATAGAATGTATAATTCATTTATTATATGATGATAAAAACTGAAGTTTCTGAATCATCATCAAAACGAAATTCAAAACTAGCATTTAAAAATAGATAACGATAGGTGTGAAAAAATTAAATAACTAACCTCAGTTGGTATGCCAACAGTGGTAACTAATTCTGTCTCTGATGATGTATCATAATGATTGGTTGAAAATAGTGATTCTGACAAAACATTATTCGCATTCAAAACTGTAAATTAAAATACGGTATAATTCAAATATAGATATTTTAGAAGATGTACTGATTTTGTGTAGTAGAAAAGAATTATGGAATGATAAATATTGGAAATAATATTTTGAATATTATATCATAGATAAATAAATCTTAACAACTTACTATTAAAATCATTCATAAATGTTACGAAAAAAAAAATAGAATACCTGGAGGAGGAATTTCCTGAGATGTATCATATTGACTTTCAGTATTCCATGTATACAATTGTTCATCATTTACTGAACCAACCGATGAAATAACATTATAGGGATGGGTTAAATCATTAATTGTTTCAGCGGTAGAATCGAATGAATTACCTGTTAAAGTTTTATCTTCTCATTATATTGGCTTAATTCAACGCGAAACAATTCTTTTGATCTTTAGAAGAAATTGATATATTTTTTTTAATATTGAGAATCGCTTCTGTAAGAACAAAAGTTTCATTAGAAATATCTGAAGATTTAAATTCATAAATGGTACTTACCAGAATGAGAATTTCCATATGTACGATTACTTCTGTTATGATGATTGGTTAACTTTTTGGATATTCCAGATTGTCGTAGAATACTGTCATTATCTGATTTTTGCTTCCGCTTCCGCGTTTGCAAAGTTCCTTCTTTTTCATTGATATTGGACGTTGCACTTGATGAAGTTTATAATATAATCCGCAAGCACTAAATAGTAAGTTTACGAAAAAAAAAAAACAAAAACAGAGTAATCAAAAGATAAGAAAATTCTCGATAATTATGAATACTTACGGAGGGTAAAGTTCAATAAGGTATTTTCATTACAATATTACGATTTAAAATTTTCATATAAAATTCATGATTAAAAACATACTTGCATACCGGATGTCCATCAGCATCTCTTCTCCATAATGTTGTATTGGTACCTCGACAATTTGCACAAATTAAGCCTTGCCTTCGTTGAGAACTATGTTGAGCCTAAAATGCTATAATTTTATATTAAATAGAATCTAATATCAAATAAAAAATTTCTTAAGAATTATTCAAAAAATAATTTTTAGAATTTCTCGTAGAATAGTTCAAATAAAAAAGCAAAATTCACTTTTTATTTGCTTTTATAAAATGAATCGATAATTGAAAAAGTGACCTTATGACCCTAAATTTTAAAATGTTTAATGTTTGTGGATAGTATTACCTGATTTTTTCTTTGTTGTTGTCGATTTCGATTGCCGGCAGAATTACTCCGAGCAGATTGCTGTTGACCATTAATCAATGTCTGTTCATTACCATCCACAACTCCGCAAGGTGAACTCAGGAATGGAGAATATGAAACAAGATGCTGCAAGTGGACATTTCGATAGATCATTATTTTAATTAAATTCTTAATTTATTTAAATTTCTTCTTATCATGGAAATCTTTGTTGAAACCTTTCTTCATCTTTTATTAGTTTACACAGACTGCATAAGCTAATATTCCAATTATTATATTAATCAATCTTAATGAATTATTCATATATAATAATATTGATTTTCGTAATAATAATTAAGATAACCTTTATTCTCATTGTAATCTATAATCTGGAACGAATAATTAATTTCAAAGTATCTTATTTAAAAATTTACTCCAACTGAACTATCGTAGTCTTCACTTTTCTAAATTGATTTCAAATTATCTAAAAGTTTTTTTTCTGATCGCTCAATTTGTTTATAGTAATATGTAAAAAGAATTGTGAAGTTTAATTAACTCGTATTTCTCTTGAAATTTTTCATTTAGAAAAAATTCGAACATACATCCATACCTGTGACATATCCGATCGACTAGTATTGTAGTGTATCATGAGATCGGATGCACATTTAGTGCAAATTATTGAAGTACCACTGCATGCAATATCAGAAGTATAAATACCACAATGTTGACATTGTGATGATGCAGTTGCTGATTGTATTGCAGAATGTGCAATTGTTCCGTTCAACTAAAATCTCTTAAATTTTACACAAAATTAGAATCGTCGATAACTTCGAATACACAATATTATTCAAAATTTATTATCAATTAATTTTTATTTTTTTTTCTTTTGCATGCCAATGTTCTCTATAAAAACAAACCTGAAAGATATTATGAAATTTGGAAAATTTTCTTAGGAAAAATTTCAGGCTTAGAAAAATTGAATACATACTGTTTGAGAAGGAAAACGCAAAAATTTCCATCAGTATTGGTACGTTGTGGTAATTGATAGGATGAAAGTGGATCATAATTAGCACTTATTCGAAATGGATCATAACTGCTAAAAATTTTAATGAATAAAATTTAATCGAAAGGATGATTTAAGATTTGAAGATTTCAAATTCATTTAACATCCTTTTTTTTTTCTTTGATCTTTTGAAATTTTACAATCAAAAAAATAAATTTTAACCAAAGATTTATAGAAACCTGGATAGTTGTGTTGTAGCAGAGGCGGTATTATTATATGTTTGGATAGCAGTTGGAGACATTAATTCTGTACTTAATGATTGTTGCATAAGATAAGCTTGTGATGGAACACCGGTATAGTAATATTGTGGTGTAGCAAGAGCTGCTGCTGCAGCTGTTGAACAACTCGGATATAAACTGACACCGGATTGACCCATCCATAGTTTCGTATCATATTCCGGATAATGATGACACGGAATTGCTGTTGATAAATCTGAAAATGTTAAGCTAAAGTTTTATCAATTATTTTCTATGCTAAAAAAAATTGGTTTCAAATTTTGTAGTGAAATAATGCATTTTCGATTTTTTGATTTTTTTAAATATATTCAAGTTGTAACAAATAAATGTTGCAATTTTAGGCTTATTGTTTATTAAATAATTAAAATATTTTAGGTTCATCGTAATATGATCTGAAAAACAAATGGAAATCATTGATAATACATATCTATTAATTATTGATTATTTATTTAATCTTCTCCCATAATTAGTATTCTAAGTTCCAAGAAACGTTTTTTTTTGCTCATTCTTTCATATTATTTTTACAGCATTTCATTGTAATAAATTTGAATAATATAATTTTATCAAAAAATCCATCCAGTCAGCTGTTAAATAAAAGTTTGTTAAGATGATCTCGACTAATTCTCGATAATATTTTATAAATAGCGGAAAATTCTCATCAAAGATGTTTTAAATAAGCTGTATTTTAAGAAACATTTGAATACGAAAAATTATACCAGAAGTTGGAACGAGATTTGGTAATAAAGATGAAAAATTTGGAGTATCGAACTTCGTTTCGGATGCACCATCATGTAATGCCGTTGAATTTGGTTCTACTACAACTGATTGACGATGGATAATATTCGTTTCTAAAAAAAAAAAAGAAATAAACCTTTTCATATTTTTTTCTAAAAAGTTTTTGGAAATTTTGAAGTTCATATTTTTGGAAATCTTTGTTCATTAAAAAAATTATATTCACTATAGAAAATAGCGAATCGCTGGATAAAAGAAAATTTTATAGATAAAAATGATGTAAAAATTATATTTTATCAAATATGCCTAATTACAAGAGTGATATCGAGAAATTATAAATTATAAAATTTATAATATAATAGTTAATGTAATGTTTAAAGAGATACCGTCAAGTTTTTGTAATCATACCTAAACTTCCGCTGATTTCTTTTTGATAATGCTTGATGTTGACATAGCTGATAAGTTTTTATTTTCGCTATTATCCTTGCTGCTACAATCTTTGATGCTATTATTATTACTTGGCGGTAATTGCATAAATGAGCTCAAATGACTCACTGCAACAGCAGCAATATCTTTCATCGTAGATGATGATGTACCGGTTCTATTCCAAGTTTGGCTTGCTTCCATTTTATTCCCTTTTTCTCGAGAATTTGTAGTTTTCTCAAAAAAAAAAAATATAGTTAAATATCTGTTGATAATTTTTTTCAAGTAATAGCTTAAAGATGTTAAATATATGGGATGCATATTTTCTTCTGTTACATCAAATGATTTTATGTATATTTATTAGAGCATTTCAAAATAACTTAATATTAGAAAATAGCTCGAAGTATCTATCATTTGAATATCTTTCGAAAAGCTTATTTATGATTGAATAAATTCTATCATTAAATGTCCAACTAAATTCTTGTCGAATAAATTAATTTTAATTTGACGAATCATCTAATAATTAAGGGCAAAAGAAAAATATCTATCAAATGATAATATGCTTCAGTTTGATTAAGTTGATCTATCAGATGATAACATGCTTCAATTTGATTAAGTTGATTTCATCTAATTTATTGTTTATATTCGTTTTAAGTTTTCTCGAAATAGCAAAGTTATTAATCATTTATTCTTAAACATTGAACTATCATAATAAGTAATATTATCCTATCGTAATTTATCAGCAAAACTAAATCAACTTAAGAATGATATGATAATTTATGATTTCATTGATAATGAAAACTATTCAGAGCTATTGTGATTATATGCATCTGATAGCTGTTTGTATATGTTTTATCACCAATATATTAACAAAAATTTTTTTATACATTTATTTTTTCATATAAATAAATACAAAAATCTTAGGAAATAAATGATATAAAATCACATTTAAGCGTGAAGGATTTCTAAAATTATAAGTGTTAAATAATAATTAGGCAATCGAGAAATAATCGAGAATGGAAAAATAAACGGTAATTTTAGTTAGAAGCTTCCGAAAGATTGAACGATAGCAAAATGATCGAAACAACTAATAGTGAAAACGACGAATGAAGAAGAGGCGTAGGACAGGTGGAAAAGGAAGTTTGATTTGATGACTTTGCTACCGTAACCAATATATAGAGTGCTCTCATTTCGTGAGCTATCGAAGCACAAATGTGACACAACTTTTATATTAGTAAATTTTCCAGTAAAAAAAAAAATAGATTTTAAAAAGATATAAATTTAGAATTGTGAATGTCGAGATCATTCTTTATTTCCGTAATTAGATATTCACTTGCCCACTCTTCCTCTAGTCTCGTTGAATTTAAAATAATTCATTCATTCACATTATTCAAGTTTTTCTCGACTGTATTTGATAACATTCTCGACTTATCAATAATCAAATTGATCAAATATATATTTGAAAAAATGAAATGCCAGTATTCAAAACTTTCAACATTTATAAAGAAAAAATTCCGTATAAATCTGAAATCCCAAAAAGATTATCTATCGCATAGCATTTTATGATAAAAGCAACATTTGTTTACTGTTATGTTAAATAATCGCTTTTCATCTTACCAATCAGTCCACAATCATCTTTATCAAATTCTACATAATATGTGTATATTTATGTATTATTATTGTTAATGATAACCTATCAGTAGTACCGAAATGATTATCATCAACTGCAAAAGATATCTATCACCTTTCCCATTAACCATTACATATCACCACTGATAAAAGTCGCTCACTTTTCCATTCTCGAATCATTTTATCGCATTCGAGCACTTCTCACTCTGTTGCTTTCTATTTTATCATTTTTTTTTAAAAATTTCTTCCATCTTCGCAACGAATAAATTATTTTTCAACTTCTCTAACTATGCTGTTTATTGAATCCAACATTAAGAATAGCATCTATAAGGAATTTTTATCTCATCGAACATTTCGTATTTAAAAATAATTTATAGATTTACTTGTACTAATCAGATAGTTTCCAGTTTGATTTCGTAATATTCAATATTGAATAGAAATTCGACGAATTTGAATAATTCATTGTTTGCAACTTCTATTCGTGTGGATTCCAAACTTAGATTAAGCTATCGGTCCAATTACAGATTAAAGAATATTGAGAATGTTTCATCAACCATTGCTTGCTATGTTGATAAAAGAGTAATATAGTAATAATAACAATACTAATATTAATGGCAGTTTTGCATGCATGCATACATGCTATTTTTGCACTTCAATGTTTGCATTCTGTAAAAAAATGGTCTTAAAAATTGAATTTTCTTTTCCCCATAAATTTTCAAATAAAATTGTCTATTTCTTTCTTGACATAATATTTTTGACCTGAATCTGTTTATTTCTGATGAATTTATCATATCACTAAATAATGCAATTGACTAAACTTTCAGGAATTTACACATAACCAATCAATAACTCTATCATTTAACATTGCAATATTTAAATAAGGCTAAAATATCTCAAACTACATTACTACTATACTAAAATAATAAATGATTGACTTATGTTTGGTAGAAAAGTTTTTATATCTATTTGAAATTTCATCTTCTCATGATGATCAATTTATAATCACAAAGTAAGAATTATATCTATCAGTAAGTAATGGATGTGGAAAATCTTTAAAAAAAAAAATCAACCGATTTATCAAACTTTGAATAACTTGCTCAACATTTTATAATATATTTCCGGAGATGATGTATAATGTTTTCAGTTTTTAAAATTATATTTAAATGAAATATATAATCTTTTTTTTTTCGTAATATTTCATTTAAATTAACTTATCACTAACTTATCACCAAATTATATTTCAATGAAAACTACGTTGTTTAACATTTAGTACCAAAACATTACTGTCTTTTAAACGAGCAAATATAGCAAACATTTCTCTCGTCTTTCCCTTCTGATATGTTAGTTGGTCTTATCAGTTAGCAAGCAAATGGTACTTGATAAGATTTAGTATGTTATAATGTAAACAATGCAAATGCATAGGAACTCATAATATAATACATTCAATAAGGCACTAATATTTCTCTTCATCAAATTACATTACTATCAAAATTAATCAGTTATCATTTCGTATCAAAAACAATTTGTTATGTTAAAAGAATTTCAAGAGGGATAATTATGTGTATGAAAAAGACTTGATAGAAATAAATGCAAAACATTGAAGATACGAGAAAACACGTCATATGAAATTTATCAGTAAGCGTTTCTGATAAGCAAGGCGCAAATGTATGTTTTTCAAATCATATTCATATTTTCTCAGATTCTTGGTAGTGCAAGTTTTTTTTTTGTTTTATTCTTGAAAATATCGATACGGGTTTAGGTTTAAAGCTATGAGTTTTAGGTTTAAAGCTATGATTTTTATATAATTAATATATGAGAATGAATTATCAGCTTATTCTAAAAATGTTAACATTAATCAACTATTTCAGGTTGAAATTTTTGATCATAACATTCATTGACTTTAGAACTAAATAAAAGAAAATATGGAACGAATATTTGATTAAAAATTTAACTGAAATTTTTGATCATACATTCATTGACTTTAGAACTAAATAAAAGAAAATATGGAACGAATATTTGATTGAAAATTTAACTACGTATATGTTGATGCTAATATCTTCTGTATCAATCATCTTGCTAATTTCAATTTGATAGAGTATCAAGCATGACTTGAAGTTTATTATTTCGATATTTTATGCATTTTACATATTTTAAGTCAAATGACTGATTGATTCAACTATTTATCAATTATATGCAAATTTCTATATTATATTTATATTATATCTTTACAGATTACGCCAATTTCGATGTAATAAACTTTTCGAATAATTTATACTAAATTATTCCTTTTTGATTATTTAATTTAACTGAAATATTTTAATTTCCGAATTTTGAATATTAAATATTTTTGCAATGACGAAACTTTTCTAAAATTCCGTTGCGATTTTTTTAATTTTAATGGAAAAAAATAATATGAAAGCGAAATTAATTGTCATTATTGCGTCAATGTTATTACAGAAGTTCGCAGCGACTCGAAATGAACTTCTAAGCATACATATATGAAATATTTTTATAACTTATGTTTCTGTAACATTTTCGCAGAAAGCAATTGATCGTATCGCATGTATAATTTCTCAAATATAAGCTGTTTTTTTTATAATTTCTCGAATATAATATAAGGATTTGAACTCCTTCCTGGCCATTCTACCCATAAAGAATGATTATTCTCGAGAAAAAAATGAATCAATTATCAATTCATCTTTATTGCTATATTCTTTTCAAGAGTGATAGCGAAAATTTGAAAATTTAACAAACGATGATTTTTGATAGAATCGAATATGCGTTTACTTACTGTAAATCTTGCAAGAATTCAAATAAAGAATTGTAGATTATATGATTTTTTATCTAATTTGAATTTTCAAAAATATTACATTCAAGATTTTTACTCTGAAAATAATAGATTATAATGTGCTTGGAAGTTCGGTTTTTTCTGCAGAATAACAAATAGAAAATATGAAATGAATTTAGAACAAATAGATGAAAAAAAAAAAAAGGGTTTGAAAAATGCTTTCTCTAATATTCAGATCATCACATTAATTTGCCATCTTTGCCTCGCAGAGAATCCCAGAAAATATTGAACGCCAAATGAAGAAAAATATTGCAGACAATATTATAGCTATACAATGTGATATTATAAACAACAAGAAAACAAAGGTAAATTTTTTTTCTTTTCTTCGCATACAATTAAAATTCAAATCACAGAAATTTAAATAATAATGCAAAATTGACAGTTGTACATATCATATGTACTTATGCAATAGTTTAGGAAATGTAACATATATCCTTTCAAATAATAGAACTTTCTTGCAATTTATTAAACACTCAAACGGATAATTATAAAAGAATGAAAGCAATAAAAAAATAATGCCATAAATTGTAAACATAGTATAAGCTCCGATCTTCGATGATTTTTTTTTTTGGCTGGATTTATAAAACTTTTACCGATTTTTTGCCATAAATCACATATTATATTGGAGAATATTCTTGCATTCAGGACATACATAAATGCTAATATCCCAAATGATTAAAGCTATGAATATGTACGTACAAATATGTACATACATACATACATTCATTCATGTATACATATACATACACGCAAACACAGATGAAATTTATAGCAACAGAACATGAACGTTCTCGATCCTTGAGTGCAAGGAACATTACATTAATTTTCTTCATCAAAATTAAATTTGATCTCTCAAATCAAAACACTGAAAGCTTTCATTCGCAAATGAAAAATGAAAAATAAAAATAAATGAGAATTGGCGAAACTATCGTGTATTAAACAATTCAATTTAATCTCAAATTTAGCAGACTTTCCCAAGAATGAAACTTTAGAGAATGCGAAAAGCTTTTGGAAAAGGCAGTAGGGACAGAATATTCTGCTTTGTCGTATGAATTTAAAAGAGAAAAAATAGAACAAAGTAAATTTATCATGAATCTTAAGATTCTGATAAAGATAGAATATTCTGCTTTGTCGTATGAATCTAAAAGCCAATTATTTTTGTCAATTTCTCCAATGTATAAATTATGTAAAGGTGCATGACCTTATGTCATAAGAAACAGAACAGTCCATATTTCTTCATCAAATAATACGATGAGAGCAGTAAGCATAATCAATTGGTTTGAAAAAATATATTAGAAAAAACTGTCTTAACTTCATAAAGTTACAAAAAGTAACAACAAAGACTTTGTATACTCCTCTTCTTAAAAAATCCATTTTTAGAAAATAAAGAAAGCGAAAAATAATTCAACAAATTCAACCTGAATTCTTTACATTTATTCAGGAGAAAAACAAGAGGAAGATGTTAACTCCATAAAATTTATCATATAATTTTTAAAATCAATTCCACTCACATTTGACTATACGCTACTTTCGTTATTTCCGATGAAAACAATTGAAAGTATGATTTATATTTTATGAAAACTCCAAATGAATATTTATTATCAGAATTCCTCCAATCGCGATAGCAATCTCTTGTTTTTTTGGAGATCATATCAATCCACTTTTACAGATCCGTATATTTTTTCTACGAAAAAGAATGCTGACAAGAATCCAACTGCTCCTAAAATTATATACGATAAGCAAATAAAGAAAACATTACTTGTTTCATACGTATCTTATAATTTTCAAAAAAGAGAAAAGATGCCCTGAATTTGAATCTCAGACACCAAACCGCAAAGATTCACAATATAGTAAAAAGTACCAGTTGCCAAAAAGAACATGAAGACAATGATGAAAGTATATGAGAAATAGAGAATCGTTGATACAGTGCCTGTTATAGTTAGCTTCGCGATAAAGTAATGAATACAATAGACAAAAGATATACTGCCGTAAAGCCTGAAGTCAAGAATGATCGCCACCACCAGTGATAATCCTGAAAAATGTAAAATCCAATTTTTGTGTTTAAAAACATATTAAACTCTCACGACTTCTGAATTTTCATTCCATCAAATACCACAGTTAAAATGACACATTTCTAAATTTTATAACCAAATGGGATCTATTATGCATTCCGTGCCAAGCTCCAATCTAGAAAAATCAAATTTTTAAATTGAACTTCCATAGCCTTCCTCCAAATTTCATTTCATTTAGAAACCTACCTTTTGAATTATGCAAGTATAAATAATATTTGGAAATTAATAAAAACAATTCAGTTTTACCTCAGCACATAAATGGAAGTAGCAAAGAAGCACTGTAGCTTCGCTGCATGTTATGAACAGAATCAAGAACACAAGGAAGAGAAACCAAACATGTAATACGTTTGATGGGCCCTGTAACAAAATACCAGACGTATTTAAAGTGTTTCTAAAAAACAACCTGAAAAAACTAAAACTGCTATAGTATAAAATGGGAAAAAAGATTTTTTTAGTAATATCAGCTTCCAAATCTATATCGATGGAGAGAATTTCTTAGTGAGATATTTCACGAATGTAGTCAAAAGTATGCCTTTCAATATTCTGAATTTGACAAGCTCAAAATAAACAAGCAAGTTTTGATGCAACGAGAAAATTCATAGCAAAACTCACCAAATACTATTGAGAATAAAGAAAAGTTGAATAAAAATGCATCCAAATGGAAGGATACCACCCATAAGCATTCCTGCAATTGGTTTCGTGTAGAGTGATTGATCTGGCACTTGTCGCGGAATCTGATTTGTGCGTACTGGATGCTCGATTGGCTGAAAGACGAAAACAAAATGAATAGAATGCTTTTTCGGCTAATAAGAAGGGATTTTCTCAATTTTTCAGAATTTGACAGTGTTGAAGCACTTATCTTGTTAAATAGAATTTTAATACATTTTAGTTCAATGGTCAAGGATTTTCAATATTAAGTATCCGAAAAATTTACCCAATAATCTAATTTATTAGAAGTTTTCATGACTTATAGATTTGCAAAACTAAGATGCGAAAAAGAATTACTAGAGAACAATATGAATAAGACCATTTCGAAAAGGCTATTCTATGGACGAAAGATTTGTCTTAGCATCTTAGTCAGTATTCTTAGAAATTAACAAGACAATGATTCGAAAAATCATCAAGCTTTTTTCTTACACGTTTTTTGAAGCCAAAATAGGATCCAGTAAAAGTTAGAGGTATAGAGACAAAAGCCAAAGGAATAAAAGCACAACAAGTGTGCCAAAAGGTACTGCTGCCGATGAACCTTTTGCCCATAGCAACAGATTTGAGATGAAGAACACTGCAAACACGATTCTGCAACAAAGTACCTTTTACTTTTACATAAGCCATCGAAGAAAATATTTTACTGTAAATCTATGCTAAAAACAGAGCACAGCATTTTCATGCCATCGAAATTATTAATATAGTTCATTTAAAAGCACAAATTAAAGAGCATAAACATACCCAGGGACAAGAAAACTCGTCATCAATACGTTAGTTTTCCATGCCAGACCATTCATCGCTGAAAATTGAAACGTTTTCTGCGCTTTTGAAAGTTTGAATGATCAGCTGATATATGATCGTTATTTTTAACATAATTTGTGCTTGATCCACATGCATGAGCATATGCGCTCGAAATTGGGAAATGGATTTAAAAAATTGTATAAACATAATGTTTTCATCAATCAAATCATTCTAGTATCCTTTTTGAACAATGAATTGAAAACAAGAACAAATTATTTCAAAAGACTTACTTTTATAAAGTCTTGCAGAGACATAACCAGCAACGATACTAAAAAGAACATAAAAGACGAGTGCGAAGGTCATTAGAGATCCACGATTAGCCGGTGATAAGAAACCAAGACAGGCAAATACTAAAACAATGATATTCATTTTAAACTGATTATCCACCTTACAAAATAGACTTTTTCATTCGTTTTTTCAAGTGCATTTTCTGCTGACGGGTATGAAGAGTTTAGCAAATTATGATTAAGAAAGATCAAATAGAAAAGACTCAAGGGTTAAACTCATCATTCATAAATCCATTAATGCCAATTCAGTTAAGAATTGACGATATAAAAATCCAGCAAAGTACCAGATACTTCTTAAGCAATTGCAAAGAATATACAGCCTATATTTTAGAAAACATGCAAGATAAAGGTGTCAGTCTATACCAAGAGTGATGGCAACCATAAAGAGCACTTGACAACCACTGCCCACAAACACAGAGAGAAATAAAGCATATCGCGGTGGACGGAAGACATCACCGTGAACCAATTTCCAGCCAAATTCTTCCTGAGTATCTTCCTCAAAAAAAAATTCAATTTTAAATTTCGCATTTCAAATTCTTGAAAATTTCCAGGAAAGACATGAAATTCTGAATAATTTGTCACTGATTTGTTCGATCCGGTGATACAACATATATAAAAATCCAAAAGTTTTGCGAATAAAGCCTATGTTTTTAAACGATATTTTGTTACTTTTATTAGACTTCCGAATGTACCTTTCTTATGCTTTTTTTTAAGTAATGATAGATACGTTTCCAATTTGGTAGTTACAGGCTATAATTATAAAATATACTTAAATCCCTGAAATTATATTTATACGAAACGAAATGAACCTCATTATCAAGCTGGTTATACCGAATGATATCGCGATGTAGCGTCCGAAGAAGAATCATACCCACCTAAGACAGTAATATTAGTATTAAACCGCAAAAAAATTTTCTAGTTTATATGCATTAAAAAGATTAAGAATGAAATTTTAGTTCATTCAACAATAAATTCCTAAATGCTGACGAAAAGAAAAAATGCTCCCCATTCAATCTGAATTTAAATTAAAGACGGAAGTTCTTCATGCGAAATGAAAAGGATAAATTTCTTAATACGAGAGAAGAATTACCATTCCGGAAAGGAATAAAACAATAACAAGTGAATTCAGGATCGAAAACCATTGAATGTTAGAATGTGGAATTGAATCCAGAATATAATCCCATCGTGAAGACCACTTCACTTGAGTCGGCTGCAATCTTTCTGTATATGAGAAATGATGGCATCTTACTAGGATAATTTAAGCTATGGAATTATATAGAAATATAAAACCATAAAAATCAGAATTGTATAAAAACTTCGGTTTAAAAGTAAAGCTAGTAAGCTAGTTTTTATAATGTCTATGAATTTTGTTATCAATTTTTATAAAAAATGCTTAAAAAACAAACCTGCCATAATACAGAATACGTGTAGATAATGCTGTCAGGTTTTTCATCAGACTTTATAGGGAACGGTTGTGCAGTCATTCTACAGTCAAGCTTATTTTTTGCTTCATGTTTAATGCTTCGTGGTTGCACCTTAATGCGAATAATTCGACCTCCCACATGCTCTTCTAGAAAATTGGGGTCCTGACTCATATTACGATACTCAATAAGGATATCCACGTGATTGAAGATGTAATAGCTATCGGGTTGTCTGTAGCGTGAATCTAAAACGCACGCATCTTTCGGTTTACCATCACTCGTTACGTAACAACCCATCGGAAAACCGGTTGTACAGACATTCTGATTTTGTTGATTGATGAAGCAGAATGTCACTGGCATATTGTCTAATATCCTAAAATAGATTCCTATTACCTAATATACACATACTTCAGTTAAATACATTAAATTACTACGTACGATATAAATTTTTTTAAGATCCTACTGGCCGTTCCTAATAGTTTAATCTTACTTTGAATATGGTTTCTAAATTCATTGAAATGTTAACAAACGTTACCATTTCTTAACCAGCAGTATATCACATGTTATAGTCATACTTACAACTTATATATGAATCTTTCAAATAATGATAAAAATAATTTGATAAAAATGTACCAGTGATGTTGATAATTTAATTTCATTCCTTTTCGAAGCAACCACATTTTCTTCCCGACATCTGGATCATTATCTTCGTACTTCCTTTCACATAAGAGTTCACACTGTCTTTGTTCATTGAAGCTTATCTAAAAATTGCAAAATCATAGATAAAAATTGTTTTAAAATAACTTTGCTAGCATATAGCGTCCGTCAGTACTATAAAATATACTCTATATGTATAGCATAACTATGTAATATAAAGAGATATATATATATATAGTATAATTATGTAATATAAAGAGATCTTATATGTCTCTATGCGGACAGTACATGGATGCCTTTTCGAATGAAGCTCCAACTAAGAATCATCAATCATTTTGAACAAGTGAGGAAAGATTAAAAACACAATTTGAAATAATTATTAAGCAATTTTTGCACTTCGTCAATTTCATCTCGAAGAAATCTGAACATAATGAATTACAAAAATGTTTAAACAGATTCATACTTTATATGGGCTAGGTCTAATTCGTTCTCCAAACAGTACTTGGCCGAGATTCTCCACTGGCGATTCATCTTCACTACCAATACAGAAATCAGAAACTGAAATATGCTAGAAGGTAATACAAGAATCTTTATGCACATAGGTGTATATTAATTTAAGAACAAAATATTTGCAGTTATAAAATAAAATGCGAGGACTAACCTGTGATATTCAAATGGTATGACACTTTGGTCGCTATCCAAACGATTCACAAAAAGTGTTATATTACTCTAAAAAACAATATTATTTCTTGAGAATCAGCAAACCAGTATTATTTTTATGAGAAATATGAGCAAATGAATTGTTTCAAAATTCATTTACAAAGTAAAGCAAGTATAATGTAATATAAGTTTTATAGTACAACGAGTTAGTGACAACGTATCTTAGATGACATTACAAATATGATATACTTTTGAATTGATTTAATTGCTTCAATTAGAATTGTGATATTATATTGTAGCTAAAAAAATAATTGTTCATAGCGATATTTATAATATATTCAAAATTATGAAATGAACCATATAAAACATTTTCGAAGAAGATTTTTCAGTCGGAATGCAAAAACAAAAAACGTACTGGACACGATGGCTTCGCAACTTTCCTTTCACAAAAATTAACTGGTGCCAAGCCAGGCAAGTAAAAGCCCATGCAAACATAGACACAAATATAAAACAACGAAATGATCACCCTTCTCATATTGAATACCAATATGCAGCCTAAAATAGAAAGAAGTGACAAATAACATCATTAAATTACATATTAATGATACGATTCTAAAAAGAAACAATGTTCACAATTTGATGAATCTTCATTCGTTTTTTTTTCAGCAAAGAATTCACCATAGTGAATTCTAGATAAAACTCACTTCCATATTTATTATTATATACCTATTCCAGTTTTCTATTTTTGCAAACCTATAATTCTTCCTCATGTTGAGCTAGAAATATTTTCTATATTTCAAGTTTTGTATAAATATTTTATAAATAAGATTAAATTGATTACTGCATAAACAAATATAAGTTCCAATAAAGTAAATGACAGTCACCGCAATAAGGAACTATACTATAGAATAGCTGTCTGAGATTTTTTTTTGCAATAATTCAAGCAGTTGAATCATATTTATTTCGATATTCAATGGCGCAACATCCAGAATATACGTTACTTTGAAACAGTTATTTTTATATTATTTCTAACTTCGGTGATGGAAATGTTATAGTTTATTAAGTTTATGCATAAATAAAAGCCATAAAATGAGGAGGAAAAATTAATAGTATTTATAGAAATTTTCTTAAATTCACTTTTTGTTTTTTTATTTTCTTCTCTGATCATTTTTGCCTATTTACACAACGAATTCTTAACAGCAAATAATTACTCATCGAATTTAAACAAAAATATGAATGCAATAATTTATATAGATGAATTACATGCTTTAATTCTTTGGTCTATTAATTTTACAGAAAAGAAAAACAAGAAATGATGGTTGTTGTGGATTTTATGAGTACAAAATGAAATCTGTCACAATTTACAAAACAAAATAAAAATACAAAACGAAGCAGTCTCGAAAAAACCCATATCGTTAAAATATATTGGTAATCTTAAGAAAGTAGGGATAAAGATGACCCCAAGATAACTCTCAAATATGAAGATCATCAATCATGGGATCGCTTATTCATCAATATCTCACTGTCGTACAATCACCACACCTTCTCATCAAGTCATCCCGACCACTTACTTCATCCAAGACAGGAGACTTCATTTAATGCAGCCTGTGAGCACTGGTAATTGAAAATTTGCTTCATTCGGTCAATATGAGTATTGCAGGTTTGGAAAGATACGGTAGTGCCAATCCAAGAATGAATTCATATGTAGGTAAGATAAGAGATGAACGTCAACTCATTCCTTCCCCATCATCATCCATATCATATCATATCATCTCGTTATTTATCATTTTGCAGTTCTTATCGTTGTTCAGTTAATGTTCACGTATACAACTTATGATGGTATCATAGCCATGCAAATGCATGATATTTTTGTTTTATCACCTTACGACAACATAGTGATAATAAAATTTGAGAGAGGAAAGGAGAAATATTATATAAATGAGAATATGAAATATTCATCAATATTGTAAAATAAAACGATCATGTTATAATCAGCTTATATGAAAGTGATGTAAAATAATTTCCTGATTAAATAATATCACTTTATAAATAACGAAATAAGAGATAGGAGAGATTTTGTACAATGTTAATATATTTTTATATCATAATTCATTTACCTAATTTTCGAATAATCTATTAAAATTAAGTATTAAATTAAATTTTATTATTATAATGAACGAAAAAATTGATCAAATTAGTGAATAAATTGCAATTTTGCTTAATTTATTTAAGAATGAATTGATTTATTTTCATAGCTAAACATTAAATTGATAATCGAGTCATAGCTAAAAATTAAATTGATAATCGAATGGTTCGTTTCATTTTAAGTTATTAGCAAGTAAAGGTTTAATTATTATATGCAAATCTAAATTTATTATCAATTTTTGTGATAATTTATTTTAGGTAATCATTTGTACGACAATAGAAGCAACAATGATATTGAAATATGCAAATGGAAGAAAATCGCTGTGAATATTTGTACATGTGAGTTTTTTTTCTTTTTTTTGTTATAAAACTTTTTATAACGGATAATTTTATTCGAAAACATTATTGCACATATGATTGATTACTGAATAATTCGAGTGTATCACCGCTAAGTGGTTTAATAGCCGGATTAATAGTCATCGGTGGTCGACTATCATAAAGTACCGGTGATTGAAGAAGAATGATCAAAGTACCAAATATGTTAATCACACTAAAAATCATCAACATCAATCGATCTAGCACCATTGATACGTAGCACCAATCTTCCGATACCTGGTATATTCAGCAATTTAAAAATTTGTTAATCATCAAGAAATGTGGAATGTAATCTATGCTAAATTTCAAATTATATATATGTGTATAAGTTGAAATTAAAGAAAAAATCGATTTCAGGAATTTTATTGAAAAGAGAAAACGCACTTGATCATCTTTCTTCATGGCTCGGAAATGATCAGCTATAAAAGATACATTATCGATCATGCGACGAATTAAGTCGGGATGCATTCCACGTAGTTGCGCAAGCTGTGATAATCGCATTTGACCATCGATTAAATTGTTAATCGATAAGAAATATGGACTTGTTCGACGAGATGTTGAACTTGACAATAAATCTACAATGGAAATTTAAATTTATGATTATTCTTCTTCGACTAGAAAAGACAAATACGTAGTTATTATAATTTTAGGAAGATTTCTTATTGTGAAGTTTGAATATCTGTTTCCATGTGGAATATTGTTTAGAATTTTTCAAAAAAATTGCTACTGTAAATAGTTATGTATTTCTATGCATGGGCTAATCTTTGAAATTTGAATTTTTCAATTGAAAATAATCAATTCAAATATTTTCAGTGATTTTTAACTATTCTTTCATTTGTAGTTAATCGACTTCAAACTGGAAGAACTCAGAAATCTTCAAAAAAAAAAGGAAAACCTAGTTCACCTGATGATCTATTGCTGCTTTCCTCGGAAGCATCATCTTCTGGTGGTTTGATGAACAAATATTGAGGTAGTGTTTTTAAAAATACATGACGCATCCATTTCGGCATAGGATGTGTGGTACCAGCTCTAGAAAAAAAAAAAAGCATTCGTTCCTGAATTAGCTCTTTCAAACATAAATACGTTATCATATTAGCGTTTTATTGATGTTGATTTACAGATGTATATCAGATAAATCGAAAAATAAACCTATGTTTTATGCTCTATCTATCGTAATATAAAAATTTCAGAGAATTGAGATTACTTGTAGATATTATTTAAAAATTTTAAAATAAAATCAGTGATTGCGTAAGATATGGGTATTTTCCATAATCTAAAACTGAATCTTATAAATAATTTTTGTAGATTTAAACTTACTCAATATTATTTGATTAAATTTTATTAAGATTAGCTACTATGATGAAATGATGATAAAATAACGATGATAGTAAAAGCTAAGTATTTTTCTTTCTTTTTCAGGAAAAAAAAGCACAATAAATAGAAATACAAATGGAATGTATTCAAATAAATTTTGATTTCATTGCTGATAAGAAATCATTTTGATAATAATTGAATATGGCAATATATTTATGCCAGAATAATACATAATAATAATAATAGTATAATATCAAATTGATAGTAAAATAAATCGCTGAAGAATCAATGAAACATAATTAATCGAATAATATGATTGTCCAATTTGCTTTCTTTCTAATATTTCTCCAAAAAAAAAAAAAAAAAAACATACCGGCGATAATAGCTTACAGTAAGTACGGATAAAAGATTGATGCCGATACGAGAAACATAGTAAATAAAAGATATTTTCCAATCAGTGGTATCACCATTGATGTTGGAGGTATGAGATCAATGAGGACCAAATAGAAGACAGTTAAAGTGACTAGTACTGCTATCGAAAATGATACTTTATGTTCAATACCCGGAATATAGAAAACGAAAGTTGTCAGAATTGCTGAAATAAAATGATATAAATATAAATAGTGCGTTATGATATTCCGATATTGCAGTATAGTTATAATAATATTCCGATATAAAGTATTTGATTTGATAATGTGATAATGACATTGAAGATTTTTCTTTTTTTTTTTATTTATAAAATTTCGCTTTCTTCACAATCTTTAATATTAACAATACTGTAGATTGTAGTAGAAAAGAATTTAAAAAAAAAAAAAAGTTACCTATCAGCATACACGGAATGACTAGATTGACGGTGTAAAAAAGTGTTTTACGACGAATCGATAGATTAAAGGTAACATCAATGTAGAATTCTTGTCCACAACAGCCAGGATATAAGCGTTCATGTCGACGACTTGTTAAACTTATCAAATCCATTCACGACTTCTGAATTCGGATTATTTTAGCACAACTTCTTATCTATGAAATTTAAAGCAGAAATCTCAAAAATAATTTTTGTTGAAATTTCTAAAAAAACAAAAGTAAAAAAAAAATTGGAATATAGGAAACTTACGGATAATAAGATGATAAATCCATTCCTTGTTCCAGGAATTGATATTCTTTACCATTTTCATCATATTGTGTTTCGATGTTATCCGTTGGATTAGTCTTGAAAAACTTATTTCTCAAAAAGCGAGTTTCGTTGCAAATGCTAGTGATGATGATATTTAGGATTTTAATTATTTGTGAACGATCAATTTAATGCTATATCTATCTCGAAGATTTATTGATACGCTGATACGGTATCGGAACTCTTGAATTGGTTTTACATAAACTTTCTTATCTATCGAATTTAAAATTTACCGGTAATTGTCGAACATCAATTTGAAATCCATTGTAAGACCAACCACCAAATTTCATTGAACACGATTGCTTATCATACGGAAAATATTCGATGTCTATCTTAAAAATAAATAAAAATTTCCTTCCATAAGAAGTTAGCCTTTTAAATTAAATTTTTAAGAAAAAAGCTTAAATTTGAAAAAATTCAATTTAAATTTTAAAATTGAAATCTAAAATTTTCTGAATTTAAACTGTTGATGCATTAAACAGTAGTCCAATTATGTATTCTAATTTTAAGTATTTAAATTATTATTTTACAAACTATAGCAATCTTTTGAAAAATACAAAAATATCTGAAAATGTGAATGAGATAGGAACGGATCAGGTTATCACTATCGAATCAAGTTATCGCGATCAATTCAAGTGATCGCTATCCTATCAAGCTATCGCTGTCAAATCAGGCTAGTCGATATCGGATTAGGCTATAGCTATCAAATTAGGCTACTGCTATCGAATCAGGATGTCTCTAATTGATGGAAGTAAATTGCAAACCTTTAAATATCAAAACCATGATATTTGTAAATTGAATAAAGATAGCCTAACACTATCATGATTAGATATATATATATATATGCATGACTTACAGGGCAAAATGATTTATAGATGCTGGGCGGCTTCCAGACTACAGCGCCAGTATAATAAACCAAGGCATCACTCATAATCGTTATGTGTGGTTCACCATCTGCGCTAAAATTAAAGAAAGTTCGATTTTCGATTTATTCCAACTTAAAACTTAAAATAGCTAACAGAACTTTTTAATTTATTAAGCGATACGTATTAAGCGATAACTATCAATACGTATCGCTTTTGCAGCAAGGTGATTCTTTTTAAACCTCAGATGTCATTACTTATTATACAACAGAATATCCGGAATCCATATTTGATCAGATGGAACATAAAGTTTTCGTATATTATTCCATTTCTTCGGATCCCATGTTAATCTATAATCATTCCATTGCTGCAAAATAGATAAAATTATCAACAAATTTTATCTGAAATTAAAATTGGGATTTAAGTTTTTCAAATTTGCATAGTTTTAATATTAATTTTAAACAAATACCATTTCAAGCCATAAATTAGTCGTAAGTACTTGATTTACTTCATCCTGAAATTAAACTTTCTATTAATGCAAAATTAATTTGTAAATAATTACTATTAATGCAAGCTTTTGAATAAAATGATATAATTTAATCTGATAAGATTATTTTTTTTTTTAATATAAATTTTATTGTAAATTTTGCAGAAATTTATAAAAATTTTCAAAGAAAAAAGTTTTAAAAGAAGCAATAAATTGAAAATTTTTAAATGTAATCGATTAATTCAGGATTTTTTACCTAAAATTGTAAATAAAATGAATTTGAATTAGATTCTGGAAGAGTATATTATCAACTGACCTAAATTCAAATGTCATTATTTATTCGTTCTTTTTTTTTTCTTTTTAGAAATTAAGACGCATAAGGATTAATGAAAGATGGAACATCATTCCGTAATTTTTTTTTTATTTTCAAGTGTGAAAATGCTGCGACACAGTGCCCTAATATATCGAGAATGGATAAAAATAATTGGTTTAGTTGATAGGAATGATCACTGTTAACAAAATCGATCAATTAATTGTCTATTTTCATGATAGCTTATTTGCTCATTTAAAAATTCATCGCCATTTTTTACAATTTATTTATTTTAAATTTAATAATAATATTAAACGTTAAATGTTCGGTATCAATAGTTGAATGGGGAAAGAGATAATAAAAATTAGAAAATATGATAATTAAAAAAGTAAAATTATTGTTGAAATTAATTTTAGAAAAATGGCTGCTAAAGATTATTTTTACTATTTGGCAATGAGTACGACAATATTTAGTGTGATAACAATTGTTCTATTATTATTTATCATTCCAACAATTTATTTGAAAGCTGATCGAGAGCGATTATATGCTATCACCAAATCGACTAATTTTAAAGTAGGAAATAATAAAAGATTATTGCAAATATTTTGAAAGAAATTATTTTTCATTGTTTATTATTATTTGCTTAACTTTGATCAGATTTGTTATTTTTGCTTTTTTTTTTTTTTTTTTTTAGGAGAAATCAAATCAAATATGGATAGAATTGAAATCGATAAGAGAAGAATTTGGAATAGTGATGGATTTTCGAAGGCGTCGTTCGCAATCATACAGTTTTATGGAAAATAAACAAGTGATATGTTCTGGATGCATACAACTTGGGTTAGTTATATTTAAACTTCAGAATCTCTAAAGATAAGATACACATCTTACTTAATTATGCACTTTGTTTCAAAATTCCTTACACAAAAATATTTTCAATGAACAATGAATAGTCAGGAAATGGCAAATACGAGAATAGAATGATTCCTGTTAAGCAATAGATCACCTTTAATAATTGGATTATTTGTTAGATACGTCTGATCAGCTTCGGTAATTGGGTTATCTGTTGAGTACTTCTGATTGGATCAGCTTCGTTTAACTGAGTTATCTGTTAGATTCTTCTGATGACTGTTAATTTTGATATCACGCAATGATTTTCGGAATTTAAGATTCATAAACTGAGATGCTTTTTTTATGTAACTGCCGTGAATCATTTTTTTTTTTTGAAAACATCATTGTTGAATAACGGCAAAATTTTAGATGCCCAATAGGGCCACCTGGCATAAGCGGACCTGCTGGTGAGGATGGAATACCAGGAATAGCCGGTAATCCAGGGCTACCAGGTAATGATGGCTATGATATAGAGCTTATGCCAGAGGATGAGTTACCGTGTGTGATTTGTCCTGCTGGGCCACCTGGGCAAAGGTACCATTATTTAATTTACATTTTCTTTCATAAAATAAATTAAACATATTTGAAATTAGTCGAAATGTTGAGTCATTTCATTCTGAAGCAATTTTTAATATTCTTTTCCTAATCATGCTTTTATCATAGAGGATTGCAAGGTGAACGAGGACAGTTTGGAGAACGTGGTCACGCTGGCGAATCAGGTTCACCTGGTCTGCCAGGAGAAAATGGACCAACAGGTGAACCTGGTGCTGCCGGACCACCTGGTCCCAAAGGCCCTGTCGGTCTTCCAGGACCACCCGGAAAAGCAGTCATATCTGGTACTGGAATAAAGGGACTAAAAGGGCCACTTGGTCCTCGTGGATCAATGGGACCTGTTGGAATGCGAGGTAAGCCAGCCAAAGAATCTGGTTTTGTCGGAAAACTTGGTAAAAATGGTCCTATTGGCCCACCAGGACGACATGGGAAAGAAGGAGACGAAGGACCATGGGGACCACCAGGACAACCAGGTTTGCTGATTTTCTTGCTCTCTTGCAAATTTTTAGAGATTAAATGATTATAAAACAATTCTAAAATAATTCGAGAAAATTTTGTGAATTTCTAGGTCAGCCGGCATCATACTGTCCATCAGATTGTGGTATATCGAAGATATTCGGAGGAGCATCATTAGTGAAAAATTTTCCGTTACAGCGACAAAATAAACATAATGAATAGATTCAGAAGGATTTTAGGCTTATTAAAAAAAAGCTAACGATATTTTATTCTTATTAATTTAATCATATACGATATTCGATTTATGTTTATGAATAAAATTTGTTGAAAATGAATGAAAGGAAAGGGATTGAAAATGTTTTCGGTAAACTTCTATAAATATATATATATATGCAAAGAATATTATTTTAAATGATCAATTTAAAATATCAAAAACTAACCACATCAATAATTCGTATCAATGATGCACCAAATTTAACTTGTACTGCACTACTTGCATTTCGTACAGGTCTTACATTTTTATTATAAAAATATAATAAATCCTCATATAGTTGATCTGCATAACGATTACTTGATAAATCATTTACTGAAATCATTTGCTGAAATGATTGAGGAAGAAAAAAAGTAAGAGAAAATAGCATTTGTTAAAAATGATTTAATCTTTAAACTTATATATTTGAAACTGGTTATTTGAAGGTCGTATTCTTATTAGAATTATCACTATATGAATCAATCAATCATCCGAATATCGTAAATGATACTTAATTAAACTTAAATATTTACCATTAAGTACTACAATGATGAATTGCAGTAATCGTGATACGCTCATGATGATAAATCGTATATCAATGATATTAACATTACTGGCCAGATGATTATAATGCAATAAATTCAGCCAAATAAAGTTACACCTGTCAGACTTAAACTTTTCGATCTATCCTGAAATTAAACTTGCAATCAATTTACAAGTTCAGGATGTAGACGTTTCTAAATACTGGAAAAGTATAACAGGATGAAATGTGTATACGCACTAGATCGATTGATGAGAATCATTGCTCTCGACAATCATAACAAACCACCACAACAGCTGCCACCTGCTATTGCTATCTCAATTTCAGAGTAAATTTAAATAATAAATTCTTGCAACGAAATATTATATTTATTGCAAAATGATAAGCATACAATTAAAAAAAAATCGTTGTGTCAATTAGAAATTTAAAAAAAAAAAGATTATCACTTGCATAATAATTGATCGAGAATTCATACTAAATCTATAAACAGTCATATTTGATAACTATTTTATGGCTTTATGTAATTTGAAATTCAAAAAATTTGTTATGAAAATTTTTTTGGCTAAATATTCAAGAAAGAATGATTATTGATAAATGTGTGAGAAAATTACGAAAAATAATCCATCCTTTGCCTTTTTAACTTTCAAATAATATTTCTTCATATATCAAAAGTCAACAATATAAATTCATTTCTCGATCAATGTTTGTTTTTTTTTTGTTTAAGAATTCTATTGAATTGCATAATTCCAGTAAGATTTTTTTATTTTTGCTTTTTATATTATCATCATTATTGTCATTCTCGATTCAATTACTAACTACTATTTTTGTTGTTTAATCTGTTATATTCTGTATCTTCAAATAACATTAGGCTAGTTCTGATATTTTCAAATAATATCAGGCTAGTTCGGGATGTAAGAAAAAGAAAAGAGTAAGTAATTTTTTCCTTTCAAAAATTTAATTTTTATTTACCTTCTCATTCTCGATCATCTTAAATTTTTATCCCAAAAAAGAAAAATTCTAGTTTGTCCATCTTTACTGTTTTACATTTTGCTATAGTCTTCTTCTTCACCTGTTTTTTTTTTCTGTTATTGTTCAATGAAAAAATGTTTAATAATTTGAAATACCTGTATGATTGTTATGTTAGCAATTGTAATCACTTTACTATAAAATGGGCTAAGATTTACACGATTGTACGATTAATCTCTTTCGATTCACTACTACTCATCGATCTTATCTACAATCAATCATATATCAACAAATCTTTTTATTCATACACCTGAAATAGTATCCATTTCCAATTTTACATCATTATCATGATAATTTTCTTTACATTTATATTTCTGCTTAGTACTACTGTAAGTCAGAGTGCACCGTTGGAAAATCTAGAATTGATTTCATCTGAATCTGAATCCAACGGCAATGTTCGCAAAATATTTTGGAGAGCTTCACGATTTAAACGACAATTCGGTGGTGGATGTAACCAAATCTGCTGTTGTACAGCGTATGTTATTAATTTCTTTATTGAAAAATAAAAAAGCAAAAATTCGTATAGAACAAAAAATCTCGATCACTCATTTTACCTAAGTTTCTCGAGCTTCAAATGTTAATATCTATTTTGCAATCTCAAAGTTAAAAATTTTTACTATATGATGAGAATGAATACTAGAAATAAAACTATTTTTAGAATTTCTAAATTTAACTAAATTGTTTATTTTTTCTTTGTTTATTAACATGAAATAAGAAAATGATAAGAGTAGTCGGTTGAAAATTTCAAAGATAAATGATATGATATCAATGGTGATTTATTATTATTTCACATATCAGCATATAGCTGTTATTCGTTCATAAAGCTTATGTTCCAAATTGAAATTTTCAGTTTTGCTGCTGTGCTCAACAACAGTTTCCACAATCTTTGCCACCTGCTATCATACCACCACCTATACCAACTTTGCCACCTGCCATCGTACCACCATCTCCTTGCTGCCGTATATGTTGTCAACCATCACCGATCATTCAATCACCTTCAACTTGTTGTAGTCCAACAAGTCAAGGAATGATACCACAGCAACCAATACCTGCACCACTACCAATTCCAGTGGTACCGCTACCACCACAGATATTCCCACCAGCACAAATGGATAGGCCAACGTGTTGTAACTGTTGCCCATGCTCTGGCAAAAGACGTAAATGACGTCAGGTTTTGTCGTTATAAAATTGGTTACATTTAAGTAAGTTAATTAATTATATTTAATATGAAATTAAAATAATAGCTTAAACAAATTAGCGATTTAATTAAGTACAATAGGAAATTGAATTTCATATTTGAATAATAGGAAATTGAATTTCATATTTGAAATTATTATTTATTAATTGATTGAATTATATTATTTTATTAAACTTATTCTTTTACTATTCAATTTAACAATCTCAAATTTTTTCTTTTTATTTTTTTTATTTTCTTCTTCAAAAAAAATTTCTCAAACATTTTCAGCAAAGCACAACACTTCAGCAAAAACAACAACAACAACAACAACAACAACAACAGCAACGACAGCAACGACAACAACAACAATAACAATAAACTAAATGATTTTATCAATAATATCTATCTATCCTATCCATTATAGTTTACATCAAAAGTATTATATTTATATTTTATGCTTATCAAAAATGTTTACATTTGTAAATGTTTAAAAATAAATTCTGTTGCTGCAAAAAAAAAGAAAAAAACTTAGAAGTTTGCTTATTTTATCAACATACTTCAACATATTGACATTAAGTAAAATATTTTGAGGGGAAAAAAATATGCAATCAAAAAATGTTAATACAACTAAAAGTATCATAAACCTTATACTAAAATCTCGAATTTTATTTTTCAAGATTGATTAGATAATTTTCAAAAAATTATTACTATTTTAAGTTAGGCCAATCATTTTTTACATTATCTTTGATACTGCATTCCTAAATTTTCAAATGATTATTAGAAAAAATAAATTCTTTCTTAAAAAAATCACTGAAATTTTAGATATAGGAAATTGGATGTTAGCCTTATAAAATTCATAAAATTTTACTATTTTTATCTTTACAATTTAAATTGTAGATATTCCAGTCGTATTGAAACTAAAGTAAACTATGATAATTAATTAAAATTTAAACCTTTATATTTGCTCATTTAGATCAAAAAGTTTCAATATTTTAATTCTTCACTTTTTTTCTTACTGAAATAATCAAACATTTAAAAAATCTTTTAAACATAATTTCTAATATCATTATTCTCGAATCAAGTAATCAAGTTTATACTTACTCGAGCATTTCCCGACGAACTTCTACAATGACAATGGAAGGACATAATGTTAAGCATAAGTGATCAAGTTTATATTTACTCGAGCATTTTTTGACGAACTTCTACAATGACAATGGAAGGACATAATATTAAATACTTTTGAGTAAATAAATGTTAAATTACTGGAAATTTTGCAACTTACAGTATCATTTTATGGCCCTCTTACAGTATCATTTTATCAGACAAAAAAAAATTATCTATGAAAAGAACAAAGTTCAATTTCTTTTTATAAAATGATAATTTGGGAAAATTATAGTGAAAATAGCATGTAGGAAAAATTAATATCCTAGGAAAAGGTCAAGCTAAGCCTATTTCATAACATACAATTGAACTATGCTCTCCGAAATATCATTTTTTTACAACTTACAGTATCACCTTATATTCCCCTTACAGTATCATTTTATCAGACACCACAAAAAAAAAATTATCTGTGGAAAGAACAAAGTTCAATTTCTTTTTATAAAATGATAATTTGGGAAAATTATAGTGAAAATAGCATGTAGGAAAAATTAATATTTGAACAGTCTATCATATCAAAAATATGACCCTAGGAAAAGGTCAAGCTAAGCCTATTTCATAACATACAATTGAACTATGCTCTCCGAAATATCTTTTTGAAATTTTTTTTTACAAAAATATCGAAACCATGGTTAATTTTAGCAAAGATTTTATTCTTAATTGAAATTTGAAATCTTCCTAGATGTTCAATTGTTAATGTTAATGGTGCTATATAGCATTTGATTATACTTTAACAAATCTCGAAAAATAAGGAATCAATAGCCTACAATAAATAAAACATAGAGAGGATTTCGAGAAATGCTGCCAACTCTTGGAAGAGGCAATTCAAAAGATTGATATATGTCTGTAATTGATAGAACGATAGCAGAAATAAAAAAATATATTCTTGATTGCAAAGAAAAAACAATTCAGACTGGATTAAATTTCAGTAGCTGACAATTAAATTTGAAATGACTTTTTAAATTCTATTTCTTAACATGCAGAGATTTCTAAAATTTATTATTTCTTACTTTCTAAACCCTAGTATAAACATTTATACTCGATATGATGATAGAAGTAAATGAAAGAATTACCTCGGATTAAGATTGTAAAAATAAGACTTTGTAATTAATTAGAAGCATGTTAAGAAGTGAAATTTCTTCACAAATATCATAACTATTTTTCATATTTATTTTGCCTAATTCCTTGTCAAAATTTATATTTTCAAAGTAAAATAGCTGATTATGAATTTCTACACAATAATTGATTAGGAAAAACAAATCATTGATTATTTTCTTCGCATTATCTGCTCAAAAATTTCATTCCTTATCACTCGCATTTGGCAGAAAATCAAACAGTGATAAAATAATTTCAAGTTTATAATGACTGAGATGAAGCAGAGTAATGCCATCGAAAATAAGTTTGAAACAGTATTTATCACTATAAACTTAAGCCAAATAAAGTTCGAATCACTTATTCCATGGTCAGTCAACTTTAAGAAATATTCAGTGTAAAAGTATCGGATTTAAAATATTTGTGGCTTATCGGTCCTACAAGAAATATAACATGATTCACATTCGCCTGTCACTTTCAATAAATACGCTGCGACTACATTTCGATACTTTCATTTTCTAGATATCCTAAATATGAATCATCTATGAGAATCGTTAATAATCAATCATGCTTCTTTTAATGTAATACTATGCAATCCGAATTAAGAGATCACATAAAAAGTATATTTATACTGTAAACATGTATAACAACAAATTGGAATGATATGAATGAATGTTTTCATTTATGAAATAAGAATTTTTTAAATTAAAGTCGCAGCTTTCATACCCGTAATTCGCTTGATTCAGTCAATTTCTTTTAATTCATGTCATAATCAATCCACATGATACCATACCATGCTGTATAAAACAGTTAGACAAAAAAGATTATGAAAAGTGAAAAGTGGGAAACATTCTGTAACGACTTGAACAAAAAAAAAAATTTGCAGTAGTTGAGATCGCATATAAATATTAAAAGTGCATAAAAGACATGATTATCTTCACAATTATCACAGAATCCAAATATTAGATTCAACAGCTGCAAACAAGAAAACCTAACACAAAGGAATACAATATATTTCAGATACAACAAGATACATGCCTGGATGTCTTTTAGACATATTTTTATATTAATTTTTTGTTAACGCACGACCATAATTGCAAAAAAATGTAGTTCATAATTATAATAAATAAATTCTCCAATAAATTAATCGCCAGGCGAGTACTGAGGAGACGATGGACTGTACTGCGGTGATGATGGAGAATACTATAAAAATAGGGATTTTAAATAAAAGAATAGCTACACTGTTTAAGAATTTTTTGTGTGGTAAAAACATATTTATGGAAGTACATCTATTTTCTTACAGTAGAATTATTGTGTTATTTATTCAAACTCATTCGTTCTTTTCTTTATCTTTTCTTTTCTTTTATTCATTCATTCATTCATTACAAATGAATTTAATGCTTATATTAACCACTTTAATCAAAAATTGTCAATTATTTGCTGATAAAATGGATAACAAATTTGAAAAGTTAAACGTCGCGTTCTATAAACCGTGGTGAGTACTAGTACTCTAAGTAGCGAGTAAGCGATATTGACAGGTCGATCACCACAGATGTTAGAAGTTTACCTATCAATAATCGATTATAAAGAATATTTAAACGGTATTTAAAAAATAAAAACCTGCGGCGAACTTGGTGAATATTGTGGAGATGATGGACTATACTGCGGTGAACTTCGCGAGTACTGAAAGAACTTATCGATGAGAATAAGATATCGACGTGGACAATTTTCTAAAAGTAATAGTGTCTTTTTAAATATAAATTAAAACCACAAATAGGAACGAACCGAAGTGCCTCCTCCACCTGGTGAACTTGGGCTGTACTGTGGCGATGTTGGTGAGTACTGCAAACGAAACAATCATAAATGAATTTAATATAAATATAAAAATTTATTACATTCTTAAATATAAGTAGTGACAGTATAAATAGATTAAAAAGTAGAGAATGTTCATTTAAAATTCAAAAAAAGTTTTTTGTAAAAAAATTTAACCTGCGGACTCGATGGACTATATCTTGGCGAAGATGGTGAATACTGTGGTGATGTTGGCGAATACTAAAAAGGTTAAGTTAGGACAAGGTAGTTAAGTACAAAATAATTTGAGATTCATAAAATTTTTTTAACTTATTTTATAACTACGAATCCCTTTTAAATCATTTGGTCATTTTTTGTTGCTGAAGGCAAATATAAATAACTTACCGCAGGTGAAGCATCGCCAGCGGGTGAACTTGGTGTGTACTGTGGTGATGATGGTGAATACTGTAAAACGAACAAAATGCTTCAACTGTTTCATAATATATATCAATAATATTAATGTTAATCATTAATGTATCGTTTATCGAGTGGAAAAATGATTCCCTAATAAAATACATACCTGCGGGCTACTCGGACTGTACTGCGGCGATGAAGGACTATAAGCCGGACTAGTAGGACTGTAGGTTGGACTTGTTGGAGAATAACGAGGAGAGGAGGGAGAATAACCTAAAATGATTTAAATCTTGGAACTCCAAGGATAATTATTCCTAGTCAATTGCTCACAATTTTTTAGAAAGAATATGAAAAAATATAAAAATATAAAAGAATATTTAAGAAATATGAAAATTACTCTCTACTTTAAGTCACGATAGAAATATGGCAATATAAACTAATCAAAAGCTCTTGAAAAATGAGCTGAACAATAAAAAGGGAAGCTTAAGTGGAGAAATGTACTAACCAGGAGAAGCTGGGCTATAAGATGGACTCGTTGGACTGTATGTTGGACTAGTCGGAGAATAAGCAGGCGACGTAGGACTATATGTTGGGCTAGTTGGGCTATAAGCTGGTGAAGTAGGTGAATAGCGCGGAGACGATGGAGAGTAACCAGGTGATGCTGGAGAATAACTTGGCGAAGTCGGTGAATAAGCTAAAAATATTTGATAGTATTAAGAAAAATCAAAAATAAATCATTAGCAAGAAAATAATTTTCCATTACTGAAATAAAACTAACATGGTGAAGTTGGAGAATAACTTGGACTGGTAGGTGAATAGCCTGGAGAGGTAGGACTATAACTCGGAGAAGTCGGCGAATAACCTGCAAAAATAAATCTAAGCTTTGGAAGTTAATAGCTACTAAACACTGTCACAGTAATGAAAATGAAATAAAGACTTACAGTTTCAGATCGGGAACTGGAAAAAATTCTTCTAATCTATTAACTTTAGCATGTAAAACACTTATTTACCACCATGAAAAGATTCTAGTTATTTAATTGAAAGAATTTGAAAGCAATAGAAAATTTTCCAGACTTTCTTAACCGGAATATTGCAAAAAAATTTTGAAAGACAATGCGAAGTGACATACTAGGCGAGGTAGGACTGTAACTTGGTGAAGTAGGCGAATAACTTGGAGAAGTTGGAGAATAACCTGAAATTATAATGTAATAGATAGGTTTACAAAATTTTATTAGAATTTAAAACCAGTTGCAATTTGCTCTTTACTTATATATTCAAAACCAAGAAAAGTATTGCAAAAATATTACTTGGACTGGTTGGGGAGTATCGCGGACTCATGACACCATAAGCAGGTGATGAGGCACCATAAGGAGATGCCGGACTGGTCGGAGAATAACCGGGACTACTTAGTCCTTCCATACCGGAACCATAGTCGCTGGCTGCTGGAGAATAAGCACCAGCACCGGACGGTGACATTCCTCCAAGGGATCCACCAGGAGATCCTGGGCTCCAACTTCCACTGCCTCTGCAAATAATTTCTTCGCAAACCAAAAGAAAAAAAAGCAAAATCATTTTCCTCATACCATATTTTCACTATTCTACGATATAAGAACATAATACAAATACCCATAAGGTGAAAAGCCTCCTTCGCTGTGCCCTGAAGGTGAAAATCCCGCTCCACCGGGAGTCATTCCCGAACCAGTTGCTGGACTCCATGCAGCTCCATAAGCAGGCGTTGTGCCAGCATTCCACGGTGTTTGTGCTGGACTCATTGCTGAACTAAAACTTCAAAAAAATTCAACGACTATATTAGAAATTTATTATAGAATCGCAGATACTGGATACCAATTATTCTACATAATATATATACATATATACGTATGTAAAATATAAAAAAATTACTCGAAAATCTGTGTATGAAAAATTCAAAAATACCTTGCTGGAGACATGGAACTGCTAAAATACATTCCACCAGTACCCAAAAGGCCACCACCAGTTTGTATTTCCATTGCCAATTTACATTTGTCAGCATCGAGAACCAAATCGAAGCAACCTGTTCCGGCTCTAGCTAACTGACCGAGCATAATATTCTCAGACACACCTAAAATATTTCAGGCACATAACATACCTAAAACATACGCTTTCGTGCACTAAAACATTTTGGAATTTTTCACCACAATAGTTGGGAGATCAGTCCTTTCATTATTTCATTTATAATACACATTTCGTAGCAAAATGAAAGCTATTTTCATCTGCATAACTCTGCTTTCTATTTGGAAAACAGTATAACACTATTTCCCAATTTGGAATAATTTCAATTTAATGAAATTAATTCCCAAGTAATTCTCTCCTTTATCCTTCACGCGAATAAAGCCTTAAAACCACTCAACTGCTACATCGAATTCTTATCGGAAATGTTTTGAAACTCCTTCTAAAGAAATCCTATTAAGTTATATTTCTCGAAATTTCTTAAGATTAGCACTAGATTATCTCTTTTCTTATATAAAATTACCTTTCACAGGATCCTGCTCAGCATGAACCGCTGCCTCCATGAGAATGTCAACAGTTTCTTCGAATGAACATCGCATAAGAGCTCCTACTTCTTGTCTATTAATACCATGGCGAGTGATTGCCATCAGATGGCCTAAATCCACAATTTTCAATTAATGCAGTAGTCAAAATAAATTACGTTATTTTTAAAATCAATTTTCGCATCCTTTGACCGAAGTAAATGGATTCACTTTTACAAGAAAAAGTTTCTATGAATAAAAAAGTAATATATAAGTCACAAAACGGAATTTACCCTTAGCAGTCATAACATCGCAGAGGAGAGCCAAATGTCTGTAGTTGACATAAGAACCATCAAACGAAATAACATGATTCATTTCACGTTCAATAGCTTTCCGCACTGCTTCAATCCCCAAAACTTCAAATATTTCACATATATCGTTAGAAGTCGTGCGTACCGGATCCACGTTTTGTTCACTTAGTACCTTGGCTAAAGCAGTACCATCTGTTTCAGAAGCCATTCTGGAATTGCTTTAAAGCCACCATCCGGAGTAATTATTACACGTTTTTTATCATCAGTTGTTGGTTTATGCATGTATACTTTCGTAATAGTTTCAATACCCTGAAGCGTAAGATCACTAAGCATATTGGTTTCAATACAACGTAAGAATACGTCATCTTCCATGCGTTCCACCTGCTCATCTTCATTACCCTTATCACCTTCCTGATTGGTAATACGCAGCCGGAATACAAGTTTTTCAGCATTATCATCCGTATAAATAACATTCAAATCATCGCCAAATCCTTGATGTATTTTATCTGCAATCGCCTCCATCGTTAACTTTTTATCAGTCATCCGACGGCGATCCAATTCTATACGCAAAAGCCATGGGCTGCATCGGGATGGATCAAAATCGGGCATTTCATAGAAAATGTTCACCCATTCCTGATCTTCTTCAATTATTGTATTCTTCGGATCTGGATCATAATAAATTGCTGTATTTGCAGTTACTTTTCTTAATGTTGTATGCTCTAGTTTACATAGTACGTCTTTCGCTTTTTCGGCATCTCTGAAATTCAAAATTATTTTCGCTTTCATTAGTTTTTATATTATTTCTTTGCGCTTTTCAATTGTTGGGGACACAATGTTATTAACAAAATTGAAACTGCTTCTTTTCCACGATTTATAATTTCTATCCAGTTCTTCAGAAATGCGAAAAAATTTCTATTCCTCATAAACTGAAGCAAAATAGAACATTTTATAAGCACAGCAATACTAGTATTTGTTTAAACAAAATTTTTAAAAAAGAAATCAAAAACTTTTTCCGACATAAAACAACATACTTCGCGGCAGTTCCTTGCAGAAAAACGGTTAGTGAAGGTGTTTTCGGCTTCTTCGAAACATTAATGATTTCTTTTAGCCGCGGGACGCCAAGCGTGACATTCTTGGCCGAAACACCAGCGTAATGAAAGGTATTTAAGGTCATCTGCGTAGCTGGTTCACCCAAACTTTGTGCTGCTATTGCGCCAACCATTTCACCGGGCTGTACAATTGCTTGCTTGAAGCGGGACTCAATTTCACCAATAAGCCATTCGAAACCTTCTGAATTTAAACGATGTTTTTCGGCCATCCTTTTGCACAAAGTGTTGATCGCAGCAGTATGTTCATCAAAAGGGTAGCGTTGTACTGAGCCTAAAAGAAACCTGTTTGCTTGACTTCTTAAAGACCATCAGTTTCAAAAATTTAATTGAGGGTTTATTCTGCTAAAATAAAAATCTTTTTAAGAATTTAATTATTGAGGTGAACAAATGATTTATCAACAGCGAATGTTTTAAATTCATAAATTCATTCTTTAGTAAAGTGAAAAGACAAAAATCATAAATTTACGCAATCCAATTCTTTTTTTTGCTTTCATTCAGTATGAAGACGACTAATGTACCTGTTTGCTGATTCGATCCTCACCGCTAACAATTACAAGCTTTTTGCTAAGTTCTTTAACACCTTCAATTACACGTAGCGGACTAAGATCAGTCGGCTTTCGAAGTTCTACGCGAAATATTTTCTGCGCATTCCAAATCATACGTTGCAAATTACATGGCAAGACAATTTTGGCATCTCCTGAAAGCGACTAGTATAAGAATAATGCAAAGAGAAAATTTTAACTGATATCTTTCTTGTTCAAATATTGTCAACAAATCTGGCATAATAAGTTAACCGTGGAATGAAATCAATGTTCAGAATTATTTAAAAAATCTGAAAATGCATTTATGTTTTGAAATAAAAGCATCGAAAAAGAAAAATCTACCGAAATTCTTTTTGTCATTCGACAAGCAAGTTTCTATAATATTACTGACCACAAATTATATTAATAAAACATATAACATAAAAAAGTGAAAAAAAACACACATAATAACTCACTTTAGGGAATATTTTTCGAAGCAAGCGACGATCTTCTTCAAGCTGTGCCCATTCAGCTTCTACTTCTTTAAGTGCTTCTGCAGAGCCTTGTAACTCACGAACAACATTTTCAGTGTACATTTTACGCAAAGACCTATAAAGATTTGAAAAAAGTTTTTCCTAACAGATTTTCGGTGCAAAGTATATATTAAATTCGAAAAAAGCTCACTTTTCATCAGAAAGATCCAACTTAAACTCTTTTTCGAATAACGCATTTGTTGGCTTCATACTCGGCATAGACTGATTTTCAACCCACATACCATCTAGACCATCCTCGCCATATCTGAAAGCAATCTCATAAATCAAAGCTTATTGCAATTATATCTAGTTTATCGATAATTACATGAAAATATAATGCATAATTATGTCTCAAAACTCAATAAATTATATGTGACGACACATTGAATCTTAATCTTTCTATCAAAAATATTCTGATAATCATTGCTTTCTAGAACTTAATTGAATCTTCTAGTAACATGATAAGCATAAATGCTCTATACCATCGTTTATTAAATATGAAGTGATCTGTAATAGTGTGTTTATTTTTATTTCCTAATTCACAGAGATGAAAATCAAATTTTAAATTGCAATAAATGTGATGGGACAAAACAGAATAACCATCAAACAACATAAATAAAATGAACCTGATAAAAAATAAATAAAAAAGTCTAGAAGGTCGTATAGAAAACACAGAAATTTTACCTTAATTGCACTAACTGTCCAAGCGAATTGCGCACCGTACCATCATAATTGACCATTACACTTTCCATAGCTTTGATCAACCGACGTTGAATGTAACCAGTTTCTGCTGTCTTTACAGCAGTATCGATGAGACCTTCACGGCCACCCATTGCATGGAAGAAGAACTCAGACGGAGTCAATCCTGCCAGATATGAATTCTCGACAAAACCTTTCGATTCTATAATGAATATTTTGTTACTTTAATCTATCTCTTTATTTCAGCGTATTTTCCTATATCTATTTAATTTTTGTCATTGGATTATACAGAATGTAATTATCATTTCATTTATAAGTTTTACAACAAATCAAAATTTTGACCTAAAAACAATGACAATTAAAGATAAATAGCAAAAATAGCTTACCGGGTCCATAATCATCCTTGATAAAATGAGGTAGAGTTCTATGGCGGAAACCAAATGGAATACGTTTACCTTCAACGTTTTGTTGTCCCACACAAGCTATGACCTAAAGTTGTTAATTTTTTACGTTGAACTTTTACGGCATATGAAAAATTACAATGACGGCCAAAAAGCTCAAATTGAAGTACTTTAGTTTTAACAAAAATATCCATAACCGCAATAAGAAGATTCGACAGACGCCTTCAAGATATTCTAAAGTATATTCGTTAAACTTTTAATTCTCTAAAGTAAAATAACATCTTACTTGCGAAATATTAATTTTGGATCCTTTGGAACCAGCAACAACCATAGCTTTGAAATTGTTGTATTCAGATAAAGAACGCTGTGCACTGCCACCAGTACGATCACGTGCATCATTTAATATACGATTTACCATATTTTCAAAAGTCTGTCGTAATGTATTGCCTGGAGTTGGTTCCAACTCATCATTATGCGCTCTGAAAAGATAAAAATCTTTCTTCTAATAACGATCTAAATTAATTGACGGTAATACAGACTATATAAATAAAAACTGAGCAAAATTAATAATAAGAGAAAATTTTAAAAAACACAAAAATCTACTTTTCGATAACTTCTACGACATCCAGCTTCGCTTTCCGAATCGTTTCTTGAATATCACGATATGTAGCTTGATCAGCAATAGTATCACCAATACCAATAGTATGTCCCTCAGCAAGTAGCCATGCATTAACAACCGTCTGTATATGAGAATAAAAGTGTGCCGCGACTTCCCAGCCAAGTTCTAACGTAACAACATGTAACAAGTTACCAGCTGAACGACCAACTGTTCGGGAACAAATAATTCCTGATAACAATTCACCATGTTCAATAATCACCTGCAAGAAATCTCTGATTCACTAAATCGAACCACAATACCAGAATCAGCAAATTCATCGAAATATTTATCCCGGAATAATCATTCATAAGATAAATTTTCATTTTTTATTGAGTCTTTCTTTCTTTAATTCAGGTTCAATTTTAATTTTATTCACAGTTTATGATTTTCAAATGAGTTATTTTTAAGGCAATATTTGATGGTCATAGAGCAGTATAGAATCAAATTTTAATTAAGAAAGAGATCATTGCTTAAATTTGAAAAAGAAATGCATTGAAATTTTATTTTAAATCAAAAGATTTTAATTAGAAATTCAAGCAATACGAAAAACTCCACCTTAGTATCTCCAGGAGAAATCCATTTATAAGGGCCATTATCTTCGTCGTCTGGATGAGTCGAATGAGTTCGCAGCACATTCACATTACCTACATTGAATAATTTAGAAAACAGTGGCTTGAAATACTGATATTACTTAAATGATTTCGCATCAAGTTGCGTTTAATATTTCATCGCTCTAAAGACAATGTGTTCCAAATCGAAACAAAAAAACAGCGTCAGCATTAATTATAACCATTTTAATTTTAAACTGGCTTTATGTTCAAATCAAAATGGAACATTACAATATGAATATTACTTGGAAAAGTTATCAGTGATAATTCGCATCAGAAATATGATTTTGTAATGTTGAAAAATCCTTAATTTAACAACTGAAATTATCAATAAATTTCAGAAAATGTTTACACTTTCCAAGGAAAAAGTCTTGCATTTGTAAGACTTTTATGTTTTTCTAGCTTGGATAGAAAATTCTTAATTAAAAAAATAATAAAAACCGATAGAAATAATCAAATTTACCAGGAATGATCAGAGTGAATACTTGTTTTCCAGTCCATAATGGTTTTGGTTTTAATATTGCAGGCTGAGGGACTTTCCCATCCCAATTAGGCATTTGCATTAGTAGATCCATCATCCGAGGTAACTCAATAAAAACATCACGTTTCGTCATCATACGAACTGCAGTGAGTGTATCCTGAACGATACCCATTACCGGTTTGTTTGCTTGCGGCGTGATTAGTTGCCTGCAAATAATTCATTACCAGAATCCTTTTGTTTTATTCCGTAATTGCACTTGAAAAAGTTGAAATCGTTCATAGAAATCTATTTTGATCAAATAAACATACCTTGGCACCATTGCAATTTCAGAAACTTCAGCTTTCGTTTCTAAACTTTGCGGCAAGTGTAAATTCATCTCATCTCCATCAAAATCAGCATTGTAGGGAGTTGTTACGGAAAGATTCAAGCGAAACGTCGACCATGGCAGAATCTAAAAGTAAATTTCATTATAAATCCCATTTTCATATCACATGTCTTTCAACATTTATCACATTTCTTTATCAAAAAGTTATTTGTTAATCAAAAGTTAATCAGGCAAATTTTTTTTGTTCAACAAATTCTCTCATTTCAATTTAAGTGAAAAAATGAGCTGCTAAAAATTATAACCTTGACTTTATGACCCATCATAGACATTTTGTGTAGTGTTGGCTGTCGGTTAAATACGATAATGTCACCATCTTTCATATGCCGTTCCACTCTATAATGAGAAGAGACAAAAGATTAATGCATTAAAAGACATCACAAAATTACAAAATCGCGCAGTCTAATAAATCCAAACTTAATCATTACCTGTAACCAGGCTGCAGATGAAGATCTGCTGCCCTTGGATGATAACGTAGATCGACTCGAGCACCGTTTTCACGAATGATGTATTTTGCTCCTGGATACTGACTATCACCACGATTCACCAATTCTTGTAATCTAAAAAACAGCTTGCTCAACTCTGGATACATCGTAATTAAAAATAAGTATATCTAATTATAGTTTCTAAGACAGACTAAATGATTTTAAAATATTAGATCAAATAATGAACAAGGAACAAAATAATAAATACCAACTTATCAATATTGAAAGGCGTAACAATTTCTGGGAATGTCATATTTTGAGCAATAGTGCGAGGCACGCCAACTGTATCTATGGGCAGATTTGGATCTGGTGTAATTACGGTTCGAGCCGAGAAATCCACTCGTTTGCCCATTAAATTTCCTCTAATTCGGCCTTCTTTTTCCTTTCAGACGTTGTTTGATTGATTTCAGAGGTCGTCCTCCTTTTGTGTAGCCTAAATTATGATTTTTTTAGTTTTTATTTCCTAATAGAAAAACTAAAAAATATCGAAAATTAATTTAAAAATTGATTTTAAAACTTCTGCATAGTCTTGCAGTCATAAACTCATTAAAAATGATCTGTCTAAGGTTTTTGAAAAAATAAAATAGATATAAAAAGATAGCAGTCATACCGCAGGAAGACCGGGAATGGAATTATCAATCAGTGTGGCCACATGATACTGTAAAAGCTTGACGTCCTCTGCAAGAACGTGAGCAGCTGCCCCATTAGCTTCATTTCTAAATTATAATATAATTACTTGCATAAGACTTAAATTTCAATTAAAAACTAGTCGTATAATTTAAACTAATGTTCAAGAAATTTTGAGTATTAAAATTAACTTCAGTGGACAATTTTAATCGGTTCAGCATTTTGAAATGGATTTCTTCACTTTTTACCCTTAGTTTTCATTTCCCTCAAAAAATTTTGAAGTAATGAGAAAACGGAGTATCAGTGAATAACCAAGAAATACCGCTTCAATTGATTATTAGTCTTCACGATATCGGAAAGTTTATGCGTTAAGTCATCCTGGTTACGCGCTGAGCCAAACGTAACTACAGCAGGTCGGACAGCTAGTGGTGGCACCGGAACCACTTGTGCAATCATCCAGTCCGGTCGAGCATATCGTGGATCCATACCTAAACTTAATTTATATGAGTGAGCTTATATCAAAGGTCTATAAATTTATAACGCCAATGTTCTTTAAATATCAAAAGACAAGCATATAATTTTAAATAAAATTACCAAGTATGAAACAATCGGAATCCGAAATTGACTTGAAAATTTCCAGCGCTCGCTCTGCAGTTAAAATGATTTTTCTTTCCTGCAGTATTACTTATGGAGATTATAATAATGACACAACACGATATAAAAAAACATCCAATCAACCAAATGCAATTTTTTTAGAGTCAAATAAATTGTATCAAAAAGAATATCTATCTCGCAAAAAGAAACCTGCGTATCTTCATTGATATGCTTCTTCCATTCCGCTATTATATCTATTCCAACTCGCTTATATGAAGGCTGGTATCTACCACATCCACCTGATTTAACTTCTTTCTCACTCTCTTCACCATCCTAAAAAAGAAAAATTCCGGAAAAAAATTTGCATTTTAATTTTCCTATTTATACTAAATCTTTTGTACTATTTGTTTAATTGTAAATTTTTTAAACCACTATTCAATCTACGGTTTATATAATATCAGTTCGCTGTAAAACCCTAAATCTCTGCTAAATTTAAAATCTCAGATACTGATTTTAGGTGACTTGACATATGAATACTCCACTGAATCAATAATCTCAGTATTAGTGAATTGTTTGCCGATTTTCGAATATTTTCATAATCTTACACGTGGTAGTATAATGAAAACAAATACCCTTTTTCTGCAGCAATTAGTTATTAAAAGTATAGCCAAGGTAGAAAAATAATTACCTCTCCTCCGACAGTGTGCAACTCATCACCACCTTCACAAACAGTTTTGGATTTGCATATTTCATAAATAACGGTCAGTCTACGGCGTGCATTTCCAGCAGTCTTTTGAGCAGTTCTTTCACCCGAGGGCTGTCTTTATCCACCATTAATCGGCTACAGTAGAAACATACACAGCGGAGTAGCTGCAGAATACTTGGATGACAATTTATATAAAATGAAAAATAAAACCATCAAAAAGTTTTTGTAATGTAATTAATAACAACGCCTTTCATTCATGGATGCCTAGTTCAGACAAAAAAATGCATTATGACACTTTCTTCTTTGCTTCTTTACAAGTAAGAAGTTACAGCACAATGCACTTTTCAAAATAAACATAATTATTTACCTTCAATGTCTTGCTCAAAAATCCGATATGAAATACAGGTTTGGCAAGTTCAATGTGTGCAAAGTGTCCTGGACAATCGGCTAAACTACCAGCGCAAGTCATGCAACGTCCTCTTCGATCGACTACACCTTGTCGTGGATCCATTAGCCCACCCAACTTCGGTTTCCCATTTTCATAAATTTCAGAAAATTCAATTTCGCCAATTGACATGCGTTTCTGCATAAAAAGCTGTATATGTTTGTGCAGTAATTAAAAGTCAGTGGATTTTAGCCTTAATATTTGCATCAAAAGAAAATTTGATGAGATCTATAACTAAGACAAGAGTAAAGTAATGTTGAAAATAATAATATTAAGTATTACTAAGTTTGCAAAGGCTAAAGTTTACAAAGAAGAAAAAAGCAAACTAAAGATTTTCAGATTTCATGAAAATAAAATAAACTAACGATTTCATCTGGACTGAGGATACTAAACTGCACTCGTTTGACAGTGCGTAAAGGTGCACGGAAATCCAAACCGACAAGAGCCATTGGTTATTGCTCTGTCTTCAATTACTAACTGATAACGATCAGGATAGACACTATTCTTTGCACTTATCTATAAAAGAAGCATTTTTAACAATAAGATAAGAAGCGCAGCAATTTAATCATTGAATTTGACCATTGATAAAGCGGCAATAGCAGAAGAGACAACTAGAAAGATGTCAATCCTTCCCATATACATTAGTTTAAGGTCCCCTACCAAAACTTATAACATATAACTAGAAAATACCCTTCCCAATACCCTTTAAAGCTAAAATAATCTCTCTTCCCTCTTACCTTACTCCCTGGCCATAATCACTGATCAAATTGTGTTTAACCAGCAAAACTATCAGGAGAGCTGTGCTACAACTTATTTTATTTTATAAGGTACACTATGCAAATGCATCGGTCAAGATGAAGTGATTATGGAGATGACGGAATAGTTTGTTCAGAAATAAATTAAATTTTTAAAAATTAATTCGTAACAGTTCACGGTCCACTAATCTTTGTTTATTTTTAATATTGATGTAGTTGAAAAATAACTTATCATAAAATTATAAATTTATAGAATAAATAAGCAATTCTCAAATTCATAATGTTTAACTAATTGACAACAGAAATAGTTTTTGTCCAGTTACTCAACTCACATTAAATATTAAAATTTCAATTTATTATTACTAAATTGAAGTATTAGCTGAGAAAATTGAAAAAATTATCCTTGGAAGTAAGCAATGATTTAGTTTCATTACCTGTCCTTTTCCAGAATCTGTGTTTACTCTCTAGGAATCTAAACTTTCTAGAAAATTACCTTATGCCTAAATAATTTAATAGCTAAATAATTTAGTATCTGAAGTGGTAATTTTCACTTTTTGTCAAAGCATTACAAGTTAAAATTACCACTAATAATTCACGTAAATTCTTCACAGCTCAGTATTGGATGAAAGTAGTAATGTATCCGACAAAATTATCAGTATCTGACAGAGGTATCAGTATCCGACAGGCGTATCGAAATATCACTTAGAAATGTTGAAAATTATGAATCGTTGAAAGACCGTTACTTTCCGTAATTTCCTTTAAACATATTAGATGAAGAATTGAAATCTGATAGTTGTTTAATGTGATACACTGCTTAATAAGGAACTAATAATCCAAAAGAATCTAATCTTGATGCATTTAGTTTTACCAATTTTCTCTGATTATTGATAAATGAAATGATAAGCTATCTTGAATTATTTTCCTTAACAATTTTAATAATCTATTTTAAATGAAGCACAGCTACACCGGAAGCAAACATTTACTTTGAGCTTGGCTTCCGGCATCATTTCGCTTTTACATCAATCAGCCGAAATGACTGGGATGATTACTGATAAATAGCATCGCTGTCAGCTGATAAGCTTACACTTCTTCCTCTATTTCAATCATTTAAGTGTTTACGCATTACTAACATTCCATCCTTTGCCTTAAATGAATTGATCCTTCAGCCTTTATTTTCATACTACTCGAGAGTCCAATTTTTTAATTTATTCTTTGAATTTTAAACTCACATCAACTAACTTTCAAAATAGGAACAATAATCATATAGCAATCATCATGAAATTCGATAATGTTTCTGGTAAGGATGTTTATCCGAATCATAATAATTTATTTATTCTTTAGTAGCAATGAATTAGTTGAAGAATTCGTCAATCATTTTTGAGATTCACTCGGAGGAATGGAAAATATGTCAGAAGGTCAATGTGGAAGATTAGAAAAATAATATAGGTCTGTTTGTACAACGATATCTGCCCATGTTCACTTATATCTTATTGTAATAGTACTCCAAAATATATCTCAATATGGAGATGAACTCTTCTATCTCGTTGTATCTCAGTATACTCATTTGTATCTCAGTATATTGATTTTTCCGATCTTGTTGCAATAATACCCCAAAATTTACCTCAATATCGTGATGAACTCTTCTGATCTTGTTGTATCCCAGTTCGTTGCAATAATACCCCAAAATCTACCTCAATATGGTGATGAACTCTTCTATCTTGTTGTATCTCAGTTCTGATCTTGTTGCAATAATACCCCAAAATCTACCTCAATATGTTGATGAACTCTTCTATCTTGTTGTATCTCAGTATATTGATTTTTCCGATCTTGTTGCAATAATACCCCAAAATTTACCTCAATATAGTGATGAATTCTTCTGTTGTAGTAGTACTTCAAAATGTATCTTAATATGGTGATGACTATTCTGTCTGTCTGTATTATGAATTCATATAATGTTTATATATGCTAAAACATATATATATATATATATAGATATGTATGATGTATGTATTTATATTTTAAAATCATGCCATTCATTTGCTGTACACCTTTAATCGTTGTACCATTTTCAGCATAGTTTAGCGATCGGAAAGAAGTCAGCCGGTTTTCTCGAATATAGGTGGTAGAAATACGAATGCGATACGATGCAATGCCATCATTACATGTCTCCTCTTCTTTCTTCTCCTCTTCCTCCTCCTCCTCTTCCTCCTCCTCCTTCTACTCCTCCTTCATACACATCTATCATATATTGCCATCATCATATACGATCATCATCCCGTTCCTTCAACGCTACCCACTGTATCATCATCATCATCATCATCATCATCATCATCATCATCATCATCATCATCATCATCATCATCATCATCATCATCATCATCATCATCCATTCTTCTTATCTATCTATCTATATTGTCATTTACTTCATTTTATTTACTTTGCTGCAATATTTTTGTACATTTTATTCTAGAAAAATTTTTGATTATGATTTAATGATTGTATCAATAAATTATCAAAAAAAAAAATTATCATTACGATATCATTTTAATCTTTTAATTCCTGATAACTAAGCATATATTTTATATATTCTATTCTCATACAATTAGATAAATAATCATAAAATTCTCAACCTATCTATTGTATTATTAAATTCCTTAAAAATCATGATAGAAATTGATGTTGCAAAATTTCACAATAATATCATCAATGATCCATTATAGATTAATTTCACTATTATATAATATTATTGCCAACATTAGCTGAAAAAGCAAATATCACGAAACTTGGTTGGGCATATATCGCATATAAACAAGAAGGACCTGTCGTCCAAATATCCAACAACTGTCTAGCATCCAATTTCATCTTTCCTCTTATCAGGCAATCAATAGATTAAAGTATTTAATTTAATATTAATTATTAAAGGCAAGAAGATATATCATTTTAACTTCTTTTCGGCTCTTCGAAATGTGTATTATATTCAACTATCTGTCTTTATCATTATCATTATAGTAATAAGTTAGCCTCATCATTATCACCATAGTAATATGATTAATGTAATGGTCACATTTATTTATGTTTATAAAAATGAAAATTGATAAAATTAAAAATTAAGTAAAACTGAAATTAAGACAAATCAAATGAAGCTAAATCGCCATAATGAGAATTATATATAAAAAATTATTCTTATCATATTATTCTTATCATTGCTTTCCTCATCTTTATAATTGTAAATTTGATTTAAAATTCTGTCAAAATAGTTCAATTTTAAATTTCGAATTTACTACGATTGAAAAATATCTGAAATCATGAGGCTTATTTTTTGTCGAGAATGATTATTTGCACGAATGATGATCGTATTTAAATGATCGTTTATTATCATTTCGTGTTTTTTTTTTTTGCTTGGGACTTTTTCAAATTTAATAGATCGATCATTTTATCCTTTAATCATTCATCTGATCCATTGTTCGCTATAAGTTTAAAAATTTTATGCAAATTAAAGAAAATTCATTCTATGAATTCTTTTTCTTTTTTTTTTGATAAGTCCCACTTATCTGATTTGTATTTTCGGTTTTAGTTTTATATATATATATATATATGTGTGTACTGAATTATGAAATCATTTTTTAATGAAATAATTCGAATTCTTTTTCTTTTCAATCAATTCATTTATTTTTTGACCTAAATTTTATGAGAAGTTTTCTTTCTTTTTTTTTTTTTTTTTAATTGATACAATGATACATTGAATTATTGTGATGAGCAAATGATGAAAACTTTGAATCTCTGAATCGACACACATATATTTTTGAAAATGAATTTTAATATTTTTGATTAAAATAAAAATTTGAATTTAATCATTGAAATGGAATGATAGTTTAGAAAATATTGTATAAATTAAAAGATAAACTATTAGATTATTAGAAAGATACAAAAACTAAAAAATGGAATTTAATTCGAAGTAATATTCAAAAGTGTATTTATTTAAAAAAAAAAAAGAAATATGTTGGAACTTTTGGGCATAAGTCAAAAGATAAATATGATAAAGAGGCGAAAAATGAAAATGCTGGAAAGTGATAATATTGCTGATAGCTATGTTCTTAACCGGTTTTCCTCCATTTGATCGCTTATTTGTTACGGGAGTGAAATTGTTGATGTTGTAAACGCTTCGTTTACTGATTTATAACAATCATTGTTAATGTCTTATTATCATTTTATAACCATTTTATTTGTTTAATTTACTCAAATTTAAAGTATCAAATTTCAAATCAATCGATATGTTTACTTTATTTTGGGCATTAATAATAAGTTTAGACAGTATCTCTTCACTTTAAAAAAAAAAAAATTGAGTTTATAAACAAATGATATATGCGATCATATTGCACTTTAGAAACCAGAAATTTTAAAACTTTTTTATTCCAAGAGATTAAAATTTCAAAAATAACCTGTTGAACTAATGAAATCGAAATTTAGTTAAGCTTAATTATATGCACATATATAGGCCATTGCTAGGCTTGTTATTCAATTTTAATTTTTCAATCAATAAAGATTATTTAGCAGAAAATATTAAGTGTCATACAGGTTTTTAAAAAGAATTATTAGTTTCAGTTTATTGTCGTGGAAATTCTTTCTACAGTATCATATTTTTTCATTCGCTTTTTTGATTCGATTAAATTTTAGAGAAATTTTCAAAATGAAATGAAATCAATGTGAATGAGAAGATTGCGACAACGAATCAGAAGTTTTTTTCAGAATTAAACAAAAGAATCTGAAAATGAATTGAACTTTTTGGCTTATTAATTCTGCGATATACGCCTTTCTTAGTTGATTACATCAATTGGATTAATTAACTTTTTTTTCGCAACAATTCGATTTCAATTTGAAAATTTCACATTTTATAATTTTTTTCCTTTTATTTGATGATATTACTTAATCCAATCATCTTAGTTTCGCTTATATTCCACCACTTACTTTGCTTAAAATTCTTACCAAATTTTCATTCTGAAGTCTCAAATTATCTCAGATTCTTATTTCCTTTCTTTAACACTTCTCTAACTGATACTGCGATATATGTAAGAAATAGTGTTCATCAATATTTAGACAAATTCTAACCTAATTATGTCGGCACATTCAATTGGCTTGAAATTACAATCAATGATAGGATGATTAATGACTTTATTATATTCATGATATATTTTTTATTCAACACCTGTTATCAGTTAATGTTTTATCACTGCCTAATGCTTGGTCGTATTTCAAAATATCAATTCACTTTTTGTTTACTTTTTCAACAATTATATCTTAATTGTAGTCAATCTATCTGTTCCCTCTTTCACCTCATCAATGATTTTCAAATAATTACCTGTAATGATCTGTTTTTACAATCCACCTATCGGTTAATCGTTGGCTCACTTTTTTTTGGTTGCAAAAAAAGCCTAAATCATTCTAGCCTTATATTAAATACATTCATTACTATCGATATTACCGTAGATCATCTTTGGAATGATAAAAATAATTAATGATTAAAATTTTGATTAACAGCTGATAATTTTAAAAACTTTATCATTTCATATTTTATCAATTTCACTTTTTCTATCGATCATTTCATTTCTTTTTTTTTTCATTTCTCTGAAAAAACATTTAACAGTGAAATAAATGAATTTTTGTGGTGGTTATTCATTCAACAAGTTATTTTGACTGTTCCTTCAGCAATATCAATTTCTTTCCTTTATTCTTTAAAAATAGCATTCGCAAATTTTCTCGCCTATTCTCGAGAAATTTGAAAGAAATGAAAAATTCTGACTTTTTACGATTACAATTCATTTTAACACAAAATTTTTAAATTATGTAAAAAAGCATAATCAATGCAGAGAATACAAACATATCAAATTCATACATAACAAAAATTATTGATTCGAGAAAAAAATTTTTTTTTCTTTCTATCATATAGAAAAAATGCGAAATGAAAATGTTGAAACAAGTTTGTGATTGAAGAATATATTTATGATAAACCTGATTAGTTCTTTCTTTCTTTTTTTTTTGTTTTTCAACCTTATCACTGATTTGTTTCCTATCATTTTACTAGACAAGAATAAGTGTGAAAAATATTGAAATTTAAATTTAACGCATTTATCATAAGATGATGATAATTAGAGTAATTTCTTGTTTCATAAATTGATATTTTCGCTCTCCGAATAAACATTACCAATCCATCGTTTATCAGAAAAGAAATCTTTCATCAATTAAATATTCTTATATTCAAGTCTTCAATTATGATAATTTTGATCGATGATTCATTTATTGCGATATTTTTTCAATAGATATTTCGGTAATAACTCTCAGGTAAGATAAGATAATCTAATGATTGTCGAGAAAATTTTTGCATATCGTTAATTACATTTTAAGCAATACGTATAGGTAGTATAAATTGAAAAATTGAAATCTATTTATGCTACACTATATTACTGGGAATTTTTCTAGCTCCACATCTTTATTGTTTGTCGAGAAAATTGTTGTAAGATTTACAACATTTTACTACACATTTTGACATCATCCTTTAAATCAATATTTTTATATTTCTATTATAATGAATGTTAACTTTTTAAATTTCTCGTCTTCCAATATTTTTCATATAGTTTATATCTTTGAAAAAATAATTGTTAAAAGAAATCATATTTTCCTATCACTATAATTATCAATAAATTGATTATTTTTACATATATAGTACAAATTATTTTTTTTTCTATTGTTATCATTGTAGTTATCAATTAATTGATTGCTTTTGTTTCATTACTTCATTACTTTTATGTATAGTACAAAGCATATTTTGTTATTGTTATCATTGTAGTTATCAGTGAAATGATCAACGACCATTTCTATTCCATTATTTTTTACATATATTGATACTATACGTATTTATGAGGTAATAGTAATGATGGATAGGAAAAAAATTGTACTTGCTGTTGAATATTTCGGATGTTAAAAATAGAATTTTTCGAAAAAAAAATTTCAACAAGACAGAAAAAAAAAAAAGGAGGAAAAGATTAATAAATATCTCGTCGAGAATGATGCTACTAGCGATTGCAAAATTTCTACGCATTTTTATTTTTGCTACTATTTTGACCAAACTAAAGATTTTTAAATTTCATTCAGAAGCCTATACTGATAATATTTCTTCATTTTCTTTACTTTTACCTACTAAGCTTGATTTTATTAATAGCATTTCTAGTAGGATAAATTATCACAACGAATTATCATCATTCATTTTGTTTTTGTTTTTTTTTTTTCTTCCTCGTTCATAGTATTCTCAAGATTAGTCTATGTAACGATTTAGCTCATTATAAAATAGCAGGAAGGATTATTTATGCTTTCTGAATTTCTAAAATTTTTATTGCCATTTCTCATTTCGCCGAAATATAATTCTTCTAGCATTTGTCATTTACTTCAAGAAAAAGAAAAAAAAAAAAAGATTTTAAATTTTATTTGCTTCATTTTCCTGTATATTCTTTTATTCGTTTAATATTTTTGATATGAATAATTTATGAACTGTATTGAACATGAACAAATTCTTCTAGCATTATTTTAATATGCTTTTTAATTTTTTTTTTTTTTTTTTTTAAATTGAATTTTTACAATCCATAAAACATCACTGATGAAGAGGAATGGATAGGAAAGAAAATGATAGAAGTCGATTTAAGATTCTGCAAGTTAAGAAATTTCTGCAAATAAAAATCAAATTTTCCCTAACCTATAAATTCATCTATTGACGATAGATATACTCTCTGTATTCTCAAAATGCTCTGACTATACATGCTATTTGTTATTAAACTAATTTTTATAATTGCAAATTTTTTGAATTTTATAAATTTCATTTTATCGTAGTCTCGAAATTTGAGATATACAATGTATGCAATCTGACTAATTCAGAATGATAACATTAAAAAAAATATATAAGAATTTTTTTAGTATTTCTATTATAATTTTAACTTCATTTTAAATTATTATAGTTAAATAAAATAATTTGAATAGGCTATAAATAATAGAATTTTGTGAAAGAAAAAAAAATAAAATTATTCTATCATCTTCAAATGAATGTTATCATTTCTTTTTTTTTTTTTTTTTTTGAAAAAATTTTAAACATCTTCTAATCTTCTCCATTATATATAGTAATTAATCATATTCAATGAATTAATTAATTAAAATTTGATATTTCTTTTTCCTATCATTATGAATCGTACGAATGATAAGTTAAAAAAAGAGTGCCATCAAGAATGAGCAATTATCAGATATGCATATTTTATTTATCTATTAATCAGAATCTATAAAATGATCGTAAATTAGCTTATTGCAAAACAAACCAATATTCATTATTTTTATCACTAAACATTTCTTAGTAGATAGGCGTTTGAAAGAAAACTAAACTTTGAAAAATACGATTTGCGTGTTTGAAATTTTAGGATTTTCAGCATGTTTATCTCTGATACTATATCAGGACTTTTTATATTTATCAGCAGATATTAATTTGAGTCATATAATGTTTAATAATTGCATATAATATATCTGAATAGGTGAATCAAATCTACACCAGCGTTTTTAGTATATGGTTATCTTATTCTTTTTTTTTTTGTACTGCTTATTGATTTACCTGTACTTTATCAAAGGAGAAGATTGTGATAACAGCAAATTGTTTGACATTCTGATTCAGTAAAATGTTACTGCTGATTATTTAGCATTTATTCTCAAAAATATCGTAATGAATGTTAATTATCATGAATCAAGAAGAACGGTCTTTTGATTCCATAGAATATTACTGCTGATTATTTGGCGTCTATTCTCAAAAGTATCGTAATGAATGTTAATTATCATGAATCAAGAAGAACGGTCTTTTGATTCCATAGAATATTATTGCTGATTATTTGGCGTCTATTCTTAAAAGTATCATAATGAATGTTAATTATCATGTTATCATGAATCAAGAGATTTTCTGATTCTGTAAAATATTGCTGTTACATATCGAAACATATTGTATTGTCATTGTATTTAATATGGCAGTCAACGAAAAATAATTATTAATTGCTTCAATAAAAAAAAATAAACTTTCCGGAATTCAAATCAATCAAATTATCTTGATTTCTCTTTTCTTTTTTTTGTTCTTAACTAAATCATTACATCATAATGTTTGACTGAATATAACTACGTTAGTTTCTAGGAATTTTATGTGATTCATTTTTTTTGTGTTTTGTTGATAAATATAGCATCAGATTCAGGCCATGTGAATAGGATTGATACAAATATAGAACGTTTCATCAAATTATCAAATTTTTATGATCATCTGACGACTTCTATCTTCTATATGCTAATAACATGAAAATATATCCATCATATTATCATATCACCATACTTCTTGACTACATCATCTTTCAAATTCACTAACTTCTACTCTTTTCCATTTCTTCTTTGTCAACTAAGAAATTAAATTTCAAACTGAAGAACGAATATAACATGGAGCAATGAAATTTTTTTTTCCATATAGCCTGCAAAACGAACAATTATTTTATGACATAACTTAAGCATCTCGTCTTTCTCGACGAACTAAATGAATTCTTGCAAAACTTTGCTATCCTAAAATTTCATTTCTCAATTCTCTCTCCCTCTCTCTCTCTCTCCTTCGTTCTCTCTCTCCTATTTTCTTTCCTCTGACAACAAAAGTATTCCTTCATAAAAATAAACACTTTTAAATGTTCCTAAAATTGGGTTTTCATGATGTATAACTTTGTACAGTCATAGATATCATACGTATTACCATCTTGTTCTGGTGAATTTTCTGCACTTCAACACTTTTGCAATAGCTTTTTGTTATCAAACTTGAATGTTAACTAACATAATATGCTTGTATTATCATCGAGAGGACAATATTCTCGAGAATGCAATCATGTGTATCATTTCATTTCCTTTCTTTTCATATCAACCAATCTTATAGATATGATACGTCATCCAAGTATAATCATACTTTAATGACCAATTTTATCTTCTTTTTCCTCATTCATATTTATCATATGAATATATTTGCATATCATATACAACGGAAGGAATACAATTTATTTTGACGTCAATGAAAAGTGATAGAATTCATATATACTTTTAATTTCTACGCATGCGTGTTCTTATACGTGTATATATATATATATATATATATATATGTGAACAATATACGTGCAGATATACAATTATATAAATGCATACGTGTGGATATATATGTAAACGTGCCTGTTTATGCATATGAATGCTTAAAGAAGAATCTCTGTAATTGAGGTTTATGTTGAAGATTAGAAGTAAGAAGAAATAAGCACACTACTTGAGCATTTCTATTCTTACTTAGTTTTGTTGAAGATATTTGAAGTGCAATAAATGATGAGTGTGTAACATCTGTTTTCAATTATCTTTTAAGATAGCTTCTTCTTGTCACATCGCTTCAATTACGACGAGCCCTTTCTCTTCGTCGCAATGCTATATAAACTACTATATAGTCGAGAAAGAAAGTTTGGCAAATTGTCTCCTAAGCCAGCAAATTTCCTTGCATCTTTCGCAACGAAGATATCTATCTGCTGAAACTGATTAAGTGAAAGAGCATGTAGTTGTAGGATCTGTTATTACTATCAATTCATCTATATTGTTGTTCTAATTTGTTCTTCATACTCATTTCTTCTCTTATCACATGGCTGAGAAGGATTAGCGCAGGTATTTTATTATATGGATAATTTATCATGTTATCATTATAATTTCAGGTTACAAAAATAGAGCGTGGTATATATAGCTTTCAAAGCTCTTCATTCTTGTTATCGAATAATTGCAATTTGGACATTATTTTGGAACATTTCATATCATTCGTTTTGTTTTTGAATTGATTCAAATATTCCATGAACCGATGTATTATTATTTACTTTGACTGTGATTATTCTGTTCCTACAAGCTTCTGCTGATATCAATTACTGCTATTCATCGAACGTGGCACGTGAGCATATCATTGATTGCACACGTGTTCGTGTTTTGCTGATTTCGATTTGCAGATAATGTCTTCGGTTTATGATGAGAAACCACCTCCGCCACCATTAAGGTGAATAAACAAACAACAGTTGGACTAACTAGATTGATAGTTTTACTATATCTAATTAATTACGTATTATTGTATGATATTCAGAAATATTCATAAAAACGTTTCCTGGATATGATTCTCAATGAAATAATTCTTTACAATAGTCTTAAAATATAAGATATCATGAGAGTATAGTCATTTTATGGAAAAAAAAATATGGAAATTGGATGAATAATTTTTAGCAGTTATTTCAACAGTCTTTTTCCTAAATAATGTTCTTTCCTTAGGTACAGCAGTAGTACTTCTAATGCTTTTCGTGATCAGTCATTTATGGAATTGAAGCCACTACCACGTGAACCTATGTCGAATTCAGAACATTACGGATCTTTGCCTGTTGCTAACAAGAAAACGAAGAAAAAACTTTCGGTGGGAAAAGTAAGTTATCATTCAATTGGCCATTTAGAAGTTTAAATGTTTCAGTATATGGAAAAAGTAATGTATTGCTTTGACATATTATGTTAATATAGTGAAACTGTAACTCTTTTATTTCACTTTAAGGAATGTTAAAAATAAGATATCATGGACTTTTTCGTTGATGCTGTCTGCATACTTCGATAACTATCTTTTGCACTGCCTTCTAAAAATTATTTTTATGTCTAATAAATAAAATTTTAGTAATGTTTCGTCAGAATTCATGATTCATAAGAATAAAAGTTTACTTATCTTACAAAATTCCAAAACAACTGAGTGACTACTTGCAGTTTTGTTTAAAATAGTTGCTTTAATGAAACGATTAAGAGGAAGCAGTATTTCCCTTTGAAACTAGAGTTGCAAAATGATTTTTCAAGAACATTAGATTATTTTGCCATATGCGTTTTTGCAGTGGTATTTAAGTACAGCGGTATAGATTTAGGAAATTATTATTGTGGTTGATAAATGTTAAGGATTTTTAGATGTGATTAATTTATATGATGATAAAAGTGTTGGATGGAAAGAAATAAAGGCGTAACCAGAGATTATCGTTAATGGGACATTTGCGTATTATTTTAATAAATAATATAGCGATTTCTGATAGGGGTGGGAAAAAGGACATTGTTGGTTTGATAGCAATTTTTTTAAGATATACTTCACTTCTAACTTTATGGAAGTTTTTCACGTTTTAAAAAATTGTTTTGATTTATTGATTTTTAGGAAGTAGAGATATGTCATTTGCTTTACAGGATATTTTTTTGCAGAAAATAAGGAAAAAGAAAAAACAAGCGATAAACCTGTTATTTCATTACCAAGCAATTTCGAGCACACTATCCACGTTGGTTATGATCCAGAAACTGGCGAATTTACGGTATTCCGTTTTTCTTTTCTATTAAAATTGATGACAGGTTTATCGTAGTAAACGGAATGCTAGTGAAAGTTGCCTGAAAAATACTAAATGCATTCTGAAAGTGCTAAAAGCGTCTATTAGTTTAACACTACGAGAATAACGCGAAGCAATGTTCCTTTTATTTGTTTCTCGAATGTAAGTGTCTTGTATCGAAACTTTACACTACTCTTTCAACAGTCTGCAATAATCTAGTGAGATATATGATGCTATGGCAATTTTTCTCAATTTTCCCTATCGAGCTTTTAAATTTTTATAAATCCAGTTTTCGAAAAATTTCATTTTTTTTCTTATGTTGACTGATTAAAGCAAAATTTAGCACTCTAAATTATGCTATACTTATTAAACAATAGTCGATATTATTATTGCTTTGAAATCATTGCAAGAAAAATTCCGTTTTTGAAAAAAGAGAATGAATTATTGCTTTTTTAATTTAAAACTTCAGTATTGGAAAAGCAGAAGACGAATTTGTTAGTGGCCTTTCATTTTTTTCCGCATATACTAAATGATTTTTAAAAGTTCTACAAAGATTTAAGTACTATTTAATAAAGTTTGTAATCATTGTCTACTTTGTTTTGATTGCGTAACGAAAATCTAATTATTCAATCCTTTCGAAGAAAGGTGTGGCCAAAATCATTCTATTAGTGGATAGTCAGAAAAACTTAGTGTAACGTTGGAATGGGCTTTGCTTTCTCAACTTGTATCTGATCTTTTTAAAGTTAAGTAAAAATTATTTTAGATAAGGAAGTATCCAAACCTATTTTATAAGATTATTATAATATACTACGCTTCATGCTAGTTAAAATGGCTTGTTTTTATATGCAGATTATTGGCAAAATTTTTATTGTAAATTGGGTCTTAAAGTATGATTGATATGTGGCAATATCTCTTTTGCTCAAATTGGTTATATAAAAAGTCATTTTGCATTAGTTTTTGAGCAAATTGTACTTACTGTCGAAGCTCCAAATACGCTGCATGAATGGACCAAGCATTTTAATCCATTTTCAAAAATTATTATCTTAGCTTTCACTTTTATTTGTGCAGTTTTTTTGTTATATCTACTATCAGCATCTCAAAAATTTTTAATTTTACATGATAATTTGAAATGTAAAAGTTCTGGTATAAGATCTGTGACATTATTCCTTTTATTATTCTTTTTGGTTGGATATTTTCGCTTTTATGGTCTTTAAAACAAAAAATCATGTAATTCTTAGGTTAGTGTTTATTTTTTCTAACAAACACAATACTGTTATATGAGCAGTTGACTAATTTAGGGAACGTTATATATTTGGTGTGATTTAAATTAAGCAACTCGGACGGATATTTTATGACATTTATTGTTAGTAGATATCACTTTTTTAGTGTGTCAAATTACACACATGTGCACATACATCCGCGTTCTTACATAGGGTTTTATCTTCACAATACCCATATCGAAATCTTTTATCATGGAATTATGAAACATGTTTCTAGAATGTCTGAAAATTTTATAGCATATTAATTTTTAACTCCTTGCTTTTGCATAAAATTTGGATTTATTTCTACTATATTTTGAATTTTCCATTCTTATCTAACATGCTTCGTTCTTTTTTTGTGTATGTGTTGTTATTTATATGATCGAGAATTTTCCTTCTTGTTTTTGATTGCCATTGATTCATGTCTGCTCGACAAGTCGACATTTTTAAGCATTCTGTGTGGAAAGGAAAACAATTTGTACAAATATTATAAGCATTGAAACTTCCTGTTCTCTTCCAAATCATTTTTATCATTTGAAGGACTTCATAAGTTTTTAAGGATAACATTTTTAGAAAGTTAGAAATAACTAATTTTTATTGACAGTATTGACATCCTTAATATTTATTACATTATATTTTATCATTTCTAAAAGTGATTTAACAAGTTATTCGCAGTGCATTTTTGTAAAAAGAAATCACTGAAATGATAGCTGTTAAATTTCCACCGAAAATATTCATGCAGTCTATTTATTTGTTCCCGGATAATTGTATGTCAGTGACCGATTATTCAGACGACTTAGAAATAAGAAAAGAGATACAAATAAAGGAAATTTTTTTCTATAAGAAAGAAGAGATTTGACTTCAATAAGGTGTGGGCAGATTAAAATTTAATTTTTGATTTATTATTTGTACGTTTATCTTATCTTATTGAGTAACTTATTTTATGCATTTTTATATTTCAGCTTTCATTCTTGTCGTTGCTTCATTAATTTCAACAAATTCAATTTTTCAGGGTATGCCACCGATGTGGGCACAGTTATTACAAAGTGCACAAATCAGCAAACAAGAACAACAACAGAATCCTCAGGCTGTGCTTGATGCCCTTAAATATTATACACAAGCTGATTCGTCTCAGCAGAAATGGTTACAACCATCGTCATTTGAAGGTTATTTATTCGAGCTTTCAAGAAACTATTTTAGAAATAGAGTTTGTGTAATATGATATATGTGACAGACTAATTATGCTAATATCTTCAATAATCAATGTTATAACACCGATTATGACTTTTGTGTATCCAAATATCAGTGTGATTAAAAATATAATTGCATATACTTGACGCAACCAAACTTTTGAATTGTTCTAAATGAAATGAGAATGGGTGTATTGATATTATATGCCTTAAACATCACAAAAAAATACTTGAAGATGCTATGAGAAGCCTTCATATTTCTGCTATGAGAAGCCTTCATATTTCGAATAATGATTAAAAATGAATTTGATTTCATTAATCTTTTTAGGATGTTCATCAGTTTACCGAACTAATGTGGAGCAACAGAAGCAGCAACAACAACGTGATTTAAATGCAGCAACACACTTGACTGGCTTCTGTTCCAGTTCATCGTTGTCTCATCGAGGACACTCTCAGAATGAAAATGAAAATGGACCTCAGGAATCAATGCATCGTCGACATTTGCTGCCAGCATCACAGCCCAACACATATCATCGCGGTGAGTCGTTAACTTTTGCAGCACATTGTGCAAATATCTATTTTGTAGTTGGATACTGAAATTCTCGAATAAAATTGAGGTCGTAAAATTGTTTAGATTAAATTAATAACATGTTGCAATAGAATGAGATAATAAGATTCAATATTATATTGACTTTTGCTTCAAAACTGCTGCTTGTTGTTCATATTTCCGTATTCATTTTTCATGGAATATGTTATTTTCAAATAAAATAAACTGCAACACAATGGATATTCATTTTATTGAGCATTTGAAAGGTGGATAAATTATATTTATATCCACTTTAATTTCTGATGTTAATACATCTCTTTCTAACTTTCTGAATCTATAATTAGTGCGGGAAGAAAAACCATCAGTGAATTTCTTTACTTCATTCTGTAACTTTACTTCAATCTTATTATTTATAGAAAGGATAAAATGAACGTGAAAATTTCTGTACATTTGAATGAAAGCTGATCATATTAATAGTAAGATGCCTTGAGAATTCAGTGTTCGAGTAGAATTAATAATATAGTCTATTTAGGCGTTGTTTTGGAGAGAATAGCTCATCTATTATTATTTATCGTTCTGGTATGGCCATTTCCTTCAAGTAGTTGTGAAAGTTATTGTTGACTTCATTGAATTTCAGTTTCAAAATGCATAATTTTTTTGCAGGATTGTCAGCATCAGTGCATACGGGTCTTCCAAAAAGCGGGCAGTTGGGTAGCTATACACTTTATAATACTGGTGAGCATCTTTCTTCGGGAAGTAACAGTAATTCATCACATTCATCGTCAACTACCGATCAACATAATTCGCACCCTACGGTCAGTGTTTTTTTTAGCTTTCACTTTGTCAATTTTGATGAAATATTGCATGTCTTGGTGAAATTAATGAAGTTTTCAGGACTATACAGCGCCTTTAGTATTTGATGATGATGAATCGGGTGATGTACCGGCACCACCCATACCTGATCGTCCTGCTCGTACTATATCTATTGTAAGTTTATTTGTTCTTTTACTTGTTAAAAATGCAGAGAAACAGAAAGTGATGTTATCATCTCCAAAGTGATAGTGAGAAAAACTTTAAATGATGGTTGCTTTAAGATAGTAATGCTTGTGACAAATATTAGATTTTGAATTTTTTTGAATTGAATCACACTGTTATTCCATTATTAATCACAATACCATCTATAATACAAAAGATCAGTTTTTCAACCAGAAAAATTGAAGTTTGGACTGCTTCCAGATATTGCTTGTATGCCTTATTATTTTACATAGTTTGATAATGGGCTTCCATAATGTTTGTTTAAAATAGTTTTATTTTAGTATACGAAACCAAAAATGGATGAAGAGAAGATAGAGTTCTGTATGAACAATACTTTAATTGATGGTCATTTTGGTCTCACTAATCGATCAACAGGGCGTCGAAAAAAATATCTGACTCCGAAGTGTTAGCGAAATTGCGGACAATTGTTACTATTGGAAATCCGGATCGAAAATATCAAAAAGTGGATAAAATCGGTTCTGGGTAAGAATTTTTGTGCTTTTTCTACATTTTTTTATTTTTAGAAAATCGGTGATAGAGTGATGCAATACCATGAAACACGTGAATCAGATCCAGACCATTGATGAAAAGAGTGATTGAAAATCCTATTCTTTTAGTCTTACAAACGAATTCGAGCTAATCGCTACATTTTAACTTGAATCGGATTGTCCGCTGCTTGCTAATACTTTTGATTTTTATTCTGCTTCAGTTGCTTTGATTTCCTCTATATAATTAATAAATGTTTTATTGCAGGGCATCAGGATCGGTATTCACAGCAATCGAAATTAGTACGGGAGCAGAAGTTGCAATAAAGCAAATGAATTTGGCGCAGCAACCCAAGAAGGAACTTATTATCAACGAGATTCTGGTGATGCGTGAGAATAAACATGCTAATATCGTTAACTATCTTGATTCTTATCTCGTTGGTGACGATCTCTGGGTATTTTTTTCCCTTATGCTGTAATGTAATTTTTTTTCCAATCTTTAACGTTTTAACTCCTGTTCAATTTTAATATTTGCTAAAGCATTAGTTTTACTGCTCAGGCGAGTAGATTGACGTTATTTAATGAGTGATAGAGGGAGAAAAGCAGAATATGAATTTTTGAAAATTTTGAATTTAAATCTGATAGGACAACAAAAATATTGGTTTTTTGAATAAAATTCGTTTTAATTCGTTATTGTATTTCTTTTGAAAATAAAATAATGGTGAAGAAGGATGTTATTATAGATAGAAATAAGAAGACCCATATGACTTCATTCATATCGCTAAGATTAAGTTTAACATACAGAAACTTTTATAATATTATGTTTAATAATGAAATTTATACATATTAAATTTGATTTTCTTTGAAAGCAGTTTATATTTTTCGTTCTTTTTCATTGTCACCTTTTCTTCTCCTTCACTTGCTTTTTTAAAATCACATTTTTATGCTTTCATGTTGTGTTGATACTTTAAAAGTTTGTACTAACTTATGTTCTCTTGCTCATTTTCAATTAGGTCCTTTTGACTACTGTATATGATTCCTCTAGTCAAATGGATCAAAGATAAGTGAATGAAAAGACCGTTGGGTTCTGTACCGTGCAGAATTTTAACAAATTACCCTTCCTTGTTAAATAAGCCGGACTGTCATCGTACAACAAAGATGTGCAGTTGTGCAACGACAAGGGAAATTATTATGACAAGCACTTTGCAGTCCTGAGTACTTGTGCCTTCTAGACTGTTGCTGTGAGCTTGGCCCACAAGTTAATATTAATAACTTCTTTGCAAATAACTGATCTTCTAAGTTGTTTTTCTGGTATAATTACTTTCATTGTACGCTTGAAACTTTTTGGCTATAATACCATTTTTCATCTTCAAAAATTTTCGAGAGTTTCGTTTAAAAAACTGCGTTTTAAAGACTCTCAAATATGATATTTGAAAAGATTAGGTATTATTCTTGAATTTATGAAGGTTGATATATATCTTTTAGGTGGTAATGGAATATTTAGCAGGTGGTTCATTGACGGATGTAGTAACGGAATGTCAAATGGAAGAAGGGATGATTGCCGCAGTGTGCAGAGAGGTAAGCATTTCCAAGAAAGTTTTTCTGCTAGTGGATTAATACTTCCTTATTATTGTAATTTTCGCTTTCTGTAAATAACTTATTAATGCAATTTCATAGATTCCCAGTGGTAATATCACTTTTTATCACTCTTTTTTGAACTGTTTAATATTCCAAGTAGGATTTGAAAATGATAAGATTTGGATTGTGAAACCATTTGTGTACCATCTTGCTATAGTTATTCAGTTATATTACAGGTGTTACAAGCATTGGAGTTCCTTCACAGTCGGCATGTAATTCATCGCGATATCAAATCAGATAATATCCTCCTTGGAATGGATGGTTCCGTCAAATTAAGTATGTGCGATCGTCCACTTATTTATCAATGCAAAAATTGAAATTTAAGTTCGTTTTTTTTCTTAAATGTTTTTTTGTTGTAGCTGACTTTGGATTCTGTGCGCAGATAAGTCCAGAACAAAGCAAGCGTACAACTATGGTTGGTACACCTTATTGGATGGCCCCAGAAGTAGTGACGAGAAAGCAATATGGACCAAAAGTTGATGTTTGGTCACTAGGCATAATGGCAATTGAAATGGTGGAAGGCGAACCACCATATCTCAACGAAAATCCTTTAAGAGTGAAAATTTTTCATTTTCGATTTTGAAAAATATTTTTGTATTTGATCATTAAAATAATATCAAGACGCAAATGTTTAATATTTAAGTTTAAGTGTTTTCAAAATTTCATTAGGTCTCGCACGAAGCAATATATATTAATGGTTTTGCTTTCTTATTTATCTTATTTACTTGTTTGTTTTTTTTAATTGGAATTGCAAAAGTTTTTACTTCTCTTAGTAATTTGCTCTTTGCAATAATTTTATTCTTTTCATTATTCAACAATCTTAATAAATACAGGCCATTTATCTGATAGCAACGAACGGGAAACCAGATTTTCCATCGCGTGAAACACTCTCACCTTCATTCCGTGACTTCATCGATTGTGCTTTGGAAGTGTCGGTGGATGAGCGATATTCGGCCAGCCAATTGCTTACTCATCATTTCTTGAAATGTGCCAAGCCCCTTGTAACGTTGTATCATTTGATCATCGCCGCGAAAAAGAGTATTGCCGCTTCAACTTAAACCGTTTTTGGCTTACATAAATTTTATTTAGTTAATGCAGGGCTTATATCACAGGAGTATATTGTGTTTCAGGCATTTTAAATATTATTGCATTATTTGCTGATGCTTCTTATTCATAATTTTAGCTCATTTATTAAAAGATTTTTCAGTAAATCCATTTTAAATTACCGCTTCACTAAAAGATCTGTTGTATGTTATTGGTGTTTCAGTGAGCTGTTTAGTGGATTTAAAATGCAAGGTCAAAATGCATTTAGGTTGTAAGCTCGCATTATTTAAAATATCTGTTCTACTGTCATATTATCATATTTTCTGTAGTGACTGATTCGTGGTCTATCGCTCAATTTGTTATTTCCGTATTCCAATTTTCTTGCAATATTTCTTAAATTTTTGTCAATTTTTTTATATTGAGATTGTTCTTAAATGTCATATGGATAAAATATGTATTAATTATATTTTTGAGTACCGAAACCTCCAAATAATTGATTTCCGAACAAATTTGAACCGAATAATTGACATGTTTTGTGACGTGAAATACTTCGTTCTAAGCTTTCTATTTAATTAGTTTCTTAAAATATGCTGAAAGCTTGGAAAAAAATGTTTTCTATAAGGAACTATAATTTTTTGAACTGTTTTGACATTGTTTTGTTTATCAAAAATTTTGCTAAGGCTTTTAATCTTTCATTCCCAAAATCTTTCGTTTTTTAATTTTTTTGTTAATATTCCATATTTATTTATCGAATAAGTGAAGCTTAATTTGATGCTCAGTTAATTCGAGAATAATTTAAGAATCTAAAATAATTATAACTGCTTGATGGAAAAATGATTTTTTTCAACATTTTTATAATTCGCCATTTTATTGTTTTCCCTTCATTGTATGTTATTAATCCATTTCTTCATTTTTACTTTTATCCATATATGTGCTGCTAATTTAATTATGTTTTAATGAGTTTTTATTTTTTCTTTTAAAATATCGACCGGTTGAAATTACGATTAGCCCCTATCTTATTCGAAAATTGCCATAATATTTCACAGCTGCATAAAAGATACTGATAAAGTGGACAGGAAAGACACTGATAAAGATGTCGTATTTTATTAGTCATTGCTTTACATTTATATATTATGCCACTTAAAATAATGTATATAATTTTTGTTGTTGTGTTGATGATTCTTTTGTCCTTCTTCAAATTTCAATAAATTTGTTATCAATCCAGACATTACAATTAATATCAACACTTGCCCTCTCGACTTCTTTGAAATTTCTGAGGCGATATCTCACTTTTCGTTTATTCATTATCATTACCACATGATAAATCAAGATTTCTGGCTATTAATCTGCTTATGCAGAATTATCATATATTTTATTGGATTAAAAATCTGTCTTCATTTCCACATTTATTGGCACAACAAAGAGAGCAACCGATGATAGTATGTTTGAAGGAAAGAAATATTTTGTAGTGAGAAAGCATCATCTGTAAAATTTGTTTTTAAATCTCATAATAAATAGAGTAATATCAAATGAATGAGTTCTATTAGTTCAATCTTTAGTTATTATAAACATAAATCATAAAAAATAATTTCTTATTTATCTTACTTTTTCGCTTCTCGATGCTATCTATTGTCGAGAGTAGAACAATTTTACGCTTTTATTAATCTCTTCTTTATATCTTAACAATCTATATATTTAATATATTCATTTATCAACATTTCTCTGCATTGAATAAAATTAATTCGCATCAAGAAGTATAATTCATAAAGTTGCTTTTATAGATTTCTAAAACATATACAGCATTGATAAACAGTAGTGCCTCCCTAATCCGTTATGGCATATTTTCTTTTATCATCAACCGATAAAAAAATGATGATACTGATAGGATGAATAGCTTGGAGCGTAGGTATAAAATGAATAATAATCGCTACTAAAAGGATGCTTCAAAATGAGGATACTATGGCAACGAAAATTAGAATAACAGCTTATCTTCGAGAAAATAAATTATCATCATAAATGATTTGTTGAGTATGCTACTCCCAAGTTGTTAATGATTACCTATCTATATAGCTGGATTTAGTACATTCTATGAGATATTTTTAATATTAGAAATAAACTTAGTCGAAAAAAATATGCATCGTTGCTTATTTTCTGAAACATTCTTATCATCATTATTAATCATCCAATGAACCATCTTTTGTTTTCTTTTTTAAGTTGAAACAGATAAAATAATAGATTAAAAAAATTTTTAAATTTAAATGAATATCATAGCTAGCATTGGGATACAGTATACTTTTTAGGCTTATCAGTTCGGTGTGCTTTCTGGCAATCAAATTTCTGGATATCAATCTTAGCTATATTATGATACCTTCCTAAGTTACTGATATGATATCTTTTGCTGGTTTATAAGTATTGCTTAAATATTAGCCCAGAAGAAGCTTAAGTTAAAGATTATTTCAGCATAACGGCCGGAAATAATTTTACGAAATCACGGCTTTACATTTTTCAACAAATAATTCACAGTTTACCATTGTACTGTTTACAAACGCTATGTTTTTGGTAATCCCGATTGATGCATTCTCATCAGTAATCAATATTGGTCTAATTTATGCAAATACAACAATTCCAATGGCACCCGATTTTTTACAAGCTGGTTTGAATGATGAAACTATTACACAATCTTTCCAGGATTATCAATTTAGGTGGATTTTTACTGATTGATCTGTTATCAATAGAATGAAGCGAAATATTTTGATATAATTTGCTGCTTCAATATTTTAATGAATTATAAGATGCTAAACATATTATCATATATGATTTCATGATTTGATTAAATTAATTTTGAATAGAAAAGAATTATGAACTATTATTGCAATTAAATTTCTTCATAATATTTTGCTGATAGTGTTAATTATTAACTTGCTCTTTTATATCAGAGTTTAATTATGCCATCATGATAATATCCCATGAGAAGTATCATTTTTGAAACTTCGAAGAAAGATTCCAATAAATTTTCAACACTATTTCTTTTCACTTTTTTCTCTTCAACATCAATAAAATATTCAAGTTTTACTGAAATATTGCAGAAAAAAAAAAAAAACATTTTTAGGTTGCTACCAGTATTATCGATGAATTGTTTTAAAAATAAGCATAAAGGTCATGATATTGCAATTATTGCCGAAACGTATTATCAAAATAATCTTCAAGCACTCTTTGGACCAACTTGTGATAGCGGTGACTCGAATTTAGTTTTATGTTATTGAATTTCGTATTTTAGTTATTCACTAAATTCTATTATCATATACTTGAACGATTTTCTTTTACTTCGTATCTATGCTACAAATATTCTTTACTCGATATTAATTTCTATACTTTATTTAATATTACGAATCTATTGCTTAAAATATAGCGGCTTTTAATAGTTAAGTTTTTTTCGAAGCTCTAATTTCGAAATTTCTTCTTTGCAATTTTATTGTTTCGATGATAATTCATTTCAGTTATTTAGTCGTTTTTAAAGCTTCAGAAAACAGATTGATGGATAAATAGGCAAATTTTGCAAAGTTCATTCAAATATTAGCAAATTGTTTTTTTTTTTAGATTTGCGTATTGCTGGAAGATTAGCAAAAGAATGGAATATTTTACAATTCAATTTTGAAAATGAACATTTCGATAATTATCGTAATCCTGTTGTACAGGTTTTAATTATTATTTATTTATTTTTATTTTTTATTTTTTTATTTTTGACTGATTTAATTTCATTAATTTTATTAGAATTTAATTTGAATAAATTGATTGATTTCTAAAGAAGTAATGATGGCTACTTTTGAAGTTTTCTTCACATATTATTTAATCATTTTGTAATTTTTAATTATTAAATATATTCTGCATGTTCCGTTTATTTTTTGCATATTTTTTTTTCTTGTTACATTATTACTTTTACAGACATCAATTATTTCATCATTAAATGCCGCATTTAATTTGGTTACATTCTTTAAAATAATGAGTTGGAAAAAGGTAAGATGAAATTTGATTCATAAGTTTGATTTACAAATTTCATTCATCTATTGTTACATAGTATAATTAATTGAATATCCTATGAATAATTTAATTGTTAACAATTTTCATCATTTTTAAATAATTCATCAATTATCTTTGGTATTAATTACTTCTTATTTTCCATCATTCTTTAATTATAACTCTTATCATTTTTATCAAACAGGTGGTATTAATTTGGTCAGTGATAGCTTTTGATGATGAATATACTACTAAATTGAAAATTGCAAATATCCGCATGGTATTCAAATTAAATGGTATTTCTTTATTAAGCGATATCCATGTAAATACATCCGATACAGCTCGACGACCATTGGTAGATATATTAATGGAAATTAAAAACACTTCCAGAAGTATATTTCAAATTTTTCATTTTTTGTAAATTTGTTTAGCCTACAGATAAAAAAATGTTTATCATTAATGAGTATTTTAATGTAACAAAAGATGATAAGTGTTGTTTTAGATGCTTCTTTAGGATTTCAAAATTTCAAATATTTCAGTTTGGATTCCGATATTTGGATATTATCTTCATGATTATATAGAATTTTTGGCAGCTGTCAAACAACTTAATCTTGATCCAACCGTTTATGTTATTGTACTTTTGGATTTTTTTGTTTTTGAAGAATTCAGGCCACCATGGATACTTCCTAATAATAGCATAAATGAAACAATGAAATTGTATTTCGATGGAACTATTATTGCAAGTTTTTGAAATGATTTATTTAAATGTTCATCATTTCCTAATATTGAACTTGATTTTGGAAATTATAATATAATTCTCATTCTCTTATTTCACCATTTAATTAAAGAAAGGATCAAAATTTGATAATTAAAATTAGTATGGCTAAATTGACTTTAAAACGAATTATACTATCTTTTAGATTGATTAAAGAAATTACTCATCAAATTTTTTTAACTTCTTGTAAGAAAACTTATTTATTACAAAACTATTTTCCTTATCATATCATTTAACTTTAGCTTGTTAACAATTATTATTCGTTGCGCAATTTATCAATCATAAAAAATAACATTCCAGCAGTCACTAATGATGTAAGCTTCTCTCTTCGAATATTTCTATTCTTATTTCGAATTATTTTATAAAATTACATCTTCGAAAAAAAAGAAAAGCTTAAAAATGATTAAATGATTGTAAGAATGATTTAGAACAAGGAGAGAGTGAAAAGTTTAATTTTTGTTTCTGACAAACTTTTCATCACTTAATGATAACAAAGCTTTTTAACATTTTTATCTTTTTTTTTTTTCTGAGATCTTGCATTATACAAATATGATAATATGCTGATCTGTTAAACTTTTCTTATTGCACTTGAAAACTTATTGTACTTCAGCTAACGATTTTATTGTATGCTCAACTTTATGAATCGGGATGGTTGTATTCTACACTTCTTCAAAATATTTTTCAAACATTGCAAAATTTCAGCGAATTTCAACAATCAGAATTATTAATTAATAAGCTTAAAAATAGTCATTTCAGAGGTTTGTGATAGTTTTAATTTGAATTCAAATAAATCTTTTTATTTTCTTATAAAATATATTGCAATAAGTTATTCGTATGGTTTTATTTTAATATTTTTAAAAATATGCAAACTTAATTAATGTTCAATTTGTAGCAAAATTTCTTTTGAGAAATTAGGAATAAGCATTGTAGGACCATTTGGCTCAATATGGCTAAATCAATATGCAATTCGATTAACCCCATTTCAAGCTAAATATGTTGAAGTATTTGGAAATGAACCAGTTAACATCGTCGATCTGTTTCCAACAGAAGAATGTGATATGAATTTAATTGAAGAGAAAGGAGTCAATGAATATTGCATCACTTTGGTTAATTGTTTTTTACAAAAACTTCGATAATTATTTTAAAAATTTCGATTTCAAAATTTTATTTATTCTTAAGTATATAGAAAGATTATTCATAAAATATTAAAAATTAAATTGAAAAATTTTACACTCCTGACGATGATTTGTCAAATTCAAAAATTTTTAATAGTAGCTTTTTTGTTTAAAATTCTATTTATCATTACAGATGAGAAATATTATTTCTACACTGAAAACAGGAGAGTATTATAGGAATCGAAATACAAAATGGGATTAAGTATTTTAAAAATTAAATCGTTTGCTATGAAATTATAGTTTAATTCATTGATGTTTTTCAGTATGCCTCAATAACCATATGTTTAAATGAATAAGCTTCATTGTTGGTGTACTTCCATAGAAAAGTAAGAGAATCTGAAGCTTGCTATTGAAAAATTTTTATTGAAAATTTTCAGACCGGCAAAATTATCAATTATAATACAACTATAACAAAAAATATTCCGGTGGATATGCCGTCATGCGGTTTTGAAGGCGAGATATGTGATCAAACGAAGTAATAATATTTGAAGTATTCTGATTGATTAAAGAACAAAATCTAGCTTCTGATGGAACGAAAGAAGTTTTAATTTTATGATAATCATACAAGCAGAATTAATAGATAATTGCACTATCAGTATCTATATATAATCATATTTCAGGACTATACTGATAATTTTCCTAACAATAATGATCATTGTTTTATTATTTTGCGCTTTTCTTACTTATCGGAAATCGTAAGTTTAATCATTTTCAGTTTCAGATTTAAAATTTTTAACCTCATAGTTTTCTTCCTAATCGAGATTTTAACTTTTTCAAATTATAACTATTTAAGAATACATGAAATTATAATTGGTTTTGAAACAATTTAAATATATTCGTAGAAAAAGTGGTGAAACAGCAGAAATGCCTTGGGCGATCTCTCATCAACTTCTCAAATTTGTTAATGTCGAGACACCTTCGGTAAATAATTATTATTTTTATTGTTTTCATCTCTTTCGATCTAAACTTTTAAATGCCTGAAAAAACAAGAAGGATGTTAAATTAAAAGCTTAAATAAGAGAAAATCTTATTAAAATTTTTTTTAGCAAATAGCCAAATCAATTAACAAGCTTTATTTCCAAATTACAGATGATATCCGTGCAAAGTTTACAGAATCAAGTGGAATCAAAATTAAAATTAAAGGATTTATTGCGCTGTAGAGAGTTTGCAGTAATTGAATTTGGAACAGTGATTGTAGAGCCATATGTACTCAAAGCAGGATTATTTTTTGATAAATCCGATGTCACACTACTTCATCAGGTGATGCATGCAAATAAGGAATTGATAAAATAACAGCTTATCAATATCCATAATTTGCAAATTAATCTATAGACTGGAGCAAATACATATTGTTAGAAATTTAATTTTGCTTCTAGCATACGATTCTTAGTATAAAACGATATTTCAATAGTTATCAATAATTTCCATTCTCGATAAACTATTAAAATGTAATTCTTAATTATTTTTTTCTTTTAGATGAAACAGCTAGTACACGATAATATCAATCAATTTATTGGGATATGCTTTGATAAACGAACCGAATTCTATGCAATTTGGAATCATTGTTTCCGTGGGACATTAGCTGATTTAATGTTTATTAATACGATTGATTCGAGAGATAAGCAGAGCAATAATAACGAGACTATTTCAGCATTTCAAGAAAATTTCAAACGAGCTTTTGTTCGTGATATCATTAGAGTCTGTTTTTTTGTGATTGTTTTGAATTGAATGATCTTTTTAAATTTTATTTTTGCAAGCATGAATAATTTGAAAAATTCTACAAATCTTTCGAATATATTTTAAAGCGTACAGATTTTAAAAAATTCAATCTTTGATTAATCTTTCTAAAATCAAACACCTTCTATAAATTCAAGAAATCTTGTGTGCTGTGTGCTGTATGTATGACATATATGATATATTTAATTTTGATTCTCAGGGATTGGAATTTTTACATGCCTCAACAGTTGGTTATCATGGTTCACTAACTCCATCACAATGTCTCATTGATAGTCGATGGATTCTGAAACTCTCTGGATTTGGTTTGTCGAAATTACTCTGCAAGTGGTATGTAAAGGGTGCCATAAGCGCCAAAAATAGGATATGGCTAATTCCAAATTCAGGTCCGTCAAAATAATTTTTTTTTGGATTTTAACATTGATAAAAAGAAATCGAAATTTTATCATTGATTTTTCTCAACAGCATGAATTACATTTGATTATTTTATCAGTAATTTATATTCGTTAAAAATATGCAAAAGGAATTTTTGCAAGGTTTATGATTCTATTAAGTATGAAAGAATATTAAAAAAAAAAAAATTTTCTATACATTAGAACAATGATAAAAATACTATGATTCTAAGCCTCATATTATATTGCTAGAAGCAAGTATTAAAATATATAGCATATTCTTTGGAATAGATTTTACTAAAATCATAATTTCAGATTTACACTATTATTCACCAGAAATGCGTCGCAATTTGAAAAATATGAGTAGAGGAATGATAACGTTTAATATTAAGCAAGCACAGGCTGCTGATATATATGCATTTGGAATGATATTGTATGAAATTGTTTTTCGCAGGAAATCCACTGTATTCGGCAATGATCATTATGGTATGTGTTTATATAATTTGCCTAAATATCGGTAATTGTTAAATTTTTAAAAGGAAGTATAGAACGGATATAGCAAGACAATAAAGAAGGCCTGTACAAAATAAGTTAGAATTATGGATGAACAAATTTGATTAGTGAATTTCAGATACCAAACCATCGGATGTGGATACTTTGAATATTTTTTGTGAGACTGCTGAAGCGTTAATTCCACCTTATCCATGTATCCCAACGAACATCGAAGTGCATCCGGATTTGCTTGGATTAATGCACAAATGCTGGTCTGGAATTATAGATCAACGTCCTGATGCGACATTGGCACGAAAAATTACAGATGCTACACTGAAAATGTAAATTGAATTTTTTCAATATATTAACTATTGGAAATTCTATTGAGATAAGGTTGGAATCACTTACATATCATGGAAAGCGATTATTAATTTGTTATTGCAATCATTCTGCAACTATATAACAAGCTATTTCTAACGAAATTTTAGATCGGGCAGTTTGGTTGATCAGATGATCAAAAATCTTGAACAGGTGCAATTTTCTTTCAATGTTAAAATTTTTTCAAACAATCATTGGAATTTATGGAAGTATTGGAGATAGAATATTGGTTTGCGATATTTCGAATTGAATGATAACGAAAAACTTGAAGAGATATTGTTAAAAATTGCATTATTAAGATGATCTGATCTTCAATGCATGACGATTAATGTTACTAACAAATCTTAATCAAAATATAAGCTGGAAATTGAAAATATGAAATAGAAAGTTTTAATTTATCCTGCAGTACACGAACAATTTGGAAATGCTGGTGAAGGAACGAACGAGACAATTGGAACAAACGCAAGAGCATGCTGAACGTTTGCTTCTTGAACTGTTGCCTAAGTAAGGCATTAAATTAAACTTCATCCATCAATTACAGATTAATGATTGTCATCAGGAGCATAACTTTTGGAATGAAACCATATTTATTCTCTCCTTAAATTAATAAAAAAAAAGACATTAAATTCATTTTGATTATTTCTATCCATCTTTGTCGTTCATTGTTGGAAAATATTCAAGGAGAATAGATCTCTTGTTGGAAAAAAAGGAGTAACAGTGGGTAACTTTTAAATTTCTTTCTTTCGAATAGGAGGAAAGAATCTTCTTATATATTTGGGCCTATATGATATGATATTACAAACATAACATCGTGTTTATACAAGGATGTGAATCAAATGCGCAATACACAGGAATATTAAAGAACACGAACATAGAAGTATTAAAGAACACGAACATAGAAGTATCAAAGAATACGAATAAATATCTTAATGCTTACTGAGAGGTCGTATATTTCCTTTGGATCTGTCGTTCTTCTTTCTATCACCACCGCTGTTTCCGTGCCTTCTTTTCTTTGAATTGTAATTTTTGTTACAAGAAGATTCTTGTTCCTTAACTGTGTCTGTCGAACACAGTTTGGGCTATCATCGAATAACTAGCCCTCCTTGACCGGGGAGTTAAACTGCAGTTGTCGTCGAGTAACTGATCATTTTTCCTCAAACATTCTCTTATATATCCTTCAGCTTGTCGATCCTAGACGGATTGATCTCATTTTGTTAACCAGTGAATAAATCGAGTATTTTGATTGAGAACATTTTTATATTTCCATCCTTTTAGTTCAGTGATCTCGTAATTTTGGCGTGCTATTTATTTTAATGTCCTATATATAACTACTTATATGTTTCGGCTTTCGCTGATAGATCTAGCAAAAATTTAAAAGAATTTAAATGCTCATGAAAATAAGTGATTTGTAACGCAATTAATATTTCAGATCGATAGCTGACGAATTGAAGATAAGTCGTCGAGTGGATCCAAAGAATTATAAGTCAGCAACAGTGATGTATTCGGATGTTGTCGGTTTTACATCGCTTTGCAGTGAAAGTTTACCGATGGAAGTAGTAGCATTGTTGAGCGGTGTCTTCCAAAAGTTTGATATGTTTATCTCGCAACATCATTGCTACAAGGTATTGACTGATGCTATGATATCTAAGACAGACTTAAAAAGCAATTATTTGCAAGAAATGAATCTTAAAAATCAACATTTTCATTTATTTAAATCATATTTTCTATTTTAAGAAGTTCTTCATTACATGTAATTTTCCTTTAAGGTCGAAACAATTGGCGATGCATATATGGTAACATCAGGAGTACCAATTATCAGCCGTCATAATCATGTTCGAGACATTGCTTCTGTTGCAATTATGATGAGAGATGTAAGTTTTAATTCCCTCTTTTTAGTTAGGAGCGGTATTGATATCTTTTCAAAACAATTTTGAACGAGAAATAAGTTCAAAAAGTGGTTAGGTGACATTTTGAGCTAACAAATTTTTAGGACGATATTAATTGTTGGAAGATATTTTTTCAAGAAAGCCTCTTTTCACTGCCTTGATTTTTGGAGCAGTCGTTATTACAACATTGATTTTAAAGAAACTTTTGCTAATAAAGCAAAAATTAAAATTTCCAGTTCCTATCCGAATTTGAAATACCGCATAGACCAGGACAAAAGCTGCACTGTCGCTGGGGTTTTAATACGGGACCTGTGTTTGCCGGAGTTGTTGGCCTGAATGCACCGAGATACTGTGTTTTTGGACGAACAGTTTGTTTTTTGACTTTATTTGAAGATCAAAAGATATGTAAATGAAACGAAAACAGTTATAACAAATGAAAAATTTGGTCAAAATACTTTTACGAATTTAATTTGATTACTGAAGGAAAATACTGTTAAATTAATCTCAAGAATGAGAAATCAAACAATGAAGAATTACAAATGATTCATTCATTTGGATAAATTCTTATTTCTCTGTTTATTTATTTATATACAGAGTATTCTGCTATCATTCTTTGAAACAATCCTTCATTTGTTCTCTTCGGTTACTCTGCTTTGTATAGAAATTACCTTGTATTTAAAAACCGTTTTAGGTAACACTGGCAGCAAAAATGGAAAATAGTGGTTTACCGGATAAAATTCAAATGACTCTGAAAAGTTATCAGTTACTGACAGCTCGTTATCCAGAATTCAAATGCTCACCGAGAGGAGGAGTTCGAATTGATGTCTGATTTAGCCCTTTTTCAATCTTTATTGCTTTTTGACATAAAAAAATTTTAAACGGAGAACTTGATAATTATAAATTTCTAATATTCTTAGTTCAGATTCAAATATTTTTTATAATCCACTAGTTATAAGAGTGTAAATTAGAAAATCACATCATTGACAGTAAACTTTCCAAATTCTTATTTCGAATATCTGCATTGACAATAAACTTTTTGAATCTTTGTTTTTGGGTATCTACAGAATTTGGCTCTACAATACAGACTTAGATTCTGAAGTGAGATTTGAATTGGAAGATAATACGAATAATAATATTAATAAATGATTGAACGAATACATCGTAAATGACTGTAATTAAGGTTTTACCGTAGTATAGTAAATCACCACTTTAAATTATGATTATTATAGGGAATCGGCACATTGCTCACTTATTGGCTGGATGGTTGTGAAGATCTGTTGAGATCGAGTCGCTCGATTATCGGCAGTGATCGATAGATTGAGCAAGATATATTTTTTAATTAATATTATCATCTCTTTGTCTTTTATCTGCCTCAAATGGAAAATCTGGTGATAAAATGCATGGAAGGGAATGAATTAATTTTTATCAGTTGAAAATATGGGCGCAAGGAGAGATGCAAAATGGTGCGGGAATGCAAATACTAATCGAGAATTGGGTGTGAAGTTTTGGATGATGCTTTATGAGATACATAATGTTCGATCGTTAATAAATCAATCAATGCTCATTTGTTATACATTATGTGATTTTTGAAAAATCGCAAATCAGGCAAGACATGATCTTTTGTTTTTCTAAAAAGTTTTTGAAGCATGATTTCAATTTCAATAAGGTATATCTTCCAGATTGATTATTCTCAAGTAATTTCTTTTCATTCACTTAAGACTTCATGATAGACAAACAGAGAGAGAGAGGAAAATCTTTAAAAAAAAAAAAACGAAATCGTTTAATCGTTTAATTCTTTCCTTAGCTGTTTTTGAGTTTTGAAAATATGAATTCAATCAAGCATGCATAAACGGTGGAAGTAATTAAGGTAGCCAAATGCTTCGTCATCTAATTCATAAGGCGTATGAACGTTATGAATTAACGAGATATCCACTATCCTTATCTACTATATCTAGCAAAATCGCAGCCAAGAGAAAGTGCTTGGCAAACATAGCTGGGAAAGAAGACCCTGTTAAGCCTGCTATAGAGGAGCACTCTCTTCAACTCGTTTGTTTAGCAGTGATGCTTTGCTATGAATGTTTATTGTATATGAAATAAGTAAATGAACACAGATATTATTTGATGACTCTTCTTATCCTTTTTTCATAATGTATTCCTTCCCTCATAACATCGAGAGTACATAGTAGATCACGAAATGTGTCGGGAATTATTTGTTTGCCATGCACAGCAAAGTTTATTTGGAACTTTGATAAGTCTCCAATTTGCCGCTCTTATTTGTATAAATTAGATTTCAGAAATTATTGAATCTAAGATCTACCGTTTATTCTCTTATACAATTTCCTCTCATTTTTTTCCGTTCTCATTTATCGTCTTTCTCATGCACTTTGTTCAGATGAATTGCTAAAACTAAATCGGAAACGATAACTATTTGATTACAAATCTCTGCTGAACAACTAACGTTCAAAATATTTCTGAATATTTTTCCATTTTTATACACTAAATTCTTTAGGCGATATGGAAAAAGTATGCATTGCATTTCTTCCCATATATGAAATATCCTTTTTTTCACTTGGAAAGATTTATTGAATCTTACAATGTGCCACTTTGTTACTCTGATTTACTTCCCATTTGCTTAAACAGAATTTATAGGAAGCTTTCTGAAGCATCTGTACAATTTTTGATAATCAAATGATACAAATGCATCATTTAAGAGCTAACTTATTAAAGACACTGCACTGAATAATTCAATAATTTATGCAAACTGATGTGTTTATGGATAATTCACTTTCACAAAATCCTAACTTTCTTCAGTTAGAAATTTCCAAAGATTCTTAATTTTAATTTATTTCTCTCGAGACTTTAATTTTATCCGTTCATCTTTTTATTAATTCACTTTCAAATATAAATTTAAAAATGTCCCTATTTTCTTCCATGCATTTTTTCGGTTGCAAGAAATTAACTCAAGTTTTAACAAATTATAAAATCGTTAAATCCCGTTTCTATTTTTTTCTTCGGCAACATATCAAAATAACGAGAATTATGAATTTGACAATACTCAATCTTTTTTTATAAACTATTTCTGACGAATTAAAAATCTTAAACAACTGTTGCAACAAATTTTCCATCTTTCATTACTCACAATTTGCAAATTCAAGAACAGCAATGCTCATGTTTGAGATTAGTGTTTGATAATTTGAATTCTCATAGGTGAAACACAGAATAGCTTACAATTTGATTCTCATTGTTTTTCATTATTAATTAATATTTGAAATAAAATTTCATTTATGGAGAATAATATCTTTAAAATATTTCTCAGATTGAAAAAAATCGCACAGAATTTCCTGCCTACATTCATTTTCTAAAATTGCCATAATTATCATCTTTCATTTAACATTGAAAAAACGATCAAAGTTGGAATTTTAAGTTTGCATTAAAAATGTTAGTTATTATGGTTGAAATTTGCCTATATTATCAATTTAAGGATTCTTAAAAAATTGAGATGCATCCTGAAATGTTATTTTGCTCAATTGCCCAAATATTGTAAGAGGTGAAAAAGGCGAAGCATGAATCTGTAAGTAAACAAGAATTCAGTAAAATATTATTGCAAATAAAAGTCAAAGAAAAATATTTTATTTGCCACATTTAGCAAAATATTTCCCAAGCTATTTTCCCGGGCATTCTCTCGGATAATTCAATCTTTTATGCCGATTCTTTCATGAAGAATATTTATTTCTCTCCTTCATACTTGCCTCAAAACAATCTGAAATGTTATGGTTAAATAAACCGATCAATTTTGAAACATTCAACTTATCATGATGGCTATGCTTTCATCAATAGCAAGCAAACATATGCACATTTCATCTATAGAGTTATTGGCTAGAAAATTATTAATTATTATGTATAACTAACTAACTGTTATCCTCTATTATCGTTCGATATAATTTATTTCATTTAAATAATTTCAAATAGTTTCTTTTGGATTAAAAAAATATATATGCATAGCTTGTTTTGAACCAGAAATACTAATATCATTTTGGATGGCAGCCAAAGCAAAAAAAAAAAAAAAAGTGCGTTTTTTAAAGCTACAGGCTCTTCTCGATGATGATGGGTATTATTTGTTTACAATTTTTAACCGAAGTGCAATAAGTCAGTCGTTGATCAGAGATTAGTGCTGCCGGTGTGTAGCAACAATAAATACACATACCATATAGTTTTAGCTCTTCCAATATTCATTATTATTTTAGGCGCTTCATTTGCTCTCAATTTCCTTTTTTTTTTTTTGTTTTTTTTTTTTTTTTTTAAAATAAAACAGAATAGAATTTTTTTGCAAAACAAATAGTTGCTATTATTATTGTTATTGTTGTTTTGATTCGATTATTTGCATTTTTATGATCGTTACATCTATTGTTAATTAAGTGAAACGGATGAATAGAAATAATAGTATTATTTCAAATCTATTCATTTAGCTTTTTTTTTTTTCTTTATCCATCCAATTAAATGAAAAAAAAAAAAAGGACTTTAGAAATTTTATTAATGAAAAAATTTTAGCCATGCCTTTTTCATATTTATTTATACATTTTTATGCAATAAATGAATTGTAATGATTAATTTGCGATGATAGAAGAAGCTATTGTTATTGTTGAGGATGGATGGAAAAAACGAAATGAACATTTTAGGCTTACATTTCTATTTTGATTTTTGTCAGAAAAAAATATTTTTCATACTTTCGAATAGAATCAGACAATTTTATCTTCTTGCCAAAGAGAGCAAAAGTAAAAAATTTATTTAAAAAATATCATTGCAGTTTTGCTATCTATCATACCTCATATTTCACTAAAGATGAACGAAGTTGACTAACAAGTTAAAGTGTATTCTAACAGTTCAGTTGTTATTACTTATCAGCAGTATATTCGTCATGAATGTTTATTATTTGGGCGATGATGGTGAATCGTCCCGTAAAAATTCTAACTGTCTCAGTGAATTTCGTCAATTCGTTAAACGACGAACGAATATCGAAAAGGCAATAAATTTTTAGCTTTCTTTCCATATCACTTTTTTTTTTTTCCATGTGTTCATTTAAACAGTTAAAAAAAAAAAAACTGAATCAAATATTTATTATCATCGTCAGGCGACTCCATATGATCAGTTAACCTATTCATTACCAAATCAGTCAATTGATGAACATAAAATTTCAATGGATAAGCAGATTCCTCAATTTGAAGAATGGTATGGAGAAAGCTATAAGACACTATCAAGACGTTTCAGTGTTCCGGAAAAGGTATTTAACAAAATCTGGTAGATTTATTTATTTCTATTTAAATTTAATCTAATTTTGAAGAAATAAAGTTTCTATTCTTCCCATTTGTTTATTCAATTGTATGTCAGTCTTCAAGGTATTCGGTGAGTTTATTGATGACTCCAAGGTATTCGGTGTATTTACATTGTTTTATCAATGTTATTTCATATTTGAAATATTTACCGGATTTACGCTTAATAAATATATTATCTTAGAGTCCTCAGCCTGGACAATCCTAATTTATTTATTTTTTTTGGACATTTATGAAATCTTATTTACATGAATTTCAATCTTCAGAAGTATATTATGAGATGAGAATAGGATATTATGATCCATGACCGGATTCAACTGAACTTTCATTAGTTGTAAATAATATTTCTAAAGATTTTTATTCAGATAAAAAAAAACACCCTTTTAATAAAAATAAGAATTAAAGAAAATCTTTGCACATCGAAACTTAAAATTGATTTTTAATCGTTAATCAGATCATATGAAAAGATTGGTGGAAGTAAAAAATTGAAATGGATTTATGGGCAAATTTGCTGTGGGTATTTTAAAGAGAAATTATTAGAATACACTGGAAGTTATTTCTACAAAAAAAAAAGAAATTGATTTGGTTTAAGAATTATTTTTGAAATTTTGATTTATGAAAACAAAAAGATCAAGCCATAATTTCTTCTTGTGAAGTTTCATATCTAGTATCGTGTTCCATTTCTTCCTGCTTAATTTTTGATTGAGAAATTACTTAGAAGTCATTTTATAAGATCATCGCCCTAATTATAGCTTATAAAGATTCTAAAAGAAAATTATTGGCTTAATGAAAAGATTTCATGGATAAAAGTTTTTGATTTTCTGCTTACCTAGAACGGAAGTTAATTTTCTTAATTTCATCTATATCCTAATAATTTCAAAGAATTAATAATTGATTTGGACATTTCGTACGGCATCTTCATTGTGCTTTTACAGAATTAAAGTATTCTTTTAGCTTAATACGAAAAACTCGTTGAAACTTAAGGAAGTATCAATCAAGGAGATTATTTAGGATTATGTGATATTGCGCCAGTCTCGGGAACATCAGCTCGAGGTTGTTGCTGCATTTGGTGTGTCTTACTTGTATAAAATAAATAGCTGTGTAAATGAGAAGCCTAAAAGATGAAGTTTTGCTTTCTAGAATAAAAATTACAGGGAAAATCGATATTTTAAGGGTATTGAAATCGAGAAAAGGACAAGAAGATGCTATAATCCTTACAACTTCTCGATAACGGTTGACTCTCGACATTCTACTCTAATCTCACACTTCTTCTAATTAATGGCTTAAAATAATTAGGAAAGGAAAAATGACAGAAAATATAATAAACTTTAGAAAAATTGATTTTTTATATCTATATTACAGATAGGCATATGGATCCATATAAGCAATATATGCAATCTTTATTATGTTACGATTTAGCACCAGTCCATGGATCAGCTTTATTGATTGATAGTGATCTTCCGGTACTTCTAAATTATCTTTTATAAAAGTCTATCCAAGTTTTGATTGCTTACAAATTTCATCTGGCAAATGATGGAAAGCAAGAATCTATCTTCATATCTCTCGGACATTCTAAATATGTGCAAAAATTTCACGTAATCAATTCAGTACGAATTCCAGATGCGTAAATCACTATTAGCTCTTTATCAATCGGGACACGATGCGGCTATAGTAATCAATTCAGTTGAACATAAACCGATAGGTATGGTAACAGTTACCGATTGTCTTCGTGCAATCGTCTTAACTCTCAATATCGATTCTGAAATAGGTGAACGTCCGGTTCGCGACTTTATCAAGAAATATGGCAAGAAAAAGCTTATCACTGCAACCGTTAATATGTCGTTAGTTGATCTTACTTGTTTCAAATTTTTTCTATGATTGATTTCATTGATGAAAGAATGATAATATTTTTATATTGCAGTGTTTGGGATGCAGCTAGACTATTTTGTCTTAATCATGTTCATCATATACCCATATTTCAAACTGATGAAAATGACCTCTTCACTGATATTCTCTATATGTTATCTCTGCGACGAATTTTCTGTATAACTGTTATCAAATTGGTATGCTTTGTTGAAAAACATATCATGAGAAGTGATATCAGAGCTTCTGGGATTCTAGAACTTCTGGCATTCTAGAGCTTCTGATATCACTTCCTATGATATCTTTATGCTCAAATTCTGATAAAAAAAAAAAACAATTCGATACTATTGATCAAATGTTACTGTTCTGTTTTCCTTATTTCCCCGTATCTTTTAAAATTTATATTTGTATTTTAAAAATATTCCAGATAGAGCCAAGTTTTTCATTGGCTCCGCATATAAAGCATCGAACATTGCTCGAATCTGGTATTGGCACATGGAAGGATATTGTTACGGTTGGTCGTTACTATTTCTAGTTACATTTTTAAATTACATTAATGTGAAAGAGTGAATTGTATTACGATAATTGGCTTACAAAAGAGTAGAGGAAAATTCGTTGATTTGATCGAGAAACGAACTGAAAATTTTTTCACTGCGTAGCTTATTTGTTGTACCGTATAAATATTTGATTTAAAAAAGTAAATGAATTTGAAATTCATATGAAAAAAGGAAGCCATGTTCACATTGAATTTCTTATTTTTGTAGGCTGTGTTTTTTTCCAGGATAAAAAAGGTTTAATTAATAACGAGTAATGCTTGGATAAGGACGATTGATTTTAGTATTGCTAAATTTAGCTCAACGTTTCAGGTTACAATTGATGCATCCTGTGGTGAAGTAATTGACAAACTTATAACAAGAAAATTATCATGTATTGCTGTAGTTAATGAACATAATATGATGCTCGGAAAAATCAGTAAAAATGATATTATGCGTGAACTTATAGAGCATTCCAACAATTATTTGGAAATTGTTAATGTACCTGTCAAGGTTATTCAAAATTTGCTTAGATAAATAGATCTTTTATCTAAATTTTATCTTTAAATTTTATCTTCTTTAAAAGCCATTGATAAATTTTTTAGACCGAAAAAGGAAACTGAAGTATAAAGTTATAAGTTTTGTGGCTTATTTTCAATTAAAGTAAGAGTTGAATATACAGAAAGATGATAAAGCATCTGTGATTTTATCATGATTAAAATTGTAATGATGATCCTATGAGCTATCGCTGCTTAATATTTCTCATATTTACCTTGTCAAAAATATTTTGTTATCAACTTCTAGAATGTTTATCATGTTCCACCATTTGGCCGTCCGACGCATACCGTATATGAAGGGATCGCTTTGTTGTTATCATCTGATGATCAATGTTTGTTTATTACTGATTGCAATCAATATGTTATGGCTGCTGTTGCTTTCACCGACATTATGGATTATATTTTGAATTCGAGCGAAATACATCACAAAATTAGTGTTCCCTAAAGAATTTTACATATTGTTAATTACCGTAACATGTTTATGTATCAGTTATAGAATGTGTTAGACTTACATCGTACTCACTTCTCACCTGTCCAAATCATTTCGTGATATATGTGATAAAATATTTGTTCAGGTTGATCTAAATATGCACCTATCAGGTATTAATTCGCAATTCCAGTTCATCTTTTCTCCATATTTGTTAAGCAAAACAATTTTTTTGAATGATCATTTAAACATTTCACGCAAAAATTATTAATTTTTAAAAATGCTTGTTTCCTTTCCGATATCTTTCCCATAAGGCTTTCTTTCAGAAATTATTTAGTATCTTATCTTTCTAATGTATCAAATATCATTATTATTTCGTATTAATTATTTAGCAAAGACGAAGTATGGTATGAATCAGGTATGCTATCAGTTAAAGAAGATGGTAAAATTTATTTAGCAGATGAGTGCACTAAAATATAGTTATCAGCTGAAAGATTCCAAAGACAAGTTTTTTTTTCGATCTGGCAAGCGAAGTTTTATATTTCTTGCTAACTTCTGCTTTCTATTATGTTATTGATTCGAATTTCTAACTGTACCATTAATAGTTGTATAGGTTTTCAATCAAAATTTTCAAAAGATAGTCGGTAACACTTGATATAATTGATAAATCATTTATTATTATTGTACAAAATATTTCTGATTTTATCCTTTTCAATTAGATCATAAATTCAAGTGTTTCTGATAAATTTTACATTTTTTTATTACTTATTTGAAAATTATTCTATCAATACGTGTATTTTGTTGATAAAAAGTCATATAAAATTGAAGACGAAATATATACATCGATAATTTTCTCGAATAGTAGCAAAAGATAAGAAATTTACTTATTGCTCATTCTCATATCATATCTTATCTAATAGAGACAATAAAAATGATTATTTTTAACATCGAATTTTCATAACAAGGAAAAAAAGAAAGAATACAAATAATCATGCAAGATAAATGAATCGATATAGGTAATCGGAAAAATAAAAAGCAATGAATGAACTGTGACCTTCTTTCTACAAGTACTTGTTCATCGCTGTAATAATTAGAAGTAAAATAAAATAAAATCTGAAAGTGAAGTATTCGGTTCTATCAAGTGATTGATGCATAACATAAGGATATTCTTTGGTTAGTTATTTTCATCAATCAAATGCCATCCTTTCTAACGTCGCAGTTATTAGTGAAGTTTGTTTATAAATATGTTTAAGGTATTAGATAGAATAAATAAATTGTCCTGAAATGAAAAAATAGAAGTTTCTGTAGCGAAGATATTTCACAGATAATTTATTCAAACTTTCTCAGCTAATAAACGAATCAAAGTTTCCTTTTTTTTTTTTTTAAATCAAAATTTTCAAATTATAAATTCATAATCGAAATATGCATAACATTTGCGAAACATAAAGCAAATTCGGAATTCTTAAAAAGAAGGAAGATATTAACGATTGTTGATATTATTTATTGCATCGTATATTTCCAAATGATATCAATGATGAAATATATTATGCCAAATTGATTATTTTTCAGCAAATAGTTCCTCTTCTCATTTTAAAGAATAGACAAAATCATCAAGGATTATGATGAACATTTTATGCTATATCGATATTAATCAGAAGATTAATCTGAATAACACACGAAGGTCATCATCTTCTCGACAAAATATTTGGAAAGGATGAAAAGATGAGAAAGAAGAAATTCATGTTACAACCTCACATTCAAACTCTTCATAATCAATATCAGCCTTATATACTCTGATCTTCGTTTCGGTTCAGATTCAATTTGCTCATAGCATTTTTTAACAATTTTTTCTTATTTGACATCTGTTGTAGTGATTGTTGAATTTGTTCCATCCGAATAGCTTAGATATTTTTAATAAATTATAAGTTTTCAGGAAACAAAAAGAAAAAAAAGAAAAAAAACTGAACCAAATGAGTGGCATGTTGATAAATATATCAGCATCAACATCATCTAATGAAGCTACAATATCACAATCAAAGGTGAATGATAGAATTTGTACGATGATAATCTGTAAAAGATTTATAATCATATTGCACTATATGAAAAAAGAATTCTTCTAGATTTTCGAAAACCTAAAAAAACATTAAGAAATTATGGAGGTAGTAAGAAATTGTTCATAAATTTCTTAGTAATCTCATAGCATAACAACGATGCTTGTTTTATATATTTGTTTTCTTGTTGAACAAATGTTAATATATAATAATTACAGAGTAAAGCTAATAAATTCCAGGTTGACGCTCTCTCACGAGATGATCTAATCCGTTTCGTTAAAAAACAAATTAATAAATTGAAAACTGCCAAGTGTGAAAATGAAAAGCTTAAAATCGAATTGGCAGAAATACAAAAGGATTTCACCGTATGCTGACAGTTTCTTAGATAATTTCATATTTTTTAGTTATACAAGCTTACATCAATTTCAAATATATAATATTACCTTTCTTTTGGATTACAATGTTTATCTATAGACAGTCATTGAAACATGCTGACGGCATTTATTTTTAATTTTCATTTTTAAACTGCTTACTTTGATAAATCTTTTTATGCTGATGAAGTAGGAAAAGGTAATGTTGTTATCATATTTAGGTTATTGGTGAGACAATAATTGTAAATAATTTCGATAGCTTTAAGTTTCTTTTTTAACTGTTTCAGAAATTTGAAAAAAACCTATGTGACGAACAAGAAAAAACAAGGAAAAGGAAGAAGAAATTCGACTACTGAACGAAGTTAGTTTTGACATTTTTTATTTTATAATAAACGAATCTAAATAATTAAATATCGTTCGAAAGTTTTTGAGATGTAATTGATCCTGTTATTAAAATATTTTTCAGCGGTATCAATAACATTTAGAAGAATGATTTAATTGGATGTCTTTATCAGCATTTTTTTGTCTTATATTCTTCTGTATACTATAGATGAGATATTCAGCAAAAAATTCGCATCAAGAAAATGGATCTTAAATTAAAAGTGATACTTAATGATTCGAAGACTTTTCCCGTAATTCCGTAGTATTTTTCAGAAATGTAACGATCTAAAAACAGAGTGCTCTGAATTGACGCTACAACTGGAGAAATTAAAAATGAAGTCTAAAAATTCCAGGTGGAATTTCAGTTTTTTCCAGGAATTTAGTCAGCAAATAGCAATTAAGTACCAAATTATTTATTTTACTGCGTTTTCTTCAACAGAAAGAAAAAAATTGAAAAAAAAAGAAAAAACTGAAAAGTGACTTGAAAGATTAACGTGCAGGAAATTTCTTCAAGACGTTAAAGGATTCATTTTTCAGGAAGTGAATGCAACTTCATCAATGAATCAATCAAGTGAACCTAACAGTGAGTTGAATGAAAATGATAGAATGGCCAGTTATAACGTTCAATTGCAAAATGAATTAGTTTCAATAAAGGATTTGCTTCGAAAACAAACGGAAGAATGTAATAAGGTATTTTGCGATTTTAAAGTCAGTTTCTTTATGAATATTTCTGATGGCAATTGTTAATTATTTGACTTTTAAATACTCACCTTAAATCGATTTTCACATTTATTCTTCCAGCAAGCGGATGAAAAAGAAAAAATGACATATACAATAGCTGAATTACGTTCGTTATTGGATGATGCTTATGCACAACTCGAGTCTTACAAAGAAGTTGCTTATTTCATTTTTATCAAATTGTGTTATTATGTTGCGAAAGAGCAAAACATTTTCAGTAATTGGTTTTTTACAGAAAAATATGAAATCAGTGAAATCGTAATTAGCGTTATTTGTTAATCTTCTTATACGAAATTTCTTAATTTTTATAATTTCTTTAGTTTTATCTCATTATTAAATTTCCAACATTTTTCTCATTCATTTGAGCTTCTAATGATTCAAATAATAATAGAGCATGAGAAAATCACGAGCAAATGAAATAATATTTTTATTAAATTCAGAAAAGGAGTGTTGAAAATGTGATCACATTAGAAATAGCCGATTTTGAGAAAACAGTTGAACGGCTACAAAAGAACTTAAAGCAACAAATCTCGAGAAATTTTCATTACGGTCGGAGTTGGAAGCAACAACGAAGAAAATGGATAATATTCTTCAAGAAAAAGTTCTTCTTACTGATAACACTGCGAAGCTGAATGCTGCAGTCAAAGACTTAGAGAAAGAAATAGAAGGCAGATTATTTTTTTCTCGAAATTTGATAATGTGCCAATGTTGTATGCTAAATATAATAATATTATTTCATAAACAAAAGTGATTCTATTCGTCGTGTTTACTTATCTTGTTTCAGAAAAAAAGCTGAACTTGCTTTACATGAAAAAGAACGAGAAGATCTGAAGGAACAACTCCAGAAGCAAGTTTCTGTTCAAAGTAATGAGCGAGAGCAACTGATAACAGTAATTGGAACGAACGAGAAAAAGATTGAAGATTTGGAGGCATTAAATGCTTCATTAAACCGGCAATTAATGTCATCTTGTTCTCAGTGTAAATCATTGCAACGACAGCTTGATGATCTCTTTGAAGAGCATTCAACTTTTAAGGTGAAATTATGGGATCGAATAAATTACTAAACTAACAATTCGAAGTTTTCAGACTACTATCATAATTACAGACTCGAGCTCTTTACGTATTGGAACAGAAGAAAAGTGACGACGATGAACGTAGGAAGGAGAAATTGAAATATTAGAGGAAACGATTCGACAACAAAAGAATTCAATTGATAATTTGACGTAAACTTTTGATTGTTCTTAATATAATTCTTAATTTTATTGAATCATTTCTTCTGGACACTCGTATCATCGGAATTAGAAAACTTAAGAAACAAAGGAATTTATTTCTGAGAAATTTCAACTTTTGAAATTGAAATAGTTTTGTTTATTTTCAGCAAGTCACATCATATGTTACAAGACGAACTTGATTCTTCATCGGGACATGTTAGGACACTTTCCGCTGAAATATCGAATTTACAGCGACAACTTAACACTGCCATTGAATCCCACAAAAGAGAGTAAGTTATCCTTTGTTTTTATTTCTCATGCTAGTTTCTTGGCTATTTTCTGTTGTTCCAAATATTGTTTTTGCTATTATAAATGATTCATTTTTTAGCAAAAGTTGATGAAAAATTTTAATCACGATAAACTCAACACATTTTTTATTATTTGTTTCATATTTTAGGTTGTCAGAACAACGTCGGGAATTCGACTTACGAATTGTTTCTGAAACAAAGTTAAACAAGAAATTGTTGGCTCAGATTGATGCAAATTCTGTTTTACACAATCAGGAAAAGGAGAATTTGTTGGCAACTGCACGACAAGATCGGGAAGATTTAGAAAAAGAAATGGAATGTTTAAGACATGCATTGAATGAAGAAGTAGAGAGGCGAACAAAGATGGAAAAGATTCAAGTTGCAGTGGCGCAAAATGTGGCCATCCAATTACAGAAATCTTCTGCAGACATTTTGCCATCTAGGTTTGGAAAACTGTAGTAATCCAAATACAATTAATAATCCAAGATAGTATTATTTTTTTGATTATTTTTTTAAATGAATTATTTCGTCGAATTAGACAGTCATGTCAGTTCATTGAGTTTGAAAAACGAAAGATCTCTTAGTACATAGCGTATTGTACCTTTACATAATTTTTAACGTTATAATGTACATTTTTAATAAATTCTATTTACTTAATATTTATTATAGTACCTATCTGAATCATGCTACAAGAGAAGCTGCAGTTGCAGCAGACAAAAGTGCAAAGAACGATGACGATGAAGCAAAATGTGAAGAAAAATCACTGGAGGAAGTGATTTATGGCGAATTTGAAGAGCTGACCATAACTGATATTTGGAACCAGCCAGATAACTCAATAACACAACAGGATGTAACTGAAATGATTACCAAACAAGTTCGATTATATACTTAATAAAAAGCATTTTAAAGAAGATTCTGAAGAAGAAACTTATAAAAGATCCACTTAATTAATGCATAATTTATGAAACTGATTTAGTTAAAACATACACGAGAACTTCTGAATGAAAGTGAAGCAACGAATGTAAGATTACTAGAACAAACAAAACTTTTGAAAGATGAGATTCGCAGAATAGAACGTGATCGGGAACGTGAAAATCATTTGGCTAATACTGAGTATCTGAAGGATGTTATTATGAAAGTAAGTGAAATATGAGCATGATTTAATTGTAGATTTGTACAGCTAAAGTATGCGGAATTTGATATATATATATCATGTTCGATAGGATGCACTTTTCTGCATGAATTTTTAGTATAATGTATTTTCATAAGAGTTAAATCTTTGCTGCAAATACTTTTATTGTTGATCTTGAGAAAAATACTATTATGACATGATATGCAAGCTAGTCTGTCGAGATTCTCCTCGAAGTCCGATTCAGTGATATATCGCTATAAATCTACTATATATCCATTCTTATAAATCTAGATGTTATGACTGCAATAATGATATATTGCCATGCTTATATGACAGTATTAACACTTTCTCTCCAAATATTTTGAAAATGAATCATGGTTTTTGCTAGTTCATTGCGCCAGAAAAAGTTACCGATGAACGTGGTTATCTAATACCTGTTCTGACAACAATGTTGAAATTAAGCAACGATGAAGTGAATTTGCTCAGTCAGGTCGCTGAAGGTATGTTTTCTGTCTTTCGCTAATCACTGCAAATTTGAAAGAGTTTTTATAAAGTTTTTGAAATTTACATAAATTGTGGTATATTTATTGTCAGCGAAAATGATCACAATCTAGATGAAATTAAAGACATTTTGGATACTTGGGAAATTAGTTATCACTTTTCAGATTTTTGTAATAAGTGCAGAGGAAAATTTAAGTATTCGATTTAAAAAATTCTTTAAAGTTTTTTACTATAAATAAAAGGAAACTTATAAAACAGAGATTTACTGCACTATTATTTGCATTTTTAATTTTCAAATTTTCTTTAGTTATAGAAATTGATGTTTAGAATTAAATTTTGTTATTTTTAGCTGATGCTGTGACGAATAAAACAACGGCATCAACTTGGAAAAATTATATTTGGTCTGCCTTACCCTAATAATTCATTTTTCTTTTGTTTCCTTATGTGATAGGGTTTTCGAACAAGAAAAGGGCCTAATCTCCAATTGAAATATTCCTTAGCTACTTGGTTTGTTTTTCTTTTATTTGTTTTAGTGGGAAATGAGTTGTGTCAAATTCTTTAAATAACCTAGAAGAGAAATTTGTTTCCAAAATCTATGTCATTTTTGCTGATATTGCAATTCCAATAACAGAAAAAAAATTTTTTAGGAAAGATTTCTTATCCACCCTGTAATTTTATTTTTATCAATTTAGTTTAGGCAGTTTAAATTAAATTTTGCTCACAATTTCAGATTTTGTTGCAGTATTTGTATTTATTTCGATAAAGCTTCTACGAAATTCTAAATTGATAGATTTAGATTTCATTTGTTTATAATAAATCTCTATTAGCAATTTTAGCCTTATGCATTTTTGTGCATGCGAGATTTTATTTTCTGTTAGTTCTATAAAATTGTTCAAATGCAGGATTTCATTAATACTTACTGTGATATGTATCATAATACAATTTTTCAATTTTCGTTCTATGTTTTCCAGAGTACTGTTTCCAATTGTATTCCGTTTCGCTTATATGTAATTCATTTATTCTTCAATTTTTTTTTGTCTGAAATTTCAGACAAAAAAAAATTGCTTACTGAAATTATTCAACTGACTTGTTTAAAACTACTTTAATAGTTTTAGTGATTGGTTTTTAAATACAAAAGTCACCATATCCTACTTTTTTAATAGCAACTTAAGCAACATATCCAATTTTTTATTCAGTCTACCAAGCTACTGGAAAGAGATATGTCTTAAAACTGTGAAACTAGAATGTAAACGTTCTATAACTTATCGAATGATTGAGATTTAACAATCTTCTGTTGTTTGGAATTCCTTCCAATCTATATATTTATATCTTAGACCAAAAATCTTGTATATTTATGTTTCATGTTACTTTTTATGTTTTAAATAAAGTCATAGACTATTGAGAAGTTATAAGAGGCAAGGTAAATCAGTAATAATAAAGTATAATTTATGGATATTAGATAGAGTATATGCAATGATACTTAAACTTACCCTCATCGCTTCATCTATCACAATGATCTTTCTCCTATAATCGATCAAGAAAATGATCTATTCCGAAATTAATAAATATTAATAAAATATCATTTTATTTTTTTATTGTGAAAGTGAAATTAGATGAAAAATCATTTGATCAAAGCTTGTCAGAGTGTTTTTCTTATTTTATACTTTTGTTTGCCATTTTTATGAAATATTTGTGCAATATATGATGAATTTCATTATTAGAGAGAGAAGTAATTATTTTATATTTCGCAAATAAAAAAGAAAGAGATAAAAAGATTTTTCCAGCAAAATCAATAAATATTTATTGTATGATAAATTATGTATATAAGACATATCATAATTCATAACAGATATAAAGTAATACTAATTTTTTTTCAAATCTCTTAATGATTTTCTTTGGAATATCTAAAAAAAAAAACTTTAGGTTTAAAAAAAAAAACTCTTCAAAATTCATTATCATGAAATATGCAAGATTCAACTTGCTATTCTTATCAAAAAAATTCTCATTTTCTCGATTTGTTGAAAAATGTCTAATGTGACATAAAATATGACAATCATTTTATATAATAATAAAATGCATTTATTCTCAACTTCAAGTTTATCATCATCGCATTGATCTCATATTTGAATGCATTAAAAGCAAATATTTGTATATGTTTTGATCGGGAATTCATTTGATTATATTTGCCAGTTAATAAAGTTATTATTGCTATGAGTGCTTTTCTTCAATCAAATTACAAAGTATATTCTCGGGAATATCTTATTTCATGTACGTTGAAATGTGAATACATTGCCGAAAATAAATAATGCTGAACATAATCTATCATACCTTCTTTTGAATCTATCTCTCCGATGTCAGTAAATTTAACAAAAAAAAAAAAAAAAGAAAGAAAACTGTCAAATGCCAAGATGATGTTATTTTAAAGAGAAAGAAAGATACAAATAATTTAAACTAAAGACATCAATTGATATTGCTATCTGTTAAAATTGCATTTATAAAACAAAAATGCGAAAACACTGTAATAATACATTGAACTACTCATTTATGCAAAATGTTTTAGGGTTGATTTCAATTTTATTGTTTCTCATTTTCATCCATATATCTTATGAAAATCATGATTTCCAATAATTAATGATAAAAGAAATGAACATCAAAGAGAAATGGTTGATAGCAGCAATTGATGGTGTTCATCATCAAGTAATGTTTAATTTAAATTTCAATTTGAAAGTATTTTTTTTCATTCTTTTTTAAATCATTTCTTCACAATTTGTTTTACTTATTTATTTATTTTTTTGAAATATTTGACATAAATTCAATTTTCAGAAAAAACGATAATATTGTAAAATAATTCTCTTTCTGATTAATTTGATATCGATTAGAATGTCATAAATGGATTGATAATAAATAGATAATGGAATAATTGGCTGTATCATGAATGATTGAAATGAATGAATCTTCTGCTATTAATAATATATTAAAGTGCTAATCTGATATCTTGTATATATCAATCATTTACTCTCATCCCGAGAATGCTGCTAAATGCAAAAACTCTCTGTTATAACTCAATTTGTTCCAATATTAATTTTTATATCTAATTAAGAAAGTCGAATGGAAGAATTTCATAAATCATGAATGAAATAAATCAACTGCTAATGTAGCACTAAGCAATGATGCCAATTAGCTTAAGGATTAATTCATCTTCAAAACTTCATAATCAAAGATCATGTACCGCCGCGGATTCATGGCATGATCAAAACTTTGAGTAGTTTCACTTATTACATACTTCTAGCCAATTTTTTTCCCTTTTATGTTGTTAATCTTAACATGAGCTTCTTTTATGTTGGAGATTATTTAAAAATAAGTTCGAATTCTATATATAAATTCAGATTCAAAAAAATATATAAACGTTTGCTAGGTATAAAAATCATCGTAATATTCAATTAAAGCCAAAAATTTCTTAAAAGTTTTCAAAGAAATTGGAAAAATTATTACGGTTGCTATAGTTTAAATAGTGAAATATCATCTTTTCCCATTCAGCCAGAAATGCAGAAATTTGTTTAATATTCAGAATTTAATTTTTATAAAATCATTTAGAGAGGGCATTTTTTACTTGACAAAAAAAAAAATTTGGATATATGACAAAAATTAAAACAAAAATGAGATATATGTATATATATATATCAAACAAAATATTAGTGATTATCAAAAACTTAGAAATACATATTAATATTGCCAAGCGTTATAATTATAATGTCACGAAAATAAATTTGTTGAATTACAAATGTATATGAAAAGGCAGTAAGACAATCAATTCAAAACGCAAATTTTAATAGTATGATCAATAATAAAAAGTTGTCTTTTATAGGTGCAAATGAAGATATACGAATCTGACCAGAATCATTAATTTGTAAAGGTATTGAAATAGGAATGATTTCGATTATTATTTTATGAAAAAGCAATGATATGAAGAGCCAGATATAAGTCTGAAAATGTATTTTATAATCATCTATAACCTAAATTTAAACATTAGTTGGCCAAATACGAATGTTTATTTTTTTATGCATCTAGATACACCATTTTCACTTATGTATAACTCAGCTGCGTAAAGTACAATTTAAACATTAGATTTTCGCTTTATATTCCTTTTCAGTTAGAATATAGATCATGATCAAGTAAACAATCCCCGTCCATTAATGATTTGGACTAAACCACAACTGATTACTTGATAAATACCAAATAAAGATCGACACAGAGAAAAAAAGGGAAAATGTGTCCTGAATTTTTAAAGTATTCCTCAACCTACATCCAAATGACAATCATGCTGATAATAGTGATAGCATAACTGGCAATATGAACCAATAAAATGGAATACGTAAACAGGATGTTTTGAACATGAAAAACACACGGATGAAATTTGCAAACTGAAGAAAGAAAATCAAAAATATACATCTATTTATCGAATTAGAAATCAATTGCATTTATTTTTTCTAGCACCTAAAATTCTCAAACTCTTGAGTTATTTTTTAATGATTTTCTGCTTATTTAATGGTTAAAACAAAATGATCATTCCCATCTTTTTTATATGTGAGAAACAATATTAATATAATCATTACAGTTTGCTTTCTTCAGTGATAAAAATGATATCAGAAACCGGATTTTGTTAATTCGATGTGCCATCCTGAAGTTTTAGAGGTGTCATCAAATCCAACTGCTGATTCTAAAATGGAAATTTTCAGAATTAAATCACTTGAGAAGTTTGCTGGATAGCAATATTATTTACGCTTCGTCCAAATCAAAAGCCTAAATAAAAATAGACGTTAAAGATTTTAAACTTGATTTTAAATGTGGAATTTTTATAGTAACTGTGTAACCAACTTTATTAACATCTAAGCATCGATACTGTGATATGATTTTATATAAAATGCATGCTAATCTTAAGATTGTCATTTTAAGAACTAAATTAAATCTTGAAAAATCTTAAAAACAAACATCATTCCACATAGCTGGTCGACATTCCATACATACTTCTCGACAGCAAAGTGATAATGAAAAAAGGAAGAGTACCATTTGCAGGATAGTTGCCGCAATAATACCAGCATCCAAACGATATTCAGTTCCCAATCGTGTCATCAAACTATAAATTTACTCATTCATTCGTTCTAGCTATAATCCAAATTAAGAGTTTATAAACAAATTTAACTGTCAAGCAAATTAAAACAATTAATTTAGCAGCATAATGTATGCATTTATCTGTAGTTTCCGTAGATTAAGACTCTCAAAAAGGAATAAGTTCCGAATGTGCTTGAAGAAGGAATGCTATCTATTCTTATTATCAGTTCAATTCATAGAAATTTCAGAATAAATGTGTTAGTGATACCTTCTCCTATTATCGTCAATATTTTCACCGCAAAGAATTTGGCATCGACTATTTTTCGGCAGACTTGCTGCTAATAGATGCCAATCACATTCACCGAAACACTCGGCCTATAAAAATGATTTTGTTCTTTGTTATTTAATCATTTCGATCTAGTTTCAAACTGAATGTAATTTAAAAAAAAAAAACTTACAAACCTGATAAAAATGTATATCGAAGCTAGAAACGATTATAATTGCTGGTGCGAAAATAAGGATTGCATGCAAATTCATTAACATAAATGCCAATATCAAACCGCGACGATGACTTGCCGAACCACAAATTCCAATAATACTGGAAAGTACAATATTCAAAGATAAGTTTAAAGATTCAACTCGTTCTTCGTAAAGAAGTATGCCGTATAGAAATCATAGCGAATTTCTTTTCTTTACCTTGATGTTGATTTCCAGATTCTTTTAGGATAAAGTTATACTTACAAAATGTATAAAACACAGTTTTTGGATGAATTCTTTCATGCGCAAGATGTTTTTTCATTCAATAAAAAAAATACCCCGTCAAGATAAAGTAGAAAGAGCAGCATTCTTCGAGACCAACCAATCGAATAGTATGAATTCTTGAACTCACATAATCTGCTAATGCAGCCAATATAAAAATGATCAGACCAAGTACAACGTGACATTGCGCTAGGCACTGAAATTTTGAAAACAAAAATAACAAAAACAAAAAATAATTTTAGAATTATCAAAATGAGAAAGAATGTTTATCTAAAACTTTTGAATTCCATCATTTGGATGTATGAATTAATAATTTCATGTATTTTCCTTCATTTGGATTAATATTCTTTTTTTTTTTGAAATAAGCAAAATCTTATTATCAATTATCATGTGTGCAGCACATGTAACATAAATTACTTATTTCACCTGTATTTTTCACATCAAATTAAATACTTATATATCTAATTAGAAATATAGTTATATATTTATATTACCTTCAATAATCCATGCGATCGAAATACTCTATCAGAGCGCCATTCGTTTGATTCAAGAGAAGTATGCAATAATGACATATTGAACAACTGCAGAGAATAACAGTAATAGAAATGTTTACATTTCTTTTTGAACAAGGTAAATTATTGCTTGATTTTAATTCTTCCAATTGCACTATTACAGCTTATCACTTATTTTCATCATGACTCGTTCATTTCAACTAAAATCAATAAAACATTAATAAATTAGCATATTAAACAACAAAAAACCAAAAGTCAAAAAATTTCAATTCTATATTTCATGCATATTTTGGATTTAGACATATCTTGTGATATAGAGAAACAGCATATGATATCATAAAATGATAAATAATCGTAAATAAATTACGCGCATTTCGTGATAGCAAATCAACTTGATTTTAGTTATCGATTTCTCCCAAATATCTTTCTTGATTTAGCAAGATGATAATGATAATGATATTATCATTGAGATATAAAATTCAAACCATCATTTAAATACTTGAACAACCGCAACATGAATTTCTAGATAATACATTCTGCATGCAATATTTCCTAATTTAGAATTTCAACAAAAAATAGTTATTGCTAACAGATGATAAAAGATAAGCATATCAAATCAACTTGACAACTTAATTTCCCTTACTATATTTTATCATAATTATATACTGTATCATTCATAAGGTATTGTAATATATAATGATATTAGCCTTATCTTTATGATTCTTGACTTAATGATTTACAATGATACGTCTGAAATATCACGTTAAAACGTGATGAACTTCATCGAGCATCTATCTGTTAATCAATGCTAGCTAGCTAAAACAATGCTATTGTTGTAGCATAAATTTCTTAATGTTATCGAGATCAAAGTTTGCGGTTGAAAAGAAACGATTGAGGGAAAATTCACATCACATCACATCAGAAATCAACGACATTACAATGTGTGTGCGTGCATGTCGATGTATGTGAGATGTGGCGTACATGTCGGTGTATATATATATATATATGTTATGTGCAACACATAGCAACAGCAAATGATTATGCAAAAGTAAGAGGGAGAAGATGAGCAGCGTAATCGGCAATAGCAACTTTGTTGACAATCATTAGTGTGATGAGTGCGATATCGCAAATGTGATGAGTGCGGTGTCGCAAGTGTGATGAGTGTGATGTCGCATAGATTCATAGAAATGGAAAATGGCTATTTATCAAAATGGGGAGAGCAAAGATGGTCGAAGTTAGTGATCGCTATATCATCATTTACAATGTACAAATAACAAAAAATTATCAATTTTATTCATTGAATGAATAGCTATAAGAGAGATATATAGATTGCATGGCATATAGAATGAGCCAAGTTCTTGGGTCCATCTTCTTGTCCTATTTCTCTTGAATTTCCATAATATTCTATATATTAATAGCAGATGATGTCTTGTTAAAAAATACTCAACAGAACCCAATATAACTTAAGCTTATAATTATTATTTCAGATCTGATTATATAATACGTTGCAATTCGATCGAATCAATTCATGCTTCTAACGAGAAGCATGATATTTGAATAGTCGAGAATTTCGAGAATTTCTCTTCATCTTTTTCACATAGCAAAAGAATATATCGAGAACACTAATTTTTAACATTATTATGATATTTGAATAGTCGAGAATTTCGAGAATTTCTCTTCATCTTTTCACATAGCAAAAGAATATATCGAGAACACTAATTTTTAACATTATTATGATATTTGAATAGTCGAGAATTTCGAGAATTTCTTTTCATCCTTTTCAGTTAGCGCAAAAAAATATATCGAAAAGTAATTTTTAACATTATTATGATATTTGAATAGTCGAGAATTTCGAGAATTTGAATAATTATTTTCATCGACTATTTTTGCCAGTAATTGCAATATTATAAATAACAACAGTAATTGCAATGATATGACAAATATTAACAAAAATCATTGCAAAACGATATAATGTACATATGAAACAACGACGAAGATTCTCCCTGCAAACTTTTTGATAATATAAAATGTTAGAAAATTAAATTTGATAAAATCATAAACAAATATAAAATGTAATATTTATAGTAAACATAATAGACTTATTTATTATCATTTTCTACATATTAAATAAATAATCATTTATATATACGCTGTGATATGATATGATATAATAGGAAAAAAAATTTATTAACTTACCTAGTATCATGTTTTGGATTAAGCGGTAAACAACACCAAAAGAAGCGTAATTTGACAAATTTAACAATACCCCATGTTAATGCTATTAATTTAATCCAGGATGCAAGACAGGCTGGTTTTGCTATAGACATATATGGTTCATATGTGAATAATATATTTAATAGGATTGGTAATGGTACCTAGAAATGAATATTTTAGAATAATATTAAATTGATAAATTTCTTTATCTTTAGAATTTATCAAAATCAATTGAGATATTTGAAAAAGTTTTTTTCTAAAATAATAAATTAACATGAGTGCTTTTTTCAAGATGGATTAAAAGTTTGACTTAATTATCGTTAAATTTATTGATGATAATTTTCTAATCTATTAACTTAAAATCAAAATAGAACAGGAAATATCGTAGATCAAAAAATAAAAGCTTAAATATTGATTTCAATTTTATACGTATATATGCAAGCCACCAAAAGAAATATTATAAAGATACTATTTACCTCTTCAGCAGCAAGTACCAATGATTTAGCTAATCGAGCATTGAAAACATTCTCGAAATCATTCTTCAATGTCAAACAAACATCGGTCATCTCGAAAACATAAACAATTACCGAAATACCGGTAAAAAGAAATAACCATAAGCAGCAATAATTGCTATATCATTTCGAAAATTTGGTAAAATTTCTCCTATTCTGTAAAAATTTTCTTTTTTTTTTAAAAATCAATACCTCATATATATCATAATTTAATGATAAGAATAGGCTAGAATTGATAAATAAGTTTAGAATATTTATATCAAAGTTATTTGATAAATTTTATCTTGAATCTTTTCTTGATATTTCTTCGTTGTCAAATTTTTGATAATAACAAAGAAAAAAATTGGAATTTGAAAGATATGTTAATTCAACGATGATGTGATTTTTTTTTACTCTCAGAGTTAAAAAAAAAGCAAACTGTATTTATAAATATGATAAGAAATTCGATAATCAGTTATCATTCTATTCATTCTCGATGATTATTTATCATTTTGTTCATTCTCGATGGTAATTTATCATATTGCATTCATTTTTTCCTAATCATTTCTATTTGAAGCACAAAGTAATCAATTTTAATTCAAGAATTAATAACGACAAACTTGTTACAAAGTAGAAAATCAGCTATTAAATCGAGAGTTGAAGCGAATAATGTTACAATAGCTACAACTCGTAAAGGTGGTGCCCATTCCAGTGTATCCCTGCAAAAAAGATAATGAAATAGTGCCGGTATTTTTAATAATTTTAAATTACTTAAATTCCAATTAAAATTCTACAAACTGTTAGATAGGAATTAAAAATGAATAGAAATGATAATACATTTTAATGGGTGCAGAAATTACAACAGCACCAAACTTTAATCATATTTCAACAAAAGAGTATATTTAATAAATAAAGGAGAACAAATGGACTAGTCTTATTAATTTCTTATATTAATTTCTTCATAGCAAATTTATTATTGGCTAAAAAATATTAATGAAATTACTTGGGAGTGCCACTTCTTGACCATGCAAGCCGATAACCCATTATGAATTTTTTTTTAGAATTCTGTCCAATAATACTGAAACTAAAAAGTAGGTTTTCAATGAATGCCAATAGAACAAGTAAATAAATGGCAAAGGTATGCTAATTATTTGCTTATACTTTTAAATACTCTAAAAATCAATGACCATAGGTTAGAAATAAATGTTAGCGAATGATATGATTTTAAACAGAAATACTAAATAATTCTTTTTGGCACCTATATCATTGTTAAGATTGAAATTTTGAAGTGCATCGTATTTGCTTTTAAAAAGTACCTCAGAACTTGACAATGATCAAAAAAAAAAATCAAGGAAAAAAGAAATGATAAAAGAAAACAAGATCAAAAGATGAAAAAAAATCGTTTTTTTTCTTGTAAAAAAAAAAAAAACGGATAAGATCGGAAGTAGGACAGTTGCTACGAGGAAACAATTCTTCTTCATCAACATCGTAAAGCAGTAAAAATTTTCAATGACAGTTTCACTTTTCAAAATATTTCATTGTTTTGTTTTATTTAAAAAAAAAAAAATACGAAAGAAAAACTAATTCAACTTTCTAGCATCTTTTGTAAACTTTGCAATATTATATTCGCATATTTTTCTAATATAACTGATTGATTTGGAATGGACTGATTGAAAATTAATGCCAGTAAGATGGGCAATTAATTTTAAAACCCCTTCTTGATCATCTAACTTTTAGAGCATTTTGAAAATTGGCAGTAAAATTCAATTGAAACAACAATTTTAGGAAAAAGATAATACAGTAGTTACTAGCATTGAGCATCTATTCATTTTCTAATTAATTAATTATACAAAGCTTTCTTATACCATATAGCAATTGTAAAAAAGCTGAAGCAAATAATCTAACGACGAATGAAATCAGTGCTTCAGAAAGCACTTTAGAAATTTTCTAAAATCAATACATGATTCAATTATTGGTTAATCGATATTCATCAACGATTTAATTTTATTTTGACAAATGCTAATATTGACCAAATGAAGAATATCAATTTTTGATAATACTGTTATTTTATTTTTATTTGATAAAAGTGATCAAAATTCATATCGATTTCTTGATAATGATTGATGAATAATGAAGAAACTTTAATGGACAAAATTCATGCAAAAATTTCTTCAAAAAAAATTTCATAAAAACCATTTAGGAAGTGATAATTTAAAGAACAATCAGAAACCCATCGTCTTAAATGATGTATGGAAGAAATCATCCAAATATGCATCTATGCACTGAAAAAACTTGAAGAAACTATCTTGATGAATATTCGGGTCATCTATTTATGTATCTATGCATCGAAGAAACTTGAAGAAACCATTTGGACATACATCTATGTAAATGTTGGTCCAAATCAAAAGTCCTAATGTGATAAAGTTTTTTATACGATTGAGAAGAAGAATGAAAATAAGCAGTTAAAAGAATATCGAGATAAGAAGGAATATGTTGAATCGTAGTTGTATCATCATCGAATGAATGATTTGTTGATCTGAATAATCTCTTCGCATTTTTATAGCAATCATTTCGATCAGATCCAAAAATAGTGCTTGAAAAAAGGTCAAGGGATATGTTCAAAGGAAAGCGAGAGCGATAATGAATCATCATCATCATCATTTTTACTCAGCTAACACACTAGGCGGAAATGTACTATTATACCATTGTACAGTTGATATATTTCAATTTAGATTGAATGATTCATCACTGATCCATCGAACTGATCATTGTATTTTTATCATTTTAATTAAGCATTGATATTTAAAGCGATTATTTGGCTACTATATGCTCCAAGAAATAGTTCTTGAAATTTTAACAAGATATTATCATTTATATATTACTTCTCGAATCAACGATCCAATATATTTGTCAGACATCGTTAACTTATTTTTCTTTATTTTAAAATATCATTTTGCATAATAAAGAAATAAAACAATGTAAATCTATTATTAAAAAAGCTATTCAATCAAAATCATATCGAATATTCTATATTTTATTATCGAATTCTATCATTGATAATTGGTTAATTTTCCACAATTATCAATCTAATTTTAAGTGATAAGTAAATTTCAAAGAATTCAAAGAATTCATATTCTCCGATAATATCACAGAGTAATTCATATTCTCCGGTAATATCACAGAGTAATTCATATTCTCCGGTAATATCACAGAGTAATTCATATTCTCCGGTAATATCACAGAGTAATTCATATTCTCCGGTAATATCACAGAGTAATTCATATTCTTCAGTAATATCACAGTAGTATCAGATGAATATTTGGTTGGAAATTTAAGAAAATTCAAACAGATAAAACAAATATTTGCATGGGATGGTAGTAAGATTTGTATTGAAAGTATCTTTCTCGTTACTTAACCTATTACAACTATGATTTTTCATTTGTAATAACAATTATAGACTTAACATAATACGGGTGATTAGTCTGTTTCCACCTACGCAATCTCACAATTTGAGTACCACATGATTATTGAATTAAACTTCCAAATACATTTAAATTTAGTAGGAAAGGCAAAATGACATATGTTACGGTAACGGAAACATAATATTCAGCAAATGAATCAATTCAATGAATCGATTATCAATAAAATTATGATAAATTATAAAAGATCCTCTGCCGTATTATATTTTTCATGACTCGAAATTATCATAGCTGATATTATTAAATCAATTGTTATAGTATAAAACTTGAATTGAGATAATTTTATTAAAATAAATCAGAAGTTAGAGAATCAAAAAATCGTCGTTCATTTTTAGTAAAATGAGACAGAAATGTGATAAATGTGATAAATTACTAAATATCACTGATATTTCAAAGTGTTGAAATGATCAAAATAAAATTTTATAATTTTAATTTCAAACTTAAATTCGAAATAATCTTTATTTCTACTAATAATTTATATGTTTATAAATGTCTTAAAATGAATTAGTATTATCTGCTTGGTGTAATCTTAGTGATCATTATCAAAATGAAATGTGATTTATTATTTTACATTTTAAACTGATCGGATTGTTTCATGTTCATTTGAACAAATTAATGAATTATATAGCAATCAGTAATTTGTCGATGAATTTTTATCGAGATTATAAAAAAGCAAAGTAAAAGTCATTTAAATTCTTTACAGGTAAAATTTATGCCAAATTTTCCAATCACACCGTATTTTATTAGAAATAATTGAATTTCATAAACGATTGACATATATATAAAATTAAATAAATCTTAGATAAGCTTTTTCAAATTTGGAATTTAGTCTTTCCATAGCGATTTTATACATATATCGCAGATATTTAGCGATATATCGTTATCATGTTGAATAACGACGTCTCAATTCTTCAGTATAAACTTATAGAAATAAGTGGTCAAATTGATGTTATTCTTAAGTTTGCCTTTAATTTCGATGTATCAAAGATAAAAAGATAATAATCATTGCAATAGATAAAAAGTTTATTTATTTATTTCTGGACTATTATTGGTACTATACTCATTCCAGGTACACATTTTACGAGAACATTCATTTCCAATTGTTGGTACTAATGTTGTGGTGCAGAAAAATTGCACTGATGAGCTAGATCCGCGGAATCGGATCGGAAGTGGATTGTAGATTCCAGCCGTAAAGTCATCTTCATACTGTAATGATTTCGAATTTATTCATTTTATTTTAACATTTTTATCAAAAAATAAAATTTTGATTTTTTTGTTAGTTTGATAAAATTTGATAATATATATAATATGCATAATCTTTTCATTCTTTTATTAGGCTTAAAAATTAAAAAAAATATATATATATCATTTATGATAATAAATTACTATCTCCTAATTGCAGTCAAAAACCAGAAACAATCAATGATTGATTTTATCAAATTTCGCTTTTAATTAATTTATTTTTTTGATCTTTTCCTATCTTGAATAATTTACCTGTACATGTTCGAATAAGCTTGGTTCCAAGGTGCAACCATTTTCATCAATGATACGATACGGTTCCATATTTTCTCTATCGCTTTTTACCGTACAATTTGCAACATGTAAACAGTAACCCTTTTCTTTATTACATTTTATTTTGTAGTACAGTTCTGAGTTTAAATTTGTACCTAAAAATAAGTTCTACAAGTGTAATGCATTGATTTTGATTTATGAAAATTTTCATAATAATTTATCTTCTTCAAATGATAATTTCTAATTTATAATTCATTGAATTCAAATAATTTAATACCACTAAATCTTATAAATCTAATCTTAGCTTTCAAATTTATTAGTTTAAAATTAATTAATTGTTATGGAAAATTATTTCGATATTTTAAATATTTCTTCATATTTTGATTTACATGCATAATCATAAGCAACTATGCTTTCTTTAATATATATTAAAATTAAAAATTTTAAATTTAAAAATTACAATCTTTTGAAATGAAAATTACTGAAATAAATTTAAAAATTACTAACCCGAAATTTCTTTACCATTCGGTCCACCATTATGTACAGAGAATTTACAATTCGCTTGCGGTATATGAACTTTTTTGATTGATTTTTCCGGAATTTTTGCAGCTAATATAGGTGCAAGCAAATATAATAATATGCATAATAACGATGAATTCATTCGCCTACAAAATAAAATTATAATTATTTTTCAATTTACAATACATCATTACTGTATCATTACCGTAAGATTATTTTAAAACTTTTCAATATTTTAGAACATTCAAAAAATCTTAACCAAAATTTCTTTACCATTCAATTCACATTGAAAAGAATTTTATAATGATTTTATGATGGCTGAAAATCTGAAAATCAGTCGACAATTCATTTCTTGATTTTAATAATCTTACGGTAATGATACAATGACAATGATAATGGTGATGATATCTATCAATATATCTATCAAAATCTTGTTTTTAAAAGATATCCTGCCATAATATCATCGTTGATTTAATTTCAGTCAAACTTTTGGCATACCAAACTTTCATTATTTGATCATTTATCACCAGGAATAAAAATTTCCACTCCCAAACGGTTCATCTGTTCTTCATAATCAGAAGTCTTTACTAATTCACAAAAAATTGTAGTTTTAAGAAAAATTTCAGAATTGATGATGAATTGAACTGTTTGGCTATTCATGCTGATAAGACTACGTTGATAACATAGCATGAAGAAATCTTTTTTTTTTTTTCAAATGAAAAGAAGAAAGTTATTTCAAATAATATTTAAAAAGATATCATAAATCATACGAACATGACAAAGATGCGCTTGTAGAATTAGAATAAAACTCGAATTTGCAATAGATTAAAAATCCTTTGATTACATGTGGTTATCAGAAGAAAGAAATTTATCAGAAGTCAAAAAAGAAAAAAATTAGAAGAATCTATTTTGTGTTTTATGAAAATTTTTCCAGCATTTTTTAATGCTTTATCTTATTTATCTTCTGTTTTATTTCAATTGAAAATATGGAATGAATTAATTTTTTCTCATTTTTTAAGCACATGAAAAGTTTGTTTTCTTTTTTTTTTTTTTTTTGATTTCTCTTGTAACTCTTATTATCTTCATTTGATAAGATAAGAGATTAATCGAGAAATTTGAAAAAAATCAATACTCGATATTTTTATGACATTTGATGTGCAGTATTATCTTAAACTTATGATGTGAAAATTATTCAATAAAAATACAACATTCATCATATTTATGTTCGTAATCTTAAGAAAGATTGTGGAAATGATTTAAACTATGAATTGCCACTGATATTATTGATAAGATTTAGATTTCTAGTAAACTTGTTACGCATAGCCTGTTGACATGAATAATAAAATTATGATAAACCTGAATAAAAATGATTAGGATATCGTTAATCAAGATTATTTATTGAATAATTGATAAAAGGAAATGAGCATTGAAAATTGGCAAGCTGTTTCTGATATTCATAGAAGATACAAAAATAATCACGAAAATAGGTCATTAGGTCATGTATCCAGTGCGCACAATTACAAAGATCGTTCCTGTTTCTTTTTCAACATATACTGTGTTTCTTTTATTCTTTTAAGTTTTTCCTAGAAAGTCATTCCTGTTATGACCGAGAATTTCCGCAAATATCTCTCAATGAAATATCTATGAAAGGGAGATGTATATATGCCATCGTATTTTATTTCATAAGTAATCAATCAATAAATATTTCTTCTCTTCAATGTTGCAGTATTTTTTTATAATTTCAAATTAAATATCATTTCGAATGATATCATTCATTTATTGATTTTTAAAATTATCAATGTAAAATTGAAATATGAATGATGGAAACATGCATTTATCATTAATTAATTATTTCCCCTTATGCATAATTTATGATAACAATTCAATTATTATCATCATATCGTTTATTAATTGATATTTTTCAATGAGATGAATTTGATCAATAATGATAAAATTATTCACTTTATACAAACAATACGAATGAAGGAAACATCCACTTATCACAAATTGATTATTTCCTCTTATGCATAATTTACGATGAAAATTCAATTATTATCAGCATATCGTTTATTAATTGATATTTTTCAATGAGATGAATTTGATCAATAATGATAAAATTGTTCACCTTATACAAACAATACGAATGAAGGAAACATCCACTTATCACAAATTGATTATTTCCTCTTATGCATAATTTATGATGAAAATTCAATTATTATCAGCATATCGCTTATTTTTCAGTGAGATGAATTTGGTCAATGATGATAAAATTATTCACTTTATACAAACAATACGAATGAAGGAAACATCCACTTATCACTAATTGATTATTTTCTCTTATGCATAATTTATGATAACAATTCAATTATTATCATCATACTGCTTATTCATTTTATACAATAATACGGGCAACGATAAGTCATCAATGATAATGTATTGAAAATCAGATTAATCAGCTAATGATAATTTTTGGCAACGATGATAAAATTATTCATTTTATACAATTAAAAAAAAAAAAAAGAAAAGAAAAGAAATAATATTTCTTCAAAATTTTTCAAATTTTGATTAAATGAATCAAAAAAAAAGAGGGTGAGAGAGAGAGTAAGAGAGAGAGGAGAGAGAGAGAGAGAATAGAATGCTATATTCAATACACATATGACTAATAAATTTTCCAGAAGAAATATCAAAATTCTTTGCAAACTTAGAATCTTTTTAACTTCCATTGTCACATATGTTAGTTACATTTGATATGCTTAATCAAAAAAAAAAAAAAAAAGAAAAAATTTTTTCTCCTTGAAATTTATCATATATTTTAAAAAATTAGAAGGTGGAGTTTTGAATTTAAGTTTTAATTTTAAGCCTATTTATATCATTAAAGGAAGGAAGATATTTTCATAATAAAAATTTTCGATAATAACAATAAATGAAATGAAATGAAATGTTTTATGTTCAATGTTATGTTATTTACGCTTTCAATTTTGAAAGGTTCAAAATTTTTGTTTATTTTCTCGTTTTTTTGTTTCTTTAAAATTATAATTTTGTTACATTTGAAATAATTTTGTTAAAAAAACAAATTTTATTTTCAAAAAAAAAAAAAAATTTTTGCAACGATAAAAATTAATTTTAATAGCTATTAAAGTATTGAATAGTTAGTTGTTGAAAAATTTTTCGTTAATTAAACAAAGTTCCAATTGTTAGCAATCGATTAAATAATTTAGCAATTTTAGGATGTTGTAGAAATTTAACATCAATCAATGATATATTTGCATTGGATCAATATATTAGTGTTGAGTGTTTACGAAATGGTTCGAAAATTTCACTGGAATTGAATAATTTACAACAACAAGCTAAAGCATACGTATGTTACGTTACGTCACGTATTATCTTACGTTTACGATCTTTAAATTTTTGCGAAATTTAAAAATATCATGTGATAATTTTAAACTGTTAATTGTTAAAAATATCACATGATAATTTTATACAAAACTGACATCAATCAAACATTTTTAAATGTTGAAAAATTCGAATTTTCTTCAAGGAATCAATGAAACTCGTGCTGATCGGTTCAAATGATAGTGAAATATGTGAAATGGAAATACATAGAGATTCTCAACCTATCAGCATGTTGATACCGGAACTTTGCTTATCAAATGATACGATACAAAAGTTACTATTTCTTTTTATTTTTTTTAAATATAAACTCTAAAGCTTCTCTGAATATATTAATTTAAAAAATATAAGATAAGAACTTAATTCTATGACCTGTGAATTATTCAAATGATACGACAATTATTTATTGTATTGTCAAATATAAATTAAACATATAATCTGCAATATTTAGAAATTACAACTCCATATTGATTAATAAGTGATAATCATAATTACAGGTTTTATTGATAATTAACAATAAAGTAGTTCATAAATTTGAACTTTCATGTGATCAAATATTGAAAGTATGTTTTGCACACAAATTTTGTTTCTTATTTTAATTTCATTTTTAACATATTTATTGATTTGTTTGTTTTCTTTTTGTTTTCAGAATTGCCTCATTCCTACAAAATAAGTTCAAAATTTTATCATTGATAATCATAATGTTTAGAATGATAATTCTCATCGGTTATTTTTGGGCATCTATTCTTGTTTTTTTTTTTTTTTTTATCCATAATTCTTTGATAATCTCAATATCTCTATTCAGGATATCATTTCTATTGCTGATCTTAATGGTGAATCAGTTAAGATAAATTCATCAGTACAAATTGGTTTTGATTTCAGTCTAATGATTTTATCAAAGCATAGTAAATCTTTCATGTAATTTGTTTAGAAATTTTAATTACCATCAATTTATACGAAATTAAAATCAAATAATACGATAATTCATTTGTTGCAATATGTAATCATTGAATGAGAAAGTTTGTATAGCAATATGAAATATTTTTAAGTAAACATATTGATAACAAATCAGAGAAAAAAGAAAAAAGAGAACGTTTGTTAGGAAAATGCAAATAAATTCAATTATTTTTTATAAATTTAAAATCAAAAAATCTTTTCCTTCTAATATTTCAGTACCATTTCGTATTATTGATTGTTGGACCGAACAAAACAATCATAGGGCTAATTTTTAAAAAATGGCATTCCCGAGAAAGATTCGCAATCCGTTCCCCTATGTCAACTATTCGATGGAATAGATAATTTTGGAAATAATTTCAATAGTAATATTGGCAGCCTGGATAAATATAGCAATGTTTATCCTGATTCATTCAATCAAGTGCGAAAAATTTGGCAGATTCGACTTCGTCTCTGTTGGGATACTATCCCGGATAGTCGCCAAAAAGCATTCCAACAATTGCTTCGCACTAAACCACAATTGCAATGGGAAGCTGTTCCCGATTTATCATTTGACAATGATGATTTCTTATCACCAATAACAATTTATCCTATTATGATCCAGTGTTCCATTTCACCTTTATCGGTAAGTCATCAGCCAATTAATCATTAAATCAACATGCATATGATTGTTATCTTGATCGTGATTATGATTAGATGTAGCTTGTTGCGAATTCTCGATATAAATTACTGGTATTACTGATATTACTAACATAAATCAACATTTGCATCTTTTTCAAAATTTTCATTAATTTTCCTTTTATTTGTTCCAAAATTTTTTCTTCAACATTTTTAATTAAATGTTGATAATATGCACTAAAGCAATTTACAAATAATATTTTATCATTTTTGATAATCAATCGGTGAGAAGATATGATAATATCTGATATGATAGTAAATTTTATTTGTTGAAGAGTAAATTTTATTTGTTGAAGAGGCATATATCTGAAAAATCGATGACCATAAAAATGTGGTCTCAAAAAAATCTATTACTGATAATATTAAGAGTGATAATATAATTATATATCATTCTGATTACCTTATCAGCATAGTTTTTAGAATATAAGTAAAGATCAATTGATCTTGATTGAAAATTTGAATATTCGTGAACGCCTTTTATAATGAAAATATTTTAGTTCAAACGAACTTCTGCAATTGTTAGTTTTGGTCCAATTGGTGTATTTATTCCGCAATTTTATTTTCTTGAAAATACCTTATTCTCGTGTTGCCCAGTAGAAGCAACAATAGCTTATGCAAATTTTCTTCAACGTTCTGCCAAAAAAAATTATTTTGCTCGAAGGTAAATTTTTACCTTTTGTGAATACTAAATTTGATAGCTCTATTCATTTCATTGATTCTCTTTTGCTAGATACTTTATTGATTTATTGCCAAATTTCATAAAAGCTACAGAAAATAGAAGAAATCTCGAGATTTATTAATGAAAAATTCCTGCATATCATCTCTTAATTGTTTGGCTTTTTTTCTTCTTTTCTTTAAAATTTAATAAAAATATATTTTAGAAAATTTTAAAGAATTAACTCAGCAATAGTAATGAAATATTAAAAAAAAAAACTTAATAAATTAATAACTTATATTAAGGTTTCACCTACGACAGCTTTATTGGTCTCATTTACGACATTTACGATCGCTTCATGTTGCACTGCCGTAATTTTCATTATTCGGCATAAAAGATTTGAATGTTCTGATAAATCAAATATGATCTAAACGTATTAAAGAAGAAATAATACGGTCTACTTCTACTGGTCACAATGATTATTTTATTTTAAAGAGAAGTTTATATTTTTTTTTCCGAAATCGGTCTCAATTTTATACATCTATTGATCAGATTATGACGATAAGCTTTATAAAACTTTCCATAGAATGCTTAATATCTCATTATCGATCGATAAATTGATTGATATTTAATTTAATTCAAGATTTATTAAATATTTAGAGAAAATAGGAAGTTTCACAATGATAAAAATACAGTGATAAAAAAAATTATTGAAAATAAAATACCAGATAAATTGTTCCTCTATTTAATATTCGTTTTAAATCAATTTGATGATAATGATATGATGATACTTGTAATGTAAGTGTTTAGTAAAAAATATCTGATAAATTCCTAATTTTGATAAACTCTTATATCGTTCCAAACAAAAAAAAAAAAGTTTTAAAACTCTTAGAAGGTATGATAAGATTTATCACAAACTTTTGTAATATAACAATTTTATTGAATTGATTGCCATAAACTATTTAGTCGTTTTTTTTTTTTGTTCAACTGCGATAATAATAATAAATTTATTTATTTCGTTGCCTTTAAATATATGCCAATACAAAAATTGTTTGTTTCTGATAAAACAATATAGGATGGTTTCTTCTGCATACATAGATGTAACAAATGTTACAATTCATTAAGATGGCAGTGTTATCGTAGAAACGTTTCTTCTAAAAGGCAACAGAATAATTTTATCATTTTGATATATATCTTTTGATATTAGAGAATCATTTTGAGAGATTTTTTTCAGCATCAGATAAGATAATTATGATAAAAAAAAAAAAAAGCAAATGTAGGCAAGGCGATATAAAAGATAAGCATAATTTGCATGCATATTGTTGATGGCTATTTTGGGCACTTTGGTATTGAATGATGGATGATATACAAAGCAATGCAAAAGCTTAGAAGCATTTACGATGTACAATTGATGGACCAGATTCATCATATTCTTGCTTCGAGATCCACATCTGCAATAATGATATTATTTAGAATTCTTAGCAAATGATTGTATTATTCAATGAATTTCATTTTCGTATTGATAAATCTTTTTTCAACTTATTTTCTAAATATTATAAAAATTAAAAATTGATAATTAACTGTATTGTACCTGTTGGAAGGTGGATAATGAAGCCAAGATGGAACCACCGATCCAGACCGAATATTTACGCTCTGGTGGTGCAATGATTTTGATTTTCATCGTACTTGGTGCCAAAGCTGTTACTTCTTTCTGCAATTTAAACATAAATTAAACGCTTTCATTTTTTTTTTTTTTAGAAAAAGATTAGTAAAAGATTAAGAAAAATAGAAGGAAATAAAAAATTTAACGAGGAATTTTAAATCGATTTTTTCATATTAATTAACGTCGAAAGAATATGAATTTGAAATAAGAATCTTACTTGCATTCGATCAGCAATGCCAGGATACATAGTTGTGCCACCTGATAGGACAATATTAGCATACAGATCCTTTCGAATATCAATATCACATTTCATGATGCTGTTGTATGTTGATTCATGAATACCAGCAGATTCCATACCCAGGAAGGATGGCTAAAAAGATTCTGTTTTATATAAAGAGAAATCGGAATTTCAACCAAAAATTAGATATTGAGAATAAAGATGCTTGCTTCGTAATATATAAGAAATTCCAACTGACTTGGAATAAAGCTTCTGGGCATCGGAATCGTTCATTGCCTACAGTAATCACTTGGCCATCAGGCAATTCATAAGATTTTTCAAGAGATGATGACGATGCAGCAGTGGCCATTTCTTGTTCGAAATCCAAAGCAACGTAACATAACTTTTCTTTGATATCACGAACAATTTCTCGTTCTGCCGTGGTTGTGAACGAGTAACCACGTTCAGTGAGAATTTTCATTAAATAATCTGTTAAGTCTCGTCCAGCCAAATCCAGACGCAAAATTGCGTGTGGTAATGCGTAACCTGAAATAATGAAACCATAATTAATTTATCCTTAAATCTAACAATATTTCATCCTCGAGAACCACTAAATTATCATTATAATTAAAATTAATTTATATCGAATTGATTCATAATCTTTTCACTCATATATTAATATTTTGAATCAAATTTTAAATCAGTGCTTATTGTGAGATGCAGGGATTGATTGAATTTAATAATACCTTCGTAAATTGGTACAGTATGAGTAACACCATCTCCAGAATCCAATACAATGCCAGTAGTACGACCGGAAGCATATAAGGACAGGACAGCTTGAATCGCAACGTACATAGCCGGAGTATTGAATGTCTCGAACATGATTTGGGTCATCTTTTCTCTGTTTGCTTTAGGATTTAATGGAGCTTCAGTAAGTAATACTGGATGTTCTTCAGGAGCAACTCGAAGTTCGTTGTAGAATGTATGATGCCAGATCTTTTCCATATCATCCCAGTTTGTGACAATACCGTGTTCAATTGGATATTTCAATGTTAGAATACCTCTTTTTGATTGCGCTTCATCACCTACGTATGAATCCTTTTGACCCATACCAACCATGACACCCTACAAAACTTTTTATTAATACATGATGATTATCAAAACTTTCTAATATATTTATATTTCAAAGTTGGTTATAATTTTTCGATTGGATATTTATTTTTTTAAAAGATAAAAATTTTTTCAAACTATTTGTATTAGATCTATAAGATGAAATTGAAAATTATACCTGATGCCTTGGTCGTCCAACAATTGATGGAAATACAGCTCGAGGTGCATCATCACCGGCAAATCCAGCTTTACACATACCGGATCCATTGTCCACCACCAATGCTGCTACTTCTTCGTCACACATTATGTGTACTTTTTAGAACTGATGCTGCTGTACGGTAAATCTATAAATTTATTAAATAGGACTAATTTTAAGGATACTATAAATAGTATCCTTAAAATTAGCCTTAATTAATATTTCATTGCAATAGTAATTATCCAAATATACCTCAAACAAAAAACGATATATTACTAAATCAATTTTGATAAACTTAAAACATTCGCTATTTGACATTGATATTTTCAATTTAATAAATTAATTTAAAAATCTTTTAAATTGTAAACTATCAGATAAGAAAATTTCGAGAATACCTCAATTTCTCGACAATAGTCAAAACATTTACCTATTTTTTTAATACTATTTTGTCCTAAAAAATTGTACAGAAGAATAGTAGGAATTAAATTATCTAAATTCAATTTAAAAGATAAAATAGAATTGCTTGTCTCTCTTCTTGATAATTTATTCAACTTTTAAAGAGTACAAAAATATTCCCACAACCTTCAGATACAAGAATAGTAGTAAAGAAAGCTAGCTCATTCTAAGCATGAAGTTTGTTGAAGTGAAGCAACGATCGACTGCATCTGTTCTAAGATGTATCCTAAGGATTATATAGTTCTCGTTTCAACAGCTTTTTCAATCGTTGCTTGAGGGGCGAAGAATGTGGTGAGAAACGAAAAGACTATTTGTTCGAATCCTTTTCCTGGGAATTCAAGAGTAGGGATTGCTGAGAAGAGTGGAGGAATTCCTATGAAAATCTTAACATTCCCAATCTTCCAACACCCACCTTCTCTTCTAATATTCAACAAAGATATAGTAGAGAAGAAGCTAAACAATATCAACAGATAGATGGATAGATGGATGAATGATCAATGAAATGGACTGATAGACGAAAAGTATGATAGAATGATGGATAGACAAGCAAATAGCTAGTTATCAGGCAATCTTTAATATTAGATGCAAAGAAAAGGAAAAATTTTGCAAGAATTATTTTAAAAGTACCGACATTCTTTTTTTTTTTTTTCCTCAAGAAAATAACAATAATAAAAGGTGAAAAAAAAAAAAAAAAAAAAGGGAAGGAATAGAATTGCTTTATCTCTGCTTTACTAACTTAACAATAATTATTTTATCATTATATTTTTTAAGTAAATTTTTGCAATGAAAAAAAAAGATTGAAAATAATCTTAAAAATTTGATCTTTATCACTGATAGTATTTTTAGCAACAATTAACTTGAAACAACTTGAAATAACTCGTAAGTGATAAGTTGTTGTTATTTTTTTTTATATTTTTCTAATTTAATCTTTTCGTTTTTTCTTTCCTATTAAAATTTTTAATTTTTATAGTAATACATTTGATTGCATATTTTGATATTATGATAAGCGAATTTGATATTATGATAAGCAAATATTTTATTAAATATTTTGATACTGTGATAAGCGAATATTTTACTGGGTATTTTGATATTATGATAAGCAAAATTCCAGATGATACGATGGTTCATGAAAGGATAATAACTGATTTGCCATCTTTGCCTCCTCTTCCTATATCACAAATTATACCGGAAGTAAGGCAGGTTAAGAAAGAGAAAGTACTAAAGAAGGAGGAAGAAAAACCAAAAGAAACTCATGTATCAAATATACTTGTTTTGCCAAAACAAAACTTTCCTTATAGCACTATTAATAATAATTTACCTATGTATAGTTGGTGCACAGTTTCTTTGGATTAACGATCGATTGTTTAAAATTACAGTTTTTTTCATTGTTACCCGATATTTAGTGAACACAGGTGAATTTGTACGAGAATGGATAATAATCATTATCATTATTAGAAATGTTATATTGTATTATTGTTAAACTAAAAGTTTATTCAAACAGTTTTTTTTTCAAGCAATTAAATTTAACCTATTTTTATGTTGAAGGTAATTTCAGGTTGTTGTTATTTTCATTGAATTATCCGTTTAGTTTACTATTTAGTTTTATTAAAATTTAATATTTGAAATTTCATCAAAATATTCGTTTATAAAAATATCGAAGAATTATTCGAATTTTCAAAAATTTAATTTATCCTAAATTTATCAATAAAATACATTTTCTTATTTCATAAAATTCATTAAGCGTATCAAATGTATGAGATTCAAAACTTAACTTTTGAATTTCAAATCAAAAAAAAAAAAGAAAAACTAAAAGCTAATATTCCTAGAGATCATATTATGAAAAATTTAAAATCAGATTTTAAAATAAATCAGTGATAATTGATATGATGATATAATTTGCATAATAATTTTGTCTTCTTAAACGAAATAAAATTTAAATATATTATTAAAAAGCATGATCGAATGAGATGATCAAGAGTATCGCGCTCAACAACATTTGAAATGGGTTCTGCAACTTTTTCTCAAAGATCTTAAAATATTCCGAACTTTTTTCAACTCTAAATTTACTTTTAATTTTTCTCTTTTGCATATCTTTGCATTATTTTGTATTTTTTTTCTAAAAAGTTAATTTTATTCCTTTTATCAAAGATTCATCAATTTTAAAAGTTTATAAGCTAAAACTTTATGATCCATCATCAGTTGATTAATTTCTTTCTATGATATCTGTTCAGTGATAAGAAATTAAGATCCTATGTTTATTATTTTACTTTATTGGAAATTTGAAATTGATTGGTTAAAGCAAAATAGGAAAAAAATTTTTCTCGATAGTTTAAGGATATACTTTTCGAGAATGTATTGGGAATTTCATAGGAAATAAATGAAATTGAAATTTATTTGAATAGTTGAAAAGAATAATTTTTTATTATTAAAATAAATAAAATTAAATATTTGAAAATATTATACAATCAATTAAATGCTAATTTCGGTTTATTCTCAATTTTCTTCTTCATCTACTTTATTTGAAATTTCAATCGTTTTGTTAAATTATTCTTATTTATGATTCTCATTTTTGGTATATTTCTTCCTTCACATACTTTTTCAATTATACATTTAGAATATTAAAAAAAAATAGAAAAAAATTTATGATATATTATGATTCATCAGGGAATACAGAATTAGCATTTATTCTGAATCCTTCAATAAATGATGATTCTTGAAATCTTTTTATAATTAATAATTACGACAATTTTCTAAAAGTTTAAACTTTACAATTTCTAGACTGACCGCTAGAGCAGTTGTTCAAATTGCTAATTATTGGCAGGTCTAGAGTAAATTTGATTTTCAATATTCCAGGAAAATTAACAAAAGTGGAAAAAGTGTAGAACTTTTAATCAATTTCATTTTGCAAATTTTTTTTTGTAAAAATGATAATAGTACAGTGATAATAACTGATAAGCGTTGCTTCATTACATTTTCCATTCTTTTTCAACTTCTTTTTTATCACCGCTTATCATAAATTTGCTTGTTACATTTTATTAGTAATTTAGTGACTAATGAAAAATTATAAAAACAATGTTGATATATTGCTAATAATTAAAATTCTCTAGAATTTTTCCTTTTTTTTAGTATGAATATTTTGATCAATCAGTACTTTGACTTAAAAGATTGATAAAAAGGCATCTATCATTCTTGAATATGCTAAACAACATATTCAAATCTTTTGCTTGTTATAATTTCAATCATAGATAGAATGGATCTCTATGATTCTTAAATTTTTAATTTGAAAATCAATTTCCATTACAACAAATCAGAATTCTGCTAATTTTTTAAGCAATTGATTTTATTCCCGATTTCCTTCGTATTTATCAGCCAAATTAATGCAATCAAAAGTGATTTGCGGATAATTAATTGTTAATGATTAAAATATGGCAATGCTAAAAAAATTTTTAACGAATTTAATCGATGGAAAATATTAACAAATTTCCATTTAATATCTCTTCAAAGATATAATTTTATAATTTTGAAGAAAATTTCAAATAAGTTATACGGTAATTTTTCATCATTACAATCGATATTTTTAGAATAAATACAAATATCGTAGATTCTACTTTTTTTTCTTTCTTTCTTTCAAAATTTGAAATGATATTTATGTTAGAAATTCAAAAAAAAAAAAAAAAGAAAAACGAAAAAACAGAAGAAAAGAAGATGATAATTTGAATATGAAAGACAGCTGATGTTCTATTCTTACACATAACTTTCCCTTCATACCGTCAACAAAGACAACAACGGATATTTTACAACGACAACTGATCTATCTTATCTATCACATTTGTATCAAGAGATGACGAGAAAGAGGGAATGATATTAAGCTTTTAAATCTATTTTACACAATCTGATTGTAACTCACACAATATGCTATTATAATTTGTTTGGACGATGCAAACAAAACTATACGAATTTTACTGAACATATCTTTCATTTATTTATTATTCTTTAAATCGATCAGATAATATTATTTCAAGAAATTAAAATTAAAAATCATATATGAAATTCTATCTATCAATTTTTTGCCAAACAAACAACAATTTTATTTTTTCTTTTAGATATTCAGAAATTGTTTACATGATCGGGTCGGGTTAATTCGAAATTAATTAATAATCAGAAGTAAATGAAAAATTTTTTTAATTATCATGATTCTCTAATGTGAAAACCATCATACAACTGTATAGTTATTTGGCAATCTTGGAAAAGATCTGATTGATCGTTTACTTGAGATAATATTTAGTTAGATTTTTTGTAAAATTAATAATGATTGTTTAATAATGAATCTTGTTTATAAAAAGTTGGAAAAAAAAAGAAGAAACATTCATAGATCATTATAAAATAAAAATTTTATATCTCATCGTATCATCATCATAGTTAATAAATAATAAACAGAATGATACATTGGATGTTACGAATTATTGGAAAAATAGATATTATCAAAAGTTGAAGATAAAAAGCCATAGAAAATTTTATTGAACTTTTGCATTGTTAATGAACAAAGTACATAATTTATCTTAACAAAAATTATGTTTGACAACCAGAATTCATCGATTAGTTATATGCGAACATTAGAAATTTTCATGCGATTTGATTGCGAAAAAGATTATTTTGCGAATTTTTTGGTAATAAGGCAATAAGATGGAAAGAAAAGCTAATAATTCAGTTGAAAAATTATGTCTATGTTAAGCTAAAATATGAACACGTTCCAGATTAGCGTAGACGTAACATGTACGCAATTTTATCACGTAGTATTGTTTTCTTATGAATAAGTTTCATTGTTATAGCTTAGAAGCATTTACGATGTACGATTGATGGACCAGATTCATCATATTCTTGCTTCGAAATCCACATCTGCAATAATGATATTATTTAGAATTCTTAGCAAATGATTGTATTATTCAATGAATTTCATTTTCGTATCGATAAATCTTTTTCAACTTATTTTCTAAATATTATAAAAATTAAAAGTTGATAATTAACTGTATTGTACCTGTTGGAAGGTGGATAATGAAGCCAAGATGGAACCACCGATCCAGACCGAATATTTACGCTCTGGTGGTGCAATGATTTTGATTTTCATCGTACTTGGTGCCAAAGCTGTGATTTCCTTCTAGAATTTACATGAATATTTCTTGCGTAAAAATGTTATTATTAAAAACTAAGCAAGTTTTGAATGGAACTAAAGACATCGTATTCTGATTAATAGTTATCCCGAAATCGAAATTTTTTCAAAAATGAAGGATAAAATTAACCTGCATTCTATCTGCGATTCCGGGGTACATAGTCGAGCCACCGGACAAAACGTTATTTGCATAGAGATCTTTTCGAATATCAATATCACATTTCATAATACTATTGTAAGTAGTTTCATGAATACCAGCAGATTCCATACCCAGGAAGGATGGCTAAAAGATTCTGTTTTATATAAAGAGAAATCGGAATTTCAACCAAAAATTAGATATTGAGAATAAAGATGCTTGCTTCGTAATATATAAGAAATTCCAACTGACTTGGAATAAAGCTTCTGGGCATCGGAATCGTTCATTGCCTACAGTAATCACTTGGCCATCAGGCAATTCATAAGATTTTTCAAGAGATGATGACGATGCAGCAGTGGCCATTTCTTGTTCGAAATCCAAAGCAACGTAACATAACTTTTCTTTGATATCACGAACAATTTCTCGTTCTGCCGTGGTTGTGAACGAGTAACCACGTTCAGTGAGAATTTTCATTAAATAATCTGTTAAGTCTCGTCCAGCCAAATCCAGACGCAAAATTGCGTGTGGTAATGCGTAACCTGAAATAATGAAACCATAATTAATTTATCCTTAAATCTAACAATATTTCATCCTCGAGAACCACTAAATTATCATTATAATTAAAATTAATTTATATCGAATTGATTAATAATCTTTTCACTCATATATTAATATTTTGAATCAAATTTTAAATCAGTGCTTATTGTGAGACGCAGGGATTAATTGAATTTAATAATACCTTCGTAAATTGGTACAGTATGAGTAACACCATCTCCAGAATCCAATACAATGCCAGTAGTACGACCGGAAGCATATAAGGACAGGACAGCTTGAATCGCAACGTACATAGCCGGAGTATTGAATGTCTCGAACATGATTTGGGTCATCTTTTCTCTGTTTGCTTTAGGATTTAATGGAGCTTCAGTAAGTAATACTGGATGTTCTTCAGGAGCAACTCGAAGTTCGTTGTAGAATGTATGATGCCAGATCTTTTCCATATCATCCCAGTTTGTGACAATACCGTGTTCAATTGGATATTTCAATGTTAGAATACCTCTTTTTGATTGCGCTTCATCACCTACGTATGAATCCTTTTGACCCATACCAACCATGACACCCTACAAAACTTTTTATTAATACATGATGATTATCAAAACTTTTAATATATTTACATTTCAAAGTTGGTTATAATTTTTCGATTGGATATTTATTTTTTAAAAGATAAAAATTTTTTCAAACTATTTGTATTAGATCTATAAGATGAAATTGAAAATTATACCTGATGCCTTGGTCGTCCAACAATTGATGGAAATACAGCTCGAGGTGCATCATCACCGGCAAATCCAGCTTTACACATACCGGATCCATTGTCCACTACCAATGCTGCTACTTCTTCGTCACACATTTCTTCCTCAATTTATTAGTTCGAATGAGAGTTCTTTTGACAATTACTCATAACTTTAGATATTTAAACGATCACAAAAAAAAAAAAATTATTTAAAATATTTGTACTTATTGTATGCTAATCATTTATTGAAAATTTTCAATAGATAAATTGTAAAAAAAAAAAAGTTAGAATTATTTGTTAGGGAACGGAGGAAAAGTTAGCAAATGAATTTGATTTTCACTTTATTTTATAATATCGATAAAAAAATCTTTTTCGAAGATTTCATCGTAACGATGAAACTATAAACTTTCAAATATTTGTCATTCAATGGGATAGTATTGTTAAAAAAAAAAAAATGTTACGATTTCCGAGCGGTCGAGATTTTCTCGTATATTTCAATTCTAGATTTGATGTACAATTAGCTTGTTCAACTGCTTACACTATGCAAACATTAAATAGTTAAAATTAGAAGCAAAAAAAAAAAAAAGGCAGGAAAACAATGGCTTACAATCAGAAGTATATAGATATAAATTTGAGCATCATAAAAATTACGAAAGAATCTCGAAAAAATTTAAACATCATAAATTACGAAATAATTTCGAGATGTAACAATGATTAAAATTACAACACTTTGCTCACCATCCACCTCTACAAATCGATTCTGTTTCTGTATTCGGATTATTCAAAATGATGCAACTATGTATATTGAAATATTAATAAATAATGTATATTCGAGATATATATTCGATTTTAATTTAATCAATGCTTTAACATAAATTAAATTTCAGAATGAAAGCAAATTTTTATGTAAAACAGAATCTAAAAATTGAGATTTGTAAAATTTAAAAGCTAAATATGACGTAGAAAAAAAGAAAACTTTCAAAATTTCAATTTAAAAATAAAAAAAATGAGTTTCTGAAGTTCTTAAGAAATTTTGAAAAGAACAGAATAGATGGAAACAATAAGCTATTAGCTATTCACTGATAAACCACTGTAAATTAGTTTTTATGGTTCATTTTCAGTGATAACTAGGAGAATGATTACGAATAGAAGAGCGGGTAAGAAGCGGATTCTTAGCTATTATGCGGATTCTTGACTACAATCATCGATGTCTCTCAGTTTCAACAGAATGGATTAAATTAAGCAATCAAATAACAAACAAATTGTTGCGGCAAATCTTTATCTCCTTGAATAATCGCCGAATGTTCGGCAACGCCTAAAACAGTTGCAAGATGATCTGAATGCCACCGACCACAATTAGCCTCTTTTATACAAGCTTACAGATCGCCACTGTATACATATGTGTGTGTGTGTGTATGTATGTATGTATGTATGTATGTGTGTATGTATGTACATGTATGTGTATGTACATATGTGTATGTGTGTGTGTGTGTGTGTGTATGTATGTGTGTGAAGTATCGCTCTGTCTATCTATTGTAAATGTGTCTAAGTGATTCAGTATTCAGAAATTCCTAGAAATGATTGGATGAGGTGAAGAAGGGTTTTCAATACTGCGCAAAGCAGTATCGTGAAGATCGTGATACTGATGACCGATAGATGAAATATGTGCCGCGTTTCAGTAAGAAAAGCGAGCAGAGTGGTAACAGTATCGAAGCAAAGTTCCGAAAATTGCGCATAAGAGAGGAGGATGCACAAGTTCGAACATTTACTATTTTCCATCTTACACTGCTACCTTTTCGATTCCTATTATCTTATCCCTCTTTCCCTCTTGAATTTCCAAGTAAGAGCTCTCTCGAAAAGTCAACAACATCTGTTAGTTATAGGAAGCAACAGATGCTACATATATTGTATTGTAAAAATAACACAATTCATCGCATATTTTTATTTCATCCAAAAATTTGAAATTCAAACTTGTCATAGATGATTCCAATTTTGATATATTTAACTTAAATGCTTCATTATTTTTAATCGATGACGAGAATACAAATTTATTTGGGACAAGAATAGAAGCCAGATTTGGCATAATTAGAAAAGAGACAAGTAGGACTGACTACATATAAGTTGTAGACATCTTTAAGTGCATATGAATCCTCTTAATCGAATAAATTATTAATCCTTCTGAACGTATAGTAGGCGTAATAGCTCTTCATGTCACTCATTTCTAAATCTTCTTTGTATTTCAGGATTGCATCTAATCTAATTGATTTTCAGGTATTGAGTTATTATCTTGAATATTGAATATTTCAGATTTAAATTTGTATAACTTCGAATTTTAACAGTGTTTTGAAAACATATCTTAATAATTATCAAAAATTTTAAAAAGTGTAATATTCTGTGATGATAATTGAATATTTCTATCTTTTGATCAATTCTAACTTCTTCATGTAATCGAATTCTTTTCGTTCCGAATTCTTCATACCTTCAGATGATTTTGAATATTTTGCATTTAAATAATTTAATCTTTCCCTTATCGTTTAAATTTATATTGATGGATTTTTAAAATTTAAGTTAAATTGAAATTATATTAAAATGGAAAGAATAAATTTGGGAAACTTTTTTTTTTTTTTTTAGCCGTAAATACCATAAAATATAAATGATAATTTATGAAATTTATCATTTTAACATTACCACTCTTATTTCCATTTGATGAATTTGATTATATATATATATGTATGTATGTATGTATGCATGTAAAATGAAATTGATAAAAACATATCTTATAGTTAAGATAATCATGATCATGATACTGTATATCTCGAATTTTTTTATCTTAAATATATTGGATACAATTTTTGTTGGATGCAATTTTGAGAAATAATTCAAGAATTTTTTTTTCTCTCTCTTTCTCTCGAAAAGTTTGATTTACCTATGAACAGTCAAGTATTAAAATGTTTTATTTATTTGAGAGAGCGAGAGAGAGAGCGAGAGGGAGAAAGTTAACCATGAGAGATGATTAATTGTCTCATTTTATAATTTGTTATGAATCTAATCAATTGATTGAATTGATTGATGAATATGATATGTAAGCATTTTATAAATTTATTATTATTGGCTTCTAAACTTTTCATATTTTTTTTTACCACAACAGAATGGATTTGTTGGAAATTTTCCATTTTGTGAAATAATAACTTCTTTAAGTGAGATGAAATGAAGAAGTAATGAATTGAATGGAAGAAATGAAATTACTTTACAACAATTGTATGTCATCATCCTATCTTCTTCATTCGATAGATATGTTAGAGTTGAAAGAGATTCGAAGAAAGAATTAAGTATTAAAATTGCTCTTTTAATTTTTATAACAATCGTGCAGGCAAATAGAGAAATGTATATTCATGATGTTGTAAAAAATTTTAAGTACAATAATGAGAAAAGCTCGATCTTTACATCAATCTTCGAGATCGAATGACGAGTAAACAGACTGCTCACTAAATGATAACTAAGCCATTTAGATTCTTCGAAAAAAAAAAAGAAAATCCCTATACTTCTATAGCTCTCTTCGATCTTCACAATATATTTCATCCAACTGCTCTTGTTTTAATTCTTAGAATTGAAACTAACCGGAATGACGAAGAATAAGCTTTAATAATACTTTTTGCCATTGCAACAGATATTTGACTGATATTTCAATATACACATACATACACACACACACATACACACATACATACACACACATACATACACATATATATATATACGACGATTTCATAGTAAAGGATAACAACCGTTACAATAGAGAGAAGACAAATGTAATACATTCAAAAATGCCTAATAACTTAGTCTACGAAACAAAAATATTTTCTGTTGAAAAAACAAAAAAATAAAAATTGGAAAATTTTGAATAATAGCCGTATAATTTCAAAATTGAAATATTTTTTAAGAAAATTCTCGACAACTTAAATAAAAATAGCATAGTATAATTTTTCATTGAATCTATTTAAATAAATAACTAAACGATGTTTTTAAAATAATTTTAAATCATGATTATTTTATAAATTGGCAGCAACAACTCTTACCGATATCTAAAAAATCAACAAAATATAATATTCTCGATCTTTGAATATCATGTTTATATATATCATTCAATCTTTAAATGAAATAACCGAATATCACTGCAGATGAAAGAAATTTTTAGGAATTAAATCTCTCCCATAATTTGAAAATATTCACTCGCATGATTTCGATCATTTTTTGTAATTGTTTTACAAACAATTTTAATTTCAATTTACACATTTCGTATTAGCTTATCAATGTATACATAAACATGAGATGTGAAAATTTTTATGACATTTTTCATTGATACTATGAATAATACTAATACTACTAATAATAATAATAATGATAATAATAATAATAATAATAATAATAATAATAATAATAATGACAATAATAATTGCAACTTGTAATATGCAAGAGTAAAACGATATCAACTGAATGATTCTATAATCGCTAGAATATTCGACAATAACAAATAATTTTAACATTATTGCAAAGTTTAGGAAAATATGCCGCAAAAACACCAAAATATATTTTGAGCAAATCAATTTATAGTGAACAAATAAAGGATGGTATGCGTGATGCTTCGATCAAATATAAACTTCTATCATTTGCTGATGATGTGAATCGAATTGTTTCCATCTGGAATTCATCATCTTATTCTATAAGATCGTAAAAGAAACAACAAATTTTTTCGATCTCCTAATTATATATATAAAAAAAAAATTTCTCGGAATTTGGTTTCTGTTAAAGACCTCTCCGAGATATTACAGACTTTCTTGATAAATGATATTTTCAATATGATTTACGTATTCTTCATTGAAAAGAAAGAAAGGTAAAAACAGAGGCCAAAATATATGAACAACTAGGTTGATGAGCATGATAAAAACCTGCACAGAAATGCATAGCGAGATGGAAATATATGAAACAAAAAATAAAAATGAAATAAGGAGAAAAACAACAAAGCAGACAAAATGAATCAATTCTGATTTTATTCATCTTCATATTCAAGAATACATCTCCTCCGACTTCCCATATTTCTATGTTCTAATTTTTAATATTCTTCAAAAAAATGTGAAAAACAAAATACGTTAATCATATGAAACTAAGATCTCCATAATCAAAAATAACGGTGAGGTCTATCTTTAAAAAAAATGATGATACTTATTAAAATATAGATACCATGAACTCCAATAGAAATCTGATCATTCCCTTTCTGAAAATATCAATCATAATCAAACGATCACTGCATACGGCAACTAAAATACTGGTATGAGCTGATCTCATGTATCTTCACGATGATTCAATATATCTCAATCCATTTAACCATCTAGTATTTCCGTGTCCCTGTGAGGAAAATTTATAAAAACTCCGCAAAAATCTTCAAGCTTAATCAAATTCATAAAAGCAAAATAAACGTATATGAATGTAATATGATGCAAACGTTTAATAACTAGATCGTGTACATAAATTATTGAAAAAGAACGAATAAGGCGAAAGAATCTATTTGAAGGAATAGTAACAGACAAATCGAAATAACTTTAGTGAACTAATCGGTAGTAATAATAATATTTTCGCATGTCAGATTAACGCAGACCTTATCTAGTTTTTTTTTTGATTTAGTATCGATATTTAAAATCGAATATAAAAATGAAATTATTATGTACAAAGCTATTTCTTTGAAAGCACAAGCCACAAGAAAAAAAGGAAGCTAAATGATTACTGATATAACTACAGTGGTTTAGTTGTTAAGAAATATATATTATGAACATTTGATCAGCAAATAAATTTCTTGCCTCGATTCAGGCACTAAATTTCGTTTAGTCATTTATTTACAATTTCATGACACTTAGAGACAAGCTACATCTGGAAGTCCCCAAAATTGCTGCTATTCGTTGGATCATTCCAAGAAGCGTCAGGACTTCCCATATGAATGGTTTCCATCGGCTGATCGGTAGTGTTAATATTAGCAGGTTCAGGACAACAGTAAGTATTCAATGATGCCTCATCGTGCTCTCGAGCTGAAATCAAAAGTAAAACAATGAAACATGCTGCGGTAAAGAATTGACAAATCATATAAAAGATATTTCCGTACTTGGAAGAATGATTAAACTGAAGTCGACATGAATATTTATTTTGTAATATTATATATTTTAGAGAGAAAACCGATTTCTAAAACTTTAGACAGAGTATCGAATGGACTTTTCTTCTAAGAAATCATTTAATAAAAAGACCAGCGGGATATGCAGATCGCAAGTGATGTCTTTGCTGAGGTACATCGAATTGCTGAGTGAACATCGTTGCAAATGGATCGTCACTTATTGAGAGCCCAGAAAGATCCTGAAAAACGATGTTAAGACATTTAAATAATAACTGAGATATATTTTAATTAAAAACTGGCTAATTTTGCAAAAATTTTACAAAACGAAGGACAGCTTGCAACTAAGTTCAAAAATTACAATACGTAGAAAAGTATCCTTGCAATTTATGTTGGAAATTTTCATGCAAAAAACCTCAGGCCACACTTCTTCTGAAGAATATTCCATATTACTGGAAGTGTTAATGGTGTTTTGAGATGGACCTTCACGACCATACGTAAGGGGATCTGTTTGATTATCGGAAGATATTTGCTGCTGAAAAGATAACAAAGTCTTAAACAAATTCTAAATCATCAATACACACATATTTTTGACAAATGTCAGCGAAATTTTACAAATGACCAAATTGCTTCCAATCACTTCAAAGAATGGTTACAGCATATGTTCGAAACAATGAAGAACAATTAAAATTCAGATTAATGAGTAATTTGTAGAATCTAAATTAAATGTAATTGATTACTCCAAAAAGATAACCAAACGAAATTTCTAAAATAGGAAAAAGACAATCATTCGATTATTATGTGAAATTGAAAATTTCTCGTTATATTTCATCTAAAAATTTGCAGAATATCGTTACCTGAGAAGGCACGTGAAGACTAGGACTTTCCAAATTAGAATATGAACTTAAAGGTGCAGATGTTGATAATGGAACTTGTTGTGGTGGTAAATGGGGATAATGAAATGACACCGATGCAGATGGTGATCCGCTATTGTAGGAATTATTGGTTCCATAGGTCTGTTGAGGATATTGAATTTGCTGGGAAAATACCCATTGTAAGGTACATTCGGCTGTCCAACCGGTTGCGTCGAATGCAACAGCGCTCGATGAGATGAAGGAGACAAAGGGAAATTTTGATAAACAGATGAATTTCCACTTTGCATACTGCGTTCATAAGCTTGTCTAGCATACGTTGCTGCAATAATTTGAAAACATAAATATTTTTTCTAAATATTTTTTTTTCTAAATATGTTATCATAAATATTTTTTTCCCTATTATCATACATGCATCATTTATTTTGCATTCTACTATTATTGATTACTTATAATAGTCATTCTTTAACCGAGAACAGATAACAATAATATTCAGCGTATCACTAGCTCCTTTTACTGCAATAGCCAAACATTCTTGTAACTATGTTCTTAAGCGTAGCATTAAAACTAATTTAAAAAAGTATGCATTTTGAATATTAAGACTAATTAAAAAATATGCATTCTGACCACAGATTTTCTCAATCTTCATGTTCTTAGAGTTATCGATACAGTTTTTAAGTCCGTAGGCTAGATACTGAACATTAGTGGTCATTATAACCACTTCGAACTCAATTATATCTAAACTCATTTCTAATAATACAAACTAACCAAAAGGCTGATTTCGACTTTGTGAATAATGATGCAAAGCTGCCATCAAGCCGCCATCTGAAGCATATAACGCAGCCAACTGAAACTTGTCTTGATGAATTCCCATACTGCTTATGAAATCTTAGTAAAATTTTTATTTTGAAAGATGTTAGATTAACGTATCAATAGAAAAAAAAGTTTTTTCTCTTATATAGAAAAATTGATTTTTTTTTAATGAAATCATCAATGAATAACAATCAGTACAGCGAAATACAGTGGTTGCAAATATACTACTATCTTAACACAGGAAATACAGTTAACAACTAACTTCTGGATGAGAAGAAAGTTCATATATTAGACCTAGTGCACTTCTATCCAAATTTTCATCCTTCACATAATTCTGATATAAGCAAAAGACTGGTAACAACGCTCCACAATCACCATCTCGATCGCGAAACATTAGAAAATCAGGTCTTCTAACACAAAATGATATCTGAAAGTTTAAATTTCCATTTCTTCGTAAATGAATAGATATGAAAAATAGCATAGTTCGATTTGGCCAAAATTCCAAAGACAAACTTGATTCAAAGAAGAGAATCGCGACAAAGAAGCTGAAGAGTGGATAATGATAATTGAATGAGATCCGCAACGCGTACTTCTTCGACCATTTTTGTCTGTAAATAATAAATTATGGCATGTCAAAAGCAGTGAATAATAATTAGGACAGAATCTTTTCTATTTTCTTTGTTCCAAGAGTATGCAAAATATTATTTAGTAAGCAAATTATTTATTCATCTGCTATAATTACCTCAAAAATACAGATTCATTTTATTGCGATACTTTTAGAAAATCTAAATCGAAATCTATTGGAAATGGAAATATTTTGGAGCTAAATATTTTACCGATGGTAATTGGTCGCATGCGACCTTTAAGATCAATATGATACGCTCCACAAAACTTGTCTCGCAGTCAGGTGTCTGTCTCAAACGAATTTCACGAAACAGTGGAAGATTAGTATCTTGCAAAGCCGCTTTATTTAGTATCTAAAATTTGAAATTAATTTTTAGCGGAAATCACTGAATTTCATTAACGAAAAGAAAACGAGAATTAAGAAAGTGATGATTTTTGAAAATATTTCAGTCCAAATGATACAAAGAGCGACTATCCATGAAGTTGTGCTTGGTTTTATTTATGCAAACTAATAATAGATATGGATGCAATAAATTTAAAAAACGGGCTTTAAGAAAATAAATTTCAAGAATAAACCTGGAGCGTCTGCTTTAATATGGAAGGCCTCATTTCGGTAAGTTTTCGAAGCAAAAAATCAGCAGCATATTGCTGCTGAAGAACAACTTTTGTGCTTCAACTTGATGAGTATGTCCGACACAAAGATGGCGTAACGTGGCTAAGGCACGTTCCTAAAAGAAAAAAATGAATTTCAAATTATTCTGAAACCGATACACATCAAATAATTACTGGTCATTTTGTTTTACAATCTTTTTGCAAGAATATTTTAGTGAACTATAGTATTATACATTCTTGAATTTTTACATTACTTTACAGCTTTAAATTTTTTACAATAACATACATTCTTAAAATTAGTTTTCTTTCTTCAATGAATTAAATGAAAAAGTTTTCCAATTAGTTTGATTTTTTAAACAATGGTCAAAGTACCAAAAAACCGCGAAAATTCAAGGAAATAGAAGTCTTTGACAAAAACATGTCCGGCCTAAAAATAATTATCATAGCCTGAGAAATTCTTCGAGAAATACCTGTATATCTTCCACTCTTTGTTGTTGATTTGGAGTGCTTGCTGATATACTGTATGAACCAATCAAAACACGATACAAAGTCGGTATTGCACCTCGGCTGAATAAAAATTCTTTGTTCATCTGATTATTGGCCAGTAAATTTGACAAAATTCCAATGCAATACAAAATAACAATTGGATCCATCGCACCTAAATGGAATCTTATAAATGAATTGCTTATATAAATCAAGGAAGTGCGGTTTTTTTTCATGATTGTAAAGAGTCTTAAGAAAGATCGTCAACTACTAAAGTAATTAAAGATAATCGTTGGAAGAAATCAATTAATAATAATATAGCAGAAAAATAATAAAAAATTGCTGCAACAAACCAGTAAATTAAATATCACTGCAAAAGTTTTGAAAATACAAGTTCTTTAAGTCTAGCACAGAATATTCGCACAATATATGCCAATCATTATTTAAGAAGCAAAATCAAAACTAAAAAATACCTAAAAGTTGTAGAAGTTTATCGAGAAGAGGTGAAATATCCATATCTTTGGTAGGTACATCGGACATATTCCTGATACATTCCAAAGTTGAAATAATTAATCGTTGACTGGCATGTTCGAGTTGTTTATGCAAGACATCATAGCCACCACATTTTACTATTGCTTAGGGATCCTAAAAATGGCAAAATTTCGAGAAAAGAATTTTAAACATTCACTACAAATATTATCTTTTAGAAAGATAATATTAAATTTTAAAATTTAACAAATCTTTCACGCTAAAAATCATAATCCATCTATAAGTAATAAAAAATTTACCGCATTAGAGAAAATTTTCAGAAGCTGAGTAGTCCTCCACAACAAACCTTCATAGCGTAACATACGCAATATATGAAGCAATTTGGATGGACCATTTAACTGGAGAAACAATGCCTGAAATTTTGAAAAGAAAAAACAGGAAAAACTATGAGGTCTGAATATTCTATGAAATATGATTTCGGAAGTCTTTCCGTTCGATTAGTTGAAAAAATTATTTCCGAATTTTCTGACTATATCTTTGACTAGATGTCGCAATAAGGATCATGTTTATCTAATTAAAGAAAAATGACTTCAAACTTTCTCCAAAACCAGCAAAGTTTTTGATCATATTCTTTTCGGATAAACTTTAAGGACCAGATAAAATAATTCCAGTTGATAAAATTCATAATAAAAAGGAAAAACGAATTATAAAAGTAAAATTTTCACAACAACTACATCAAATATGACTAACCCTCTGCGACTGACTTTTATCACAAAGCAATCGCACACATTCAACGATTACTGAAAGAAGTTTTTCATTACTTTCACGATCGAGAAATTGAGTCAATGCCTGCAGAGCTCCATTTGCTCGAGCCACTTCGATATTATGACCATCCGCAGATTTCACAGCAATAATCGTATGAAATGTTAGGATTGCATAACGTAAAGCTGAACCACCGCTGAAATATACTAGGGAAATTTTTTGAGTCTACAGTAGACTTGCATAGATTAATTACCAAACGTCTAAAAGGACAAAAAATATTCAAAGCAATAGAAGAAAATCTGTTACAATAGTGTGTATATTTTTCTAGGATTCGAAAAGATATCAAGACTGATGATGCAAGAGACGCACGTATATTTAATATGTTGAATGATATCGACTAGCAGTGATCCCTTTGTTTGATCATTTATTTTTAAAATACTTTCAAGACCATCACGACGTTCAGAAATATGAAATAAAGCACCAAGAGTCGGTTTGATAATGGCCTGGAAATAAAAAATTCCAGAATACATTAATTTATATGTTTGTTTGATATTTTTAGCAAAAATGCAAGTTGATTTATCAATTATTTTACATAATTATAGTTTTTAAAGAGACAAACTAGAAAAGTTCTCTACTTTTACTGTAAATTCTTTCTACAAAAGATTACTTTTGAAATATCGCTCAAAATGTGATTAACTTTCGGAATCCAAATAGATAACTTTGATCTAAAAACCAGATCATTACTTACTGGTTTATTTGATTTTGTTCGCAACAAATCTTTCAGAGCAGTTATAACTTCAACTGCTCGTAAATAAGGTTCTGCATAAAGCGGTTCTTCGGAATCAATCTTAGCAATCGTTTGTATCGTTGTTGCTGCACGTTGTACTACTACCTAAAATACGATTTTTCAGAATTTTTTTTAATTGAAACCTTTGAGATCACTTCGAAGAAGAAATTCCAATTAATCTTTTCTACAGTCCACTAAGAATTCATCGGTATTTAAATAAGATTAGTAGAAAATCGATGTCCATATCCGAAATGTACAAGATATCCAAGGAAAGCCTTTTCTTTACAAATTAAATGAACAATCACTGTGTGATTACTACAAAATATTATTTCGTTTAAAAAGAAAAACCTCATCAACATCACTGAGTAAATGTATGAGCTCTGGAACTGCATTTCGCGTTTCACCATCCTGTGAGCCACGTCCCAAATCTGATGGTATATTTTCGAATTTTATTTGCTGCTGATCAGTTAATTCTATCCGTGAATGAGTATCATCGGACATAGTTGAGATTTGTGATCCAGCCCGTAGCGAACTAACTGATAGCAGTGACGGTGCCTGCAAAAGACTGTTTAAGTCTAAACTCTTTTTTTTCCTTTTAAAATGAATATATTCATAAAATTTTATGAATAATTAATATTTTAGGTTGAATAGAAGCACTTTCAAGCATCACTATTTTTTTGTTTTGTCTTTGCCTCATAACTAAATTATTAAATAATACAGATGAGCAGGTTCTACCAGAATAATACTGATTGTTTATTAATAACATATTAAGCAAACTAAAAATTCAAAAGATGGTTGGATTAAGCTCCCAAAATTTATGACTTGAAAGATATCATGATTTAGTTGAGAAACCATGGAAACACTTAACGAAAATAAACTTACCGAACTATGATTCATAGAATGAACACCACTATCGAAATTGTTAGACCACATTTGTACACGGAACATTGCATTTGTAGTGTTGGAAGGACCATTTGAAGGAATATCAGTATTTCCAGTTGAAGAAGGCTGTTCCTGCTGCTGCTGCTGTTGCTGCTGCCGTTGATAATGATGAGGAGGAAGTGGAGCAGTAAGAGGCACCTGAGCGGAACGTGGAGGCATTTGTGATGAAGCAAGAATCGGTTGGGCCTGAGTTGGAGGAAGTCGTGTTGAACTACCGCTAGTATTGAACAAAGGTTGTTGTCGAGGGATAGAAGGCCTACCGGGACCTGATTTTGGAGAAATCATCGTGCCTACACTGAAATGACGATTCTCAGCGACTGCCTGCATCGTATTTGGCATCTGTTCTGCCGGCGAGCAATGAGGTACATAATCCTGCAAAAAGAATCGCTTAAACTTACTTGTTGGGTAAAACATATTGATGATTAAAATCAGTCCACATATATTAATAGCATTAGATTTATATTTAAATATATATCTTATCAAATTAAATATACTAACGTGAGGTGAACTGTTCATTGCGTCGAGTTCACTACTCGACCTCCAAATCTGAAGAATTACAATTTAGAATAGCTACATTTGAATATAAACATATTTAATCTTGCTCGAAAATGTATCGCCGGAATGGCACAATTGTTACTATACATTTCTTTTCCGTTATATCGCAAAACGGTGTGTTTATTTCCCACTGAGCTCGAATTTCCAGCAGATTCGAATTTAAAAACCTGATTTAAATTTAAAATAGAAGCACCAACACCGCAGAAGGATCACCACTTACGGTGTGGTCTATTCGACATGCTGCCGATTTGTCCTTGACATTATATCTGCACAATAAAGTAATCTATTTTATATCATCATTATCACTATTTCTCATTATTGTTGTCCCCATCCACTGCCGGCTTCTTCCTTTATTTAATTTTATAGGCCATAATCCACAATCAAAAGTGTGAAAGAATCCCTATTCCTCTTCATCTTTATCATCTTAGTTTATGAAATCGAAATGAATGTAGTGAATAAGCTAAGTCATAATATCTTTAGTTTTATCGAAATCTTTATAGTACCAAAAGCGATTAACAACAATGTCTTGGCATTTTAAACTTACAAGTTTAAAAAAAAAAAAACAACCACTGAGATAGATTTATAATAACTCTGATAAATTATTATAAATCGAGATAATTGAAAATCTTAAGCAAGCAAAAGTTTAAATAAGAGCTACACAATGGACATCAATATCAAAACTATGCTAATTTATTAAATCAAACTATCTCTGCTAATGCTAGCACCGATGCCAAAGGAACTGATATGACTTAAGGAATTTGCAGTATAAAAAAAAATCTTAAGACTAAGAACGACCACATGATAATCGAAGAAAAAGAAAAAAAGCAAAAATATGATAATTCTTGAGAGTAGCATAAGAATGGGTTGGAGAATTTTGATTTGAAGAGAGACAGAGAATGAAGGTGACACATGATGGGAATCCAGCTCTGGCTTCACATATCATCCAAAACTGAAACCACCCAAGCGAACCAAACCAATCCCTAAAGCATCAACAATACTTCCTATCACTGCTATTGGCATCATTACCAAGGTTAAAAATTGAACTCCCTTCATTTCTACCACCATTTCATTCTGCCATATTTAATTCAATATGATTAATGATTTTAAAATTCCTTGATGAACGGAGTGTCTCACTCAAGCTTTTAAAAGAATTTTTGCTACCCTTATTTTCTAATCGAAATTTTATTACGAGATTTGAAGAAACTACACTCTAGAATTGTTGTTGTAATATTCTCTCTGTAATATTCATGATGTTTATCATATCAAAAGGTTAAATAATCATTGTTTATGAATTCATGAAATAACAAAACAAATTTTACTAGATAATATGCTTTGCAGATTAGTTCGTTGTCTTTGTTAAATAGTATATTTCTGCTCTATCCAAGATGGAAATAAAAATGAATATTGACTACATTTTTAATCTGCAAAAAAGTAATACGCTCCATGGAGTGGTGATTTCATTATTGAACAATACACTATATTGGCGACTATATACTGGACAGTTAAGTAAACAAAAAATTATGAAGTAGAAGAATCAGTTCCAAATATCTCATTCTAAAATTATTTTGAAATGAATAAGAATGGTATGCATAAAATAAGTTAACTAATACGTCATCTAGCGTTCAGAAACTACTTGAAGTAAATTATTTCTCTAGAAACCAACTATCTCTGTTTAGCTAACAAAAAAAAATTTTCTAGAAAAAATTCTAGAAAATTAGTTTTAAATATATACGGTTTCTGGAAACACTGTAATAAACGAGAAATCAATTAAATTTTATTTTAAATATTAATTTTGTTTATTAATTCTTAACACCATGATCTCATAGAATTTTGTGAAGGAATGAAATGAATTGGCTCCTTTTCCATCATTGTTTTAATATTTCAAATTCATTTCTTGAAAGATGTTTCTTCTCAGGTAGTGGAAAAAGAAAAACGAATAACAAGAATGAGTATGTCAATGAATTATTTGTACATATGTGGCAGAAAAGAAGAACAGAAGTCAAGGTATGATGATGATGATGGTGATAATGATGATGATAATGATGATGAGAAAGGTGATACGGTAGAATCGTTTTACAAACAGCAATAGATTAACACTTTAAAGAAAAGCAATTAAATAAAGGAGAAAAAGGTATGTTTTCCAAGGAGAACTACTTCTCTTTCTCTTTCTATCTTACTCTCTCTTTCTCTTTCTTTTCCTGAACGGTGTTAATGTGAACACATAAATATTTTTACACAATATGGCAAAAAACATCACAGGAATACTGCATAATTCGCTATCCCGAAATCATTCTCGAAAAAACTAATTACTTTATTACTGATTGATTTACTATCCAACTGATCGACTCTCTTATCGATCAATCAACTAATTAAACAACTAATTCATTTAATTTAAAATACTAAATGCTATTTAATTAATTATAAAAAAATACGACTGAAAAAAGCATATTTATTGATTAAACTAACTCAAATAAAGAACTAAATTCTTCAAATAATATTCTGCGACAACACTACAATATTCATTTATGGAATGGTGGAAGAAGCCCATCAGTGTTTCTCTTCCTGATAAAGACTACTAAATCGTCGTAAAATTGATAACAGAATTGCGACTAAAAGATTTTTAATCAGAATATGATTTTTATATCTTCCGTTAACAAAAGCTTTACTGCAATTCAGAACTGATAGAGGAAAGTGAAAATATTTGGAATGAAAATACTATTTAAGAAATATTTCCAGGAGAAAAAAGAATGAAAAATGAAACTTGAGAATGAAACGAAGAAAAAGTAAGAAAGTGTTCTGAAAGATTTCTGTAAAATGATTTTTAAAAACTCGAAAATTCCGAACAATCATCAGCTGTCTAAACTTTACATATTAGCATAAAAATGTTTCAATTTCCTACGCTTTTGCCTGCCTCTTCCTTCCTTTCTGCATCCCTCAATTTGCATAAAAATCCTTACTGACATAAGGAAACCTTCAGAATAATAATTGCTTGATATTTATGCAAAATCAAAAAAATAATTAAAAAAACGGAGCGTACATTTGGGAGATAATTTTCAAAAAAATAGCGACTGACTTATGAAGAAACATAAAGCATCGCACTTCCTTATTTTAGCTTTCTATAAAACTAAACATTCATAGCATAACAAAATTTTACTTGTACGACACTTTTTCTTATTGTTCTCAGTGCTCTAAAAAATATAAAAGTTTTAAAGAAAAAGTCTTAAAATTTGTCGAGAGTGAAAAATTTGAAAGCGTAAGCACGAAAGTGATTTTAATAACAATAAATTCCCCAGTTTCAACAAGCTTTTCATGGCTTTCTAATTTTATTATTAAAATTCCAAAACTAAAGAGTATGATCCAGACATTTTAGCAATTACCATTTCAATATCTTTGCTGATGATGATTGAAATAAATATTTTGTTATTAAAACACTACCATTAAAACAATTCAATCATCAATAAAGGCAATAAAATGGTAACTGCTAAAATTATTAGATCATACATTCTAATTTTAGGACTTTTCAAATAATATTTCAATGATATAACTAATTTAATACCCACTTATTCGCACGAATCTTCTTATATTTTTCTAATAATAACAAGCGGTAGATAGTCCAAACATGGATATATAGATTTATTTTGGGAATCTATTTTTCTGACTACCAACTTCCGTGATTAGCTTATTATATTATAAATATTATTGTAAATTCCACTAGCATCATGTTTATTCAATATGTTTATTGAATTACAAACTGCTGCAAATAGATTACCTTTATTCCAGACTTTTAAACGACCCACATTAGAAGTTATAAACATTTCACATTTGCCACAATTCATCAAAACATTTCGGGTTATAGCTAAAAATGGCGAATTAACTAATTAATTGAGGAAAAGTTTCCGAATTTGAATATTTAAAAAGTGTATTTCAAAATTATTTGCAAAAGAACGAAAAATTATACGAGATTTAAAAAACTAAGAATAATGAAAACAAAAAAATAAGTGTATAACTGAAAGACAAATAATTCAAATTATTTAACAAAACATTCTCAAAAAGCAAATGAAAAGCAGTATGATAAAAATTTTATAAAGTTCGCTAAAAACAATTACTGTCTTATAAATCAGAATTAATAATATAATTAGATGTTCGACAGAAAAATTGTTTGCGTCCTTCCATGCATGACATTCTCAGTGAATTTATTGTCTAATTCTAAATGAGTTATTTTTTTGATTCGTTTTTTTATTTCCTCAAACACTTGTTCGATTACTGATTTAATACTCACTAATTATTAAATATATATATATATACATTTCTTTTAGCTAAAATTTTTTGCCTAATGGGAGAACAAAAAAGAACAATCAATAATAACCGTAGATGATTCTATCCATTTACGGCTAAATAAAAGGTTAAAAATTAGAAATAACCAAAAATAATATCCCAAATTATATCAATACGAATAATTGAGTATAAAATAGAAAAATGCTTAATTTAACATCATAAAGTTTCTCATAAAATATGGACAAGTGTGAGATTCCTGAACAAAACAGCTGTCAATAACAGAATAATTATATCACACTACGATTTTTAATTCAGCTATTTATGAAAGCTATTGAAATTTAAAGTAATCAACCAAAAATTTGGAAATTTTCGAAAAAATAATTTAATATCCTGCTTTTTCTACTTCAGAAAAAGTTCATATAATCTTATCATGAGAAATGGTAAAATTAAAAAAAAAAAAGGACAGTTGAGTAAATATGAAAAATTGGTATTTTTAATATATCTGAATTTGCTGCTGATATGATAAAAATAGGATTCATGGATCTTTTGTTAGCATTTTATTTATTCGTACTATGCATTTCAATTTTAGAATGCAATGCATTCTTTTCTCAAAACAATATATATATATGGATATATATATATTTGAAAAAAATTTAGCGAGCAAATTTCTATTACGAAATACATAATAAGAAAGATACATAATAATGCATGTTCAGAATTAATGGATAGCCTTATTGAATTTTATTGAATTTGCAAAATTCAAAGCAAACGAAACTAAGCTCTTCATCTTGACATATATGATTGCTTTCTATGATTGCACGACGACTAACAAATATATCACCATCACATTTTGGAATGTAACGATATCGCATTGCATCAAGTAGCCATCGATGAGAATAAGTTAAAAGGGATGATGTTGTGTTGGAGGGCTGGCTGTTTGGATGGCTAAGATTGAGAAAACGAGAATATATTCTAAGTTAGAAGAAACAAGACAAAAGCCGTAAATCAGTTTAAAGGAGCAAACAGGAGGCCGCCGTTGCCGCTGCCGTTGCCGCTACTAAACCAAGAGCCAACCGATTTCTTTTCGACACAAGCCATAGGACGTTGCTGCAAACCATCGCAGAATACCTCTCTTCCTATCAGACAGACTCCTACTTCATCGCCATCTTCCTCTGACCCCTCTGCTCAGCGGCCCATGTATAAAAGCTTCTTTAGATTCCAATCTTCTTGCACTTTGGTCTTCATTTTTTTCCCGAGTGCACCTTAATTTTATGCAAAAGCCAAGCCAGCATATTATTCATTCATTCGCGCATATTTATCAAATGCACAAATATTTGTCAAAATTCGGAAGATAGAATAATAAAATGGCCGCTTAGATTAAGTTCCATCTTTATAGTGAAACAACTGAATATTACAAAAGTAGCACTATATGCTGCTATTTACGTTAGGTCACTATAGATTAAGAATAAAATCAAGATGACATTAAAATTGTGCTAAACTTCGAAAACTTTACAATAAATAAATCAGTTCTTTAAACTTTTCAGAACTTGAAAAAGAGTAACCGTATTCAGTTAATCACCAAAAAGTATTCGGCATTAGATTCCAATCACCATAATTTTTATAAAAGCAAAACCAATTTGGAGTAAAAGTACATAATAGTTACAGTGGGATGTAATATATCATATAACATGTCTAACAACTCTATTTTATTTTTTTTCCCTTTTAAGTAAGCATTTAACGTTCGCCTCTTCAATGAATTTTCTAATTCCTTTCCTTTTACTTCCTAAAAATCTAAGAAACATCTTATTTTTCAGTTTTATTCTAATTTAAATCTTTCTTAATCTTTTTCTTTTATTAAATTTTGCATAAAGCATTTACTACTTAATATTTTCTCAAATGATACTAATATTAGTATTCTTTTCTTAACAAGAAATTACATAAATTATGGAAATGTTTTACCGTTTAAAAAAAAAGGCGTTAAAGTTGCGCTTGCAACAAATACTAGTAAGAAAGATATATTTCACAAAATTATTTAGGTACTCGGAGGTAGAAATCTTTGAATGATTCCAGTATCTGTGATACCAGAGATTAAGAGAAAACAAAAAAAATGTTTGTGTTTCAAAATCTTTTACTTATTTTTTTATTTCACGTCATCGATTGATTTGAGTAGAAAGAAAACTCAAAAAAGAATAAATATTAAATAATAAACGATTACTTTTTCGGTGAGAACTTCAACCATGCGAAGCTTTTCGATCGTATTTTATGTTGCACAGTTTCTTCAGGCAGTTATTAATCATTCATTCAACCTCACGATTGGCTTATTATTGACTGAAATTAGTATTACTGGAGTGCATACACCCATTTCACTTTATCAATTATGGAATAAATCAAATAGATGCTAAAGAGATTCCTGAGAATGGTAGCTTGCGATTAAACTTTCTTCCTAAATAGGATCGATAAGTTTTATGTTTTGATTATTCGAATATGAGTATATGGAAATCACAATGAACAGAATAAGTTAAAAATTGTTTTTGAAAAACTAACGTTAAAGTTCAACTGCTGCTAGACCGACCAATTTTGAACTTCATTTTGTCATATAAGCCTGAGACTTTGCCGTCTGATTTCCTGTAAAAATAGAAATGTCATCACTAATCACATACTGCCATTTTTACATTCATTTAAAACGATTCAAATCTTTGCATATGTCATTTTTTTAATATATATGTTATAAAAAATCTGAATATTAATTTATGGAAAAAAAAAGACAAGATGTTGATCTTTCAAAAATAAAGATGCTGTTAATGTAATTATTTGGTAAAAATTTAACACATCTTGCTACTTCGCCACATAACATCATAAATATATCCAAGAGAAAAAAGTCATACAGTTCTCTTGACGCGAGAAAACGAATAATTGGTTTTTTTATCTTCGCAGATACAAGTTTTGCATGGTTTTTATCTTCGCAGATACAAGAATATTTTGCACAAAAAGTATCTAACAATTTTTGATCAGACCATTTAAAGAATGTGTTTAATTATTATTCATGTAATCAACTATCGGATACTCATTTTTAATCACATAATTACATGCAGCAAGCTTACACTTCTTCCCTTACGAATCTACTAGCAGTATAAGAAGTTAAAAGAGCTATTGCGCCTAATTTACTACATTAGATTATTTACTTACATTAGCCATGAATTAAAACACTAAACAAACATTTCTACTATTAAAATTATGTTCATCCTTTTCCCTAATTTGATTCTCATTCAGTTGCTCAAAAATTCAAATTAAAATTTAAATCGGAAAATTCAAATTACTCCTCATCCAATCATTAAAATGTTGAAAAACGCAACACTGTCCATATACTAACTGTATCGAGAAATAAGGCATGGAAAGCGTTACGGCCCGTGGAATATAGTCTCTGAAAATGCAGCGTGTAAATTAACGATTGGCCAGTAGCGCATGTTGACGTTATGCTTTCATTTCCACGTGTGATTTACGGAAGACGTAATTTGTGTTTGAATTTAAATTTCGGAAAAATGAATTAGAAATTGGATTATCATTTTGGTAATTTTAGCTCATTACATATAGTAAGCATGATATTTATATTAATATAAATTTATACTATATTATTTTTATTAAACTATATTTAGCTCTATGAACGAATTACTCGTACTTGTATATTTCAAATATGCTACTTCCTTTTTTCTCGCTTCATATTTTTAATATCGTTAGTTACTGTATGTTCATCATTCAGGAAAATTTTCTTTTGAAATTTAGAAGTGAAATGTAAATAAACAGATATTGCTAACAATCATTGATATTGTTTGCTTTATTGAATTCTAATTTGTTTATAATTATTATCTTTACATTAGTGTTATAGTTTTTTTTCTTTTTTTTGAAAGAAGCTTATACTACAAAACGAATGTTTAAAAGTATTTTAGAAAAGAATTGAAAAACTTTACACAATCTTATCTCATATAAAATTATTAAAATCATTCTATTCCAATTTGTATTTTTATGTACCTAAATATGTTTCCCATTTATTATTATATAAGTTTCCCATATGTAATTATTAAAATCATTCTATTCCAATTTGTATTTTTATCTACCGAAATATCATTATTATATAAGTTTCCCATATGGAATTATTAAAATCATTCTATTCCAATTTGTATTTTTATCTACCGAAATGTCATTATTATATAAGTTTCCCATATGTAATTATTAAAATCATTCTATTCCAATTTTTATTTTTATGTACCTAAATGTGTTTCCCATATATTATTCAATAAATTTCCCATATAAAATTATTAAAATCATTCTATTCCAATCTATATTTTAATCTACCTAAATGTATATTATTGCATTATTATATAAGTTTGTTGTTAAATTGATTTATTTGCAAAATTTTCATTTTAATGCAAAATACGGCATGAAATAACAGCAGCTGTATGATATTTATCTGAAAAAGAATGGCTTTCAAGCTTTTGACCAACTGCCGATCCTTCTTACATTCTCGATATCATCGTCGATCAGTCAACAATCGCTATCTCTTCTCTTCTATCCGTTTACCTTCAATGCCATATATCTCAATAATAAATCATCACAAATGTGGGGTTAATTGATCTCTAAAGTTGTATATTTTCGCCATAATGCAATAATAAATGACAGATGTTTATATTACCCACAACCACCCACGTTTCACTTCGTCGTTGGATTTTTGCCAAACGTTGATTTTACAACACTTATTTTCAGTTTCTCATTTTAAGCATAAAGGCTTCTAAAGGGTTCTTTTTGTTTAATATAATTTATTACTTGGAAATTCTTATCAATTTTAGCAAAACAAAGATAGCCATGAAATGTTGTTTGAAAATTTTGAATGTTTATATTTAATAAAAAACAAATCATAATCTATAGTTAATTACTTTGAGAAATTAATCGTAATAAAGATGAAATAATAATTAAAATATTTTTGAGTATTTGAATTTTAAGTACTAATTGAATTTTTAATTTAATTGAATTTATTCGATTGAATTTAATACCTTTTAAATTAAACATTCATCAAAATGAAAGATTGAATTATCGATTATTATAGATATTAAATTCAATCAAATATATCGAGAATAATATCGAGAATAATTATAAAAATTAATAATTGCTTCAAAAAAAAAAATTTTAATTCTATACCCTTTAAATTCTATAAAAAAAAAAAAAGAATCTTTGTTTCCTTGGATTCTATGAGATGTTTATCGCTGGAAGACATAAAATTAATCGCAAATATAAGCGAATTTTTTTCTTAAAAAAAAAGTAATTGAAAAGTGAAACAAAGGAATGTATGAATGAAAGAAGAAATTAGTAACAATGAAATGTAATACAATTCAAATAGACTGATGATGATTTATGAGAATGAAAAGATATGAACGAATAAATTTCCTTTCATTCATCTAAACAAATTTTTGTTCTATCGAACTGTTCCATCATCCATACATTGCTGTCAATAACGATCGGTCATAAATATAATTTGCTTGTTGGCCGCAAAAAAATTATGCGGACAAGAAATATCAGCGAAGCTTTTACTAAAATGAAGATATGTAAGGCAAAAAAAAACGGCTATTATATTGCTAACAATTTCTCATAAACGAAAAAATCGAATAGTTGTCGAGAAATGTCTTTTAGGAAAAGTCGAATAGTTGTCGAGAAATGCCTTTTAGAAAAAGTTGAATAGTTGTCGAGAATTGCAAGAAATAATATCTTTTAGATCAAAAGCAAATAATTGAAATTTTCATGTATTATATGTTATCGTATAAAAATATAAAATACTAGTAATCATTTTACTCAATTATAAATTTTGCAAAATATATGATTAAATATTACTGATTATTTTATCAGTATTTTTGATTCTCAAAAGTGATAATTCTCTCGTAGAATTTTATAATTATGCTGATGATTTTTTTTTTGATAATTTAAAATATTTCCATTTTTAGAATTTGTCGTTATCAGAATATATCTTTAACAAAAATTTGCTTTTTAAATTCTTTTTTTTATTTATTTCAAATTTATTAAATCAATAAAAGAGAAGGAATAAAATTAATTAATTAGGTTTATTTAATAATTTATATATTTGCAAATATCAATTCTTGTTTTAATCTAAAACCTAAAAATGAGCCTTATCATATGAAAGATTTTGAATTATCAAATAAGTTGTAAAAACAATATATATATATATGTATAGATATATTCTAAGGCTCATTTTCAAGTTTTAAATAAAGCTTTTATGATGCATATACTTCTGAAATTCAAACAGATATGTTCATTTTAATAGACAAATCTATTACAATTTGCGATCAATCATCATTACATTTTAATGAAATAAAATTTATGAGCTACATCAAATTAGATGATAAAAAGTGATTCTGATCCTTTCTCAACTATGATTGAAAATATACATTTTATTTTTCATGCGATGATTATTTATCATTACTGCTCCTACTATCATTCGAATTTCGCATCAAAAATGTTTTCAAACTTTGCAATTCATGCCTTAGATTAAAAGTAAAATATCCATAAACATAGGCATTGAATGAACTATTTGTCGTTGCAAACATATATAAAATTTTTGATAAAATCGATGGAATCATAATATTCTTTCGTGATCTGCCTGTCTAAAAATATTTACCATTATTGTATTATTTATATAATACAATAATGGTAATTATAAATAAATAAATAAAACTAAAAGAAATTATCTCTCATAATATATCAATAAATGATTAGTTAACTATAGAATAATATGCTGAACTATAATTTAGAATCTTTCTTGAATTCATAGAAATATCCTGAATTGTCATTTACATCTTTTCTTGAACTCTTAAGTATATCCTGAGTTGTAATCTATATCCTTTTCCGAACTCTTAGATATATCCTAAATTGTAATCTATATTCTTTCTTGAATTCTTAGAAATATCCTGAATTGTCATTTATATCCTTTCTTAAACTCTTAAGTATATCCTGAATTGTAATCTATATTCTTTGAACTTTTAGACATATCCTGAATTGCAATCTATATCCTTTTCTGAACTCTTAAATATATCCTAAATTGTAATCTATATTCTTTCTTGAATTCTTAGAAATATCCTGAATTGTAATCTCTATTCTTTCTTGAATTCTTAGAAATATCCTGAATTGTCATTTATATCCTTTCTTAAACTCTTAAGTATATCCTGAATTGTAATCTATATTCTTTGAACTTTTGGACATATCCTGAATTGCAATCTATATCCTTTTCTGAACTCTTAAATATATCCTAAATTGTAATCTATATTCTTTCTTGAATTCTTAGAAATATCCTGAATTGTAATCTCTATTCTTTCTTGAATTCTTAGAAATATCCTGAATTGTAATCTCTATTCTTTCTTGAATTCTTAGAAATATCCTGAATTGTAATCTCTATTCTTTCATGAATTCTTTTCATATACATTTAGAAAATTTTATTTAATGAGAGATTTTTATTTCTTTCTAGTGATAAGATAATAGTGTTAGTGTTTTATCAAGATTTAATTATAAATAATACCTTATAATCGATATCAATAAAATGTAACATAGCAGCAGCATAATATGGTGTCCAACAAAGTAAAAGAAGAAAACGATACTCCATGTCATTCGTACTGTTTTAATTTTTGCTTTTCGAAATTTTAGCACTTTTGTTGACATTTCATTGCCATTGATAATATTTACTTTTGTTCCAATTTATCTAAAAATTTTAATATTAATAAAATTTCATGATATTATGATAAATTTATAATTGAAAATATTTTAATTAAAATTAAAATAAACAAAAAGAAATTGTTATTTTTTTTTTATAATAAATTTTTCTATTATTTTATACTATACTGTTTAATTCTCGAATAATTATTAGTATAATATGAGTAAATTTTAATTCTCGAATAAAAGATTTAATTGAAATGAAAATAGATTAATCATTTATTACTAGTAAAATATGAGTAAATTTTAATTCTCGAATTGAAATGATTGAAATGGATTAATCATTTATTACTAGTAAAATATGAGTAAATTTTAATTCTCGAATTGAAATGATTGAAATGGATTAATTTTGTACATACAATTTTTTTGCAATGATTCTCGTCTTTTTAGCCTGTAATGTATTTGAGTATAGCAATAAATAATAACACATAATGGTATGAAATAAATATATAAAGCCGTCATTATTGTATAAATTAGAACATAGCGTGAATCAAGAAGGCCAACGTAATCTCTCGCAACACATTGCGATAATAATTCGTTACAGGGATGCGATGCTACAAGAAATATGCCAATCTGAAAAAAGTATATATATGAGTTATGATTTATTATCAAAGAAAATGGATATCATTGATATCAATGAAATCAGAATCATAGATGATAAGTTGCAATAGCTAAATGGAAATATCTAATAGATCATGCAAGCTCAGAAATGTTCATTCATCTTAATATTTCAAAACAGATTTGAAAAATGAGAAATAATAGTCCAGGATGAAATAAATAATGAGTTACGTAAAACAATTATGGTTCGAGAATACAATATACAAAATAGATCAGATTAGTAATTAGCAATTGATAATAATAATAATAATGATAATAGTAATAATAATGTTGATGATAATAATAATAATAATAATAATAATAATAATAATAATAATAATAATAATAATAATAATAATAATAATAATAATAATAATAATAATAATAATAATAATAATAATAATAATTAGTAGTAGTAGTAATAACAATTCGGTGATATTAAAATATAATAACAATTAGCAGTAAAAGTGATATTAAACAACAAATTAACAATAAACAATAACAATAACAACATAAATAATGTCAACACTGATAATAAATAAAAATAAACGATAATAATAATAAATTAAGGAGGATGGGTAAAAGACAGGTATTTCGCTTTAAAATTGGAATTCTGAAATATTGACCTATTATCTTTATTATATAAAAGATTATAAATTAAAACATTGGTGATTAAAGTTTTTCTTTTCTATCTTTTCTTCTTTTACTTTCATTTCTTTCTTCCTTTACTCTTTAATCTATTGGGAAAATATTTCATTCATTCCCGGATTAAAAATCAAGACTCAAGAATTAAGGTTCAAGAAGTTATACAAATTACAAAATATCATCTGGCAATCCATTTTCATTTTATTATTAATTAATCTTGATTAAATACCATTTATTAATATTTCTCTTTTCTTTATCCTAAATATCATGATTGAAAAAAGACTATGGAAAATATAATAAAACTTTTTTGGTAGAAGAATTCTAAACTTGAAACCAATACTATCGATTGATTTAATTTCGAAATTAAAGTTTGAAAATTACCTGAGGTAAACTATTAATGAAGGCACTGATCCATGCAAAAATTAGCATAATTTTATTTCGTTTAATACCATCAATTACGGAAAACGGTTTGCAAACGGAAAGCCAACGATCGATACACATACAAACCACAACTGCTGATGATAATGATACACCGAAAATATCGAAGAATCGAGTCAACTAAAAATATATTTTATAAAAATATTTGACTCTAAAGATAAATCATCCTACTATTAACAATAGCGAAAATCGCTAAAAATTAATTTGATAATTTATGCATGTATGTATGTGAATGTTAATCAATTACATATCATATTCATGTTTATATTATCAGTTACTACTTACTTAGATGCATGTCTATATTATCAAAATAATTGTTATATTCATGTGATTGTTATCAATTTACTTGTCATATAAATATCTATGTTATCAATTACTTATTATATGCATGTTTATCTCTTATCAGTTAATTATATGTGCATGTGGATATATTATCGGATATGTATTATATGAATGTAAATGTTATCAATTATTGATTTTAACGAAACATCTCGATTAATTTATCATTTAACAGTGATTTAATTATTTAGATATCATATTTTTTAATTAATTTGTAATCATATTCTTTGTTTATTCACTTTTATTTTGATTATTTATATTAATTAGTAATTTTTGATAAAAATCATTAAATCTGCTTTTTTTTTAATCAAAAACAACGCCTTCCTTTTTCTATGATTATTTCATTTTCTAAAATTTAATTCTTAATTTTAATATATTTTTTAAATTATCAAATCATTAGGAAATATCTCGAAGTCTTAGTCATTTCAATAATTTCTTACAATTTCTCATAATTCCTTTAATATCAAACGGTTTTGCTAAAAAAAAATGTAAAATTTATAAATGATCTTTATGGTTCATGTTAAATCAATTAAATTCAATTTATCGATCAAAAGATCTATCTAATCAATATATATATATATATGTATATATAAAAATAGTACATATTAATTTTTTCAATCAATAAAATTTACCTTGCATAATAAATCTCCACCATACCAATATTTGGTAATGGAATGTATAATTTGTTTGGGTAAATATTCAAATGTTACAATTAGATCAGCAATATTCATATGTAGTAATAAAATAAATACTCGATGTGCATGATTAATATATAAATTACGATAAATAATAAGTAACATACCGACATTGCCAACAATAGCAAAACAAAATAATACTATATGACAAATAATCTAAAATAAATGATAATTTAGAAATTTGTTTGATAAAAAAAAAAAAAAAAAGATAAACATAAATAGCTAACTTATATAAAAAAAAGAAAGATTAATTGATTTAATCAATTTAGATCAGATAAATTTAGATATCAAAAAAAAAAAAAATTGGAAAGAAAGAAATCAATATGATTCCATCAATATATCGCTAAAAAAAAAATTGATAAATTAAAATTACAATTTTAAATATCTTATTGCAAAACAAACCAATGCAAAAGCACTTCCATCAATTTGCATATACGTAGTATAGTTTGAGCAAATCATATCAGATTTTGATAATATTCATTGATATTGATAATCGTATGTTTGATTTGAATTTGAATAAAAATTTGAAATAAATTAAAATTATTATAAGATAAAGATAAAAATCAATTAATAATAATACATTAGTTTATGGAATAGTTAAAAATTCATTCGCGTAAGATTTAGCGAATTATTAAAAATTACGACAAAAAAAAACACTTCGATAGTAATCGCATCATATACTTTTCGATATTGCTATTGGTATCGCAAATTTGCCAATTCGTATTATATGAGTACGAATATTTTTTCAATTCACTTTTTGAAATTTCAAGTCAGCTAATTTTAGACTTATCAATCATTTGCATTTTTGCATTGGATTTGAATATCATAAGAGTGCAAGCATAAACTTGGAGCATATTACAGCTTTTACATTCTCGAAATTTGTTTTTAACTATGATATATACAACAAAGGAATCTTCTAACTAACAAATGTCAAAAACAAATCAGTTGCATAGATTTGAATGGATGACTGAAAAAAAAAAAAAAATGGGGATGATACATTTGTGGTATCTGATGCATCACCAAAATGTCATATCATTTTTGCTAACGATCCTTCTGAAACATCTGATACATGAGGAGGGAAAAAAATATCGTATCATCATCATCATCATCATCATCATCATCATCATCATTGATTCAATTTGAGCTTCTAAAATAGTCTGAACAATTTAAAAATAAAAAGGTATATAAAGAATGAATGAAATAAATATGTAATATATAATTTATCGATTATTTCAATGATTGGTAAATTTATCATTAATAAAATTAAAAGGGAAGAATTTAACAAAAGTTTGATAAATTTCATAATAAAAATTTTTTTTTGTTATAGATGAGCTATATCGTTAAGTTCGTTAGAAAAAGTTTAAAAACTTAAAGCGTATTTGCAATTTTACCAAACTGAAACATTTGAATGATAAATTTTAATATTATAATTATGTTCAATCTACTAATGATCGTTTCTTCTGAATGTAAATATTTAATAAATGAGGAATTTTTAATTTCATTCTTATAAGTTTTTTCCATCTACAAATTAGCAAAACATAAACTTAGCAAAAAGAAAAATATATATCTAACTTATTTTTAAATAAATATTAACCTTTAAAAATTATTATCATTTATGCTAATTTTAAAAAGGAAAGAGATAAGAAGATAAGAGGAAAAAGATAAAAGAATAAATGATAAAAAATTACATTTGCTATTTTATTGAGTAATTTTAGATTTAATCAACAAATTTGAAAATTTGAAAAATTTTTATTTTTAACTAAAATTTGTTGATGATTTCAACAAGTAGATTGATTACCAATCAGATACTATGAAAAAAAAAAATGGAAAAGTGCGGGAGAACTATATTCATCAGGGGCATTCTCGATAGTATCAGAAATGAAGAAAATCGCTATCAATTGATGTGAAATACAACCTGATGGATAAAATTAACAAAAAGTATAAAATAAAAATAATAAATAAATTGATAAGTATAATTGATATTAGATAAAGATAAAATCTTTAGGTTATAAAATTAAATAAGCTTAGCATTGCTAATTAATAATTAAAAATTTTGTTTAAAGAATTATCAAATTTAATAATCATTTTAGTATTTTTATGATTATTCTTGCTTTCGTAACAATCAAGCATTTCTCCAAATAATCACTCTCGAAATCTTATTTAAAAAAATAAATGATAAGCTACAAATGATTGTATTATAGAGAATTGCATGTAAAAATAAGTAATAATACAAAGATATCATTAATTTTGTAAACTTTTTGTCGCATATAAAATTGCGAATTATTTCATACATTCGTTGTACAATCAATCATTTAATCAAAAATATAATGATTTATTTATCAACAAAAAAAAAAAAATGATATATTTATCATCCATTTTATGAATACATTTTATATTTTCAAGTTTGTCTTATAAGATTATATCTAACATTCAATTCGATGTTTTTAAATAGAAGAAAAAAAAATTATGGCTAAATTTTAACATTCCTTTGAAATTATATATACCTTTTTTTTTCTTTCTTAAGTTCTCTTAACTCTTTCTCTCCTCCATTCTCTCCCTCTTTCTTTCTCTTTCTTTCTTCCTTTTATCGTTGAATAAGTATGGAATTTTTTTTTTTAAAAAAATATTTTTTATGTCGTAACTCTTTTTTTTTTAATCTATAATTAGGGAATTAGAAATATCCTAAATGAGGAATTTAATGAATTTTAGTACATTCCTTGAATTCATGATTTTAAGAAAACAGTGCAATTGAATAATCTATTTTAGTATCATATATGATTTTCTCTCAATGATAATTTAATGTTTAGCTATGATATTCCGATCTGATTAATTTCAGGTCAAATTGCACATCTAAGCATTTCAGAATCATAAAATTGCAACTGAAAAATTTTTAATGAATTAGATAATTTTCTTTTTCTATAATTAGGGAAATAGAAATATCCTAAATGAGGAATCTAATGAATTTTAGAGTCTTCTTTATACTTTCATAATTACCGTGCTTGCATTTCTCGGCCGCATTATCATCTAAGCAAATTTCATATTTCAGAAAAAGAAGTTTCACAAAAAAAAAAGTTTTCTAAATAAGATTCCGACATTGTAATAATGAAAAACCCCTATCTTAAATGTTTCATTTCTTAATTATGAAGAATAGATTAGCAGTTTTCTAATCAAAGAAGTTCGTGTTGATTAGCTAACGTCTACGTTAACCGATTAAGAATAGTTACGTAAGATTCTACAGCGTATTGTGATGTAAAATATCATAATTGCGAAATGAGTTTTTGCAATTTCATTAGATAATTTTAATTTTAGACATATTATCAGCATAAACTTTTCATAAAGAATCCGATGGCATTTTTCGTGTCACAGAAGAACAATTGTTTCGTTCAAAGAAATGACAGCATAAAATGAATGATATGAGCTTGCATCTTGCATCTTTAACATCAATATCATTGGAATCAGAAGCTAAATAAATTACTTACATTTATCATTCGACATTCATTATTCAATATTGATAGAAAATGCTGAATAGAATAAAAGAGTGCAACGATAGTTGAAATGTGTGAATTGAATGTGATACCCAAAATGGAATTCGATTATGACTCAAGCTCTATTACATCATGTGCCACCTAGCATATCAGACTATCATTGATTTCTAATGTAGAAATATTTCATACCAATAAAACAGCTATCAAAATGGCTTGGCTATATTACTAAATATATATTTCCATTGCTAAATGGAAATGCAATAAAATGTTGTAGGCAACGTATCGATCCGACAACACTTTCAATTACGATCTTCCGATTCGACGATAATAAATATTATAAGCAAAATTATTCCATTATTTTGCTTATTCGTAAATGCCTCTTTATTTGAAACAAATAAAAGAATTTCACATGTCACAGATTCTGAAATCTTTGAATAGCATCATCCTATCTCTGTTTCACTTCATACTCATCATCACTTCACAAATTGCATATGCTGATAAATTCGCATGAAATTCGCTCTCATGAAATTCAGCATGATATAAACTTGCTTTCAATCAATAATATCATTATAAACTGAGAGAAATAAATATTTAATGCTAAAATATAAATAGTAAAAGTTGCATAATTGATAGTTCTTGCATAATTCAAATGAAATATATAAAATTAAATCGAAGTATCGAAATTTACCGAAATTGAATATATAATATTTTAATTAATAAAAAATTTGCTTAATTATTAAAATAAAAAATTGTTAAAAATGAGATAATTTCATTCTATCCTAAAAAAATTAATTCTTTTAATTTATTCATTCTTTTTTTTGGAAAAAAAATTAAATATAAATTTTAAATTTATTTTTTAAATTATATTTCGAATTATATTTCTATGAAAACAAATCGATTATTTCTTCAAAAAAATATTAATTGAAGTTAATTCAATGTGTTATGAAAATATATCTAATAAACCAAAATTTATTATGAACAATTATGGATGGATAAGAGAAAATAATTTATTGATAATAGTCAATATTCAAAAAATTATTCGTCTTTCTTCATCATATGATATGGGAAATGATTTGATAAGACATGATAAAAATATTCTCTAAAAAATTAAAAAAAAATTGCAAAAATGATTAGCATATATTTATAACATCTTGTTGTGATAGTTTAATTTCTTGAAGATTTTTAAGTTCGACAACCTAATTTAGCATATCAGAATATCCTTTATTTTAAACATAAATTTGTTTGATAATTTCAAATAAATTATGATAAAAGAGAGATAATAGTTGTTTGATGATGATCTAAATATTTTTGTAATTTCAAAATTCTGAAACGAATTCATTGAAATTTTTGTAATAAATTTTGCAAAGAAATTTAAGAGCAAAAAGATAATAATGTTGAGAAAAATATTGAGAAAAATAATAGCATTGTTTACAAAATGGATATTTGCTAATTTTCAAAAATTGATGTAAACGATATTAATCATTTTGATTGAAATGTTGATCCAATATTTTCAACTATTGATCATTTCAACATTCAGATATGCTTAATCCATTTTTCACTATTCGTTTCCTACTCTTGACAATCTTTTTTTTTCCTATCAAATTATGAAATGAAAAAATCTATAGTCATAATAGCTGAAATTTGATTGAACTGATGATAATTTATGAAACAAATTTGATGCATGAAGTTTGTTTCAAATTTTTAGAAGCGTTAAAATATTTCTCCTTCAATTCTCAACTTCAGATTTGGTTCGAAAGATTTGCAATGAATTGATGAAACATTGATTTAAAAGATTCAAAAAATGTTGAAGCAATTCTTCCATCTACTCCGTAATAACTCATATGTAAAAAATATAGAACTGATAGCCAAGTTAGTACGAAGATTGCTGAAAGTACGAATAAACTACTACCTAATAGATTAAAATCTTTTAATTACGAATATATCTTTTGAGAAAATTCGATATAAAAAAAAAAGGTCAAATAAAATTAAAGATTGACCTAATGAAATGAAATTTTTGATTGAAGATAATGAAATCATTTCGAAATAGTTCATTTAGATATGTAAATCATTTTGCAACTAATTATAAATAAGTTAAAGGAATTTATTGGAATTGAAAATAAATGAAAAAATTTTTGATAATAAATTTAAGGCTACTCGAAAGATAGATAGGCTAAAAATGAAGCAAAAAACAATAATTCAATATATCATATCGCTTTTTTTTCGATAAAAAAATTTGAAATATATAATTTTTATTTTAAGTTCTGCCTATTTTGCCTAAATGTTTTTTTTCATTTTTTTATTATTTATAAACATATTAAAATTATGTTTATAAGTGCATTAAGTTAAAATAAACAAAGAATTGATTCAATCAATTTTTAATCAAAGACTATTCTATTCTATTAAAAATAAGTTATTAAAACATTGAAATTAATCTTGAAATAAAAACACAAACATTTCATGATATTTGTTTGTGAAATGATAAATATTCAAGTTATATTTCTTTTAGGCGATTATTTAAAAACTTTATAAGCTTGAATATATCGTTGCTTTCATCTTCTTATCCAACGTTTTTATTTGAATCTTAGTATCATGGTATTTCAATTATTGTTTAACGATAGTAATGTGAATAGATCATTTTTCAATTTGAACGATCGAATTGCTATAATTATTTTTTTCAAAAATTTTTTTCATTATCTAAACCTATCAATTATCATTCGTTTATAGGTTTAGCTTTTTGAATTTGTGATTATCACTTTCATATTGCGATTTTTTTTCTTGCGAATTTTAATTGTACGAACATATTTTCAAATTGTAGCAGTTTGATGATTTAAATTAAATTTTCTCTTTTCAAAATATTTTTAAAGTAACGACTCAAAGAATGTTTACATCCAGGCTTGCTTTTTTGATAGCCTGTTAGCTAAGTTATCCCTAAGGTATCACTCGAATTTCTCAATAATCCAACAAACTTTGGTTGCTAGTAGTAACGCTTACATCTTCAAAATTTTTTTAAAAAAAAAAAGCTAACAAGATTGATGTGTTATACCTGAATCAGTGTATTGTATTATTATATGAAGTAAATGTTTCTCGAATTTTTGATACCTTTATGATTCGCAATCATCCATTGGAATGGATTTTTTTGTGTTCAAGCAACAAATTATATTTTGGAACTATTACTCAGTATAAGTGGTTTATTTTTTATTTTTTTCTGTTATTTTTCATTCAATATTTTCAAGAAAGCATATGGGAGATTGCTGCGAATTCGCATAATGCACAAAATCTTCGTTTCGTATTCGCTCATCTTTAGGCAAAACTGGAAATCGTTGCGAAGATTTGGAAAGAGAAAAAAACAAAATTGATCTGTAAATTGATTATTATTTACCTATATTTGAAATATGGAAAAAAAGATGATATGAATTATCATATCTTCATGATATCATTTTTAATTTTTAAACATTTATCAATAGCCATAATAATTATATCAATGAAAAAATAGAATATAACAAAAATATCACGATAAGATGAAAGCAAGATATGATAATCATATAGAAGTTACAGAAATATCGAAGCATTCGGTTAAAATACCATAAACTAGCATCATATTTCTCCTTTTTTTCCTTGAATAAAATGTAAGGATTCTTTAAGATATTTCTGTGAAATTTCTTATTTATTTAAACTAATCAATCAATATCGAATCTTACGAAATAAAAATTAAAATTAATGCCAAAACAGAAACGATAAGCTAATTTGAATTGTATAAAGAGAAAAAAAAAGAGAAGATCAAAAATATTTAAATGGAATTATGGTAGGAAAAAAAAATTTTTACTTTTGATAAGAATTTGAAAAAGAATAGAGAGAAAGAGATTTATGTTATAAGAAGTTAAAATGTAATCAAGCGTAAAAAGAAAAGTTAGAAGAATTATTCGTTTTTGGATAAAGAACCGATTTGATAGTTGGAAAAAAAAATAAAAATACTTTTTAACTTTCGTAGAATGAACTAAAATTATTCATTTCATATTACTTCATCAAAAATCCGACACATACAGCAAAATTAATTCATCTTGCTTAACAATAAACAAATGAATATTCGAGAAATATGTAATGCTCAAAATTTAAGCATTATGGAATATTACTTAAGCAATATTTCTGCAAATAAGTAAATGAAGAATCAATAAACTTGCAAATCTGTAAAATCTCGAAAATTTTGAAAATTTGATAGCTCTACTGTCACAGTACTGTAAATATCAAATGAATTATAAAAATTCATAACAACTTGATGGCTCTACTGTCACAGTACTGTAAATATCAAATGAATTATAAAAATTCATAACAACTTAATAGCTCTACTGTCACATTACTGTAAATACCAAATGAATTATAATAATTTATAACAACTTGATAGCTCTACTGTCACAGTACTGTAAATATTAAATGGATTATAATAAGTCATAACAACTTGATGGCTCTACTGTCACAGTACTGTAAATATCAAATGAATTATAAAAATTCATAACAACTTAATAGCTCTACTGTCACATTACTGTAAATATTAAATGGATTATAATAAGTTATAATAACAAAATATTTAAATGATAATATGATATGCGATAAAAGTGAACGATAGTAAAAGGAATAACAATATTTGAAATTCTATTGCAAATTGTTGAATACAATAATAAGATAAATATAAATAAAAAAGAAAAAAAAAAGCAAACTAAATGATTGATCATCATTTAACTTAACATAATGTGGTTTTACTTTTTCAATGATTCATTTTTTTCTTTTTTTTTTTTATTAGATGATTTATGAGTTTAAAAATTTAGGAAAATTTTTAAAATTTTCTGCTTCATCAAAATGAAAATTATAATATGCTAGATTATTATCGTTTTCTTCCAACTTCTTTATCTAAATCTCTTATATGTTGAGTTTTCAGAGAATTTCAAAAGTTAGTTTGATCGAGAATGCAACTATTTTTGAATAAATAATGATAAAATATTTAGTTAAAAAAGATAATATAGGATGATCTAGTAAAAATAATATATCATATTGCGCAATGTTTATTTTATTTTTTTACTTTTTCTTTCTTACATCTGTTTTTTTCCCTGAATAAGAAATTACAAATTCAGTAAGTTAATGTTAAATGAAATGGAATGGATCATTCCCGATCAACTCTGAAATTCACCAAATAAAAATTTAGTACTGAAAAATCACAATCAATTTAATATTTCACTAACGATCAATCAGTATCTAGCGATCTTAGAATGATGTTGTAGCGATATTGAAAAAGTTAATAATGATACAATGATGCTACAGTGATATTGGAAAAGTTGATAGTGATATAGTAGTAATGCTGTAGTGATATCTACAGTGATATTGGAAATGATAATATTACAAGCAATGTTTACTAACATAGAATAAAGCAAAATGGATGAAAGTTTTATAAGTACAATATTTAAGGATAAAGTTAGAGGAATGGAATGTAAAATTAGTAAGACAGGTGCATCTCATTATGTGCAAGATAAAAAGAAATAGAAAAAAAGTTAACTGAAAATAAGTTGTATTAATTTTAAGCATGATAAGTATTTAAGCAAATAAACAAGAAGCAGTAAAATAGATTAGCAGCTTGAAATGATAAACTATTGGCTTATTTCTTTATCATTCTCATTTGTATTTTTTAACAGATAAATCGTTTAATTGCATTAATTAACATTTCGCTTATCAATGATCGACAAAAATTTAAAGCATATATAATGCAAAACAGTATTTAATTATTTAGAAGAAATTGATGAGATCGTTGCAAACTTTCATTAAATTTGATTCAAGTTTGAATTTATCACATATCATTATCATATCAGTTATAGTGTATGGAACCGTACTAAAACTAATTATTGAAAATATTATATAGAAATGCAGGGTAAAAACATTGTAAGTGAAATAGAAAAAATGAATACCAATCTCGTACTGTGTGTTAAAAAATAAGAATAAGATAAAGAATTAACAAAAAAAAAACAAAAATTTTAAAAAACCCAAATTTGGAAATTTGATAACATTTGAGCAAAGATTGTAGTCTAAGTGATCTATTAATCTTCACTAGTCCAATTTTATGATTACATGTATTAGGCGTAGGATTTATTTGGGAAAATGAACTGATTATAATGTTAATAGGATGAAAAATGATCATAGAAATAAACATCTTAAAGATTCCTGATATTTCTTCAATAATGTAATACCTACAACTTGATCATCTTCTATCGCAAAAGCGTTATGGCTCTGCGACATTCCTTGCAACAATTAAACTTTGATTCGATAGAAAAGCGTATAAATTAACAGTGAATAGTTTTAAGAGTAAAAAAGTAATTATTTCTGTTTATTGAATAATTCCTTCTTAGGGGTTCATTTTCCATCATTTCGTATGGCAACCATCAAATGAATATTTCCAAATTATATAAAAAAATAAGTGAGATCTCGTCTTGTTCGTTTCAATCTCTTTATTAAATTTCATTTTTATTTGATATCTGCACATCTTCAATTTTGTTCAAAGTCTTTTTCCCTGAAATTTTTTATTGAAAAATATTATCAATTGATAGAAACAAGCAAAGCTTCGTTGCTAGAAGGTGATTCTATTACAGATTTACGAAAACTGATTCACATGAACATGAGAGTTATATAGACAAAAAAATGTGTCTTCGTTAGAAACGGATGTAAATTTAAGTATGGGAATTAAAAGCACTAAAATATGAGGAAGGAGAGGAACGATGAAGCACATGCAGTTCAATTTCTTGAGTGGGTAATAGAAATCAAAATTTCAAATCAACAATAAGTCCCATCTCCTTCGAATTTTGGCGAAAAAAGCATCTAAAAAAGTTGTAGCTAGCCTTTAAGTTCAATAGAAGCTACTAAAATCACAATAGAACACATTATTTCACTGGTATTAAATGATCAGCGGGAAGATTATTGCACATATTGATTATTATCGCAACAATACAATATCAACAGACAAATAAATTTGAACGAGCAATCTCATAACACTGGATAAACATAATAATATTTGATTCAATATTTTCACTGTAGACAAAATTTACCATAAAAAATCGTGTAACAAATTGGCACAATAAATAAACGATATATATTATTGTAATATGTAACAGAAATAAAAGTATCTGATCAGATATTTTTAAAAATTCACTTAAAAAAAAGTCGCGCTATATTTTGGACGAGATTATTTATGACTATCGTAAATATATGAAGCCGGCAATTTTCTTTTATAACTGCTTTAAATCATACCACTTTTTCATTAGTATCTTAACATATATTAAAAAAATTATTTTCCAATCTATTCTTTACTTATCTATGAAAAACTGTTATGAAATAAATACATGTTGCGAGATTATGCAAGAAACAAAAATCATGAATAAAAATAAAGCCAACTCATAAATAAAGCAAAAATCATGAATAAAGATTATCAGTAAAAATTATTCTTTATGTGACCCCAATTTTTTAACATATTCTGCTAACCTAAGATTGTTTTTCTTGCCTTCTACAGAGCAGATGACGGTTATACATAGTGTAATCTTATATACTCAAGAACAAAAGTAGTAAATGCTATACCAGATGAGAATGAAATTCTACTGAGTTCTGGGCAAAAAGAAATTTCCAACATGAAAAATTGAAAAAATTATAACTGAATTAGTTATACAAAGATCACATAGTAATTATATAATTGAAATTAACTATATAAAGACACAGAGAAATCACCTGCAAAAAAATAATTTTCAAGCTGAAGAGTAATCCATAATTTATTGCTATTTCTAAGTACTACTTTGTTGTACTGCTAGCGGTATCAAAGCTTCGTCTTTAATCTGATTCAAATCGTTTAATTGTCGAGTTTCGTTTATTTCTTTCCCATTCGTTACTAATAAACTATTTTTCTCTGCTCCCATACGCTTATAAGTGGGTTTGAAAAATATCACTAACACAACGGCTAGCAAGGCAGCTATTGCTGACAACACCTAAAATATAAGTTAAAACAACACTAATTAAAAACATATGAATTACACGCAGGACATACAACTATTTAAACATAAATTCTAAAAAATAAGTAGAATTAATCCACAATAATTAGGATGGACCATTTTAAGAAAAAATGTGATCGAATTGTGAAGCGAACAACGCGTAAATTATATGTTAGTTTGATTTAATTAAAAATAAAAAATGAAAGAGAAATAAAATAAAATAAACTCACGATAACAGGGATAGAGTTATCCTGTGGTACAACGGTAGCATTAGTTTCATCTTCAACAGTGCAAACTTGAATATTTTTGTATGTTTGTTGTAATGGTCGTGCTAGTATACTCATTATGGACACGTAAATTATTGAATGAATCTGGAAAGAATAAAATTCATAATTCCTCAATTTATTTCTCGATTTAACATGATCTGTTTGCCCTAAAACCATATAAAATCTTCAAGGCTCAATATCATCGGAGTCTTGCAGCATCAATGATTCTGATATTTCTTAATAAAAAAATCGTTTTTTACCTGACCACTGAGTACTATAAAGCCTGATGAAGTTGTTTCAGACACCGGAAAAGTGCATTCGGAAGCTAATTCAAGACCAACTGGATATGACGCAAGCCCAAAAATACCAAAGAGAAAAGCCGTGACTACAAGATAAATGACGAGACCAGAATGCAGAGCTAACTAAAATTTGAGAAGAATTTTGCTAATAAATTTGTGTAACAATTTACTGCAACAAATATCAGTTTCGAAATTTGCCTAGACCAAACTTGAAACTGTATATTATTCAACAAACTCTCGACAAGGGAGCAACTATATGAAAACGGTGATTTCAAAAAGAAATCATTAAGTCTTATTTAGATTCATCATATTTAATTCAAAGCTGCTTGTTGATTAGACCGCTGACAGTTCAGATCCTAATGATTAACATTGTAGTATCTTATCAGTCCGTAAAAAAATGTACACTCATTTTGACATAAGCCCCATTATTTCAACAATACTTAATCCCTGCCACTAACATATTGCGGAATATGAAAGATCGGAATAGATTTTATAAAACATTTTATATCTGTAGCATTCTTTAAATATATAAAACATTACCTGTAAAAATATGACCCCAAAAATGACAGCCATAGACATGCATACTTTCATGGTTTCTTCGTAAAGTTTAGTTCGATCGACGAATATACCTGAGAATCATTTTAATTTTTATGTTTACCATGGAAATTAAAACTATGCGCAATGTAAATGAAACAGAAGAAAAAACGAAATATTTTGAGAATTAGGGAACGGAAGAAGTTTCAGGAAGAGAAATTTCATGGAAATAATAAGTTAAAAAAAGAAGAGGCAAGATCTTTTAAACACAATGTCATTATTAGAAACTTTATTTGCATCACTTGAAGAAAAGGAAATAAAACAACAAATAAAGAAATATTTTGAAACAGAAAAAAATAGAACGAATAAAATAAAACAAAAGATACCTGAAATAGTAGCACCAAAAACCCCGCCAATGATCATTAGAGCGGCGCAAAGTCCCGAGAAAGAGTTTGAATATCCTGTTGCACAAAATAACTGCTGTATAACAGTATATAAACAATTAAACATGCCAATACCACCACCCATCACTATCAAAAGCAGCATGTATGCTTTGTTGATAAGACACTGCTTGATTCCTAGGATAAAAATATTTGAAACCGAACTTGAAAATTTATAAATCTTTCCTTAATCTGGAAAAATGCTTTCTCAACTTACTCACGTATTTGGAACTTTAAATCATTAATATGTCTAAACTTAGAAAAATTGAGAAACAGTTCCTCCAAAAAATATGTTTTCCATTGAAAAAAGTGACTAAAAAATTTGTCCGCCATAATTTTTTCAATTCAATAACATAATATTCACAGAAAATTACATAAAAGCTTAGTAATTTCGCAATAATTTTTAGTGAAAAAGAAATTACAGGAATAACGACAATCGTGCAAAGTAGACTAATATGAAACAATTTTCAGATCCATTTCCATTTAAAATATCTAGAAGATTTGGATTGAAATTGAAACAGCAAACATACCGGGAAGAAACGGCATCTGTGGTTGAGCAGCACTTTGTGATGGTGGTATTTGTGGTTCTGAACGAGTTACGTAAAAGTTGCTATCAGACAGGCCAATAGGGAGGGTACAAAAGTTATCACGTTTATTATTAATACCTGAAAATGCAATATTCACATTAATAATAAACGTTACTTTCATATTTAACTATTGTTTCAAAGCACAATTAAATCGATAAAAGCAAAGGCCCATTTATTTTACTTAATAATCGATTAGTTCCAACAAATAATAATTGCACTAGTACAATTCATAATTTCTAGATCCCGATTTTTATTCTTACAGTATAACATCACTTCGATATAAAATTCAACCGTTTTATCAATACTAAAAATTTTTAAAGATCCTTAAAAAACTCGAGTTTCTAATTACACAAAACTTTACATCCACTGGAGCCCCGACTATTTGAGGAGAGAGAACATTCGCCATTAGCACTCCTAACGGATTTGCCATAATTCCAATAGTTGTTGCTAACGCTCTTTCATTTTCCGCAAACCATGATCCCGCAACCTGAATTAGCCACTTGCTAGGTTTTAGATCATTAAAATATCAATCAAAGAAAATTTGAGCTGCATGAAAATGTGGCGAAAACTTCAAAACGAACTTTTGGTGGAAGGAACATAATAAACGGATATGCACAAGCAGCCACTGCTTGCCCGAAAATCCCAACCGGAAAGCGGATTTCCAGTGGCAAAAATGAACTAGAAAAAAATATGAAAAATATAACTAAATATAGAATACATAAATATATGAGCCGTCTGTAAAATGAACAATTATTCCAGTTAATTGTTTTTAAGTTTTTCAACAGATGTGGATGATGGACAGTTTAGTAAATTTTAGCCTTATCCTAATGTCAAAAATAAAGATTACTACAGGAAACCATTAATAATAAATCATTACATACTGGATATCTTTCAATAATAATACCATTGCATATCAAAAGATTTAAAAAAGAATCTGACCTAATAAGACGAATTGAACCACCAATACCATTTGTCCAGGCTGCAATGAGAATAGCAAATCGAAGTCCGAATGAATTACTCATCCATATGGCGAACAGGCCTATCGGTATTGTACAGATTATAAAAACCAATGAAAACCAGTTCGCTGCTTTGCTCTATAAAATGATAGTTGTCTCGAAAATTGCAAAAATAAGAAACTGATTTTCAGGTAATTTTTCCTCATATTCTCACAGTTAAAATGATACCTAACAGCACCGAGGGATATTCAAGACATTCTAATACAATGTAATGCATAAAACAATTTTCCGGAAATCACTCTTTCGCATGAAGCAAGCGAATTAATCTTCCTTTGATCTCCACGTCTGAATCATGGTAGTTCCTTTTTAAAGGTAAAGCAGCTACTCTTGAACTCCGACCTTCAATGAAAAAATTCAGAAAACACTTCTTTAAATCAATTTTTAGAATACAGCTAGTGAAGAGATGGAAACCTTAACTTACCATTCCATAGAAAGCATCGACATAATTGGAAATAGAAGCAAATGCAATCCATGACATTGTATTTGAATTGTTCAATAATGCGACAACTGCTAAAACGATCCAACGCTGCGGATAAACCCTGAAAATTTAATAAAAATTTGCCAAGTGTGTTGCTCAATTTGAGATTTTTTTGTTAAAAACATTAAAATTTTAATTAAGTTATCACTAGCACTCAATATAACATTCTTACTAACACTCACTGATAGCTTATTCGATGTTCTGCTGGATCCACTTCTGATACTTTGCCTATAAGTTCACTTGCATATTTTGGTTCAATGTTGATCATTCCACTCTTACCATCATCCTGAAAATATTTAATCGATTCAATGCTTCAGTTTGAAGTTTGCTATTTCTTTCTAGAATCATTCAATAAAATTTGATGAGGAGTAAAAAAAAGATTTCCTAAAATAAAACATGACCTTGGAAAAAAAGTGCTGTTAAATATAAGAAAGATGCTGCTAAGAGATAAAATCTATATAAAAGAGAAAGAAGAAAAATCGAATGAACGAACTTGAAACTGCCAGAACAAGAGAAAACATAAGCATAAACTAGAAAACTGCGCTTTTCTTCAAGTAATCTTACAAAATTTTCATACTGATTCAAGATTTCTAAATTTCAAGAACGATATAACAAGTAAACAACCTTAATGTCACCGGTAAATTTTAGTTTTGTCTTATTTTTTAAGAAAAGCACTGAACGTTGTTTACTGCCTGATATTTTGCTTAGCAAATTTTCGGCGTCCTCGGCCATAACCTATAAATAAAACTTCATTCAAAAATCTGCTTTATTTAGAAGTAAAAAAATAGAGAAATGACAGTTTTCGATAGGATCGATCTTGATTCTGAAAGTTGCTAAATAAGCGAATTTAAAAGCATTCAAATTCTTATCGAAAGAATTTCCGAAACGAATGGAAAATGATATTCGGAGAATTGGGGAGCAACTAAGTCTTAATCTTGATTGCATTTTAAGCAATCAAAAGTTTTATTTCCTCTCAATATGAAGCGGAAGTTTAGTAATACATATTAAATATGTTTAGCAGTGAGAAAGAAAAAAAGCAAAAACACATTAGAAAAAATTTTAAATAATAATCAAATTGAGCAATCGATGAAAAGAGGATGAAAACTGAAAGATCAATTGTAGTAAAAACTATGATCGATCAATCGTAAATAACTCATAATTGTAACTGTAATATAACGCATTAACTATGAGTGAAATTTGATATTAGAAAAATAACATGCAAGTTATGCTAGTAGATGATATTTCTAATATTTATAATCATTTAAATATATAATTTAAAACAAACAGTCTTGACAACTGCCATACTTATAATCCCAAAAAAAGATCAAGGAAAACTTTCATGTGGAAGGAGTTTTATTTATTAGATAATATTAAGCTTTAGAAAAGGCATATTCAAGAAGTATTTTGAAATGAATATTTCTTCCGAAATTTCATTATCTTCCAAACTAATGGAAAGCTGATTCCTATTCATCGTTGAGCATTCCAAATTTCTTCATCATTCTTTTATTAATTTAACAGAAAATAAATTTACAAATTGTCTCAATCATTGAAGTAATCTATTCGCAAACATCTTTGTGATATCTGTTATCTTTAGGAGATTATCGATTATTTATGAGAGTAACTAAATAACTTAGTTCCAAAATGTTAATAATCCCCCTACGAACTGGCTCATCACGTTCAAAACACATTCGAATGACTTCAAAGCAATGTTTCGATTTTTACTGGTGTCATTGGAACGAACTCCGGCCGTAATTTCAATCTGTTATTTAGGGATACTTGAGATCGTACGATTTATCTGATTTTTTTTTAGGTTGAAGCTGAAGTGGAAATGGTGAGTCGTTTGATTGTCTATTTCGTGTTCTTTTTGGCAAGATTATCACTCGTATTTCTTGGATGATATCTTGCTATCAGTTTTATACATTTTATTATCCTTTAATATCGATATAATGCTTTTCTTTTAACTGATATGCTGTAAATATTATTCGTTTCAATAGTAATTATCTACCAAATATTAACAAACATCGTATTATGTTTTCGAATTATTTCCTTTCGACAGTTAGTTAGTAACTGCAGTAACAATGCAGGTTCAGAATATTGATGACATTTTAAATAACTGCTTAATTTTAGAAAATTATTTTATAAGTCTTTGGAAGCGTATGTAATCATTATTAGAATTATTGTAGCCTTCAAAGAAAATTATCAAGAAGAGAGTTGCTCCTCCGCCACCAATAGTCAGAAAATCGGAAGCATCGAAAAAGGAGCAAAATCCTCTATTCGAGAAAAGACCTCGCAATTTTTCAATAGGTTAGATTGATCTTTTGATCTTTTAGTGATCGAAGGGAGATCTTTTATATGGAGGATCGAAAAAAAAGGATAATTTATTTCATTTTCAGGTCAAGACATCCAGCCAAAACGAGATTTAACTCGATTTGTGCGATGGCCCAAGTATATTCGTTTGCAACGGCAAAAGCTGTTTTGATGAAGCGTTTAAAAATCCCACCACCAATCAATCAATTCCGTACAACGCTTGATAAACAGACAGGTAAATTTTGGTACTACTTGTTTTTCATATTCAGTATTTTGCAATAAAAGTCGATGATTATCTGTTCCCGGCTCCATTTCAAAGCGGCACTTTTTATTATCGTTCAAATTGCTGGTTAGAAGGAATCGATCTTGTTTGCTATTAGAAAATTAGGACTGGAGTCTTCATTAGCGTTGATTGGGAGATGATTTGGATTTTAGAGGAAATTTTAAACTCTTTCTAAACAAAATCAACTGCTATAGGAATTTTCATCTACTTTATATTTTCCAGCCACGCAGTTATTCCGTTTGTTGGACAAATATCGTCCAGAAACGAAACACCAGAAGATAGAACGATTAAGGGCGCGTGCGGAAGCCCGAGCAGCAGGCAAAACTGAAGAAGTAACAAAACGTGTACCAGTAGTTCGTTCGGGTGTAAACCAGGTCACGAAACTTGTAGAACAAAAGAAGGCACAATTGGTTGTTATTGCGCATGATGTTGAACCTATTGAAATTGTTCTTTTCCTTCCGGCACTTTGCCGGAAATTCAAAGTGAGTTCCGGCTTATTTCTTCTGAATTTTTACTCTCTTCTTAGTGTTGTATTAGTTACACCGTTCAATTCAAACGTTTATTAATTTGAGTGAATCATTTGGAACCAGTCATTTTGAATATTAAAATTATGTTCTGCAACTTTACAGGTGCCGTATTGCATTATCAAGGGCAAAGCGCGTCTTGGTCAAGTTGTACATCGAAAGACTGCGTCATGCGTTGCTATTGTTGATACGAATCCGTAAGTACAAGTTTATTTTTGCAAGTCCCAAGAAAATGCCGAAGTTTTAAAAAATCGTGATTGTTTTTATGTTTTTCATTTACGCTCGAATAAGCTATTCCCTTTTCCTTCTTATTATCGACACAGTTGAGGAAATATGTATTCAAGACTTTTTGGGAAATATTTAGTACCAGTGTGTGATATTGCAGTGAGGACAAGACAGCTTTGATGAAACTGAAAGAAACAGTTATAACGAATTATAACGAACGAGCTGATGAAATTCGGAAGCATTGGGGAGGTGGTATCATGTCAGCTCGCTCGCAAGCAAAGAAGGCACGAATTGAAAAAGCGCGGGCCAAGGAACTTGCACAAAAAGCCTGAGTGACTAACTTTACGTTTTTTTTTTTTCACTGCATTAACGAAATAAATTGTTGAGTCCACCGTGCATTCCACTGCTCTCTTTCTTTTCACTTGAAACGAATTCGTTCATAAAATTTCCTATCATATATAATGAATATTTTAAAACAGTTCATCGTTTATATAACATCAGTCTCATCTCACTGTAAACAAGAATGAATATTATTGCTACGAACTGATGTTGATGTAAGTCTCTTTGCACTTGATGCATCTGTTTAAAGAATGAACCTGTCATAGTTTCAAACTAGTTAGGGAAAGTCGAATTACAAGCTAATTTAGATCAACAGTAGATTTGAAAAAGTTCCTTTGATTACTCGAATAAAGAATTGATTTATTTATATGATACTTATAAATCTAATACCCAAATGAGGCAAAAATACTCTCAATATTTAAATTTTATTCAGTACAGATGATACATTTCGAATCGGCGATCTGTGAATTGTTTAGAACATATTCTTCCCTATGTTGTATTGAATTGCTTTCCTTCAAAATCTTTCGATTTTGTTAAATTTCATAATATTTCTAATTACCTGAAAAATATCTCTATGACCAAAAAATTTAATTTTTTAATTGTAGGATCCTTAATAATATGAAAATAAGCAAGAATTTGGAAACTTACTTAGCACTAAGTGTTTCGAGTTGAACACTTGCTGAGCAGAACCTCAAGTCAAGAATCTCATCACAAGGCACAAATACGTCACCAATTTTTTGCCATCTGTTATCTTCCATGAAACCGAACAACAACTAAAATTAATTTGTATGCAGAAAATGTAATTAAGAACAACGCTAGAGAGTAAACGTAAGTATGAAGTATGTAATGTAACACTGTAGAATATCCACCCGTTCAGTTTGTCTTTTATTATTAATAAAGCTCTCAAAAATAGCTGCATACATTCACAAAAAATTTGAAATTTGATTAAATTGATGCAAACTTACCTTTCCACCATTCATTTCGATGAATGCATTTAAGTCATCACACAGAAGCTTTTGTCTTTTAGCTTGTTGCATAACAAGTTTCGCTCCAAAAATTAGTTGTCGAATAGCTCTGGATACTTCTTTCAACACGAGTGGAATTATCTTATCACTAGCAATTTTTTCATGTGTAATCGGATGACTTAAAAGAATAAACAATTACATCGAATCAAGAAAATAAATATTTCCAATCTGAGAGACTTCTAAACAAAATCTCATCGCGTTTCAATCATATATTTTAAAGGAGATCAAATAAAACGTCACCTTAGGCATCTGTAAATTGACTTTAGTTATTTTTCAGTTAGCTGTTAAGCATATAAAAACGATTATTAATATCAACAAAGCAAACCTCAACGTAACAGCAAAATTCCAAAAGGAGTTATGATTCAGTACTATGTTACCACACTCCTTGTCATTCATAGCCTACAACAGCAATTAATTGATTGAATCAATTTGGGCCAGTAGCTTAAAATTGAAACTTTAATGTCCAATAATCAGATGGATCACAAATTGATTTACTTGGGATGGAAGCGAAGGGTTTTTAGAAATCGGCAACTCATCAGAAGACAGATTTTGGGAAATAATTGCTTTTTTTCCATCATTGTGATCTGAAAATTAAGTAATTTGCAAGGCTCATATTTTAAAATCCATAATATTTTTAAATAATCGAAGGAGTTCGCATCACGTGGAAGAAAATTAAATTCATAATTTCCAAACATATATTTTTCGATACTTTTTAACAAGATAGTTTCAGAATTAATGGCATAATACTTTGTTGTGTAAGAAAATATTTGTGAGAAGTACTATTCAACCAGCAGATTATTCAAATCATATAACGAATATCTTTTCAGAGAAGTCATGCGCAACATCTATTTTTTACCTCTTCAGAGCTTGAACTGGACAATGATCTTGAGATGCTCGAAGGAATATGGCGAGATTTTCCTCGAATTCTGCTTTTGCTCGACGTGGACGGAGTATCTGAATCAAACTAATGAGTAGTAAAAAAAAAAGCGACAAAAGACAGTAATCAAAAGATGAATACAACTTTCAGATCACCATCCTTTGCTTTTCTTCAGCTTTCTAAGTAGCAGAAGCAAAACGATGTAGTCTTAGCCCCAATAATAAAAAACCGTACTAAGCGAAGTACCATCATTAGTGGATGGGCTATACGCTCGTCTCGTCTTCCGAATTCGACTACTTGGTCGTCGCGTCATTCCACTGTTCGGGATCATGTCAAAATATATCGAAGATAAAACCGATCACCTTCACTACCAATCATTCAAACAATAACAGAGATAGCTCGGAGCAACGACAGGAAAACAAGCTTTAGAATAAACTTCTATGAAAACTATTATTTCCCATCTCTTTGAGATGCCTTATGCTCGTATACTTTATGCCATGAGGTATGAATTGGGGAAGGGATATATGCATCCTGAAATATTTGAATGAATTAAAAGAATGCCTATTAAATAAGGAAATATGATAAATAAATTGTAAAAATGATTGGATAAAAATATACGATAATAAATATCATTTAAAAAAACGATGAAATGTATTGCTGAAAATTTGAAACAAATGAAACAAAACGAAACAATTTAAATTATTCCAAACTTATTGATTGCGTAAAACAACCTAAGAGTAGAAATCGCAAGAACTTTTTCATAATAAGCATATGAATTAATCATTGATCATGTCAATACTAAAAAAAAAAAAAAAAAAAACAAATGGCACTATTGAAGTATTTTATAACTTCGATGATGCAAAAGCATTGCTGATTAAGCTGGAATATTCAAACTTTCAATTTGACATAACGAGATGATTTTATATTGTTTTTGAAGTCGAAGTAGTAGATAATAGCCGACGTAAGAAGTGAATCAAGTCGTACAAACATCTATGTATTATTTTTACGGCTAAAAAATCCTGATATTATTTTTATTTTCAGTATTATAGAAATGCTTGAAATATTCGTTTTAAAAGAATATACATAAAGTTTATTCTGTAACAGTTGCCGATATTCTTGTAAACAAGCCCATCTTTTCATGGCGAATCCTTCTGAAAAAATTGATTGTAAATTTTGAAATCTAAAAGTTTTATTTTTTTCAAATTTCGCAATATACATATATGAATTTCAATTAATTATTATTAAAAATTATTCAAAACACAGAAAAAAATAACGATAAAAACGATGATTTCATCATTAGAATATTCTAATGATGCCATGAAAGAATTTCATGATTAATATAATTTATGGATGAAACTACCAGACAAATTTCTACAAATATTTGTCACCCATTTCATTTAACTCTTTTTGTCTTCTGAAATTACCGTATTTTACGTAGAAGACTCTTCATGAGCTAATTTGATATTTTTATTCTTACTAAATTTGAATAAAAATGCATCATAGTTTATTATTATTGAAACTGTATCATCGTAATTATCAACAGATTGAAAGGAGACTAATTTGGCAATTTCAAATTATTGATATATAATTTTAGATGATAAAGAAATCAAAAAATTAATACTGAATATTTTATAGATCAAATCGCAGATTATTTTTGAAATCTGTGAGTAATTAATTAGTTATAATGAAAACAACTGCAACTTCCAAGCAAATACAGATTTGATAGTATACCAAAGCAATTATAGCTTTAATGTATATATTTTTATAACCGTTCAATTTTTAGATGAACAATGAAATTGATTTATAAAAGCTTATGCTTGTTGTCTCGAAAATAAGACTATTATTGCGATTGAAAATTGGATAGACTTAAATTCGTCGTATAACGAATTTCTTAGTTTCACGGACTTTCATTTGTCGCAATTACGATACACAGAACAATTGATAAATAACATATATAATCGATAATTTGTATTTTATTTCAATAGAAGAAGTTGTTGGTGTTGGGAATTCATAAGCTTGATGAAATTTCAAAGTTGAGTTGAGAACTATTAAGCTATTAAGCACCGATTAGAGCAAAGTAAAAAGAATGAACGAAAAAATTAACCTTTTCACAGAGAGATAATAATGTTTTTATAATGGGAGTTTGCATTTACAATATATCAAACATGGTAAAAATTTGGTTATTAGATTAGATTTACATAAAAATTAATCGACAATATTCTGCTATTGAAATTAAGCTTAATGATTGCAAAAAAATGAGAATTATACTAGATATCATAACATTTATTTATATTCACCCTAAGTGAATATAAATACATTAAATGACGAATTATATGGGAAATATTTTAAAATATAATACTTTGATCATTTGAACATATTCATATTAATATTATTTTGGTTTTGTCCGATATATATATAATACAATTGTATACATATATATAATCTTATAAAGAAATTTTCATTACAAATATCAAGAATTTAGATCATTGCTACATAAAAACTTGAATGTTTTGCAATTAATATTTGAAATTCAGCAAAATGAAATTAAGGAAGTTTTCAAATAATCATATAAAAAAATTAAGGATACTTTCCATTTCTATCCTATTCGAAGAAATTCGATCAATGCAGACGAAGAAGACATGTTATGATATGAATCTCTTTAACAAATGTGAAAAATTTCCAGCTGACGACTTCTCTACCACCACCGCTCTTGTGATAAAATATGTGAATGAGGCAATTAATCTTTTGATTATTACATTTTCAATATTGATGGAAAGAGTGCTAAGATAATCTAATTCAATTTATGCGAAAGTTCTTAATCACTTAACTTATGTTTCAGGAAAGTTCGGCATGGCTGGCAATTTGACATTCTATTCAGCAAATACATTCAGAATTAATCTCACAAAATTCCGTTACATAAAAGAATTTTTAATAGATCCGCTCCTAACGACATATGTTTGGTTGTAGACATACTAAATTTTTAATCCAGACTCTCTCTAAATTAATTAACAAATTATCTTTTAAATCGTTTTTTTTTAAATTTTTGTTGCAAAAAGCAAAATAAAATAAAATAACCTACAGCCAATTAAATCAATTTGGCAAAGATCGAAATAACATCCATATCACTTTAAATCAAAAACTTTTATTATGATACATATCAAATAATTTTGACGAATGATTTAGATCATAGAATTGATTAATGTGCAATGAAATGCATATTCCCTACATAAATGCTTCATGCCAATATATGAGCTATATTGAAGAATATTCAAACTTACAATATCACCAAATTGATTACCAAATTATTCTCTCTCATTAATTTATTTGTTATATTATCAGCAAAAAATCATTAAGTAATTTTTAAAAAGAACTCGACTATGTTCATTTAGTAGAATATGATTTATTATATAGTGTTTCAAATTTGCATTTTCTACTATAAATTATTTTTTAGAGCAAAGTACTTCAAACGACAAAAGGCAATCCAATTTTTATCCTTTGTGTCATAATAATTTATTTTGTACATCCGGGAAATTAAGTAAATAAGTTAGAAGTGAATAATTCAAACAATTAAGTAATTCGAAATGGATTATTAACCTACAACATCATTCAGATCTGTAAATTACTCTTGTTTCTCTAACCTGTTTCTTTATTTCATTCCTTGAACATTTTATCCCGATTTTTATCATTCGGCCAAACCTTTTCCTGTCATCATGCAAAACGATCCGAGAAACTTCCATTGATAGCATCAATAATACTTAGATATTATATTTCGACACAACCGCTCAACAAAGAAATGATTCTTTATTTTAGAATTTCAGAAAGAATGATTTATATCAGATATGCCAGTTTTCAATATAAATGGAAGATTTCTTTTTCAAACTCCGTCCATTGGTTATCAAGCCAAATTCTTCACATTTCTGACAATATTATTTAGCTTTGATAAATTTCTTTTCATATGATTGGCCGATTAGACCTAAATTTCACAAATATTTCTCTTTCGTTTATATTTTTTGGTGTTTCAATCATTGGTCACAGAACAATTGCAGATTGATCAATACCAATGCATTTTTGGATATATTCCTATTAATTTTCTGCTTTTTTTTGTAATTCAGGTGAGTCCTTAACAGATTCTGAGTAGTATGGATATACTTAAATACAATCTGTGGGGCAGCAGATATGTATGAATTTTAATTTCAGGCTTGCGCCCCCACAAGGAGGACCACGAGGACTGCCAGGACGCCGAGGACGTGATGGAAGTCGAGGAATTCAAGGAGAAAAAGGCGATATAGGAGCGGAGGGCGAGGAAGGTGAAAAGGAATACCTGGAATTGCAGGACCGCCAGGCGAAGAAGGAGATCTAGGAGTCCAAGGAGCGGTCGGTGATCAAGGACTGGTAGGTATACGGGGAATGCACGTAATGATGGGAAGATAAGAGCAGGAGAAGAGAAATTTGTCAGAGTTGAATTTCGACGAAGCAAATGTTCATCACTAATATTTTTAAATAATAAAGTAACTTTGAGAATTTGGAAATCTGAATGATGTGGTAGTTAATAATCCATTTCGAATTACTTAATTGTTTGAATTATTCACTTCTAACTTATTTACTTAATTTCCCGGATGTACAAAATAAATTATTATGACACAAGGGATAAAAACTGAATTACCTTTTGTCGTTTGAAGTGCTTTGCTCTAAAAAATAATTTATAGTAGAAAATGCAAATTTGAAACACTATATAATAAATCATATTCTACTAAATGAACATAGTCGAGTTCTTTTTAAAAATTACTTAATGATTTTTGCTGATAATATAACAAATAAATTAATGAGAGAGAATAATTTGGTAATCAATTTGGTGATATTGTAAGTTTGAATATTCTTCAATATAGCTCATATATTGGCATGAAGCTCATATATCAAGCCGATGAATCATTTTCATCGCTATTTCTTCAGAAGAAAAGCTCTCTTTGATAAATAGTTACAAATATCAATGATTAAAATAATATATTTAAAAAATAAAGAAAATAGAAAAAATTACTCGTAAAATTTGAATAGCCAAAAACATGACATCCAAGTTCTGTGCGGTTCAGATTTTGTCATGTTAAATGAACGACAAACAAATAATTTAAGAATGTTTCAGAGCCATCGATTTGTCTTAAAATTTTTTTTTATATGCAAAGATGACCACCCAGCATCTTATTTCGATGAAAGAGCGGGAATAGTGAGCTCTACAATTTCCGTTTGGCTGTAATAATGTTTATTACATGAGAGTGAAGAATATTTTATTTTATTTTTTTTTTAAAAAGAACTACCCATTAATTTCCCATACGTTCAAACTCGTTATGTGTTAATAAATAAATGAACAAAAATTCGAGTAAAACAATCTCATAGATAAGTGATAAAATGGATACAATATGAAATTAAGTTCAATTGCAACAAGCATTAATCAATAAACGGAATTTTGTGAGATTAATTCCGAATGTAACGGAATTTTGTGCGATTAATTCTGAATGTATTTGCTGAATAGAATGTCAAATTGCCAGCCATGCCGAACTTTCCTGAAACATAAGTTAAGTGATTAAGAACTTTCGCATAAATTGAATTAGATTATCTTAGCACTCTTTCCATCAATATTGAAAATGTAATAATCAAAAGATTAATTGCCTCATTCACATATTTTATCACAAGAGCGGTGGTGGTAGAGAAGTCGTCAGCTGGAAATTTTTCACATTTGTTAAAGAGATTCATATCATAACATGTCTTCTTCGTCTGCATTGATCGAATTTCTTCGAATAGGATAGAAATGGAAAGTATCCTTAATTTTTTTATATGATTATTTGAAAACTTCCTTAATTTCATTTTGCTGAATTTCAAATATTAATTGCAAAACATTTAAGTTTTTATGTAGCAATGATCTAAATTCTTGATATTTATAATGAAAATTTCTTTATAAGATTATATATATGTATACAATTGTATTATATATATATCGGACAAAACCAAAATAATATTAATATGAATATGTTCAAATGATCAAAGTATTATATTTTAAAATATTTCCCATATAATTCGTCATTTAATGTATTTATATTCACTTAGGGTGAATATAAATAAATGTTATGATATCTAGTATAATTCTCATTTTTGTTTGCCACTGCATGCGCCTTAAAACTTCATATCGAAGAATAAATTCACATGGTTAAAGGAACTATCTAAAGAGAGGAATGAAATAACATTATCAGATCTTATAGTAGCAACGAGAATTCTAATTACACAAGCATAATCACAAGGAATAACTGAAGTAGAAGTGAATAAATGAGATCTGTACTATAACGAAATTGATTCCTATTGCAAATTAAGGCAATTAGATGTAGGTAGCTCAAATTTAATCTATCTTCCAAGACATCATACTATCACTGAATTTCTTATACTAAGACAACATGAAGAATTATGTCACGTAAGAATTGCCCATAATCCATCAAAAATTAGGAAGGAATTTCGAAACCTAAAGGAAGAACCGAAATCAAGCGAGTATTAAGTAAGTGCAAAAACTATAAAAGATGAGTGCAAAGCCATTCAAGTCACTGATAATGCCTAAACTTTCAGAAGCACAAATTAAACAGCTCCAGAACATTTGAAAATAATGGATTATTAAAAATGAAACTGGACTAACTAAATGATGGATAGGTCTATTTGCATGTTTTACAACAAGAACTGTACATCTAGAAGTGGCAAATGATATATCATCTGAAAGCTTCACGAATGTATTAAGACGATTCATTGCATGGAACAAGCTTCATGCATCTATTAAGATGATCCATTGCATGGAGAGGATAGCCTAAATTGTTTCTGAGCAACAATGCTAGCTAATTTCAACTAGTTTTGGATACCATCATGAAATGCACTACTAAAACATGAAACTTCCTAATAGTGAAAGGAATAACCTGAAAAAGTACCACAACAAGAGCTCCATGGAGTGGAGGAGTGTATGAAAGGTTAATTGGCTTGACCAAAAAGCAATGAGAAGAACTATCGGTAGAAAATAATTGTGGGACGAAAAATTGATCACACTAATGAAAGAAATAGAAGATATATTGAATACCCAACCAATAACATATGTAAATTTTAAGGATTACGTAATATTACGCCCAATCGATTTGATTTCACCAAGCACCACTTTAGTAACTCTACTTTTTCATGATACTGATGAAGAGGAATATTTCCCTCACAGAATGAGTACTCATGAAAAAATAATCAAATATTGGTCAAATAAGGCTTTAGGTAGATTATGGGAACTATGGAAAAGGATATATCTAAATAACCTAAAAGAACGAACTCGAAGAGAACATATTTCTCCAAAAAAGCTGTGGAAATAAGAAAACCCTAAAAGGAAGAAATCATATTGGTCAATGAATCGGAAATTCCTCAAGGCATGCGGAAATTAGCAAAAATAAAGGAAATCAAAAGGGGAAGAGATGGAGAAGTCAGAAATGTTAAAATAGAAACATTACAAGGCAAAATATCAATTCAAGAAATAACAGCGACTGGGTGTTTTTTTAATTTTCGTCGCAAAAAAACAAAATAAAATAAAATAACCTACAGCCAATTAAATTAATTTGGCAAAAATCGAAATAACATCCATATCACTTTAAATCAAAAACTTTTATTATGATACATATCAATTAATTTTGACGAATGATTTAGATCATAGAATTGATTAATGTGCAATGAAATGCATATTCCCATACATAAATGCTTCATGCCAATATATGAGCTATATTGAAGAATATTCAAACTTACAATATCACCAAATTGATTACCAAATTATTCTCTCTCATTAATTTATTTGTTATATTATCAGCAAAAAATCATTAATTAATTCTTGAAAAAGAACTCGATTGTTTTCATTTAATAGAATATGATATATTATATAGTGTTTCAAATTTGGAACTTTGTGTCATAATAATTTATTTTGCACACCCGAAAATTAAGTAAATAAGTTAGAAATGAATAACTGAAACAATTAAGTAATTCGAAATGAATCATTAACTACCACATCATTCAGATTTGCAAATTTTCAAAGTTACTTTATTATTTAAAAATATTAGTGATGAAGGTATAATTTCAAAACACAATAAATCATTTGCTTCTCAAAATTCAATTCTGACAAACTTTTCCACCTGTTGCTCTTATCGTCCCATTACGTGCATTCCCCGTATACCTACCAGTCCTTGATCACCGGCCGCTCCTTGGTCTCCTAGATCTCCTTCTTCGCCTGGCGGTCCTGCAATTCCAGGTATTCCCTTCTCACCTTCCTCGCCCTCCGCTCCTATATCGCCTTTTTCTCCTTGAATTCCTCGACTTCCATCACGTCCTCGGCGTCCTGGCAGTCCTCGTTGTCCTCCTTGTGGGGGCGCAAGCCTGAAATTAAAATTCATACATATCTTCTGCCCCACAGATTGTATTTAAGTATATCCATACTACTCAGAATCTGTTAAGGACTCACCTGAATTACAAAAAAAAGCAGAAAATTAATAGGAATATATCCAAAAATGCATTGGTATTGATCAATCTGCAATTGTTCTGTGACCAATGATTGAAACACCAAAAATATAAACGAAAGAGAAATATTTGTGAAATTTAGGTCTAATCGGCCAATTACATGAAAAGAAATTTATCAAAGCTAAATAATATTGTCAGAAATGTGAAGAATTTGGCTTGATAACCAATGGACGGAGTTTGAAAAAGAAATCTTCCATTTATATTGAAAACTGGCATATCTGATATAAATCATTCTTTCTGAAATTCTAAAATAAAGAATCATTTCTTTGTTGAGCGGTTGTGTCGAAATATAATATCTAAGTATTATTGATGCTATCAATGGAAGTTTCTCGGATTGTTGTTACACGATAATTTAGAGTTAACAGGAAAAGATTTGGCCGAATGATAAAAATCGGGATAAAATATTTAAGGAATGAAATAAAGAAACAGGTTAGAGAAACAAGAGTAATTTACAGATCTGAATGATGTTGTAATCTTCCATTTATAATTGGAAACTGGCATATCTGATTATGATCCATTTCGAATTACTTAATTGTTTCAATTATTCACTTCTAATTTATTTAATTAATTTCCCGGATGTACAAAATAAATTATTATGACACAAGGGATAAAAATTGATTACCTTTTGTCGTTTGAAGTGCTTTGCTCTAAAAAATAATTTATAGTAGAAAATGCAAATTTGAAACACTATATAATAAATCATATTCTACTAAATGAACATAGTCGAGTTCTTTTTAAGAATTACTTAATGATTTTTGCTGATAATATAACGAATAATTTGGTAATCAATTTGGTGATATTGTAAGTTTGAATATTCTTCAATATAGCTCATATATTGGCATGAAGCATTTATGTAGGGAATATGCATTTCATTGCACATTAATCAATTCTATGATCTAAATCATTCGTCAAAATTAATTGATATGTATCATAATAAAAGTTTTTGATTTAAAGTGATATGGATGTTATTTCGATTTTTGCCAAATTAATTTAATTGGCTGTAGGTTATTTTATTTTATTTTGTTTTTTTGCGACAAAAATTAAAAAAAACGCCTAGTCGCTGTTATTGCTTGAATTGACAATTTGCCTTGTGATGTTTCTATTATAACATTTCTAGCTTCTCCATCTCTTCCCCTTTTGATTTCTTTTATTTTCTCAGTCATGACCATTTGCTAATCTGAGTTATGTCTATAAATTGAAAACTTTTGTTTGCAATGAAATTCGTTGTAATCTTCGCTACAAAAGTTTCCGTTCCTTCTTTATTTTCATATTCTCTATCGAAGTTATATTCCCATTGTAGCCAATTCATCCTTTCTACCTCCAATCATGATGGTCCTTTCCCCACATTTCGTAATTTGAGAACTTTGTTGGAGCGAGTCCTTTTGTTACTATATCAACTAGATTATCTCTGCTTAGTAGATAGCGGAATGAAGTCTTTGTTTTCTTTATTTCTTCCATTCAGTTTTATATAAATTTTGGTAATAATCGGGAATAGTTCTGAATCGAATGCAATACACATTTAGAATCAGACCATATGTTACCGATATGTTTTCGAATTCTAATTGATTTATTACAAATTGTACTTCTCGTACTCCAATAAGTATTGCCAGTAACTCCAATCGCGACACTGTTGTGTTTTTAATTGGTGCTATTCTAGATTTTGCAAATATTAGGAAGTTTGAATTCCTTTACTTCAATAACTTCGAATATATATATATAGCTGCAGAATAAGCAAAATATTTGATATATCAGTAAAGGCGTGAAGTTGTATTTTCTCTGACAATAGATTACGAATCGTGGTAATTCCTTTATATTTGTTGGCCATTTTTTTGTTAAGAAGTTCCATATCGTCTTGTTTTCTCGGATACAACTTGATTCCAAGTACTGTATTTTCTCCATAAGTTTTGGAGAAAGAATTTGAATTGAATTATAATCGGCCTGTAATATCCCAGCTATGAATTGTAAAATTGTTCATTTTGCCAGATTCCCTTCTTTCCAAGGTTTTAATTTGAGTTGAAGAACGCCCTTTTTGGATTCCAATTGATATCGAAAATTTTCTTGAGCCGTATCTCATCTGCCTGATCGTTTTCTGAAATGCTTTTATTGAATTTGTTGTCGTTTGAGAGAAATTTCCTGATGTTCATCGAAGCATCTTTAAAAATAGCTTTTATTTTCCTCATAATTTTTGAGCGCTTTTGAGTTCTCTTTGTTAGCAAAATATTCTTGTCTCTAATGCGAGCTTGCTTCCATAGGTCTCTAAATGATAATTGAGAGTAGCTGATAATAGAAAGGGTGATAATATTACTCCAAATGGAACTCTTTGAAAATGATAATATGCTGGATTTTCCTTGGTGATTTCTTCTTGAATATCTTTCAATCACAAAAATCGATACAGTTTCGTTTGGATGAAAATAGTTGCAATTGTAGAAATGCCTTTTAATATCAACTATTATTACATTTTTCATCATTCTAAAACGAAGCAAAACTCCAGCCAAGTCGGGTAGACTAATAAGACCACGATAGAAGACATCGCTCAAACTTTCTATACCTTTGAAATCACCAAAGCATCATAAACTATTCGTAAATTTGTTATTGATTTACTTGGCGTTAATACTTCGTGGTGTGGTAAATAATGTATAATGCCCACTTGATTCATCTCTGGCTTCACTTCTCTGACGATATTCGGTTGCATTTGTTCCTTGATTATTTCATTAATCAATTAAGTAATAGTCTGTTGCTTTGAAGCTGCTTTATTAATTTCTTTAATCGTCCAATACAAAGACCACAGTTATCTGGTAGGCTGACTTTTGAGTTTTTTTACGGCCAGCGAACCTGATATCTTTTATTCGTCTTGTTGATGTTTTGTTTGAACTGTTCTAGTGTCTTCTCGTCATCCAGGGCAATCGGCTGTTCCTGAATATCAATCAATTCTAATTTCTAGAACTGATCTATTTCTTGATTTGTTATGGCAGTAGTGGTTACTTGAATAGAATTAATTTTAACAGGATCTGTTTTAGTTCGACTTGATCTTTATCAAAACTACCAGCCATAATTGGTATATCCACTTCCTGTTATTACTGACAAATCCTCGTAATGATTAGTAAAATCCTGACTGCATGTTGTAGATCTCATATGATGACATGAAGTCATGGAAGTAGTCAGCCCCAACATGTATATCTGGCTGTTTCAAATACCCATCTGCTTCATTTGGTTGTTCTTGACATATCATATGGACATGTTATGAAGCATTGAATTAATGACTTGTAATTTATCTGTTAGATTAAGTTATAATTTCGGATCCTATAGTCTCATTCCGATCTCCACTTTAATCGTCTGCTGTTGTTGTGGAACTCTATTAGCGAATGAGAAAAGCTTCAAATCTTCTTCTATGATTTTTGTTAGTTTTAATCGATCCGCCAACTTTTTTGAGACAAAGATGATTGTGATCTGACGTCAAATAATTCTAGGGCGTTTTTTTCATTTCTAGTAGATGTGGATTAATCACCTCTACTCTTCTGCATAGAACAAGGGTTCTCTTGTCTTGGTAGTCGATTGGTCGATTTATTGAATTAATAACTTTCTCCCTGATTACTCCAGTATTATATGAGCCATATTTATCATAAAACAAAGCCGTATTATGTTAGTCTCTGCATTAGAAACACAAACGTTTCCGTTGGTTGTATTGTTTGTTACATGTCCCGTTCTGAGGCAATTAATGCATGCATTGTTGTTTCTTAAACATTCGATTCGCTTTTTAAGTGTTGAATAATTTGGGCATTCGTATCCCAATGATTTTGATTACAAAGCGCGCACCGTCTTTTATCCTTACCAATCTTTTTTGAATTAGTGGTTCTCTTGGAGCGTTTCGAATTGGATGACTGGATTGTTGAGTTGTGATGAATAATGCAGAAGTATCACCTTTGTCACTTCTAAATAGTATTCTTTTCATTTTTGTTCCTTTTTGAGTGTTTGACTCCTGTTGATGTCTTCATTTCTTTGGACCAATGTCATCAAGAATTATCAGAGGTTATTAACAGTCCAAATTTCTCTTTCTGCTTTTAATTGGTATACCTTATCCAGTATCCAAGATGGCAGTCTATTTTCAATAACTGTCTCTATGCTTACTAATTAATAGAAAATCCTTTCCCTGTCTTCTATGCTTGATTTCCATTCTTCGTCATTTTTTGATAACATAGAACTCAGTATACAATGACCTCACTATAATGTCTAGTTTGCCGAACTTTTCGATTAAAACTTATTAACCCATATTTTTCTGATGTGACATCATAACCTTTGATTGATTCTAAGGCCTCTCCTTTCATGCGCGAGATCAAATAAGTGAGCTTTTGAATATTAGGGATTCCCTGGCGATGTATAGCCGCGTTAAAACTATTCCAGAATTGTGGCCGCATATTTGGATCTCCATGCAATGAATCGTCTTAATACATTCATGAAGCTTTCAGATGATATATCATTTGCCACTTCTAGATGTACAGTTCTTGTTGTAAAACATGCAAATAGACCTATCCATCATTTAGTTAATCCAGTTTCATTTTTAATAATCCATTATTTTCAAATGTTCTGGAGCTGTTTAATTTGTGCTTCTGAAAGTTTAGGCATTATCAGTGACTTGAATGGCTTTGCACTCATCTTTTATAGTTTTTGCACTTACTTAATACTCGCTTGATTTCGGTTCTTCCTTTAGGTTTCGAAATTCCTTCCTAATTTTTGATGGAGTATGGGCAATTCTTACGTGACATAATTCTTCATGTTGTCTTAGTATAAGAAATTCAGTGATAGGATGATGTCTTGGAAGATAGATTAAATTTGAGCTACCTACATCTAATTGCCTTAATTTGCAATAGGAATCAATTTCGTTATAGTACAGATCTCATTTATTCACTTCTACTTCAGTTATTCCTTGTGATTATGCTTGTGTAATTAGAATTCTCGTTGCTACTATAAGATCTGATAATGTTATTTCATTCCTCTCTTTAGATAGTTCCTTTAACCATGTGAATTTATTCTTCGATATGAAGTTTTAATGCCCATGCAGTGGCAAAGAAAAATGGGAAATATGCTAGATATCATAACACTTATTTATAATCTACCTTAAGTGAAGAATTTAAATCATTGATACATAAAAAAATAAATCTGCGAATAGCGTACAATTTATTAGCAAAAATCAAGAACCATTATCAAAATACAATAGGATATCATCAATAACTTGTTACAAAGTTTTGCAATTAATGCTTGAAAATCAGTAAAATGAAATCAAGAAAGTTTTTAAAGGATACTTTCCATTTCAATCATATTTGAAGAAATTCGTTTGCAAGATGCTTCTGAATTTTTAATATATTTTTCTTTTTATATAAGAATACGAGAAAAATTATTTCAACAGAAATTGTGTTGCACATTCAAAAATCATAAATCAAGTTATCAACTGAAAAGTAATGCTTAACGAATACATGGTTCTATAAATTTACAAGTACTTTTTCGCAAAATTAGATACGAAAAAAAGAACTACCCATTAATTTCCCATACGTTCAAACTCGTTATGTGTTGATAAATAAATGAACAAAAATTCGAGTAAAACAGTCTCATAGATAAGTGATAAAATGGATACAATATGAAATTAAGTTCAATGGCAACTAAAAATTTTCCCAAATTTTATTAATTATTTTTAGCCATTAATCAAGCATTAATCAATAAAATATGAGAGGTAAAACAATGCTCATAGTCTTGAATATGAAATTATTTTTTCTAATGTTTACAGCCTATGCAATGCATTATTACACTTTTTACTTTCATTCGTCCTTTTGGTATCCAAAATTTGCGCTTTATTTTTGGAAATATTATGCTAAATTTCGGCATGGTATAGCGCTTCATGGTGTCATCGTATGAGAAGTCGGTAATTGGATCATGTACTTTGTTAAGGAAATTAGATGTTTGCATTCATCGTCTAGTTCCGAATTTTCTAATCTATTCTGTGATCTCCATAACTTCTGATCATCGTAACATAAACTCCATTTTTCCTTTTCTTCTTCGTTTATTCCTTCTGTCTACGATTGATTGATTAGCATCCATTCGACTAACTTAGAATCTTCCAAATGATAACTGTTTCATTTAACTTGACATCGCTTGTAAGACGACTACATCTTGTTTTTTATTGTTCATTTCATAAATTTGAGAGTCTAAATGATGTCTCTATTAATCTGGATCACTTACTAAAGCGATTTCCATTTGTGAGAGAGAACTGCATTTCCTCGATTACTTAGATGTTCTTGCCCGTTTTGCTCTTCATATTCTCCCACAGACTGATATTCCCATCAAGATCAACCAACCACTTACGGGTTCCTATTTAAAAAAAACGACTTAGACAGAATTATATTTCTTATTTCGTTTTTGTCTTTTTTAGATTAGGTCAACAAAAATTTTTGCTTTTGAATCAAGAAATTTTTTTCCGAAATGTTTATTAGTCATTTTGATTCTTAAGTTTTTCTGAATTAATTCTGTGCAAACAGATAAGTCAGTCCAAATACATTTTATTCAGCGAATACATTCGGAATTAATCTCACAAAATACCGTTCCATAAAAGAATTTTTAATAGATCCGCTCCTAACGACATATGTTTGGTTGTAGACATACTAAATTTTTAATCCAGACTCTCTCTAAATTTATTAACAAATTATCTTTTAAATCGTTTTTTAAAATTTTTGTTGCAAAAAGCAAAATAAAATAAAATAACCTACAGCCAATTAAATTAATTTGGCAAAAATCGAAATAACATCCATATCACTTTAAATCAAAAACTTTTATTATGATACATATCAATTAATTTTGACGAATGATTTAGATCATAGAATTGATTAATGTGCAATGAAATGCATATTCCCTACATAAATGCTTCATGCCAATATATGAGCTATATTGAAGAATATTCAAACTTACAATATCACCAAATTGATTACCAAATTATTCTCTCTCATTAATTTATTTGTTATATTATCAGCAAAAAATCATTAATTAATTCTTAAAAAGAACTCGATTGTTTTCATTTAATAGAATATGATTTATTATACAATGTTTCAAATTTGGAACTTTGTGTCATAATAATTTATTTTGCACACCCTTACATCCTTACGTGCATTCCCCGTATACCTACTAGTCCTTGATCACCGACCGCTCCTTGGACTCCTAGATCTCCTTCTTCGCCTGGCGGTCCTGCAATTCCAGGTATTCCCTTTTCACCTTCATCGCCCTCCGCTCCTATATCGCCTTTTTCTCCTTGAATTCCTCGACTTCCATCACGTCCTCGGCGTCCTGGCAGTCCTCGTGGTCCTCCTTGTGGGGGCGCAAGCCTGAAATTAAAATTCATACATATCTGCTGCCCCACAGATTGTATTTAAGTATATCCATACTACTCAGAATCTGTTAAGGACTCACCTGAATTACAAAAAAAAGCAGAAAATTAATAGGAATATATCCAAAAATGCATTGGTATTGATCAATCTGCAATTGTTCTGTGACCAATGATTGAAACACCAAAAATATAAACGAAAGAGAAATATTTGTGAAATTTAGGTCTAATCGGCCAATCATATGAAAAGAAATTTATCAAAGCTAAATAATATTGTCAGAAATGTGAAGAATTTGGCTTGATAACCAATGGACGGAGTTTGAAAAAGAAATCTTCCATTTATATTGAAAACTGGCATATCTGATATAAATCATTCTTTCTGAAATTCTAAAATAAAGAATCATTTCTTTGTTGAGCGGTTGTGTCGAAATATAATATCTAAGTATTATTGATGCTATCAATGGAAGTTTCTCGGATCGTTTTGCATGATGACAGGAAAAGGTTTGGCCGAATGATAAAAATCGGGATAAAATGTTCAAGGAATGAAATAAAGAAACAGGTTAGAGAAACAAGAGTAATTTACAGATCTGAATGATGTTGTAGGTTAATAAAATAATCCATTTCGAATTACTTAATTGTTTGAATTATTCACTTCTAACTTATTTACTTAATTTCCCGGATGTACAAAATAAATTATTATGACACAAAGGATAAAATTGGATTACCTTTTGTCGTTTGAAGTGCTTTGCTCTAAAAAATAATTTATAGTAGAAAATGCAAATTTGAAACACTATATAATAAATCATATTCTACTAAATGAACATAGTCGAGTTCTTTTTAAAAATTACTTAATGATTTTTTGCTGATAATATAACAAATAAATTAATGAGAGAGAATAATTTGGTAATCAATTTGGTGATATTGTAAGTTTGAATATTCTTCAATATAGCTCATATATTGGCATGAAGCATTTATGTAGGGAATATGCATTTCATTGCACATTAATCAATTCTATGATCTAAATCATTCGTTAAAATTAATTGATATGTATCATAATAAAAGTTTTTGATTTAAAGTGATATGGATGTTATTTCGATCTTTGCCAAATTGATTTAATTGGCTGTAGGTTATTTTATTTTATTTTGTTTTTTGCGACAAAAATTAAAAAAACGATTTAAAAGATAATTTGTTAATAAATTTAGAGAGAGTCTGGATTAAAAATTTAGTATGTCTACAACCAAACATATGTCGTTAGGAGCGGATCTATTAAAAATTCTTTTATGGAACGGAATTTTGTGAGATTAATTCCGAATGTATTCGCTGAATAAAATGTATTTGGACTGACTTATCTGTTTGCACAGAATTAATTCAGAAAAACTTAAGAATCAAAATGACTAATAAACATTTCGGAAAAAATTTCTTTATTCAAAAGCAAAAATTTTTGTTGACCTAATCTAAAAAAGACAAAAACGAAATAAGAAATATAATTCTGTCTAAGTCGTTTTTTTAAATAGGAACCCGTAAGTGGTTGGTTGATCTTAATGGGAATATCAGTCTGTGGGAGAATATGAAGAGCAAAACGGGCAAGAACATCTAAGTAATCGAGGAAATGCAGTTCTCTCTCACAAATGGAAATCGCTTTAGTAAGTGATCCAGATTAATAGAGACATCATTTAGACTCTCAAATTTATGAAATGAACAATAAAAAACAAGATGTAGTCGTCTTACAAGCAATGTCAAGTTAAATGAAACAGTTATCATTTGGAAGATTCTAAGTTAGTCGAATGGATGCTAATCAATCAATCGTAGACAGAAGGAATAAACGAAGAAGAAAAGGAAAAATGGAGTTTATGTTACGATGATCAGAAGTTATGGAGATCACAGAATAGATTAGAAAATTCGGAACTAGACGATGAATGCAAACATCTAATTTCCTTAACAAAGTACATGATCCAATTACCGACTTCTCATACGATGACACCATGAAGCGCTATACCATGCCGAAATTTAGCATAATATTTCCAAAAATAAAGCGCAAATTTTGGATACCAAAAGGACGAATGAAAGTAAAAGTGTAATAATGCATTGCATAGGCTGTAAACATTAGAAAAATAATTTCATATTCAAGACTATGAGCATTGTTTTACCTCTCATATTTTATTGATTAATGCTTGATTAATGGCTAAAAATAATTAATAAAATTTGGGAAAATTTTTAGTTGCAATTGAACCTAATTTCATATTGTATCCATTTTATCACTTATCTATGAGACTGTTTTACTCGAATTTTTGTTCATTTATTTATCAACACATAACGAGTTTGAACGTATGGGAAATTAATGGGTAGTTCTTTCTTTAAAAAAAAAATAAAATAAAATATTCTTCACTCTCATGTAATAAACATTATTACAGCCAAACGGAAATTGTAGAGCTCACTATTCCCGCTCTTTCATCGAAATAAGATGCTGGGTGGTCATCTTTGCATATAAAAAAAAATTTTAAGACAAATCGATGGCTCTGAAACATTCTTAAATTATTTGTTTGTCGTTCATTTAACATGACAAAATCTGAACCGCACAGAACTTGGATGTCATGTTTTTGGCTATTCAAATTTTACGAGTAATTTTTTCAATTTTCTTTATTTTTTAAATATATTACTTTAATCATTGATATTTGTAACTATTTATCAAAGAGAGCTTTTCTTCTGAAGAAATAGCGATGAAAATGATTCATCGGCTTGATCTGACGTTTTTTTTCCTTGAAATGAAAACGATATTAGAAAGTGGCGGAAAAATTTAATTTTTAGTTGCTAATGGTTAAATAGAAAAAAATGATAGAAAAAATGATGAAAAATGATAAAAGATGATTTAAAAAAATGATTTTTTTTTTACAAATGATAACAATCTATTTGATACAATTTGGAAACCGTATCTAAATATATAAAAAATAGATCAGCATAATCAATATATGAAGAACTGGCAACTATATCATTCCAGTGTTATGACAAAGTAATAAGTTGAGATAAATTTTTAGAATTTCAAAAAGTTTTATTGCGAATTTTAAAGCACAAAATGGTAGACGAAATCTAGTACTTACAATTCAACACGTTTGTAACTTCCATATAAGGAATAAATCGAAATTTAACAGCAACGTTTGATTCATTTATTTTTGCAGAAATTTTCTTTGTAATATAAATGCATAATTTTTTTCCATCAATAATGTCATTACATTAAATATTTAACACTTAGTATGAAATTATTTACATCTAAGAGTTAAAATTAATTTGTTTGTTTGTAATTTCATCGGAATCTAATTGAGAAAATGAAGAAAATGGAAATATTTTTCTGATCCTTTTTGTTAAATTATTGAATTGATTAAAATTATTGAAATTATTTCTTCTTTACTTAATCCAGTAGTTTATAACCATATTTCATATAACACACAATGTAGTATTATCAAGATCTTTGCAATGCAAACATATATACTCATATTGTTGCAATCATTCATCGCATATATTGAAGGTCGATTACATTTGAAATAAGCGTTTTTTCTCAAACGCTTCATTCTTTGTTTGAAAATGATATAGATTTGATATTCGTTATCCCAATGATCATTATTACAAAGATTTATGATCTTCTTATTTCAATGTCTTTAGATCTCTTCTTACTTAAATTTGTAATTGTCTTATTTGTTTAAGATTGCTTAAATTGTTTAATTACAATAGAAATTTCTCTTCTAATGGCATATTATTTTTGCTTTAGTTTATATTCTATTAGCTTCTTCTGAAGAATTATTCTTCTGAAAAACTACATTTATTTGCTTTAATTCTATTAGCTTCTTCTGAAGAATTATTCTTCTGAAAAACTACATTTATTTGCTTTAATTCTTCTGATAATTTTAGCTTAGGAATGTACTGCGATATTAAAACTAATCGATAATTATCTCTATACTACTTTTGATCATTCGCTACGCATAGGTAGTCATAATTATGCTAGGTTTTTATTTTCCGCTACATCTAATTTTACTACTATTTCTTGCTAGAAATTAGATTTTGAATTGTATATCCTGGATTTAGTGATGAATTGTTAGCTCACAGTCATTTTGTATAATTTTAAAATTATTCTAACTTTTCTTCATTGATTTAATAAGCTTAAAATACCTTCGCTTTGATTAATTATTTCCATGCAATTATAATTCTTTGAATATATCAATGGTTAATAGATCCAAGAATACGATTGTATTATTCAATTCTTCTTAATTTTTTTTCGATCGTTTCATGTTGAGCTTTGTATAGCTAATATATATTTCTTCTTTTGGTATTTCTTAATTAATTGGTAATGAGTTCAATTCTTTTATGTTCCCGGGAAATCATTCTAAATGTCCTAATTTTACTGAACATTTTAAATTAGTCTAGTTATTATTCCGACTCAGGGTATCAATTACAGAATAATATTTAATGTTGGTAAATGTTACAGGAGATTATTAAATAATATGACGAGTAGAGTAGGATCAATTTTAAGAACTGAATAAACTGGGCTTTAGCAAGTAATCTCGACGAAAAATTCTTAGTAGTTCTATTAAATCGCTAAAAGAAATAAGCAACAGAAGTCGGTTAAGCAAAAAGTATGAGATATATTTCTGAATCATTTAAGTGTGAATTTATATCATTCCTTATCGTAATCTCATTGCTTAACTTGCTCACCTGAGAAACATGAAAATAATCAGATAAATTGTTAGGTAGAATAGAATTATAGAGATAAGGCGGATAATGAATTGCAGATGAATTGACAATTGTTTCAAAAATCGAAATACGAAAGTCAGTATTGGTTTTATTTCGAATGTCCAAATATGCAACGGGCATAATTGCCGCAACTTTTATGTAAACAAACTGCAATAATGAGTAATAAAATAAATTTAATTTATTGGCTGAACAGTAAAAACAAAATGAAGCCGATCGATTTCATTAATATTTCCAATGTAATTATCAATAATGATACATTCATTCTGAAGTATTTCTGATAAAAATGAGCATGTGATAACTGTTTATTTAAATATTTGCCATTTTGATTTTCAATGCAATTTCTTTTTCTCTTACATAAAAAGAAATGTAAAGTTAATGTTTGTTTCAGATCATATTTGCCTTCTTCACTTCTGCATGAAATGAAACAACAAATTCACGATATTTCAATGGTAATTTCGCCTGAATTATAAGATTATGAAATATGTTAGAATAATTTATTTCGAAATTAGATTTCTTGATAATTTTTTTTGAATGAATAAATAAAGCATTTTAAGTTAGGTATTCAGTTATATTGATTATATGAAATAAATATAGCGCATGAAAAATTAAACATTTCAAAAAGTGCATATATTTATAATGAGCTTAACGGTTGATTTTTGAGCTTTAGAATCTTCAGAATTTTTACTTTTTCAATCCTTTTTATTTCAACTCAGCTATTGAATAAATCATACTTTAATGTAATCGAGTACAGTACTATAGATAAATACATATTGCGCTTCATTTTGTACGCTTGAAGCACGTTGACTTCTCATCTCTTTAACAACTTGTGGTACCTAAATTGCGGACATCAATTTTGCCATTTGTCGTCTGTATTACAATAGAACTAAAGTTAAAGCTACGGTAAAACTTTTTCGTCCTATTAGCTAAACCAGTAATTCCAGTAATTCGAAAAATAAGAATCAAATATCTGATAGTAAAAAAATAATGCTGTGACAGAATATGAATTCATATTTAAACAATTTAATTTCACATTTAATGGTTGGTTTTTCCACAGACGTGATAACAATGTGTCAATTGCTATAACAGTACCCGTACGACCAATACCAGCAGAGCAATGAATTATACTGGTCGCATTCTAAAATAGCGAAAAATTATTGACATCAAAATCATATCGCATAAATATGAGAAATCTGAGAAACTAAAAATTAATGAAATGAAATTATAAATTGGCTTTAAATTCTTGATTGTATCATTTTCTCCTAGATATTTCAAAAATAAAAAGATTTAATATTTTGAAAATTCAGAAATAAAGCATTGAGAAAAATTATCAATACATTAGGCATCATTCGAATCAGCCTAAGTACAGTCATTCCACTTTGTGGTACACCACGATCTGGCCAATCTGTCATATGTATAAGTTTTACGATGGTTGAATTTGAACAGCCTTCCGGTAATACCTCTAGTAGGTAGGTCTCAAATTTATCCTCATGTTCAGACTGCAAAATATCTTTTTGAAATAGATAATTTGAATTTCTTCAATATAAAAAATTTACTTCAAACAAACTTAAATCCTCTATAAAAGCGGAACGGATAAGTTTAATTAAATTACATTTACATCTTTCATTATTGGACTTAATAGTATAGTAATCACAAAGATCAGTAATATTTTTGCGATCAATATAATAAGGATCAATCTTCTCGAATACAATTATATATCAGCTTTCTAACTCCCAATCTAATGAGTGATATATTAATATTTGCAAAAGATGAAAAACAAACAATAATGTGACAAACCCGTTTATTCATGACAAACATGCAACCATAAGTTTTATTTTCACCGTTTTCTGCAGGCCAATATTGAAAACATTTTGGTTTACCGTCTTCAAAGGTTTTGCATAGCATTATGATCGTTGTAATTTGTTCTTGATGTACCATACGCCAAAAATCGCTTGCGGTTGATTCGAGTGGGCCCTGTGACAAGAAATAATAATATATTGATAAAAAAAAAAATTAAATGATGATAATCAATTCATTGATAATTCAATATATGGCAACTGCATAATTCAATTTTTAAATAGAAAATATGATAGAATTGTTTGTAAATTCTTAATATCATTTGTGTTTACGTTAGGCAATCTTAATCTTGAATATAAATATATTTGATAGTAGTTATCATAATAATAAGACAAATAAAATTGTTTAGCAATGTATGGAAATAGCAGGAATGTTTTATAAAGCCATTTATGGAAGGAAAAATTAGTGCTCCATTGTTTTTCTAAACTAAGTTTAAAAGGATTCAGAATAGGCAACATGTTATTAATAATATGAATATTAAAGTAATATAATAAATTCATCTTATTAACTTTACGAGTAATTTTAATTTATTCTCGATTTCCTCTTGATGAAATGGAGCAATTGCCAAATACCTAATTAATCATACCTGCGTAGCAATGTATTGATGAGGACAACCTTCCATTTTCATCCAATTTGCATGTATATAATCTGTTTCAGGTGGAACATTCAGTGTCAAAATAACTCTGAAATTTTAGCATTTACGCGAAATAATTCTTCCTTGACCTTTGACATTTTAATTAGCATAAAATTTAATGAATTTTGAAACAACAAATGATGACAGATGAAAAAAGCAGCATCTGAAGTCAAGCGAAGCATTATCGAGAAGATTTATAATTCGATTGTGCTTTTAACTTTTATAAAAAATTTCAAAAATTTATTTCATTCTTTTCCACTTCAGTCGTAGTACTAACTAAATGTTTAAAATTACAAATAACCGTGTAACATCTAAACAGGGTACATCACGATATCGGTTTCTGGTCAAATTCGCAGCACATGCTTCATGAGCATTGTTTGGTGGTACAAACATTTTTAACTCTTCGAATTCTCGTCGCAAACCGGCAACTCCTGTAATCTTTTGTGGGATTGATCTAGAAGCTACTTCTATAATCTTCGAATGCAATATTTAATATATCTTAGTCTTTGATTCGTAAAATTTTAGTAAGGATTTCATCAAATTTTGAGCATTGTTTTCCTTTTCAGTTAGAACCACCATCTTCTAAATTTTTTTATTAAAATCATTTGCATTATAATTTCAATTTCAATTTAATCCCCATTGAAAACTTGAAATTTTTATTGATTTATTGATCAATCAATTCATTAGTCGACTTAGATTTAGTCATTAGACTTGCTGCATTTTCTATATCGCAGAATATATCAAACCCATTGATCTGATGTAGTTTACATAATCGGAAATCAATTTTTCCATTTCATTGCTCACTGGTCTACCACTTTTCGACGACGCGTAGTGGCTTTCTATAAATTTCTTTCTAGGAATTGTATTAAAATAACCATTGACCTCTGCACTTGGTATCTAATTTTGGTAGCTATTTCGCTCGTTTACATATTAGCAAAAATTTCGTTTGAAATTGCGACAGAAATCGAAATATTTCATTTATCCCATTACATAACTGTTTATTAAAAGAATCGCAAAATCTCACAATTGATAAAATTAGATAATATCATATTTAAACCTTTAAACTTTTTACGGCAGATACAGATGAACCAATAGCATCACCTTCAACAGTAACCTCTTCCTCCATCGTTACCGGTCTTCTGCGTCGACGGGAACCAGCACGTTTCATATTTCTAATCTCTTTAATTGTTTCTAACCATTTTTAAGTTTAAACAATTTTGGTTTGATTTTTCAAGAAGACATTTATCTAATTGTTCAAAAATTTTATAAATTTATTGTTGTTTCATTAATGCAATTGATTCTTTTTTTTTTTAGATAAATTCCTGAATTTTGATCTTGAATTTGTCAAATTTCCTGAAATTTTAAATTAATTTTTATAAAATCAACGTAGAATTGTCAAATTACAATTGATCGGTTGAAAAATAAATGAAAAATGATGGGATTATACCGATAAGGAGCGCTTCTAAACTTGCAATTTGGTAAAAATTAATTATTCGTCATTTTTTTTCATTTTATATACTGATTAATATTTGAAAATTTTTTAGCTTACAATAAATTATATATACTTGATTCGGCTGGTTGATAATGATTAGTCTGATATGAAGGAGAAAAAAAGTATTTGTTACATAATTATTATGGCTAATCGATTAATTACTACTGAAACAATTGTTGATTCATAGTTTATTAAGCAATAGTGTTATTTTTATTTAATTTAAGCGAATTATAATCAATAAATAATTTTGATAGTTACTTTGGATCTAAACCAAATGATATTTAAAAAAAAAAAAAAGATTATGTTGTGATAGAGATGGGTTAAATAATGAAAATTTCTTTCTTATATCATTTGAAAAATTTAATTAAATAATTCATGCTAATCTTTTTCCATCTAGGATCATTTTCTGAATCTAAATTAGAATTTAGACATTAGATGATTTTTAAGTTTTCATCACACTTTTGCAACCATTTTTTTTGTTGAAGGTTGGAAGGACACCGTGACAAATGTCCAAAATAATTTTCCAGGACAGATTAAAATTAATAATAAGACGAATTCTATAGTTTGCAATTTTCAAAAAATTTGATAGGATTATTCAATAATAATTTTTTGTCAATTAGTAGCTTCTTCTCCTTCTTCATCTGCTTCAAACAGGAAGGATAATAGTTGCTCCAAGGTAATAGAATCAGTAGAAGTTATTCTTACAGATGCTGAAATGATAAATTAAAAATGTACTTTGTAACATTACCATGATTTATATCAATTAAGTTATCATTTAGCTAATAAAATATTTTTCTTTTTCGATAAGTAATGCTAAAACTATTAAGCATTCTCATTTACTACAGTACTTAAAAATACAGGTATATAATAGCTATAACAAGACAGAAATAATTATTACAATCAAAACCAATCGGTGGCGGTATTATGCCACGTTGCTCAAATCGTCTTAAATAATTACATAAATGCTTTAATCTTCGCTCTTTGCTTCGCCGGTTTTGAAACCAAACCTAAAAGTAAATTAATTTAAAATATATCAATTAATTTTAAATATCATATTTTCATCGGATAAAAAAACAACAGATGAACTTATCAGAAGCTTATTTTGGAATTGTTATCATTTACCTGAATGACACGCATACTGAGACCTGTTTCTAGTGCTAGCTTGGCTCTTACATGCTTCGATGGCTTTGGAGTTGATGTGAACATTCTATTTAGTATGTCTAACTGAAATTTAGAAGGCTTAATTATAAGAATCTTCCAAGTTAGTTTTAGATTTTAAAATCGTACACTACCTGGCATTGTTTGATTGTTGTACGCGGTCCTCGACGCTTTAAAAGTTTGATTCATCATATTGTTCATATCCATATGTTTCATGTGAATGTGTAAAAGAGTTGTTGATGAATTCAATTCTCTTAATAATATCTTCAATGAATCCATTTTAATAATACCAATTTAATTTGCAAATTATTTTATTATTTTTTTATCAGCGATCTTTGATTATTTTTATTTTGAATATCTTCAGGAATTAATTAACACAATATTTTGATAGATTTAAACTTTTTCACAAAAAATGTACGGACGGTATAAATAGCATATAGCATTTGTTATAAATAGTATGAACACAATGATAGCAATATATTGATGATCGGAATCAAATTTTGTCCCAAATTCTGAGCATGTTCAATTAGATCAGATAGAAACTGAATACCTTGAAACAGCTTCAGAAAGTAAACCACTATCGTCTGTTTCTAATATACACAACGCTGCAGTTGCAGTCGGCATTGAAGTATTAAATACTGAAATACAAGAAGTTTACAATCTTAATATTAAGCTTTTGTTTTGAAGAAAAATTTGAATAGATTGATCTACCAAGTCTTCACGAGAAACTATAAAGGAATGCATTAAACTTGGATGTTATCTTATCATTTGATTTATAATATTCATGACAGATCAAACGATATAAGAATTCAATTCAGAATAATATGAAAATATCGAAAGCAAAACTTACAATCATTGTTGCAAACAATATGTGCAATACATGCAATACTTTTAGATATTTCATTTATGCAAATTTGTTCTCCTTGTGATATTTCTTTACCACATTGAATACATCGATGACAAGTGATATGATAAAGTATATCATTCTAAAAATAAGTATAATTCATGCGATAAAAATAAGCTGAAAATATAAAACAACTTTATCTTGTCATTTACAAAAAAAAAAAAAAAAGTAAAAATTTTTAGGCTGAAGTAGAGCTAAATTTTTAGCAATAAAAATGTTCATGATACCTTGATTTTATAGATCATTTCTGTTGGTGCGATACCTTGACGGCATCCTGCACATCGATTCGGACTATATTCCCTGTAGAATGTAATTTAAAATTCAACAAATCACTTATTACAAATAATATCGTGAAAATTTAATGTATGAGAGAAATTTGGATAACTGTTTAAATTAAGATATGAGGCATGTTAATTTTATTTATTTCATAAAAGCCTTTCAATGATAACCATAAAACGAAAATTCAGAGATAAGCTATTGATGAATTTGCTCTCAACAAGTTTGTTATGAATTTTTACTTGAAACTAATCGTTCAAATTTTATCTGAGATTCCTATTCATTACAACGTTTATTAAAAGTTACTCATAATAGTGCAAACGACAGTATAGATATCCGCTTCTTTCAAAACATTTATCATAAAGAAGCATCGAGCAAACTGAACATCTGACACAATTTTCATGATACACCCAACCACATATCTATAAAAAATTAACTATCTAAAATTTAGAAATCTTCAAAAGTAACTGATTCACATTTAGACAGATCGGTGAAATTCAGAAATCAGTTAGCATTTGCTATTATTGCTGATAAAACTGTTCCTGATAATTTTATTAACAGAAAGTTACAGTTAATTGTTGTAAAATCCTTCCCCATTGAACACAATGAACAATGAAACCTTTTGGAGTAAATTTCGATCAGAGAATCTTCTTTTTCTTTTTTTTATTTTTATCTTTCTGGTTATTTCATATGCTTTTACATTTATATTAATGATTATTTTAAAATTATTTTTATTATCATTAGAAAGATCGAGGATAACTTTAGTCATGAGTAAAGCATATAACAATTTATGTTATTTGGTGGTTGAAATTTTGAAAATTTGATCGATAGATAAAGTTATTGAGAATCATTGAATGATTTGATTTGTATTGTAAAGTTTTTAAAAATAGATGAATTATTCTATTAATTGAGAATACATTAATTAGACAAGTGTGTTGTTGAATAAATTGATTTCAAAAGATTAAAAAGATTACCTTTAACATAAATTCATGAATAATTGGAAGTTGACATCGCTTGCAAATACTCTAAAAATTCACTTTAAAATCATTTCTTTTTTTCTTCGGAATATTTCAAATTTTTTTAGCAATAATTGACGAGAAATAGAAGTTTAAAATTTAATATTTTTAATTTTAAAATTAGTTTAAACAAAATTAATCGATAATATTTAATACTTCAGCATATTCACATTATCATTATTAATCTTACAAATGCAATTGCATCATACTTTTAAAAAATATTTTTAAATATAAAAATAATGATAAAATAGTATTGTTATCGTAATCAGTGTAATTTATTCTATAATTTTAATTTATTCGTATATCCATTTTATTCTTACCATTAATGATCAATATTATCCTGATGATATCAATTTTATCACAATTATTTTTTTTTATCTAAGAACAAAAAAATATGCAAAATTCAATTACATCAAATAATATGTATTAAATAATTATAAAATTGAGTATTTTTAAATATTAAGCAGAAATTAATTAGAGAATATTGAAATATTTGAATTTGCTAAATTGGAAAATTTAGGGAAACCTAAAATTATGTTTATTTTAATTAAAGAATTTATTATTGTATTATTTTGCACATTCATCTCATCTAAATTATCATATATTTGTATGAACTTTTTTTTTCTTTTATTGATATTCTTATTAAGAATTTTGAATGAAAAATTGAAAATTATTAGTTTATTTATTTGAATTATCGATTAAAAATATTAATTTATCTTTTTGACTTTTTTAAAATTTATTATCCGTGCAGTGCTGTTATAATTTATATGCATTCAGAATCTTCCTAAAATTGAAATATTCCAATAATCAAATTTTAATTCATTTCTCTATTTGTCATTATACGATTGCAATATTGCAGAAGGAAACAAAGTAAAGACGTAATTACATATATATTATAATAATTAATAAATATTATTATGCTACAGAAGTGCTACGGTAGGAAAATTTTGAAATAAAAGATAAGGGCAAATATGGGATAAGAAAAAATTTTTATTTTTAAAAATTATTACATTTTAAGAAATTTGAATCATTTTTCTGGCATTGCAAGATTTCGAGAAATTTCTTGAATTTTACAAAGAAATGAAATTAATTACCTTTTCATCATCCGTACCGTTGCTAATATTGTTATTGTTATTATTGGTGTTGTTGTTGTTGCTATTATTGATGTTGTTGTTGTTGTTGTTGCTGTTGGAATCAGTAGAAATGATATCTACTGATATGATAGTTTCGTCATTAGCTAAAGTTACCGCTTTCTCGTTGGCGTAACAATACATCTACCAGTAATACACTTCAAATATCTGGATTCTGAATGCAATTGGAAGTCATCAATTCATGGCATTGGAAACAAGTAATAGCCTGCCCATCATTCATGTACTACGGTAAATTGTGTATCCTTTGATAGCAAGGCGGAGTTCAGTTTCTCATCCATACATTTAGCGTTCTTATCAAAAAAAAAAAAAAAAAAAAAGATTGTCAAATTGGATGAAAATATATGTGAACAAATAGGTGATATCAATAATGATTATAACTATCTGCAGATCTCGGAATAATTTCCCGATCTATGTATGTTTTGTTGGCCGATGAATTTGTTGAATATATGCTTAAAAAAAAAAAAAAATTAGCAATATCTATTGACATTCTGTGATAGAATTTGTATGGTTTGACGAATTCATCAAATACTGATGCTTTGGACCTGAATTGTCACTGAATTATCACTGAAACATATTTAATTGAATTTCTTCAAAATGATTCTGAAAATCTGATTTCATAAAATAAGATGACGAAATAATTACAAATCTTTGTATGATAGAAATATCATAGTATAACTCTAGACTATTAGATTTCTAGAATACTTAATTTAATTTAAAGCAGAAATTTGAAACAAATTTCTTTTTTCTTTTTATTGATAATATGCATATATCATCATTCTATTGTATATTTATGTCAATAATCTTTTTTTTTCTATTATCACTGAACTAATCAATTATTTTTAACATTCCTTTTGGAATTTATGAATGAATGATAATCAAAATGATAATTGCTTAATATTTGTTAATTTCTTCAATATTTGATTATTTCATTTATGTAGCGAAAAATTTTTCAATAAATTGTTTGATTAGTGAGAAAATTTAGAAAATGAAAATTTTTGCTTCTATAAATAGAAAATAGTTATGCAAATAATGAAATTAAAATTTAGCGTAAAATATCATTGAAAATATTTGTTCATTCATATATAAAATCAAAAACAATCAAGCGTAATAAATTCTTCAAAAAAATTACTAGCCTATTTTTTGACGAATTCTACATATTACGTAAGAAAGTTTTGAAATTATTACTTAAATAGCAAATAAGAGAAGTAAAAAAAAAAGAATTATTTTACAAATTTTAACTGTTCGATTGTAATGCTCTCGATCATTTATCGATTTTCAACTTATTTTCTAAATTTCTTTTATTAGTAATAAATAGGAAAGGCTTGTATTTTGTCAAATTTTTCATGCAAAGCAGCTTGCTAAGGGTTTGAGATCAATGATGCTCGTTAAGTTTTTCATCAATAATGCATTATTCTGATAGACGAAATGCTTAGTCTTAAAGCCATTTAAAATGCAACGACATTACGGTTTTCATCAGGTTTTTATGTCAATTTGTCACCAACATCATCACCATCATCATCACCACCATCATCACCACCATCATCATCACCACCACTACCATAATATTATTATTCAAGTAACCAAGTATGTCAATAAATTATATAAACTCTCGCCTCACTATTATCCTAATAGTCAATTACCGTTTACTAAAATGATCATTAATCATTTAGAAAACGAATAATGATGGTTTTTTTGCAGTATTTTAAAATAATATTAAATTTTTTTTTAAAAACTTAATTCAAATATTTCAATAAATATTTAATAGAAATGTTTTAGGCAGAAAATATCACATATCAAAATTAATAGAAAAAAAGAAGTGTAAAAAATTAAAATTGAAAAATGCCATTTATCATGCTACCTGTAATATTAAGATATTGGAGGTAACATATGATAATTTTTCTTTTACATTCTTTGACAAATAATTTTCCCCAAATGAAATACGATATTTCTTTTGTACGTAAATTTGTCATTTGTCTTAATCAAATTGATCATTCGAATTTCGAAAATTATTAGCAATCGATAATGTAACGTTTAAAACTGATAAGATCAAAGTTATTGCAAATATTTTCGAGAATGAAGTTTAAAGAATGCTAATATTTGTAATTTGTTAATATTTCCATTAATTATTTCTCGTACTAATTATAGCCATATCTCTCTTGTTTCAAACTCCGATCCGTCCCATGAATATTTATAATTTTACATCTGTCCCGCAATCAAAATCTATCTCACAAATTAATACGATAAAAACTGTCACCATACTACCTTCTCCATTCGTCGTCTCTTAATTATTTATCCATTGATCGAAAATGAAGCATCTGTCTAATATTGATTTATTTTTCTCTCATTTTTAATTTTTGCTTATTTACACTTATTTTGACATTTCTTTGAACAATATTAAATTTGAACTTTGACATTAACGCATTTTACTTTTCAATTTTTTATTTGCATTTTTTTTCCCTTACCTTTTGTTCAATTACGATTTTTTAACGTTTTCTTTTTTTTTTTTTTTTTTTTTTAAATGATAATGATAGTTTGGAAAGAAAATGACATATTTTTAGCAATGAAAAAATATTTTTTTTTTTTTAATTCAAATATTTCTAAATTATAATTAGGTCGAATCGAATATTTCAATAAAATAAAAAGATTGAATTTTTATTTTTTTTTTTTCAATCTAAAAAGTAAATTTTAATTTAAATTTTTCGGAAATTTAGGAATGGATTAAAAATGGAATTTAATTTTGAGTTAAAAGGAAGAATTCGAGAATGTTAAAGTTTTGATTTAATTATTATAATTTAATATAAAAGACTTTTTAATCCCATCTAATTCTCATCTTTAATATCTGAGAAGATGTTGTAAAGATTGCAAAGAGTTTGCAATATCCATGATCGCTAATTTAATTTATCTATGATTGCTAATTAATCTATCCGTAATTTTAATTAGTCCAGAAAAAGGATGAAATGAACAGATGCTAATTCTCATTTATAATTGAATCTGCTATATAATATTCGATGCATCATTATCTCTTGATGATGATGATGATGATGCAAGCATCAGATGAAATGTTGAATGAAGCATTTGGAAGATGATGACTGTTATCAATTAATCGATGATACGAATGGTATTGTCTGAGATAACGCAAAAGCTCTTGCGATATGAGATGATTAGAAAGGCATTATTTATTTCTCTGCTGACTTTGCTTATATAAATTATAAGAAAGAGCTTTAGGATTTTCCATTTCATAATAATGCTGCTTTTCATTTCATTCAATGTATCTTTTGATTATATCAATGACCTTCAACCCTTAGAAGGACACTATTATTAATCATATCACACTTTCATTTATTCCTCAATTTCCCCTATTTAATTTGCTCTCTTTATTCTATACCATTATATATAAATTGGAATATATATATCATTCTACTCCTATTCTATTCTATTCTAATTTTATCTCATTTATTCTACTCTATTCCAATTTTATTTCATTTATTCTACTCTATTCTAATTTTATCACAATATTGGATCATTCAACGTGCATTTTGCTTCGTATAGAATAATTAATAGCGTTGCGTTATGCGTGCGACAAGCGTATTGGCAATGATATTGGTATTAGTAATATTAATATTATAGTATTGGAATACGAGAGAATTGGGGGCGTTTGTGTATGTATATGTGTGTGTGTATGTGTGTGTGTATATATATACACATGTATGTATATGTATGTGTGTGTGTGTTTGTGTGTGTATGTACGTGTCTGTGTATGTGAATATATGTATGTGTATGTATATATATATACATATATATATATATGCATGTATATATTTATATATATAGATATATAGCAGCGTTGTACTCAAGAACTGAATCTATTTTATCGATTTCTGATTTATATGTAATTGCATATGTGTGTATGCATGTATGTATGTGTCTTTAAATGACTCCGTGCTGGGGAATTGAATTGAAATTGAATAAAAATGAGAGGGAAGGTAGTGTGCTCCGAGGGGACGCTTGCGTTGGGTTCCATCGGAAATTGTAAAATTGTTGTTCCCGCAGTGTGCATTTGACTGCTTCCTTCTATTATTTTGCTATAATACCATTCGATAAATTTAAATTTCATATATTGGTCATTGGTCAGTAAGTTGCTAATAATCTCGAGCTTCTCTCATCATCATACTCTCTCTAAGTATTGAAATTAAGATCTGATAACGAGATTTGTTATTGAATAACAACGAGAAAGCATTAGCATGCTTTATGCATGAAAAATATTACTTGTCGTATATATTACAGTATCTGCTATACTTTAGGCAATTATTAAGAGTATAAATATGTTCACCGATATTAAAGATGAATTACACAATCAAGAACCAGATATGGCGGAAGCAACAGCTACAGCAAATACTCTTGCTGATATTTCTACTCTTATAACGCAACAGAGTAAGAATTACAATGATGGTAGTAGACTTGGATTGTCAGAATCTAATGAAAAAGTTAGTTGATAATAGCATTTAATCTTCCGCAACACAAGTGATTATTGCGACTTTAAATTTAAAGAATTTAAGAATTCAGGTTTTTCAAAAGTAAGTTTTTTCAATCATTCTTTCATAACTTCTATTCTTGTTTATCATCGGAACTTCTCGAAACATAGAATATCTTGTTTTGTTCAAACAATTATTGAAAATGAATGATTTTTAGGACCAAGACGTGGTCGTGTTGCAGAACATCCGTGCTGGGAATTGGTGCAACGAGTTGATGAACATAACTGTATGATTTGTAAAATATGCTCCAAAGTGGTCAAATGTTTGAATACTCGGAATGCAATGCAGCATTTTAGTAGTTGTCACCCACAGGTGGGTGAATAGTTTTCAGATTTATTAAGCATAACAGTTTGTAAGTCAACTTAACTTGTTCCTAAGGTCTTGGAATAAAAAAATTGGCCATTGAACTGCTCACCAGCTTTTGTAATTCCTGCTATGATCGAAAATTGTGAAAAAAATAAATATAAGTATTCCAGTATAGGTTTATTCCTGTTGCTTTGTTTCTTCTTAAGATTTCTTTTCTCATATCGCATATCTAGATTGCTGTTGAGCTTGATCAATCATGGCAAATGAAGTTGCAACTCAAAGCTGATTTCAATCGTATATCCTCTGAAACCGCACTGTTTCGTAAGTTAGCTTTGTTATTTTGTCAGGAATAAAATTCAAGTCTGAAATCCAGACGCAACAAATAAATTGCATTGACTTTTGTGAATCATGAAATCATGACTCGTGCTAGTGATGAATTTATTAGAATAATGTTTCAATCTCCAGATAGAAATATGTGGAAAAGACGTGGTCGTGCGGCAGAACATCCCAGTTGGCGTTATTTCTGTCGGATTAATCGGAAAAGTTCCAATTGTAAATTATGCGGCGTGCATGTGGCATATGCATGCTCTGGAAATTTGATGAAACACTTAAAATCTAGACATCTTGCAGAATTTGCTATAACTCAGCGAGAATGGGAAGAAATTTTGAAGGTTATCTTTGAAACAGTATCATTTTACAATAGGTAGTTTTAAGGGAAAATATTAGAATTCTTTAAAATAAAAACAGTGAAAATGAAAATATTACATTTGATTTTTGCTCCCGAAAGGGTCTATGTTATCAATGCGAAACCAATTAATTTTGTTACTTCCTTTACGTACTGGTTTATATTTTTCAAAAATAAGGTTGACCATCAGGAATTTTGTTATTCTTTTATTCCAGAGAAAAAACAGCTTTGCGAATTACGATTAAAGGTAAGTTCGAATGTATCTGGATCTGAAGAACAGTCGCCATCAAATTTTTTATCATACGACTATGAAGACGAACAAGATGAAGGCTTAGGAGGAGAGGGAATCGAAGAAGAGGAAGATGGCAAGTTATTAAAACTATTTGCTGGTAAATGAAGTTAATGAGAAGATTTGATGTGTTTTTTATTTTTGTTAGAGTAATTTTCAGTATATTTTTTTTCTTTTTATTTCTACTTATTCTTTTCAGACAACAATGAACTCTTCGAGCAGAATAACGGGAATGAGAATGATGGTTCAGCATCTAATGGTATTGTTTGTAGTTAATATATTCGTCAGGACCTTTTTAGAGTTTTGGGATCGAATTTTATATTAATATTAAATCCTTTTAACTGTCCTTTTTCATCTAAAAGTATTGAATTATTAAAATTCTTCAGTTTGAATGCTTCAGCTTTATTTTCCAGAGGCTGATTCAAAGTTAGACGATTTTGATGGTCAGACAACTGCTGAGCAGCATGATGCAATACTTGAATCTTCTATTGTGGATGATACAAAGATAACGGACGTTAGCGAAACGGCAAATAGGATTTTACAGTCAATTGGATTTTCGTCTCATCCACCTAAATCACCCTCACCTGTTAGTACCTATTTTTGGCTTTTTTAAATGTTTTTGACTGTTTGTCATATGAGAAGCTTTGAAAATTTCGATCTCAAATGCAGTGTTCTGTTTTATGTTTATTTCAATATTCATGTTTATTTTATCAAAATCATCGAAATATCAGGTTGTTCAAACATCCTTTAACAAAATATTAAACCTATTTCAGGGATTGCAACAGCAAGGATCATGGCTTTCACAAACTTCTTTGGGCACAAAAATGATGCATTTAAAAGACGTATCAGCTTTTCGGTGATTTGTTTTATTTCTCAGAAATTTATTTGTTTCTAGATTTTAAATAAAGTTAGAAAATTTTGCATTTATACTAGAAATTCTATTTATCTTAAGAAGTAGCCTTAAAAAGTTTATCTTAAGAAGTTTTTAAGGTTTTAAGAAGTTTTTTTTTTTTTTTTAAATAAAGTTAGAAAAATTTTGCATTTATACTAGAAATTTCTCTTTATCTTAAGAAGTAATTAGTGTTTAATAATCTTTTCGTTCGTTTTACATTTAATTCACTATCTTAGAAAAAGAAAAGATCTTCGTGAAAATGGAAATGATATCGATTCGATTGTTTATTGAGATTACCATAGCAACGTTGTTTTTCAGTAAACGGATTAGCGGAAGATTTAATATCATTCCCAATGGAGAAATCATTATTGTGCATGCGTCAGATCCGAAAATATATGGATGAGAAGTTAATTGGGCTGGAAGGAAGTATACAAAATTCCGAAGTAGACACGAATGTTACTTAATAATCTTTCTTTAACAAAATCTTGTGTGTTATATATGTGATGTAACTGTAATTTATATGTCGAGTGTTCGTTTGATTAATTCCTGAACTTATATGAAATGAGTTTAAATATACATTTCCTATTTTCGGATTTTTAAAAAAATAGTTCAGAGTTAGAGAATCTGTTCGATTAGAAAAATCAGTTTATTATTTCTTTACCATATATATATGTATATATAATATTGTCTTTTCAACCGAATTCTGTTAAAAGTAACGAGACCTGATTAGGAAAGATTTTGACTGAGGAATATGAATTTATAAATCTACTTTTAAAAAGTATCTTGGGTAGCAATTTTATTGATGATATAGAATGAATGATTTTCGTGAAAGTTCAATTAGACATTCTTGATTGCATTTTTGTTGTTTCGTGGAAATTTACATTTTTTGTGATGGTATTTGCGTAGTGCCTGACTATGCTCTCCTTGAATAATTTTCCTGAAGCATACTTATCCACTAATCCTTATAACCTTAAAGAAACTATTATAATTAAATATCAAAAAAGAGCTTCTTAACATAATCGTGATATTGTAACAAGCTGATTAGCCGTAGGATGTTGTAAATATGGCATGTTACACATACCATACCTCAAATATATTTTGCATTATCTTCGTATTTATTGTAATCTCAACTCTTAATAAATGAATTTTTATTTAAAATTCATAAAGTCAAATCAGATTATATAAATTTTCAGATTTGGTTGATTTATTTTTCTCCATCTTATTCTTCTATTATAATGAAAAGTTCCCAGTCTTTATATTTACAATATAAATGTGGTTAAATTATAATTAGACTGAAGTCACTTTTTTTTGGTGATAACTATAATTCCTTGCAGTCAAATCTGCATATGTAAATTGCAAATTACTAATTTACGGAAATAGGAAGACATAGTGAGCGTGTTTGGTGAATAATTGAGATGCAAATGGAAAAGTGATCAGCGACTTTTTCAAACCCGCTAAGTACGCAGATTAATTCAGGATCCTTTATTAATGTTAAAAGTGGGATGATGATTTTCACGCTGGAGCCGCAATTAAACATTGGTTGGCGTTATATGCTTGGATTAGTGATTGATTTCATCGGTTTGGTTTGTTATATTGTCTGTTCCTGGTTATACGTAAAAGTTTCATTTACTCTTTTTGCTTGCTATTTGACAGTCATACTTTCAACTCTCAACTTCGGGGCGGTATTATTTTTTATTCGCGTAATGCAAAATATAGATTGATAAATTGTTTACAATGCTCATTGTGCGGGATTTTTTCATAGAACGATTGCTGGAATATCAGAAATTTATTTGATGGATCTCGATCCGAACAATTTTACCGCGCAACAACAAAGTGTTGATTCTGCTACATTTATGATCAAGCGGGATCCCGAGAAAACATTCGCCTTAGTAGAAGCGACAGCGACTGCCAGTGCTTTGGCAGATATATCAGCTATCATATCACAACAGTTTACTGCTCAAGGCGATAATTCCGATGATGGTTTGTTGTCTTACATCTGTGTTGTCTGATAATCAACCATTATGAGCATCATAACTATTCGTTCGCCCTTATATAACTTTATAGCCCCAATTAATCAAGTGGCTTTCTCTGATTAACTGTTTATGATAATACCATTCGTTTTCAGGCAGTTTAGAGCAGAAGATAAAGTAATTCTGTTTTATTCGAAATTAAGTTAGTGTGAGAAAAAAATTCTTAATATAATGACAAAACATTTTTCTTTGCCTTTTGCGAGTTCTTTTTCTTATTTATGTGCAAATATTTTGAATGATTTTCGTCAATAGTAGAAAGATATTGCTTAGAATCTTTTCGGAATCACTCAGTAATGAATCGGACATTTAACGTCAGGGATTTCAGCAGTTGGTCGTGACCTGGATCATCCGTGTTGGGATTATATGCATAAATCTGACGATCTTGATTCTATGGTTTGTCGTATCTGTACGCAACGAATCAAACCTGTCGATATTCAGAAAGCTATAGAACATTTCATGAATTGTCACCCTCAGGTATATTTTCAAAAAATTGTATAGTTACTGTATTAAACTACCAATCAGTATGAATTTTCATACTCGTCTTAAAGTTTTTTATGAGTAAGTTTGTCTTAATATTGCATGAATTTATGGCTACTTATTTGTGCGGGAAATAGGAAATTCAGCAGTAAGAAAAGAGTTGGTGATGATATATTTGAAATTGAGTTTAGGAATATTGAATCTCTGGTTATTCTTTCTCCTTTTAATTCGTTTTGGGATTAATTCATAGCATTTATTTGTTTATGATTTTATAGATAAAGGAATGCTCGTTTTGAGAAATAGTGGGAAATAGAGCTTATTTTAAGCGATTTATCTTGTGAAGATGAGCTATTTTCTTGAAATTAGTTTATATTTTTTCTCATTGATGTTTATACAAACAGAAAAATGTCAGTTTTAGTTGTGAGTATAAAACTAATTTATAATATACTTATAAAATGCGAAATTGATATACTTAGTATGTATTATCTTATGAGTTGGAAGACAGAAAGAAACTAAGTTTTTGCGAGATGAAATACCGATTCATATTTAGAATTATAAGCTAATGTTAATTGCAGTTTTATGTATCAATAGTAAGTTGAAATTTCCAGTAATGAAGGAAAAATCTTAGCATTATTTTGAAGTAATCTACTAAATCAGATTTCATTTTAGCCAATTTCTATTTGACACGTTTTTATTATTTTATGCAGTCATTTGGTGGATATGTATTCTATTTTAAAATTGATTTGTTTTATCTCCCTTTTATATTGTCTCTTTCATTTGAACAATGAGCATTTTGAAATGAAGAACTCAATATTGCTATCAAATTATTAAAGATAATTCCATCGGAAAGTTTCAGGTTTGAAGGATTTAAACTTTCTCTGAATTTGAATATAAATTCTATGTTAAGCTTTTTCTCATCATTTCTATAAGATCGTATGCTTCAGATCGCCACCGAATTTGAACAGTCGTGGCAGATGAAATTACAGCTAAAATCGTCGGTTAATCGGCCAGCTGATGAACCATTGTCGTCCAAAGAAGGTTCAGAAAGACGTGGCGGACATGGAACTGAACATCCATGTTGGCGTTATTTCACCCGTAATCGCAAAAGCGCTGATTGTAGAATGTGTGGTACGCATGTTGCTTATGCGTGCTCTGGAAATTTGATGAGGCATTTGAGATCAAGGCATATTTCTGAATCTGTGATAACTCAAAAAGAATGGGAAGAGATTCAGAAAGTTTGTTTTTCTTTTTTTTTTTTTTAAATATCATTTTAGTCGTCATTTACAGACTATTTCGACATTGAAGGAAAGGTTAATCCATTCAAAAACTCAAATTTAATTGTTTTTAAACTGTTCAGAGATATTTTCATTATTTTCTACAGAGCGTGCAAAATTTTCTTGTTATAAAAAAATTTTTCATCTTCACACTGATAATGTGAACCATCTGAATTCGAAATCAGTTAGTTTTCTCTTCTCTCTTTCAAATGTTGTGTACCTTTTTTTTACCGGTTGCGCACCCTTTACGATGAATGCAATTATTTTGCAATTTTCTCATTACTTTTCAAATGCTCAGTTTTTGCAGAAGCCGTGGGTTATATAATTCATTACTTTCATGTGTTCAATGTCCATGGACTTTTTTGTTTTTAGTTTGCCTGAGTGATGGGTTGACTATATGTTAAGTAATTATGAAAAATAAAGAAAGTCTATAAACTAGAATAAGTCGTAACTTTTTCAGAAAATCATAAGTCAAAAATCCTCTATCTTTTGAGTAAATATTTGCGAAATTATTTTGCTCTTTATTAGATTATATTAAATTTCATCATTTAGAGGAAAAAACAATTGTGTGAGCTAAGAATGATGGCTACTGCAAATGCATGTGGTTCAGAGGAACAACCTTCTTCAAATGCCGTTTCATATGCTTATGTTGATGAGGAACAGGATGGAAGTGTAACCGGAGCTGGAGAAGAATATGACGGTACTGCAATTTGTGACTGCAGAAAATCTAGAAAAGTATTAGTAAAAAATAATAAAACTTGTGGTTTATTTTTGTAACTTAGTTTCAGGAATCGTTGAAAACGATGAACAGAGATACAGGAAAGAAAGCAGTGTTTCTTCATCTATTGGTATATTTTCCTTATAGATATCCTTTTCATAGTTGTTCGATATTGAGAGATCAATCAAATTTGTTTTCAAGAATTTTTGTTTCAAATACTTTCGTATTTGGATATAGTAAATGGGTTATCCCACTGCTCAGGTTATTGCAGCTTCTTATATTCATAATTCATATCATAAAATAAAGTGTTAAATGTCAAAATATAAGGTACAGATGCAGAAAAAGATAAGATCTTTTCATTTCCGTTCTTTCTGCCGCAATATCATGTAAAGATCAAAATCTTTTATCATTAACAATTTCGATTTCATGTCTTTTTGAATTTATTTATGAGTACGTGGTAAGGTCCATGATAATTTGATAATTTTTACTGACAGTCCCTTATATTTCCAAAATTTAGCATTCTTTTGATTTTTAACTATGGAATATTCGAAATTTTATGCATCAAAAATATTTTAGCAAGTGATATAAAAATGAACGGAAGCAGTGATGCTGCTAACAGGAATATGCAAGCATTCACCAGCGCGCACAATTCAACATTTGAAGGAATATCTCCGGTATATTTTTGGAAACCGTGATTTGAAATATTTGTATTTACGCGATTCATTTGAGTAGTAAGTTGCAAATCGCTTATGTTTAATTTGTTACAGAAGCATCAGCAAAATCCGGGCTGTCCGACTGGCAGTGGTCGTTCTCGAACTTTTAGTATTGGAAGAAATGCAGCTTTTCAAAAACGCATAAATTCTTTTGGTAAACTGTTTTGTTCGATTTTAAATTAGAAAAAGCGACCGTTTTCACTTTTTAAATACAGATTGAAGTCGAGTTTGAATTTTAGGTAATGCCAAACATATCTTTTGTTTCAAAGTTTTACCAAGTATGATTTCTGGCTTTTCAGTTAGCGGACTTGCAGAGGAATTGTCGTCATTTCCAATGCAGAAATCATTGGTCTGCATGCGACGGATCAGAAAATTCATGGATGAACAATTGCTTGAATTGGATGAAGTTGCGCAAATTTTGGATGATGATGCTGGAATATCCTGATAATTTAATAACATGTTCGATTTGAAATTGTTATCATTTTTAAAATGGAAACCAGCATAGCTAAAAATGAAATAAATTATTGCTGTTTATTCCTTATATCAGCTTTATAGTAGTTTTTATTTAGCATTGGATATCTGATGTCAAATACTGTTATGATGTTTCATGTATAAACGATATTCAACATAAATGAATGATATCTGAACATCTTTTGGCATTCAAATCTAGAATAGCTTTGAAAATAGCAGATGCATTTAGTTATAATATACCAAGAATTCTCAAACCTATTAAATTTTGAATTTATTATTTTAAAAATAAAATGACACGCACAAAAAATTAGAATGTCATTTGAACTCTGTCTTACTGGAATTTTGGTAGATCATCCAAAATATAGATTGCATAGTGATGACTTTTGTCTAATATGTCATTACATTAATGTTTTCATATCATATTGTATCTGCAAATTCTGCGAAATATGAACATCCTGTTTTTTCTCTTTTTCGGTTGTTGCATAACTAATTTAATTGTAAACATAAGCTATTAGAATGTTTGATTATTTTCTACGATTTTTATGGCATTTAGGTCTTTTATTGAGAATTTAGTTCTATTTGAATAATATTTATATTTGTTTGTTTGTATATAACGTTGCTCTAATTTATGTTCAAATTTGTATATTACTAGTTTTTTGTTGCTGTGATATTATATTTATTCCAGTTTTTCAGAACAAATTAAAAGATACTTTATGATGATAGTTTTGCTCTATAATCACTTATAACTACATTTACCAAAATTGATTGAGCTGTTCAGGTTTATCATTGAAATTTTGTAAAAGAAATGCAACATAAAAAAAGCGCTTATAATTTCGAATGGATGTAGAGAGTGAAAAAATAAACTGTTTTTTGAAATGTTATCAAAATAAATTGATAAATTTTTCTCATTCAGCCTTGTCGCTGTCTAAGATTTTCACAGTATCAATATTAGATTTGAATATTCTTTGCTATCAGGTGGGAATCAATTCGCAACTGAAATTTTAGCTGGAGAAATCTCTTGATTTTACTCCTCATGATTTTACTCATATATTTATTGCTTCTGAGATTAAAAGCAGAATTTGAAATAGAATATCTAATCGATATGTATCTGCTCTAATGCATATTACTATTTTATAAGACGAAACCAGTAATGGTTGTAAGATGAGCTAAGTTTTACATCAATATAATCGGGCGAGAAATGTATGAACTATGCAATATTCTCGAAAAAAAATCCATGACTTAGAAAAAAGAAAGGAAGGGATAAGGATATATCCTGAAAATGTAAAATACTTTCTTTCTTACGCGGCATTATTTGCCCTACAAAATATCTACGGTGCATATTAGTGAGAAAGGTTTCTTGGTTAGTCGTAAAGATTGTCTCAATTATTTTTCTGAGTTGGAATATATTTCAATATTCAAATGAGGCATGAAATCATTTATGCTTCCTTTTTTTTTGTTTCTATTTTTGCTTTTATATCATATTTCAATCATAAAGATTAGTCTTAAATTCAAATTTACATTGTTGTAAGCTTTACATAACAAAATATCAGCTATTATTTTCTTTCTAATCTCTAAATGATAAGTAGAAGAGAGAGAAGAACAAAAAAAAAAAGATAATTTTGCTTTATCATTCAGAAGCAAAATGTAATCTTTTCGAGAATGAAAATGGAAATAATTTATGATTCGTAAAATTTTGATATTGAACTTTAAATGCGAACATTGTGACTTTTTGATTAAAATGACGAAAACATTTCTAAAAATTTATTACGAATTGAAAAAGAAAATTATTAGCGAAAAAAAAAACAAAAGTTTATATGCTAAGTTTGTTATGATCTCTTTTATTTTTTCTCTTTTCCAGGTATTTACCTTCGAATCGATTTATTTTTGATATGCGACAACTTAACCATTTTGTTTTTCCACCATCACTGGTTATTATTTTTTCTTTTCATCAAATTGAAAATCAAATTTATGAGATGATTTTTACATGTGTTTCATGGATACATACAATGATACAATGATAAAAATCATCAAAAATATGGGAAAAAATGCCTAAAAATACTAAGCATTTTTAGTGATAAGCTGAGATTTTCATCTTATCAGTTCATTCGAACTTAAATCTAATCTTTATTTGAATGAATTGTTCATTTATTTGGATAAATGGTAAACAGTTAAGAAATAAGATGAGAAAGAGATCAAAAGTTAGCAAGAATGAAAAAAATGATCAGGAATCGATCGAGAGGAATTAGAAAAATATCAAGAATCAACAAAAAATTATTTACATACATTTTTACATTTTTTCTAGAAATGTCGCTTAAGTATTATAAAACGTGAAGTTCGTCAATCATTGGCAAATGAAAGTGAACGAATTGATGATGATTTAATTGATCGATGTGTTGAAGTTGGTGTTGGAGCAATTGGTACTTCAAGTCCTGTTCAATTAATTGGTGTTGCATACAATCTCTACAAGCAACAACTTGAAGTAATATCAGAAAATAATCGCAAAATTCTTTTTTTTTTTTTCTTTCTTTGAAAATAAACGATTATTTCATAGAAAAAAAATATTGAAAAAAATGAAAAAATCGCTTTGAAATTTAAAAAGCAATGATCAATTTGATAAGAGAAATTATGTCTTTTTTTTTCTTTCTCTCGTCATTTCATTTCAGTCAAGCGATTTTGAAAAAGAGCGAGCAGGTCGTAAGCATTTCGCATTAAAATTTTTGAATGAAACTATACCTGAATCGGATCGAATTTTTGTTACATTATGTATAAATTACCTGATGGAACAGTAAGTTTTAGTTTGTTGTTATGGAATGCAAATTCAATAGATTCAAGAAGCTCTGCGAGAAATTAATTCCCAATAATATTGAATATTCAACATCAATTGACTGATAGAAAATAAAACATCTATATAATTGGACTAATATAGCGTTTAATTCGCAGGACGTGTTATTTTTTAATCTTAAATAATGAACTGTTGATTCTGGAATTGAAAGATGACATCTTTCGAACTTTAATTATTTAGCTTTGTTTTTTATGAATTTCATTGTTTAATGTTGAATCTTACACCTTTCATATAACGTAAATTGAAGTTTAGAAAATCGAACTTTTTGTTATTCATCAATTTTCCTAGATGGAGAATAGATGTTTTTTAATAATATATTAAATGATTTAAATTAAATAATTAAACAATCAATAATTTTATTAAATTAAAAATGTATGCAAATTTTCAGCCAACACCAACGAAGAAAATTCGTGAAGTTATAGCTGAAACAAAATGTAACGATTTGGAAGAATGGAAGGAAAAAGCATACGCTACTTTTTCTGCAATACCAGCCGTAAAAATTGATATAAAGATCGTACTTCAAGATCTCTATATTGCATCGTTACGCTCACTTACTCATGGCGATTTTCATCTGCTGAAAGAGAAGGATGTATGCTTTGAATATTTCGATTAATGCGAAATCCTGAAATACAAACTTCCATTTCCAAGGAATATCTATCACCTATCGATGAGATTTCTGCTTTCTAACTTTCGAGAATTTCACTCTTGAAAGTATAATTTCACACAAATTTATTTGCATATTGATATGTACAAATTATACAACTTACAGGTTAATTATGGGATAAAGCAGATGAAATTCTAATTTTAGTAAAATTACATATTACTTTTAGATTGATTGTTTAGTGGTTTACTCGGAATTTCTGGATTTTGGATTTGATTTGAAAGGATTGCTTCCATTATTTGATGATGAGACGATGATCATCATTCAGAATCCTTCAGTTCTTTCAATTTCAATGGATGTTTTCGCTCGAATACACAAATGGCGATGTAAAGGTAACTATTGTAGGTTTTATTGTTGAAAGAAATGGAATTTACAATGGTTGTTTACTAGGAATGAAATCTTACAACATTATTCCATTATCATTAAGATCAAAGGAAAGATGATAGGTTGATAGTAAATTAAATATTAAATTGAAGCGTTTTGCAATGAAATAAATTTTAGCGATACTATCAAGTTGTATGTTATTGAATATTGTCTTAAGTAATCATGGGAAGCTTCTAAATATCGATGAATCCAATGCGCGATCCCTGTGTGATTGCAGAATCACGTGTTTGCGTTGCTTGCGACACGGATGGTTTAACCATTTCGGGATTGATTGTGGCGCGTTACTTATCACTTTCCGTCCGATGCAATCATGAAGATGCGATCAAAGCTGTCAAAATTTCTCATGAATCTTTTTTCCACTTCCATACGCTCAAGGAGATTTCCTTAATGCGGAATTTGAGGTATTTTGTTAAATTTTTAAAATGAACCTATAATAATAGATAGACACTGAAACATATATTATTTTAGCATCAACTTGTACATACCATGAATCATATATCGTATCGTGGATATCAGAAATTTATTTGAAGATAGGGGATTGTGAAAGTTGTATCAAATATTATTTGTGGGGTTTCTATGTTCAGTAATTCTTCATGAATTGAATTCTGATAATTTTTTTTTTTGGAATAGAAGAAATAATCAGATGTTCCGAGATTGCTGCAAGTCATTTCAATTTAAATTTGCTATTTTCAGGAAGAAGAAGCAGACCAATTCGAACTGCAAGCACCATCGTCTGATTCTAAGAAAAACTTTGATCGTTGCATGCTCCAAAATTGTATTCGCGTCTATGGGAATTCATTATAAAGTAAGCATTTGATTACTTATCTGATAAATGATTACTTATCTAATCTTTAATATATATATATGTGCAAACTGTAAAATTTTTTCAATATTAAGTATAAAATACAACTTATATTATCGTTGATATGCCAAATTGCAAAATATCATACGAATAATGAGACGATAAGTTGTTATATTTATAATTACATTTACAATTTAAAATAAATAATTTACTTCGAATGATAGTATTTTTAGCAGGTATCATGTATTAGTGGCAGCAAGAAGCAAGATAATTATACAGAAATCATCAACCTGTTTGTAATAATAATCCATTTGATATTTCTTGCTAAGATAGCTCAAATTTTTATCATTGAATTTTCTATTTATCACTAATTCTTATTTTTATTATTATTTTTTTTTTTTTAGAAATATTTTTCTTGTATATTAGACAAGCATGAAATTTTTATCGAATTATTATCAATTTTTGTATATGTTTGAATGACGAAATGTTATCATCACTTTTATTGTAATAAGACAGTTTGAATACTGTATATTATTTTTATGATTTTAATTTTAATTGATAATATAATTGATATATTTTCAATTATTTCAATTATCGATTATTTTGAAAGATTGCGATGTTAAGAAATAGTGAAGAATAAAAATATGTAAATATATGTATATGTATATGTTTGTTTTCAAATCATCAATTCATTATAAAATTTAATCTAAATTCAAAATTTAATAACTTATACCAAATTACAGCGTTATCGAAAAAGTTTGATTACATCACCGTCCGAATAATATATATGCTTAAAATTAATAATTGATGGCAAAGCAAAGTTAGCAATATGATCAAACATTTTTGCAACTTGATTAGCCATTGAAAATTTGCATTTAAAAATTTTTTTCATATTTAGTTTTACGATATCACTAAGGTCCTAATTAGACGGGAAAAAAAGTTGAAATTTCGATTGTAAATTTAGCTCTGAAGTGAAGGAAATAATTTTGGATCATATTCAAATCGAGATGTACCTTCTTCAATTTACTTAATCATCTTAATGCCTAACTTTTTTTGATTTTTCAATTATTCTTTTCGTAGATTCGACAGTGAAGGCCTTTCGAAGAAACCTTTTTGTTTTCCTTGTTTGATTATGAAAACCTTTTTGATTTTTAATTATTCTTTTCTTAAATTCGATAGTGAAAGCTTTTCAAAAATATCAGATGAAGATAATCAAAATGAATTTCATCCTGTGAAAACTTGATAAAAATATCGATTTATTAAAATAAAGATATGCTATTAAATGCCTAAATAAATACAGCAATTTATTCTGTGATTAGAGTATTTTGCAAGAAATTTTTCCTCTTACAAAATTAAAATTGATAAAAATCAATTTCAGAAAAATAGTTTATAATTTAAAATTACACCTAAATTGATTTATAACTCTTTTCATATACAATTGTGCGATAGGAAAGAAAAAAATTCGAAGAATTAAATCACAATTAAGTGAGCCATATACATTTGTATAGAATTCAAAATGCTGAAGAAACAATTAAACAAAATTTAATTTTTTTTAACAATTTCATGTTATTAAAAATATTTTTATTGATACGAAAAAAAATGTCAAATATTTTGATTGGAAAAAATTAATTTAAAAAAAAATTTCCAGAAAAATCTCATTATTTATGCTACTTTAATATTATTTATTTTTATATGTAATCATTATAGTCCGTGTTATTTTTAAATAAAACTTTTTAAGCGTCTAATTGAATTTTATTAAGCAGTATGATCAAGTACAAAACTTATTTTATTTATCTAAGCATTAAATTTTATATTCCATCCTTTTCTCGTTTATTTGCTATTTCTAATTTGAGTTGAAAAATTTTCATTAATGATCGCCACATTGCTACCTGGGCAATCGCTTCGTCTGTTGATAATCCATTTCCTTGATTTGAATGTTGCAAAATTTCACTTCTTTGTTAGCACGATTAATTTCCTTCTATAAAATAATAAATATATTTGTATAATTCGAAGTAGAAACATTCATCACTTTTTTAAAATTTTTACAATTCTTTAACGAATATACAAACTATACAATAAATCATTTTGCTTATAATGTAAAAATACTACCTCAATTTGATTAATCAATCTTAATCCATCTTGTTGTAATTTCTCCGAAATAATTTTCATCATATTTATTTCGATTTCAGCACGAAAAATCTTTCGCTTTTTCATAATCATTTCATCTTCCATATTTCTAACATTCTAAAAAAAAAAAAAGAAAAAGTCACAAAAGATAATTTGCTTTTAATTTTTAGATATTTAATTCAGCTATAACGGCACGGCAATTAAATTCGATGATAGCTAGCTAATGAGTAGAAATAAGGCGGTTTTAAAAGCCGTTGAAAAAATGCGAAAAGTGTCAAGAAAATAAATACCTTTTCAGTTTCCAAAATGTACCTTCAAAATTTGTTTCAGCAATTTCATAATTTTGTTTTTTTTTCATTGAAAAGTTCCGTAGCATCCTTAATAAATTATATATTATGTAAATGATTTGGAAGATTTGGTAATTATTTAAAAATTCAAAAAAAAGAAGTATTATTTCTAAGCATGATACAGCCTGATATATCATATCACATTAAAAGATACGAATACGATCTGCCTATTGTATTTTTATTTTAAAATCTTATCTTGCTAAATTAAGTGATATTGATTTCTATTATAAATTGTTGCTTATGCCATAGGGGAAATAATCTTAAACACGAATACTTCTTATCATAAAGTTAACAGTTATTGAATGTTAAACTATCTACCAACACTGCGGTATAGGTCAAAAAAGAAAAAAAAAGACAAAGCATTATTACAGTAAGCTCACTTATTTCATTCAATATTTGAGTATTATTGTAAGCTTCTTATTTAATTTAATATTTAAATATTACGGTAAGCTTCTTATTTAATTCAGTATTTGATTGTTTTAATGCATCAGTTGTTATTCTCTTCAAATCGATTTGTTGATTTGATTGATTGATCATATCACGCAAACTTTCCATATCATCTGTTTCTGGTTTTGCAATTTCAAAATTTTCTTCATCGCTTATTTTATGTATTTCAATAATTTTTCCTCCATTTTCTTTCTGAAAATAAAAAGTATAATTTAAAAAAAAAAGTAATAAAAGAAGATGAGAAAAAAATTTGATCAAAAGCATTAATCAGTAAGCATTAATCAGTAAACATTAATCAGTGAGCGTTAATCAGTAAAAATTTCGATTATCGATCATATCTTTCTATAAATATTGGCGTGAAAAAACGCAAATATCTTTTTATTAAATATAATTAGAAATTAATAACTAACTATTTTTTGCATAAGAACATTCCATTGATTTGTAAGAATATCGGCAGTACGCGATAATACGGCATACTCATTTTTCAGGTCACCTATTTCTGCATGCTTTCGCTTGTAGTCTGATGTTTTAGTGCGTAGTTTGCTTACATAATTTTTAAACTATAAATATTAAAATATAAAAAATCTGTCTTCGAAAAATAATCGGTTAAAAAGTGAATCCAATATGAAATTTAATGTTTCATATAAGTTAATAAAAGTGCTTTCATTCCTTTAGAATAGACGTATCTTTGGCAGAAACATTTAATGTAACTTCAATGGTCAAAGTTTTGCAATGTTTAAAATGAACTTTTTCCATTAATATATAATTTAAGAATTTATAAATATCATCATTTGATCTATTTCACTATTTATTTTATTCTTTGAAAGTTTCAAATGAAAAATAAACCTGCGTAGTTGTAATTATAAAATCTGTGCCACCTTTTTCTCGTAAATTATTCCTTTTCATTTCCACCGTATTAGTGATATTTTGCAATTCGAGACTGTAAAAAACTATTCGTACAATTTTAAAATTTTGAAAATTTCTCCATGATTCAATAATAAACAAGGCGAAACGTTAAGATAAATAAAAATATGAAGAACACTGAAAACTATTACTTGATGATAATGACTTATAACTAAGCTTTCCGAATTATCGAGAGCAAACTTTAAAATATCATTAATTGAATAAATTTACATTTATTCACTTATCGAAAAAAAAATAGAATAGAATAGAAGTAAACAAATTAGGAAAGATTAGTATTCTTTATTAATTTGACCTATTTTCTTTGCTGATTTGATAAGTTTCTTTTTTTTTAAAAAACTTAAATCAAATACCGTGCTTCTTGTAATTTTTCAACCACTTTTGCTTTCTTTTACAAATAGCCGATGCTTGATGTCGATAAATTGATAATTTATCCGTATTCTCATCTTTACGATCACGCTCATTTACAAGATCCATAATTTCTTGATTCATTTTCTCGATCTAAATAATACAATAATTAGAATAAATATTTCATAGTTTAGCAAAGAAAAATGAATTCTATACTTTCTGTTGCAATTTGACGATATCATTTTTATCAATTGCAGCAATATCAACAACTTTACTCAAATCATCAACTATTGCTCGTTTTATTTCAATTTCTTTCGGTAATTTTTCATGAACCATATAGCGATTCGTTTCCATTTCTTCCTATAATTTTAAAATATAATATTATGATTATATTCACATAGCTATAAGATATTATTATCACTTGGAATGATTATTAGTAAACTGATTATATGCAATTAAAAATAAGCATAATGCTAACTACATTCCTAATCAATATAATAATCTCAAATTTTTGTTATGCAAATTAATTTGAAAAAGATTTATTATATCAATCATCTCCTAGCCAGGTAAAGATGTCATAGTTTAGTATTAATTAATCATTGCTTGCAAAGTTTTTTTTTTTTTTTTAAATATAAATTTACTCAGAATAAAGTTATAAACAATTTTATATGTGTATGATTTGCATGCTAAATGATCAATATAACATTCTCGCATCTTTATGATCAGGTTAAATTTTGTAACGAAAAGTAATTAACCTTCAAAGCTTTCATTCGTTCTGTTGGATCGATGTTTTCACCTGCCATTTTCACTTCTTCAAGTGCAACATTTAAACGTTGTAGCTTCTGATCATTAAATGAAATCTGAAGATTAAATATGATTACTTGAACTCTTTCATTACTTCTATTATTTTCAAGGAATCAATATAATTACTATCAAATTATATTTTTATCATTAATTAACATTATGAATAAAATCAATATATTATACATAATAATATTTTAAAAGACAATTGTTAACTTTTACAAAGTTTTCAAAAATTTTTTTCAGAATAGCATATAGCAAAATTTATAACGAATTTTTTAGATTCCTCAATTTTTATTTTTTAGAGAAATACTTATAAATTATTTCGTTTTCGTTTTGACATATTATTATAATTGTAATCGTTCAAGTTAGCACAAACTGAATCCTTAGGATAAAAATGATAATAGATAAGCAGGATCAGAGCATTGGATTCATCTTTTGCTCCCGCTTCTAAATTTTTGATAAGAAGAATTGAAGTGATAAAATGTAAATTTTTTTATACACCATCTTCATTTTATAATAAATATTTTATTCGATGGAAAATTTTATATGATTTTCTTTAACAAATTTTGCTTTATGATAAACCAAAAATTTGTTTACATAAATGAATGACTATTTGATAATTATTTTTATTATTATCATATTTCGTAATTGATTATCATATTTCGTGATTATTAATAAATTTAACAAAATGTAATTTTATTTCAAAATTTAGCATTTTGAATATGTTATCAGTTTCTTTATTACTTATCATTTTATTTGATAGAAATTTATGTAATGCTTTTATGATTTGATTGAAACAACAGATAAGTCTTATCACGATAAATTATAAATTAAAATGTTGAAATTAATTTACATCATACCTTCTTTATACATTTATTCTTTATAGATGTTATTGCATGTTTTGATATAAATATTTATTATCAAAATTTAACAATAAATATATTCATAACTTTTTTTATTCATTTAAATTAATTCTATCTATCACTGAATTAATACTTATTGTATATATTCATAATATGATACTATATGAATAAAATTCTTGGAAGTAATTAATTATTTGTGATAAATTAGAAATTGAGCTATTCTTAGATTCCATCAACACATTTTACGAAATATAAGAATAACTGGGAATTTCTTTCGCAATTAATCTCTTTATAAATTCAGAATTTTAATAATTGAAAAAAAAAATTACGACAATTTATCGTACCAGATTCTTTTGCTCTAACTTAAGATGGCCAATTTTTTCTAATCGTTCATTCTCCAATCGACATTTTTCAGCTATCTGTAGCAAATGTTCAATATTTGCTATATCACGAAGTTTACGCTCAATTTTATCAATTCGCTTATTCAACTGCTCTTTCTCAATAATCATAGCGTTTAGATCAGCTCGTATATTTTCCATCATCATCGAATCTTTACGAGCTTCTACAACTTGTGAATGTACATCCTAAAAGATACAGATGCTATTCATTAACTATTATGTACTTCATAATATATGCATATTCATCCATGGTAATTCCTTCAACTTTTTCATTTTGATGGAATAATTTCCATTTCTGAAAATTTCTTTGCAAAATTCAAATTTTTCAGATAACGGATCAATTGCTTGAAGACTTAAGGAAACATTCCAACTTAATTACCTAAATTATATAAAATGCTTACTTTGAATTCATTCATCAATGATGAAATTTGATTCGATAATTCCATTAGTTCCGGATCTTGAAATGCACCTAAATGATAAACACTTATTTACATACTAAAAAAAAAAAAAGTACATTGTGATATATTAGTGATAAGTCGAATTTACGTCATCGTTATTAAATCTAAATTTGATCGTAAAATTAAACTTGCATAATTTTTAATAAATTTTATTTTAACAAACTTTCGATCTGCACCTCTGAAATATTTTTTCTTTTTTAACGTTTAACTACGCATTATGTCAAGTTGATTTTTTTAGTTATCATGATAGTGAATAGAAATTTAGCTTAGCCATAAAAATTGCTTATAAAAAACAACATTGATTAAAACCTGGTATATCAATCTTAGTGAGATATTTGGCCAAATATGATCGCTCTTTTAAAACATCAACATTTTTAAAAATCCATTCAAGTATCGGATAAATCGCCGTTTTTTCTCCTTCAACAATATTGCATCTCCATTGTTGTCTATTAAAAAAACAAGAATGATAATGATCAGTCCATTTATCATTTTGTTTATGTAAAACTGTGATTATCAAAGTTTTGTTCCGAATAATTATTCCTAGAATGTTTATTCTTAACATTCAGTAATTTGAAATTTATAATTACTTAAAAAAACAGTCGAAAATTTTATTATTTTTTTTTTTTACAAATCTTGTTTATTGATGAAATGTATAAGTTTTTTTTTTTCAATATAATATCAATGATTTATGATAATATAAATTTGAAACTTTTGAAAGTTTAATTTTTTGACAAATATTTTACAAAAATACTTCATAAAAAGTATTTTCAGATGGCCATATTATTATCAATAAAATAGCTTCAATTTCAGTAAACCTCAATTATTTCATTAACTAATTCCTATGACAGAATATTTGATAAATTTATGAAAATTATGAATCTAACATTAATTATTATCTTACAATTTTTCAATATCTGTTGGTGGACGATATTTAAGAATACGAAGCGAATTGAATATACGAAATGCGGTCTCATCAGCTCCTTCTTCACGAATATCCATCGTATCTGATCCTTCGATCCAAAGCAATACATCACTTAGAATTTGCAACAATTGCTCATTGGATATCGTATGGAAACTAATCAAATTTAAATTCATTTTAAATGGTTCATCATTTAAACCATCTACGATCGTTTGCAATTCTGTTGACATCTAAATTGAGAAAAATTTGTTATTAGGAATCAATATTTAGAAAATTTGAAAATTTATGAAAAAATTTAATTATACGAATCAATTAACTGTTTGAGAAGATAATAACATTTCGAACATTCTAACATTACTTATCTTCGAAAGTTATCTTATCATATAAACATTTCAAACTTATCACAATATTTTGCAAAAGCTTTTTTTGCAATATCAGAAAAAACGATAACAAAAATGAGGAAAATTAAAAAATAAGGCCTAATTTCAGCATAGAATTATGATTTGTTTATATACAATTCTTATTTTCGTTATGATTATTTGTTAAGATCAACATTAACATCGAACATTTATGATTGAAAGCCAAGAAAGGTCATCAATTATAGGGCGTATCAATTACGATCATATATAACATTTAAAAATCTTCTACTGTTCCATTCGTACGTATACCACTACGTGACCTTTTCAGGCGTCAAAAATCAGGCAAGAATTTCTTGAAATTTTCTAAATCTTATATATCCACAAAAAAGAAAGTATGTTGGGAAGGAGTGAGATGAGAAGAATAGAATTATTATTCAGCCTAAAGCCATTATTCAGTTTAAGGCTTTGGCATCATGTTACCATAGTAATGTGTGGCTAAAAGATGTACCATTTGCAAACATTCGTCTATTCCTTTCAAAAATTCACATCGCTAATGGCCTAGATATATATGAAGCGACGAGATTAAAGTTGCTAATTCAATTCGCCATTAATAATTTTCAAGTATTCGAAGTAGCCAAACTGATTTGGCCATCATTAATGAATTCTTCGAGAGGAAGAAGTGAAAGCAAAATTTCTGTAAGTAAATTCGTCTTTGTTGTGGAAGCGAATATTTTTACGGAGTAAAAATTTTGTACCATATATACTAGTATTACAGATAAGAAGCAAATTTTCTTCGAGATAAAAATTGCTCTCGAGATAGAAAATTATTATTTAGCAAATGAGAAAGCATAACTTTATGCTTGACCAGAGTTTTGGTTAAAGTGTCTAAGTGAAATAATATTCTGATTATGATCAACGAAAAGAAGTTTTCGTCCATTTCGTTGACATTAACGACAAGGACAAGCTGTCGAGATTAATTTATTGCATATCGGTCATAGAACCCTCATTAAGGTTTATCGTTTAGAATCGCTATTGTCGAAGTTATTTTTTCAGGGGTCAGGGGTACTGTCACTTCATTAACATCGAATGTTATTAACATGGGATTCTGATGTATTCTGCTCTATGTTCTACGTCATTTAATCATATCATGTTTGTCCAGATCTTTGTTGTAAAAATAGTAAAATTTGTTATGTGTAACACTATGTCGAATTGGTTTTTAGTTTGTTGTTCGATATTTTTCAGTGGTAAATTTGTTAATGAAGATTTTATTATATTCTTTAAGGATATGTGAAGAATTTTATGAAGTTTTGCTCGTAAATAATTAATAGTTTCCGTTTTGCTTTTTTTTGCTTTCTTTTTTTTCGCTGCTTGAGGAGCTGACTTTGTTATTTAGCAAACTATTAGGCATTTTTGTGATTTAAGCATGAATATTGAAGTGAGTGGTATCTTTGTCAAAACGAAATCACCCGAAAATGCTAGGATTATTCTATATTGATCGCCTGCATTGTATGGGCAAAGTCATGTAAAATTTAAGGAGCCAATTAAGAGTTTCTTTTTATGCAAATAGAAACTTTCATCGATCATACTTTCATACATTCTTTATATTTGGTCGTCAAAGAACGATAGAATATTATTAAAGTGAGTTTGCATAAAGCTTGCTGAAAATGCTAATAAAGATTCTCTAAGCATTATTGTTATTAGTACCAAGTTAATAGTTTTTGTCCAATAACATTGAATCGGAATTCTCTTCAAATATTTTTAGTAGAGAAATTAGCGTTGTTAATTGAAATTCAAGGTCAGTTTACGATAATGAAATTAGGTAGTACATTCTTCGAATGATCGCGCTAAGTACAGATATAATGGGTAATAATTTTTGTAGTAAAAAATTCTATCAGTGAAAAATTACAACATCTTGACTTTGTTGAAAAGTGTTGCATCGTTCTCCCTGTTAAGGCAGTCGCTAATAATTACTAGTTTCTTGGAAACTCTTAAAACTTGAAGGAATTTTGCTCTTTTCTAGCCTATTTTTTATTTCATTCCTTGTATGAATCCTAGGTTGAATTCAAATTTTTGAATGTTTTGGAAATCTAATAGAATAATTTTGTATTTATTGGGAATTATAATATTTGTAAAAAAAAAAGCTTTTTAACCATTCTCTGAGCAGAACGAAATCCTAATTGGTATTTCTGGGTATTACGGAATTTTCATTGTGAGAAAATTGTTATCCAATAGTCGGTAAATAATTCTGATATACTCTTTTTGAAGATGACTTCATTAGCTGATAGCAATTATCGATATACACTGCTGAACAACTTGCCTTCGTCTTCAACTGAGTTTTCGCTGACACCTTACAAAAACAACAAGTTTGTTCAACCTTTTATAAAATACCAAAACTTTTTTCTCAAATTAAAAACGAAATTTCAATTAACAATCATTATTTTTGTCATTCGTACATTCTTTCTTAAGATCAGATCCATTTCTGTTCTAACAGTGAATTATTATAATATCTTTCTATATTATTTTCAGATAATATTAACAGATCAAGATAAAGACCTGGAAAAAGTAGGCAATTCTGTGCAAATGTTGAAAAACATGAGTAGTCAAATTGGGACGGAACTTGAAGAGCAATCAATGTAAATACTTTTCTTTCCGATTGTGAATGCTTATTTTCCTTTATTATCTCAATAAAGAAGACAATAAAACGCTTCAATTTTGATCTCTCATGCAAGAATTTACTAAGTTAGAAATACAATGATGAGATTTAGTACATTTTTGTTATACAGTAGTAACGATCAAAAATTTTGACTTTACACTTTTTTGACCTTGATTTTTGATTCCTCGTAATATTAGTAATTAATGCTCCTCGACTTCTAATTTCCAATTTTATTCTTTAGAATGCTGGATGATTTGAGTACGGACATGGAACGAGCGGGATTAAAGCTGGATGAAATGATAAAAAAGTTGCTAGAGTGACAAACATGAATGATGGTGTGTTTAATGATTTTTAATGCAAATTCTTTGAATATTGACTTTCATATGCATGTTTAATTTTGTTTTTTCCTCACTCCAAAGATTATGAAATGTATCATTCATGAAACTGCGTAGTTTGAATTAATTCTCTTTATTTCTGAAAATTTCAGATAAGAGGCAGTGGATGGCGATTTTTATTCTGTCCATATTATTATTCTTTATTGTTCTTTTGTTCGTGCTGTTATAGGTTGTTCTTTGTTTATCATTTTGTATTTTTGAGTTCTGCTTTCTTTTTCTTAACTTATCGAACGACATCCACAAAGAAGTTAATAAATTTGTAAAAAAAATTGGAAGGCAGAAATTAGTTGTTAAGAGAAAATCAGCTTGTGTTACTTAGTAATCGTGATCGCAAGAAGAATTTTTTTGCTCAATGAATATGACAATTTTGGCGTAAATGATATTTTGTAGTGCATAATCTGAACTGCAAACTTTAATTCGATTTAGCAGTTTTGTTTTTCGTCAGCTTGATGTTAACATATCAATAACTTATTTCTAATAAAGATTTTTATTCGTATTTCATTTACTTTTTCATAAAATTTAGGAAAGCCATCAGTAGTTGTACATAATAGCTTTGTTAAGAATCACCATTAAATTTTTTGAAGTTTTAATTATGAGGAAAGAGGACAGGGTCTAGCATTATAAACATTGTTCGGGAACTTGTCTTTTTGCATGTCGAATAGTGGTGCTACAAGCTCTAATTTTTTATTCGAAATATTCGTGGTTGTTATATTTCCAGCGAAATCGAGCTATTTTTACTTATTTAGGATTTTTCTTAGATGAGATTAAAATGTATGTATCACTTTTCTCATTGTTTTATTTGATCACTCTGTTATGGATTGGTGATTTCACTTCTGAAACCGGCTATGTAGTATACTGCCCGTGTATGGGTAGATTTGGTAATCAAATGGAGCATTTTCTGGGCATGTTAGCATTTGTGAAAGCTCTTAATAGAACTTTAGTTTTGCCTCCGTTCGTTGAATATCATCCCGAAAAAAAGCAGGCCGTAAGTTTCGAAATTACTTTTACTGTTAGTTGAAGCGCTTTATTATTACATTGGTTTCAAAATATCTGTGGCTTTTACTTTCAAAATATCAGCAATCAAATGCAACTATGATCTCAGGCATGATTTTATATTTTGCTTCTGAAAATTGATCCAAAAAATTTTCATTTAGGTCATGGTTGATTTTGACAAGTATTTTTGGTTGAACCGTTACGTAGCTTTCATAAAGTAATTGTTATGCGTGATTTTATTACGGAAATCGCGCCGAATATTTGGCCACTGGACAAAAGGAAGGGTAAGCATCTGATTATATTTTTTTATTATTCTAAACGTCTAATCTTTTAAAATGCCCATTTGTTACTTTGGAGTACAGCTGCGCCATGTCTTAAAAGTTATCACCGAATTTGTTAAAAATTTGACATTCTATATCTTTTACTGATTAAAAATTGCAAAATTTCAGCATTTTGCTGGTTGCCGCGTAAAAGTATTTATAATACAAAGAAATCATTCGGTTGTCATGCTAAAGAAGGCAATCCATTTGGTCCGTTTTGGGATTATTCGAATATAAATTTTATTGGCGATGTTTATTATGCTTCAGATTTTCCTGATGCTCATTTCATTAGCTCAGCGAGCGTTCGAAAAAGATGGAACGAGAAGTAAGCATTATTTATGAAATATTCATAAGCTTAATCTGTTTAATGTTTAAAAAATTATAATGTAAAGAAGAGAGATATCAATGTTGGCGATATAAAATTTTGTTTTAAAATTTATTGTAATTCAGCAACGATTAAAATTAAAGTACATCGAAACTTACAAATGAGATATAAGACTGAAAATAAAATTAAGGAATGATGCATCATTACTTGAACAAAAGAAGTAGTATTTTTTATGTAGGACTGTCTAAATATTTATTGCAGCAGTCATATGTTATTCTTATTAAAATTTCCATTTTTACAGATTTCCTGTTGATCGATATCCAGTTTTGTCGTTCATTTCCGCACCGGCAGCATTTCCAGCACAGACGGATCATCATCATTTGCAGAGATATCTTCATTGGTCAGAAGCAATTATATCAGAGGCTAATAAATATGTTGCAAAATCACTTGGAAGACCATTTATTGGTATTCATTTGCGAAATGATATTGACTGGGTAATTTTACAGTACTAGATTTCAGTATCATATTTTATATTTGATTCAAGAGATAACGCAGAATCCCATCAAATTTAAGGAGAATTTATCTTAAATTAAATAAATACAAAAAGAAGCGTGCAAATCTAGTTTCATTAATATTAATTTGTAAGATTTCATTTTTTTACCATAAATTTTGTTTACTTATTTTGCAGGAGAATGTTTGTCGAATAATACACAACAATGGAACTGAGAATTTATTTGGTTCAGCAATTTGTACTGGTGAGAACAGTAAATTAACTGCCGAAATGTGTCTTCCTTCATTGGAAACAATTATTAGAGATGTGAAATTTTGACTATTTTTGGTGATTTTAACTCGAAAATAAAGTGACACTTTAAATTTTATGCAAAATTTCATTATTCTCTATTTCTTATAATTATCCTAAGATGTCAGTTGTTTGCACTTTTTATTTCCTGAATGTGTTTTCTGGAAGTTAATAAATTTAAGGTTACGAAGAAGGCATTAGCTTTGAAAGTACGATCAGTGTTTGTATCAAGTGATCGAAATCACTATATCGATGAATTGGGACAAGAACTGGCTCCTTTACAGGTCAATATGTTTTTCTAAAAAAATATGATTGCATAAGACTTTTTTGTTAATATTATATTGGTTTGATGACAATTCAGTTAAAAGTTGCAATATCCTAACTGCAGCAAGTTGAAGAAATCTTAAAGTGTTGTTTCTAGACTTTTGGTTTGATATTATTCAATAATGGATAATTTTATTAGCAACTGTATATCTCGTTGAATACATTAATATATATATCAGCATAGGAAGTACCCATCGTAATAGTATGATTTACCACAAAAAAACTGGCAACTCTTTCAGATTATTGTAAAGCGTCGTTATCCCGAGAATTTGCATATAAATTTGGCAATTCTTTCAATAGCAGATCACTTCATTGGCAATTGTGTATCTACTTTGAGTGCATTTGTATATCGACAGAGGAAATATGCATCGAGCGTTCCTAGATCTTCATCCTTTTTTGCTCAGAAATATTTTACAGAGAATAAAGACGAACTATAGCCTTTCGTAAGAAATTTTTACTAGAAGCATTTAGATTGGCAAGCTAGCTTTCATTAAAGTTCAGACAGAAAATGAAAACATAATATCGAAAGGCATAGTGTCTTAGTTCTCCAAATGAAGTATAGTTGAAAAATGGGAAGATTGACAGCGAGGAAGAAGAGAGTATAAATACCTAGTAAGTGAGTTAAGAAAAGTCTGTTAAGGAAACTGTTAAGAATACAAAAATACACAAAGTATTACTATGTATCAAAACGGTAGTGCGATTTGCGCATCGTAATATATTCCCCATTAATAAATATAAGCGACTTTCGGATTATTTCTAACTCTTGTTTTGTTTGCACTTTACATAAGATCACAAAAATATGAGGATTATTTTCGAGGGAAAAAACTTTCTGGTAAATGGTAAAAACTTGCCGTCATTGCTAGCAACTTCAAGAATCTCGAACATTCAACTTGTTATCAGGATATATTAGATCAAGATCAGCAAGATGATTAAATCATGCGGTGCGGGTATTCGTTGTTTAAACATTTGCGTCAGCAATTCTCCAGATGCAATCTCTTCGGAAAAATTCAAAAATTATTAAATTTCCATATATGCATAATGTTTTATGATTAGTTAAAGAAAACCCGGTAAAGATGTTGGGATATTTTCGAGATAATATGTTTCACCAAATCAGAATCCTCCCCTTCTTTTATTTATTGTGCATGAATATCCGGAAAGCTTCAAATTTCTGAAGAATCTAGAATTACATAACAAAATCATATTGAAAAAGTTGAGAATTCATTCGGTCATAGTCATAAAATGATGAGATTTTAGAAGTACACCCAAAAACTTTAATTTCAATAACTTTAATCCAAAAACTTCAATTTCTTTTGTATACATTTATTCATGCCTTTATCGTCTCGTTTAATTGTTGTGAAATATTACATAGTTCAGTGCGATAAATGGACAAGCGTTATGACTGCAATCTTCAGCAATTATTTCAGAATGATAGTATCAGAGTCTAGTGTACTGAAATAAGTTATAAAGTTAAGTGAATTAACCGTTATGATTATTTAACTCGGGAAATAGCTAAAAATTATATCTTTATGGTAGTCAAAATTATCAGGAAGAATTTGGACAGTTTGCCGATTTATATTGCTACTCAATTAGATATGCGAGAAAATATTTAAGTTAAGTTCAATGATTTCACGACTATGAAAGAAGTCTAAAATGACAGGACAAATCGGAATAGATATCAAGTTATCTTTGATTTTATAGTATTCTTAGTAATCTTAAATTCACTGTAGTGCATCGAAAAATGGCTTGACTAATAATAATGAAAAGTTTTCAAAAAACAAGAAATGTCTACAATACCTGGGATTCCCAGGCCGTCTCCGATCCAAGTTACTAGTCAGGCCGAACGTTGCTTAACTTGACAGATCGGACTAGATGTCGTGCTTTCAACGTGGTATGGTCGTAGACATAATCAATTACAAAAATATCTATCAAATTCCCATATTTTCTATCAATGCTTTAAAAATTCTCACCATTGTACCGCTTACTACTCATATCGGATCGTTTGTTGTCCCACTAATGTAGGACTTTCCAAACTAATAAATTTCAGAAATCAGTTTTAAATTTTATTTTTAAATTAAAAAAAAAAGATCTCGTTAACAGAATTTGTAAATTTCCTCTTTCCACTTCATTTAATCATAATAAAGTTTGATTCCTCAATAATCCTCCGTTTTATAAAATCAAGTAATTAATCATATATCAAAAAATTGTTGTGATTAATAATATTGCAAAAGAATATTTTTCTAAAATTCTCTGCAATAATTCGACAATTTGATTTTGTAACGATAATGATTTAAGGAGAATATATAAATATATATCTTAATGTTGAAAAAGTGTGGAGGAAGTAGTACAGAATTTGTTTTATTCATTATCAGAAAAATGATGATCGTGATTAGAAACTTTAAAATATTGATTAATTAATGAAAATTTTCGAAAGAAATAAGAAAAGTCTCATTTTGTTAACAGTCATGCAATTTAGTTATTTAAAGAGAAATTTCTTTTTAAATATAAATATCGAATTCCTTCTTTTTGATTTCTATTCAAAATCGATTAGCAATATCGCGAAGAAACGTTCTTTCCGAAATTTCTTGCCATAATTCAACATTTTGATTTTGCAACGGTAAGCTTTCTGATTCTTGCTCATCAGATTCTACTGAAAATTATATTGATATATAATTAATGTAAACTTTAAAAATAATATGTCAATACATCATGCAATCTATTTAGTTGGATTGAAAGGATTCAAATAATGCAAATGAAAGTTATCGATTTATCCATTTTTTTAAAATATATTTTGACAGCGAATTGAAATTAGTCGAATGCTAATCGAGTATGTTAGAAATAATTTTATCACTAATGATGTTACTGCTAACTTGTTGCATGTTCCTTACATTACATGCATTTGAAAGGATTGTTTAAATCGGATAAGAATTTTATCAATTAGCAGCAAAAAATCTTTTCAACTATTATCCAAACATTGGAATGATCATTAGATGGTATCACGAAGAAATTAGGTATATGAGTGAATGATATCATTCAAGATGACATCTCAAAAAATGATATATGTGTGAATGATTAATCGAGATTCAGAAGGAAAATAATCTCGAAAGAATTCATATATAATGTCCATTTTATGATAACATTTTCCGTCTTACGATTTTTCCTTTGAAATTTGGTAATGGTATATTTCACTTTGTATCATCCGAAAATTCAATCTAATTTATAATTGATAAGAACAAACCCTGATGAAGCAAACGATTATAGCGCGATTGACTTATCAGTTGTTGCTGTTGTTGTTGTTGTAAACCTAATTCTATAATAAATGGTAATTAATCTTTTTTTTTGATTAATTAATTATTAAACTGTTAAACAGATAGATTTAAATATTTGATGAATTAAATATTTGTTTTGATAAGTAATTTTTTAAATCGTTTTTAATTTTTTTATTGCTTAAAATAATACATTTTTCATTTTGCTATATTCATTACTACAGTAATATCGTATATGTATTACTACGGTAATATCGTACATAAACTTGATTAATAATATACTAAAAACCGTATCCTTTAATATACGATAATTTAATGAATATTATCGATTTTTTATTTGATTATTTTCAAATAAAAATCTTTACTAAATTAATAAAGTTCTGATCAATATAATTGGCAAAAATTTTCTACTAAAAAATAAACAAAAAAAGCATTAAGCAAAGAATTTTTAAATGAAGGAAGAACAATTGTAAACCTGGAAATTTGACTTCTCTATCTGATTTTTTTCTTATTTTACTATTCTGTAATAGTATAAAAGTTTTTTGAAAAAACAAATAAGTATTTTAGATCAATATTTTTATATATATAAATTAAAATATGATATTGTCGAGAATCAATGATTACACACCAGTATAAGTAACAATTATCATTGTAATTCGTAACAATGACAAAAATATTTTAAACAATTATTTTGAATTTAGAAATCGAATAGTTTTGAAACTGATAACTATGGGAATAATATGTAATAATGATAAAGTAACCAAAACAATAAATGCTAATCGAAATCCTATGGCTATAGGAAGAGTTAATTTTAATGATAAGGATAATTTACAAATGAAAAATCAATATCTCTATCATTATTATCATCTCAACTCTACATCTATTATAAGATTATTCATAAAATATAGTAGGAAACGAGGAAAGACTGACTGTATTATCATCTGTTGATATTTCAGAACTATTTTGATATCCTGAAATATAATAGGGCTGCCGAATTCCGACTTCCTGTTCGGATGAAGTATTGGAAAGTGAAGATGACTGCAAATGTCTAATTAAGATTGAATAAATTAAATTAAATTATCATAATTAAATTATCATTATCTATAAATACTACTTCTTTTTATAATTGCAAAAATAAATAATATCATTCTTCTGCAAAAATATATACAATAAAATTATTCGTAAATTGTGTAATAATAAATAATAACATTTAATTTCAAGTTTTATATATTTATTCTAACTTTCATTTTGGAAAATTAGCATGTCAATATAAAAGACGAAACAATCATCCAATAAATAAATGCAAATTTATAAATTTAAGTTATGAAACTTATTTGATTCGGGAAAATTTGATTATTTCAAGAGTTTTGCTAACTTGTTAAATTTGCAAAAAATTTTGAACATAATTTCTAAGTCAGAAATAATTCACAAAATTTACAAAATTGAATTTCTAAATTAGAAAAGATTCACAAAACATATTATTTGCATTGTTGAAAAGTTTTTGAATTTCAAGCACATAAAAAAATCAAATATATTGCAATAATGAAAAGAATGATTGTTGAATAGTTAGTAAAAAATTTTTTGAAAAATTCTTTCAACAGTTAAAACTCATTAGAAAAGAATAGTATCTGAATAAATAAATGATTATCTTTGTTTATCAATATAAATTTAAATTTATAAAAATTACTTCAAATAATTGCTCTAAAAATTGAAGGATGAAGATTTGTTGAAAATTTTTCTACTAATACATCGTTACACGTATAAGTTGGAATATCATTCAATTCAAGAGAATATCATATTCATTTCAAATATTCTATTGATACTTTGAAAATGATGCAATTTTTCTTGATTTTTTTTAAATCTTTCTTAAATTAAGTAAGAACTTTTATTCGATTTGTTTAAATAAAAAAAAAAGTAGTAGTTTGGATTTATATTGATAAATTATAATAATTTTGATTTGATTATTTATTCAGATCTTTCCAGATGAAGAAGATTGATTATTAAAATCTGCTTTCGAATTATATTCAAATTACCTAAAGGAATTTCAGCAAAATTATTGAGTTAATACTGTAAGGAAATGGTAAATTAATTAAAGCGAAAATTAAGATAGTCAATCTATGATAGTATTCATTGATTTATTTTAATATATATTTTTTATTTATGCTTCATTTACAATATTGAATTAAAATACCTTTTTTCTTGATCTTCGATATCAGTATTAATTGATGGTGTAATGTTAAGTGAATTCGATGACTTATCCGAAAATGAAATGGAATCAGATATTAAATTAGTTGTATCGTCATCCGAATTTGTCAGGGTACTAAGTTTATTTGAATCGATAATGCTTTCTCCATTGCTACTTTGCAAATCCGTTTCAGATTCTTGCTCTGGATCAATTTCATCTACTATCACTTTTTTCATTTCTTCGGCGTTTTTTCTTTCTGCTTCAAATCAATCAATGACTTTCGAGAATTGATACATTTCATGACAGAATTTGATGATAAAGCAACAGCTTCGATTAATTTAACGGGTCCGAAATATTCAATTTGTTTTTTTGATTTTCTTAATATTTAGAATATTTCAATTTCTAGCTCTCAATTGCTGTTGCTAGTATTCATCATTGTAATATCAATGGCTTCAATAATTTTATCACCAGAATTTTTGTAATTACAGTCAAAATCTTTCCGAACAACGATCTTTTTTAAGAAAGATTTTGATATTTAAATTAATTTTTAAACTTTTATTTTTCTGTTCAAATGAGATAAATTAAATCTAACAGTTTCATTTGCCAATGTTTGTGATGGAGTAGTAGTTCTAAACGATTCCATTGATGTCGATCCATTTAAATTTTTCTTCTGCTTTGATTGTAAAAGATTTAAGAAACTATTGAATTTATCGAAAATCAAAATAGTTAATTAATTAAGCAAAGAGAAAACTCAAACTGCAGACTGTTTTAGACCATTTGCAGATCAAAATAATCATAAAAAAGCTTAAAGTTTTCAAGTGGAATGGTTGTGATATAAATATTCTAATAGAATTACCGTTAATTTAGAATCGAGTGGTAATTTGTGAGATTCAACGAAGAAGCTGGATTCATTGGAGGATACTGATGAACTTGTTGGTATTGATTGATTCTTCGCTGACTCAGTTTTCTTGTTCCACATGAAAGTGGATCGAATATTCGAGCTTGAACTTGACCTCGATGTATCACCTATTACCGCCATTTCTTTTTCTCTACTTTTTATCCAAATTATGAAACACACATATCATAAATAATTCGTGCAATACAAATTCTTAAAATTAATCAATAAAATAATTTTTGATTTTGAAGAAATATTCAGATGCGATATTTTTTTATCAGTGAAAATATTTTTAAATATTTTTCAGTTTCGATTTTCTCCATTATCTTATATACACTCACCGGTAATTTCATTCCAGGTAATTTTCCAAGAGATGGGAACGTTTTATATTCAGGTTTATCATTAACTTCTGATTGTGCAGCAACTTCAATCGCATTTTTCTCAACTTCTTTACCTTTTTTGATAGTAGCATTATCTCTAGCATCATGCTTTACCTTTGAAATTATTTTCGATATTGATTGATCTTTAAACTTAGCATTTGCAATACTGCGATCCGTCTTCTAAAGTTTAGTCATGTCATATTTCATATATCTAAATATTCTTATCATAGGTACACAAACATTCTACCTTTGTAGATAAGATATCTTTAATTTTATTCATAAAATAACGATAGATCAAAAAAGATTTGAATTTATGTTTATGAAAAATACCATTATATAAATGGATAATTATTAAAATTATAATTATCAAATCTCTAAGTTTTATTCTAAGCCTAATTTTCAATGAGCATTTTCGATTAGTTATTATTTTTTTTTCTTTTATTTGTAAGCTATTAGGAAATTTTGCGCAACCTTTGATATTTTATGATCAGAAATGATTGCATCAGATTTTTTTGTCCTTCGGTTAAACACTTATCATTTGTATTTCTATCCTTATCATCCTTATCAGTATGTGAGAAAGATGATTTGCTGAATGAATGGAAGCAATAACGACGTTGACGAAAAAGTTCTTGTAGTTGAAAAATTTGCATTTGTAAGCTGAAAAAAAAATCATTTACATTTTGCTTATAATTAGAAAGTGTGCAATTGAGAAATTGCTATATTTAATTCAGACAAAACAAAAGATTCAAATTTAATTCCCGGTGATATTTATATTCCCGGTATATCCTGGTACTTATACTTACTCATGTCTTGCATCATTTAATTGCCAATATTCAGCATCATATACATCAATAGATTTTTGAAGATTTGTTAGATTGCTTTCAGTTTGATTGATTTGTGCTCTTAACGATTCATAATTATTCATTTGGGAATATAATTCTTGACGTAGCTCAATCCGTTTCAAAACAAGTTTTTCCGCTATATTTCTATACTTTTCTTCTTTGATTGTTTCCATCTGAAATTAAATAATTTTTTTCAAATTGATATTCAAAAAAGAAAATGAATGAATGAATCAATCAATCAATATCGATCGATTTACTCATAATTAAATATGGAAGATGATTCTATAAAATGAATTTACCTGAAGTGCTCGCCGTTCTGCAATAGCTGTTGAGAACAAAATTTCAAATAATTCTCGATTTGCAAATACCATTTCATCCAAAATTATTGCCCAATTAACAGCATCGAAATTCTTTAGAAATCAATTATTACATTTTCTATTTCCGTAATTCGTCGTTAAATTAATCAAATAGATTGATTGATTGATTTTTTTTTTTAGTCAAATCATTAATCATATTTTTCTTTTTGATAGCATAATATAAAATTCGTCTTTAAAATTTTTTTTTGAAATGAATTTCTAAAAATTTTTCTTATTTATTTTCATCGTACAATTAATTATTCGAAATAATTTCATCGAATAAATGAAAAAGGACGAAAGATAGATATTATAAATTAAAAATGAATAAAATGATAGACTTGTTCAGAAATTAATTTTGAAATTTTTGTTAATTGCTCCGAATAGCGCTTTTTTTGACGCTCAATTTTAGCATTAGAAGTTTCACAATTAGCACACAAAATATTCAATTCTTTAAGCCTAAAATAAGCCTAAAATAATTATTTTGTTTTTTTTTTTTGTACTGCAAATTAATAAGGCATATTTAGATAAAATATGAAAACCAAAGTTTAATTTCATCTTAAATTTATTTCAATCTTGAGCAAATTTGTAGATCAGTTATTACGAGTATATAATTAGATAAATAAAACTTTCATTAACTATTGATTAGTTATAAATGATTGATTTAGTACTTATCATAAAACTAATTTTCAATTTGATCGATTCAATTATTGTCTTCAACAATTTTAAATTTAAACTTTTATGATAACAAAAAAATGAGCAAAAATAGTTTTTCTAAAACTATAACATCTAATACATACATTCATCGTTAAATTTTTTCTTTATCAAGTCTCCTTTATACAAAATTTTGATAACGAATTTGAGAATTTTCGAAATTAAAATTTCAAAAAATTAGCTTAAATTTTCATTTCTATTCTTCAATTCGCTAATTTTTGATACCTTTCTTCAAATTGATGAATATTAATTTCTAATTGACAATTTTACTATTAATCTCTTGGCAAATATTCATCTCATTGATTATTTCTTCTTTAAGTATTCGTATCATTCCAGCAAGACGTTTCGCCGTGATACATGCCTGAACGTCATCGTTGAATTCGCTTATTGTTGCTAAAACTTCAGTTAAGAATTCAAGAACGAATTTATAATTGAAGTTTTTTTATAAATTCATTTATGCATACATAACCAAATTTAAAAAAAAAAGAAAAAAGCAAAATGATAATGCATCTGATAATTTCGACAGATAAATCTGACATGCTTAGTTTATCAAATTATTATTTTGAAATTAGGCAAATCATTACTAACGCATTTCAACACTATCAGCGGAATACATCGAAATAACCGTCGATGTTAGATACAGAATTTGACAAAAATGATTAAATCATTGATTAGAATAATATTTTCTATTTCTATGTAAATTTTTCAAATAAGAATAATCAATCAATTGTAATATAATGTGATCATTATTTAAGTGGTCCTTATTTGATAAGATTTCATTTTAGATAAGATTTTTAAAAACTTCGATAAAAAAATGATAAAAATGGGTTGAATCTAACATTTACATATAAAGTACGATATGTAAAATCTGAATACTAAAATTTCGTTTTATTTTATTAATTATTGCCGAATTATGCAAATGAGATTGTCATATAGAAATTTCTCGAAGCGATAACTTTTCAGGTTTTAAATTAAATAACATATGCAAACTGATAAATAGCATAAATCAAGAAAAAAAAGCATAAAAAAATAAAGTTTTGCAAAATATATACAAATAAAGTGAGTAAAAAAAAAAAAGTATGTAAAAGCGACGATTTCAAGAGATGAAATTATTTCACAAAAACGTAAAATTTCTAATTTTTTATGATATGATAATAATTAATATTATTATCGTAGCAGTAAACAAAAGTATTTATTCATTATCACTACTAATTCTTCTATTCTTATCAATTCATTTAAAGAAAGTTAGAGAAAACAGTCATTTAAAAAATATTTTCGATATTATAAAATATGCATTGAAATAATGCAAATGAGCGCATACTCTTCCCGGATCAACAATTTTATCAAAATTAACACATGACCTTTTTTTGATTCTAGAGATAATCGTAGCTAAGCTTTAAGTATCAGTAATAATTTCATAACTTTACAACATTTTAAAAAGTATCATATAAATTTTGCTGACAATATCACTATTCAGAATGACTACAGAATATGGTGGTATTCATATAATAATTTATTACATTTGATACCATAAAATACTGTTCAAAATATTTCAAATAACTTCATTACAAAAAAAGTCAACATTATTTATCAAGATCAATACTCTCGTCAACAACCAACAAGCAATGTGTTTTAACTCAGTTCTAATATTCTTCATCAAATCCTATCGATTACATTTCCGATTATCATTTATACATTGTATTGTATCGTAGTTATTCAACGATTAGCTGTTATAACGAAACCTTCATCATACAATAAATACACTTGCCTCGAGAAGTCTCGTTATCTGTCAAAACTTTTCACGATACAAGCTCTAATTTCCTTCTGAAATTCCTGGAGAATCTAAAAAAAAAAATGTTGCGACTGTATTGACAAATAGTCGTATAAAATAAATTAATAGCTGTTAATATATTTTCAAATCAATGTTAAATCATCCGAACGTAATGAATAAGAGAAAGCAATAAGGAAGGCTTTAATAAATAGCAACCTCAATTTTCCAACTTTAAAATGAACTTTAATTTAAAAAACCCAATAAATTCAAGCCTATAAATAAAATTAAACGCTAAAAAATTATATTAAAAAAACTATACAAATAACGACGTTCCTATTATTCATGCAATATTCCATATAGCTAGCATTAAACGTATTTAAGTAGAATTTATAATCAAATATGATATATATATATCCCAAGAATGAAATAATTATCGATAAGCCGCTAAAATTCATTTGTCACCTAACGTAATACGTAAGTTATAACATAGTGTGCGTAAAATTTATCAAGTGTGGCATAATGGATCTTGAATATGACGTAAGACGACGTATGCAAAATGTAATACAACAAGTATATGGAAAGTAAAATTTTTAAATGCAATTTAGGATGAGTAAGGGCAGGTAGATTTTATATTTAATCTATGATGAGAAAACAAAAGAGAAAAAATGCGAAAAATCAGAAATATATATATATACTAATCAATAGATTAGTTGATGAAATTTAGAGAATTAGGAAATCAGAAAAATTAACAAGAAAATTAATATCATGTACCGTATTTTAGTAAATTTTTCACATTTCGGATTATTTATCAACAGTAATTCTGAAGTATTATCGTAAATTAATTGAGAAGCACTGATTTGATTGGTAAAGATAGGAGTATGTAAAGATGTTAGATATGTGATAGATTACGATAAGTTGTCGGAACGATCTATAAAGTTTCGATGGATTTAAGTATTTTTTCCATTTTCATGAATTATCAGTAAAATGAGTGAATAATTAAATAAGTAAATGATTAATTGGATAGAGCATAAATCTTCTTTTTTCTATTCTCGATTTAATATGATAATAATAAAGGAATAAGAATGTTTGATACTTTCGAATTTTTGCTCTCATCAGAACTGATCGATTGATGAATGATTCAATAATTTTAATAAAAGTAAAATAGAACCAAATAGAAATTAAAAAAAGGAAATTAAATAATGGAAATTAAAAAGACGAATCGAAATTTGGAATGAAAATTGCACCAATCGTCTTCTCAATTCTTATCAAATAAATAATCTCATCGAATCTTTGTAATTAGAATTGAAAATTGCTTATTATAAAAGTTAAATGTTTAGTCGGTGTGATACATGTATTGGAAACTATCGATCGTAAATATAAATTATATATTGAAGTATTCAACAACATTTTACTAATTATTACGATATATTAACAAAATGCTTATTGTTAGCAGTGTTAACTATTGTTGTGGGAACGATCTATAAAGTTAGTTAATACTTTTGTCGCATTATATTTGCAAATGAACAACAAAATAATTCATAATATACAAAGTTATAGAAGGATGGCAAGAACGTTATCATTTAGAAATGTTTATTTGGAATCGAAACAAACAACAGTAGTACTGATAGTATTGATACGCTGTTATCAGTTGATTGCGAAATTAAGATTGATATATTGTAAATTAGAAGTTGATCCCAATATTTTAATTAATCAATATTTCTTTCGCTCTTCACGTTCCTATATTTTTCATTAATTCCTGCATTATCTTATATTTCATACGAACTTAATATTTCTCTATTTTTAGCTAATTCTTTAGTTTACATTAATTAAAATTTTATTGTTTTAAACATTTCTTTTTTTTGAAATTAAATTGACTTAAAGTTGTATTTTACAAAAAAATTTTAAGCAAAGCGAAATGATAAATTCAAAAGAATTTCCATAATAAACTTATCATTTAAAAAACTTTCAAAAATCAATTAATATGATAAGGCAATTTTTGCACTGGAAAGAATATAATTTTTTCTTTTTAAAAAAAAGTAGCAAATGAGTAAAGTGGTACGAAGAAATTAGATACTAATGATAAATCGGAAGAATTGTAATATAAAGTTCGCCAATAATAATAGTAGGTAAACATATTCAAAGCAAGGATGAAATTATTTTATAAACATGATGCAGAGAGAGAGAGAGATATATCATGACATGTCAAGTGTTCAAAAATAACCAAAAATCATTGCCATATATAATTTATTGATCTTTTAAATATTCTTTGTTTAATTTCATGTTAATTCGATTCAAACGGTTAATCATTACTTGTTTGATTATATTCAGTAGTAGGGAATTATGTTTCGCATGTATATGAATAAGTTCAAGTTCTGCTTTTGCTTTACTTATAACAGCGAGAGTCTGAAAATATTTCATAAGAAAAATTTGAATTAGTTTTTTAATAAAATCTCGACTGTTTTATCTCCTGCATCGATTATGCACAAACTTGATGTTTACCATAGAATTATTTTATCCCTTCATTTGTTTATTCATTCAGCTTTTAAAACTCATATGATGATATTATTCAATTATGATCATTTTTCATCAGGAAATATTTTAATCACGTCGGATTTATAGATCAATTCGAGATTTTACGACAGTAAAAATGCAAATCAAATGTCTACGGGAATATTTGTTGAATTTTATACTATACTACAGAATGTTGCAGCTTGAAAAAATTTATTCAAAATTCATTAACCGTTGCTTCTTCGTCATCAGATGTATCCTCGCCTTTCTCTTCCATCTCAAAATATAAATGCGGAATGATACTATCTTTTCGAGCTTTCTTATAACAAAGTGGACATTTCTGATCAATCTATAAATTTAAAGCAAATCCATAATGAGATTGTTTTGTTAAGTTTAATCGAAAAAATTTGTTTAGCTCTTGATTGTATTATATCAAAAATTTGTCACTGTAAAAGACTTTTCTTTAAACAAAATTTTACAAAGTAAATATTAACGAATGAAAATGGAATTAAACTAAATTAATAAGTTTATTTTTATCAATTATGTTAATGATGGAAAATAATAATTTAATATGAATAGATCTAAATTTCTCATATATTATTAGTCTGAACGCATAAGAATGAAATTTTACAAAATGATTCGATCATTCTTATTATCTTTTTTCTGCATAATTTCTCGTATAATTATTATTTGAAATTTACCTTAACTTGTCGTGAAATGCATAGAGGATGAAACGTATGACCGCAACGTAATGCAGCAATATCATTTAAATGAAGAGGCTTGAGACAAGCGAAGCATTGTATTTCATCGTCTAAAATTTCTGATTCCGTTTCATTTAATCGTTGAAAAACGAAATCTGAAAATTTGAGCATCATATTTATGCAATCCAATTTTTAATGAAATTGAAAAAATCATTTTCCATCGAAGAAAATGAAAAGAAATTTTTCCTTTTATCATTTAATATTCTAAATGATAAAAGAGTTGAAGATGATAACAATGCTAATTTGCAAATAAACGCGACGATTTTTTGATAGGTTAAAATTTAATACGCTTATATGACACTTATATGATTTTTACTTATAAAATAAAATAAAATGCTCTATATTATAATACTTAATGTCTTATCAGAGAATGATTATATTAATTTTACTGTGTATATTATGAATTGAGATAACAATCAAGACGTACCAGTTCCATTTTTTGAGCGAAGTAAGTAGAAATCAACTCTTTCGAATGAAGAGGAAAGTTTAAAGCCATTTGAAACTGAAACGTTGATTATAATGAATTATAATGAAAATATTTGAAATGATTTAAATTAATAAAATATAATTAAAGCAAATACGAATTGAAATTAGCTGAATTTTCAATAAAATTATATCTCATAAATGGATCAATTTTTAAATTAAATAACTAATCAACAACTTTCCTCAATTATTGAATCATTTTCCGCAATATTTGCAAAGACCATTCGATTATCTATTATATTTCATATTCTTTACTTCCTTTTTTTTGCTAAAATAAATTTAAACAAAAACGAAAACCGTATCACTTAGTGTCGGATTATAGCAATCTCTAAGAAGGACATCACTCTTTACGATTTGAAATGATAAAAATTTGATTAAATCTTTCGTTATTATTTTCTTTCGACATACTGGACATTGCATTCGATTCTAAAAATTAGGAGAAATATATAATCTTATAGAAAAAAAATTACTGGAGAATAGTAGCATAAAAGTATGGTTCAACTACTGAATTAACAGTTTAATTATCAGCAAATTAAGCGAAAAAAAGGTTATATCAGTATTTCCTGATAGGGTATTATAGTAAACTTGTGGATGGAGAAATGATTAAAAATAGCAAAAGTTTTAGTCTTACTAAATACTAAAATTGAACAATTTCTTTAAAATATTACTGAAGATAAAAGTTTAGAACATATATATATAAGAGAATAAAATATGATTAATTAAAGTAATATTTAAAATATTTTTTGGAAATGAAGTCAAATGATAATTAGCATACTTTCATCCATTCCGTAATACAAAAAAATGAAATGTATGACCACAGCATAGTGCCGAAAGATTTTTGAAAGAAACAGTCGAGAAACATATGACACATTGAAGTCTCGGAAGCGACATTTACTTTGAAATATTTTATGTCGAATAGAAACTGTAATTGTTTCAAGCGTTTCAAAGCGCTAATATACAAAAATTCGTACTGAAAAATCACACCCTTATGATAAAAAAATATTCTTAAAATGAATATGAAATCGCAAATGCATTATTTTAAATAAATAAATAAAACAACAGGAAAGTTAAGGAAAATTTGAATAAGATATGTAATTTAGTTATCAGCAAGTTTATCAAAAATAGGCGCAAAAAATAGAAAAGTTTTAAATAACTGAAGTTTCATAAATGGTAAGCAAAAAATTTATCAATAAATTTAATTTGAATTTGAATTTGGCAATGCTTCTGAATAAAACCTATTAAGCCTTTCTATTCTTATGATCAGTTGGAAAACAAATAATCATATAAATCAAACAAAAATTAAATAAGTTAATTTTAATTACTAAAATTCATGCAAGACTAATGAAACGATCAATTTTAAGAAAAAAAATGTCATCAAAAGATATGAAAACTGAAAGCATACAATATCAGATATGGAATCTTTGGTTGCAAAATACGATTCTTGGCAATGAAAGATAATCAGCCTGAGTTAGGGATGAAAAATCGATGAGTTTTTCTCATCAATATTGCTGGTCAATGTCATAGGTCAGCAATTTACTTGTCATAAGCATAGGATCGTCAGCATTTCATTGTAATATAACATTTTACGGTATTAATTCTCTCTCTCTCTCTCCTCTATACATACATATTTATTTACCTCTAATTATTTGATTCTTTCAAAAGTTCTAAATCAGTATATATCATACTGAATATGAAGAAAGAATTGATAACAGAACAGTTTTGGCAATGAATATAAGATTGAAAACTTTACTACAAAATCGAAATCTTTCAATATTTGAAAAAAAAAGAATTTAAAAATATTTGAAAGGAAAAAAAACATACTATCCATTTATGACACAGAAATCAATTTGTTCTATTTATCAATATAAGTATTTTATCAGTTATAATTTTCTAAAAATAAAACTATGTGATTAAAAATTAATAAATCAATCTTTCCTAATTATTACTTCAAAAAATCAATATACTAATATTATCAGTATAATTTTAAAAATTGCGAATATTTCCATTCATTTTGAATAGCTTATCAGAAGTATTGGAAAACTTATTTAAATAAAATTATAGAAATTGGAAATTAAATAAAATTATGGAATGAAATTAAACAAATATTTCATCCATAATATCAGTAAAGATATCCAGGTCATTGGAAATTTTATTACCTATTTATTGCTATTTGCGTTTGGCATAAAAAGTTTAGTGTGTATGCTTCGGAAATATTCAATATATTATCACTGAAGCATAGATTCCACTTTTTTTTGAATTTTCATAACAATAGCTCTCTGCAAGCAATTGTGTATTTCTTGCAAAAATCGCATCTATCATCCTGAAATTTCTTATATTCAAAATCTTCCATTACAAAATAGCAATTGCGAATTTATTCAAGCAATTCATTCGAAGATAAATTTTTGCTTAGAATTGAAATTATAACGATGCTGCGATTCCTCGCTTTATATATTCAGCCATTTTAAACAATAAATCGAATTTAAAATAATTTATTTAAATTCAATTAAATGAAACAGAAACTTTATCTACAATTATAATAGGATAAACTGTTAAACACTGATACGAAATACCGTTCAATCTCTTCTATTCTTTTCTGATCAGTGATTTTTCAAGTATTCATCATTGTATCATCAAATTGATATTAAATGATAAAAATTTTTCTACAGGAAAAATAGCATAGAAATACAATAGTAACTATTAAATGTTGAAAAAAAAAGAAAAACAGCGATCGGGATATTTGGTTATGTAAAATTTTGTACGGTAAATTAATCATAATTTCGTTAAATTTCGCCTTAGAGACTAGTGTTGTTTATTATTATAATTTTTTTTTCCAAAATAGCCTGAGCCAAATTTTGCTGCGAAATGTTATGTTGCTGAAAAATTGGAAACTTGAATAGAGATTTGTTGTGTGGCAAAGTTTTATTGTGATTTTTAATTCGTCGCAAGTTTTTATTCGTTATAGATTTTATTCATCGCAACTATGATACAGAAATTCGTTAAGGAATATCGATAATACGATTGATAGCTTGAATTTTCTCTTTTTTTTATTTCTATTCATTTTTCTTTGCAGGAAAAAGTTTTTTTAATTGGATATTAATTTGTTTCTTTTAACGATATTATAAATTTATCAAAATTATCATTGATAAAAATAAGCAATTTCTAATCCTTAACAATACTTATATATCATACTTATGTTAAAAGTGAAAAAAAAATTTTGATAAAAATAAAACTTTCATTGTTTACTTTTCTTCTACTTTTCAAACTTTTTTCCTAGTTGAAGTTATCATATGAAATAAAATTTTTTTCTTTTCTTGATTTTTATTATTGGGTATTAATAAGTTTTCTTGCAGATATGATAATGTATACGGTAAAAAAAAAAAAAAAAAACAAATACATCCTTCTTCATGATCATCTATGATCATCTATTAATGATTTTTTTTTGATCGATTTTTTTGATTGATTAATATTAAAAAAATGATCGTTTAGCTAAACATGTTTTAAAAAGTTTTTTTTTTTTATCTTGTTGTTTTTTTCGTTAAAAAAATTTCTTTTAAAAGATTATAAATGAATTATTCTATGTCATCCATCTTGTTTAAGAGATATGCTGGAAATTTATTTATGTTTTTCTCACAAAAAACTAATGAAGTTGGAGAAATTTAAATTTAAAATAATTTCTAAAATTCTTTCATGTTCTTCTATGATATACCATTTATAAGTAGTGCCAGTAAAATGATAAATCATGAAATAATCGTCAACATTTCATTTTGGTTTATTTGAAGAATTTATTTTTGTTTCTTTCTTTCACAAAAAACAATTCTAAAAAAAAAAGTTTTATTAGCTAAAATTAGCAGTACAATATTAGCTTTTTTTGCATATAATAACGTAGAAACTTCTTTTACGTAGAAAGTAAAATTTAGTTTTAAATATTTAAATTAAAATTTACATGCATTAAACGATTAGAAGAGAGAGAGAGAGAGAAAAAAATACATTTCCAAATTAAATTTCTTTCCAATCTTTGATCAGATAAAAACATAAATATATAAACGAGAAAATAATAATTGTATTTTATTATTTGATTATATCAATATCAAATATCATAATTGCACTGATCATTGATTTTGTTATTTCAATTTACAAATGCTCTCTTCTCCGATACATTACTTATGTCAAATAAAGTAATGATAATATTCTGATAAGAATCTCATTTTAAAAAGAATAATTAATCATTGAAAAAATCTGAAAAGCTTATTTTTTTGTAATTGCTTTTTGATTTATTTACAATTACCTGATAATTCATTACATTATTATTATTATTATTAATTATTATTATTATTAATTATTATTATTATTATTATTATTAATTATACTGTAATGAATTTAATTGCATTTGCAATAATAGAAATGCTAAATAAAATTTTGTTTCGTTTTTACTTCCATCGAATTTCATTCAACTTTGCCATAATATTTCATTCATTAAAAAATATTATTGTCATTGTTGATAAAATTGAAAAGAATAGAAATTCCGATAGAAGTTTTTTTCATATTTCAGTATCGATCAAATTCTGAAATAAATATGTAATAAAATTGTCATTGAAGTTTATTTTTAAAGGAATTTTTTTTTCAAATCTCGTTTGTTAAAAAGCAACTTAATAGATTATACAATATTTCATTCATATTTTTAAATTTTGCGAATGTATTCGTTATGAATAATTTCGAGAAATGATAAGCAACAACGAGATGAAAGAAGAAGAAACGAAGAAAATTGTTATTATTAAAATATCGACCATCAAAAAATGAAGAAATTTTCGATTATCATATTTATTAAAAATAAATAATTATTTATTTTAAATTTTCACATTAAACATTAATCATTAGGTATTTGTTTATTATTTTTTTTTACGATTTTGCGCAAAGTTTAAAAGCAGACATAAATTATATTGTTGCATAATTAATTATTTTTAAAATGATGCTGATTATTATTGATAATAATGATATTAACCTGATGATATTAACCTGAATAATCCCATCCTTGAAAAATTTCTAGAAAATTGACATTTGGCAATGTTATATTTCGAATGCTGTTATCAGGTTTATTTATTCCATTAGATGATCAAAATATCCTAAAATAGATTTTATAGAATTTTCATTTTTCCTATTCACTTCAAAAAATAAAAACTGCATGCCAATTTTAAGAATAATTCAAGAAAATCATTGCTTATAATTTCCACTTATTAATAATATAAGTTTTATTCAATTAATTATACTTAGAAACAGTTTCGAGAAGGAAATTCAGAAAATGCAAAAGATCGATCGTTAACTTAGAAAAATGAGCAAATAATTAAATTTAAAATTTTAAATTATTATCTTAAAAATATAAAAATTAAATCATCATCCGAATGACAAGCTGATTTTGGATTTTGTCGTCATCATTATCATTATCATCATCACCATTATCATTATCATCATCACCATTATCATTATCATCATCACCATTATCATCATCCTCATCATCATCATCATCACCATCATCAGCCATTTGAATATTTGTTAAAATGAATAATCACTTACTAACGAGCTTATTTGTCAATATAAGCATTTTTTTTTATAAATAATGAACAATAAAATATCATGATAGTGATTCATTCCCGTTTCCTTCTCGATTATTCAATAAATAAATCGAAAAAAAAAAGCAAAATATCTCGCATCTTTATCAATCTTTAAATCATCTATCAAAATGAAAGTAAAAATATAAAATATAAAGTACATATTTTATTTGGGGTAAAATAGAATGAATTAAGTAAAAAGAGAAAATGAAGAAATCGAAATATACATATATCATGCGGAACAATCGTTAATATATTATTTAAAACAATGAAACATTAAACTTTACATGTTGAACAATTCTCGAGAAGGAAACATGTTATTAAATGAAGATGAAATAATTAAAAAAAAAAAAAAAAGAAAGTATATTTTGATGGATATTTTACAAACGATAAATAAAGTGTGGGATTTTTTTGATATGAAAAAAGTTATCATTATGATAAATCAATCTATTAATTCATTAATTCGTTTTATTCATTTCATTTTATTTAATCTTTCATTTTATGATATGACGCTTATTTTAAACGTACAAACATATCGTTTTAATGAACCGTTAAATTTTTAGTTATACAACGAATATATTTTTCACCTCTGAAATTCAATTTCTAATATTTTCATAAATTCAAATATAAATAGGATAGTTATTTTAAATGTACTAAAGTATCATAACTAACAATTATTTTAAACGTATAAATTTATCATTCACTTATTTTATTTTGATAAAATATCGTTTTAATGAAAATTTAAAAAGAAAGAAAATAAATAATAATATAAATATCTATCTGATATCATAAAAATATAATAATAGAAAATATAACTTTATTAAATTATATTAAAAAGAAAATTGCTAAATAAAAAAAAAAAGTCTGTTTATTTGCCAAGGAAAAACTTGCTACTTCAGTATTTCAGTATTTCATTATAATATATTAAAATTGATCAAGGAAATAACAATAAGTTATCAATTAATAGTATTATAATATGTTAAAAAAAAGCATATTGAAATTTAATTTACTTGAAAAGACATCAATCTTTTATTAACAAAATATTGTAAAAATGATTGAAAAAATATTATAATTTTTTTTGCTAAAATGAAAATTTCGAAAAAAAAAAAAGTACTGTGATATTTCGAGCACTGTGATAAAAATTGATATATAAGAAATTTTTTTTTTTTTTTAGCAATAATGGATGAATATCATTCGACCAAAATTATTTTGCAACAACAACTGATAAATTTACGACGTGTAACGTCATTCTTTGCTACAACTTTAGCAACAACTATGATATTAATTTGTATATTTTCGATATCATTATTTTATAATTATTCGCAACATATACATTCGAATATGCAAGATGAAGTAAATTTTTGCAAGAAACATAGTCGATATTTTTGGAACGAATTATCTAAAACAAAAGTTTATTTTACTTTTATATTTACATAATATTTTATTTTTTTTGTTGAATAAAAAAAAAAAAAGTATAATTTAAATATTTGAGAGATCTCATTTCTTAGATTTATTTATTGTAAAAATTTAAAATTTATTCTAATAAAATCCTCTAATTACATTTCAACATTTAGTAAACCTACAAATATCATTTGTTTTGTTTTTTCTGATAAGCCTATCTATCAAATTTTAATAATTTTGTTATTTTGATAAAATGAACAGATAAATGCAATGAATGAAAAAATAGAAAAAATTTAATCTTTTATCTAAAAAAATTTAAAACTTATCAATAAGTTATTCGTATGCATATTACTGATAATATTTGTATAAGCAAATATTTTTGTAAATTTATAAATAAAAAGTTATTTTTCGAAAAAAAAATTTATGAAATTATTATTACAATTGAAAATATTAAATACTAATTCTAAATGTCCATTTTTTTTACATTTATTTTGTTAAATACGACAATTTATTTTATTAATTTAGGTGCTTCGATGAGTCGATATTCAATGATTATTTTGAACGATTCATAATTTTGATATTATAATTAATTTGTTTTATATTAAGAGGAAATGAATCTGTTTATGTAGTATTTATCATTTTTATTATTTCATAATTTTTACAATAGTTTGATAAATAACAGTGATAAATTTTGTATATAAGTAATTAAATTATTTTGAGAATTTTTTTTGTCAGTACTATTAATGAAATCGATTGATTGTAAGATAAGATTATCAAATTTTAAATTAATTTTAAAGAATTATTTTATTTTATTTCTGATATTATTAAGAAAGAAAATAGTATTATTTGTAGATTATAATTGAAGGAAGAAGGAATAAACGATTGTTAAGATTTGTTGGTACAGTAAATAATTATTCGTGTCGGAATTATCAGGTATCAAACATAATGATGCATAAAATATGTTGTGGATGTGTAACACTACCGAGATCAACAGGTCCACCTGGTCGAGATGGACTGGATGGTACGGATGGATTACCAGGAAAACCGGTCATGAATGAATCGTATATTCCGCTAAGGATGGATTGTAAGCTTCGTAATCTAACACAAAGCATTACTTTCTTCTTTGAATGCAACAAAGGTAAACCTGGCTTTCCCGGACTTCCGGGTGCAAAGGACCAGCTGGATTGCCAGGTGTACCAGGTCCGAATGAAGCTCCAGGATTGCCAGGACGACCTGGTAAGAAAGGGCTAACTGGATCACCTGGATTTCCTGGCAAGCCAGGTCTTTGTGGATCTCCAGGAATTCCTGGGACTACCATCGAGATAATTCTATCCGAAGGACCACAAGGACATCCCGGTCCTACAGGACAACAAGGACAATCAGGCATACCAGGATGTTCTGGTGAAAAGGTTTACCAGGCGAAGATGGAAAGGAAGAAGGACCAACAGGTGATCCGGGCCATGATGGGATTCCTGGTGTGATGGGTAAGACAGGTGAATCAGGTGTAAAAGGACAACAAGGACCGAGAGGATAATGTGATCATTGCCCACCACCGAGAATACCTATAAGATACTTGATATAATGAATTTTATTTCTTAGATTTTATTCTAAACTGTAAGTCATCAGAAATTTTTGATAAATTTTAAAAACTAATACTGATAAATCTAGCAATGACATTTTGCAAAATGAAATTTCGTCATGTTATCGTTTGCTAGTAATGATAAAAAGAATGACAAAATTTGCCGCAAATCCCGAATATTCTGTACAATTTATAATATTGAAAATATCATTACGCATTATTGGATATGATACAACGAAGCACAAATTATCTCAATCGATTTAAATTTGATATTTATGTTTGAAAGTGTAACACATGCTATGTTTACTATGAAATAATATATGTAAAGAAATTTTCAACCAATGAGATACTAAATAAAAATGAAAAATTTGAAAAAATTTTTCATGATCAATAAAAACTAATTCTTCTTATTCTATCTATTAATTAATGCTACTTGTAGTTTTATTATATGTAATATTATTTGTAAAATATAATTACTGAAATATAAGACAAAAGCAAAAAATCTTAATGAAAAATTCCAAATAATATTCCTTTTTTTTTTCCTTATATTTTAATAATTTTTTCCTATTAATCTCTTTTTTTTTTTTTTGTAAAATATTTTAAAGTATATTTTGAATAATGTCATTTTTTTATTTGTTTTCTATAACTTCATTCAAAATATCTCAACATATATCGTTGAAATATTTCAAAGTATAGCATTAACTTTTATTTATAAATATCAAATAGTTTTTAAAAGTTAGTTTATATCTATATTTATCATATTTATTATAGTATAGCTTCTAATTCGTTGAAATATTGATGTGTGTACTACGATGCATTACAACCGTTCAAATTTAGCTTTGATCAATATATCTCATATTTCTTTTTTCCTTTTAAAATATAATGATATAAAATTTTTAGAAAAATAAGAAGTTACTATAATTATAGTGGTAACGAATTGTTTATTTTTGTTTTGTTTAGCAATAGTACATAGCGTTCATATCAAATATGTATTTTGTTCAGTTAGTAGTATCATCGGATATCATAAGAATTTCAAAACAATAAGAAAATTTCAAAACTTTTAATATATGCATAAAATACTAAAACATATACTAAAAATGATTTAAACATATCTTTTCCTAGACTAGGACACCTGTTGATAGTTGAACTATATGAGCAACATCTTTCAATGTTCAAACATTTATACATTGAAAAAGAAACATTTTCGTCTCTTTAGTTTCTTTAGGAGCAAAATCTAGCTATTTGAAGCTGAATCATTCTTTTCTAATTAATATATCAATGCGGCCTAGCGAAATAAAATAAAGAAATTAAAATATTAATAGAAACTCTGGCTTAATACTGAAAAAGAAAAAAATACACTGTATCTAAATTTTTTACTTAATTAACATGAAACATAATAAAAATCTATTTAGACTTTCGCAAACAGAATTTACAACTTGAGCAAAAAGATATAGAAAATTTTTTTCAAAAGAAATATAAAAATTTCAAAACTGCGACAAATTTAATTTTAGTATTACTCTTGAAAATAGAAAAAAAACAAAGAAAACATAATTCATCATCCATGTTACTGGTAATAATATGCAATGTAACATATTCTAATGCTTCAATACAAATCAGTAGGGTTTAACAGAAATTAGTGAAAAAAACTCATAATAATAAAATAATAATAATCAAATCTATCACTGGGAAACAACGAAGCCTAATTATAAGTGAAGCATTCCAAGAAAAGTGTTCCCTTTATGAATTCAACAAGTCAGATTCACTGAAATTCTTTGCTAAAAGATATCAGATTCACTGAAATTCTTTGCTAAATGTTTACATTAATCACTGCTACTGCTTCTATGAAAGAAGAAGAGAAAGTATTTGTTAACAACGTAATCCTTGTGCGATCATCATAAATACCGCAAATGAACCACCCATTTTTGTGGAATATCGTCCAACTTGTGCCATCATTGCACGTCCTCGGAAACCCATACTGAAAAACGGAAAACAGGTAAGAAGATTATTTGGACTAGATCTTATAAAACATGAATATTACAGGTATTGTTTCTGAGGTAATCATCAATCATGTTCATTTGACGACATATAAACTAACTTTGAAGGTAACGATATTTAGCATGTCTGAATTTGTTAAAGTAACCAATTCAAAGTATAAAAATTAATACATTTGTATGATTCTCAGTAAAAGAATAAACGAAGATCCTGCAATATGCGTTATTCCTCAATAAGCATCGCTATGAATTGGTTACTTACTTAACAAATTATCATTACCTTCAAAGTTAATTTATATATTAATCAAAAGTCTATAATCAAATTAGAAACGATGAGAATCAAAAAGAACATTAAATAAGTTGCACAAAATTCTCAGCTTATAGAAACATAGTATCAGATGGAATATTAGAATTGAAATGCTAAAATGTCAACCTGAACGCGCTAACGGTTCCAATAATAGCGCCTGATGCACAACCGATGAATATTCCCATAAGTAGACCCATTTTCATTTTTGCCAACATGATATTTGTGGATGTCCAGAAACACCTTGATAATGTGGCACTGGCATAATTCCTTTTCAATTTCCGAAACTTCTCTTTTGATTCCAGTGATTAATAGCTCGATTTGAAGTATATTTTTCTCCTCTCAAAAATGAGAGAAAATAAGACGAACTGCAGATATTTATACATAATCAGCAAACTTCAAAATATAATTTCCCAGAATAATCATTGATAATACTCGACGCGTAAATGTAAATTTAATCATTCTGATGCCAGAAATCTTACAACCCGTCATTATCTTACTATCTTTTAATATAAATTCTAATCATTTAAGAAAATTAGACTAAAATGAGATTAAACTACCATCAACTAAAAGTTATACTGGATTTTTCATAACTGTTTAACAATATCATATAAAATATTAATGACGAAACAGTAATCATTATAAAAATGAGAACTACTAAAACAATCAGAATTTTACCAACAATTATTACAATGATTATCAAAATGATCTAAATAAATCATTTTTATTTGACAAAGTTATTTTTTAGTTGATCACTTTGATACGAATATTCATCTTAGTGCACAGAAAGTTTCAACCCAAATCATACTTATCTTTGCTCTACTATTCCAATGATATAGGATAACATATGAAGCATCCACAGGAAGATACAATATTTCCCATAATCTCTACTTTTTCTGGACACCAATAAACATACGTAATATCAATCAAATCAAGGTATTTGTTTAAGTAAAACTACGCTGAAGATAAATAAATCACGACAGATTCTTGCAACAATTAATTTTAACATTAACGAAATTATCAAAATGGTAGGAATCATTTATTGCTTTTCAATTTAACCAAGAATACAAATCAAAAGTTGACAAAATTGCAAATAAATTCACATGCTCGTCTCGAAATAATAAGATTGTTTGATTTGTAAAAAAAAATACTTTTGCTTTCATGAAAAAATTTAATAGAAATATTAAATTTAATCAAGCATCAAAACAGTGGTTTTTTCCTAATTTTAACTATAATTGTTCTTTTCACCGATCACAATTTCACTTATACTTTATCAGAGCTACCATTTGTCTTTAAGTTTCGCTCAAACTCCGCTCTCATTCTTCCTTATTTTACGATGGCTCATTAAGAAATTGCAAAAATGTAAATAAATAAATAATTCAACAATGGGCAATTTTGGTAACATAAATGTCGAATAAATTAAATAGAAATTTTCATAGAAAATAAAACACTATAAGTTTTCAAATTTGAGTTTATTATAACAATATTTGATTAAATCAGCAGCAACATCATCAAAGGAATATCACGGCTAATAAATTTAGTAAGTAACAAATATATATTTTAATTTCATCGTTAAAAAAATGGAATTCTATTAAAATTAGAACTGTTGGATCCACAATCCTAAAAAGGAAAAAAACCTGAAAGGATGAGAAAAGAGAGCGATAAATTGTAAAGAAAGAAAATACAAACTTTACAAACTGTAATGCGAAGTTAAGACCCGCATAAGAAAAGCTTTAAATTCGCAAAAGCTGAGAAGACTATAATTTACGACAAGTCACATATTATGCAATTCGATAAATAAGATGTAAGCCCGAATCAGTGTCAACTATATCACTCAGCTGACCAACCTGAAAAGAAAAATTAACAATAATTTCCTGTTTCCATAAAGCGTTTGTGATTATATCTAAACTTTGGATTTTTGCAATAAAAATTCGAATTATATATTTCCATATGCGAACTCTCCGCAAACAGCTTCTCTTCTAATAGTTAAAGGCTGCAATACTTAATGTGGAGGAAAACCAGATATGCCGATTTAGTTTTTCCCATCTTTATTCTAAAATACGTTATAAAAATCAAATAATACATTTAAGTGCAATTATAATAAATTTCAACATTTTGCTTATTCCCACTTTTCTACACTACAACTTAAGAGTGATGATTATTTCAAAATTTGTCTTAAATGCAATAAAAATTACTCCAAGAGCAAAAGCGGCATCTTCAAAAGATTTCTGCATCTGTCGACGTTTGAAAAATCCCAGATCACCACCCCGCTTCGCTGAGGAACAATCGCTAAATTCTTTAGCCAATTCTCTTAATTTTGATTTTCTATCAGGTGCCTCTTCAATTTGCTTTTTATAACCTGAAAGCAAAACATAGCTTCATTTCATTTTTCTAAGACTTTCGATTAGAAATATGTCACAACAAATAAAATATAAAATTTTATTAATGAAATATATAATAGATAAAAAATTAATTATCTGATTGCTCATCTTCCTTGATATCCAACAGTTTATCTCAGAAATAATAAAACTAAAGACACTTATAAAACAGAACCACATATGCGGTTCGATTTGAAAGGCTTGATCTCGGTAGGCATAACTCTCGCGTAAAAAAGTATAATAAAAAAACCGATAATTTTCTCCTTCCGCAAAAAAATTCTAAAACTAAATCGAACCAATCAAAATCTTCCTTGCATCTTCCTTTGATCGAGTAATAACATCTGAGCGCCAAGACGAAGGGCGCCTCGAACCACTATGTTTTACTAACAGATGCGCACAATGTACCTACAAATATCAATAACCTATTAAATATATCTGTCCCTAAAAATTACAATTGCAAAGTGAACCAAAAATTTAGTTAACGGTTAGAGCCCATTTTCGGTTCATTTTACAGCAAAATTCTGCTTCAATCTGATCATGAAATTGCAAGTGATCTACGATAGATATCTTTAAGAACTACATAATTAACAGATAAACTACTAGTTTGAAGCATTTATTTAAATTCTTATTTAAATTCATATCGACTTCTAATTCAAGCATTTGTTTAAATGTTTCTAGTTCTTGTAAACCCCTATATGATATGATAATAGTTACTAGAAAAAATCTCGAAACATGCCTCATTCAAGCTTGCCTGCGCTGGATCAGCTGGCTTTGTAGGTCGATCCCACTGACTACGACCAGTGTATACATTGAAATAGTAAAATCGATCTGAAAGATAGCATAGATAAATCTATTAAAATAAAAAAATAACTCGAAAACAAAAGACATAATTTTAACTTCCTCATTTCCAAACGACCAATAAATTAATTGAAAATATAATTTTAGAGGTTAAACAAACTATTTGAGCGACTCATTCGTTTCTCCCATCCCTTTGGTAATTCCTTTATCGATTCTTTTTCTTCCTCTTCAATTTGATCGCCATAATCCGATCTACTACGTTTCTTTTCCGGTTCATTAGATGAAGACATCGAAAAGCGTATATTAATTCAAAGTATGTGAATTACTAGTAAAATATAATCTAGAAAATTTGAAATATAAATGATGATGAAATGCAACAAGCTTTAAAACAAACTCTGCTCAGATTTCTTAATCTTGAACAAATCAGTTCATTATTACAAAATACCATCCTTGACGAATGAATATTTCGATAAACAAATCTACGAATAATTTGAGCAAATGTTATAGACTAAGAGCACCATTTCCTCTGAGTAAATATATGAGATGAAATATTCTTCGAAGATGTTTATTGATATTATTTCAAGTTATAATTCTTATAAAAAAAAAACAAATTTTTTCATCAAGTATATCAGAGGAATAATATATTCTTCAGAATAGTCCAGTCATTCAGCATTGCTCGTAAAGAATTAGAGATTATAAAGGAGAGAATATTATATGATTGCGTCCCACAGAATGTCTACGAAATAAACATCAATTCATTAAGTTTATTTCTCGCTAATAATTGTTGATAATTAAAAAACTAACAATACTGAACACAAATAAAACATAAATACAACGATGCTACAATATAATATCATTTCAATCAACCATACTCCTCCATTAATTTTTCCATCTTCAATAATCGCCTCATATCAAATTTCCGCAAATTTAATGATAAATATGCGCCTTCCAGTAATTTCTCAGCATAACTTCGTCCAACAGCTAAGGAATGCTGCATGCCTCGATTCCCAAATCCACATAGGAAATGCAAATTTTGATAAAGCAAATGCTCACCGATAACTGGTGAATTGTCGAATGTATTTACATCTTCATAACCCGCCCAAGCATTTTTGATCTAAAATTTTCTCTACAGAGAAAAACTATAAAATAAATCAACCAAATTTAATCTTTTAACATATAGTCTTCTGCTATTTTCAATATAAAATGCATTATTTCAGCTTGATTATTTTATTCGATTCACAAAGATATCGTCTTTCTATAAGAGAAAATACTTTAGTCGAGTGCAAATTTATCTATTCCATAATAAAGAAAATATAAAATGATGCTTGACATCATAATATTCTTTATCGTCATTAAATGATAGTTAACACTGAAGGAAATAGGTGCTTCTAAGTTTATAAACAAAGACGAAAACTTTTTTCGTTCTTGATTTTTCTTAAATTTTCATTTAGTTTCATACTGATGTTTTATAATTGATTAACTACAGTAGTCCAAAGAAGTCCATGAATTCATTAACACGAAAACTATAAACACCAAAACTTACTTTTAAATTTCTAAACGCCGGAACCCGTTTCACTAAAATTGGCCAGATATTATTGTAAAAGTAATTGTAATCTACTTCTAGATTCGAGTGATCAATTTCTTCATCTTCTTCCTGTAAAGTTTCAATTATAAAAACAAGAAAGGAAAAAATGAATATGAATTTACATTTTCCACAATTCATTCGAATTCCTTACTTTACTTGGGATTTTTCCACAAATAAATGTATTGCCAACTTCTTCTACCAAACAGTAAACACCACTGGGATCAACAAGAGCTGGCATATCCAAAGGAGGAACATCAGGTGCATGTACAACAAACATCATACGCTTCCGTGCAACAACTGGTAGCTTAACAGCCAACAAATCTCGCCCTTACCTAAAAGTTTATTGTTATATGTAGTTTCAGGTCTGAATTCCAAAACTTCAGAGTCAAATAATATCGCATTTATAAGCAAACAAGTGCCTTACCAACTTTTGCCATTTCAGCAATACGACCAGACCATGCACCAGCAGCAACAACAATATGACCACATCGTATGATCCTTGCAGAAGCATCTGTCATTTGCGGGCGAACCTACAATATATTATGATTTTATTGTCGCAAGGACATATGAAGCATATAAACAAAAAAAAAGAAAATAACAAGTTGAAATGCCTACATAAACTCCGTTAATACTCATATTACGCCAAACTGCTTCATCAGCATCATCCACAACACCATGTATTTCTGTAGTGCCATACTTTTGACCAAAATAAAAACCTGAAAATGCATAATTCGCACTAAAAATTATTTGGATTTTACTCTCAATCCAAACTATGCTAGTAAAATCAAGTCATATTACACCATTCTTTTTCATATTGTTGCTCATATTTGAAACTGTTTAATTGTATTAGGTCTGACATAATCATCAAATAGTTGCAGACTGAAGATGCCTTATTTTAATCAGCTTAAAAATGGATAGCATTAGCACTTGAATCTTTCGAAATTAACACACAACTTTATACCTATTTCTTGTTTAAGATATTTTATAAATATAATATTCAACGACAAACGAAGGTTATTTGAATGCAAATTTTTCTTGCACATAGTATACGCTGGAGATATTCGTAAGCATACAGCATTAAAAATATCTAGTATATACCTTCTACTTCTCCTTTAAGATATTGCACACCCAAAGTAAGGTTCTTTTCTCGTATAGCTGATAACAACTGCCAAGAGTCAATTGTACCTTCATTTTCCAAACCTATAAGATTTCAAATATTATTTTCACCTTATTCATATATCATAACAAGTTAAAGAAAGAAAATATACCATAAGAGCTGAGCAATACATCATCAAAATTGATGAAGGGAACTTAGCACATAACTGATTACGGTTCAGCAAATCAATTCGAGCACCGTTTCGCCTGAAAAGTTCATTAATACTTTTGTGAAATAAATTTTATTAATCCTTTTTGAAATAAATTACTAACATTTCCTTCAGTTTTTTAGCAATCGATATTAGTATGAAAATTAGTGAGATTGGCATAACGTTGCTGAATAATAATTATACTTTCTCATGCTGTTCTATATTAATTTTACTACCTTTAAAACCTAATCTCAGAACTTTAATTTCAAAAAATCAAGGCGCAGCATCCATTACTTTAAAATTCAAAGATTATACAATAAAATGAATCAATAGCAAAATATAGTACTAATAAATTTCTGCTTTAAGTGATCAATCGTGAATGAGAATATTTTCAATAATTTTAATCCAATATAAAATTATACAAACGTTTGTACTTTCCAATTCCGCTCCAGTCGATCTACTTCTTCAGGTGTGCGAGCTAAATACATGAAACCCATCGGTAAAAAATGTATATCTGGAGGATCGTTGTCTGAAAACACTAACTATAAAAAATATTACTTAATTTCAGTAATACTAGTAATAAAAAGATACACAGTTCGATGACACAATTATATTTACAAAGAATTATTCACAAACTATCTCACTTCTTATGATTGATCAAAATTATAAAATGAAGATCTACCTAAAATCCGCAAGTGCTCGCCAGCATGACGAAGATATTCAGCGGCAAAAGCTGACATTGTAACATGCTCTGGGATTGAAAACTGTTGTGAGATACCACCGCATGTTAACATCGAAGCACATTGTGCAAACTGCAAGTGGAACATTATTTTTCAAAAAGATATGAAAAACCGAATTTTCAATTCCTACATTTCTTAATTTTCAAAGAGAGGAATTCTGAAACTTATCTTACAACGTACTAAACTATTAAACGACAGACACTAAAGGTTGTTCTAAAATGCTGAAAATTTTATGAAATGTGTAACACATGTTTATCTCTAGAATACATTCAGAAGTTGAGTGGATCGATAAGCTTATAAAATAAAAGTTTTAAAATCATGCCTTATCGTTGTTCTCTACTACTACAACTTTATAATCTTCATCACGAAATGCTTGTTTTAACCAGTATGCAACTGACGATCCCATTAAACCACCTCCAATGACTAAAATCTGAAAAAAATTTTAATTTAAATTTCAATTTTATTAAGCTATATTTTGAGTGCCCTTTGCCAAAATATGAAACAAAAAACTCAAATTTCGAATTATAAATACAATCTAAAATCTTACATTCATCATCAACTTTAATTAATTGATATTCGAGCAAACGATATTATAGCAAAATTCTTTTAAAATAATCTAATTTCAATAGCGTCGCAAAAAATGGAAGAAAAATTTCAGGCAATTAACGAAAAGCAAAGCAGAGATTGCACAACTTTTGGTCTATTTTTCATAATTTTGTTTGTGCTTGTTTTCTATGCCCCTAATTATCTTGGCCATCCAGACAATTATATAGAAGCTGATTCTATGGCTACCCCAGTGCATATAGTACCAGAATGGTATTTTTACCTTTCTATGCAATGTTACGCTCAATTCCAAGTGAAAACAGTGACAAACGACAACTCTATCATTTAATTAAATTACTTGAGTTTCGAAAGGAAACAACTCCAGATCCATCGTATGTCGCTTGATGTATGCAATTGGATTATTCCTCTGATATGGATCCCTTTGAGCCTAAAATGATGCAGCATAATTTGACAAAATTTTACATTCAGAATTTCGATTGTTTGAAAAGCTATTGTATCTCATTTTATTAAAATATATAAAAATTGAAATAAAGCTACAGAAAACGAAAAACAATGTTGTTATGGTGATAGCTGAAAGAACAAAAATTTTTTTGCACAGAAATGCTATTTCTAGTAGAAAAAATTAATAAAATTGAAAAACAGCTTAAAATACGTAAAGGAATAAGCATTACTTCTTTCCAGCGCCTTTTCCATCGTTTCACATCATACTTCAAAGCATACCACATCCTCTTTAAAATATCTTCGCCGGGTTCAAAATGTCTTTCATTCTCAAAGTCTAAATGTTAACAGTGTTGTATTTATAAAAACATTTTTCTAATAGTTTTCTAATGGACTAAGTGACACATTCCCGAATGACAAGAAAAGCCATAGCACCTAACGAATCAAGTTAATTGCATGTTCCAGGAAGCTAGGAACTAGAAGAATGTTCAAATTATTATCAAAAATTATTTCCAAATTCACAACAAAAATCGCTCTTAAACTTACTCACTTTGCCATCTAATTAAAGATGTTGTATGAATGTATGTCGCATTCACCCTGCATAGAATCAACTGACGAAAACCTACCAGGATATTTTTCACATTCCACATTTCTATAAAAAAAAAGATCTTCAAAATGACTGTGAAATTCACATCAAATTACGATAGCATTATACGTTATGTTACGGGATGATAGCATTGTTTAACTAAATTACTATAATAACAAAAATTGCTATCAAATTAAAATTGAGCTATACTGTAGTGAACAATTTTAAATAAAATAAAGGATAGAAAAAAAAATTTTTTTACCATTATTTTTGAATTACTTTAATTTTTTCAAAGAAGTTCATAAAAATTATTCTATCTGGCACAAAAATTTTTTTCATATATCTTTTCTAATACTACTTTCGGAGAATAATGAAGGAGTTGATTAACTAACGACGTAAATAATTCCAAATTTCTTTTCGGTTGGTTTTTTTTTTTTTCAGCCTAATATCTTATTCATATGAGGAAATGAATTCTTCTGTTAGATAATGGGAATTAATGGTACTATAAGATGTTAATCAAACAGAAATTTGTAATGCTAATAGATACATTCGCCAAATCCATCAATAAAAGAGAATAAAATCGAATCAGCGCCTTTCAATTAGACGGATAAGAAATTTTCATAATATCTCTTCTAAAACTGTCCCAAAAAAACAACTACGCTACAATCCCCATTTCCGTCCCTCTACCATATTTTTATTACTCTCAATCACTATTACCTTTAATCGTAGTGGATATTTCAACATTTTCTCAATCTATCTCAGCAATAATTTCTTACTGACTCGCTTCAGTCGAGCTCATATATTTCTTCCATTTTCTCTGAGTCATTAATATTTCGCAAATCTTAACAATCCCTGGACTCTCCCAAAATACTCCACCTTATCCTCCACCCCACATATCATGTTTAACATCTCTCAAAAAACCACTGTATCTTTTATCCTTATCGGATAGTTTTACTTTGTTGCATTTTTGCCGTATGCTACAAATTATGCAAAGGGGATAGTTATAGAATTAGTAATTGTGTAATGCACAATGCAGGCCTTATTGATTCGTCCATTAAATTTGAATGGAGTGTAGGATTTTAGAATCTCTAGAAATAGTGTCTTTTTAAAATTACAATCTTATTCGGGAATAAATTTGATTACTTGACGAACTACCCTATTATCAAAAATAAACTTGATTGATGAACTATGATAATTTGGAAGTGCCACAATATACTTTAAATTATGAAATACTTTTTGTTTCGCAATTATCTTGCTTGAATATCTTCAGTGTATTCTCGACAACTATTAGTTATTGACTGGGAACGTACGGAACGAAATTGCTTAATGAGATTATTGATTGAACATGGAAATTATTTCTAAATATATCTGAGAGAAAATATATAAATGAAAGTATTTAAAGCTTGAAATTTAGGAGTATCTATTTTGATCTTTCCTTTTTTTTCAAAGCCAAATTCTCGACATCATCGAGCAGCAACCATATTTATATCGAGAAGGACAAAGTACCATAAAAGAATAGATCCTAGTCAATCGTTGGATAAATACTTCATCATAGCATCAAATTTGCCTTTTTTTTTAAAAGAAGTGTTGATTTATTATTATTACAGTGAAGCACTTTATTGGATTTCCAGTATCTTTTTGAAATATTTCAAAAAAATGATACAGTAAATTAATTTCACAAACTAACGATTTGAATTTTATTTATTTACAATAAAATAAGACGCATAAAGATTTATATAGTGGAACTACGAATATTTGGTGATTACTTCGGAACCACTGCCTCGGACCAAAAGAACTCGTCGTAGGTTATGCGTCAACACATTCAAATACTCCATGTAATTAAAAGAGCAGATTCTTTTTCGGTGGTTCTGGAAGATTCAATACTACCAGGGCACTTGCGCTGGATTTCTCAAATATTTTCCATTTAAACGTACAGCCGAATGGACTTCACGTATTACACGCTGGAAAATTGAAAAAAATGCGATTAATTGTTACATTTTTGATCTAATCATGTTTTCAGTAGTTAAATTAATAAAATCTTTATCATGATTTGAAATTTCTAATACCAAAGCAATTGAAAGTAATGGTATTTCGAAAAAAATTTTGAAAAAGAAAAAACCTCTTCCGGTAGATGTCCTTCCGGCTGATTGGATGAATTAGTTAGTCCTTTCCGACTAATAGTGTCAAGCGAAGTAAATGTAAACTTTCGTTCGCATTTAAACTTACGTCCACACTTGCCATTTTGCACATCATTATTTGAATGTACACTAAAAAACAATAATACGTTTGAAGTTGGAAAGTTGAATTTTGAAAAAGTTAGAGATCGGAATTGAGAAATAAACTTAGCAGAGAATAGTACGGTCGAAGAGATGGTTTATTTATAAAAGAATTATAACTACTTGTAAAAATCAGAAATTGAAGAGAAGCAGGAAGATTTTTGATAGAAGAATATATAGAAATAAAAATAAACAAACATTTGAAGTGGAATGTCTTGTGGAAAGTGTTCCAAATGCGAGTTGCTCCCGAGATTCTCAGATATGCATTCTTTCAATTCCGTTTGTGATTCTCTTTGGATATGAAAGGTAACTTTGGATTCATCTTCTGCAAAGAAAAAAAAGGGAATTTTGAAACTTATAACTATGGAAGAAAGGTATTGTTTTCATCTCAAAACTTAGAAAGATGTCAAGTGATGACAAAATAAATGATTTATATTTGCTCACCACTTTCATCATTTTCACGTTGTTTTCGATTTTGATCAAGAATAGTTTGAGCCTAGAAATACAAAGACAATTGATTCGTTCCTTTTTTTCTTTTCTTTACAGTATTTAATTCTTTTATAACAAGTATTTTTAAAACTATCCCCTTATATATTGGACTAATTCCATGATTCGACTAATGATCATATTCATTACCGAAAAATACAAAAAATAAGTATTGATTATATTCGGCTAATTTCCGTTATTACTTAGCTATTATTAATACCGTAATAAAATGAGACGCTCAAATATAACCATATTAAATGATTTAAAAAATTAATGTAACCATTGTGGAACGTTTTTTCTTGGCAAACTAGATATATCATTTTGCAATGATCGCTGTATTTCGTATGCTGATATGTCCGAAGTTGCAAATTCTTCTAACTTAAAAAGTAATTAGATAACGGAAAAATTTGCGTAACGATTTACAAACTTTTCTCTTTAAAATTCATAATGATTTTTAAAAAATAAAAAGTACGAACGATTAAACAATGCGATTTTTGAAATATGCTTATAGAAGGAAATGAAAAATTGATTATAGTTTTATTAGAAAAAAAAACAAACTGATTAAATGGCATATTGATTTGATTAAGTGATGGGAGCTTTAATTATTAAATAGTTACCGTAAGATGAAATAAACTTTATCATTTTTAACGACTGCTTTATTCGTTTTCGCTTGCTCATTACAAAAGTTAAGAATTAATCAATTAAAAATTACTTCGCATTTATAATAAAAAAATTCAATGAACTAAAAATGAAAAACATGCATATAAGTTAGCATCGATGCGCATTTCGTACAAAAATTTTTCCATATCTTGTTGCAATCGTGATTTATTATCATCTTGTGCTACAACAACAAATATTCGTAGGTGACAATTACGCCAGACCTGAAAAAGACTGATTCCTTTTACTATGAAATAAACATAATAAATATGAACATCGGCTGAAATTTTATGATGTAGCATTTTTGCTTCATAATCAGAATGATTCCAAAATTAATTTGTATTTTAATAAAATTAACGAGTACAATAAATGGCGATACTTTATGTTGTTTGAGCAAAAATGAGATAAGAAGTAGAAGACCACCATCATGAAGAATCCACCACATATCAATATTTCCGGCCATTCTATATTCATTTTCCGGAAAATATGAAATACCTTTTAGTACAAGTAGACACATATCTTGCATTGCACCACGTTGAAGGCGATCTATAATTTAAAAAATAAATTTTCAAGGCCTAAATTAAAATAACTAATCTTTAATAAGCTAAGCAGCATAATTTCAATTTTTTTTAAATGAATTTCAGCATTTAATTTTAGTTTATTTGAAATTCGTTTATTTTATTCTTTAATATTTTATTGGATGTAAATTTTAATATTTATTTTTTTCTTTTCTAATATAATTCTGATAAAAGCAAGAAAAAAAGTTACTCACGCAGAAAATACCAATAAACACTTTCAGTGTGCAATTCTTCCGGATACGGAATCAATAAAGTATTTGGCCGTAATGGTCCGATACCACAACTTTGTATAAGAGTTGATAATGCACCTTCTAGTTGATCAGCTTCATATATGAGTGATGAGCAGAAACCATGAACTTTGCAATTGTCATCTCTTTCAGAAGCTCTTTTTCATTTCTGCCGCAATTATCTGTAAATTTACCAGAACATTGAAAAATTACTTGCCTTATTTATACCATAACTATTTCAAATTATTTTACCTATGACTCATCATTTAACATAAACGGGCATCACGATATCTAATGTAACGAATCATTTATCTAATTCTCTTCTTCGTTCTCTATGCTAATTATCTATGAAGTGTTGTAACGATCGAAGCTTTGAGCATGTTTGAATATTGTCCATTTCTTTTCTTTATTCTGATAACTAAATCCTTCGTATAACTAATGTATGATAAGCCACTGCTCACTACAAAGATTAAAGGTCACCGATACCAAAATGAGCTTCTAGAGGTTAAATGGAAGAATGTTTCAAGCAGTTAAACAATACCAGCAGTTTTTTATTCTTACTGCTCTCTTACATCATTCGGCTGCTGATCTCATTCTCATTCTTCTTCGCTTTAAACTCTTATATTTTACTCGAGATTATTTTTGTTCAACGTAATTATTGTCTCAATAAAATTCATCACGATCGATTCGTTTACATTCGGAAGCTTTAATTATCGAAGTTTGAGACTACAATAGAGAAAGTATTTCTCTACCTACTGCGTAATTATTCATTCTAAATTTTCTACTATGATTTGATGTTTATTTGAAAAATTCATTGAGACAAAATCATTGAAAAAATGAGCTTACATAGTATAATAGCATATACCTTTATGAAATATTTTTGTTTATTCATTAATGCTATTCATTCTTAATGAAACAGAAATTTTACTCTTATAATAATATAAAGTCGTTATAATTATATATCTATCCTCTATATTTTCTATCATTCAAATTGAATAATGAAAATCTCCGCTTCTTGTTATTTACTAATTAACAACGAAATGTTAATGTTGATTTGCAAGAATTATTAATGAATTATTTACCTTAGCATTCTTACTGGTTGATTGACCTTCGTGTAGTGCTACAGCAACAGTTAAACCACGACCTTTTTGAGCTGACTTGCAAGACTAATTAATTTCCGAGTGGTTTCGCTTTGTCGCCAATTTTCGGCTAATGGTAGATTTGCAATTAGTAGTAATTGTGGTCGCCAATTTTTGGATGTGGCTGCTTATCTTCCAATTTTGAAAGTGAAAATTGCGCTGTACTAAGTATAAGTCCTGTCATTCCATCGCCCCATTCTTTTTATTGCTAAAAATTTTAATTAAGTTTTTCTCACTTTCATGCTTAAATAAATAAATAACCTTTAGCTAATAAAATAATTAGCATATTTGAAATATTGACACATCGATATTTTCACATAAATTTAAAATTGAAATCTAATTTTATGAAGAATGAAAATTATTATTCAAACAAAACAATTTCATAAATTATTAATCGTTGGAAAAAATTTTTTAATTAAAATATTTATTTAAAATTTGATATCAAAAAATTGAAAATAGAAAAAACTAACTGCAATGTAATAATTCGTATTTAATATAATAAATTAATTGTATTTTATTTTCATTTTTAAAATTCCAAATAATTTTATAAAATATATACCCTTTCCATGATACATATTTATAGATCATACCACAAAGCATTGTAACGATAATAGCATAAATCCAATGAGTTGAAAACATTATAAACAAGCATAATAATGTTCCAAATAGTGATAATGTCCTGAAAATGAATTCTTCGAAATTATTTGACAAGAAATTTTTTTTTTTTATCAAAAGTTAACAAATGGAAAATATGCGAAATGATATTTAATACATTTTTGAATAATTTATTTTGTTCTCAAACTTTAACTCATGAATAGATATATGTTATAAAAATAACTTAACGAATAATTTCTTGATTTATAAATTTTTCGATTAAAACTCTACCAATGGTAGCATTTGAAACGAGGCCTCCAATTTGGAGCACCAAGGATGGAATGCAAAAAACAAGCGAGATTAATAAATGCATAACACATTAAAAAGAAAAAATCAACAATTGGTGCAATTCGATCCAATGCTGCTACCAATATGATCATTTCGGCTATTAACACTGTTAAAATTAGGCTGTAAAAGGAAGAGAAAATTTTAATTAAAAATAAGTAAGTTAGAAAGATGGAAAAAAGAAGAACGATCAAATTAATGAAATTTTAAAAGTTTTTATTTAATAATCATGATAATGATTATATGCATTATTATAATCAATTAAAGTAAATGATTGGACAATTTTTTTTGTATCATTCTGGTAAAAAAAAAAATTGAAAATTTTATATACCATCGAAATGGTTCATTCCATCGTGTTAGTAATTGAAATGATCGTAAAAATGGTAAAATATCATCGTTTGCTATTGATTGCAATAAACGTGGAGCACCTATAACTATGAAGATAATTAAGATTATCGATTGACTTTATCATTGATAAAACTGGAAATAATCATAAATGAAGCTTACTTACTGCAAAGGCATTGTAATGCAGCTCCAAAACATGATGTAAATGCACCAATCATTATTATCCATGGTGATGGCCAAGCTAATTCAGCTACTACCATACCAGAACCAATCATACTTTTGCCGTATTTATCACGTAATACTGGGCCTAAAATTGTAATTATAGATTTAATAAAATACCATATAATTAAAAATAAATTTTAGGCAAATATAATATGAAAATAAAATGTTGCAAAAATTGAAGCGATAAGTTTGAAAAGTTTCGTCAATGCATCTAAACATATAAATACAAAATAGAATATCTTGTTTTGTTTTTATTCTACAACAATAACATGCAAAAAAAAAGTAGATTCATTTACCTGTTATTGTTGATCCGAAAGCTAAGATAAGAAGAAGATATATGATTGATGTTGTCAATTGTGCGGCAATTGTTCCTTGCGGTATACTTTTTGAGGATCTTTTAAATCACCTGAAAGAAATTACTAATTTGAATCATCAACTCTAACAACAGTATAATGCTTATTGTTGTTAATTATTATCTACGACTATAATATTTATTTAATCAATATCCTAATTCAATAGTATTTAGAAAATTTTTAGGAAGAAATTCCTAGAGTAATACTAGATTAACTTGGTACTATTAGATAATTAAAAGAATGATGTATATAGCAGAAAGAGTAAAAAAATTTTCTTTACTAAACAACAATAATCATAAATAAGAATAAACAACAATAATCATAAATAAGAATAAATAACAATAATCATAAATAAGAATAAACAACAATATACCACTCATATTTGCTCCTGTCATAATACCTGTAACACTTGGAAAATAAATTGCCATTACGACGAAAAATGTTGTTGTAATATCCTAAAATTTTGCATAAAAATGTTGATATAATGATATTATTCAAAGTAATTCGATGATTAAATGATACAAGATATATATATATAGAAAGTAAGAAATAAAGAATAAATAAGCTATAAAATTGAAATATCTCTTTTAATCTTTTAAACAAACAGAAAGAAGGATTAAATTTAAGCTCCAATATTTCAATTTAAATAATGCTTTTAAATAGTTATGATATCATGATAATCGTTTTTTTTCCAAGAAAGCCAAAAAATAAATTGATGAATAGGAAGACGAGAAGTAATAAGCGAAAAATTTCTTATTTTTTCCAATAAATTAATTTATTTCACATGTTCTATTCTTATTTATTTATTTATTTATTTTTGAAATCCTATTGTTTTTATTTTCATTTTAATTAAAAATCTTTTAATCTCAAAGTAGCACTTTTTTATTTGAAATTTTTAAGATTTAAAACGAAAAAAAAAATTTGTTACCTGAAAAATTTCTAATTTTTATCAATAACATATTGCTTTGGTGCTACTTCACCTTCTTCCATATAATTACTACCCAAATTTGCTGAAAATTAAAAGATTCGAATATGCATTTATGGTTGAATTTAATAAGATATATCGGATTAAAGTATATGGAAAATTAATAAACGTTTAGTTGACAAAGAAATGTTTAAAAAATGCTTATTAAAATATAAAACATACAAAAATCTCGAAATGAATAAGTATAAAGACACACCAAGAAAAATACCACTTCGAATTCCGGGAAAGCTTTTTCACATGTTAATGTATGATTACCACATGAATCAATCGATGAATTATTGTAACAAATAGCATCCAAAAGTTTCGGATTATCGAAATTGCAATAAGAACAAAGATTTTCATTGGTGGTATTAACTGATGCATATGTACTAGCATGTAATAAAAGATTATCCAGGTAACATACTCGATGATTGCTTGATATGATGCTTTTTCGATGACACCAGCAAAGATTGCTATTATCGAGATTAATACACAGACCAAAGAAATCTAAATTGAATATTAATTTTGAGAAATTTAAAAACTAAATTTAATCTGCGCTCAAATATTGATTATTTAAATCAAAAGAAAATATATGTAAATTATTAGAGCATAAAAATAATTTAAGCAATTATTTTTAAGATATTTTAATTAACTTTTTTAAATATAAAATTATTGAAAAACTAAACTTTATTTTTAATCAAATAAACAACGAAAAATCATTGAAATATGAATTAAAAATAGATAATAAAAGGAGCTAATCATTTTCTATCTACAATTGTTTCTGGTCGATAGCTACATTTAAAATTTATATAATTTGAATTAAACAAATAGTTAATTACAGGTGCAAAGAATTGCACAAATCGAACACCAAGTGCAACGACAGCAAACAAAAGTAACAAAATGATAGTACCATATGCACGATAATTATTCGACATCATTCCGGTTAAGCCTAAAATTTAGCAAAACTATTTCAAAGTTTATATTTCTTGAATGATAATGTTCTCTTGAGAATGGAAAAATCTGATACTTATCTTTAGTGTATATAAAATTAAAAAATAAATTAATAAGTAAAAATTGTAAAGCCAACTAACCAGTATCATCGTGTACTTCTTGACTACCAATTGTCATATTTGGTGCTAGATATAGCTAAACTTATAATTTAAATTAGAGAGAAAAATTTTTAAAATAATAAAATTAAATTACGAAATTGATTAATAAGAATTTTTAATTAAGATAAACAAGCCATATTTAAAATACTAATATAAAATCATAAAACTTGCAAGAAACACTTCAACTGCACCAACGATATACATAGCGCATGCACATGCATTGGCTAAATAAAATAATAAGCCAACAGCTGTACCAAATTCAGGTCCTAAATTTCGTGAAATCATAAAATAAGTACCACCGGTCTCGATTACACCATTAGTTGCTACGGCACTTAAACTGATAGATGTTAAGAGAGTCTGCAATAAATGAAATTAGTTTTAAATTCAATAACATGATTAATAACATCATTTTAAAGTATTCAATGAATAACGAGACTTGATTATTCTGATTTAATATGATAATTAGTAGTAGTAGTAGTAGTAGTAAACAAATTGCAAATCGTTTAGATAGAAATTAATTTTTAAAAAAATAATTTTGTTTTATTATAACCTAAAAAATATCTATGCTTTCGGAAACAAATAAATAATCAACAATATTGGAATGTAACATTCGATTAGCTCTGATAGTTATTTTTCGAGAATTTCATTTTTCATATCTTTCCATAATTAATGTTCAATTAAAATGGCACTTACACATAACATACATAGAAAAGTCATTGCAATACATTGGCCAATTCCATAATACCAACAATCCAAAATAATCGTAGAAACATGATTGCACCAAAGATATGCTGTATAGTTGGTAAATAAACACCCAAAATAATGCCAAGATTTGCCTTAACAAAATAATTACAATTTAATTTTATATATAATAAATAAATTATCAAATATTGTATTATTGATAAATAAATAAATAATATTGATAAATAAATTATCAAATATTGTATTATTGATAAATAAATAAATAAATAATATTGATAAATAAATTATCAAACTCATATTGTTATTATGTATACATATTTTTATGCATAAAGAAAGTCGAAAAAATTTATTTTACTTTCAAAAATTCAAATACAACATATTATATTTTAATTATTTATATCTCCAAAATTTATTTTTAATTTTCTAATTGCGATGATAAAGAAAAAAAAGAAGAATATTATTTGCTGTTACAAATATTAAATTATATAAATTCTTATCATCTTCTTATCATCAATATGTCTCAATTTCTTTTCTCTCTTTTTTTTTTACAAACTTTCAAAATGAATTTTAATTCGTAAGAAATACATTGAAAAAAAAGTGATGAAATTATCACACCTTTTTCGTATATCATTATCATCATCATCAACATTTTGTACATTGAAACTTTTAAAAATGCTGTAATTAATGGTATACTTTTATGGCCAGCATATAATGATAGTTCATTTGCCGCAGCAACACCTGTAATGTCATATATGTTTTATATACTATTATTACAAAGGATATTTCAGTATGAAAGATTAAATATAATGTTAGAAATAAAGCAATTAAAAGTTTAATTCTGAAATTGTAAATTTCAGAATTAAATACATCGGCTCATTTATGAATAAAATCATATATTGAATAAGAATTGAATTCCATAATTTAGGATAAACAAAAATCATCATCTTAAGTTTGTATTAAAAGCATAGAAAAATAAACAAACAAAAATATTTTATTATAAGAAATATTTAAACAATATATGCTAAATATTTACATCATTATTTTTATATGCCTTACAGTTAAACTTATTTTAAAAATAAAAATAAGAAATATGCTTACTTCCATCAAGCGTACTATTAGTATCACAACAAGGTGTTTTAGTATGAAGTTCTGCTTTCTTATCACCATTATCAATCCAAACTGTAATCCTTTCATTTCTAAAGCATAAAATTGTAATCATAACAAAATTTAAGTAGTTTGCTATCCATCTGCACTACAAATCTAAAATGTCAAATGAAATGTAAATGAATGATTAGATAGAATAAATTGATTTATTAGAATATTTTTGTTAGATGAAATGAAATAAACCCTTCGAACAATTCTGAATCAAATTAATCGATGAAAAAAGTTACAAATAAAAATTAAGTATTTAACATTTAAATTAAAGTAAATAGAATGTTTTTCAATTTTAAACAAAATTTTTTTGAATCGATTTCTTTTTAAATATTTTCAAAATTAATTAATTATAAATTATTTGTTTTCACAAATAATTTATTAAAATTAAAAATAATCACTTATCTTTCAATAAATCAATCATTTGTCTCTTTCAATAAACCAAATAAAATGATATAGAAATAAAACTTTTTCGTTGCATATTTTGTTTAATTTATCAACAATTGATCGTTTTTTTTTCCTTTGCAGAAACATTATTCAAGATTATTAGCTGATAAGATTAGCAAATATTATCGGAACAAAAAAAATGAAATAATTTCTTAAAATTATAGGTATGATGAAATGATAATAATCGAAGAATTTTTGGCGAATCAAAGAAAAATATTTTGCTACAAATTAAATCATTGAATTTTTATGCGATATTAGCATGTTGTAAATGATAAGTTATAAATTTTATCAAATTTTTCTATTCTCGCAAAATAAATATTGTCCATTGATTTCTTTTGTTTTGAAGGATATTATTTATGTATCAATGGAAAACTTAGTGTCGCAATAGTTGTATGTCATTTTTAGCAATGTTAAAAAATGTATGAATTTTTGAATTCGTCAAAGTTTGAAAAATCTTCGTCATTTTGATTTGAATAATTTGTTCGTTAATCATTTTGCAAAATAAGAAATCAATAGATGAAATGATAAAAGCATATATCATCAATGCATCATTCATTTACAGTGTTTTTTTTTTTTTCAAAGACTGCTTTATTGTCAACTTTAATTCTCAACAGAATAATTAATTAATTAATGTTTTAAACTTCGTTATGCAAAGAAAAAAACGATGGAAGTTGCGTAAGCTCATGTGGAAATTATCTTCACGTAAGCTGTACGTAAATTGCACGCAGATTTACAATAAGTTGCATGCATGAAAACAATCCGAAAAAATATAAGAAACTTAAAAAAAAAGAAAATAAGAAACTTACTGTGGTTGAATAGACATATTGCTTGCAACAAGATGATAATTAACTGATAAGGAACAGCTTACAAGCGTTATGTATTCTTATCAATTGTGGAAGATCTTTTTTTTTTTTTCAGAACACATATATTCATAACTATATTTATTTGTTAAAAATTTTGCTATCAAAATTATCATCATGATAGCTTTCATTGTGTGACATATTAGCTATTGAATTTTATCAAATGCATATCATATTCAATCAATATAACCTCAAAACGAGATTTGCATTGTTTGAATCCTATGAGAAGATACATATGTTTTATTTAAAATTTTTGCTATAATTTAATTATAGTGAAAAAGTTATTACAAGAAAAAAAAAAGAAACGGTTCTTCTTCATAAAAATAATACTTCGGCATAAAAATTGAATTAAATTTCAACGTAAAATTGATAATTAATGTTTTATCAGACTTTATCAATTTTAACAATTAATAAATTTTGCATTTTAATATGACTAAAAATTATACAATCTAATAGCAATTAGAAATATTATACAATTTTATACCTCAATTATTATTATCATTTTAATTTAATAATTTATAAATTAGTAAATTAAAATGATATATGCTAAATATTAATAATTTGCAGATACATTTCAATTGCTCTTTTTGCTCATTTCATTTTTAAAACTTTTCAATTTCTCTTCTGCAAATTAATTAATATTTATAAACTGACCAAAATAATACTTCCAAAAATGCCAATAAAAATTTTATACCAAACTATTATGTCAAACTACTATGTTTGTTGTTTTACGCATTTTCTCTCAATCTAGTATAACTATTATTTTCAATTTTCTTAACTTCTTTATCATTTTATATATGATTTTTCATTCTTTATATACATTAAAACTTTACGAATTTCTTTTGAGAGATAAAAGATAAATAAATATATGAACAGAGTATATAATTATTAAAATATCTATAAAAAGCTATAAACAAATAAACTTATCAAATTGATAATATATGCTCATTTATCACTTATTCACCGATCCATATATAATATGATGTTACGTTGAATTAATAAAGTTTAATCTTTATATATACAAGTAGAATTTGCTATCATCGATATATGTTATGCTGCGACATATTGGAATTCGTAATACAATAAACGTGAAAAGAGCGTGAAATACGTTTAATTTTGACTCCTTTTGCAACATCTCTATCCACAAATCATGTAGATCTATCATATCATATATATATATATATATATATATATATATATATATATTATATATCGGTAAATAAATTCATATCTTTATGATTAAGCAAAAATTATATGTTATTAGCAGGTAAATGTTTTTATAAAATTATTTGGAATTTTAAAGAATTATATTCATACGAAGATTTATGAATGAAATTTTATCTGATTAATGATTAGTTAGTTAATCATCATCCAAAATATAATAGCAAATAAAAACTTTTGTTTGTAAATATTTGTTCATCTAATTCAAATTTCTTTTATTGTCATAAAAGAAGATAAATATCTTTTTTTTCATTTATTTTTATCAACTTCAAATTAATTCTTTCCAATTAAATTTATATTTGTTTTCATTTCAATTTTTTATGTACAATAAGGTGCATATCGAGAATAATGGAAATCATTACTACTTCAAATTATATCCTCATCGGTCAGTATATTATATTAGATTACGAGTGACCTCTAACCTATTGCATAGATGAAACTCATGTAACGTCTAAAATTGGAATATATTATCACTAATTATTTACCAACTTTTTGTTTATCACTATTTAATCTTTTGATATGGATTTTTCTTTCATATTATTAAATTTCTAAATAACATCCCTCTTTAATCATTACTTTTGTCCTCCCCGACTCTCCTATCATATTTAATATACTCATCCCTCCCTCCCCCGACTCCCCTATCATATTTAATATACTCATCCCTCCCTCCCCGACTCCCTATCATATTTAATATACTCATCCCTCCTCCCCCGACTCCCCTATCATATTTAATATACTCATCCCTCCCTCCCCCGACTTCCTTATCATATTTAATATACTCATCCCTCCCTCCCCGATTCCCTTATCATATTTAATGCACTCATATTCTCTGGATATTCTAATCTATCATTGCTATCCAAATAATTTCTTTCTTTCTTTTGCATGGATAGCATATACTAAAGATTCCCATGCAATGGAATGTAAGAAGTAAGAAGATTACGTCAATCAACAAAGAGAAGAAGAGATGAAATGAGCTCCTTCTATCAATTGTTTATATTATAATGATTACTGTAAATAGCAAAGCAATTCTTCGAGTAATAGTTCGATATTGCACGTGCTCATAACAATTATACGTGTAGCTTCATATCCATTCTTTCAATTATTGCATATAGATTAGTAGCTTCAAGAACGGATATTTTGTACTTTTATTTACGTGGAATTACTAATTTTATTTACGTGGAATTAACTTAATTTCGTTTGCGTGGAATTAACTTAATTTTATTTGCGTGGAATTATTGATTTTATTTGCGTGGAATTATTGATTTTATTTGCGTGAGTAATATGTAAACGTAGAATTAGAGGGCTTAGCAGCGATTCTTTCTTATCTGATACAATTTGCGCAATATGCTAAACAATCTGGAAGTAATAAGTTTATAAATTTCCAGCATATTATCGATTTTTAACGATGATATTCAGAAGTTGTTTTGAGAAGTTCTTCGTAATTTACCGTTTCATGATAGATTGCTTTCTACCACGTTCCAAATAACAATTTCTGCCTTCAGTACTTGAAATTTAATTAAAACGTGAAATAAAAATTAGATATCAATAATAGTCAAGAATGACGAAAAAGAATCGAATGTTTTTGCCAACGTAAAATAATGCGTTAGTTACCTTAGCACTACAAACTATCTAACCAAAGAGATTCAACTTCCTAAATTTATTCCGCAAGAGGAAAAGTTAGTTCATGACATATTGAAAGGTTGCTACAATGAGACATAAAATGCTGGGCAGCAATAGGCTAACAAGAAATTCAACGGATATTAAAATTTAAAAATGTTAGAAATTTCGTATAATCTTGATTTCACTGCCAGGCCAATTTTTATAACTTATAAGAATACTTTAAATTCGTTCAATTGAAGTGTTAAAACAACTGCTGTACCTTCTGTGTCTTTCGCAAAAACAATTTTTCATTTGTTCGACATCAGTTTAATGATATCATAATAATCAGTATGAAAATTTATTGTTCAGAGAATACGTAAGAAATTGAAAGATACGTTACATTAGATGGTATTTATTAGCTTATATTTATTAGCTTATCTTACTACTACTCCTGTAATATTTCTTGTTTCAATTTAAAACTTTTGTAAAACAAAATCGCATTACTCCCACAATTTCATCCCAAATAAAGTTTACCATTCGAATAGATATTTCTTGTGTTTTAGAATGAATGAAATGGCTAATAATTGACATTTTTTTTTCATATGTTCGAATTGCTTCCTTCTAAACGAAGATTCCAAATACAAGAAAAGTTTCGGTTGTAAAAATTTCTTGATGTTTATAGACTGATAGATATAGGTACATTTATTCTTCGTATATTTCATAAAACAGACATTCATTCAAAAATAAGTAGAATCGATAATTACCCGAAAATATCTTTAGCGAGATTGATCATTAAATTTTCTTTTTGTTATCGTTCAATTGAAGAATTGTTTCAGGAATCTTTAAAAATTTGTTTGGACAATGATTGATCGTTCTGATCGTTTTGTTATTCGCTAATTCTTCCTAATCTTTTTATATGATTGAAATTTGTTTATTATGTGGCAATCATAGCACATTTTACAATAAGTTAATTATAGCGCAAACATTGAAGATTTGGTTTTACGAAAATATTTCTATCATAAAAGTATTTTTGATTATTCTATCATATCTATATTCTATAAAACTATTTCGATTTTTTTGACAATTTCAGTTGTGATATGATTTTCTTGAAAAATGCTTCAAATGAATATATTTAGAAATTGATGAACTTATTTCTATCTTATATAGAGAAAAATGTTTTTGAATTTTCTTTTAAATATCGAAATATTGAAAGGTTCATTTTTAATATTTTCTTCATGAATTTATATAGAAAGAGTGAAATAAAGTTTTGCATTTTCATATTTTCAATACATTTTATTTTATGGTAGAGAGATTTCTTTTTGAAAAAATATTGAGCAGATTTTGCGAAATATTGGAATAGAAAAAGTGTTAGTTCCCGAAAATTTGCGATTAAAAGGTCTCTGAATTCCCAGTTCCTATCGAACGAAAAATTATATTTCTTGATTACATAAGACATGACGAATTTAAACAGAAGAATTCGAGTTCAAAGAAAATTTGAAAAGTTTTAATTTCTAGCAAAATTATATGTTCATTTGAGAAAAAACTAAAGATAAGTTGGATCATTTTTGCATTCTTACATCAGAAATAACAAACGAATTTTTTCCGTTAATATACAAATTCGTTATCTGGAAATTCCATTTATTTTAAGACGATTAACCTTTAAAAAATCAGATGAAATTTGAGAAACGAATCAGCCATATTTTTATAGAGATTCTGTACTTGGTAAGTGGGAAGTACAATCTTCTAACAATTATACAATCTCATTATCTGATTAGAATTTTATCACTATGAAAGAATCTTTTGACATCGCAATGAAATTTTCAATCTTAGACTCTTGTTGTTTTGATATGATTTATCCTCAGTCTTTCTGATATGGAGAATAGAAGAATCAAATATATGGTGTAGTATATAGTGTGCTGCTGTATCATGATGGCACGACATTGACGATCCGCTATTTATAACATTTGAAATTGTTGACCTTATGACACTGGAACAGTTTCGCTGATGAGAAATCACTGGGTCAACTGTTTTTCAGTGTCAAAATCTGTACTTCCTTCCTATCGGAGGAATCACATCTAAAAATGATCATCTTCATATCTTTTACCCCTCTTCCTCTTCCCTCCCCCTCTCCCTTCTTCAGTATTTCTATAAAATTGATGGTTTTGTTGTATGTATGAAATCTGCTTAGTTAGAATTAGTTCATTCAGTTTAAGTTTGGTTTATTTAATTTCAAGTTGGCTTATATGGTTATTTACGTTTCAACTGATTATAAAAACAAACAAATTTGATAGCTTGTCCAGATTTGCGTACAATTGTTATCACCAAGAATTCAAACCGACTTTATTGGCAACAAAAAATTTCCGCTTGCCATCATCAGAATCTGGATTTACTCGAAACTTAGCCTTTTTGCTAAATTACCTGTTTTATTCAAAATTTCAAAACTTAGCTTTCATTAGCAATTTTGTAAAATAAAGCATTTACAAAAAAAAGTAAAGATTTCATGACTATTCTGTGGGTACTTTTTATTGCAAATTCTAATTTTCAGTGCGAATTTTTGTATATTAGCGCTTTGAAACGCTTGAGACAGTTACAATTTCTATTCGACATAAAATATTTCAAAGTAAATGTCGCTTCCGAGACTTCAATGTGTCATATGTTTCTCGACTGTTTCTTTCAAAAATCTTTCGGCGCTATGCTGTGGTCATACATTTCATTTTCTTTGTATTACGGAATGGATGAAAGTATGCTAATTATCATTTGACTTCATTTCCAAAAAATATTTTAAATATTACTTTAATTAATCATATTTTATTCTCTTATATATATGTTCTAAACTTTTATCTTCAGTAATATTTTAAAGAAATTGTTCAATTTTAGTATTTAGTAAGACTAAAACTTTTGCTATTTTTAATCATTTCTCCATCCACAAGTTTACTATAATACCCTATCAGGAAATACTGATATAACTTTTTTCGCTTAATTTGCTGATAATTAAACTGTTAATTCAGTAGTTGAATCATACTTTTATGCTACTATTCTCTAGTAATTTTTTCTATGAGATTATATATTTCTCCTAATTTTTAGAATCGAATGCAATGTCCAGTGTGTCGAAAGAAAATAATAACGAAAGATTTAATCAAATTTTTATCATTTCAAATCGTAAAGAATAATCCGAATACTAGGGATTGTTATGGCGCAGAACTACGAAAAATGGTTTTTGTTCTTGTTTAAATTTATTTTAATGAAAAAAATAAACCTTGCGGAAAATGATCCAACAATTGAGGAAAGTTGTTGATTAGTTATTTAATTTAAAAATTGATCCATTTATGAGATATAATTTATTGAAAATTCAGCTAATTTCAATTCGTATTTGCTTTAATTATATTTTATTAATTTAAATCATTTCAAATATTTTCATTATAATTCATTATAATCAACGTTTCAGTTTCAAATGGCTTTAAACTTTCCTCTTCATTCGAAAGAGTTGATTTCTACTTACTTCGCTCAAAAAATGGAACTGGTACGTCTTGATTGTTATCTCAATTCATAATATACACAGTAAAATTAATATAATCATTCTCTGATAAGACATTAAGTATTATAATGTGAGACTTAAAAGTGTAAATAAATATAGAGCATTTTATTTTATTTTATAAGTAAAAATCATATAAGTGTCATATAAGCGTATTAAATTTTAACCTATCAAAAAATCGTCGCGTTTATTTGCAAATTAGCATTGTTATCATCTTCAACTCTTTTATCATTTAGAATATTAAATGATAAAAGGAAAAATTCTTTTCATTTTCTTCGATGGAAAATGATTTTTTCAATTTCATTAAAAATTGGATTGCATAAATATGATGCTCAAATTTTCAGATTTCGTTTTTCAACGATTAAATGAAACGGAATCAGAAATTTTAGACGATGAAATACAATGCTTCGCTTGTCTCAAGCCTCTTCATTTAAATGATATTGCTGCATTACGTTGCGGTCATACGTTTCATCCTCTATGCATTTCACGACAAGTTAAGGTAAATTTCCGATCAAAAGGTTTGATCCACGATAAAAATTATGAATCCGCTTCATTTCAATTTTTCAAGTATTATAATGCAAAAAGAATGAAAGCATTACAAATTTCTGTTCATATGTTTTCATATTCATAAAGTGAGAACGTCAGATCTACTTACGTTAAAATTTCGCTCTCATAATTTTTATTACAAGATCATTCCAATTTTCTTAATCTTTATGTTGATATAATAACAGTATTTTCCGTTATTAATCAGTCGGTGAAAATATGTTAATTTGATCCAAATATTTCTGGATGCAAGATAAAATTACAAACTCTTGAAAAGAAATCAGATTTACAGTTAAAGATTTGAACCTGCTTCAGTTTAATAATGGATTTATTCTATATTATAGCAATGATTTCCTAATTAAGTTTAGTAAATCATTCGAAATCAATGGAGACAATTTTCATGGATTTAATTCGAATTTATAGATTGACCAGAAATGCCCAAATTGTTGGATGAAAGTTCAAGAAGATAGCATAACTTCACGCCTATTTTTGAGGTCGATGAAAAAGATGAAAAAAATTCAACGAACTGTAAAGAAATGTCACTGATAATTAAGGTTTTTAATATTCATAAATTTTAAAAACTAAATGAATAAACAAATGGACAAACGAAATAATTCTGCAGTAAATATCGAATTGTGTATAGTCGATATATTGAAGGAAATAGAAACAATTTGGAAATCTTACTGAAATTTTTATTTAATTTTCACTATGAAATATTTTCAGATTATAAGTGCTCTATTTAAAGTCAAAATACAATTCGAACTTATTGGTATGCGTGTGCAACCGGAAATGCAGAGAGTATTGAAAGAGATGAAAACCAATTCCTTAAAATTTTTCAAAGAAATGTTTGTGTGAAACAAAATTTAAGAGACAAGTAAATTACACATGGATATAATTTTTCTTGTTGTTGAAAACTATTTCTCTCTTTGCTTCCTGTTTATAAAACGATTTGATCTTTGCCTTGAATATGTTTACGTGCTATTATTATTGGCGAACTTTATATTACAATTCTTCCGATTTATCATTAGTATCTAATTTCTTCGTACCACTTTACTCATTTGCTACTTTTTTTTAAAAAAGAAAAAATTATATTCTTTCCAGTGCAAAAATTGCCTTATCATATTAATTGATTTTTGAAAGTTTTTTAAATGATAAGTTTATTATGGAAATTTTTTTGAATTTATCATTTCGCTTTGCTTAAAATTTTTTTGTAAAATACAACTTTAAGTCATTTTAATTTCAAAAAAAGAAATGTTTAAAACAATAAAATTTTAATTAATGTAAACTAAAGAATTAGCTAAAAATAGAGAAATATTAAGTTCGTATGAAATATAAGATAATGCAGGAATTAATGAAAAATATAGGAACGTGAAGAGCGAAAGAAATATTGATTAATTAAAATATTGGGATCAACTTCTAATTTACAATATATCAATCTTAATTTCGCAATCAACAGATAACAGCGTATCAATACTATCAGTACTACTGTTGTTTGTTTCGATTCCAAATAAACATTTCTAAATGATAACTTTCTTGCCATCCTTCTATAACTTTGTATATTATGAATTATTTTGTTGTTCATTTGCAAATATAATGCGACAAAAGTATTAACTAACTTTATAGATCGTTCCCACAACAATAGTTAACACTGCTAACAATAAGCATTTTGTTAATATATCGTAATAATTAGTAAAATGTTGTTGAATACTTCAATATATAATTTATATTTAAGATCGATAGTTTTCAATACATGTATCACACCGACTAAACATTTAACTTTTATAATAAGCAATTTTCAATTTTAATTACAAAGATTCGATGAGATTATTTATTTGATAAGAATTGAGAAGACGATTGGTGCAATTTTCATTCCAAATTTCGATTCGTCTTTTTAATTTCCATTATTTAATTTCCTTTTTTTAATTTCTATTTGGTTCTATTTTACTTTTATTAAAATTATTGAATCATTCATCAATCGATCAGTTCTGATGAGAGCAAAAATTCGAAAGTATCAAACATTCTTATTCCTTTATTATTATCATATTAAATCGAGAATAGAAAAAAGAAGATTTATGCTCTATCCAATTAATCATTTACTTATTTAATTATTCACTCATTTTACTGATAATTCATGAAAATGGAAGAAATACTTAAATCCATCAAAACTTTATAGATCGTTCCGACAACTTATCGTAATCTATCACATATCTAACATCTTTACATACTCCTATCTTTACCAATCAAATCAGTGCTTCTCAATTAATTTACGATAATACTTCAGAATTACTGTTGATAAATAATCCGAAATGTGAAAAATTTACTAAAATACGGTACATGATATTAATTTTCTTGTTAATTTTTCTGATTTCCTAATTCTCTAAATTTCATCAACTAATCTATTGATTAGTATATATATATATTTCTGATTTTTCGCATTTTTTCTCTTTTGTTTTTCGTCATAGATTAAATATAAAATCTACCTGCCCTTACTCATCCTAAATTGCATTTAAAAATTTTACTTTCCATATACTTGTTGTATTACATTTTGCATACGTCGTCTTACGTCATATTCAAGATCCATTATGCCACACTTGATAAATTTTACGCACACTATGTTATAACTTACGTATTACGTTAGGTGACAAATGAATTTTAGCGGCTTATCGATAATTATTTCATTCTTGGGATATATATATCATATTTGATTATAAATTCTACTTAAATACGTTTAATGCTAGCTATATGGAATATTGCATGAATAATAGGAACGTCGTTATTTGTATAGTTTTTTTAATATAATTTTTAGCGTTTAATTTTATTTATAGGCTTGAATTTATTGGGTTTCTTAAATTAAAGTTCATTTTAAAGTTGGAAAATTGAGGTTGCTATTTATTAAAGCCTTTCTTATTGCTTTCTCTTATTCATTACGTTCGGATGATTTAACATTGATTTCAAAATATATTAATAGCTATTAATTTATTTTATACGACTATTTGTCAATACAGTCGCAACATTTTTTTTTTTAGATTCTCCAAGAACTTCAGAAAAAAGATAGACGTTCTCAAAAGATATGATTCAAAAATTTTTTTATTTGCATTAGCAATGCAATAATCAATTTCCACTCATAGAAATTAGGCAGTTTTTATTTTGCTCCCATCTTGATCTTTGATAGTTTTGATTATCATTCATTTTTTATTTTTCCTTTTGTTTTTACATTTTACTGATTCTAGTTTGGAATCGCATTGCCATGGAGATTATTGTAAAATTTATTTTATACCGTAGGAAGGTTTTGATTAAGAATTAATAGATAGCTTTTTTATTTTTTCATTTTGGTTAGATTTATATTTTTCTTTCAATTTAAAATAATGCTATGATTTATGTTGAGTTGAATTATATGGGTTACTGTGCTTGTATTGTTCTCGATTAGCATTTTTTGTTTGTTTTTATATTTTTTTGATTGCAGATTGATAATGTCTAATATTTAGTATAACTAATAAAACTATTTTAACAAGTGAAGCATCTGAAATGAAACAAATAATAATATTTATTGATTACAAAGGCTTTAATTATCGCTCCATCGCAACTTCGATTCATGCTTTGGCTTGGTATTTGATAATTTAACCAAACACTGATAATGCATTATCTACATAAAGTTTTTTCTTCCCGGCTTATTTATCTACAAACTTGACTGTCATTTGTTCATTTATTTATATAGATCATGTCTGCCTTAATTGATTAATTTCCAGACCTATTTCTCTATTTTTATTTTGCGAAAGTAAATAAATGGTATTCATTGTTCATTGTTCACTTAAAATCCAGCAGTTTCCTACGATGTAAAAGAAAGTTATTTCTGTTATAGTATCAAGTATAATGAGCATAGTAATGAGCAATTGAAAGCTCTAAATTATCGAAGTTTAAATTCTTGGAAATAGAACGATTTAACGAATATGATCGGTTGATGTACAAATTAATATATTATTGTCTAAAATTCCTAAAAATACATTGTTTGTAACAAATTTTTCTATTCATCATTCGTCCCTCTTAAAACATCTATTTTATTCATTTACAGATCTTTCCAATCCAAATTTTTTCTCATCACGCCCCTTTTTATCACCCTATATAATCAATCACAGGGACAATGGGTTGGCTTTTCTATTTAAAAATCATCACTCTTTGGTTGTGAAATCCTATATAATCAATCACAGGACAATGGGTTGGCTTTTCTATTTGAAAATCATCTCTTCTTGGTTGTTATATATACTTCTCAAATTCAACCGTATTGTTACGCATTTCGCCTAATACTAAATTGTTTCTAATAAACAAAATTTAATTCTTCTGTGTTTGTCGCCCCGCAAGAAAAATTTTCACAACAATTATCTTCCAGCTATCATTCTCTCTTTGATAGGACAATGTATAAATTTAGTAACTTTTTCATAGTAATATTTAGCCTTAGATGAGGTTTACCACCCTCTTTGGGCTGCAATCTCAAACAACCCGACTCCAACGTATAACATATCGTAATTTTTTCATCCGTACAGGTCTAGCACCTTCTATGGACTGTAGCCCCGCTCAAGGGGACTTTGGGTGTAAAAATATGCTACGAATAGTTATACTTATCCGCTACATTTCCATATAGATTAAATAACTATTGGATTCAGCGTTTTTTCATAAATATGTTTAATCATTTAAAATTCATTAGAATTTCATTTTATATTTGTAAAATTTCAGATTCGATTTTGTATGATACTCGATATTTGAAATAAATCAATTATTTTTGTATTTGTATTTTCAAAAAACGTTTATTATGCTTGATGATAGCATTTTGATAGTACTAATTGTTAGTAAAATAATAGAATAATCTGTTGAATAGAGATGATTGAAAGTGTTATCGGATTCAATTAAATAATTTTTCATTCTTTTTACTTTAACAATTTTTATATTGAAAATATATCGAAACATTTGCTTTACAAAACTCAAATTTAATATTTCAATATTTGCAAGCAAATTCTGTTGTGATATCTACCATTTCAGGCCTATAGATTTCATGAAATAATAAAAAGCACTACTATGATAAGTTTTATGCAAAAACGAACAATGCAAATAAGAAAATAATTTGACCGGGAGAGGCTCATACATTATCTCCGACATATCCTATCGCATTTGCTCACTTCCATCACTCTACTTTAGCCTGGTACATCTCAAAATTCAGGTTCTCTAACCGGATCTTGCTTTCCGATTGGTCCATGAGACCCTATTATTTCTGGATCTCCTTTATTAAAAAGTTTTTTCTTTCCTATTTTCAAAATCGTGATCTTATTAAAATTTCGTAAAAGAGAAAGAAATAGGAACGCCAAGAGTTATTCAGGCTTCTTTTAAAAGATTTTTCCGTAATAAGAAATCTTTCGCGAATTTGTTCCTTATTTCTAATCTCTGCCATGTAAATCATAGTTGTTGGATTGAAATTAAAAGAGTATAGATTGCCTAAACAATTGTAATATAAATTTATTCCATTGATTTCGATTTAAATATTAGGAAATATAACTAAGAAACAAATCGTGATCGATCGATTGGAACATGAAAATTCTATCTGAATAATACTGTCAAAAACCTCCGATTTAATATCTGAATTGATATTAATGGAATAATCAGAAATCATCTATTTCTAATGGGAATTAAATCTTTTATATGAATCTTTTCGGAATTCATGGAAGAGACTTTTCAGAACTTCAATGTGGAATGGTTATATCGAATGGAGTAAAACATAACATCAAAAACAATTATTGATAATATCTATTATTGGAAGTTCTACGAATTTTCCTGATGATTTGAAAAAATGAAAGATTAGTCGGACGACAAAAGATCGATGATATTATCAACTGATAGAAATTCAGAGAAGTTGAATGGAAGAATAGGTTTTGAGATTTCGAGTAACAGAAATGATTTATCAGTCTGACACCGTATATCTGCAGATTAATAATACTTCTGAAATTTTTGAAACGATTATCTTTGCAAAAATGCTTCAATAGAAGCCCAAATTCGATTTTTCGAATACGAAACAAACTATTGCGGTATAGAAGATTGCGATAATGAAAATTAGATTATTGTTTATCGTCCGGAGAGCAGTATGGTTTTACTGGAAAAGCAACTTCAAACAATTATTATGCTGACGATACAAATATTTTGACCTGCGATTTATTGAGAAAAAATCTTTTAATTTTTGCTTCTTAACGAAATTAATATTTCGTTTGCAATATTTCACTCCTTATCATATCCCATTTCCCAGTAGATTCTATAAATAAGCATTTCTATATTGGCTGAATCCAATATCTCAGATGCATAAAAATAGAAATCCAAACATATTTTGGTAAATTTCTGACAGATGTTGATGATACAAAAAGTTGCAGATATATATTGAATATAGCAAATCATTTTTGCGAACGGCATGTCGGAAAATTCTGACTTAAATTTAAACAGTGTTTCTCATCTTTTCTTTTCCTTGTTATTTTTACGTATCGATTCATGTAGTAGTAGGTACCATTACTGAATTTCTTATTATTTCATAGTCCAACCTCTATGTATATGATCATGCAGATAGATGGAGCCAATTTTGTCGGTTTCTGCTTCTGTAGATCACTTTCGTCTCTTTTTTTTCTATTCTTGATCATAATTTTCTTTAACTAGCTCAATCCACGGGTTCGTACAAGTCATCCTTGGATAGATAATCGGTTTTTGTGCATTATAGTAAGGCTAACCTCTAACCTCCATCGATCGCTAGTTATCCTGTTTAGCGCTTCGCTCAACTCTTCACTCCCTTTGCTGATATTGCCTCCTTTTTTTTGCTATAATTTTTGTTTTCATATTAATTGTGTATTGAATATAATTTGATGCAATAAATTAATTAATCCAAAAAAGTGTTGCGACAAAAACGAAAAATTTTGCGATACAACAGGAATTTTCTATCAAACAGAGCTTTTCCAATGTACTTCAGTTTTATTACGGTGAAGTATTGCACAACTTCAGTTATGAATAAAGAAATCAACTTTTGCTAAAATATGATCAATGTTGAGAAATAAGATGAAGAAAAAAATGGGAACAAGAAAGAGGAATAGAGTAGTAGTAGATTGCTGTTCTTCCGTTAATTTATTAATATGTCTATCGTTGATATGTAGAAATTTTATTTGATCTACTACGCGACACGATAAAATTTTTTTCAAATACTTGACAGTTGGATTTCAATTAGAAACGAAAATAAAATTATGGAAGTGATAACAATTACTTAATTTAAAAACGTTGGTGTTTAATACTATTTACTTTGAAGATGTTTGGAAAAAATAGTTTTTCCAGGAAGCCACTCGAGAATCAATATTCTATTTCATATTTCTCGAAGTTTCAAATAAGCAAATACTATATTCATCATTCTGCAAGTAAAAAGAAAAAGTAAAACATTTCTTGGGACATTGTAACTAGAAATATTTGATTGCTTGCTTGTTTTTACGCTTTCATAATGGACACGATGAATATCCGATTATTTTTGTTTCGTTGCTTGTTTGAAATGCTTGCAGGATGATTGAATATGGATTTATTATTCTTTCATCATCTTCATTCTTCCAAATGCTAATGATGCAGATAAGAGCTAAACTATCGCATTACAATGATGGTTTTGTACAAGTTGTGAAATTGCATCATGTTGGTAATGATATAGAGATAATAATCATGCTGCCAAAATGCGCTAACTTGAACGTTCGAGAATACAAGACCTATTCAAATGTATTAAAAATGTTGCTCCAATTGAAGTGGAGATAAATAGCAAAACTTGCTTTCTTAAGTAAACTAAATGGAAATTATTTTGAAAAAATCTGGAAAATAATAATTTTTACTGTCAAAAATTTTTATATTACAGAAATATCTTGATATGCCAAATTTTTATTGTCTGTGACAGCAACAGAATAAATTATTTAAGATTAAAACCTTTCAATAGCAATACAACACTAAGAGGATATACCAGACCAAAAATTAATTAACTGTCAACTTTATCGCTGCCGTCACCTTACTCTTCTATATCCGCCTGACGCATCTGAAATTCCAGTTTCGCCTGGAAAGCCTTTCTCTTCCTTTGGTCCCTCAAGTCCTTTTGGTCCTCGACCACCTGCATTCCCATCTTATCCCTTTAGTCCTGGCATTCCAGGCGTCCCTCCCTGCGATGAAACGCAAACCTGAAAACGAAATTTTGTAAAAAATTTCTGAAAAATTCTTCCAAGAATTAAAATCTTCATATTTTCTTTTCATTTATAAACAATCCATTAACTCACTTGAACGATGAAAACAGCACAGACAGACAGTAAGAAAGTACTGGGAAAATATATTGATATTAAAAATCTGAAATTGCTTGTTCGCAAAAGTTAAATTTGCAAATTTCCTCCAAACTTTCAAAACCTTAATCTTTTGGAATTTTGTAAGAAGAAAAAGAAAATAAGATGCCAAGAGGAACTCAAATTTCTTGAAAAAATCTGCAATAAGAAATGTTTTATGAATTTGATTTTCCCTTACTTACAATTCGTTGTTCTGTAAATAGCATTTTAGATCAAAACTAAGAAAAAAGAGTATATCACCTAAAAGTTATAATACAAATCCATTCCGCTGATTTCAATTTCAATGTTTCAAAAATATATATAAAACAAACTGAAACCAAAAATAACAGAAATGATTTAACAACTCAATTGACACCGTACATCTGCAAAAAGGTATGTTGACGGTGAGATAACTGGGATGGGTTTCGATCTTTATAAGTTTTGGATATAAATAATTATCATAATAATTAGATTTAAAAGATAGGAGTTTCTATTCTGATAAAATACTTCGGCAAATCAATCTGTGCCAATTCCTTCTGGTAGGAAAAAACCTCAGTAATTTCGTAGCATATTAATCCTTTTCTCCTGTGTATTCCCAGTGACTTTATTCCTTCCCTTCAAAATGCTAGCAGGTTCATTCACCATACCATAATGTCTTTTTTTATTTTTTAAATTTTATTTCCTGTTCTGCTGCACGCACTGATATTATGCATGTTAAGGTACTGTATTTTGCACTTTGCATGAAAATTGTGCATAATTATTAGCATTTCATCGAAATATATCAGAAGAAATCTGCATATTTTGTGGCTTTCGTTTAATGTCAACATCAAATTATTGAAAATTATCGCATATCAAAACATTATGTTTATGAGAAAGACAATCTCAAGTTCACGCATTGTTTGAAACTAAATTTAAATCCTTCCTCTCATCAAAATTGTTCAATTGCAACTCTATATGTAAATAATCTACTCCATTTCATCAATACTACAAATAATATTTGCACAACTGTGGAACTAATAACAACGACTATCCAATATGTAAGTGCCAGACTATGTCCATTTTTTTCATCTTTTTTATTGATAAATATTTTTTTAAAAAAGTCGAATCAATCGCTTATTCTCTAATGTAATACGACTTCCAACGCAGCAAAAATTTTATCAAAAGAATTTGGAATCAAAAATGTTACGCAACGTATTTTTGAAACTTCTGATCATCATCAAAACTTCTGATCACAGGTATGAATTAGCATATGTCTTTTCAAAATCCATGATTGTGAGAAATTTTTCCCACATTCCGAACACTTATGTGGTTTCTTACCGGTGTGAGATTGCATATGGATTTTCAAATTCGATGATTGCGAGAAACTTCTCCCACATACTGAACAACTGTATGGCTTCACGCCATTATGAGTTTGTTTATGGGTTTTCAAATTCGATGATTGCGAGAAACTTCTACCACACTCCAAACAGTTGTACGGCTTTTCATTGGTATGAATTCGCATATGATCTTTCAAATTGCATGCCAGTTCTTTTCCGCATATACGACATACAATTTTTTCCTCTTTTGGTTTCCTTCTTAACTCGATTCTTGAATCGGTGAATTCAATGGTTCTCGTTCATCAGTCATTGCTTTATTTGATATCATTGATCCATTCTCAGCTTTTTGAATTGACATGTTACATTGATCCGCTTCTTCTTTTGTATTCACTTTTGGAATTGATAAATCCAACAGTTCTGTTTGTTCTTCATTCATTTCCATTACTGATAAATCCAACGGTTCCGTTTCTTCCTCACTCATTTCCATCACTGATAAATTCCAACGATTCTGTTTGCTCGTTATTCGGATTTAATAAATCGTACAGATTTGATAGTTGTGGTTGTGCTTCCTCAAAATATATGATATTTCTCATCTCATACTCCGCTAAAATTTTGAAATCTTTAAATAGTGTAGTAGTGTTACATTATTTTTTTAATTAACTTAGCGTTTGAATGCTGCATAATTCAATGATGACGAAGAAAGAACAGATAAAATGCATGTTCATGAATATTCTTGCAATTCCTAAAAATATTCAAATTTAACAATATGCGACAAAATTACATCAAAGAGATGGCATTATCGGCCCTCTATGATTGCGCGTGTCCCACAAAGGATTCGATCTTGAGAAGAAATTTTTTCTAACAAACATTTTTCTAACGAATTAGCATTGAAAAATAAAGATCATGCAATCAATATTGCATGATCTTCATGTTCATGAACGTTCTTCCTAAAAAATTTAACAGTATGCGACAAAATTACATCAAAGAAATGGCATTATCTGCCCTCTATGATTGCGCGCGTCCCACAAAGGATTCGATCTTGAGAAGAAATTTTTTCTAACAAACATTTTTCTAAAGAATTAGCATTGAAAAACAAAGAGATCATGCAATCAATATTGGCAAAATATGATATTCCTCATTAATATCACAAGCATAACATGTTATTCCTACTGGAGATCAGCTGCAGATCTTGTATAACAAAGTTTATAAAATTTGTATAACTAAACAAAAATAATATTAAAATATTCTCTAATGTAGTGAATAAAGTGAAACTTATAGACTAAAATTCGTAACACAGAATTTAATGCAGGAATAACTGTACATATAAACACTCGGCCAGTTGGAGTGTTAATCTATGTACAACAGAAATAGTAATCCCTTGTAATAACGAAAGAGTGAGATTATTCGGTCAATGTTTAATGCCACTGTTTAATTCTTTATATGAAAAGGATTTATTTGAATTGCTGTTACTGTACTGTTTAAAATAATTTATGCAAAGTAGTTATACATTTTTCCCATAATTTCATTTCATTTCAATTTTTTAATACCTTCTAAATAAGACCATATTAACCCGAAAGAGGAAAATCGTATCAATTATATATGTCAAAATGATTTCATCAAGATTTTTGCTCAGATTTGCAAATTCATCATTAAATTTAAACTTATTTTTAAATTTGATGTATGTGTATTGTGTTTAAAATTAAATATAATCGATTTGAAACGATGAAAAATCAATTTATGACTTTACCGACATAAAAATTATAATTGTATATTGCACAAATAATTATGCATTGATTATTATTTTGAATAATAATGCATTGAAATTTCGTATATTGGAACCATAATGAATTGCACAAAGTAAAAGTTCCGTAACAGTTGTTATCTTTTTTAAAATTCCTTTAAAAATTACTTAAAGCATCATGTTTCCATAATTCCACTAAAATTATATAACTAAAAATAAGGCTTGATATTCATTCAAAGGAAACACATACATTTGAATTTATATACCATAAAAACTGTTAGTAAAATCTACTTGCAATCCGAAATAAATTTCTGCTGGATTTCGACTTATTATACTTAAGACAGGCGATAAAGTTATCCAAAATAAACAGAAATTTTCGTATATTCACTTAAATTTAGATTTCAAAAAAATAATTTACCAATTTTTTTCTAACGACCAATATTATTCGGAATTTTATATGTAAGATTCACTATGACAATGATTAATTTATGTATTATTTCAATCTAGAGCATTATGTGTTTCTGTTTTTAGCTTTAACTGATGATAAAGCATAATTATGTAAGAGGTCCGTATCCGATAAATAATTCATGGAATGCTTATGATGATATTGTTTAACGAAGTTTTTCAGTAAAATTGGCAAATTCAACTTTTCGGCGTAAATTATCGTTCGTCGTCAAGCTTACTATGCGAACATAACAACGATGCTGAAATGGATGTTTCAAAGTTTCAAGTTGACTAACCCTTTATTTTTCGTAACTGACAACATAATGAAGTAAATTAATTTTAAAAGCAGAAATTAATACCAAAATCTCTTGTTATATTAAAAAAAAAGCTCAAAATTCATTCAGATCTTTATTGAAACAACATTTTTTTGATAATGAATTAAAAATATTTTGAATCTCTTGGCCGACTTGCTTCTCAAAAAATATTGTAGTTAATGTTATACAATTATTAGAAATAATGGAGAGAATTTTAGGAATCTTATCTATGTTGATAGGTGAGGTGTGGTTAAAATTAAGAAATTCGCCAAAGTTTGAGAAGTTAATTTATAAAATTTGACATTAAAATATCGGAAACAACTATGATTACGTCATGTTTATTCGTCTATGCCAAACAAGCATTAAGAGACTTCATGACATACATTGTCGATTTATAGCCATTTTTTTTTAATCCAATTAATGAAATGTTTATTTGAAGCGAATTTTCTTAATTTCAAACCATCGAATGCCATTTAATGTGATGTTCTTGTTAACATAGAAAAAGACATGATGTTCTGAAAAGGTAACTTCTATCAAAGATTTGTTTAAAGTTTGTTTCTTCAACGGTCTATTAACTATATCTTTTATAAATATAACTTTATCATGTTTTTGTGATAACATACTGTTAATTGAGGAATAAAACCTTGGAAAATTTTTTTTCTATTCATATGAAAACTGATTTATATTATGCTCAACAATGCTGCGAACCCTTTAAATTTAATATTATGTTGAAAACGAATGAATTAAATTTGATAAGAATCTCATCAATTTTGTCCATTTCTTCGTAATTTTTTTGATTCGATAAATTTTTATTTCTTTCCTAGATTTTAAAGCAAAATTTCTTTTGAATCATTAGATTAATGATTTCAGATTGGAACATTAGGCGAAATCGGCTAGTTATTTTAGAAACGATATGGTTGATAGTAGAAATGATAATGAGCACGATGAAGTTGTATCATTGGATAGATTTGAATGTCAGAAACTCTTTATTATGTAAGCTTGCATAATTTATTTTTATTATTTTCTAATTAATAATGCTTAAATTTTCTTATTTTCCAGAAATAACAGAATTTATTGACTGTAAAATTGCCAAATGCATTATTTTATATTCTGTTTCCATTGCTCATAAAAAATACAAAGTTCAAAGAGTGAAGCAACCTCATGTTGGAAACGATATTAAAAATGGCATTTATGAAATAATTATCAGAGCATGCAAGTTAAGCAGATATAATAGTATTGTGATTGTAAGCGCATAAATTTTGCCAAATTTTGATTCATATAGAATTACAGAATTTATACCCTGAGACATTAACTTGAAAAGATTGAAATTTTAGGAGTGCTTTGAAAGCTATCCAATTTCATTTCTTTATTTCATTTTAATTGAAATTTGGAGAAAAGGAGGAGAGAGAGGAAATTAATAGAACTTTTTGTTGTATTCGTATCATCTTTTAAATCTCATATTTTGTGTAGTTTTTGAGCCTAAATTTTATTTCAAAATTCCAGTTTAATGAATTTTTTAAAGTTCATTCTTGAGATAAAATTCTTGATTTTCATTTACTGAAATCGTATTGTTATGTCTTTATGTCGGCGAAAGCTGAAAAATGTAATTTGTTATATATAGAAAAGGATATCAAAAGGTCAAATAATGCGTCACAGTTGCAAAAGTGCCAAAAAAGATATCGTGTTTGCTGCCAAAAACTACAATTTATAGATACAGCGAAGTAAAATTAAAAATCTTATGAAGCTTGCCAGATGTGCCAATATTCTCAATTACTGGAGAATGTAATCCATGCCAATGAAAGATTATTCGTCTAAAGACAAGCCATTTTTGATTCTCCCAGAATTCTTCTAAATTCTCAACAGAATTTTCTTCAGTCTAATAGACTATTAATTATGAAACTAGGATAACAGCCGTTAGCATGTTATATATTAAAAACAAAGCTATAAGAATGAAATTAATATTGGATCATCTGAATGAAATGAATAAATAGATAACAAGAAAGAATTTAATGACTTATAATCGGAATTTTCTGACACAAGAATAAACTTTGAAAAATCTAATATAAGCCAAAATAAAAAATCAAAGACTTAAAAAACTATGAGGAGTACATTAAAGATATATGCGTTTTCACATTTTTCTTCTAAATGAATGAAATGATAAAATCAAACAAATTTTTTTGGAGAATCTGAAGCAATGTTCTTAGCATTATTGGTTGAAAAAATTTCATCAATTCCTGATCATCAATTAAGCAATTTGTATTGGAAAATGAATTAATAATGATTAAAGATACAAAAATAAATACAGAAAATCAGATAGATTTGGAACTTATGAAAATTCTCATTCACCTTGCGCATAGCATCGATTATAATTATAATAAAATATAATTATATCAATTTAGCGGTATTTTAAACATTTAAAGAGAAGTTTGGAATAATATCAGGTTTCGTTTTCTTTTAATCGATTAGACCTGACTGCATAATTTAATCCAGAACTATTTTAGAATATATAATTTTTATCATGACATGGGTATTATTGACTTTGTAAATCGATAAATACAAATCACCTATATGACAACCAAGAGTTTTAATATCAGTTAAATCTTACGAATAGAATTTACAGATCATGCAACATCTTCTGAACCAATCGGGCATTTTTTCATTTATTTTTCTTCGTTAATAATATTTATTTATAATTAATTTTACTCTTATTTGTTAGATCAAATCATGATCGAATTCGGTATCATGAATTTGTATGAAAATTTTCCAATAATTTTTTTGAATAATTTCCTCGAAAGTTTTTATGTTAACATCCCAACGGATAATTTCTATTCATATAAATATATATATATACTTTGATTTATTCATATCGATTAGTTTCTAATATTGTTGATTCTATTTGATTTTTTTAAAACAATTATTATTACTTATACCATTACTGATATAGTTACATTTTGCATATTACTATTGCTAATATTCTTGAATCCCGTGCTATTGGTATTACGAATGCACTTGCACTCTTTGCCATTGCCATTATTAATATTATTGCACTTTTGCACAATTTATCATTAATAGATGAAATTAATATCATTGAGATATATTTATTGACATCATAAACTTAAAAGGATGATTTAAATATATTGATTGTTTTTCTTATGATTTTTTCATTGATTAATTTAGCGTTCATTTACTATCAATTTATAGAAACATTAATGTCTAGGAAAACTTGAACTTGAAAATTCTCACTTTAATAAAAATATGTCGATAACGTTAGTATCATCATCATACATCAGAAAGAAGCTAACTGGAAAAACGAATATATCGTTACAAGAAATGGTAGTGAATTTTGATATAACTTATCAGAACTATTTCAATTAATTCATTTTTTGTTTATAATTTGGGTTTGATTAAATTATAATTCATTCAATTAGCAATTTTTCAATTTGTTTATTCTGTAGCATAAAAATATCAAGATTTATATATGAGAAATTGTTTTATACTATCTTTTCTTTTCTTTAAAAATTATCAATTCTTATTTCAAATTTATGATTTTGTTGATAAAATAAAATTAATAAATATTAATTGTTATAATAAATAATTATTGAAACAATGTTTTAGGATAATCTAAAATAACTTCAAATTATTAATTTGTTGATATAAAATGGCAGATGATCAATATTTTATATTTATATGATATTGGTAGTTAGAAATTAGCTTATTTGCATATCAAATCAATCTAAAACAAAATAAATGACAAAAGGAAAAATTAAAAAGAAAAAGAAGTAAATGTTAGAAAAGGATAAATGACAGGAATCAGTTGATAGACTAAAGGCCAAAAATATATACTTCATTTTCAAAAATTGAGTATCTATCATCATTCATCTAGTTGGCTCTAAGGCTTTTTGAGGTTTGGAAGAAAAGAGAAAGCTAAGCCAGGGAGAAACTAAACTAAGTCTATCTCAGTTCATTCATGTGTATCCCACAGCAAAAGGAGGTTGGATGAAAAAGGGACAAGCTTGACTATAAACTGAATGCTTTAAGAAAAGAAATAGGGTTTATACGTAGCTTGGCTGACAAGAAACGAAGAAGAGTTATTGGGAATGTATGTATGTAGGTGTATACATATATGCATACATTTTCATGTATGTATGTGTGTGTATGTGCGTGTGTGTGTGTATGTGTGTGTGTGTGTGTGTGTGTGTGTGTATGTGTGTGTATTTTGCATGCATTTGTGCATTTCGATGCATGCACGATTTGCATCAAGCTTTTACACTCCTCCAAAAGCTTTCATATTTTGAAGCCAAGACCTATATAGCAGCAGTAGCAATAGCCAATTCTTGTCAATACATCTCCACCGATAATCACACCCCCTTTTTATTTTCATATGCAGAACTCCTTCTTTCATCTATTTATTAAACTCTTCCAGTAAAAATCTTTTCTTTTATTCTTTTTAGGCCTGTTTTATTTACTGCTTATATGATTGATTGATTGATCTGATCAATTTGATTTATTGATAAAATATATTCTCAAATAAAATTCATTCTAAAATATTCAAAATAATTTAAAAAGAGTTGAAAAAAAAAAGAGCGGAGGAAGAGTTCAAAAAGAACTAAAGTTGCTTGTTGTCTGCTTTTTCCTTAATCAATAATCTAAAAGTTTTCGGAATGAAAAAACTTTTTCTTTTCTTTTTTTTTTTTTTTTTTTTGGAATATTTAAAACTCTCCAAGGAAACGATGAAGCAATCGAACAACGATTGCTATATTCAATTGACAATAAATGTTTAAATGAATGAATGAAACATCATTTCTATTATCAAAAACTTATATTTTTAAATTGTTTTATAGTAAAATTTTCATTCATTTAAAATATTAGAAAATAATTAATTAGCAAATTAGCAATGGAAGAAAATGCAAAATTATTCTTTTATTTTATTAAAATTTCATTAAAAAATTATCACAAATTCATGCCCCATTTCATTCATCATATTTATTAGCAATGTTTTTCTTATCATTGAGTACGATTAATATAATTCTATTTTATTATTAACTGATATTATCAATCTATAGCAATTTATATGAAATAAAAATTTAAACAATTATCAAGTTATATCATTATCTTGAATATATATATATTTGTTTTCTGCATAACTTATATGCAAAAACATTATAAATTTTATCAATGATTTCATTAGCTAATAATTATTTTCTTTTTTTTTCCTTTTATTAACATATATTAAAGATTAATTTCTAATTTCTATTTAGACAAATTCAAAATTTTTTCAGATTATAGCATATAAATAATAATAGAAATATGGAATAATGATAGAATTGCATTATTTAAAAATTCTCTGAAAAAATTCTGATCATATGCTATATGATGTCGCCTTTAATTATTTCAGATTAATCTTCAACTTTCTTAATTTCTATTTGTTACAAGTAATACCAAAAATAGATTTATTTTTAATATTGATAATTAGTATCTTTTTAAAAGTATGATTGAAATTCTAGATAGATAATTTAAAATCTTTTCATGATGCATACGTATCGCTATCTTAAACTTACAAGTTCAAAATTTTTTTGATAAATCTCTCTATAAGATCAAGATTAAGATTAAGAGTTGAAAGTAGGAAATATAAGTAAGTTATGCTACGAAATCAAACAAATCATCATACTTTATCAATTTAATCAATGATTGATTTTCGTTATACTGAAATGCCTGAAGTAGATAGCTTTAATCTACAATGATTCATCTTACTCAAGTCTGATTGATTATCTTTTGGAAAGCACATGATATTTACTATTTGCGACATATTTTGCTGCATATGATAGTTTTATTGCGAATTTCTTGCAACTTTCTGCTTATGATTTATGGTGTAAAGATATGGAATTGAATTTTGATAGAATGAAAAAAAGGAATCAAAGTGCTATAACTTTTTAGAACTTCACTTTTGCACAGATATAAGGAAACATTTCTTCTGAATACTTAATATTTGCTAATACAATATTTTACATTTATTATTATTATTATTTTTGGATAATTTATACGATTTCATACGAATGATACTTTCATAAATCATTGAATCAGTTTGAAAATCAATTAGTTATCTTAATCGATTCAATAGTTCCAAAATTAATTTTCTATAATTGGAATTTTACCAAGTATTAAATTGATCATATTTTCAGATTGATTATTCTTTAAATCAACTGATAAAAGGATTGAAATTTCAAGTGTGCAATCTTTTTATTGAAGAGATTGAGATTCGAAATCAAACATCACTTATTGAAAATATCCAACAGACAAGTATCTATCATCGGATGTTAGTTCTAATTTCATATGACAGCAAGACTTCCAACGTTTTATTACCTTCTTCCTATATGCTTTATTTATAAGACTTAAAACATACTGCATTTTGCAAGTTCAATTTTGTCATCATTTGATGTATAAGAACGGATATCTGATATTAAGCTAATCGATATAAGACCATGTTTCCTTATCTTACTTACTTTTCATATTTTAACATTTCTTAATTCTTTGAATTATGTCTAATGTAACCAAATAACCAAATGATATTTTACGATGAAAATCAAAAATTGATTTATCGGGATGTTATTCGTATTTTATAAACAAAAATTTGATTATAATTGCATTTTATTAAAGGGAGCAAAATACATAAGTTGAAATGTTTGTATTAACTATTAATAATGTTTACTTTTTAGAAGCATATTTAGTTACTTTATGAGGACAGAAGATAGTAGAAGAGAAATAGTACTGAAATATTTGTTAATCTGAACATATTCAAATTTCATCAAACAATTTATATCTTTAATAGTTTTTCCGCATCATCATCATCATCATCATCATCATCATTATTAGCATTATCATCATCATTATCATTATTAGCATCATCATCATCATTGATAATGGATCAGATTAAACGAAATGTTTCACGCATTTTTTAACGTTTTGGAAAAAAAAATTGATGATGAAATGAAATTGCAATAATCAGTAAAAGATGTCCATTGAAAAATTTCTGAAGTGGCATTTCACTTCCGAAATAGATCTTTGCTTGTTATTCATTGAATGAAAAATGAATCTCAAGAAAAACTTGTCCTTGCTCATTCGTTGTTGATATATTCTTCAAAATGGTTGCAAGCAAACTACTTATAACATTTCTTTATTTCTCTTTTTCTATTTACTTATCTCATCATTCATTTTTCAATCCTATCTTAACTGATAATCTTGATAATTTCGTTTTTTTTTCCATTCACTTATCATTCAATTATCTATTTCATCTTAATTAATACAGTATCTTCTGTAATCATTTGCTTACATTAACCAATATTCGTAAATATAATTAATGTCACCAACAAACTATAATTATATAAACTAATGAAGGAACAATCTGAAAAGCAGAAAAACAGGATAATCTAAAATCTTTCGGAGTATACTCTGAAAAGCAGCAAAATGTATAGAAAAAAGTTATATTAGTACTAACAAAAACAGCCATCATCATAACTCTGTCAAATGAAGTACCATGCATATAAGATAATCATAAACAAAATCCACAAATATACTTTGCATATCTTAATATTCATCTCATATTATCCTATATAATCCTGATAATTATTGAACTTATACTTATCTTAATTGTCTTATCGATCAAATAATACTAATCAAAGATTTGTTCCGATAATTTTACGCAACATTAGTGTTAGTCAAAGTTCTATTGTGATAATATTTTTGACTAATACTATCAATATTATTGCCTATTAATGCTATAAAAAGTTGGCAAAGCATAACACTACCTATTATTTATCAAAATCGATCTCGATTAAATGTTCAAACAATCACTATTGTTATATTTTCAAATGAATTGATTTTTCAATTTTATATTTAACTCGTTGCTTCGGTCCCATTTTAAAGTCAGAATTAAATAGTCGCTTAACAAAAAAATGATTTAATTAAGTTTTTGCAAACATTTCGATGTTAAAAAACTTAAAAGAAACTAAGACAATAAGTTCTTAAAATTCTATTCACAAATTTATAGAACATATTTTATTGTGACTTTTTTTTCTATTGGTTTTTTTTTTTTCGGAGTATTTGATATTTGTTGAATTAGTTTAGTTCTGTTTTTTATGTTGGAATTTTGTTTCTTTTTTTTTTTTTTATTATTTGATGTCTTTTTATTATTCTGTTTATATTTTGATTTGTTTTCTAATAGGTAATATATTGTTTGTTCGTCTTTAGTATTTATAATATATAATTTTTTTTTTTTTTGATTTGTTTTTGTTATTTAATATGAATGTTTTTTTTTATGGCGAATGACTTTTGGAATAAAATAAAGCAAAGTATTTTTAGTATTGTTCGTTTTAGATTATCGAGTAGGATTAGATGATTCTGTTTTGTCTATGTTGATTCGTTTTGAATTATCTAATTCTAGCGATTATTTATTTTTGGACAGTGGTCAAGTTTATAATTCTGTTCTCACTATACATGGTGTTTTGATGATTTTTTTAATAGTTATACCTATTCTGATTTGTGGATTTGGTAATTGGATATTATCTTTAATATCAGGTGCTCTGCTCCTAAAATGGCTTTTCCTCGTGTTAATGCTTTTTCTTTTTGGTTTATTTTTGTTGCTTTATTGATGGTTTATCAGTTGTTTCTTATTGGTGAAGGTCCTGGTAGTAGTTGAACTTTTTATCCTACATTGAGTGTTGAAGATCAGCCTGAATTGTCCTTAAATATATAATTTTAGGATTACGTATTGTTGGGATTGGTTCTTTGTGGTGCTATTATATGGTAGCTACTCAGAATATACGTTCTACTGCTGTAACCTTAGTATATTTGTTTGGACATCTTGTTTAACTTCTTTTTATTGGTTTTATCTGTTCCAGTTTTGGCTGATTCTTCGTTGTTTTTGTTGTTGGATAATTTAATTTTAGTATTTCGTTTCATGATACTAAAAAGAAGAGTGATCCTTTGTTATATCAGTACTTGTTTTGGTTTTATTGTCATCCTGAAGTTTATGGTTATTATTTTGTTGTTTTTGGTATTGTTAACGAGTATGTTTTGTTTTTAATTGATACAGATCGTTGATTTGGTAAGACTAGTATGACTTTTGCTTCTATTTGGATTGATGTTTTAGATATTTCTGTTTGAAGTCATCCATATGTATACGGCTGGATTAATCATTGATATCGGTACTTATTTTAGTGCTGCTACTATAATTATTGTGATTCCTAGAGCTGTTAAAAGATTTTTAATTGGTCGGATACTTTTTTGGTTTTAATCAAAAATTCAACCTGTCTGATGTTGAATTTTATAGTTGTATTTTTCTTTTTACTGTTAGTGATTTGAATGGTATTATTTTGACTTCTGCTAGTTTGAATATTATTCTTCATGGTACTTATTATGTTGTAGTTCATTTGACTTTAGATGCTGTTTATAGTATTTTTTGCAGATTTTATTTTTGTGATTATCTTATATGCATGGTATTTCTTTTGATATGATTATCTTATATGCATGGTATTTCTTTTGATAGAGTTATGATAATAGTTGTTCTTCTTGTTTCTGAGTGATATATTTTTCGTTTGCTTTTACTATTTTACACTTTGTTCCTAATAAGTTATATGGGATTGTTTTAATGCTTGTTAGTTCTATCTTTATTTTGGTTACTCTTATTTAGCCTAATAACTCTTATTTAGCCTAATAGTTATTAGTCTATTTTGGATAATTTTTTGCATTTTTTATTGATATATTTTGCTTAGATTTTTCTTGGTTAACATTAAGCCGATCATTATTCCATTGATTATTCTTTTAATTATTTTAATTTATTTTATACTTTTCCTTTTTCACTTTTGTTTTATTTTTCTTATTTGTTAACTAATTTTTATCTTTAAGTGATAAAATTTTCAGTTATATTCTTTAGTATAATAATCATAATAAGTATAGTAAATTTAGTATTTATTGATTTAAGGATGTAATTTTTATCAATGTTTTATAAGCTTCATTAAGATGGAATATAATTATTATCTTTTAATATTTTCTTTACCCTCAATGGAAACATTTTTAATCCATAAAAAGAAATCATAAAGTAAACATAAAATGCAAAAAAAAGGATAAAACATACTAAAACATATAAATCTTTTATAATTATTGTATTTTTTGGATAAGATTTTTGTTTTGTTTTTCTATTGTTTGCACTTTTTGGATTCTGCTTTGTATCCTTTGGATTCTGCTTTGTATCCTTTGGATTCTGCTTTTTATCTTTTGGATTCTGCTTTTTATCCTTTGACTTGAATGGTATTTGGTCATCATTAGCTATTTTATCTTCTGATTATTTAGAATTAAATGGTACTGCTAAATTGTTTTTAATAATGAATAGCCGATTGTTGAAGTATTCTCATCGTTATTTATGTTTAAGTAAGAAGTAGCTGTAAGTATGTGATTAGTTGTTTACATCTTAATCATGATTATGTATATATATATATAGAATTTTGATTAACACAGAAACATATTTTAGTAGATGTAGTTTACAACAGATATTACAACAAATATTCATTTAGATAACAAAAAAAAAAAACTTCAAGAAATTTAATGACAGTATGAAATTGTAAAAGATAGTTTTAAGATAAACGATTTTTTATGTGTGAAAATAATTTTTAACCGTAAAGGATGTAGATTTAGTTAGATAGGATAAACAAGCAGACGTATAAAAAAATAACCTTAAGGGAATGTAAAATATGATTACATCATTTATTACTTTTATTTATATTATGCAATGATTCATTGGATTTTATTTAATTTTATTAATTTAATTTAGTTTAATTTTAGTTTAGCGAATTTGAATTCGTCAAATTTAGCGAATTTGAATATATTCGCAACAAAAAGGATGAAAGTTTTGAGTGTGACATAAGTAATTTGAAGATTTCTAGTTATTATACAGTATCATTAATATTTGCTAATTTGATTAATTAATGATAAAACAAATCGATTGGCTAATGATAATTTTTAAACAAAATTTTTTTTAGGCATATATTATTGCTATTTAATTTAATTATTTTTAGCTTATTAATTAATTTTAACAATTTGTATATTCGAGAGAAATGTATTTTATAGATAGGTGTATAATTGATTGCAATTATAGAATATAAATGTAAACAAATTTATATGTCTAACATTCCATTAGCATTTAGATTTAAAAAAAAAAAAAACTATACAAATGAAATATTAACTTTAAAACTTTGTAGCAGCATTAATAACAATAATAGCAATGATTAATTATCTATCTATCTATCTATCTATTTATCTCTATTACCATATGTATTAAAATTTATAAAAAAAAATTAATCAATATTTTTAAATGATAATTTAAGACTTCTTGATGCTTGTTGTATTTTTTAAAATTTTGTAAAAAATATGTCTAAAAATTTTTAAACTAAACATCGGCTAATATGATTATGATCAATGATAGGTTTTAAAATTTATATATGATGCTATCATACTATTCTTTTTTATTTTAAAAGTAAGCTCAACATATTTATCAATCGTTACAAATTGATACCATTTTATGTAACTTTCTAAGCATATCTTATTATCATAAAAAAAAGCCATTAATATTTCAAAAATGAAAAGAGAAGAAAAAGAAAAGAAATTGGACAGTTTGGAAATTCCAAATGTTATTTAAAAATTTTTCAATATGCAAATGCTTTTTGATATAAAAGCTAACTCATACATCTAATATCATTGATAATAAAATTATCGTGTTTTTATTATCATTATTGTTGTTTTTGTTGTTGACGATCATGATGATGATGATGATGATGATGATGATGATGATGATGATGATGATGATGATGATGATGATGATGAGTGATGATGATGATGATGATGATGATGATGATGATGATGATGATGATGATGATGATGATGATGATGATGATGATGATGATGATGATGATGATGATGATGATGATGATGATGATGATGATGATGATGATGATGATATGATTGATGATGTGATGATGATGATGATGATGATGATGATGATGATGATGATGATGATGATGATGATGATGATGATGATGATGATGATGATGATGATGATGATGATGATGATGATGATGATGATGATGATGATGATGATGATGATGATGATGATGATGATGATGATGATGATGATGATCTTTTATTGTTTGTAATCTTTTGCATTTACATATCATTTCTTTTATTACCATATTTTAATAGTTGACTATTATATGGCGAATTTAATGCATTTATCATTATTATCTTTTTCTGTTTATTTTTTTTTTTTTAAATATCATCATCAAATAGCATCACACAAATAACGATGCCAGTTACTCTTACAGAAAACAAAACAAGCCTATAACTCATTTTATTTGCAAGAAAAAAAAACGAGACAAGCCTATGGCCAATTATCTCATTATTCTTCTTTTTTTATTCCATACTTTTTATTTTTTTTTCCAAAAGCTCTCGATAAATTAGAAATAGTTTTAGAAGTAATATATATTTCTCGATGATATCACGTCAATAATTTCCATTTCAGATTAACATTAATGATTTTAATTACTTCAATTTTAATTTTAATTTATAAATGATTAATGCTAAAATATTTGGTAATTTTTTTAAATATTATGCTATTATTTGTGGCAATTTTTTTTTTCCATTTTAGGCCTTTAATAGCCAAACGGGTTAAGGGGCAATGGCCGAACCACCCATGCCTGATTTATCACATTTAAGTGCTGAGGAACGTCAAATTATTGAGGAAGTTTTTCAACGACAACGTGCTGAAGAAGAAAAAGAAACACAACTTAGCCAGTAAGTTTCCACTTTTTTTATTACATATATATCAGCATCAGTGATTTCCGGCTTTTTTATGATAAATTGGAAAAAGCTAAATTATTATCAGTATAACTAGTGATTATCAGCACTGTTAACGATAAGCATTTTGTAATATATCATAATAATTAGTAAAATGTTGTTGAATACTTCAATATATAATTTATATTTACGATCGATAGTTTCCAATACATGTATCACACCGACTAAACATTTAACTTTTATAATAAGCAATTTTCAATTTTAATTACAAAGATTCGATGAGATTATTTATTTGATAAGAATTGAGAAAACGATTGATGCAATTTTCATTTCAAATTTCGATTCGTCTTTTTAATTTCCATTATTTAATTTCCTTTTTTCAATTTTTAATTACTTGTATTTTTACTTCTATTAAAATTATTGAATCATTCATCAATCAATCAGTTCTGATGAGAGCAAAAATTCGAAAGTATCAAACATTCTTATTCCTTTATTATTATCATATTAAATCAAGAATAGAAAAAGGAAATTTATGCTCTATCCAATTAATCATTTACTTATTTAATTATTCATTCATTTTACTGATAATTCATGAAAATGGAAAAAATACTTTAATCCATCGAAACGATTAATTTCTAATATTACATAATTTTGAAAAAAAAAATTGTTTGTGCTCTCATAAATAATAAAAGAAAGCGAAAAAAATGAAAAATTTAATTAAATTTTTTTAAATTAAAAAGTACAAAAAGGGAATATTTTTTTGATAAAAATTTATTTAAAAAGTATAATCTCAAAATAAAACATTCTTTTTGATCAAAATTTCAATGATGGCTGATTTGTTTTGCAAAATAAAATAAAGCAAAAAAAAAAAAGCAAATGATGAAATTTTAATTAATAATTCGAATAAACAAAAATATATATCATCATCAATAATACATGCTATATTTATTTATTTTATTTTTATAGAAAAGCGGATCAAGAATTAGAAGCTATCGAAAAACAAATCAATCAACGAAAAGAGATCGCCCAACGTCTTGTTGGAACACAAGATGATGCCATTTGTCAAATTTGTCAAAAACTAAATTTGCAGATGGCATTGGTCATAAATGCTTTTACTGCCAATTACGATCATGTGCTCGATGTGGTGGTCGTACAGCAAGTAGAAATAAAGTTTGTATATAAATAAATAAATTCATTTCTTTCCTCTTCTTTTCATAATTCTTATATTTTTGTATAAATTATTAAGCAATCATTTCAACATAATAGCTATAATCAATATGCAAGTTAAGCAGTGATTGGATCTTGTAAATTGCAACTTTTGAAATAACAAAAAATATTTTTGAATAAAAAAAATTTGTCTTAATCCTTGCATGTCACTTACTTTTCATTTTCATCTAATTAATTTTAATTATTCAAAATAACTTGTAAATTATTTGTTTTTATCGGGAAAAATTAACTGATCATTTGAAGCGTTAATTGATCATTTGAAGCATTAACTGATCATTTGAACCATTAACTGATCATTTGAACCATTAACTGATCATTTGTACCATTAACTGATCATTTGAAGCATTAACTGATCATTTGAACCATTAACTGATCATTTGAAGCAAAAATATTTTTGAATTCTTTTGATTTTTAATATCTTCTATGAATAATAATTAAAATTATTAAGTAAATTTTTTTATGCAAATAAAAGTGTAATTAATTCTAATAGATGTTACTAAATGACATTAGTGATTTTGCATTTCCTATTTTATATTTTTTTTTAATTATTGATATTTTTGAAGCCAATTTGGGCATGCTCATTATGCCAACAACGACAACGAATTCTTGCAAAAACTGGCAAATGGTTTCAACAACCTGTAATGATTGATGAAACAAAAGGAACTGCTAGTCCAGGCGATACCAGGTTAAGCCTACCTTTTATATTTTACTTCATTAATTTAGCTAATTGGTCAGACTAAAATTAACATAGCAATAGCTTCATTTACTGATATAATATTAATCATTATCAAATAATCAAATTTTATCTTTTCATCGAAATATAAATCCATTTATTTTATTATTAAAATTCGATAAAATTTTCGAGATAAATGAGTTATCCGTCGTTAAATTTCGACAATATCTGTTATATGGATGAATTTGATAAAATTTTTTGTGATAATTTTTATCATTTAATTTCGCAACATTTACTCATTCCTAATAAATTATATATCTTTTTGATAAAATCATATTCCGTTTAAAAATTATAACAATTAGATAATAAAAATGTTGAATATAAATATTTTTTTAAAATTGTCTAATTAATTGGAATAAACTATAGGACACAAATATATATATATTTTTAAATGAAAGACTAAAATGAAAACTTTTCCATTTTTAAAATTCATTTCAAATTATATATAATACCATTCGTATATTAATTTAGATGAAAAAATAAAAAGAGATTGATGAGAAAATTATGATTATATTCATACTTATAAATGTTAAATGAATTTAATTAAAATTCATGATAGCATCTATAAAATTTATAATAATCTTTTTCATTATCATAAGAAGGCTTTCGTTTTGTTTTACTAGGCTCTTTTTCTATTCCTTTATTAGATAACAAAAATTGATTTAATGTGCAAATCAATTTTGATACATTATACTTGCAATCAATCATTTGATTCAAACCAATTTTTCATTTAATAGCACAAATATTAAGCTAATTTTCCATTTCACAATTAATATTAAAAGAGTTTTCTAGAAAAGTTTTAAAAAAAAATGAGAGAAAGAGAGAGGAAGAGAGAGAAAGAGAGAGAAATAATAAATTAGTTTTTTATTATAAGAAATTTCATTTAGTAATGTAAATTTTCATTAAATATTTAAAAAGAAAAAAAAAAGAGAAAATGAATATCAAAGCAAAAAAATGGAAATATCAATCGTAAAATATAATCAATAGATATATTAGTAATGAAAAAGTTGGATAAAATTTGTCAATGAAATTTGATTAAAGCCCAACATATTCGGCACCCTGAACACCAGTACCATCAACAAGTCGTAAGAGCAGTACAGTAGTTCCAATAGTACGGACTAATGGGCCATATTCAACAGCTGTTGGTTCAGGATCTAATATGCAAGCAACACCGATAATACCTTCCGCTTCCGATACTAAACAATTCGTTCCGGCGCAGCAAGAACGATCACAACTTACACGTCGAGCAACAAATTCATCCATCAAACGACAAACGACACTTTTACGAGAACCATCTTTTGAGGTAAAATTTTAAATTTATTTAATTTATTAATTATCAAATTATGATTCATTGATTTTTGAACTACTAAATTATTTTATATAAAAATTTTTAACAAAAAAAAGAAAACGAAATGAAGTTAGAATTTCCGGAAGCATATTCTTAAAAATTTCTGAATAAAGCTGAAAGCGGAAGTTTGTTTTTTTTTTTTTATTTAAATTTATACTTTAGCCGGAATGTCGAAATGGTATAGCCAAATCTGCAACTCAGATGAATGATAACTTAAAGAGAATTTATAATGATCCGGGGAAGATTCTGCTGGTCGATCGATAAGTGTTGAAAGTTTCGAACAAGATATACCATCGGAGCATAAAATTTCACAACAAATTAAGCCTATTCCACATACTAGTGATCGTTCGATGCATAGCAAATCAATTGTTGAACATGATTATGGAAAAAAACGACTAAAAGTCCTGAAAGGCAACGGCAACAATCAGATCGATCATTTGATAATCAAAATCGAAGGCATATATCATTCATTCATTTATTTTCATTTTAAATTCAATTACAACAGAATTTATTTACCAAAATTACAAAATATTATTCAAATATTTCGAAACGAAATCATTGTATTGAAATATAGGCCTGTTGGAAAGAATAAATGATAGCATTTTAAAATTAATTAAAATACCTAAATAATATTTCAAATAATTTAGCAATATATCATATCCAATGTATAGTTTAAATAAATTTTTATTAGAATAAATTAGAAAGAAAATCTGCTTTTTTTCCCATATTATTGATGAATAAAATAATTGTTATCATTCATCTTTATCAGTAAATACATTTTAATCAATTTAAATCATTTCAATAAAATAATTGTAAGAAAAATTTTAAGATATCAATCTCAATCAGATGCTATAATTCGTGATGAAAAAATAAAACATGATGAAAAGATACGACAACAAAAAGATATGGAAAATGATATGCGATCTGAAAAGTATGCGTTATTGTTTATTTTGATTTTTTTTTTAAAATATTTTTTTGTACCTCTGAAGATTAATGCTCTCCTTTTTTTCCATTAAAATATTTTTTTATACTTAAGATAAAAATATTTATCACATTTATCATTTATCATACGTATATGTTGATATATCAAATTGATAAATGTTTAATAAATGTTCTAACATAAATTTTATAATTAATATAAAAGCAAAAGATTATTAATGTTATAACATCCAAAGTTAAAAATCATACCTAATCTTGACATAGTACTATTAAAAATGATATAAAATTAAAATTTAATCAATAATCAATAAAATTAAAATAAATTCAAATGTTTTAATAATTAAACTATTATTGTTATATTTACGATAAAGTGCTATTATCACTGTCACTATTAAGATTCTTTTTTCCTCATAAACAACGATATTTTTAACTCTTCATATAAAATATCAAAAAATATAGTCACTTATAAGTCTTTTATCATATTTATCTTTTCTCAACGAAATATTGATATGCTATCATAATCTTTAGTAATAGAAAAAAATTATAAATCAAAACAATGAAACTTTTCTTGACAACATCTCTCCCATAATTCCATTAATTTTTGATTTGTACTCTCTTAATCTTTCTATTAGCTCATTGATCAAATTTTAAAAAGTTTATCGCAAAGTTTGATTTATTATTAACTTAAATAATGCCAATTCAATTATGATCAATCATACAAAAATTTCTTTTTTTACAATATTTCGGGTAAATAGTAATTAAAAATAATTTTAGCGAAAATAGTACAATTGTATATTGTCCTTTTAAAATTTAAATATTTTAAAAAATATTGCAAATTTAAGCAAGTTACTTCTTATCATTACTTTTCAATGTTCGAAATGTGACTGACATTTACTGGTGATATCTTATAAATTAACATCTTTTATGTTTTAAGTTCTGAAAATTTATATATGATATCGTATCGTGTTTTAATTTTTCGTCTAAATTGCATTTATATAATCATTAAGTATCATATCACTGTAACTATTATCAAATATTAGCTGCAAATGAAAATTGAAATGATAGGAAGGAGTGATAAATTTTGCAATTATTTTAAATTTTTATTAAAATATCTAATTCCTAATTAATTTAATTTTTCGCCCTTTCCATTGTTTAGCTTTTAATTATTCAAAAATTATTATTTTTGTTGGGAATTTTTTTTCATTTAAATTTGATAAATCATTTTATATGCATTGTATTTCTACTTGTTTATTTATTTGTTTAAATTGAAAAATGAAATTTTGTTTGCATATATTTTTCTAATTTGGAAATTAAAAATTGGCAATGAAAATGAAATTTTGTGAATTTTATGTTTTCTCTCTTTCTTTCTCTCTCTCTTTTCTCTCTTCCCTCTCTTTTCCTCTCTCTTTCTTATTAATTATCAAAAAAAAAAAAGAAAATGAAATTTTGCGTGCATGCAACTTTATTTCATGAAATGAAAATGGCAGTAAAAAATTGCAGTCATTGCATCAATTACGTAAGGCCGCAAAAAAAAAATATGGTCAAATTTCATTTCTATAATATAATACATCCATCAGGCAGCAGTAGTATGTATTCTTTCTCTTGGAACTTCTTCATCCATCCAATTTAACCAAATTTCAATTTACTCTTATCATTTTTCATGATTATCTATTTTCAATATCCAAATGATTCTCTGTTTTTATTTTATTTTCTAAATTCATTTCTTTCATTTGCAAAATTTCCATCAACAAATTATTATTACTTTTCATATATATTCAACAAATTATCGTATTCTTCTATTTAATAAGTGATAATACTATCTTCCTGATAATATTATACTTACTTTCATTATCATTAATTATTACGGACAATAGTAGTATCAATAGTAAAGGAAGTAGCATTAAAATAAACAAATATGAAACTTAAATTTCAAACAATCATTTTAATTTTATAATTACTCAAATCAACTATATTACTATTGTTATCAGTGATATTAATTTTGATAACAATAAATGATATTTAAATGAATGGATATGAAATTTAAATTTTTAAAAATTATTTCAATTTTTCCTATAATTTGTTTTCATTTATTTTTTTTTTTGTAATAACTTTTGATTTCAGAATTATTCATATAATTATACTTTCAATAAGTAAAATGATCGACTGATAACTATCTTATAATTATTATGAGATTTTAATATTATCAGATATTTTCGTCTTCTATTTATTACAGCAATGATACTATAAGATAATGATCTTAATGGATATTATCATTTATTTGTTAATGTAAATTTGGTATGAAAAAATAATTTGATGAACAATCGATAAATAGTCTGGATGTAACATAATATTAAAAATATTCTCGACGAATAAAAAAAAGTTTCGATTTTAATCGATTATATTATTTGCATAAAAATTATTGTAATATTTCCTAATAATAATTCAAATCATGGATATTGTCATCAAATTTTGTTTAAAACAAATTTACTGACAAATATTTACTAAAATATTATTATTCAGTGATGTCGGAAAAATGATATCATTTATTTTGGGAATTGATTATTGCCAGATGGGTTTAAATTTTGAAATCGCCGAAATTTAATTGAACATAATTAACTTAATTTTTGCCAAAATATTTAAATAGAACAACATTATACGCAGTCATATATGTGTGATGAATTAGATATTGCGAATTCTGATCAAAGTAATGCTTATTATGATATTTATTCAATTGTTTAATTTTCATGTAAATATTAAAATTATTTAATTTAAAAATGTTGAAAGAAAATATTTGATTACGAAGATGTTTATTAAAAATACAATAAAAATATTTAAATTAAAATTTTTTATTTCATTTTCCAGAAATGCATGTTCAACTGTTGTTGTTAGCGTAAGCTCAGGAAGTGCTACCGACTTACGCCCTTCACGTACAATCCGTGAAAGTGATTCTAAACGAATTATCACACCTACTGTAGCTGAGGTATGTTAATTATATGTTGATAAAATGAAATTAAAAAGTCAAATTTATAATAGGTATATTTAGAAGGGAGAAATTTCATTCTTACAAATTTAAAGTATCTATGCAAAACTTTTTTTTTTTAGCAGCAAGTTCATCCATTACCGCTAACAGCTACCAATATATTTTCAACAGGAAGACGGAAAATAAGACTTCCAAGGTTAGATTTTATTTATTTATCGCTTGCTGATTTATATTTTGTTTGTTTATTTCAAAATAATTTAAATTTTGGAAATCTCTGTTGACAAATTTTCAAAATAGTCTTACTGATTTTGCTTATGAATAATTTTCATTCAATAAAATTCGAATAATCTTATTGCGATACAATTGATAATTAATAATATCTAAATAGAGAAAGCAGTAATTATGGAAAATTTTGGCGAAATTGATAAAATGCACATGCTGATTCTTAGAAGTTCCAACTTTCACCTTTGTTTAACCTTTATTATTTGCAGATAAATTAAATGAGAGGTAGATGATTAAATTTTCTAACAAATTAATTACTTCAATTATGAACAAATTCAAACGAACGAAGAAGGATATTATTATTTTGATTAAAACATCAATCATTTATTTATAGACAACTTCATTCGATGTCTTCGTCAGAAGATGAATTACCATCAACATCAAGTGGTAATAATGAAGAAATAGCAGCACGAATTAATACAGAAATTAATTCCGAAAAAGGTTTCATTTTTATTAAAGTGCTAAAATTAAATATCGATTAAATGATTATTTTAATCACAATAATAATGATAATACTAATAACAATGATAATAATAATAATAATGATAATAATAAAAATTTTGCTATGATTAATATATCTTGTGATGTTAAAAAAAAAAGAAACTTTTACAGATATTCTAAGGTATATTTATGGCTCACAAAAATGCGAAGTGGACGTAAATGTTAGTTTTAATTAATTCAATCTTTTCATATGCATTCTTTTTCAATTTTTTTTTGACATCTAAAATCAAAAAAATTCAGTATTATTCAATTTTTATTCCATCTTATTTTTGTAAATAGGTATTAATAATACTGATAATTTTGTATGAAAATTTAAAAAGAATTTATCGAAATTTTTTATTAGAGAAATGAAACTTATTGGAATTAATTAATTAGAAAAAATTTATTAGAGTGTTACATCGCATAGTTTTTTTAATTGGATTTGAGATGATGATAAATTAAATAGAAGCCTAAATAAAACTCGAAATGAGTATTTGGAGGATTTGATAAATAATGCTATGCCGGAATTTGAAAAAATTTTAAAGTTCTAATTAGCTGAAGTAAATATTTTTTTTTTTGAAAGATTAAAATAAATCGAAACGAAATAAGTTTGTTTGAAATACATATATTAAAAAAATTTTTTTATTTGCACTTAGTAAATTTTTTTGAAAATAGAATCACTCAAATTATTTCATTGAAAATTATCACAATCATTATCAGATAGATATTTAATTTTTAACTTTTTTTTTTTAAAAATGATTATATTATTTTATCAAATATGATGGTACGATAAAATCCTCTTCAAAGGATTATAATTAATTCATTCAGTTTAATTTATTCTCTACTTGCTGAAATTTTTTTTTGAATTCATATATTGCATTTTATGTATGTGCGTATGTGAGTGTGTGTGTGTGTGTTTTTCCGACATTTTGTTTACATCAAAAATATTCGATCAAAAAAAAAAAAAAAAATTTATAAAACATTTAGCATAGCGATGGTGACAAAAGCTAATTAAGTAATTAAATATAAAAATGTATTGATGTTAAGTAAAATTATCATTGACAAGTTTTTATTTTTTTCCCATTCAAAAGCTTTTTTTCTCGCCTTTTTTTCCCATTTTTCTTTTCCTAAAATTTACTGTTTTAGAAGTAAAAACATTTTAGAATAATCTAAAAGCTTTTTCTGTCTGTTTTTTTTATCGCTTTTTTATTCTTTCAAAGTAATAATGTTCTTCTAAACTTCTTTTAAATTAAAAATTGGTGGTGATCGTTTTTGTTAACATTATTTTGTCAATATTATCAAGGTGACAGATAATAAAAATAAGTTCCATTTTATATTTTCATCTTTCTCCAATTTTGAACTATTTTATTTTCATTTAACATTTTTTTTTAAAAAAAAGGAACAATTAATTGATTAACTGATTTTGATATTATTTGAATATATCATTTTATTCTTTTAAAAATTAACTTCCATTCATTTGATACTTTTTTTTTTTAAAATAAAAATGAGAAAATAAAATAATAAAATTTTTATATTATTTGATTATGTATATTATTTAGTTGAATAGTGGGAATTAACCTAAATGGTTTTCTTCGATTAATTGAAATATTTTATGCGATAAATCAATGTTTGAGCTATTTTGAATTACCTTTTCTAATCATTATCGTTATCAATTATCGCAACATAATTCCCTTTTATATTTATAGATTGGAAATATTTATAAAATTTATCTATCGTAGGACATTTATCCTTTTATAGGTATATAATTCATATAAGCTAGCTTAGCTTTATTATTATTCTTCTTAATTTTAATTAAAAAGCGTGAGCAAAAATTCTTGTTTAATTTAAATACTAATAATAAACTAATAAAAGGAGAGATAAGTAAAAATTCCTACATAATTTAAACTCTGAGAATAATTGATAAAAAAAGATTTCAAATAAACAATAAATGAAAGACAAAATTTTTAAATTAAGTTGTTTAAAATTAAAGAATAATTATGAAAAAATTTACTAAATAATTTTGAAAACGATTAAAACTATAAATTATAAGTAGAAAATATTAATCTTAAAATTTAAAAAAAACAATTATTATCATATCCATTGTTGACATCTTAATCAAATATCATTTTATCATTAATTATTTGGATTATTTTTTTCAGCTGGATCCGATTCAAATCGTAAATTTCAACGTAGCAATGAAGTGATAAATGTACCTATGGTACAATCAACTATTTTACCTGGTGATATGCTTGCAGCTAAAATACGTACCTATCTTTCCGTATGTTTAATGATATTTTTTGTCTAATTTAGAAGGCGAGAATTTAATTTAAATAGAGCGAAATATTTTTTGAAATATTTTAATATTATTGCTTAGTTCAATAAGTATACCATTTTCTTTTGTTCTTTTTAAAATTATTCAAAATACTTCATATATAAAAGGAGAAAAATTTAATTTAAATGGAATAAAATTATTTTTGAAATATTTTAAATTAATAAATATATATTTGATTTTTATATAAAAATTTTTCCTTTTAAACTAATGATCTTTCATATATATATATGAATATATATATATATATATATATGTAGGTGCAATATTAATTTTTCATTAAAATATGCAAAATTTTAAGCATCCTGTAACTTGGCAACCATCAGCAGATCAACATCGTATGATCGGACATATGATCTTACAGAAAGCAAATGGCACACACGGAGATCTTGGCTTAAAGGTTGATATAATTTTTAAATAAAAAAAAAACATTAACTTTTCATTTATACGTAAAATAATATTAAATCGCTATATTTTATATTGGATTTGCTTAATCATTTTCAACTGATGAATTGAATAAATTTAATTGAAATAAATGTTATTACTAGCAAATAAATGTCTTCTGATTTATATTTATATATTATATCACCATGAAGTTAATGATAATAAGAATTATATTATAAATGACTAAAATGCAATTTAATAATAATTTAATACAACTTAGCTATGCTTAAAATCGAAGAAGTAAATAATTTGAAGAATTTCGTCCGAAATAAAATAGCATAAATTGAAGCAATAAAAATTTATACAATAAAAGCAATTTTATTTAATCATTTTTCTTTTTCATGTCAAAAAAGGAAAACAAACTATTAAGTTTTTCGTAATTAATTGGAAATAGGTAAAGGAAAAATTTTTAAATTTTTAATTGAAAAATTTAAACAAATCTTATAAGTTCCATAATTAATTCACAATTGGTTGTTTTCTTACCTTTTCCCTTTTTATAAAATATATTATTAAACAAAGCATATGAATACATAATCAATCCCAAAAAATTAAATCGTATTTACATGTTTGTACACACAATCATGTTTGTTTTTGTGTTATCGTGCTAAATTTTAACGATGAGCATTTATCTCCGTGTCCAGATACGGGAATATTTAACCCGTTCCCAAAAAATTAAGTCGCATTTACGTGTTTGCACACACAATCATGTTTTTTCTGTGTTATCGCGCTAAATTCTCACGTTGAGCATTTATCTCCGTGTCCAGATACGGGAATGTTAATCCGTTTCCCTTTCGATTCTATCACATGGATTACACCTCCATTCCTCTATATTATTAAACGGCATTAGTCAATATCTTTGGATCGACTGATCCACATTCAACTGCTGTTCACGTGGGACTCTTCTCCATTTCAGTCTTCAACTCATTAACTAAGCGAAATAATTATTAATTGTAGACGTAATGGAAAAGACGAAACATTTTGCTCCAAATCAAATATAAATTTGCTGATTTTGCTTTCGAGAAATTTTTATAATTTGGAAAGAAATTTCATCATATTTTTAAACTTTCAAGTATTAACTTTATATTCATGCTGTTGAGATCATTTTATATCGATAAGTAATAAGATATGATGATATAATTGTATATATTTTTATTGATAGATTAATAAATTACATTTTTTTCTATTTTTTAAAATGAAGAAAAAAATCTTAAATGATATGAAAATTTTCAAGGAACAATCTATTTATTTTATTCATTGATCGATTTTATTTAGCTTTATTAATTGATGATTTATTTATAATCTGCGCTGATAAAATTATTCCGTATTAATCCGTGAAATGATATAATGATAATGGCAATATATTTGAGCTCCTAAATCAATCAATAAATTACTTTTTTTTAAATTTTTGATATGAAAAATAATTTCAGTAACATGAAAATTTATGAATAATTAATTTCAAAATGAGATAAAAATGAAGGAAATTGAAAATGAAATAAAGTTTAACAATCATTGAAGTTAATCAATTGATAAACTTTGCTTGTTCTCAGACGAAAAGAGGAGAAAGAGGGAAAAAATGTGGCTAGGATCGATTTTAGCAATTTCCTATCTATAATTAATGTTTTGCTCTCGAAATATTTTGTAGTAGGCCAAGAAAAAGGCATGCAATGAGTTATGATCAATATTTTATCGCTATTACGATATTTAGGAATGTAAAAAATAATTCATCATGAATAATCGAGAAAAATATATCTCCTATCAGAAATAGCTATATTAATCGTTTTATTTCTATTTAATGATATGAATGATTTATTTCATCAGATTATTTTAAGGTTGTTGGAGGTCGACGATCAGATACTGGTCGTTTAGGTGCATTTATTACACGAGTAAAACCTGGATCTGTTGCTGATACCGTTGGTCGTCTTCGAAGAGGTATAATTCTTTCGAATATTTAATTTTTTCTTTTTTTTAGTTTGGACAATTGTTTTATATATTTCAAACGATTATTGATCCTGAACAATTATAACGAGATAACGAGATGATTGATAAAGTATAGAAATAAATATATTGATCATTTTTATTATTCACTTACTATTTATCAATTATCAGTGATTAAATTATTTAAAATTAGAAGCTATTAAATTAGGTAAGCATCATTCTTCATGACGGAACATATAAATGTATGAAAGCAATAAATAAGATAATTTTAGGTGATGAAGTGTTAGAATGGAATGGTCATCAATTGCAAAATGCTACATTTGATCAAGTTTATGATATAATCAATTCATCAAGAAATGATACACAAATTGAATTGATCGTTTCACGTTCAATGAGGCAATTAAACTTTTTATTTTCAATTATTTAAAATTAAAATTATATTATAAGTCGTAAAAAATCAAAAAGATCAAAAAAGAAAAAAAAAAATGAGAAAGGGAAAAAAAGATCATCGCCACAGATACTTTGATAAATTTATCTTTTCAAATTCATTTAATTTTTATTGAAAATCTTTTTTCCTAACTATCAAATCATTTTTGGTTTTATCATTTCTATTGAATTATTATCGCATCATAACAAAGGAATTGATTTATTCTAAGTTTAATTATCCTTTATTATCTGTAATTATCTTTTTCTTTTTTTTTTATAGATTTTTAAGTGTTTATTTTTTCTTTGGATACATCACTTCTATGATAATTAATTAGCATTAATCTTATGTACATATGTAAACAAAGGAATTGATATAGTTTATAAAATTAATTGATTAATAATACTAGACAAAAAAATATCATTTAATTATTTATGTAAACAAATAAATTTAACCATTCATTTAAATAATCAATAACAATATTAATAAACTATATCCATACATGTATATATATGTAAGAATTTTTTGATAATTTATTTTAAGTAATCAATGAAATATTATTATCTTCTGATCATTTATTTCTTTTAATCATTTATTGAAATAATTAATTCTTTTAAGTTGTATATTTATATTTAAATAATCAATAATCTGTTAATATAAACAAAAATATAGGAAAAGCTCTTTAAATTGTTTATGTAAGAAACTATTAATATTTAAATAGCAACTTATAATACGTATATTTGTATGAATATATGCAAATATTTAAATGTTTTTAAAATTAACTTTGTAGTATATTTACAATGAATATGCAATAGTTTTTATTTATTCATTTTTTTTTCATAAAATTATTTAGCAATAATTAACTGTTTATTATATATTAAGTATTATATTTATATTTATAAGCCAAGAAAATAAGAATGCTAGGATCGGGCATAAAATATGAGTTTTATAAAGATAATATAAAATCGAATCGATAATTCATTATTGAGAATTTGCGATTTATAAAAGTCCTTCTAATGGAAGTATTAAGAAAAGAGGGAGAGAGAAAGAGAGAGAAAAAAGAAAGGGAAAAACAAAAAATATAATATTCATTATTATCCTTTCAATAACTTTTTTCTTTTCTAATTATAAATTTTTTTTTCGCATATGAAAAAATTGATTAAGTTGAAAAATATTTTTTTATTTATAGTGCACCGGGTGGTGATGATTTTTGAATGTACAACGAATGCTACCAAATCCAGCATTTCTACCAACTAGTTAGTTATTTATTATTATATAATTTAATTATTAAATACAGTGGATAGAATAATTTTAATTTGTTAAAAATATTTTACTCTAAGAATAAAATAAAAAGTATATAATATAATTATTAAGAATAATTTTAATTATTGAATAGAATAATTTCGATTCGTTAAAAATGCTTTATTCCAGGAATAAAATAAAAAGTATATAATATAATTATTAAATACAATGAATAGAATAATTTTAATTTGTTAAAAATATTTTACTCTAAGAATAAAATAAAAAGTAAAATGATATAATTGTAATTTTAAATTAAACTATAATTATAAATATTATTGGATGAAAATTTTCTTTTTTAAATTAACAAAAGCTAAAGATTGTTGTGATAATGAATTATGATAAATAATATTATGCCTATTAATGATTATTTGGTGAAAAAATGAAAAACAATTTTTCCTTTTAAACCAATAAATGAGATAAGTATTAATAATTATTATACATAAATAAAATTTACCTTTAATATTATATTCAGTTTAAAGCCTCATATTATCGTAATTGATCATTTTTATCTTGATGGTGCTAGTTTCATCAAAAATAAAGAGCAAAAAATATTGCTAGGGATAAATTAATGCAAGTGAGAAATTTTTCTCGAGAATAATTATTAATTGACACTAGTATGGTATCAAAATTCAAGATTAGCTTCAATTGATTAAAATGAAATATATGAATTTGAAATATATGATAAAAACAAAAAAAACTCTATCATATTTCAATAGATTTATTTGATTTTTTTCGAGATTTACAACAAGAATAAATATTTATTCTTATATTCTTGTTCTTTGCTTTTTATTAAATAATTTTAAATTAATTAATTCCATAATTTTATTTATATAATTAAGTTTGTGTATTCATTATCAGCCGATAAAAAAAAGTTCACGTAAAATGTAGGAAAATCAGGAATTGGTGATTATTATCTAATCAATTCATTGGAATCAGGTGGTTTGACACATTCGCAATCAGGAACGATTTCACCGCACATGCAAACTTTCATTAATGCACCTTCAAATTATACTTCTGCACTGATACATAAAGCAATCGATTCGTCATTATACGATACTACTGGTAACTGTTATAATACATCGACTAACTATTATATTAATGATAACTATGATATCATTGATATCAAATGATTTACTCATATATTTCGGATTGTTAGAAGTCAAATAGTCTAATTTAGTTGAATTAGAGCATCTAATTTTATCATGAAATTTAATTTAATAATTCTATTAAATGTATTGAATATAGTCGATGAATTTTTTTCTTTTGTAATAAATGTTTGAATTTAATTTAACAAGACTAAATTGAATGTCTAATCTTATAAATTTTTGAATTCATTACTATCCATGAATCATCCGCCTTTGAAATTTTGTAATGGAAAAAGCCAAGAAAAAAGTGACCATAATAATGAAAAACTATAAACATTGGAAATATCTCAAATTAATAGTTTCTAATTTAGTACAAAATTGTTACATCGAACTTTTGGATGAATCAATCTCTTTATTACAGTTTATTTATCTAAAATAATTGAAAATTTTACTTTGAAAAGTTTAAAATAAACAATATGAAAAATTATTTAGGTCCATCGAGAATAATCGCAGCAGATGATTTTTGTGGTAGACAGTTTGGAAGAGGACAAATCTTCGGACAAATTGAGGTAAACTGTTGCTATATTTCAAAGAAATTAGAGTGATAAAAAATGAAGAGGAGAGAGAGAAGGATTCAAGAATCTTTTAGAAATTTCACGAATTTATTTAAAACGGAATGGTATCAATTTAGAATTAAAACATATCATACGTAGATTCTACATTTTACAATACAACTGCAAGAATAATTATGCGTAGATTCTACATTTTACAATACAACTGCAAGAATAATTATATGTAGATTTTATATGTTACAATACAACTGCAAGAATAATTATGCGTAGATTCTACATTTTACAATACAACTGCAAGAATGATTAAAATTTTATCTTTTATATAGCATATTTACATTCTATTTTAGATTTCTCTCTATTACGGTGCTGCGGAAAGGCAACTTGTTGTTACGATAAGACATGCAATAGATTTACCGCCTCGACCAGATGGTGCCGCGCGTAATCCGTACATCAAATTATTTCTTCTTCCGGATCGAAGTGAAAGAAGTCGTCGACAATCTGCTGTACTGATAGAAACATGCAATCCGATTTGGAATGAACCATTTTATTATCACGGACTTACCAAAAATATGTTAATGGAACGTGTTCTCGAGGTTTTACTCTTTTTTTTTTCCTTGTATTTTCATTCTTCTTTTCTTCGGCATTTTAAAATCAGATTACATCTGCAATATACACTTTTAATCTTTCGCTTCATATTTTAAATTACAATAAAAAATAATTCATAAATAGGAGAGGAAATGTTTTTGCCGATAATTGCAATAATTTTAATTGCTATTAAAACTTTCAAGCTTAGCTTACTTTTAAGTAATGAATGAATTGTTTACTATGTTAGAAATATTCGTTATATTATCGTAAGAAAAAAAATATTTTGATGCTTTTATAATAATAATTTTTACTTACATTCTCATTTGTCTACGTAATTCAAATTGCAAATAAGAAATTTTCAATAACAATATAAAAGGTCATATTTCTTGACTCCTATTATCAGTATATATTTTATTATATTTTTTAAGTCTTAAAATAGATGGAAGAAATGCTTAAATATTTGTTTTTGTTTTATATAAATATATGAACTGCATGTAATAATGATATTTTTAATTCATTATATTCTATCAGTAATTAATTTCGATACTATTTAATCACAATTCTTCTCCAGTGAAATACTTAACGGTGAACTTAACCAATTAATTCAATAATAAATGCGAGAAAATTCGAACAAATCATATTAATTGATTGCAATTAAAAATTTAATTTGTAAATTTTAATTGTAAATAATCTCATATAAATATATATGAATATTTTATTACATCTAAAAATTTTTTATAAATCTCAAATCAAACTGTATTGAGACTATATACATTATCAAAATAGAAGTAAAGAAAAAGTGATCGTTCTCGATTTATATGAAATTTTAAATATTGAATAATGAAAAAATAATTAATTTGCAAAATAAAAATAATAAAGAAAAACTTAATATTATCTTCGATTTATAGTATTTTCTAAGTTTTTTAAATTTCAAATAGCAAAAAATAAATTAATTGATAATTTTTCAAAAAATTTTATCAATTATTTTGAAATGTATTTTAATAGGTGACAGTATGGGATTATGATCAATATGAAACGAATTCATTTATGGGTGAAGTATTAATTGATTTTACAATTGCCCAATTAGATGATGAACCATTTTTGTATACATTAGTTGATATGGATGAAGATAATCCGCTTCGAGCGGTTAGTCTTTTTTTTTTTCTTGAAAAATATTACTGAAATTTAATTCGATGAATTTTTGTAAATTAAATATGAAAAATATTTTGGAATTTTATACTATCAAAAAAAAAAATTGATAATAATTTCAGAAATTACAACAACGTCGTCTTAACACTTATCATTCATCTACACGCTCACAAAGTGAAATGGGAAATTATCCGAATATTCATCAACAACGAGGTTTGCATTATCATTTCTTTACGTAAACATTTTTATCTTTTACGGAAAAAGAAAAAAAAAACTTCAGTAATAGTTTTATTAGTGTAATAAGTAGAAATTTTCAGCATCTGATTATACGACTGCTTATGATATGTATCAACCTGGATCATTGCAGGTATCATTTTCATATTAATCTTTGTTGTCATTATTGAATTTATAAATTAATTATTTATCAAAATTCTCATCAAAATATCAAAATTGCTTATCCCATTTTAAATCTATTTTTTAGCAAAAAAAATTTTTGAAATAAATCTTTTATTTCTAATGGTGATGGGAAATACATCATTTTAATTAATTGTTAATTTATTCATATCAATATTCATTAGTATCATTTGAAAAAAAAAAAAAATTTTCTATTTTATAAAAATATTTGTTTGAAGAAGTTTAACGAAAAATATATTTTTGATGGTAGAATTTTTTGAAAAATAAAATTTTAGACTATATACTAAATAAAATATTTGATATGATTGAAATGATTCAAAAAAAAAAAAATAAAAATCCCTAAAGTATGTTGAAAATAAAAATATATATAATAAATCAATGAATATGATTTCAACTTGATTTTCATCATATTTATAAATGCCTTATTTATCATTATATTGATTATTTCGCTTCCTTTTTTTCTTCCCTTTCGTTTTTGTTTTCTCGAATTATTATCATTATGCTTCCTTCGAAAACGAACATTTAAATGTGTTTCAGTTTTCTCTAACTTATAAATCCGTGTAATTTATTTGTCTTATTTGTTTTTTTAAATCTTCTAATCAATTTAAAAAAGTAGATGAGTTGATAGTTTTTGATAAAATAATTCATTAATAATTGATATTATATAATTTTTTAAAATATATGTGCAATTTATGATAATAGCAATTTGAAACTTTGATTAAAATAAGCTTCTAACAGAAAATTGTTAAGAAATTTTAGTTAATTATAATTTATAGCAACAATTGATGCATCCAAGTTATGGGATACATCGATCACGAAATTATGATCGGGGTGGAGCACGAATTGAAGAAGATTGGACAGTAACCTGTCCATCAGGATATTTATCTGATCATGGTTACAGTAATCATATGCCTGTTCGTTATTCATATCGAGAGCGAAGACCACGTTCTGCTACCGCGATGCGACCACGTATCTATTTTCAGTATTTGTGATTAGTCAAAGATAAAAATTAGAAGTGACAATTTACCGAACGATTTATCTTTATCGAGAACTTGAAAAAGCATATCTAGCAAAAACAATTAATATGATATTATTTCTAGAATATTCGTTTAATTAAATGAAACATTTCAATTATTTCATTGCAGTTTTGATAATACCGAAATTTAATATCTGTAAAAATTATGCTTCATTTCGTTGAATAAATTTCAATGATTAAGAAAGGGATTTTTGTTAAGCTATCCAATTTTGGCTAATTTATGCTTAAATTCTATAATAAATTAATTCTTTATCGGAATAGAAATTATGAGTTAATAATTTTTTTTTTTTTAAATTTTAAATATGAAATATTATTACTGTTAATGGAATTATTTATTAAATTTTGATGCAATTCTTTATTAAATTTTAATTTCCTTTAAAAATTTTTATTCTTATCTTTCCTAATCATTTAATTCTTGTTCACATTTTTAGTACCAGATATGCGAACTTATAATCGAAATTTGCCATCAGCTCCATGGGCTACAGAAGAAGACGATGGACAGCCGATGACAGTTCCACATTCAGGTTTTCTTTCTCAAATTAAATTTTATCGAAATACTTTTCTTAGCTAAATTTTCTAGTGAGTTTAATCAAATTGGAATAAATTTTCTGTACAGTATAATTGCAGCACAGGCGCTAACAAGATTTCCTCGAGATCTGCGAACAACCAATGAACGACTAAGATTAGAAGCAATGCATGAACAACAACCAGGATACGGTAGTGATGGATCAGAAACGTTAAGTATACATTCAGCACATAGTATGCCTGGAAGGTATGATATATCATAATTGATATACAGGTATGTAAAATGTAAATTATTCTAGAATTCTACGTAATGCTTTGTGTGAATATATTATATGAAAGAATCATTTAGTCAAAATTAAAATTCAGTACGTTGAATCTTAAAAATTTATGCTTTATATTTATGTTAGATTAGTGTATTATTAATTATTGTATTCGCATAAATGAATAGTTTTGATGATTATAAATTTCAAATATTTTAAATTTAAAAGATTAAAAATTAAAATAATAATTCTCTTTTTTTTTTTTATTAAGGCAATCATCACGACGTATAACAAATGGTGAAAATGAACAAGTAAGTATGAATCAACAATTAGATGATAACGTTGAAGAATACATGGAAGAAGGAGCAATAAGTGATTCTGTGATGGTCAAAGGAAGTATTATAGCAGCTGCCAAAGATCGCAAAAAAGTTTGATGACAAGACTTATTCCGGGAAGGAATCCTCCACTTGGTAAGCTGATAAACAGAATAATAAACTGATAAATCTTTGGAGACATTTAGTGACAAATTATAACTTATCAATAATCAATATTATGAGTTGACGATAATTCTACTCACTATCAAGACTAGTTTCTCTATGTCCTTTAATCTTTAGAAAGCGCTATGTGTTATCCGTCTTAATGCATTTTTATATTTACTAATTCAATAATTAATTTGCATAAGTTATGTGATTTTTTAAAATTTCAATTGTTTAATAATATTTAAAATTGTCTTTGTCATTAATTTCATTAATTTTGGAGAAGGCAAAAGGACAGGATTTCAACGATCAGAAGAAGTGGGTGTACCAGAAGGTTTAACCGTTCCAGGTGATTATCTTCAAGCTCCATTCATGAAGCAAACTTCAAAGGAATCAACAGATTCATCTCACAGTGATAAGTTAGTTTATTATTATAATTTAATTCATTTTATAATTTGTTTATTGATGTTTCTTTTTTTTTTTAGTTAAGCGCCGATTAAACTTTGATGTAATGAATTTAGAAAACGATAAATTTAAATCGAAAATAGATTTAAAAAATTCAGTATGAAATAAATCAGGTAGGTCGAAGGTTAGGTCATTTTACATTCTTACTAAAAGCTGATCAATCATTTTACGATATAAAGTAAGAATATTTATGTGAATATGAATTATCATTAAACAATCTAATTCGTTTGAATTATATATATGAATTTTCATGTACATTTTAGTTGGGGACCTGTTTTGACCGATGGTCCATTGGGCAGTTTTGTTGATAGTTTGGGACCTGGCCAGGTAAATCGATTCTTTCATTCTTATCTATATTCTTATCTATTTTATATTATCAGTAAAAGAATTGATAACTTAACATTCTTGTCAAGTTTATCAATTGCTATGCAATGTAATGAAATGATTAATTAGCCAAGTAAACATTATTGTTTATAGGTTGTAGGCAGACAAGTTTTAGCGAGTCCTGTGCTTGGTGAAATACAAATTGGTATAGCAACAAATAGAGCAGGCATTGATGTTGAAATTATTCGTGCTAAAAATCTTGTAGTCAAACCAGGTGTAAAAGTTAATCCAGGTATTGATTATTTTCATCACATTATATGCCTTTTTATCTTTATGCAACTAAAATACGCATTAATATCTAACGATTCTTATGTTATTGTAAAAATGCAAAAATTTAGAATTGAAATTTCAAAAATTTTAAAATCTTATAGAAAATAAAATTTAGCAAAAATTATTTAGTAACTTTTTAATAATAATAATAATAATAATAATAACAATAATAATAATAATAGTAATGATAATAATAATAATAATAATAATAATAATAATAATAATAATAATAATAATAATAATAATAATAATAATAATAATAATAATAATAATAATAATGATAATAATAATAATAATAATAATAATTGAAATAATTAATAATTAATTTATTAATAAAGTAAGTACAGTATGCTTGTGTTTTTTTATATCAATTTATTTAAATTAATTTTAGCTCCATATGTGAAAGTATATTTGTTGGAAGGTAAACAATGTATAGCTAAAGCAAAAACACGTTCAGTTAGACGTACAATTGCACCAGTATTTCAGCAACATATCGTTTTCTCCGAGACACCACGAAAGAAGATGCTTCAGGTTGTTAAATAATTTGAATTAATTAGAGTGATTTTAGAATTTCAACGTTTCCATCATCTTTATCAATGATCAATTTTCAATCGATTAATTTTCAATAATCAGAAATTTTATCGAACTGAAATATTTGAATTCAAATTTAGCAATGATGCATAACAGAATTATTTTAAAATTTAAACTAAAATGAAATTTAGGAAGTTATGATAGTATGTTTTATATTTAGATAACAGTTATGGGTGATTATGGTCGAATGGAACGTAAATCATTCTTGGGCATTGCACAAATTCGTTTGGATGATTTAGAATTAAGTCCTGAACCAATGATTGGTTGGTATAAGTTGTATCACAGTTCAAGCTTAGCTGGTACTGGGCCAGTACATAAGGATAGTGATACAAGTTTGGTCGAAATGAAGCAATGATTTTTGATCTCTTTGTTTTATAAGCCTTTCTTATTTATTTTCCTTCATTTTTCTTCCTGGTTTCATTTATGATAAGTTTGAAAATGATTTAAATACGTTTTCTATTAGATCAATTAAATTAAAAATGCTTAAATTTTACTTTCTATCTTGGCATACTGTAATGAATATTTTACAGTAATAAGAGATTAATTCCCTTTTCAATTTCATATGGTTTTCATTTTTATACCCTCCTTTCCTTCTCTCTCTCTCCCTCTCTCTTTCTCTCTGTCTCAAAAAAACCTGCCACATAAATATGAATAGTACGGTTTACAATGAAGCTGATATGATAAAAAGAATTCGAGGCATGATAATTTTAGTATTTCCTTATCAGTAATAAAATGAAATTTCTATTTTAACTAATTGGACAAACGAAAAAATTTAATATAGCCAGAATATTTTTGGCAGATTTATAAATGGTTGCTTTTTTTTTCGCTTAAAATTACCTCAATCAAAAAGCATTAATCGCTTCTATAATATTCATTATAGAAGAAATGAAGTAGTTAAATCAAATGATAAATAGATAAATGAAACCGGGATCAAGTGTCTTCCAGGCTTTGTTAATGATGCAAGATAGTATATTTATGCAAAATAAATTTTATTTAATTAATGAATGATATCTTTCTACTAGTATTATTACTGCTGCTGCTGCTGCTGCTGCTAATTATATTTCCCAAGTTTGCAGTATTTCTTGAAAAAGCGTAATGAAAATGCATTTCTCATATATATATATATACATATTTAGAATTATTAATTTCATTGACGAATGACAAAAGTAGTTATATCCATTCCTTCATTATATCCATATGTAATTTAAAAACAGCTTTAAAAGTTAATTAAAGTAAAAGAAAAAATGATAGGAAATATTTTTGTCATTCAATTTTCCCATATTTAATAATGCTTTCCGATTATGTAATTATGCACTATGGAATGAAATATATTTGCTGTATGTTAAACAATAATTATTTACTAAAAAAAAGGACTGCTTTTTAATTTTTTTCTTTACTCTAATGATCAATTTTTTTTTATATTTATGCTTCTTATTGTTGAAATGTGTTACTGAATATGATCAATTATTAGTTGTATTTCATGGATAATAATTCATAGATAAAATATCACCCGGTGAACTTCAACGAATTCAAAACACCAAACGGTATAACAAATTGTTTAGTCGAAAAAAATCCCAGTAATTTTTCTATGTGCTGTATGAAATTCATTACAACATTTCCAAACGGAAACTTCAAATTTGATTGACTGCAAATTTTATTGTACTTTCTAATCTTTTGCCAATGGAAATTTCATTCTGATGAAATTCATTAATCAATAATATTTTCCCATACATAATACGATGCTAAAGAGATTTACCGAGTAAAATTCTGACAAATAATTTTATTTTCAAATAATCATTTCCACAAAGGATAAGAAATACCATAATAATTGTTCCAAAAAAGTAATGGATATCTGTTCTTTATGAAATAATACGTCTATCTTGTAATACAAGCCCTGCTAAAAATGAACTAATATAAACGGTTTAACTTAGAAACTCTTAAAATCCGGTTTAGGAAGCAGTCAAAAAACCGGACAGTCAGCGTAATTAATTTTTAATGCAAATATTCAAGTGAGATTGTTAAAGACCGAAGTGGGGAAGAGTACCACGTGAACAGCAGTTGAATGTGGGTCAGTCGATCCTAAGATATCTCTACGAAAATTCTACATGAATAAGCTCTAGTGATTCTTGTCAAAAATTCTTTTAATGGGAAAATTAAAGAAAGCGCGAAATGCAATGGAATAGCATATGATAGTTATGAGATCAACAGTTACAACCGTTTCTTTTTTGGAGGAATACCTCCTGTCATCATAATATTTGCTTCCTGAGGTGATCGTTTCACAGCACTTTTCATTGTAGGTAAATTTACAAGGGTATCATCTTCTTCCTCCATTTGATCTTCACTTGTCTTGCTTTCTTCTAACGAAATCGACTCATCCTCATCACTTTCCATTTTAAATCGCTCATCATTTTTATTCGTATGGTCCTGATGAAAATAAAGATATTAAAATATAATTATGAAAGTTAAAGAATCAAACACTATGACAATGATTTTCTGTTTATAATGCATCATTAGTGTTGAGATTCAAAAATTTTCGAAGCTCCATATATTTTATAAGAAGTGAATATTGCCTATCATCATTTATTTTAGACAAAAAAATATTTCAAAAAATATCATTATTTTTATGTCACTCAAAAAAGTCATCATAATACAAAAGAATTTTTAATTTTCCTCGCCTACTTGAATATAGCTAGATTTATTCTGGCTTAGTTAAATACGATCTATATAATGATATAATCATAAGTATCAACTAAACTAAAGCAATCGCACCATAGCGATACCCGAGAGAGCAATAAATAAGAATTTACATCAGATGTGTCTGACCGCTGTTTCTGCTTTGGTTCCCATAAAGCATTTCGAACAAAACTTCTCGCTGCTCGTTGATTCAAGCAAGGCGCTGTTTTTCGTTCTTCCAACTGTTTCAACCGTCCCATATACTCTTTCGTTCGATTCTAAATTCATCTTTAGATTATTATACAGTCTAACAAGTATTAGGAATACTCTGAAGAGGAAGAGAAGGACAGAAAGGCTTCAAATTAATCTTCAAGGCTACAGATAAACAACAATAATGCAATTTCAAATTTTCAATTGATGATTGATAAAAAACGAATAAATAAACTAACAATTTCATTTTGCAGAAGCTCGTTATCTCTTGGTTTCTGTCCATGTGTACACAATAACATCCAATACAGCGAATTAATCACAAATACTGACATTAAATCAATTTCTAATTTTTCTAGTGGTGGTCTCTAAAATTTGTTCAATAAAAAATATAACAATTAAAAAGTAAAAATTCGATATAAAATTTTATGAAAATACTGATAGTAATAGAAATGCTTGAAATTGCACCTATTGTAATAAATTGGACCGGATTTTTAATAAAAAATCGGATAGTACGGTGACAATCTATAAACAGTGAAGACTGGCTCTAACATAATGATTGAGAAGATCTATTATGATATGCAAGCTATCGTTTTCATATAATTTTTTTATACATAATGAAAAATGGATATGAAAAAACACAAACAAAAGCAAGATAGCGAAGAAGTTAAAAAAGAAAGACGGTTTTCAGCAAACCAAGAAAATAAAATCACCAAGACGTGATCTTAACGTGATGACTGATGAAATCTATCATGAAATGCAGGCTATCTTCTCTTATATAAAACTAAAATACATCAGTCTTTAAAACAGTAAAGTCATATATTAAATAATAATATAATTACACTAATAACTATATTTTAATTCCTTCCTACATATCTTGAGAAATTTCACAAAATTATATCTTCCAAATTAACAGAACCTAAAATCATTATATTTATCTTACTATATCCAAACATTTTCTATACTAACAAAAGATAGATATTAACAGCTAATTTAATGAGAATTTATGATAGTCAAGACAATTCCTCCGTTCCTGAATGCATCCATGTACGACCGTATTTTATATCGATGTATTTCCAAAATTCGATGGCATTTTCATTCTTGCTTCTTTTAATTGATATCTAACAAATCTCCCGATACTTGATATCAAAATATTATAAACTGTCCGTCGTCCAATATAAACTTAACTCGTTTATACTGGACAAAAGCCAGGAAAATTAGAGGAGCGCAAATGACACAAATGATAAGTGAAACATGATATCGACTATCAAGTTGGCTAATTAAGCCCAATAATTAATCAATCAATAGCAAATGTGAGTCACAGTACTGGCTGGTGAAAGCGATTAATTCGGTTAAGCTGATTAAGTAGGTGAACAATCAAGGAATGACAAAAATAAATAAAGTGTGATATTGTTTGATCAGGTACCCTAATTAGATACATGAATAATACAGATAATAACAAACCTGAATGTTTTCTTCCAATGAATTCGAGAAATGCTTCTGGTAGGTATCTTCGAGAATTGTAAGTGCTTCATTAAATCTTCGTAATTGTTCAACTACTTCTGGTGGTATCGTATCGCTGCTCATTATTAATCCTAAAGAAACGAAACATTAGTAAGAAAAATAACTTTCATAAAGTTGGTAAAAACTCTTCATTTGACATATTCCAAGAATTCTAGGATCACTGTGTATGCTGACCTCACAACAAACACCTCAGACCTCTCGAAGAAGCAACCGAACAACAGATCTCAGGAATGAAAATGTCCTGAATTTCGAGATGAACGGAATCCGTCCAACAAAGCAATTTGCATACAACTATCCGCGAAATACCGGTTGTGTTACTTCAAAGCCAATCGAGAAGCGACGGAGTGATGGTCGTAACATTCTCGATATTCTCCGTTGATGGAATGTTGCTGATGTGTGCCGTTCCGTGTTCTCCTTCTGAAATTTTACGCTATGAATTGTAGGCGTACGAGGCTTAGTTTACGTGTTATATACGCACGTTTTACGTTAAAGTTATAGGAAATCCGTAGTTTTCCAAATGAGATTCGATTCATTCTTAATGGAATATAGCCAAAGGAATGTTATTGTGTTTGTTTTCGTTGTCATAAGTGTACGAGATGACAGTAAAAATTTTAAGCGCACATGACTGGTTGACATATTAATGTACGATGTATGTTACGATCGTTGTACGTTACCCATTCACGTAAATATTACTTATATCGTGTATGTATTGAGTAAAATTATTCTTGCTGATACTAACTTATGGATAAATAATTCGAATATATTCCTTCCATTCTTTTATTCTTTATTTCGTTACTTACTCTTTCGATTTCTTTTTCTATACTATCTTTCACTTTTAATGTATAAATAACAAATACGAAATTTCCTAACTAAATGTATTACCATTTCGTTGTAAATTTTCATCATATTATTAATTGAGATTTAATCGTCGTTTTATTCAAATTTATAATTTACTATTCCATTTAAAAAAGTTTAATTTATAAATTATAAATGATTATTTGTTCTATTCTATCTTTAATTTGCGGTAGGAAATTGTCTATTTATTCGATTTATACCTATACATAAGTGTTAAATTTTTACCTGTTCTTATGCAGAAAAAAATGGTATAGAATTATATGCATAAATATAAAATATAAAAAATTGCATTGATTTATTTATATTTATATGTACATTATTTAAGTAGACATTTTTTATTATTGCGCAATTATTTATAAGATATACTGAAGCCTTCGGAAGTTTGCTGATACGCCAACTTTATCTTTTTTGATCAGTTCATTCATTTGTTAGATTTCTTCAATGATTAGTAATTTGACTTAAAAAGTTTTTTGATCATTAAGATATTTTTTTGGTCGGCATGTTATTTTGGAATATAAATGTTATGAGTATTGGATATGTTTATGTTTATCAATTTGGTTTCATTGCTTATAAGTCAAATTTCAGGCTAGTTGATGCATAGTTTTGCGAATGTCGCAATTTTATTGGCAATTGCAAACGAATACACAACAGCAAGAAAAGAACGATACGAAAGACAGCGATGAATGGAGTTGTGTTGGTTTGACCAACGATAATACCAACGAAGGATTACAACAACAACAACAACAACAACAACAACAGAGTTATTGGTGGCATCAACAAAATGTTAGCCTTTATTTATTTATTTAAAGGAATTAAATTATCAGGACTGTAGTGGATGGATGATTTAATAGTTTGTTCAATGGTTGATCATTTCTTTTCCATGATTCATGTGTAGGATATGCATACTATCTGTAACCCTATATTTAATGAAAATTTGCTTACTGAATATCCATTGTTCGAGGGATCCTGGAGAAATCTCATGTCGTAATTTCTGGATTGCCAATAATTATTCCAATAAATTCATTATAATCTTCAAATGTGGAAGTTAAATAACTGTCTAAGCATTCATGGGATGTCAATTAGTTCATGCCAATTGATCTGTTATTGAGTAATTTAATTCAAGTAAATGAATGATTTGCCTTATAATTTCAAATCAACTTACCATAAATAATGATGTACTGGAAGAGAATGATTGAGAAACGAAAAAAAAAGGTAGAATAGACTGTGATTTACGATTATACTCTTTTAGCAGGATGGAACGGACCCATATAGTGCAGCAGCATTTCAAGGTTTTCAGGCATCTTCCGGTGATGATAATCGTACAAAAAGTTGGCAAACATCGATAACATCTAATAATCCCAGCACATGTTTTACTCAACAACAGTTGGGACAGATTGCTGTGGTTTGATATTTTACATTTTTATAAAAGATAATTAAACATTGCTATAAATTGATAATAACGGAATTATTTTAAAACTGTTTCGAGTGATATATTCGGATTATATAAATTCTTCTCGAAATTTTGCTTGAAATTTAGGAGAAGAAGATTGCTTCGCTTGAAATTGCTGAACAGGAGGATGAGCAGACACGATATTCGTTTGGTATTCATCAACCGATCTTACACTTAGAACATAACATTTCTGATCATAATGCAGAAGTACGTTATTATTGTTAAACTTGATTTGATAATATTACATTAATAACTTGCTTGAAATCAATATAATGATTAGATGAAAAAACCCTGCTATTTATTACATGAAAAATTCTTTTTCAGAATAACGAAATAATTGATGAAAAATATAATAGTGAGCAAGTTAAAGCAGAAATAGTTTCTGTCGATGATACGAAAGGTATAAATTTATTTATTATATTTCTGGATACTCAATTATTATCTGAACATAATGTTAAATGTCAAGTTTGGTGCTTTATTAATAATGTTGAAACCACATAGAATCAATGGTATTGCTAAAATAATAACAACAATATCTTAAATTATTATTCCCAAAAGGTTGTAACTTGTTTTTTATTTGGGATAATTTAAGTATTAGTGAGGAAAAAAATATTTGTCGAATAGCTAATTTACTTTTTGCGAAGAATTTTTCTTTTTGCTATTTTAATTAATTGTGGAATACAAAGTGATTGGAATTGCAGAAGAATTTTTCGTCACTTTCTGATAAATCATTATATAAAATTTTGATATAAAAAGCGTTTACTGAATGAAAAATGAAAATTTCAGGTAATATATCAACAGGTACATTGCCACCGGAAGAAAAGGAGCAAATAGTAAGTGAGGTAAGCAGTATTTATTTTCTCTTTTCGTTGGAACACTGAAAATCATCCAGAAGATTGTGGGAGGAAAGAAATTGGGTGAAACGGGTCAGCTAAATTTTTTCAGGTTGAAAGTGGCGCACCAATGATAGCAGTGGCTCAGGTCACTCCTATAATAGCAACATCCATTGCAACTGCGATTGAGACACCGTTTCCTGTTAGTGTTTTGTCCTGTAATCAAACATTCCCTGCAGCTATTCCTTCTACTGCAAACATTGCTCGTGTTGGTCCTATTTCTAACCACGATTCTTGCGGTAATTGTTTCAGTTATCTTTACTTATGCCATTTTCAACTGTTGGTTCCAACTATCAATGAACAGTTAATTATTGCTGCTATAAACTGACTTGTGGTTGTTATCACTGCATTCGTGTATTATGTGAAGTATGCCATCTTCTCGCTAACTTTCCCATCTTCGGTTTTGAAGTTTTGGCAATTTCAGGATTCTCAGTAAATCGTGTTGTTCCAACATTACAGCCAGTTATTCCTAATCCACAAATGCCTTCACTCGCACCTGTTACAAATAGCGCTCGAAGTACTCCATTATCATTAGTTGAAGGAACTGGTGAAACACAAAATACCACTGTTGTTGAAAGGACACAGATTGTTACGAACGTTCCTGTAACTAATTTGCAGCAGATCGATGCGGCTGTAGTACCAGTTAAGGAGGAAAAATCGGTATGACAATATGTTAAACTTAACAAAGTAAAGCTTATATTGCAGAAATAAGGGAGCTGCAAATTCCCGATTAAGTCTTTATTTTTTTCCTTTTTTTCTTTGAAATGCCAGAAACAATACATATTTTAGGTTATGAGCACTGTTTCTAATCAGTTAAGAGAAATGGTTGATTTGGCTCCCAATTCAACACCGATTGATGGTGCGCAAAAGACACAAAGACAGCATGAATCGAGACAAATTTTGAAGGTATGCATCGTTGATATTTCTAAATCTCGGAAGAAGGGCATAACTTTTTAGCAATTAATTTATGATAATCACCCAAGTACCAGTATTTTATTATTTCTTTAAAAGTAAATTTATGAATGTCATTAGGTCTAGACATTGGGAATAGTTATTTGATTATTTATAGATAGGAATATAACCATTTTCTTTTTCTTGTTATTATTTTGTTTTCAGGATGATAAGGAACGCAGCATTGCAATATCGACATCAGCAGAACAATCTACAGATTCAGCTGCACATGAAGATTCGTTTGGCAGATCTGTTGAAAAACATAGGAACTCTAAAAATATTCGAGATCGATATCGCATTATTCGCCAACAGTTTGTTTTTCTTTTCCTTAATTTTTTCTCATCAGCTTAGAAAGTTTCATTTATACAAAGAAGTGTTTGTGATGGTTAGCATCATATACTCCAAAATTTTCATATTTTCGAATTTCTTTCAGTTGTTCATTCGTTCATCGTTTACGTTATTTTAAGATATCCGGAAGTAATCAAGCGATTAGATCGTTTAAAAATGGAAACTCACCGGTTGGATTGGAGTCCAACACAAAAAGCTTCATTAAAAGAAGTCGACGAGAGTTCTCATAGGTTGTTAGAGAATTTTTTTCTTTTTTGTAAGTGATTGAAATATTTTGCAAGTGTTACTAAAATAATTTTTAAATTATATATGTCGTATTCTCAACTAATTTTTCACTTTCTGTGTGATGTGAACTACTTTCCACAACAATTATATGTCGCATTACTTTTTCATATTCTTAGAGATCAAATACTGTCAGATTTCTTTGCTGCATAACCATTGCCATGTTCACATCGTTATAAAATGTCTATTTGGAAGTCAGAAGTTATACACAGCAACAAATATATTGCTAATTGTTTGCCAATAGCATTTCAGAGTATCAAACAGAAGACAAAAAAATTCAGCAACTATAAACCTCGATTCCAGCGTTACTACGAATTTGAAGAATATTGAGCTGATATCGGATGCTCGACCTTCTTCCAAGACTAGTGATAATTTGCATGATTTTCAATGTGTCTATTTGATATAATATAACATTCGTTTTCCTAAAATTCCGTTTTTGCAGTAAATCACTCGTTTACTTTTCCTGACCGTTTGAGTTCCGAAGATAGCTCTACAAAAAATGATGTTCGTTACGGCGAAGATTTCGTCAATTCACTTCGTAGGTAAGTTTTTGATTTCATATTTTTCGTAATCATAGGTCTTGTTGATATCATAATAAAAAAGGAAAATCAATTTTTCGTTACGCATTATGCTTTATTCTTTTTGAAGAAATCGGCATGCTCGTGCACGTGAATATGATAATTTTTCATCTCGTGGTACTAAGTCAGAAATGGGTGAGATAGGACCGTATAGAGGTCCTGCAGTTGCTAAGCACAGATATGCGATGCAACATGCTTCAACCGGTTACCAACCATATGAGTAAGTTGTTGGATTTTTATTATTTAGAGCAAATAAAATTTTGGATCTTATTAAAAGCATACAAAATGTTGCTACAGAATAGATTATAATATTAAAGATTTAGTTTAATAATTCTGTGTATGTGGTAATACACGAATTTATGATGTTATAGATATTATCTAAGTGGCAGGCAGTCGTTAGGACCTCATGTTGGACGACGTACAGCTCATGAATTAGCGATGATGTTTAATGATGATAATGCAATAGTACGCCGACCCCAATCTTCATTTGATACGACTGCGTATTCGAAGTATTATTTTTTTATTGTTCATCATTGATTGCAAGTGTTGAATACAGTCCTTATACTTAGCCATTTGCTTTTTTTGTCTCTGCGATATAGTGCACTGTAATTTATTAGTTATTAGCACTTAATCAGAATGAATCGATATGAAAATTTCTCTTATTTTGCGTAAAATTAATTTTTCTATAATTTTGAAGAGTTGATCTTTTCTTTTTCATAGATTTTGTTAACGTTCAACTTGAATCGTTTATCATTGGTTGTAGATATCAGCATATGAATGAATTCGCTCAAGATTCACATCAAAACAATGCAGGTGAACATTCGTTTGAAAGTGAAGAAAGTACTGGAAGTGATAGCGAAATAGCACGGATCCATAACGAACAGGAAATGGTATAATTCAAATATCAATCTATTTTACATTCATAATCACTTCTTGGTCTATGAAATGTTTTCACGATTAGTGTAATATTAGATATTGATATCCAGAATAGTTTAGGGTTCGAAGAAATGAATCATCTTTTGCGCTTAGTTAGACTTAAGGTCAGTTGAATAATTCTTTATAGATCTTTATATACATATGCATTTTAAATAATTTTTGAATGAATTATCTGCAGGCACGGCGAGCTGCTTCGATGCATTATAACGCGCCTCTCCCAGCTCCAAATGAGTTTTATTATTTCGGTGTGATACAATTACCGCAGGTGATTTTACAATTCAATAAAACGAAGAACAAAAGTGTTGATCGTTAGCTTGTGATATAAAAACTACCATGAAAAAGTTAAATATATAAAATATTAGTGATATCATAACGATATATAAATTGCTAAAATACGTTATTTAAGGAACGCGTAGAGTACATAATGCGCAGATTACCGCCGCCTCCAGAATACTTTCAACTGCCTGCAATTGAAAAGGCAGCTTATTTGTTTTATTGTCTTCTCTATCGGCACCATTATCTTCCAGTGGATTTGTTTCATAAAAAATTCAACCGCGAATATTTCAGCTATATGTGTGAAGGAGATTCAGCTGAAGTTGCTCTTTGGAAGGTAAACTTGCTATGGCAAAGAATTCTATTGTTTTGTTGTAAATGATTTCTATTCCCATATGATGTAATTAACGATACTTCAGATCTGCAAACATACGCAAGAAGAATATATAGCGAAGCGTTCAGTAAATCAATTAAAAGCCTACGAAATGTCCCAGAAGCAGCTGTTTAGCGATGATCATGAAACACTTGATAGCAGGTTGCTTCGTATTATTTTTTTATTGCTTAAATATGAAGTTATATGTCTGATAATTCTGAGATCTTCGAACAGTTGCAATGGTGGTAGTTGATGATCGTAGTTGGCATCTTGGACATAATTTTTTCATATTTTTACAAACTTGAACTTGAAGAAATGGGTGACAAGTTGAGCTTGAAAAAATGTTGATATATATTGTACGAAACAAAATACTGTAAAATGAAAAGTTCATGACTCATTCTATACACAATTGGAACAGTCCTAGTGATAAAATTATGGCTAACGAAATCTGTAAAACAGTTGTTTTTTATTAACGACGAGGTTTTTTGCTGAAATTAAATTACGATGTTGATTGGATGTTAGAGATTTGGTTGCACCACTTTATCCTCCAGTTTTAATTCCGCTAAACAAATCGAGAGTATTTTAAGTCAACTGACTTCTTTGGGTTTCTTTTTTGACTATTTGATGACCAAAAATATATTCTGCATTATGTTTCCCTATTTTTCATGTTGTTATTAAAGATTCGTTATCCGTCTGAGAAAACATTTATTCGGTTACATCTCTTAAGACTCATTTAAATATTGGTACATCATTGTATTAAAGAGTTGGAAACTGTTATCATCCGGTTCAGAAAAATATTCTAATTAGACTTATTTGAGAATGTATTTTCTACTGTTTTAAAAGTATTTTAACTTCCTTGTGCATTTCAATTTTTCAGACAAAGCGAACGGGAAGCCGATGCGATGTTGAAGATGATAGTGATCAGCTCAGCGTAGATTCTGCCGCTAAAGGTTCGCTTGTCGAAAATTAACCTTAATCATTATTCATTGTAAAATTTTTCTCACTTTTGCCCATACTTTATTCTACTGACAAAACATTAACGACAATATGTTAATCTTATCTAATGATTGATTATTTTTGTCTTAAAAATGAATTTTTTCGAATTACACTCTATTTGTTCCAGAACCGATGAAATTCCGTGTTCCGCATTCATTTCTGAGATTTGGAGTTGGTGGAAAGGCAATCGTGCTGAATGTTCGGAATTCGGAAAATATTCTAGAAATACGCGATTTAAAAAGTCTGTTTAGTAATCATAAACTGCAGCGTATATCGAATGCCATTGAATCATTTCGAGGTATATTTGATATATCTTATTAGGGATATTTTCTCAGTTTTCTTATCTCTGGATTAATTAATAATTTAGAGTTTAGAGTCGTAAATTTCAGCATATCTCGACAGATTTATATAAAACCATCTCTGACATGAAATTATCTTTTTCACTGGGAAGAATTGCCGATGATTCTTATTAAATTTTTTAATTCGCTGCTGCATAATCTAATATCAATATACAAGAAAACATTTGCTTATGTCTGAATTCCTTTATTTATATAATTGTCGAATTTCTAGGTCCCCTTATTGCCGGATTTACTCCAACTCATTCCGTTCATCTCTATGTACAACGTCAAATTGAACTAATTCTGAAATCTGAAACTTATCTTTCAAATCCATCAAATAGTTTGGAAAGTGACTGTCTTTTAATATGGCAACTTTTGGAAATGCTTGTGCAGCAACAAGGAGTATGCTTTTGACTTTTAAATTGATACGTCGCTTCTTTTTATTATAATTAGTGGGAATGATATTACATTAATTGTAATCATGATTTAGCGAGTAACGGGTCCGGATTTGTCGCGGTTATTAATGGCCACTTGTGACGTGTCGGAGCAACGGCGGCACTACAAAGAACGTTCAAGTTTATTTACTCCTGCAAACTTCAATGAACGTTCTGTCGATTCCGAGGCATATGATCGTTTTACACAATTTCTTTTAGGTGGCCATATTAAGGTGCGTTTAACATATTGTCTTATAATGTCAGTGTTACCGAAAAAACTTTAATCTTTTGAAATAACATTCAGATTTTTAGCGAGCGGAAGATACTTGTCCACATTTTTCTTGCTGTACTTAAAGATAATTTAGGTATTATATTAGATTTGTAGGTCGTGTGCAATGAATTATTCTTATCATTCTCGCTTTATGTAATTGCAGGTATTACAAAGGCATGAATGGCGATCAACCAAATTATTTGGCTATCTAATATTTGAGAAAAATTCCTTTTTTTGCAGGAAGCTCTTGATAGTGCGATGAAAGATGGACTTTATTCTGATGCGATGATTCTTGCACGTCGTATGTGTGTTAAAGAATCGCAAGAACTTGAAAAAATCGAAACAGCCTTTTTATCACATCGATCTGAACTGAATCCTGTAATGACTCTCCTCGCGGTAGCAAATGGACAACCGGCTCCGGTTTTGGTGAGTTACTTCCTGTTATTGTATCGTCATTTATTTTTTTGATGCTTTTCTATCATTAATTTCAATTTATTGAATGATTTAGGAGCCATGTTCATTTTTTTTTGCATTCATATTGTAAATCGTAATGATTAGATATGTAAACGAACTAATGTATAACGAAGAAAATGTTTTTAGACAAGTCCACCAATGGATGAAATAAATAGTTGGCGTTCACATGCAGCAATAGTATTGGCTAATTTAAAAACTCCAGAAGCTCTTAGAATGGTATACCAACTTGGTTGTGTGCTTGCTCGCCGTGGATTGCATGCTGCGGCTGATTTTTGTTTCCTAGCAGTCAGTCTTTTGATACCCGGTTATAGTCCGTTCGAGCCAGTACCTGAAAGGTGTCTTTTTTTAAATTTATTTTTAGGAATATTGAACGAATGAAATTTTTTTATTCTTGTTACTCTTATATGAAGAATTTAACAGTTGTTTTTTTAGCGAAGATACGAATGCAGATGTTCGTCAGCACATAACACTTATTCATGCTACTTTACCAGGCGAAGAAATCAATTTCGGGTTTTCGAAAGGGTAATCAAAATTTTATTCTTTTTTTTCCATGAAAAAGTTGTCTCAAAAGGATGCTAACTCTCAAAATATCACTACCTCTCACAGTCGGTCTTCTCCATTTTTTTTTGGAGAGCTTCTTTTGTCTCGCTGGTCTTCTAAGTAGCATAAAATTTCAGGTTCTCGATAATAGATCTGCATGCTACGGAAATTTTTCAATATTCCACAAAATTGGCAAGCACCGGGATTCCCTCAAATTTCAACACATCAACTGCATATCAATTGCATCGTTTGGATTATGCAGAAATGGTTTCCGAATTTGGAAATTCTGCAGGAGATGCTTTCCGATATTGCGTGGAGATTGCAAAGGAAATTTGGAATAGACATCATGAAATCGATATCGAACATCTTGAAAGGCTTTACGAACTTGCTGAACGGTATGCATTATCTTTTTAATGTCTGTTTTTTCCTAAATTCGAAATCATGCATACTGTTCTACAATAGATGCAGTATTTTAAAACACATCGAGGAAGAAAAATATGTTAGCATAAGTCAGTTTCATTCAGAGGTTTTGGAAATCTCTAGATTTAGGGATTTTTGCTCATAATTCGATGTTGGAATACCAGTTTACTGTTTCATAATTAATGGTTGGATCTCTGATACATTTCACTTTTATATTTATTTTTTTTTGTCTATAAATCTGGCATTTACGAACATATTTTCTAGTCTGAAATTTATGGCATCCGCAGATGCAGACAGTACAGCTTGGCTTCCAGCGTTACGATCTTTAATAGACGAGCAACAAAAAATGATCGAAGAAAGTAAAGTAGTACAAGATCATGCTACAACAGTTATCGATCATAATGCAGAAGATGTTTGCACAATCAAAGCACCAAAATTATCGCCGGAAGTAATTATTTTCTCTTAAAAATTTTTCTGCGCAGAGATTGTTTATGAATACTAGTTACATTCCTCAACTAGTGGTATAAGAATTTTAAAAGATTGGATTTTCAATTGATTTTTTTGTAAATCATTTTTAAAAATAACAATCACTTTAGCCTGAAATGACAAACGATTTTGCTGAAAACAATGATAGCCAAGAAGATAATGAGTATTCTGCTAAGTAAGTATTTTCTTGCACTTTCATATATGCTGAAAAATTTATTCTCTTTAAAACTTTTTAAAGTTTTTAACTTATATTTCATCCCGAAAGAAATCTTACTTTTGCTCACTATAGCACGAGAGCATTAGGCTGTGAGACAGTCGAATGGCATATTGGACAGGAGGCACTTGTCACCTCATCAGCCTCTGTCAAGCAGCAGCAAGCGGAAAATCGAAAACCTGAAAATAACGGTTAGATTTTTAATATTAGAAGAAATGAATTTCTCAACAATTCATTGTCCTTCAAAGTTGTAGTTATATTTTGTTGGCTTATATTTTAAATGCGATTGATTCTAGACTTTTTTTGACTTTTACAGTAAATACAAACTCGTTTAGTTCTTGTGTTTCTCTTTTAAACATTTAGATCTCCTGCTTACAGTGCCAGCTTTACTATTCTTTATTTTAGAAAGACAAAGGTTAAAGTTCAAGTTGTCAATAAATCTTTATATTTGTTACTTAAATTTACAAACAAGAGGTACTATTCATATTCTAGAATATCGTATGGAACCAGAACAGTTGCGTGAGAGAACTGGAGCATATAGCAAGACGAACATATCGGTAAATTCTTCTCAGGTGCAATTTTGAATATGTTTATGTAAATATATTTTGTTTTGGATTGTTTTATTGCTCCTTCTACTTTCATAATTTTTATTTTACCTTGATGATGAAAATAATGAAAATAAAATGGAAAGCGATGAGTATCAAATCTTTCCTATTTTATTTCTGAGTTAAATTATGGTTGTTCTATATTATATTTGATAATGAATCTACGATTTTCAGTACTCCACACTTCCACCGGTTCTACCAGTTAGCACGAAAGATTCTGTGGAAAGTAGCATTACGACTCGTACGAATACAACAGTTATTTCGTCTCTGTTGTCGCAAACAGATGAACAAATTTCACATGAAGCGGTACAGAATTGTGCTATTGAACGGAAAGTTTTGGAAATGAAACAGCAAAGTGATTCAAAGGGAGCAGGCAGTGAGATGGCGGCAGAATGGACAACAGATATCAACAGTGCTTCTACAAATAATCATGATAATACTTCCTATCAAAATGTTGATCATTTGGTAATTTTATCTTATTTATCTTTTCTTTCTTTCATTTATATTAATGCAGTTTCTTTAGCTTGTAAATTTTCTTTCTAGGAAGGAAAAATCCTAAATGGAATGACACCCATTATAGCAACAAGAAATGAGATTGATGAAGCAATGCATTCTAACCATTTGCTTCCAGTAAATTCAAAATTAAATCAGTACGCAAATCGTATCTCAGGTATTGTGGAGTTAAATTAATTGCTTATGATCTTTATTTATATGAAATATCCATTTTATACTTCTTACTTTTTCTTTTACAGAGCCTTCATTTTCCTCTCACCAAGAACCAAACGTGGTCAAGAAGAATGAAAAAGTTAGCGGTTTTTTTATCGTTTTTTTCGCGTAATTCGATTTGTCACGCTTAATTTTTTCCAAGTTCCAGTTCCCAAAATGATACTTCATGATTCATATTTAGACATACAATAAAGATAAGATTGTAAACGATCATCCTCAGAATTCGGGATTATTTTCGAAACTAAAAGCAACGATTGCTAAAGCAATCCCATCAAACAATGAAATGATTCTTCCCGACGACAAGCATCCATCGGTATTATTTAATTATCTCTTGTATAATCGAAATGAAATATTCAACAATGATGTTTCAACTTTTCTATGAATTTATTTCTGGGATTAGTTATTTTTGGATTTTCTTTAAAATTTTATGAAATTACAGATTGTATGGGATCCGAAACTCAACAAATATGTTGGTGAAGGAATTGAGGAAGAATCTGTCGTAGAGCCGCCGCCATCGGTTACATCAAGTTCGGACAAACTGAGCGGGGCTATACGTGGTAATGTTGGTGTTGGTGGATTAACTGCTGCTCGGCTCAGCGGTGGTAAGTTTTGTTAGTCGGAACATAATTGTTCTTGTAAAATGGTTTAAATAATTCAGAATTATTTTTTCTACTGAACATTTCTTTTTTATATTTCTCATTGTATTTCAAATAAATCATTTCATTTCTGCTGCAGATATCTTAAATCATTTACAAATATATGCTACACAAGCTGTCAGTTTCATTTATTTGTGCTTAACCATGATCTTATTCCATTGGTTTTTTCTTCCCTAAACCAAAATTTTTAGGGTCGAGGTATTTCAATCCACTCATTGAAACATCATCTGTAAAGCCAGTAGCTCATACTGCTCCGTTCTTACCACCAGTACCTGCTGCTGCCAATTTTGGTTTCATACCCTCAATGCCTGGTAAGTTTTCTTAGGATATTTAATAAGAATTTTTTCAGTATTAGAATGAAATTTTTCCGGCGTCTGCTGGGTATATTTTCAATTAAAACTGAAAAAATCAGATCTTCAAAGTTTACTTTATCACGAGTATCAAGCATTATTTTTCAGATGATATATCCACAGAAAGTCCGTTTAGTGTTCATACTGATCCGTTACCAAAAGAAGCTGAAGTTGCTGAATAAGTGCCATCAAAGCGGTAAATATGAATGCTGTTACTGCAGATTCATAGAATTTGTTGTTTAGGTTTAATCATATTTGGTATTATAAAGTACCTTTCATTACGATAAGTGGGTTGTAATGGTGATGTTTTATTATTGTTCGAAATTGTTCTGTTGTGTTTTTTGATGCAGTATTATAAGGAAAAAATGCTAAGAATTGGATTGTTAACATTTTAGGAGGTATATATTTGTCAATCGCGCTTAAGAGACTTAAAGATACTTGAGGCGATTGTGCCATGTAGGTTATATTTTCACATTCACTTGAAATCACTTCAAATTTTTATTTTCACTTTTTTTTATAACTTAAAATTCCATAGAAATGGTAGATACATTATTATTTTATACAATTTCTTGCTTTTTCCTTCCTCTTTAATTGATTACTATATTCTATTTAATCGGTGCCTTTTTATTTATGATTCTTTTAGTCTGGATAAAGATTTTATTTTTAATATCGGGATTACTGTTAGTAACTTCTACTATGCAACTTCTAATCCATTTTCTAGTATATTTCAGTAGATTTTGAGAATATAACCTAACGGTCATATACCGGTCTGATTACATTATAAAAAAACGAATATGAGATATACGATGGTCTTGTTTTAACAACTGTCTAGTGTTATTCGTTCAAGTCTGTTGATCTTATAAACTGAAACTGATGTATGACTTAAAAATAAGTGTACATGTGAAAAAAAATTGAATTAAATCTTCGTGTAGAAATATAAGAATGCCATATTTGTTGACCAATTAGCCCATCTTTCCTAATTGAATATCTTTTTTTGTCATTCTAGTTTTCTTTTATATACTTTTTATTCTATATTGTAGGAAATATTCTGGAAAATTATATTGTTTGTTTAAAAATAAGATTTGATCAATCTTGCAAATCTGGATAAGCAGTCAAAAATAATATTTGTTTTGTATGGCTATGTATTTATTGATATGTGAACATTTTATACGAAGTTCTTCCTATGTGATATTTCATTTCATTTTATTTCTTAAAATTTAATTTATTTATTCACAGTATTCAGAGCCTTTTTAAGACATTTACATTGTTCGCTTAACATTTGCTTCATATTAAAAAAATTTTTCTTTTTTAAATACGGAATAAATGATAGTTATGATAACGAATGATAGTGATCCAATTCATTGTTTCATTCAGCGTAATGGTTTTGAAGCGAATTGAGTTTTTCCTATAAAAATCTAAGTTTTTTTTTTTGAATTTTTCTATTCAAAAATATAATTTTTATTTCTTCAACGATATGTATTATTCGTTTATTTGAAAAATTTTCTTTAATAAATTATTCCGTTATCGTCATTTTATCAGTATGTTTTTCTTTTATCGTTATTATGTAATATATAATTTATATCGATTTATGTCTTGGTTTTGATTTTCCAAAATATGCTATATTTTATTCTTTCCATATACGATATTATTTTTATTCCTTCTTAATCAATTTTTTTTCAATTCTTAAAAAGAGAACGAATACTTTGCATGAAATTCATAAATTCCTATTTCCTAAGCTTATTGTTCTAAAAGTAATCATTCGAATTAAATTCCTATAATAGATTCATTCAATTTTAAAAAATGATTTTAAATTCTCTTTTCCTTCTTTCCGGCTTTCATAGTCTTTCAATAATTCCTCATCCTTCCATATCTTATGCAATGCTGGTATTATTTAGTATCGTATATGGAAAATTGGAAAGAGTAATTTTAGAAAATTTAAATTTACTAAATTAACCTAATAATTAGGCAAGAACAAATAAATCGATACAATAACTATTAATTAAGTATTAACAATAAATTTTCAAAAAAGTAATGAATATACTAATTCCGATTAAATAATATATGTATTTTCAATTAATATTGAAAATATTAATTGAATATTTTTACGAAATGCACAGAAATTTATCTCAATTCATTATTATTTGACAAGCTTTATATAATTTCATATAGTTAAATTGGCTTTGAACTTAGCTTTTATAATATCTCTATATGGGAATAGGTAAAAAAAATGCTTGAATAGAAATCATTATCACTTAACCTAATTTCGCTCAATTCTATCTTTTAATAGCTGAATGCAATGATAAATATTATATGTGTAATTAAATTTTTTGTTTAACAATTCTTTTATGATACTTTCTCTTCGTTTATTTCAATTAGAAATAAAAGTTTTTCTTTTGCTGTTTTAAGGTTTGAATCATTATGGAATAATTACCGTAACGGAATTCTTCATTCATATATTAATAAGAATTTCCAAGCTGATAAAGTAAGTTCTCGAATAATTTAGAAACTTGCCCTTTTTTGCTTATATTAAAATTTTGGGTTTTTTTGATCATTTCTCTAATATCAAATAAAAAAAAAAAAGGAAGGTGTACAAGCAGGAAATTAGCAAAAGTAACTATTTAAATCGATTGATTTGGAGATGAAATGGGATAAAAGAGGTTGAAAATCAAACTTTCTAATTAAATGTTGGCGTTGAATATATTATTGAAAGAATTTTATAGTTAATTAATCATTTTAGGGTTTAAATTGATCATTATTATAGTAGTAGAGTGTATGATCGAGCTCTACGTAGTACTAAACAATTTTTTTTTGTTGTGTGAATTGAGATTTCAAATTTTCATTTTTAACTTTTAGTTTGCAAAAAAGCTTTTGAGTAGTAAGTATAGTAAGTGAGACATTCCAAGAATTTGGCAAAGCGTTAACACATTTAAGCTTTTTTCCTAAATCAGTAAATGTGTTTTTTTTTAAGGTAACAACAAAATGGCATATCAGATATCTCGACCAAACGATGATACAGATCGTACTCTATGGATGGGTGATTTGAGTCCTGATTGGGATCAGGCATTTATAGCAGAAGCATTCGCTCGAATGGGTGAAGAAGTAACCAATGTGAAGATTGTTTTCGATAAACATAGTGGAAAAGTGAGATTTATTAATTATTTACAAAAAAACAAATATCGATTATCATCAAAATTAATAGTTATTCTTGAATTATTTTGAAGTTAATAAATAATTTTGAGATATTTTGACCTCAAATGATTTGGACTTTTTAAATTTTCCAATAATCAATAATTATAGACCAAAAATGACAGATATTCGAATTGATGAATTAATCATTTCGCTTTCTTCTCTTTTACATTCCCAATTATTTGAGTTGTCTTGCATTTAGTCCAAGAAAATTGAAGCATCTGTCCATAATTATTTCCTTTTAATTAAGTACAATTGATAAAAAATTATATCTTTTTTATTGATTGCATTAGATCGTATCAATCTGATTCCATTTTCTTAAATTTCTGCAGAAAATGATCATATTTTTCTGTGTAACCGATTCTAATATTATGTTATCAGCAATGTTAGATGAAGTCCACTTGTTTTTCCGAATATTATTTAACTGTAACTGATATGTGATTTGTCGAACAATTCAGTACTTAATAAATAAAAAACCGTCTATAAGTCATTAAGCTGGTAGAAATTGCTGACTTTTCGTCTAATTAATATATAATAATTTCAGCAGGCTGGTTATTGCTTCATTGAATTTGCTGATCGAGAATCGGCTCGTCGCGCGATGTTACATATCAATGGAAAAATTATTCCAAAATCGAAACCATTTGCAGCGTTTAATCTTTCTTTGCTAATTCTCCAAACGCACCGTTAGTTTAACTGAATTTGTTTTTCTTTTTTTTTTTTAATTTTCTTTCCATTTATATCAAACTAGTTTATTGCCATCAAAATTGAATATTTGTAGTGAATAAAAACTTCAAACTAATAAAATTTTGTCCAGCAACCGATAAATTTTAATATCTTTAATGACAAACGGATTTGAATTATTGGCTTCAACTGATGACATATTCTTTGGCAGCTTGCTTGAGATTATAGTACCTTTTATCAAGACTTTTATCATTTTCATATTCCAATGAAAAGCTTAACTCAAATTATTGGAATTTTGAAGTGAAATATGATATAATTTTCAGGTATACTGAGTATAATTTATTTGTCAACAATGTCCCCAAGATATGGATGATGCCGCGCTCTTTTTGGTAAAAGGCTTTCGCTATTAATATTGACTTTTTTCGTTTTGTTCTAACAATGCAAAGTCTCCAATTTTTCTGTGGAAATTGGAAATTGAAGTTAAATTGAAAAAGTTTAGTTGTTCCTTCAATATTGTACTAATATATTTTTTTTATATTGCTAAATTTGTCGTAGATTTTTGGCGAACGCTACGAATCGTGTCGTGGAGCAAAAGTGTATAGAAATACGGATGGAACCTCAAAAGGTTTAGGCTTGGTACGATTTTCTGATCAAACTGATCAGCAAAGAGCACTGGTAATAGCTGTTAAAATTCATCCAATTTTTAAGAAATGTTAGAATTCTCGAAAAAAAAATGAGTCATGCAATGTGGTATTTTTATACCTATCTCTGATAAGATGAGGAATCTTTAAAAATTGTATGAAATGAAATTTTTAGCTTGAAATGAATAAATATCGTGTTGATGGTAAACAATTAATTCTGAAATTGGCGCAACCGAAATATCGAGCACCAAGACAGCCGCGTAATCTTCAGCAGCAACAACAACAACAACCTCAGCATAATGTTACTGGATATGACATCACTAATAATTATTTGCAGACTCAGGTTATTTTTTTCCTTTTTTTATAAAGTTTCATCGAAAAACTGTAGTTTGAACTTCTGATTTTAGCGTTTCAGAATGAAGGTAACAGACTCTAATGTAATAGACTATAATTAATCGATTTACATATTAATAAGTATCATATTAATAATTTGATTTCAGGAAAATGTGACAGCATCCATAGCATCTCCGACAGCAGTGACATCTTATTATCCGTACAATACGCCACCTGTGACAACTGCTCATTCAGTTAATACTTATCATGCACCATATAATTATCCGCCAGTACAGCCTCGAACTACTCCTCAACAAGCCGTTTGTGAAGTAATATTATTAAAATGCAGTAATAATAAAATTAGGAAAAGTAGGTGAAATCTTGATATTCTGTATAATAAATTGTTCGAGAACTTATTTTCATAAGAAATGCCTTATGTAATATGCAAATATTATATTATATAATTCATGTGATTGAACTAAATCATTCAAGCATAAAATTTTTTCTAGCAATATTATTCATGCGTGGTTGGTGGAGCAATTGTATCTTACGAAGCATGCGGTGTTGAACCAGTGGAAGATGTATCAGCTGAACAGAGCAACGAATATGTATTACAAAGTGGTGAAGAATTTTATGAAGCACTTGAGCAAAGTAGATGGAGTAAAGTTGTATTTGATGCGAATATGTGTGAAGATGATCTCCTAAAAGTTCTTGGATAGTAATAATTATCTCTATATTTTTAAATGTGCTATGAATTTTTATTTATATATCGAAATTTCATTTTAAAATTGTTTTTTTTTCAAAATTTTCTTCGATTGGTTTTTAGCACTATTAGTTTCGTCTAATTGCTCGTTGGAGCAGGTGTAAACGTTGTGATTCAGTAATAACTATATTTCCGGTAAAAATGGTTGATAGTTCAAACTAAGTGAATAAAAATATTGACAATCATATGCTGATTGTTTGCTAAACATCTTAAATTTTTAGTATTGAAATACTATATTTGATGTTTTGCCTGTTAATCAGATATAATAGCTTTTATCACTCTTATTATACTTAAAATGCATTGTATTACAATTTAGCGATTATTATCGTTCTATCAAAATAAGAAAAAGATTAATATATGAAGAATTAGTCGTACTAATATGAGATTAGTTGTAAAATTATTATAAAAGAAACGAATGATTGTTCAAATTTGTTCAATTGTCAATCCATTTTTAGCATAAATATAAGCAAAAATGCGTGTCAATAAGGTTATATTGTGTTGCTGTAACATAGAATCATGATCACCGTCCAGCAAAAATATATCCACATTCTTCGTTGAAATCTTTTGCCAGCCATTTGAAATTGACCATCGAATTTGTTCTTTTGAATCTGATCCTCTAAAAAGGAAATTTATTTTGAATACAATCTATTAGAAACTGAAAAATGATAATAAACGACTTTGTTTAGTCGAACTTAATCTACTTATAGAATTTATGATGAAAAAATCATGATCAACTTTTTTTTTCATTTCAACTCTATACGATTAGAAAATCATGAATTAGAAAGATTTTTCAATTATTTCATGCGACACATTTCCTAGTCCTTTTGCGATTATTTTTTTTTGATTGATGACACAATTATCTTTGTATGAATTCGTATCACTTTGATTTCTGGCTTTTTGAGATATACTTCGTTATTCGCCAAATAATAAGGCTTATTGTTATCGCTTATTTAGGCAAGAAAATTCGCTTACTTTAAATTTGTTCTAAGCGGAGAATTTCCATGATTCTTTGCTTTCAAAAGATAAATTTTGATCGAATTGATTGAAAATTGATGCTTTGTAAAATTTCAGCTAATTTTGCTGATTTATCAATGTATTCCTGTTTACCTGGCAATCCTTCAAATTTTTCCTAAAAATAAAAAAAATAATATCTTAAAATTTGATATAATATCTAATGATAAAATATGATAAATTATTCCTTTTATTTTTTAATTTTTGCAAAAAAAAATAAGCAAAATTTTTAAATAAAATCAAAATGAACCTGAAGATAACATTTGATAGTATCTAAATGTAAATTATCAATACCAATACACCATGAATCAAACATGATAACAAATGATACATCATTATTGTTATCATTATCATAAAGCAATTGTGCTATTTCACGAGCCAAAATACCACCTAATGAATGTCCCATTAAATATATCGGTTTTATTTGACAATGTTTTGCAATCTAAATATTTCATATTTTTACTACAATTTATAAATTAAATCGAAATGAAATTTATTTATATAAATCAAATTTTATTTTCATCAAAAAAAAATAATTTATGGTTTGAAGAAAAAAAAGAAAAAAGGAAATTTCTTACATTTAATAAAAATTTACTAACATTTTTAGCATAGAAGGTTGCAAGTTCCATTAAACTATTTGATGGATAATAAAATTCATATTCAATAGCATAAATATTTAGGCATTGAGGTATAGCTGATACAAGTCCAAAATATGGATATATGGTACCAGCGATAGCATGTATCATATAAAGATTACCAATAGCTGATGATACTGCTTCTCGAAGATTTACAAATTTTATTGATCTAATTTCGTGAATAGAATATGCTGTAGGTGAAGATAGTAAGGTTGTATGATGTTGATATACCTGATCAAACATATTATCATGTTTATCAACAGGCTTGTCAACATAATAGTTTGACTCTTCTACTACCTTTGTTATTTTGTTTTGCATATTCATATTTGTATGTATAGTATCGATAAGTGCTGCTAATGTTGGTTGACGATAAAATTGTTCAAAGTTAAGTTCAAATTTCAACTTATCATAAAGTTTATGTCGAAGATGTACTAATAAAAGTGAATGTCCACCTAATGTAAAAAAATTATCTTCTAATTTGATATCGGATATTCCAAGTAATTGACACCAAATTTTCATTACACTTTCGCATAATTTTCCGTTAGTTGGAATAGAACTAGAAATTGGATTATTTTTATCAATCGAATAATCATTTTTCATCATTTCTTTTAATTTATTGATATCAATCTTTCCATTTCGATTTAATGGCATTCGTTGTAATGTGATAATCTTTTTGGTATCATAAAATGAAGCAAATGCTCTTTCAGATATTGTCGTAACTCCTCAAAGCAATATCTATCATTATTATCTGTTTCAATGAATAGGAATAAATTATCTAATTGATCATTTTTAAAACAGCAACATTTTTAATTGTTGAATTCCATCGTCTTACAATAATTTCAATTTCAATAGGTTCAATTCGATAACCACGTATTTTAAGTTGTTTATCTTTTCGTCCCATGAAATGATATTTTTACCATTTTTCATTGCAAAATCACCGGTATGATAGCATGATGTATTATAATTTAAAATTTCATCTTCTTTCGTATGAAATTTGTTAAACGTGAAAACATCTGTTTTCTGATTTAAATATCCACGTGTAACACCTTTACCGCATATTACTAATTCACCTTTACTACCATCATGTGTCATATTATTTTCCGAATCCAGAAGATAAACATTTACATTATCTATCGGTATTCCGATTATTCGACCACATTCATATTCAAATAGTGAACAATTGTTTGTTAATGACCAAATTGTAGTTTCTGTTGGACCATAAATTTGACGAATTCGTATACCAATTTGTAAGCATCGATTAAGTTGCTCATTATTTGGTGTTTCACCTCCAACATATAAATTTTCCAATTGTTGAAGTTGATTAATTTCATTATCATTGAGCATATTAAATAAAGCTGATGATAAGAAAGCAAATTGAACTTTCTTCTCGACAATTTCAGCAGTTGCATTGAGAATATTTTTTGAGCTAATCAAACAAGAACCATTTGAAAATGTTGTAAAAATATTCATACAACTTACATCAAAAATTGTATTTACCGAATGATAGATGTAATATTTGGGACGAAATATTGCTTGCTGAGTTGAAGCAAATATAAAATTGATGAGATTCTGATTCGTTACACAAATAGCTTTTGGTTTTCCGGTAGAACCACTGGTAAAAATGATATATGATGCGTCACAGTTTTGTGAATATTTTCTGATACTTCTTTTTTCAAATTTTTCTTTCAAATGATTCATTTCCAATCCTTCTATATCATGAATATAAGATTGTTGATTGTTCGATGATGATGATGATGATGATGATGATGATGATGATGATGATGATGATGAATGAATTAACGATAAAGTAGGTATATCTAAGCTTAAATTATTTTCTTGACTAATAACAATTGTTGCACCAATATCTTGCAATAATTGTGCAATTATTGTAATAGAATTTTCAGGATCAATAGGTGCATATGCAGCACCAATTAATTGTACTGCTAAAAGTGGTAGTATTATTGCATTCGAATTAGCACATATTGGTATTATTGTATCAGCACGAATACTTCTGCAATTATTTTGCAAATAAAATTGTTTTATTTGCTTCGAAAATATATGAATCATATCATACATTTGTTGATAAGTAATTATATGATGTGAATAGCAAAAGCATTGAGCTTATCAGTAAGCATAGATTGTTGCAGAATAATATCAATAGCACTTCCTGATAATATATCTCGATAAATTTTACATCCCAAATTATTCATTTCAATTTTTACACTATCAGCTGGACTACTGATAGATTTAAGTAATTTTAAATAAACGCTAATCATCTCTTCAATAACTTGAGCCGAATAATGATTAGAATTGTAATCAATAGTAATTAATGTTTCAGAATCTGTTTCATCAATTGTCCATGCAAAATCAAATGCATCATTGGTGGTAAGTTGTGTTATCGTACTTTTTACATTGAAAATTTCAATTTTTGGAAAATCGAGATTATGACGATAATTAAAGAATAAATTGAAAAAGGATGCTGATGAATGTATCGTCGTTGATGTATTAATTTAGCAACTAATAAATGAAATGGTATATGTTCAAATGATCGAGCATCCTGAATTGCATCTTTAACTTGCTTAAATAGGATACTATTTGATACATTTATTTTTAAATCTTTAATAATTAGAATAATATTATTCAAAAAATATCCAATTACTGATTTCATTTCTTCCGAATCTGTTCTTCCAGCTACCGGGCAACCAATTACAATTGTATTATTACTGTAATCATCTGAGAATTTTCGAATAAGACATAAGAATGCAGTAAGCATTACTGTATACAATGTTTGTTGATATTGCTTAGCTGTTTGAATAATTTGCGCCCAAAGTGGCATTGGAATTGAAAATGTCTTTTGGCTAATTAGCTTTGATGTTGAAGTTGTAGTTTTCTGCGCAATAATCTGTGTTGCTTGAAGTCCTTGAAGTTTAGCAGATAATCGTTGAAGATCATTTTCTATAGTATCAGTAAATTCGCTACTGCGTTGCCAAATTGCGAAATGAGTTACATTTCGTGATAAGCGTTTAAAAGTTTCCGGAATAGGTTGCTTTGTTACGCAATAGTGATAAAATTGTCCTAATTCATTAGCAAAAATAGTCATCGACCAGCCATCAGTAATGATATGATGTTGGCTTATTATTATCATATATTCAATTTCATTCATATCACTTTTTTATTACACATTGATAATATTCTGAATGGAATCATACTTAGATCCATTGTATGATTTTTCTCATCCTCTATCAATTTATGACGATCAATATCATTCATGTTAGGCCAAGTAATATGATAATAGGATTCGGTAAGCGAATAAATTTCTTGATAGCATTCATCATTTGATATTGAAAATGCGGTCCGTAGTGAAGTTTGTCGAGCAATAAGAAATAATAGCGCATTTTGCAAACTTTTAGTACAAAGTAATCCTTGAAATGTTAGTAAAAACAAATATTATAAAGTGTAGGATGGTGTAATTGTCTTAAAATATACATATTTTCTTGCGAATAACTCAATGGAATATTTGATAATTTGCCAATTGTATCAAAAATTTGATAATTTTTAGCAAATTATGCGAAAATTTTTGATGATTTTCTTCAATAGCTAATTGTTGTAAAATTGTAAAAATGTTGAAAAATTGAATTTTGAATAGATCATCTAATTTACAATTAATTTGCATTATACGATTAATTTCCCAAATAATTTGCATTCCATTTAATGAATGTCCACCTAATTGAAAGAAATCATCTTCATCTGTTATTCGTTCAACACCCAAATTATTCATCCAAATTTTTCCAATAATATTTGTTAAATTATTAGAATTTTTTCCTCCTCTCCAATAATAATCGCATCACATTTATGATTGCTTGTAAAATTTAATTGATAAATTTTACGAGCAATATCGTTAGGATTAGCAATTGATATAGCAATTAATCCTTGTTCATGCAAACATTTCCTATCATTCGTTCAGCTTCCTGTACTGATAAGGAATATTTGATGATAAGATTTGCTACCGGATTTTGACTTCTATTTTCTATCTTACTGTAATAGTTAAGCATATTACTATCCTTCCAACCGGCCCATTGAATAGTTGTGATATTTTGAATATTTTGAAAATTTCTTTACAACATGCATCCAAAAATTATTTGATGCAGCATAATCATTATTACCAGGTAATCCAAATAATCCATTCATACTGGAATTAAGAATTAAACTTCGTATGATAATATTATTTTGATATAAAATATTGATTATATTTCGAATACCTCGAATTTTTGGCTCTAATACAAATTGCATTTCATCGAAACTCTTATCGAAAAATTTAATATTATCAATTTTTCTAGCAGCTGCATGTATGATAATATTAATACATCCATGTTGCGATATTATTTGCATCAAGAAATGTTGTACTTCATTTTCTTTTGTTATATCAACATCATATGCAACAATTGTATGTTTATCAGATTGCCAACATACGTTAGTTGAATCAGTGTTTCTCGACATTCGATATTTTCTCGATGTTTTCCATCGGTTAATTTTAGTTTGAAAATTTTGAAAATGACATGTAGCATTTGGGCTTGCTACATAGATTGTTAAAAAGTCAAAATTTTGACAAAGAACATTGATGAAAGATTGTCCAATATTACCAAATCCAAAAATCACAACGATATCCCTATCACGAACAAGACAATCATTCCTAATAATCGATTGATTCTGATTTTTCATAAAATAATCATCATTTCGAATTGATTTTAATTGATAGGAAAAATGTTCAAATTCGCCATTTACAGAATTCCGAATTAAAGAAAAATCAGCTTGCAAAGTTTCAAGTAATTGCAATGTCTCGAATAAATTAACTTCCGATGTGCAAAGTATACAAGCAGCTTGTGTTAATTGTCTTGTCATTGCTATTTCTCTTATTGGACCAAGAATAGTGAATATTTCAGGTTGTGAATTGCAATCGATACAGACGAGAAATCTTAGATCAGCAGTCATATTTTGTATAATATGTGTCAAAATCCAGTATACAGAATAAAAACTCGAGAATAAAATGAATCATTAACCGATGCAATATCATCATTTTCCGGAAGATTCCAGGCATGAATTATGGTATCATAAGGAGAATTAATATTACGAAGAAAATTAGACAATTGTTGATATGATTCTTGTTTATTCGAATTTATGTAAATATTGCCATTTTTATGGTAAAATTTTTGGATGATGAAATATCATCAAAAATACATTGAATTGGTATGAATAAATTATGTAGCATTGTAAGAAGTGTATTGATTGATTTTGTAAAAATCATAGGTAGGAATAATAAAACACCTTTTGGCAATCGTTTATGAGTAGTAGAAAATTTATAGGGTATCCAATATGGTTCATATAGATTTATTTCGAATTTTTCCATATTCCATTTTTTGATTTGATCATTTTCCCAGCAAATATCTTTTTCAAATTGATAATTTGGAAGAAGTCTATCAAAACCATAATTACCGCAAATTTTTTCCCAATTTAATTCATAACCTTTCATCCATAATTTTGTCGCGATATTAAGTAAATCACCTGTATCATAACCTTTTTCATATTGCTTTCGTGATGGTAATGTTGAAATTACTTCAATTTCACGTGAATCATCCTTCAATAAACTTTCAACAATTCCTTTTGGACCAATTTCTATGATTACTTTAATATCACTATGCAAATTTTTGATACATTTATCAATTCGAATTGTACTTCGCATATGTTCCACCATATATTTACTATCGAAATGTGTTATCAGTTGACCATCAATATTTGATAAAATTTGTCTCGTCGGCTTTCGAAATGTGAAATTTTTCAAAAATGAGCAAATTCTTCGAGTATTGAATCCATAAATGAACTATGAAAACCGTAATTGGTTATCAATTCCCTGTAATAAATTTTATCCTCTTCTAATTTTTCCTTCAACTTATCAATCGTTTCAGGTTTTCCAATTAAGCATCCAAGATCCGATCGAAGAATAGCTGAAATTTCAATATTTTCAGGAATTTTCAAATTGCCTGAATTTTTTGTCATTAATTCAGAAGCAAATTTTGTATATCTAACAGCTAGCATTTTTGCTTTTTCCGTTTTTGCAATTAAACATCCTCGCTTGAAAAGTATCTTTAACGCAGTTTCCACGTCAAAAACGTTAGCTTGAGCAGCAGCAACATATTCACCTAAACTATGCCCGATCATTTGATATGCATCAATATTCCATGATCGTAATTGTTCAGCTAATGCAAAACAAACAATAAATATAGCCATTTGTGAATATGGTTGTTCAATGATCATTTGTTGTAGCATATTGAATTGTTGTTGTGGATGAAGAATGATCGTTTGAAAATTCATACCAATTAATTTACTAGCAATATGACAAATATTTTTGTAACACTTTATAAAATACTTCATTGTATGCAATTGCCTTCAATCCAATATTTGAATATTCTAATCCTTGAGGTGAAAAATAAAATGCTATATTTTTTGATTTTAATTTTATAATCTTTTTCAATTTATCAATATTTTTTAATTGATCAATTGTATCGATTATTGATTGTGAACTAAAACCAATACGATATTGAAAATGTTCACGATAATTTTGCAATGTACTTGCTATTTGAGCTAAATTCATTTCTGATTTCAAATAATCAGCTATACGATTACATAATTGAATACATGCATTTTCAGTTTGAGCTGATATTGTTAAAGCATAAAAATATTGCTTAATAGTTTGTTGATAAGAAGATAAATGATATAATCGATTATCATTTTCCATAATAATATGCGCATTAGTTCCACCAATACCTGATGCATTTACAGCAAATCGTAATTTTTCCTTCGGAATTTCAACATTACTTTGAATAATGTTAAAACTTACATCATTCAAATTTTCATTTAATTTATCAAAATTAATTTGCTTCGGAATAATTCGCATTTCAGCAATTTTGCATAATTTAATAATTGAACCAATACCAGCTGCAGCTAAAGCATGTCCAATATTTGCTTTTACTGAACTAATCAATGTATCACGATGATATAATTGTGACATAGCTGTAAATTCAATTAGATCACCTGTTGTTGTTCCGGTTCCGTGACATTCAATATAATCCATTTCAGTTGTACCAGCCATTTCAATTGCTTGCTTCATACATTCATATTGACCGCTTATATTTGGTGCCATAAAACTAGATTTTATTAGGCCATCATTACTAATTCCATACCCAATTATTTTAGCAATCATCGGAGTATTAGTTTGTTGAATTTCACGAATTCGTTGTAATACAACAACACCAACTCCTGAACCTCGTACCGTTCCACTTGATTGGTGATCAAATGGCCGACAATGACCATCAGATGATAGTACCATTCCTTTTACAATATTATCGCTATCTTCTGTATGTGGTATAGCTAAAGATACTGCACCTGCAAGTGCAATATCACATTGATTTTCACGTAATAAATTACGAGCCTGTATGATAGCTACCAAAGCAGTAGAACAAGCTGAATAAACTCCAAATGATGGGCCACGAAGATCGAGCAAATGGCTGGTCCATGCTGCAACAAAATCCTTCTGATTCATTTCATATAAATCTTCGATACCACCAATACGACGTGATTTTGGACGATATTCGGATGGTTCAGCGCCAACAATAACTGCTATTCGGAGCTTATTTCGAAATCGTATAAGACCTGATCTTTCCAGTGCAATATATGCATGCTCAACAAATTTCCGAATTTGTGGATCAATATAAGTTGCATCATCTGGACTCATCTTCCAAAATCGATAATCAAATTTGTCAATATTCGGTACCATACCAATTGCTTCGATAATTTCTTGATTATCATTTGTAGTTCTTTCCTGACGTTCAATTAATTCTTTTCCATCCAGTAGCGAGGTCCAAAATGTTGCGTCATCAGTTGCTCCGGAAAAAGCTCCGGAATAACCAATAATTGCAACCTCATCATCTATATCTTTTATTTTTACATCATCATGCAATTTGTACTTTGCCAATATATTTTGTGCGATATATTGTGATAGTGTTTCCACGGTAGAATATTCATAAAAAATAGCAACTGAAATATTCAAATTTAACCTTTCATTAAGCAATTCTTGCATTTCAGCAATCATCAAAGAATCGATTCCCATTGACATGAAACCAATATCAGGTTTTACATCCGTAATACCACTTACTTCCGTAATACAATTCATAATTATTTCACTAAAATCTTTTACTGATTTAGGATTCGAGTGCAAATCATCTTGAATGATAAAATCATCTCTATCGATATCGATATCGGAAATATTTTCCAAAAGTTTTCAGGTATGGACGCTTTTTTCGGATTACATCAAAATTAACATCCATTATTATATGATATCCTGTATTGGAAAGCAATTTGCTACATAATTGAGCAACTTGTTTTGCTTGTAATAACTTCCAACCGCTATTCTGAATTTGCTTTCTGATGCCAGTCAAATGTTTACCTATCAGAAGTCCACGTCCATCCCATGGTCCCCAACTGATAAACAATCCTTCAGGCATATCTCTTCTCATCATATATTCCAGGAGTTCGTTAGCGACAACGTAATTAGCTTGTCCAGCAGAGCCAAGAATTGTTGCCGCTGATGAGAAAGCTACTATTTTCCGAATCTGATATATTTTCGAAAGTTTGATGATATTCTGTAAACCTATAATCTTCGGATGACATACCATTTCAAACAATTTCACGTTCATATTTTCCATCAAACTATTATTAATCGTTGCTGCGCAATGAAAGATGACATCGAATGGCGCAAATGTCGCAATAATTTTTTCATTTGCTCATAATCTGTACAATCTGCTTGTATTGTTTTAATTACAATATCATTCTCATCATTATAACATTCGTTTGGCATACTTCTTGATACAACTATTGCTAAATGAGGTTTTAACATTTTAATCAATTCTATCGCTATTCCACGTATATTTCCTGTTATCAATATTCGTTTCAAATTTCGTATTTGTTTTATAATTAATTCTGTATCATTCATTCGTTGCAATCTTTCAACATATCGATTACCATTATTATAATAAATTATTTCATTGAAGAAATTTTCATCTAAAATTTCATGAAAAATTTGTTCATTGATAATATCAATATGAATACTTTTGAAATTTACGATACTTTGTTCCATTGCTAATGTTTTTAGTAATGCTGAATATGGCGCAAATAATCGATGATTTTCTTTGATATCAGTGATAGCAAAGACAATTAAGCATAACTTTATGTTTGTATTGAAGTTATTGCTATTATCATTGTTGTCGTTGTTGTTATGGTTGTTGTTGTTGTTTACCAGAATTTGCCATAAATTAATTATTAGCATACTTTGTTTTATGGTACTTTCTAATAAGTTTTCATCATCAATTATCCATTCTAATACCAATTTCGTACATTTATGCAAATTAATCTGCTCTTTGATCTTAGTAATATCATTATTATCGTTTATTTTAACAATTGCAATCGCTTGTTGTGCTATAATTGTTGTCGTATCGATAAGATTGATAGCAATAAATGGAGTTGCTTGTTTTGGATCCGATAATATGCATTTCTTTTGTACTAATTTGTACAAATATTGATGATGATTGATCGATTCCATCTCGACATTATCAAAAATATTATTTGTCAAGTGATCAACAATCATTGAATTTGATTTATCCAATTCTTTCATCTCTTGAGGCATTTCCGGTTGTAAATCCGAAATGAGAATTTCGTCATTCGTAAAATTATAATCATCATTTTGCATATTACAATCAGCAAAAGGCCAATATTTTTCTTAGAATATTCTGGTTCCGGTATAAGACATCTTTTAGAAGATATTCGATCATTAAGCATCTGCCAATTAATATCAATGAAATGCTCATATAATTGACAAATTGTATCCATAAATTGATCGATAAATAATCGTTTCCAATTAGTATCACATATTGTTTTAGATTTTTCAATTTGTAAATTTTGCACTTTTATAATGCAATCAAAATCGTCGAGAATCATTTCGTGTAGTATTTCAAAATTACACTTTAACTCATTTTTCATCCTATACTTTCTTCTGATTACTTTAGCAATAATTCGATCAATTCTATTCGATACAATAATTGCTGATGGATTTATTCCAATGGAAAATAAAAATGTGATAACTGATAGCTTTGAAATATATTCAAATGTTAATTTTTCATCTAATTTAGATGATATAAAAATGCTCTTTGTACATTTATAAGTTTTGAAATATTTCATGAAAATTTGCCGAAAAGAGCGATAGATTATGAATAGTTCAGCGATCATAGCTGGTTCCGGACTTTTTCCCATATTAAAAGCAATTTTCATCCATTTTTCTGGTTTAGCCGATATTCCGGAAAATGTCAATTGTTGAGTATGCCGTTTAATCGGTATTGCTATCCGATATCTTCCGGTATTTCTCAAATTTTGCAAACATGCACATACTGTTGCAAGATTTTGATTTGTTCTTTTTAGATACTCTTCTAACTTTTCGGATGCCAAATTAAATGATCCTGAATCATTTGCTGAACATAGAAGTATACATGGTGAATGATCAAATGACAACAACCTTTGCTTCGTTATTAAATGATTTGATACTTTGACATTTTCTCGCATTTCTCTTCTGCTACTTCCTCTAAGAACTATTGATACATTAGTACCACTGAAACCGAAACTATTTATAAGCATTTCGAAGGTATCCGGTAATTCTTCCCCAATTACAGGTACTACCAATGAAGAATTATTTATTATATTCGTGTTTAGTAATTTGAAATGTTGAATCGATGGTAGATAACGATGATGATAAGCTTCAAGAGCCATAATTAATGATGCAGCACCGGCCATAGCTTCGCAATGGCCAAGTGAACTTTTCACCGATGTAATATGAATTGAATGATCACTACATGATGTATCAGCTAAAGCTTTGATAATAGCTTTCATTTCAATTGGATCACCTAATGGCGTACCTGTTGCATGAGCTTCTACCCAACTTATTGTTGATATATTTGCACATTTTCTACTAACTCTATTAATCAGTTCATATTCACTTATACTGTTTGGTACCGTAAGCCCGTTCGAACGACCATTATGCGCTATACCGTATGATTCAATTGTAAACTTCATTTCATCACGATAGCTGATTAATGTTTCATTTTTTGAATTATAACTTTTTCATTCACTCCTTGAATCAGTATCATAGCAGCACCTTCTGATCGAACATATCCATCTGCATCTGCGTCAAATACTTTACAAAAACCCGTTTTACTGAGCATTTGCGCATTCTCCAAAACTGATGAAGGTTTCGAATTTAGGATAATATTAACAGCTCCAACGAGTGCTGCTCGACAATTACCCATTTTGATATTATCACATGCAACAGCAAGAGCGGAAAAAAATGATGAACATGCTGTATCGATAACCATAGTTGGTCCATTTAAATTGAACCAATAAGCAATACGTCCTGCTAATACACTTTGATTTGTACCAGTACTCAGGTATGAGCAGGTATGTTGAATTTCTTGATATGCTTTTTGAGCAAAATCATTTGAACTTACGCCAATGAAGACACCAGTTTCATTATTCAACCTTTCTGCTCCAATTTTCTCGACTATTTTTTCCGCTAATTCTAAGAGAATTCTCTGTTGTGGATCAATATAAGCAGCTTCTTTTGGTGTAATACCAAATTGTACTGGATTAAAGGTCGTAATATCAGCCTGAAGTCTTTGAATATTACCGGATAAATGATAACTTTCTCCTGATTTTAGATTATTCCATAACGAAGCACAATCAACGGCAGAACCGGGAAATTGTCCAACATAGCTAATAATTTCAATTTGTAATGTTTCATTTAGGACAGGTGAATTTTCATCCTTTTTAATTCCTGTTGTTATTGATGTATTATCAGTATTGATATTTCTTACATTATCATTTTTATCTTTGTTAGAAGAATAATTCTTCATTTTTCTGTTAACTAAATAGCGGGAATCTGAATGATTATCAGGCTTGATTGATGTGATAAATTTATTAGTACTAATATCAATTGCTGTAACGTTGTGTAAAATAATCATTGCATCATCACCCTCATAAATAATAACCGATCCTTTAATAATATTGTCAGTACATTCCGTGATAATTCCGTAAGCTTGGAAATGGTTGCAAGTAGTTTTCATATCATATTTGATCATGATATTATCGATTGCAAATGGAATATAAATTATTGATTTATTATCAGTAAGAAGAGCAGCGGAAAGTAATTGAAGTGCTCCGTCAAGAATTATTGTCAAATTATCAGCATTAATTAATGTTGCAACAATATAACGTCGTTTACGATATATTTCACGTAATATTTGATACTTTAGTCCGTATTGTAAACCACGTTTTCTCATCGTTTCATAAAAAGCTTCATGTGATAATTCATTTATTCTTATTTTTAATTGTTTATAATCAATTCGCAACTTATTTAAAATATTAATATGTTTCATTTGTTCCAGGTATTCTTTATTACTTATTCGACAGGTGCTGTATTTGTTAATACCATCTGTTAGAATTAATTCAGATGAATTGAATTTTATTTGAAGTTTGCTTAAATCATTTTCATTTATTCGTCTTTCCAAGCGTAATGCTTCAAAAATAATCGTTTCACGTTCAATAGATGATCTTTCACGTTCAACAGATGATCTTTCACGTTCAATAGATGATCTTTCACATTCAATAGATGATCTTCCGCGTTCCAAAATTGAAGCTGATCTTCCACGTCTATTACGCTGTTGCATTTTTAACTTGCTCGTACATGTTTCTGATGAATTTATGATAAATTCAGTAAACATAGCGATGATAAATGCTGCTGGTAATATTATTTCATCGTAGATAAGATGTTGCTCAATTAATTCCATATATTTTTCCTTTCCAATCATCAATTTCTTTTCGGTTTTTTCCTGATATATCTTTGTGATTTCTTGTACATTATCAATATCTGTTTTATCGCAAATTCGATCCCATTTAATTTTAATTCCAAGATTCTGAATTTCGCACAATGAGTGAATAAATGAGTCCACTTCTTGTTTATCACTTTTAATTGATGAGCATATCAGCATATTTGATAAATTAAATCCTAGCATACTTCGTACAAATGTTGACAAAATTTCACCATTACCTATTTCAAGCCATATATTGGTACCATTATTGTTCAACGTTTTCACACATTCGCTAAAAAATACCGTAGAATTTATTGAAGCAATCAATTCCGTTTCAGAATCCATAAATTGTCCTGTACAGGTACTAACAACATTTCTTGTTTTTGTCTTTTTACTCTCACTTTTTACATTCCATTGCATATTCATGAAGTAATGTATCATGGATTATCGAACTATGAAACGGATAGCAATCATCGATTACTGTTATTGAATACTGATACAATCGTGCAAAATGTGAGCATAATCTAGCGGAATGATTATCACCTGATAAGACAATTTGTTTATCACTATTTTCAGCTGCTCGATCCATTCCACTATAACGTTGAAATTTTTCAGCATCATTTTTCTTCACTGCAATCATTTTACCCTTTCCTTTAATAAATCGCAAAATCTGTCCTCGTCTTATAACCAATTTTAGCGCATCATCGAGAGTTATTCGATCAGCTAATGTGCATGCAACAATTTCTCCAACACTATGTCCAACAAAAAATTAGCTTGCACACCGCAAAATTCATAAAATTTTGCAAGTGAATATGCGAAACAATAAATAATCGGTTGAGCATATTCCGTATGATATAGTAATTCACGATAATGCCATTGATAAATTATATCTCGAATATTTACACATTTTTCAGGCATATATCGATTTGCAGCATCTAATGTTTCATTGAATTTTTTCGAAAAAACGGAAAAATACAACTTAGCTGTCTACCCATATTCCATACTTGACTTCCTTGACCACTGATCATAAAACATACGATTGGTTTTTCTCGAGATTGCTTGATATTTGAAATAATTTCGGAGTGTAATAAATTATTTCTCAACGTTTTGTATTTTAGACCCCAAACGATATGTAAATAATCGTTAGAGTGATCGTATACAAGCGATCGATCTGATAATATTTCGAAAATTTTTGATGATTGATCGAATAACTTGAGAAGATGGCGTTTTCTTCTCCAATTTCTCTTTATTTTTTGAATGAAGTACGAACATTACAAAATTTTTAGCTATATTCTCGAAATTTTCTTCATGCTTTGATAGGAAATTGTTATCAGTGATTATTATCTCTTCGGAATGTTCTTTATATGATAAAATAATGAGCCAATATAATGCGAAAGTTGTTCAATTGTTGGATGTTCAAATATCGTTAATACATTTAGACTAGGCTCTATTTTAATTCTATCTGTCAATCCATTTACAAATCGATATATTTTAAGCGAATCTAAGCCAAGATCCATAAAACTTCTTTGATAATCCTCGATAGTTATCACTTCACCAGTTAATTCTTGCAAGATTTCAGCGATCTTCGATTTCAGATAATGGAGATTATCTTCATCATTTGTATCATTCGCGCGAATTTTATTTTTACAGATTCTATTATTTGTTCGTACGTTTTTGTTCCATTGTTTTAATATATCATCTGTATGTTGACGTTTATATTTTTGATTTCTTTGATTTGAGATCTGTCCCGAAATGCTTTTTCGAGTTTTTAGCATGTTCTTTTCATTTGTATTATTCTGAAATACAACAGTCAAATCAGGACGATAATGCAAAACTTTTTCGATATCAAGCTGAATTACAATCAATCTTATCGGTGCATAATCAATAGCAATTTGTAAATAAATCATTGCATTCTTCGTTTTCAAACCGATGAATCCCATTTTATTCAAAATTTTGTTAGCTCTAACAGCCATTCCAATTTCCGACCAATTTCCCAATTAATTATTGTTGCCGGAAGTTTTTTCGCTCTACGTTCAAGCATTATTTCATCAATAAAAGCATTAGCTGCCGAATAGTTACATTGACCACGATTACCAATGATTGCCGAAACAGACGAATTAACGATAAAATGTTTGATTGGATGTGAATGACATAATTTTTCCAAAATTAATAATCCATCACATTTTGCTTCAGTTACAAGTCGAAAAGTTGAAAGATTTTGTTTAGAAGCTAATGCATCATGAAGACATCCAGCACTATGAATAATACTTGTTAATGTTATTTGTAACTTTTCGAAGAATTTTTTCATTTCCATTTTAGACGTTAAATCAACCGAAACTGCTCGTACGTCAACACCTAAACTATCACGTATTTTATGAATTTCGCGATTTTGTGCTTCATTTGGTTGCTTTCTACCAAGTAAAATAAGATGAGAAATTTTTCGATTATATGCAATAAATATAGCCATTTGCCAACCAATTCCTCCAAGACCACCGGTAATAAGCCATCTTTCTTTTGAATTTTCTTCATTCATATGAGATGATTTTGATAAATTTTTTAAATTTGAAATTTTCTGTAGAATAAAATTCCATTCATATCGTATTTTGGGATATAATTCTGCTGATAAACTTTTAGCATATCCTAATGCAAATGCATTCGCCTTTCCATTACCAGGCATATTGGAAAATATATAAGTTTGTCGAGATTTAATGATTGCTTTAGTAAAATGAAGTAAAGCCTCGATAAGATATCGTAATGGAAAATTACTACTTAATTCAAATTTGACCATTATTGTTTTATGGCCATTTAAATATGATGAAAAAGAATTCGTGAAATATTCGGGATTTTTAATATTTATATATAATATTCCGGCATCATCCTGAATACTATGTCTTTGTTGTATTTTGTTGCTTACAACAATTATCAATTCATTATTTGATTTCTTTTTATCATTGATGATATGAATTTTCTATCAGTAATGATAACAGTTTTATAATCATTTATTGATTGCTGCTCATTAAAAATATTTGCGAATATGCACAACTTTCATCTTCATTTATCATTGAAATCGAATCTTGGCTTCCAGATCTTCCACGAATATATTTATACGTATCATGATTTTGAAATTCTCGATTTGTGTATTGCTTCAAAGTGGTATTAATAACATCAGAACGCTCTTCCATTATTCTAGACATTTCTTCATCTTTATTATCAGTAATTATTGATGATATTTTATGAGTATAAATAGCATCTGTTAACAGGCGAATATTAGAATAGTTGAAAAGATCGACTGCAGTAATTCGTAATCCAGGGAAATAATTGGTATTGAGACGATTAGCAAGATCAGTAATTGCTAACGAATCAAGCCCAAGTTCAGCAAATGATGTTGATAATTGTTCGTTGCTAATTGCGTTATCATCTTTACGGATGTCTTCAACAGCTTGCCGTATCTTATCGATATACTGTTGATAAGCAATAGAGGATGAATTGATAAATTGATCCAGTTTTGCTTCATCTACTTTCTTCCGATACTTCATTTTGTCAACTTTTTTTGAACTTTCTTGTTGGCCAAAGTTGCACTGATTATCATTCTATTATTTGCTTCATCATATACAAATATTTTACGATTTTCTATCCATATATAGATGGATTGGGAGAAAGATGCATGAAAATTTAAATTTTCAATTATAAATTTTTTTCGCCATAAATATCAGATGGATTTAAAATATTACGATAACATGCTGTTTGTATGATCGTTTCAATGATAAGAAAAATATGATAACAACATTTTGCAACAAATATCTTTTCATTAGACGAAGCATTGATAATTGTTTGATAAATTCCTTCATAAGACAATCCTTTATCATTCAAAATTTCGTAAAAATTCGTCTTTGTATTAAAATTCTCAGTTTCAATAATATTTGTTGCTTTCATTGTAGCTATCGAGGCAATAAGCTTAATTTTTGCTTCACAAATAATATCTGAAGTACATGTTATTTTCGCATGATATCTCTTATCAGCATACTTCGTAATTGTTATTTTTATCCAATCATTTTCTTGTACAATATATTTTATCATTGTTATATTCTTAATAGAATAGTATTGAGATTCGTCGATAATATTCTTCGAAAATGTAAGCTGAAATGCTTGTATGATAGCTTCACAACAAATACCAAAAGTGAAGCGTATTTGTCCATCATATTTGAAATTCATCAATTCTGCATTTGTCATTTTGCTAATTTGATTAATAAAAATACATCGATCTTCTTCCTCTTCCAACAATCTACCAATTAACCAATGATCGATTGTTGATTGTTGATTTTCGGTAATCCAATATGATTCATGTTTAAACTGATAATTTGGTAATGTAATCAGTTGAGATGGTAATGAGTACAAATGCGCCCAATTAATGCATTTTCCTTGTAGATAAAATGTTGCAATCATTTTCATCAATTCATATTCAAAAATATTCCAATCTTTTATAGTACATAATTTATACCATTTATATTTATCAGCATAATTATTTGTCGTTGAAATTTTATTTGTAAAAATTTGCATATTCAAATATGCTATATCATTAATCTCGGCAAATTTTAATTTACCTGTAATTAAGAGAGCAGCAATTAGTGATAAATTATCATAAGCATAAATAGCTTTTACTTTAATACCAATATCATTTAAGAAAGTAATTAAACTTAAAAACTCGCTAGAATAATGATATTTTCAATTTGTTGAATTTTTTAAAATTTTGTTGCTTTGCAAAATTCGTCACCAATCGAAGATAAATTTTAAAATTCATTTTAAACTTCGTAAATGTAGAATAAAGCAAAGGAAGTATGTATTGGAATGAATTACTGTATAATTTTAATCCAATCATTTCATCATTTTTATGCATTTCAAAATTCCACCATTTTTGAATAATCCGTCTTTTATGCAACAAAATAATAGCACGATATTGCATATGATTTCGTTGAAGTGATGCTATTGCACAAATATCATCCAATTTTTGAAAAGTATTTTCGAACATTGTCTGATAGCTTATCATAAGCATTTTTAATGAATGCATATTTTTTGCTGATATTGGACAAATATATGTTTGCCATTTTGTTGTTGTTGTTGTTGTTGTTGTTGTTATTGTTTGAAATTGTTTATGAGTTATTTTTTTGATTGTAATAATATCATAGCATTTGTTCCACTAATACCAAATGAACTTATACCAGCTAATGTATCATTCCATTCTTCACCAATAATAGGTAAATATAAATTTCCATTTTGTAAATTTTGCAAAAATTGATATGATCCATGTTGTGGAATATATTCATATTTAAATTGTAGTAAAATTTTAGCTAATCCAGTAGCACCAGCAGCAGCTTCCGAATGTCCAAAATTTGTTTTTACAGTACCAATTAAACATTGTTGTAAATTAGCCTGTAATGCTTTTAATTCAATTGCATCACCAATTATCGTACCTGTACCGTGTGCTTCCCAATAATTAACAGATTGACTGCTTGTAAGTTTACTTAAACATTCTCGAAGTAATTTTTCTTGCGCACAACCATTAGGTACGGTAAGTGCCATACCTTGTCCATTATGACCTATACAAGTTGAAATAATACTTAATAACGCTGAATCATTATCACTTTCAATCATTTTATCTGTGATAGTTAAAAGAAGTGCTACACAACCATCTGCTCGACCATAACCGCTTGATCGTGCATCAAAACTACGACATATACCATCATCAGATAATAAATTACCATTTGCTCGTTGACCGATACTTTGTTCGGTTAAAATTAAATTTACACCAGCAACAATAGCCATTGTACATTGTCCAGCAAATAATGCATGAATTGCTGCTTGTAAAGCAACTAAACTTGAGCTACATGCTGTATCAAGTGTAATTGATGGTCCAGTACTTCCAAATAAATAATTCAATCGTCCACTAACAATACTAGCACTTGAGCCAAGCATTGATATTGCATCCCGACTTTTTGCAATATCCGGATATTCATTTGACATGAAACCGATGAAAAATCCAGTATCTTTCAATGAAGTTAATCCAGCATTTTCCATACATTCATAAACACATTCCAGAAGTATTCGTTGTTGTGGATCAATTTTTTCAGCTTCACTTCGTGAAATATCAAAAATGCTGCATCAAAATGGGCAATATCATTGGCCAAAAAATTAGCACACCTAACAGGATGACCATATTGACCTTGAGCTAGGCTATCTCTTCCACTTATTCTCGAACATGGAATTTTACTTGCCATTATTTGGCCAGTTTTTAACGCATCCCAAAATTCAGCTGGATTATGAATATTTTTGGGTAAACGACATGCAAATGATTTAATGCATACTATTTTTTCATCCTTCAATGTTAATTTATTTACTGCCATTTGTGATAAATCATTTTTATTCATTGATTCATTCATTCCCGATTTTATTATTGATGTATCATGAAGAGAATCTGTTTGTGATTTGAGTAGATTCGATGGCAGAATTCTTTCATTTTTTAACGATTTCGTAATATTATCATTCGATGGTAGAATTCTTTCATTTTTCAATGATTTCGTAATATCATCATTCGATGGCAGAATTCTTTCATTTTTAACGATTTCGTAATATTATCATTCGATGGTAGAATTCTTTCATTTTTCAATGATTTCGTAATATCATCATTCGATGATAGAATTCTTTCATTTTTTAACGATTTCGTAATATTATCATTCGATGGTAGAATCCTTTCATTTTTCAATGATTTCGTAATATCATCATTCGATGATAGAATCCTTTCATTTTTCAATGATTTCGTAATATCATCATTCGATGATAGAATTCTTTCATTTTTAACGATTTCGTAATATTATCATTCGATGGTAGAATCCTTTCATTTTTCAATGATTTCTTAATATTATCATTCGATGGTAGAATCCTTTCATTTTTCAATGATTTCTTAATATTATCATTCGATGATAGAATTCTTTCATTTTTCAATGATTTCTTAATATTATCATTCGATGATAGAATTCTTTCTTTTTCAATGATTTCGTAATATCATCATTCGATGATAGAATTCTTTCATTTTTCAATGATTTCTTAATATTATCATTCGATGATAGAATTCTTTCTTTTTCAATGATTTCGTAATATCATCATTCGATGATAGAATTCTTTCATTTTTCAATGATTTCTTAATATTATCAAGCATCATTGGATAAAAGCTTATAGCATATGCTGTAATAGCAATTTTATCAGTGGCAAATTCAAATGAACCCAAAATCGTTCATTTTGCAATTCAATTTTAACAAATGCCAATATATTGGTGTTATTATGTTTGCCAATTGGAATTGCTTCGTTTGCAATGTCAACAATTTTCATTTTCTGAATATGAAATGGTACCAAAGTTGATAATTTGATACCATATTGTTGAATATATATGAAAACAATTGCTTGCATAGCTCCATCAATCAGAATATCGAGATGTTCAGTTGGTTTAAGCTCCACTGTACCATTTTCTCCATTTATTATCAAATTTTCAATACAGCGAAATTCCTGACAATATTGATAATGATATTGCTCCATAAGAGTATAAAATTCCCTTTTCGAAATTGATTTTAGATTTTGCTCAGATCCGGTATTTGCGATAGTAATATCACGATGAATATTTTGACATTGCCAATTATTATTATCGCATTCGGAATGCATTTCTAAACAACATTCACCAACTTGGAATGTAACACATTGAAGATTTGCATATGTTAGAGTGCATAATGCATTTGTAGAAATTTGAATTTGAAAATTAATAATTTCATTTTCAGATGTAAAAGTAATAGGAAATAAGAATGTTACATCGTTTAAAATATTCACTTTTTTCGACAATGCATCGTAAATAATAATAAGTAATGTAGCAGCTGATAAAATATTATAATTATGTATTAAATGATCAAATAAGTATTTTTCTTCTTTCATGCTTATTTTCACGTTGAAAATTTTGTTAATCACTTGATTTAAATTTGAATTTTTCAATTGGTAAGGTTGGTTTTTCGAAAAAGTTGATTTTTGGCATATTTTCTTTTCAGTTAAAGTTTTCTGAAAAGCTTCAAGAAGTTTGGAATCATTCTGAGAAGTAATAAATGATACAAAATCATCATGTTTCTCGATATGCTTCATTGAGCATTTATTAACTTCGAAGCCAAGTATCATATAAGATTCCATTCTACTATCAAAAATTGTTGATTTTGTTTATCGCTAGTCAGAATTGCTATTATAAGAGATTCTATATCGGATAATGCTAATTGTCGAATATTGATTAGTGAAGTAGTTTTCTGAAAGTTAATATCTAATTTTGACAACGTTGCATTGATTTGTTCAACGATCATCGAATCATCACCGGAATCTTTCATCAATGATGCGATAGTTTTCCATGCAAAACACGCATCATCAAGTTTCATCGCATCTTTAGCAGCCAACATCATTAGTGTATCAAGTCCAGAAACTACTATTCTTTCCGGAATATAGCCAATATGTAATAATAGTCGGATAATAGCATATGTCATGGCAGCACATTCTTCTGGTGTTTCTGTTGACAGATTACCAGGACATATGTGAAACGCGTTGCAACAATAAGCATAATATTCTTGAAAAATATCCGATAGCGCTTGAAAGGATGATATTGCTGAAATGCATTGTTCTCGAATATTGATCAATAATCCCGGGATTGGCAACGCTTCTGATCCTTCAATCCTCTTCAATTCCCTGCTGTTTTCGAATTTTTGATTTTGATTTCTTACATTTGTATTATTTTTAGATTCTAATTCTTCTTTACTTCTGTTAGATTCTTCAAAATCATTTTGCTCTTTTCCAGTTTTCAAATTTTCGGATTTATTTTTTCGTTGTCAATTTCATTCTTTTTTGATCATCATAATTAATCGCTTTTGTTGAAATCTTACAATGATCGCCGCGTTCCTCAGCAATATTTGCAATGTTTTTTGCATATCTTCTGAATCATATTTACTAGCCATCGAGTAAACAAAGTGATATCCTGAAGGTAAACATTAAACTGATGCAATTAATTGAATTATAAATAATAAATAAAGAAAAATCAAAATGACATGGAAATATTCGAAATATGTTGAAATATTTGAAAAGTTGAAGAGAAAATGTTGGAAAGGAAAATATTGGAAAAAAATGTTGGAAAAAAATGCTAGAGAAAAAATTAAAAATTATCATAATCAAAATTGAATAACGAATTCATTTAAGAGAATAATATCACTAAAATCAGAAATACAATAAAAGTTTTATCAATTATTTAAACTGATTTCTTGATATTTCAATAATCAAAATTGAATAACGAATTCATTTAAGGGAATAATATTAATAAAATCAAAAATACAATAAAAGTTTTATTAATTATTTAAATTGATTTCTTAATAATTCAATCAATAAATGCTTTCATATAAAAAATTTCATAAATTTACTTCTTCAAAAAATTAAATAATTAATTTTAATAAGAAAGAATAAAACAAATGAAACATTGATAGATATTATTTGAAGCGATCGCATATCACATATACGACATTGAAATAAAATTATCAATGAGTGAGATATAGAAGTGATATTTGTTATAGAAATATTGCATTGCTATATGATATAGTATCGTTTGATAAAGATTAAAAATTTAAGGCAATTATCAATAAATAATGCTAATATAATATCAATTTTTTCTATTAACAACAATTTTTTTCCTATTTCAATAATTTAAAAGATAATATATGCATAAATAAATTTGATATATATGTGTACAATCAGATAATTATTTAAAATTTTTAATTATAATAATTTGAAATATCTATCGATTACAGAACAGAACAAAAACAAAAAATAAAAACTTCCTGCCAAAAACTTTAGTTTTTTAATTTAAATCTACAACAATGATTTTTTTTCAATTGTTTATTTGCAAATTTAAATTTAAAATATTTTTGTTTAGGAAAATAATTTCGAATCTAAATTTATTTTATAAATAATATCTTCAAATAATTCTGATGCATACATATTGTAATCAAATATATTTGATTGAATAAATATTGAGTATAAGATAAGAAGAATATTTGAGTTGAGTTTCTGGAAGATTGAGCATGATATCTTGAATAGTTTAGTGATTCGGTATTTACAAGCTTATGCATTTGTTGAGAAATCATTTTAATTTTAATCCTCTGCTTAGATAACCAAATTTTATAGCTCATTTTAGATAGAATATACTTAATTTTGTCGAGAATAAATTTTCGTAATATTGCTAAATAAAAAGTTTGATTATTTAATTATGCTTTGAATATAACATTGAATTGTTGATTTCATAACTTTTCTTTTTTTTGTTATAAAACAAATTCCATATAGATATTTTTAATTCTTCTGATTGTGCTTGTTTAACTAATATCCATTTTGCCAATTTATTTATTGTTATCATTTATGAGTTGACCTTTCTCGATTGATATCAGCGACAATCATATACTTCTTTTTATGATTTAGCCATTCTTGATCAGCTACAATCATATATTTCTTACACTCATATCTTTCTTTTCATCAATTGACCTTTCGATATTAACATCAGTTACAATCATATATTTCTTTTAATGAATTGATCATTCTTGATTGACATCAGTTACATTCATGTATTTCTTTTATGAGTTGACCTTCTTGACTGACATCAACTAAACTATATATTTTTTTATTCTCAATTTTATGAAATTGAGAACGCTGAAATAACCACTAAGTATAAATCTAAAGTTTACTCAAACGAGAATTGCAACGTCCATGATGATTGTCTCTTTCGTTTTGTCATTTTTGAAATATACCCTTGAAAGTATTCAAACCAATTGATTACTTTTTCTTTAACTATGATGACCCTCCTTACCATGGTTCATAATTTCTAACTTTTATTAGAGCTAGTCTCTTTGTTGCAACATTAAGAGATTACGGTTGCTCTTGGAATATAGCAAAATTGGGATTCTATCTTTCGTATTTACTCAATTCAATTTTGCCCAAATGTTGATAGTAGTCGAGAATGGTTCTAATTCAGAATAGTACGCATGTGGAAGAATCAGACTATAAAATTATCGTCATATTTTCCAATTTCAGTTGTTTTATTATAAAGTAAGCTGCTCATACTTCAATGTGTAATCGTTAATAAATCCAATCAAATGGGATTTTTATTTTTTTTAAATAATATATATGTTATTATATAAATGATATTATACAGTATTCCCAAAGAAACAACACTGAATAAGTTAAACTGTCACAATCAAAATTTAGAAAATAAAAAATAAAAAAATTTCTTCGAAATTCAAACTTTCAAAATTTAATAGCAAAACATTTTTACATTTCAAATTTATTTAAATTTAAAATTAAGGTATTTTTAATATAATTTTGCACGAAAATATCGTGTTTTCCTACAGTATCATTTCGCAACAATCCTACCTTCTTACAGTATTGCAATAATCCTAGTCATTTGTTTCTAAATATTTTATTTATTTTATCTTTCATCCATATTTTACATTTTTTTCAACATTTATTAAATCTCACTTTATAGTGATGGATTAGTGAAATTAGGATGTCAAAAATGATAAAAAATATGATAAAGCGATGGAATGATTACGGTAGTTTATATTCCTAAAATAATAAGGAAAAATTACCAGCTATTTCATATTTCTAGTTATTTTAAAATGATATAATCCCAGTACATATCGATAAATTGCACCAATAAATTCCTATTTTCTCACTTGTTCATCTAAATTTAGCTTTTCGAGAATAATTCGAGATGACCGAGAATTAGTAGAAACAAGGATGGAAATGAACAAATACTAAGTGATAAATAAAATTAATCAACTTTTGCATGTTTTTATTTTAAATTTAAAATTATGAAATAACTTTTAAATTTAAAAGTATTATTATACAATAGCGAAATATAAAATTTATCGAATATATTAAAGAAGCAGTATTATATTCAATAATCGTAATCATAAGAAATTATGATCATTATTAATAGCAAAATGCACTTAATCATTATTTATTATAGTTTTATTAACTTGGAAAAAAGCATATCATTATAAATTATTAATCGATGAATTTTTTAATATTTGATAAATAAAAATGCTTGAATCAATGATAAATTTAAATATCATAGATAAGATATAAAATAAAATTTCAACATACTTTTTTAAAATTCTTTTATCATCCAATATTAATAAGATGCAATTTAATAGAATAAATTTGATAACAGATCGAGAATTGAAACAAGTACTATTTCAATTTCTTTACATATTTATCTTAGAAAGATAATGTTATATCAGCAATAATGTAATCGTGATAAAAACTTTAGTGAACTGTGAATAAAGTTTTAAATTTACCAATGATTATGAATTATAGAAAAGAAATAGAAAAACACATTTTATCAAACAAAGTTAGAAATTAATTTGTAATTTTCATTTCAGTTAAGAAAAAAACTTGTAACTGATAACGATCAAAATTTAATTGATCTAAATGGAAAATATGATCGTCTTGATTAATTCTTTTATGCGATATTATCACATCTTTGATCGTATTTTTTTATAAATTTATTATTGATTTGATGGAAAAGAATAAGAACAGCTTATCTTTTATCATTACTTTCGAATAATTCCATTATTATCAGAATTTATCAGATTATCACAAAACTTATTTCACTCCTTTTGAATATTTTCTGTTCTGTTATATAACAAATTTTATCGATCACAGTAAACATGTATCGATGTATTTGATGAAAATAAATAATGATAATTAATGATAACTCATTTCTTATCATTGCTAATTCCATTTTCTAAGCTTATCAAACATCGTCAAAGCATATCCTTAACATTTTGAATAATTCTCTAAAAAATATAATAATAATGTAACATTTTATGTCTGTAATAACTTTATTTCATATAAATATATTAATATATTTTCAACAGTTTATCTCTTATCATTGCTATCTAATATCATCTAAGCTTATCTGATTATTGCAAAAATTTATTCCAAATTCTCTTGCTTCCTAAATCTGATATTATTTATCAATTGCAGCGCGATCAAAAAAATTTTTTTTTTTACAATTAATGCATTTATTTGGGAAGGAATAAGAATATCTAATCTTTTGTTATTGTTATCAGTAAATTTATTTAAACTTATCAAATTATTATAAAAACTTATTATTCTAATTATATATATATAAACATTCATATATGATGAATATTTGATATAATATTATCACTAATATTTCGTATTTTGTCGTATAATGTATGTCAATGTATGTCAATGTAGTAGACGAATAAATGTAATATTGATGTGATTGACCTAAAAAGGGAAGATTTTTGATGGGTAGTAGATAGAAGGATGAAGAAATGTATGTATGTATGTAATGTATGTATGTAATGTATATACGATTAGGATTACTATTACGATTGACCTTCATATCAACTGTATCACTATAAATCGAAATTTTTCAATAATACAAAAATGCGTAGATTTGATGAAAATTTATTTTTCATATTAAAAATTTTAATTCATTTCATATTGCTTTCTTTTATTTTAATTTCCGATATTCATTTTAATTTCCGATATTTATTTTAATTTCCGATATTTATTGTAATTTCGTATTTTATTTTTAATAAATTATAAATATAATAATTGTTGCTTTTTTTTATTTTAAATTTTTCATTGCACTATTTATGATAATTTAATGAATATATTTGAATTGATTAATTAATAAATAATAATTGGAAATGTAATTTATAATCGAAGAATTATTTAATATTTATTCTATTTTTTCTTCTCATAAGAATTTCATTCTTCTGAACAATCTATCACGTAATGTAAAATTGATAAAATTATTATTGTACAATTATCAAAAGATATTTTTATTGGAATGGATAGATCTCATTTTCATCCATTTTATCGATGAACACATTTGCCCCAAATTACAAAATGTATTTTTATTTATTTAATTTTTTATTTTTTCCTTTGAATAAAGTGAATTGATAGAAAAAAAAGAAAACGAAAAATAAATTTAAAATGTTAATTTGGATTAGGAATTATATCAATAATGATCTATTTGATGGATACAGTTAGTGATCAAAATATCGAGAAATCTTTCCATCGATCCCATTTATTTCTCTATCATTGTCATTTTATATGTTTCATTGGTATGAGTGTTGTTTAATGATGAAACAAGAAAAAAATAAGTGATAAATTTTTATTGATCATTTCGAGTAAATCCCGAATTAGATAAATCTTTCAATCGTTTCAGTTATGGAAAAAAATTGCCCTAAAAAGAACTACCTGGGATGAAAGAAAATGAATGAAAGTAGTGATAGGAAGTGATAATAATAAACATTAATTAATAATGAGAATGATACTAAAATCAAATGTTAATTTGTATTTAAGATGATGGCGAAATTTTCCATCTTTTATTTTCATTTTCAAAAATATTTCATTTTTTTTTTTGGAAATTATTTCTTTCCGTTTCTTTACAACTAATATTTAAATTATCTGATAACGAATAATTTACAATAAGTAATTGATATTGTGTACTATTGTATATAAATGATAACGATAGTAAACTTTTGTTATATTTATCAAGATAGAATATTATCAATTTCTTTACAAATAATATTAAAATTATCTGATAACGAAATAATTTACAATAAGTAATTGATACTGCATAACTAATATCATCGACTAAATTGTATACAATAGTAAACATAACGATAGATTTACAATAGTAAACATAACCATAGATAACGATAGTAAATTTTTGTTATATTTATCAAGATAGAATATTATCAATTTCTTTACAAATAATATTAAAATTATCTGATAACGAATAACTTACAATAAGTAATTGATACGGCATAAGTAATATCATCGACTAACTGATATTGTGTACTATTGTATATAAATGATAACGATAGTAAACTTTTGTTATATTTATCAAGATAGAATATCATTATTTGCTTTTGAAAGAAATTTTAAATTTCGCATTAAAATTATTCTTAATGGAAAAAAGAAATATTTAGGAAAAATATATTTGACAAATGTTACAAATTACATTAGTGCTATTTGCGCTTTGCATAGTGATTAATGGTGATAATATCAGTGATTGTGGAAAATACAAAGATTGTGAATCATGCGTTAAAGCATATCGTCCTTTACCTGGATTTCAACGATATTGCGGGTAAGAAATATATTTCAATTCTTTTTTCTTTAATTTTATATTGCAAAAAAAAAGATTGATTATTTTTATTTAAAAAGTAAATATAAAAAAAAAACTTTAGAAAGACAATTATTATTTTATCGTCCTTTTTTGTATTCCAAATAAAATAATACAGCTTATTATAAATTTATCATTTACTGATAATATTTATTTATTGTTTTTAAGAAAGGCTAAATTTGATTGATATATTTTTGCATGATATATGACAATAGTCCGGGGAAAGTTTTCGAGAATGGATTTCATATATTATTTATATTTGTTTATAAATGTTTTAAAATTCGTTTCATCTTAATTATTCATAATTAAATAAGCTTAAAATTATGACTTTAATTATTGGGAAAAAAATTATCGTAAAATTATCTTGAAAATTGTCTACTAACTTTTTTTTTCACTTATAATTTTTCAGATGGCATACTAGTAAATCAGTATGTGGTGAACCACTTGCTATTGAAGCAGGTGGTAGTATCGTCGTACGTGAACCATTTACGTGTCCTCGACAAGTACCAACAGCTAAAGGACGTCGATATACCGATAGACTTGGCCGATCGTTGTTTAGTCTCACATTAGCTGTTCGAAATACTGATCCTACAGAATGTCTTGCTAATAGTCGACCAGATATAAAGTATGATTATCAAATTCTTATCAATTTTTTTCTTTTTTTATCATGTAAATTAAATAATTCATTCTATTACTGTATATTGAATATATCAATATATCATTAAATAATAGTTTATATATTAGGATTTAATTGATATTAAAAATGCTTTATTTATCTCAATTAATTTGATAATTGATAATTTTTCTTTTATCAATTAATTAATTTGGTTAATTAAGATTGATAAAACGATATGAAGTGGAATGTGATCAATCACATAATCATTGTGCTGCAATGCTTGCTATTTCTAAACCAGCAAAAAGTATTTATGTTGTATATAAATCAATCAATATGGATAAACAATTAATTACCGAAGTATAAAAAATTTTTAATGAAATTTTTTTTTTTCAATTTTATGATAGCTAAAAAATTTATTAAAATTTTAAATTTTAAGATTATCATAAATAATTGAAATATTTTATCAATACATCAATGATAAATAAATATTATGATTAATAATAATCAAATGATTACTGGTCAAGATGTTGATTACTGGTCAAGATGTTGTAAATAGTAGAGCAGCCTCCATACTGCGATCTGATAATAATCAAATATTTTATCAATACATTAGTGATAAATAAATATTATGATTAATAATAATCAAATGATTACTGGTCAAGATGTTGTAAATAGTAGAGCAGCCTCCATACTGCGATCTGATAATAATCAAATATTTTATCAATACATTAATGATAAATAAATATTATGATTAATAATAATCAAATTTTCTATCTAATTTAAACAAAAAAGGATTTGATTAAATTGATAAAGGATATAAATATCAGTATAAAATATTGATATTTTGAAAGAGAAATTAATTTATTAAAACTTAAAAAGTTTTAACAAATTTTCATTTGTTGAAAAAAACAGCAACAACAACAACAACAAATGATTGATATAATTATGTTAAAATGAAGATTTTTGTTAATCATTTTAATCAATTTTTTATCAATGTTCAAGAATTGTTAATATATTATATCAATGAGATTAGTATATCTTTAGTTATTAAGAATTGATAAATTAATTTAAATATATTATATCAATGAGATTAGTATTTTCAGTTATCATTGTTTTGTCATTTTTTTTTTTAAATAAAATAATCATTTATAGTTTATACATATAATCGCAGCACAATTGGGTGTATGGGAAAAATTTGAAGCAGGTGGTGGTGTGACAACTTATTTTCATGCCGCATTTGAACGACTTTTTAAAGGAAGTGGAATGAAGGATGATCTTATTAAGCTAAAACAAAAATATCCTGGCTATAAAGTTTGGGTATATATTTTAAAAATACGATATTATATTTATATGAATTTTGAAAGGGAGAAAAAAACTTATTTGTTTATTTTTTTGCTATTAGCAGTTTGATAATTTTATAACTAAAAAGAAAGTGATAATAATCTTTAAGCATTATTTCTAATCAATAATATTTTTATCATTTATCAATTTATTTATTTTTATTTTCTAATATTTTAAAATAAACAATCAATATTTCATTATCATCTATTTCGAATTAATCATTACTAAAATAATTAATAAAGGAATGAATTAGAATTATTGATTTGATTTGATTAATCATTTTGAGAAGAATCTAATATATTGCCTGTATTGGACGTAACAAATAGCATAATTAATCATTTTATCATAATTTTTGTTATCAATTAAAATTGATCATATCAAAAATATTTATCAAATATCTTTACTTTTCTCTTTCTTTTTTTTTTTTAATATTTTAAGAATGATTCAAAACAAAATTAAATTAATCTTTTAGTGCACAGGTCATTCATTAGGTGCATCGATGTCAGCGATGACAGCATTGTATCTTGTGAAGAAGGAAATATTTACATCTGAATATGTACGTCTTGTTACATTTGGTGAACCAAGAACTGGTAATGTTGCATTTGCTCGAGCGGTTGAGGAAAATGTTCAATTTCGTTATAGGGTAGTTCATCAAGGTGATTTGGTAAGTTAATCATATGTTCATTTAAAATTTTAGATTGACAATTTTGGAAAAGCCGCATTAAATAAGAATGCATTAAATAAGAATAAAATAATTTATCACTAAATAATGTTAAATAAGATAAGATAATTTATCACTAAATAATGTTAAATAAAATAAGATAATTTATCACTAAAATAATGTTTACACTAAAAGATTAAATTATTACCAAATTAGTTTATCGATAATTTTTCTTTTAAAAATTCAACCACGAGCATTTTTTGCCAAATATTATTTTGAAATATTTAAATTTTATTTTTAAAAATTTTTATTGTTTAGATATTTTTATTTTTCGACTTTTAATCTTTTAATTTTTTTAAGATAACAAATATACCTGCAACAATAAATCTAGCTGGATTACTATTATCACCAACAGTTGCAGAACGACAACCATATTTTTATCGTTATTTGATTTATTATGAAGGTGATATGAGACCAGGTAGCTTATTTAATGTAAGTTTTCGTTTAATTTTAGCCAATCATAAATTTATCTTGAAGAATGAAAAATCAATTTTAAAATGAATTGTTCAGTAATTCGATATCCTATTATGATAATCGATCGCATGAATTTTTTTGAAACATGATCATAATCTTATCTATCCATGTTTTATCATATGAAATTTACTCATTAATTCGAAGAAATTTAATCTTAATTTCAAAATTTTTATCATAAACTAAATTTTAGTTTTATCCAATAATCATTATTATATAGGCTGATTATATGATGATAGAGTAATAGTGTTATCAGATTTTATCAATTACATAAAATATGATTAGTTATGATGATATTTTGGATGAAATAATTTCACATAATCAGTTAATGCATAACATATTTGATTATGATAATATCAATTATTTTTCATATTTTATCAGTTGTGTAAAATATGGAATGATTGTGATGATATTATCTGAATTGAAATTATTTATTTTTAGACATGTACATTATCAGAAGATCAAGCGTGTCGTAACTTGGCTTTAGCCAATAATGTATTAGATCACATGAATTATTTTAATGTGAATGCGGATACGTATTTGGCGCAAGCATGTAAAGGTGATTTGTTGCAATTATCTGGTAATAGAACAATAACATCATTAACAACAACAGCAACAACGACAACGACAACAACAACAACAACAACAACAACAACAACAGCACCAACAACTATTACTACTGCTAATACTAATGATATCACTACTTATGATAATACTACGACTGATACTAATGATGTGGTTGCTGATGTTTCTGCTTCTACTATTGATGATTCTACTGTTACTGATGCTGATAATATTAGCAGTGATAATGATATTACTGATGTTCATGCTGGTACTACAACCATTGCTATTGCTATTGCTGCTAATACTACTGCTACTGATATTGATAGTACGACTATTGATGCTAATACTACTGTTACTGGTTATGATATTACTGATATTGGTGTTTCGCCTACTAACACCAATATTACTACTGTTCATGATTCTGCTATTGATTCTAATACGCTTGAAACAACTGATTCTTCGAAATAGAATTAATTTTTTTTTCATTTATAAATATTACTATAAATGATGTATATAGTAGTTAAAATGAAATAGAAAAAAATTTATTTACAATTATAGAAATAAAAATTATAAAGAAAGAAAGAAAGAATTTAATTGTTTTGATAATTCGCATTACAATGTTAAATAATGTGAGTAAATTATGTTCCTTAAATTGTACTAAATTAAAAATCAAATATCAATTGTTAATTATAATATCATATATAAAATTGAAATAAAAAAGGAAACAAATTTTCAAAATGATTAAACAAAATAATCATTGAATTTTTATCAAATGATAAAAATTGATAAATGATAACTGATATATTGTTATTGAATAAATGAAATCATTGTACTAATCAAAGTATTAACAAATTATCATCATCCGTACTAATTAAAGATAGATTTTAAAAAAACAAAATATTTATGAATAGTAATTAAAAATTATTTCATCATAATTATTCGTTTAAAAAAAATGGAAAAAGAAAGCTATGATATTATAATTAATATAATTTTAATGTTTATTTACATTTTCCTATTTATTTATTATTGCATCTATTGTAAACAACAACAAACAAACAAAGAAAATTATTCTAAACAAAAAATAAATTTAGACAATTTTTTTTTTTTGATTATTATTTGAATCTAAAATAGGTATAATCTGATTAGTACAATTTATTCAAGCGATGTTTTGAAACGTACAAATGCCTGTCTTGTAAATGTAAAATATAAGAGAACTATCAGAAAGCTAACATTGATTAATTGATAAGGCATGGTTTAAATTAGTTTCATAATGAAATGAAAAATTCTAAAAATCTAACATTATCATTGAGTAACCTTTTGACTTGAAGTAAATTAGAAATAGACGCTTCACGTGCTTAAATCAGACATAGAAATTAGAAGTAGATGTTAACGAAATGATCAATGATAATGAAAAAATCGCCTTTTGAAATTATCGTCAGAAATTAGATTATGCATGATAAATGATGATGGTGTTATCTTATTGAGTGGATTGAGGAAAAACTTTTTAAAACTTGGCCATTCGATGATCTGATGTTTATCATAACATCTAAGCTACAATAAAACTGTTAAATTAAATCCATGAAATATGCTCAACAAATCGAATGAAATACACTGAAACTAAAATACTTACAGCTATCATTGATTTGATAAGCACTTTCATTTATCAATAGTTTGATAATATAGCTGATTAAACAAAACAAAATGAAAGAAAACATAGATTTCTATTCGAGTTTCATATTTTACACTCTAAAAATTAAGTTTAATTCACTTAAAATTTTAAAATATATATAACTTTTTTTTTGATCACCAAATCATTCTGATCAATCCAGGCTTCTACTTCACCATTTATTTTACCGGTAAATTGGAAATCTAATTGATCATTTATTTTACCGGGTAAATTGGAAATTTCTAATACTTATATTGCATTGTATTTTAAACAACTATCGCTGATTTTTTTTACGAATAATCTGAAAATTTCCTGAAAACTATTTCCTTCGTTGTCCATCAATTGATCATTTACTTATCGTTTTTGTTATAATCATTATATAGATGATAATTTTAATAATTATTTTTAATAGTAATGTTTATTTAAGAGAAATTTTATTTATCATTAATCCATGCATCATTTATTTATTAATTTTTATTCATTTAATTGTAATTTTTTCTTTATGTTTATGTTTTGATTATTTATTATTATTATTATTATTATTATTATTATTATTATTATTATTATTATTATTAATATTTTTTCTTTGATTGATTTTAATTAAATATAAAAGAGCAAAATAAAATTATATAAAATTAATGAAAAATAATTGTAAATATATTTAATAATTTGTGCAAATAATTAATTTATTTTGTATAATTTTAATTAAATATAATTTTATAATTTTAAATTTATTTCGAATATTTTTAAAATTAATATATTATTCAATGCTTTACGTTGAAATGTTTCTTATCAGAACTTATCTAATCATTCATTATTATAGCATACCATCATGATTGAATTTGATTAATATTTTAATTTGATATTTTAATTTCGATTTTAATTAAATATAATTTTATAATTTTAAATTTATTTCGAATATTTTTAAAAATTTTTTCAAAAATTTTTTTCAAAAATAAATACCCTGGCTTTTATCAAAAATATCTATTTTTAGGCTAGCAAAAATTAACGACACATTATCTTATCATTGTGTTAATCAGTATTTTAATCAGTATTTGAACTAATTAGGAGTTGTAGAATATTCAAGTCTAAATAGATCTTTTAAAACTTAAAAAAATTTATTTTCCTTTTTTAAATAAAATAAAATAAAAAAAGTGAGGAAAAATAGAAATGAAATAGAATATAAAAATCTTAAAAAATAAAAATCGATTTTATCATAGAAAATGTAAACAAATCTTTTTTTTTCTTTTAATCATTACAAATCTCATAGTTTAATGATAAAATTATTTATCAAAAATATTTTATTTATATTATATGAAAATTCACATTTATTATATAAATATAATATGACAAATTGAATTTTGTATGCTACAAAAATTAATAATATTTCTCAGACAAATAAATCATTTATTGAAATTGCGATACAAAAGCCTTTTGTTATTCCATCTTCCGATCTGCTGATAATCAACTGATAAAGCATATATGCATTGTTTAAGCATATTGAAATCTATGTTTATTGAAATGTTGCAAAGGTTAATTGCTTATGTTTAAGCATTGCTTGAAATATTATTGTAAGTATTGTCCATCGCTTATCTTTTATCTGATAACTCTTGATCATTGTCTGATAAATCAGTAACAATTAATAGTATTGTAGGTTACTGCACATTAGTTAAACTAAAGATCATTCATATGAAAAAAAATTTCCTAAATCATATGGGGCCTTAACCTCTTTTTCGTTCTACCTTTACTGTTATTGATACAAGCAGTACTTTCAAATTCAATTTATCAATTCTTCGACATCAATTATCAATCAATTTCAGATAACTTCCTTGTTATCAAAAAGAAATTCAAACCATTGATTGTTATTATCGATATTCATCAACTGTTGAGTAATTACAATTACAAAGAATGAAGTTTATCTTATCATTATATGATAAATTTTTACTCAATTTCTAATCATATAAAAATCTCACTTCTATGATAAATTTCAGTACCGAAAGTGAGATCATCATGTGAAATCTGACTGAATCAGTCCAACTGACCAAAAACAAGATCCTGAAGCTTCTCAAAGAAATGAAAGAACTCAATAATCATTAAATCAAAACTTTTACTAAATCAACAATATCAAATCAAGATCTGAACCAAGCAGAAAATCAAACTTCATTATCGCTATGCTAGTTCACTAGAATCGGTTAAACAATCGATTAGTTAGAATCTTATTGAAAGAAGAACAATAATTCCGTAGAAGAAAAGGGAAAAAAAGGAGAAATGATCGATAGTAAATACGGGAAAGAATTGATAATTTTAATAGGCGAACTAGAAGGCATACTCAATACTTGATGAATAACTTATGTGAACTTCGATGATTATGTTATCATTCGTCTAATTTGACATTCTTCTTATGCTTTACAAATTTTATCAATCTAAACTAATCATAATTATGATTAATTTATTTCATATCAGTCAAGGATTAAAGAAAAATTCATCAAAATTCATCATTGAATTAATAATTTAAAAAGTATGAATAAATTACTCAACAAATTATAAAGAAAGAGAAAAGATAAATAAAAGAATCAAATCTAACATAAGAAAAATAAGATAATTTTATTGATAAATTAGAAGAAATTCCTTATCATATATGGAAATCAGTTAAGAGAAAAAAATTAAAAAGTGTTAAGATGGAAAAGTAAGGAATAAATTGATAAAAATGTTAAATGGAAATATCTTTAACAGATCAATAAATGTATTACATCTATCTTCTTGAAATAAATAGTTGCAAAAACTAATGCAAGATAATCAGCAAAAAAATTGGGAAAATCAATTAATAGAATCAAAGTAATATGATGAAGTAATTGATTAGTAGAATCAAAGTAATATGATGAAGCTAATCGATTAGTAGAATCAAAGTAATATGATGAAGTAATTGATTAATAGAATCAAAGTAATATGATGAAGTAATCGATTAGTAGAATCAAAGTAATATGATGAAGTAATCGATTAGTAGAATCAAAGTAATATGATGAAGTAATCGATTAGTAGAATCAAAGTAATATGATGAAGTAATCGATTAGTAGAATCAAAGTAATATGATGAAGTAATTGATTAATAGAATCAAAGTAATATGATGAAGTAATCGATTAGTAGAATCAAAGTAATATGATGAGCTAATCGATTAGTAGAATCAAGGCAATATGATGAATTATTATTTCAAAAACAAGAAACATATCAATACGATGAGTTTAAAAAGTTACGGTTTAAATAGAATATTCGAGTAAGATTGTATCGATTGTAAATAGTTCATTTATTTTTAATAATCTATTCTCATAATATCAATCTAACAAAAGAGTTAATGAATATCTAATATTTCCATTCTATGTATCAAAAACAAAAAAAAAAAAATGGCACTATAAAAAATTTTTAGCAGGCGATTTTACTATCTTTAAAATTATCATATATCAGAGAACAAACATACGAATTCCTTGCAATAAAATAACAATCAATATATATTAAAGTCATAGATTGTCATTATTGATAATATCATTAGATCAAGCATCTATATCATCGATCTTTTCATATATATTATAAATATTTAAAGTATCAAAGGAAATTAGAATAATGAAATTCAATATGCATATAGTTTGTTAGATATCAAATGTTTAGATCAATATATCAAAATATGATTGTAAAAATTATAGAAGAAGAAAGTTACTACCTTCATCGATGGAATAAGTTTAGGATTTAAGTTTAATCATATTGAATATTTGTGATATACATTGTTCTATGGGATGAAAAAGAAGCTAGAAATGATTGTTTATATGGGAAACTAAGAATCATGGAGAAACTGAGAATCATGGAGAAACTGAGAATCATGGAGAAACTGAGAATCACTATCATATCATATATGCAAAATTATCCATTGTATCTACATTAAAAAAATCCGTCCTATTTTTACCACTTTTGAAATAGCGCTTTTTTGAGACATAAAATTGTCATAAACGTCGAACAACTCTAATCGATATTGATATTTTAGGGAGGATTACCTGAGGGAACGGAGAGGTTGTGGTGGGATGCTTTTTTTTTGCTTCGTGTTTGATGGGGTCGGTCGATCGGGCGGTTGATGTGGTGTTATTGTTGGAGCATCCGTTCGAATTTTATTAAATTACGTTTAATTATCCGTCTAAAATTGGCAGAATGAAACGTGGAAGGGAAGGGGAGGGATGGGAAGAGATTTTGATAATGATCAGCGATCGAGGACATGGAAGGTATGAAAATTGAGGGAAATAGAGGCAGGGAGAGATGATATGAAAAGAAAGAGGAGAATGGCGACAAATTCGGATGAGATGGCAACGAAATATGGTTAACATAATGGTAGTGGAAGTTTTTTCTACATTATGCTAGTCAATACTTAAACTTAGACACTTATAGTATGGCTAAGATTGAAGGATAAGGAGTGAGTTGCGATTAGAACCAGTCGTTTTTATCATGACTTTAACTATTTCTTCACATAAATTTGTGTTGAATGAAGACTATTTTCACATTGTAGATTGTGTTAAGGCAGTGGGTGTGCCAGCCAGCTAAGTTGAGAAAAGAAAGCTCTATCTGTCGGTATAAAAATCAGGATCATTATCAGGCAGGCATTCAGGCAAGAATCAGGAATCAGTGAGAGAGGCATTGTTATACTTCTACTACTGACTTGTTGTGAGGGATCTCGATAACTTCACTTAATCACTATCAGAGATACAGTCAGTGTTAAGAGAGTGACACAAAACAGACACAGATACGATGGTGAAAACTGAAGAAAACGGAGTAAGGCTTTTACTAATTTAGCATTTACTTTCTAGTCTTTTTCCTTTTTCTCTCGCGTATCTTATTGACTTTTTCGTTGTTTACATGTTTACTTATTTGATAATAATTTGGCTTAATGAGGCCAAAAGCGATCAGGCAGTTAATGTGGAGAAAATACAGCTATGAAGCAGCAGGCAGGCAGATATCAAGGAATGTGTCCATGTTATTTTTTAAGCTACCTTAAGATGCATGATTAAACAGGATTCAGGATAAGCCTCCAGGATTAATCAAAGTTCAGGATGAGAGTAAGTTCACTCCGTAACCAGGTAAAAGTGCAGCTAAGATCAGGTAGCTTCTAAGCACCCCATTTTTCAGCTTTTTAAAAATAAATTTCCACGAATCTGATGCCATGCTAGTAGCGGCGGTAGTGATTCGTACCGCTGATAAATTCGTTTCTTCAAATGAATGAAATTTCATAAGGCACCGTTTTTTTCTTTTTTTTTTTTGGAGAACACGCCAAAGATTTGAAACTATGTTCCGAAAAACGAATACGGAGTTCACTTGTCGATTGTTCCAATTTTATAAAGTAAGGTTGATTCAGCAAATTTTGTTAAGGATGCGGCCGGTGGAAACCTCGAACCAGAACAATATCGGAAGATGTTTATTGGCGGGCTTACAAGCTCTACCACCGATGAAACACTCAAAGAATTTTATTCAAAATGGGGTACTTTGGTGGACTGCGTTGTCATGCGTGATCCAGCAACGAAACGATCACGTGGCTTCGGTTTCGTCAGCTTTTCGAAGCAATCCGAGGTATGATGCAGTATGTACTTCAGGATGTAGGCGTCGGTAACATGATAGAAATCATGTAAATCGAGAATTTGAAATACTTCCATCCATTTATAATTCACTCGTGCAGGATGGTAAAGATATGAATGATTTCATTATCGCTGCTTCATGATCTAAGTGCTTTACAATTTCTACCAATCTATGAATTGTTGATATTGTCGAGGACTTTTTAAAGAAATTTAAGCTTCATTAAAAAAACCAGAGGAATGAAAGAAAAACCGGAAAAGTAAATATAATAATGGAATATGATAACTGATGGTTGTAATTAAGCGGTAGCATAGTAATTTTGGCATAAAAATAATTTGACAAAACTTATTCATAAGAAACTGTGGTGTAGTGAAAGAAATAACTTATATATTTATTTAAATCGTTTTCGTTTACCAGAAGGTCTGGTTTAGTAGTAAAAGATTTCTGGAGTAGTGATTTAAAATTTCATTTTACAGGTGGATGCGGCTATGGCTAATCGGTCGCATATTATTGACGGTAAAACCGTCGATCCTAAACGGGCAGTTCCGCGCGAACAGTCTCAACGAAGTGAAGCGAATATCTCTTCTAAGAGACTTTATGTATCTGGCGTAAGGGAAGAACACACGGAGGATATGTTCAAGGAACATTTCGGGAAATATGGCAATATTTTGAAGGTTTTTTTTTGCTGTGAAATATTTGTCGAATACAGTGTAAAGGATGAAAACGAAGTTTCCTATCTCTGCCAGGCATACATTTCTTATATTATCATTTTGTTGACTTCCTTTTTCGATTTATCTTTTCATTTTCATTGTCTTAGACATCTTAAACTCCAGTTACATTTTCAACATTTTTTATTTTAATTGCATACTTGGAGTGTTTTTGAAGAAATGTAGCATAGGTTAAATCGGAATTAATTCATCTTAAGGATTTTGGAGCAGTTTCGATTAGCTTAGTCATTGTTTTTTCATATTGATAGCGTCTAGAATAGTCCATTTTCGCAGATGAATTTTCGCATCAAATCAATACGAAGCACAGACTTCTTGTTAATTTCCAATTTCCATAAGTGGCAGTAGTTATAAATAAAAAAACGGAATACGTCAAATTGCACATAGTAATTTTTCTCGTATTATAGTGTGAAATAATTGCGGATAAAAACACTGGTAAACCGAGAGGATTTGCTTTCATAACATTTGATGATTATGATGCCGTCGACAAATGTGTTTTAATTAAAAGCCATATGATTAACAACTATCGTTGTGATGTAAAAAGGCGCTCAGTAAGGAAGAAATGGCGAAGGTATTTTTTTTTTAATTTGGAATTTTCGATATTAACATATTCAATAATTATAGTTTTTTTCCATTATTCGATTACTTCATTCTTTTTTTATTATAACTGTTCTGCTAAGTACTATTATTTGTCGCTATAGATACAAAAATTCTAGCATAGGGTCTCATAAATTAGGAAAATATAATATGAATATTCATATTTATTGTTGCATCTACCTCTTATAAATACGGCCATACATCGGCCATAAAATAAGTTTGAGCATCGAAGTTTATCGGAATAATCCCTGCTAATACTGGGTTGGATTTCGGGTACTAAAATATATATACAGGTTCAACAACAGGAACGTGAACGAATGGATCGAGGAGCGCGCTCTCGAGGACCGCCAATGGGACGTGGAGGTGGTGGATGGGGTCCCGGTGGCGACAGAGGTGGTTATGGTGGACAGCCATGGGGTGCTGGTCCTGGAGGACCTGGTGGGTATGGAGCAGGTGGCGGCGGTCAGTGGGGACCGTCAGGTAAAGTACTTTTGAATTGAGTATATTAATTTTTGTGTTTCTATTGATTTCTTTTCAAAGGTAACGGAAATATAATTTCATAGTTTCTTACTCTTAGAATAGTTCACTCAAGTTTTGTTTTGTAGGAGGCGGCTACGGAGGAGGTTATGGTGGTGGCTACGGTGGTGCACCCGGTGGTGGTCGTGAGTTCTGTGTATTATCAATTTTTTTTCTAAAAATACTGTACACCATCCCTCCATTTAATCGTTTGATACTTGATTCTTCCCCGAATTTAATAAAAGAACTTTGGGAACCTGCGTTTATTAGGTTTCCTCTTGCGCAGTATGGATTTTTATAAATTAACTAATTCTTTTATTTACTTCATTTTTTGAACGTCATTTGAATCATTCACTTCCGCTGCAGCTGAAAGAAGTATTTTTAACGCGTCTGACTAATTGATCGGACATTATATTCCTAACAATTGATGGGTATTGTGCTCTGAAGTCTTTTTTATGAAATTTAAATTTAAATTTTCAGGGGATGGGGCGGTGAAGGCAGTGGTGGTTGGGGAGGTCCACCGTCGCAGGGTGGATGGGGCGCACCATCCGGCGGTGCAGGTGGGGAAATTAATCCCAGATTCTTTTATTTTTTCAAATTAGCTAAAATTAAATTTACTTGTTCCATGGTCTCTCTGGAATAAATTCTTTATTATTTTTGAAATATTCAAGGTCATTTCTCCACTTGTCTTCCTGTGATCAATGCAACTTTGTTAATGAGAATAGAATTAGTTTTTAAAAAGCATCACTTTAGTACGTAGTGTTTATTTATTGTTACCGTCACTGGTACAATGAAATATGGAAGCATCATACTAGTTTTGCTTCTATATTAAAACTTAAATTCTTAGTTGTTAATGTTATCATTACATAAATATCTGTAACTTTTGTCTGAACTTGGAAATGTATCGCTTTTAATAACCTGCTTATTATCCTTAACATAGTTATTTCTGACTTTCAGTTCTTACTGATTTATTACCATTACTATGTTTCAGGTGCAGGATGGGGACAAGGTGGTGGTCAAGGAGGTTGGGGTACTGGTGGACAAGGTGCTGCGCAATCATGGGGTGGCTCAGGCGGACAAAGTGGAGGAGGCGGTTGGGGAGGTCGAGGTTATTGAAAATCTGAGCTAGACGAACATGCGGTATACATTTTTTCGCTGCTGATACTTTTTTCTTGGTTTTTCCAACGATCTCAGTAGGTGGTCCTGAAATACAGATTTTAAGCCTTTTAAAGCTATGTTTCAATTCTTTGCAATTTTGCTGTTTCTTAATTTTGTTGTGCCTCCCATTTCCTTCTAAGAAAGTTGTTGAAATGTTGAGATGTTGGAAAAGTATAGTTCTCTCCCTTTCGATCTGCCGGCAGTTATATGCATTTTCACATCATTTTTTGTAATATCTGTAGACATAACAGTTTTTCTAAAATCTCGTGATCATTTTTGTTTACTGATATCCACTCAGTGCATCTTGTAGTTCCATCGTTTTCACATTGTCTCTGTCCTAAGTTTTTCATTATTGCAGTTGTTGTTTCAGTTGCTTTTTTCTTCAATGTGAAGCATTGTGTAGTATAAACACTTCGATATGACTTTGAGTTTGTCTTTATTATTATTCTTGGCTGTCAAAGAATTTTCAGCCAATCGGTATTTATTTTAAAATTCTAGTGCTGAGATATAGATGTTGGAATTATACATTTATACGACTAATCTATTCGTACATATTTGGCTAGTTGCCCTTGTTAAATAAAATATTACTGTCGTTAGTTTAGCCGCTGATTAGTTAAAGGAATCAAGTAATGGTTTGAATTAGCTTTGAGCTACCTGATTGATTTGATTTGCATAGCATATATAGAGTTTTCATATTTTGGTCTATTTATAGGAGCTGTGTGTTTGGATTAAAGTGGTATTTTCTCTGCAAGCGTTACGCCAAACGAGAACGAGGTTGGTTTTGGAGTTCTGTGTTGATGAGGCATCATATAAAAAAAAAGGAGGAGAGGAAAGAGAGGTGGAATATTTTCGTTGCACATATGTGGAACGAAGCGTGGTTTGATGGCTGAGAATTCGGAGGATTTTGGGAGAGGAGAGAGAGGTGGAATATTTTCGTTACACATATGTGGAACGGAGCGTGGTTTGATGGCTGAGAATTCGGAGAATTTTGATAAGTGTTGACTTCTAGTTTTAATTCTAGGTCCTTATCAGATAAGGAAAGGTTAAGTTTGTCATCATTATTTTTTCTCTCATTTTATTATAAATTACGTGAAATTCATTTCACGATTGAAGGATGGTAAGTTATAGTACTTCTGAATACATAACAAAGCGTTGCGATTTATTTGGTCTTATATACTGATTGGTATTGTATACCTTTAGATATTGCTGTGAGATCAGTTATCAGTGACATACAGTATTTTGTGAGAGATCAGCCTATATATACGTCATTTGGTACAACCAGTGTATGTACTTTACGTGATCAAAGAGGGAGTGACCGTACACTACTACTACTACTACTACTACTACTACCTCTACTATCACTACTGTCGAGACTTAGAAACAAAGAGAACGATGGTGAAAACTGAAGATGGTGTAAGACTTTACTTTAGTTTTGTTTATCGGGGAGAATTAAAGGTACGAGCAATAACAGGTAAGATACGTCCACTGAGGTGAGATGTAATCCCACTTTATCGCACTCTTATCAGCGGTGGCTATTTGTGATACTTGTTTTACTGTGAAACAAAAAAAAGACTGGAACTGATAAAATCAATGAACAAAGCCTAGATAATGTAAGGTTGTATTTTTCAGAAACTCCAATTCCTAAAATTGAAATTCAAATAAGTTGAACAGTTAAAACAGGTGCTGCATGTATCCATCCTATGCTTCCAATCTTGAAATATTAATATCTTTTTATTGTGCTGGGTGTTGCGAAGTTGGACGAATACGATATATTAATTAAATATTTTTTATGCTATTTAGGGTGATGGACTTGAACCAGAACAGTTCCGGAAGATGTTCATTGGTGGTTTATCGGCAACAACGACTGATGAAGCACTCAAAGAATTCTATTCTCAGTGGGGTGAGCTAGTGGATTGCATCGTAATGAGAGATCCAGCAACAAAACGTTCACGAGGCTTTGGATTTGTTAGCTTTTCGAAACAGTCCGAGGCAAGATTTTTAACATTTGAATCAAGTTTTTTTTTAAATTTTTGAACATGTAACAAAATCACTTTAGTTCCCTTTTCCGGTCATGAAATAATTGAGTAACGCAAATATATGGTATCTCTTATAGTGATAAAAAGATTTCAGGTTGATGCTGCAATGGCTGCTAGACCACATGTGATTGATGGGAAAACGGTAGATCCAAAGCGAGCTGTGCCGCGTGATCAGTCGGCTCGTAGTGAAGCAAATGTTTCCTCTAAACGGTTGTATGTTTCCGGTGTGCGTGAAGAGCACACTGAACAAATGTTTGAGGATTATTTCAATCAGTTTGGTAAAGTTTTAAAGGTAATTTGAGAAAGTATAATATTTGTCTTTGATTAAGAAATAAATGCATTGGTTTTTTATCAGCAGTTTCAATATCAGTTATAGGATTAATAAACAATGGTGAAAATAATGGATGGTAACTCACAGTAAATACTCAATTGGAAAATGTGATAAAAGAAAAGTAAACATTGTTAATGTAGTAGAAAAATAGTTGAAAACTATTGATGGATAAACTCTCTGCAATGAACAGTAGTTATATGCAAATACATTTAACGAAATTGAACTGCTTTTTGCCCTTATAATTTTTTTTTATTTGTCTATGTTGCAGGTAGAAATTATAGCTGACAAGAATACTGGAAAACCAAGAGGATTTGCTTTCATCTCTTTCGATGACTATGATCCGGTTGATAAATGTGTGCTGCAGAAAAGTCATCAAATTCATAATTATCGTTGTGATGTGAAGAAAGCTTTAAGCAAAGAAGAGATGGCAAAGGTTAAATTAACATTTTCATTTTAAATAATCACCTTCAATTTAATTAATTATTTTTCTTTAAAAGTTTTTAAATTTAGACACAGGTCTTGCAGGCTCAACAACTGGATCGAGAACGCACAGAGAGAATGGGACGATCACGAGGTACAATGAGACCTGATCGGTATGGCGGTGGACCGGGTGGTTATGGTGGAGCGTGGGGTGGACCTGGTGGTCCTCCAAGTGGTCAGTGGGGACCGCCTTCTGGAGGTGATATCAGCTTTCGATCTAGATATAATCGATCTTCAAAGTTTCGTTTATACGAGAAAAGAAAGAGTTTGCCTTTTTTTAATTATAGTAGTTTTGTAGGTGGTGGTGGTTATGGTGGAAGCTATGGAGGATATGGCACTTCAGCTGGAGGTATGTTTTTTCTGGAGGGAAGGAGTTAATATTTTTATCGAGGATTCACATATCTGTGTTATACTTTTAGAATCAATAATTTTATAGATTATTTGCGAAATTTTCAGGTTGGGGTCCAAGTGGTGATGCTCCAGGTGGCTGGGGCGCTGCTCAAGGCGCTTGGAACGGTTCACAGTCTGCATCTTCAGGTGTGTTTTTACGATTAGAAAACATTTACGTTTTCGGAGTCACTCCAAGAATCCAGTGATGTCGAGGAGAATTTTGTTATAATCAGAAATCCTGAATTATCTGTCTCCATTTTGAAATGATGTAATCATATCCACCTTGCTCTACTTTCATTGACATTATTCCAATCATCAGGAATTTTTATGTTTTTTTGCAGGTTGGAGTGGTGGCAGTGGTAGTGGACAGGGTGGTTGGCAGGAAGTGGTGGTAGTGGACAACAATGGGGTGGATCTTCTGGAAATTCGGGTCACGCTGGTTGGAGTGGCCGCTCATACTGAAGCGTATTTAATCCAAATGTTTCGTATTGTTTTGTTTCGTTTTGTTGTATGTTAAGTGCAATGATACTTTCAATGGTAATTTACTCATAATTGTTGTATCATTTCAATTAAAATTTATTGAATTCACATCTTTTTGACATCTTATTAATATTCTTAAGCTATTTCTGAAATTAGCAAATATTTTTGTTTATTGTAATATTTAATCTCTTCGATTGATGGTGTGTAGAAAACTAGATTTTATAAATATTTGGGTTAGTACATCAAGTTATGAAGAATTCACTGAGCTTTCTATGCTGTAATGATTGAGCATATTGATTTGAAATGATTATACCAGAATTTTCTCACACTTTTCGGGCATGTTCATGTTAATTTTTGGTATTTCTTACGCGAAATGCGTTGTTATTATTGACTGATATAAAGATTGATGTATCTTTCGGATTTTACTCAGAAAGAATTTTCGGAAAATAAAGTGATCGTGAATATTTTAACAGCGTAACCATTTTACTTGGAATGCAAGTTGCCACCTGTGATTTTCCTTGCCCATTGTTCACATAAGTTTAATTGCTAACATTGCTATCTAAATCCAAGGTTAAATTGCGGTAAGTTAAACCGAAGTAGTAAAAATTCAAAGTTGAAGCATTTGGGGATAATTGGAGTTCTCCCGAACGGCGGTTTCTGTACCAGTCGTTAGTATTGGTGTTCCTAAATGCTTGGCAATCACGTTTCAGAGCTAAAGTTCCAAGAAAGGTGAAGACTTGGTGGATTTTCGAAATTACAGTTTCTGGTGAATTATTTAATATGTCTCGAATTGGGGAGAAAATAGAGTTATGTTTTCAAAATGGTAACTATTACGAGGCTCATCAAATTTATCGCACACTGTACAATCGAATGTCTAATCAAGGAAAGTGGCAGGAGTTACAGAATATGCTGTATAGCGGGGTATTACGACTTTTAGCAGGTTAATCTCATAAATACATTGTTCAAGTATAGTCTTTGATTGAACAAAATCAAAATTGCTAAAGATAGAAAATTTCAATGTTGATGGATGGAACTATTTTTAGCAAATAATTTCATTCTTGTTTATACATGTAATTTCTGCTTTTCTAACTAACCCTTCTTCCATCTGATTTAATATCGCCTTTGGTTTAATCATACGATATTATAGAAAAAGAAATAGCAAGCGCAATCGATCTTGCCGAGCTATTTGTAGATGTTTTGGAGAAATCGAAAACACCTGTCTCTTCAGTTGTTTTAGATCGTTTCGATGAAGTTCATTTGCATATTTATTTTTATTATTTGTTCTTGATAAATGTAAACAGATTAAATATAAAAATTCATGTATTTTGCCTATTCTACGGTGCTATAAAATTGTTACCTTTGAGTCATGATTTTGGATCCGAAAATGCAGTATATTAAAAAAGTCAATCCTTCCTGTTAGGGTTGATATTTAATAGATTATATAAGTGTCTCGGTGCAGGTGCTAAAAATTGGAAGAAATATTACTTTTTAATAAATCGTGAAATGTTGTTATTAATTAATCATCCGCAGAAGTTTTTTCAGTTACTTAATCTTTTACCAGCTCAGCTGGAAAAAGATTTGGAAGCCAACTCAGAGCAAGAAGACCGGAGATTGCAGTACATATCATTAGGTATCAAATGGACGAAATCCGTAGGCGACAAGAAACGTTATCGGCGAAGGGGTCATCCTGAATTGCATTTGTTAGTCATCCTGACATTTTAGAAACTTATAAAATAACAAATCAGCTTATGGATTAACCATTTTGAAAATTTATGAAAACTTTGAAAATCACCTGGCTTTCGATTTTCATTTTCATTATTGCTGTGAAACAAAATTGAAACTGTTTTAGTCGTATTGCGAAATTACTGTGGCGTGAAGGAAATTATGTCAATGCTAGAAATCATTTTATGTATTCTGAAAATCCAGAAGTGAGTTTTTATGCTCATTATTTTTATGATCCATGAACAATTCAATTGACATGACAGTTTTTATTTTTAATGGAATGTGTACTTTTTTTTTTGCATGAAATTCGTTAATTTCGGATATTTTGAGCCATGTATGAGAACAATTTGACATTAATATGTTGGTTTAGTCAATTTAATTACATTTTATTATGCATTTGTTTTTTGTAATTTCCATATCATTCTCTCTCATAATTTCCTTTAATTCTTTTTTGTTCATGTTACCTTGAAGGTTTTGATTTCAGATCTTTGCACTATTTCTTACTGAATATCAAATGAAATACGGGTACACCGCGGAAAAAGACTTATTCATAGCCCAAGCTGTTATGCAAGTTAGTTCAATTATCTTTCGAACAAATTCTGATATCAATTGATGCGATTGAAATAATAAAATCAAAAGTTTTATGGAGAATGTCAGAGGTTTTATTCTTTCTTACTAGAAGAGAACTGTGTTTCGCATCTGCTGCTTCTACTTTACAGATGCTATGCGATCGAAGACTGAAAAGTGCCTTAAAATTATTGCAATCATATTGTGACACACATCCTGATATTAGAAGTGGATTTCCTTATCCATTTCCATTGCTCAACTTTTTGCATTTTGCGATAATTTGTATTGCTAAAAGAGAGGTATCCTTTCGAATTTTTTATTGAACTAAACAGCTTTATTAAAAATAGACAAAGACAGAGAAATAACGTTAAATATATGAGATAGGATTGTTAATACTTATGCATAGTTAAATTTTATAAAGAAAATTAGCATATTCATTAATCCTTCTGGAAATTAAGGGTTATGATGAAAGAGCAGCGGTTTATTTTAGTGGAACCAGCATCGATTTCTAATAAGCTTAATGTAGCATATATGATACTGTAGACTTTTGTTTTGATTTGATTTTTAGGTAACGTATTTCACAGTGCTAGTGGAACAGTATGAAAACGAGATCAATCGTGATCCGGAATACAAACAATTTTTGGATAGGATAGGTCAAATATATTTTAATTTACCGCAGCCACAAACAGCTCGAGGTGGTTTCCTAGGAAATATGATTAAAGGTATATGTGTTTTTTGTTGGAATGTAATATTTAAGATTATTTAGAATTTTACTTGCTGGATTGAATGGATTTGGGGAGAAGTGACCAATATTCCCTTGTTTCAAAAAGAATAATGACGTATTTTTTCAATTTTTCTTATTTTTTCTACTTTTTTCACTTTTAATGATTTTAAAAGTTTATTTAGGAATAAATAAAAGAAATAATTTTTGAGATTCGTCATATTTGTCTGTTTGTTTTATAAAGAAAATGGCTCTATGAACATATCTGTAATTTCAGGTTTACTGAAAACACCGGGGAATGAATCAGCTGAAGAATATGAAAACGATTCAGAAGAAGCAATTTATATATCGCCAGACAGTGAAACTGAGTGCGTGGTCGGTACATCTAAAAGTAAACCAGCAAGTGGGGAATTTCCTATGGACGCAGCACAGAGTGATATTATCACAGATGATATGGATTTAGATTGATATTTTCTAAGAGTTGTTATACCCACTACTTTCTCCCGTATTACATTAAATAACTTCTAAGAAAATTTCCGAAATTTTTGTATCTCATTCCTCAGTTCTCTTTTAAAAGAGGAAATAGTTTTATATTGAAACCTTAGTTTTTAATTATTAATCTATGATATTTTTTTTTGTTGATATGTTCAGAAATTAAATGTAGTGAGTTTTTGATTGATTCATTTACGACTGATCATTTGACCACACTTTATTTCATGAAAAATTGTTAAAATTTTTCTCTGCATAACTAATGACACTTTCATCTTTTGTTGTTGATAGTATCTGGTCTTTTTGATATTATTTCTTACTTTTTCTATGATTTTTCATTCCGATGTATTGCAAAACGGATCATCAAAAATATTAAAATATTAGGTATCGCTCTGATCCTTATTACAAATCACTTACTTGTATAACTATAACAGATATCTTTATTTCAGGATTTTTGAGATATCCAAATTTAACTCTTAATTTGATTTTTTCAAAGAAATTAATATAAAGAAAGGAAGATCACTGTTTTCCTCGCGTAGATTTTCTCTGATATCCTGATTGGTTACTGTATTAGAAATAATTATTTCGAAAAGGAAATTTTAATCTACGAAATGCTTTTATTTGATTCGTGGTGAACCTGTTATTATTCTCTTTTTTTTCTTTTAGATTTTGAGATAAACAATTCCAAGAATTTATTTGAAACGTGATAATACAATAGATAATCATTAGGGCTTACATGTTAATTAGCCAACTAAATGAAAGTCATAAATAGCAAGAAGGTATAAGATTAATTTCTTGGCCGAGAAATTATTTTATAAGCGTGGATTTGCAAAAAGAATATTCGCTATTAATTGCGATTAAATAAAAATTAAATATCAATTGGATATTGTTTGTTTCAATATTTTCAAAAATTATAACCTTCAAAACTTTCAGATTCCTTTTTCTTTTCAGAAGTTTTGTCCATCTTTCAAACTCCGCCTTTCAAATTTGATGCGTATTTATTACGTTTGTTAGAATTGAGAGAAGTGTATAGTTGTGATTGTATGTTCAATTGAACAGTTTAATTCATGCCGAAGAAGTGATCAAATCTCGACGCAGTCGCACTTTGTTGTAAAAAATTTTTGAAATCAATAATACACTGTTTCTTTACATTCTTCTTTCCTATCATTTTTATTATTTATTCCACTTTCAGATGATGGTTTTTGTTTTCCATTCTTTCATAATTTCTATCAATTTCTTTTATCAATTTTAAAATTTACAGAAATATCTAAATTATATCTAACTAAATTCAATCGAATTTGATTAAGAATAGTTACATTTTAGGACACTAGCAATACTCATTATTACATTTTAGGACGCTAGAAATATTCGATGTTACATTTTAGGGTACTAGAAATACTCGATGTTACATTTTAGGATACTAGAAATATTCGATGTTACATTTTAGGGTACTAGAAATACTCGATGTTACATTTTAGGATATTAGAAATACTCGATGTTACATTTAGAATACTTCGATGTTACAATTTAGGATACTAGAAATATTCGATGTTACATTTTAGGTGGTAGCAATACTCAATATTACATTTTAGGATGATAACAATACTCGATATTACGTTTTAGGATACTAGAAATACTCGATGTTACATTTAGGATACTAGAAATATTTGATGTTACATTTTAGGATGATAGCAATACTCAATGTTGAATTTTAGGATGCTAGCAATATCCGATATTACATTTTAGGATGCTTGTATAGCATTCGATGTTACATTTATTTTCCTTTCTCGTCGATATTTCTGATACAATCACCATGGCAACATTGTTATTTAATGTCATTTTAATGCAATTGTGAATTATATTATAAGAGAAAAGCGTTTTATCATAATAATATCATATTGTAAATATATTTTTATAATTTTCAAAAATTATATTTAAGTTGAAAATGACAAAAGGTATTTTGTTGGGTGATAAATTTCCGGATTTCCGAGCCGAAACTAATGAAGGCTTTATTCCGAGTTTCTATGATTGGATTGGCAAAGAGTATGTAATTTTAACATATAATTTGAGCATGCAAAATAAATATGTGAAGAATACGGAAAATGATATATCATTTCTTTGCATCAAACTTTTTGTTCATAAAACTTCCATTTTTTCAATTTAAAAGTTTGTCTTAAATTCGCTTATATCATGTAGAACTTCTATGAAGTCTTTAATATATCATTGTAAACTGTAAGTCAGAATCAAATTTCATAAAAACAAAAATTGAATAAGATAATTTGGTTCATAATATCCGCTATTTGGGGAGAATTCAAGTTTAAGTTTTTAAGTGACATTGATTTGGATTTTTCATTCTCGATATAAAATTGCAGTAGTTGGGCAATATTATTCTCTCATCCACGAGATTTCACTCCGGTTTGTACCACAGAACTTGCTAGACTGGTCCAACTAGCACCAGAATTCAACAAACGAAATGTGAAACTGATTGGTTTAAGTTGTGACTCAGCAGAATCGCATCGTAAATGGGTTGATGATATTATGGCAGTATGCAAAATGAAATGTAATGATGGTGATACCTGCTGTTCAGGTGGTTTTATCTTATGATTTGAATATCATTCATTATCATTCTTAGACTATCAATAATCTTTTTAAGATATTGAGATATATTGCCACTATTATATTAATTTAAAAATTTTTCATTACAAAAGTAACTTCATCTAACATTAACTTTCAGGAAATAAGCTACCGTTTCCAATAATAGCAGATGAGAATCGTTTTCTAGCTACCGAATTAGGAATGATGGATCCAGATGAACGTGATGAAAATGGTAACGCATTAACTGCACGTTGTGTTAGTTTATCTATTTTTATTTTTAAAATTTCATTTTTATAAATTTTTATCACTAAATGAAATAAATGTTTTTATTATACTTCAATTAAAAATTTTATTTTATATAAAAACGGTATGCAATTGCAACAATTTGAATTTCACTGAACTTACCATAATCATTACAGTAAGAAGAAATTTCTTTTTTTTAAGCAGTACAAAAATAATTTTAGTATTGCAGTAGTGAAATTATTGTTGTTTTTTTTACAGGTATTCATAATTGGACCTGAGAAAACGTTGAAACTTTCTATTTTATATCCTGCAACAACAGGACGAAATTTCGAGTATGTGTTATATTTTATAAACCAATATGATTGATGAGTTATTTTAGCATGATGATTTAATGCAAATATGAAGAGAAATTTTTATCAAATCATTTTCTTTTCCCAACGTGTCATTCTTTCTATAGATCATAAATACTCCTTCGATTTTGATGAAAGTTTATTCAAAAATTTAAAAAAACATTACAGTTCAAATTAGACAAAACAGATATATTATTTCTTGAAATAGTGTACGATAGATAGCTGCCAATAACAATATATGAAACATTTTGAGAATCAGGAGAGTGAGTAAATTTCAGAAGGAATAGATAACTGTTCATTTGACGATCCAAATGCATTTCTGCGTTACTCACTGAATAATGCATGTTGTATTATTGATTTTAAAATTTTGGGCATTAAATATCTTGGTTTCTTGACATTTATGGATTTGAAAATATAAACCATCCATTCTTTTAATGTCTGCCGTATTTAATTTTACAGTGAAATTCTGCGCGTCGTTGATTCGCTTCAACTTACAGCAGTTAAACTAGTAGCGACACCAGTCGATTGGAAAGTAAGTATTTGTGTATATGTTGAAATACAATGTGTATTTATAGATTACGACATTATTCAAAGTAATTTACTCATTATATTCATGAAAATTTTTCAGCAGAAATATGGACAATTCAAAAATGTTGTAGCTTGATTTCGAGCTTTTCGAGAAATTATTTTATTAATCACTTACTGATTTAATTTTTTCATAGGATGGTGATGATTGTGTCGTGCTGCCAACGATTGATGATACGGAGGCAAAAAAATTGTTTGGAGAAAAGATAAATACTATCGAATTGCCATCTGGAAAACATTATCTTCGCATGGTTGCACATCCAAAATAAAACATCATTTTGTTGCATTTTATGTTCATTTATGTTTCATTTTTCAATAAAAATTAAATTTGTTCACTTCAGACAATAAAATTGTTATAATTGTTTAGATTTCTAATAGAGTTCTCGTGCTGTTGCATCACACAGTTATGTTAGACCCATCTTCATTGATTCCTTAATTAATTCCAAACCATTATTTCTATCGTTAACTTAAGCAAAGCAAAAATTTTGATTGATAAGGATCCACTTGAATTCATTCTATTCAGCTGTATGATAATCTTGACTATATTTGTTAGAGTTAATCATAGACAAAGCATTGTGGCTTATTAAGAAGATCCATCGATCTTTCATTTTTGAAAGTCTTACTAAAGAAATTTACTACTATTTCGGATTATCTCTTTCAAGGAATCATTGATGTTATGAAATTTGTTCCACTTAATCACCCATTATGAAATCTTTGAAGATCGTGACTGTAAGAAAAACTGCTGAATTTCGATAATCATCAGTAAATAATAATAAACGAACAAAAAGTACTTTAAACAAAAACTTCTTGACAATGTGTACGTCAGATAATAATAATACTCCGCTGCGCATCAAATGCATTAGAAAAATTCTGTATCCAACAGTTGTTATCTTACAAAATATAATTAACGATGCTTAACGATCAGCAATCTAAAGATAAATAATGACTATTTGACAGACCATTGATTCGTCTAGAAATTAATCTTTTTTCATTTAATGGCAATACGAAAGAGATATATCATCGTTACAGTGCTGTCGTTTTGACAGAATATCAAGATAAGCACTTTGTCCTTTGCGACGATCATACTTTAAAATATTAGTCGTCAAGGGCACAATGTAAAACATTCATTATCTGCAATCAATTCAAATAGATTATAAGTTAGAAGCAACAAAACAGGAAAATTCTGCATTTCACCTTTCTCAATGTATAGTACGTAGTAATATGTATATTGAAAAGACAAACGAAAATTCTTTTTAAAAATATCAACAATGAATATTAATCGATTTAAATGTATAAAAAGTAATTATCCCAGCTATATATATATATATAAATATCATGTATTATTATTTCATTACCCGCAAACAAAATTAGCTGACATCGATACTGTGAAGATAAAATATAAGATGGAACCATTTGTTCTTCTATCGACCACAAATTATGCTCTGCATAGTATCATTCTGCAATTAAGAAATCATGTATGATAATTATATGATTCTTTGAGACAATTAGAATTCTTACATTCTCTGATTTACTAATGGCTGAAGAAAAATTATTTCTGAAAAGAAATGACAGCGAGAAATTCTTCCAAACAGTGTAAATTTATTCTCTTCCGGAGATGAAATGAATAAAAAAATAAATTTCTTAAACGGTTGTAAATTGTCAGAATTAAACAGCGTCTGATTTTATAATACTTTACTGAAAAATGACGAAAAATTAGAAGAATACAGTAACATCGCTGGGAGTTTTTTCATCAGAATTCCGACGTTTCCCACCATTTCTCTTGAAATACTACTCATTATCAAAGATTTCATTGATGATTCATATCGAGCAAAACTCGTTGAATTATGCAGGTCTGCATGAAAATAACGAGGGACTAGAAATTTCTTTTATTATACTATATTAAGAAGCAGAAAAAAACATCCATTTGACAACAACATTTTATAATGAGACAAAGCACATTTTTATCATATTATAAATTTGATAAAAACCAGTTTCGCAACGTTTCAAAGAGATATAAACGGAAAGAATAATAAAAAACATTAAATTGCTTCATCATTACTGCTTCCCATTTCCATTCACTGGCATCTTTGATGCATTGCGCTTCGCGCAATATTCCTTCAAAATAAAATTTAAATAAACACAATGCATGAAAGCTTCTGAGAGACTAATTAGCAAGTTTCGTAGAACTATTGCCAATCTTGTTCACATATTTGGAGAAATTATAGAGAAAACATCACAACCTTAATTTTTGGTTTATCTCCCAATCGTTGATGAAACGCCTTCAACAATGGAAATTTCTCCAAGCAGTGTGGATCTAAGATTTGCTGAACGTCAAGCTCTTCAAAAGGACGTAATCTGCGAATGAAATCTGAAAACTTATGACAGTTTAATTAAATATTTTTAAAGTTGAAAATGAATACTATTTCTTTATTATTTAATCCTTTCAATTACATATTATTCGCACCAAGTACTTTGCCATCAAAAAAATTACGGTGCAACTAAATTTTCTAACCTTGCCTCCGAGAATGAAATTTTTTCCATTGTCTCGAGTAGCCAGCAATTTTTCAAGTTTCGCCAATTCTTGTGGCAATATATTTTTATAAAAGGATCCTTTTGAGTTTCCTAAAAGAAAATAAGCATGATTAGTGCAGAACCGTATTTGATTATTGAGCGAACTGGTACATTAATGATTGACAACCAATAACTTTTTGATACCTAATTTTTCCAATTTTTTAGTTCTAGTTTTTTCTTATTTATTTCTCTGTAAAAAAATTTCTAACAGGTCATGCAGAAATATGAAATAAGGTTAAGTAATCAAGTAACACCAGTTCAATTGCTTGACAGGAATAACTTCATAAATTTTCTTTTGTTTGGGCATGAATTCCGCAAATAATAGCACAATTACAAATGAAAGATGTTTACATAAGCCTCATAGATCATTCTTGTGTATTTGCTGTGTAGGTCACGAATGCCCTCATAGAACATGTCGACATATGTTGTTTCCGCATTATTTTCACCATTCAAATCTATATAAAAGAAGCTTCGAAGTCAACTATACAGATCAAAGAATTCTGTCACTACTTGCGATTTGTGAATTATCAAAAAAAGCTAACTAATAAACCATGTCAATACCAAATTATATTTTTTAATACTAATATTCTAATAAGGAAGATTATAAGGAAAACAGAAAAGCAAATAGTTACATACTGAATTTGCGGGCAAGATGTCTCAGAATGGCACCGGATTGAACAATTTGCTGATCGCCATCGTAGAAACAAGGCAATTGCCCAAATTGCTGAACAAATAGAATAAACAGTAAATAAACAAATGATTTCTTTTAATTTCCATATACTGAGCTTATATATCAAATAAATATATTTATACATTGTACAGCAAAGTATCATACAAATTGTGATTTTATGGAAACGAAATCATCCTTAGGAATGTGTTCGTCAGTAAACTTTATGCCTTGATCAACGAGAAGTAAGCGGATTGGCTCAGCCAAGCCTAAAATAAAATTGAAGTATAATGAATGAATAAAAAGAGAAAACAAACAAATAAAAAAACTTGCAAATCATGATCATTTTATAATTCCGTAATATAATATGACTTTCACGTAATTAGATTGTTTGATCCTGTTATTTTAATTAATTAAGTTAGTCAAAACTTGCCACTCTACTTAACTTTGAGCTGCGAGTTTATCAATTTGTAATCTTAACCAATGTGCCACTTCTACACTATATCAAAATGGTAAGAATATGTGAAACGGTCAACAAAATATAATCATCAGCAATAAAAGCCAATAATTGAAAAATTAAAAATGTAAGGAAATACATTTACAATTGCAAACATATCCGAAAATGATCTAAAACAAAAACTTACCTCGGATAGGGAAATATGTCAGCTTATAACTCATTACGCTATGATGCAATTATTTCACCTAAAAATACTATTGAAATAGTGACATGCACAAATAATATGTTATTTATCACTGCAAACGCATAAAATGTACACAAGCCGTCATCTCTACTCTTTCCAGCAATTTGTGCACCTAAAGTTGATAACAATCAAATCGCTATTAAATATGGATTATTTCACGAAAAAAAATCGGAGTTAGAAGAGCAATATTTCGCAAATGTTTTCAGGAAAAAAAACTTAGAAAGAAATTATGGAGACTGATTGCGGAAGGAACTAGAATAATATCAACCAAAAAAAAAAATACATTTAACATGTTGACATACTACGATTAGTATTGTTTTGCACCCTTTTCAGAAAATGAACCATTCTAGCAAATTATTCCTGTTATACAAAAATAATTGTTACGCAGAATAATAGAATAGGAGCAATTTATAAATAAACAGTAGATAATGTCAAAGATGATTTGATAAAATATTCTAAAAAAACATTTTATTGCTAATAAATAGTGTAATAACATTTTACTGCAGTTGCTATAAATAGCTTAATTAATCAGACTCAAAAGAAAGTGAGAAAAGAATTTTCAAATATGTAACTTCTAATGCATATTTCATTTCAGAAAAGGAACAAGCTATGGTAAAACAAATTAACAATATTGTTAATAATTGCCTATCATTTAGGAAATTGATGCAATTTGAAAATGAATACTTATTTTTCATGAAAATAAAAAAATCGAATTAAAGCTTTCATCGTCGAATTACCATAGAATTTATTAATCAATCCATTGTGATTCATCTAAGTCATCTGCAATAGGTATATGTCATCTTGAATAGAAATAATAATTCATACTCTGAATATTGAGAAATGCAAAATGACGTCAAACTTTTAAATATGAAGTATTCTATAATCAATTAATAACAACACATCGTGATTAAATGCTTTGCAAGAATTCATTTCTATTTTCCTCCTCCTGCTCTCTCTCCCTCTCCTCTCTCTCTCTCTCTCTCTCTCGTTTTACTCTCAAAGGAAGATGAATAACAAGATGATGAAAGAGAATTCGGTAAGACTATTAGTGAAATAGACGTACCATTCATAGTAAGTAAGAGAATCAACAAATCGGGACCAGTTTCATCATGCTCTTGCCATATATCACCATTTATAGTCTCCTCGCAACCAGTACTGGAAGTTTGCATTTCTATGCAATGAAATATAAAGTACTAAATAAACAAATAAGCATATATATGAAAATGATCCGCTTTTTTTTATTTGACAACATAACTTAAACCCTTACTCTACACTGCTTTGAGAAGTGTGAACAAATCTCAAGAATAACCCGGGAAATATCGAGACTAATATCATCGAAGAATCACAGAATTGCAATATGCATGGAAAGATCTTAGAAAGATAATCGGTATTCTGTATATTATTGCAACAGAATGAAAGGAATAGATTTCCTAGATCGCTTAGAGTGAGAAAGAGGACAAAGGTTAATCCTAAGTTACCATATTGATGTGTTTCATTATGCGTGCGTACCCTATCAAATCATACGCTCATTTCAGATTGCAAATTGAAAAGATCTTACTTGTCGATATAGTGCTGCAATAGGGATGATTTCGAAAGAGAGAAGAGGTGAGATAGGCTATGCTAGAGGATGGTTCTTAGTTGATGCTTGTTGGATTCAGTGATTCTAGACTTAGGTAATAGCCTAGGGCATTCTTTCTTTTCTTTTAATGCATAGTTACTAATGGCTTAGCCTTTTGTCACGAAGTTGGATTAATTAATAAGTTACCCTCATGTTTCCGATGTAAAAGTTCAAATGCTTTCCGCAATGTGAAAATAGCCTAAGATTGGCAGAAATGTATGAAATGCGATTCAGATGCTCAAAATATTAATCCTATTGGTGTAGAAATTGGAAGAATGACTTCAAAGATAGTGCTGTAGCTATTTAGAAATAAAATGAAAGTTGTCAGTTCTTTTGCCTTTCTGTTCAATTATCACCAAAATTGCATTTTCAATGAACGCAGGAAATTGATTTTCACCGAATTGTGCATTTAGTTTAAAATATCATCAAAATTTACACATTATAATAACAATCCATTAGTGGAATGTTTTTGTCTTTATCAATAAAAAAAACTTATCACTAAAAAATAGACATAAATCTAAGGTATGCGAATATTCTCATTAGTATGATTGTGGAATTGGAGATGTTTTTTCTCGAAGAATTTGAAGGAAGTATGGGAAACATGTAATCAGCTTTTTGAATATTTGCAAAGAACTAGATTTGGCTTGAAAAATGCATGTAAAATGTGTATATAGAGAAGATTAATGTAATATTGAAATATTAGCTATTACTGGAATGCAACATATTAGACTTCGTGAAATAAATTCTTGTCTTTTTCTTATTTGATTGATTTCAAAGGAAACGCTTGTGTTTTGTTTCTTTTTTTTTTTTATAGATAGCTCGAATTATCATTGTTTTAAGAGAGTGAATGAAAAGAATGAATTTCTATCAAATAGCCTAGCTTGATAGTTTCTTCTAGTTGCTGAACTATTGAAATGTTTTCTGATTCACAAAATAGTTAAAAATGCTTACATCATCAGAGATCTTATTCTCCTGCAGAAATTACTCTTGCAAAAAGGTGATTGTTCTATTTATATTGTGTCGAGATGCATTTTCATCAAGTTTGGATGGTCGGTTATTTGCTATATTCTTCAAACATAATGATCAGATTCATAACGCTTCTTTGATTCATTACGCTACAACTCATTCCGCGTGCTTCACGTTGAGTATCTCGCAAGATACTGTAGCGTGTAAACGTTTAAATCCTCTAGATAGGATATAATAATCTTTAAATTAACGGATATTACGGTGTGGAATACCATTAAAATTTGTATTAGTTTATGAACAGTTTCCATTTGAATGTTGAAGAGAGTATATTAATCGTAAACGTCTGCCTAATTTCTTTCACATCGTTCAGTTTTTGCGTTTTCAGGTCTCATCATTTGTTGGTTGTTATACAAAGAGCCCCAAAATTGCTTAATTTTAAGAAAATGACTAGTTTGCAAGACTTTAATAACTTAATTACCCGCATGCTCTTTCCTGAAAATGAAACAAGAAAAGAAGCAGAAAAACAGTACGATCAGATTGAATTGTTACCGAAGGCCCAATTGCTATTTCAGTTATTTATGGACCAGAACGCTGGCATCGAAGTACAGTTTTATTGGCGTTTTATTTTATTTTGTTTTTTTTTTTTTTTTTTTGGTTTTGAAAAATAGAATGTGCAAAAAGTTTATTAGATGATAGCTTGACAATGTTTTCTAATTGAGAATAAGTCTGTTACAAAAATATAGGGTATTGCCATTTATCTTTCTTTTTCGATCTAAGATCCATTTAGAAATCAACCTGCTTGATGGAAGAAGTTCGAATAAAAAATACGAAAGGATCTTAATTATTGCTTATAACTTGTAGCTGTGATACTGTGTCTCCAACAAGCATATTATATTACAAATACATATATTTTTTGTGGAGAGTTATAATATGTTCATTGGTATGAATCGGGATGATACAGATTTTATAATAAGTTAATTGTTTTTACCCAGTAGTTGAAATTTCGGTATTCTGAATTTATATAGTCTTAGAATGTCGTAATTTCCAGGCACGATCATTGTGCTTAGTGTTGATGCGAAGAATTTTGTCAAACAAATGGGATGAATTATGGCCTGCTTGGTCTGAGGAAAATCGGCAGCAGTTTTGTGAACAACTTTTAAAATCAGCAACAGAAGAGCAAAATGCTGTGCTGCGAAAACGTTTAACTGATGTTATTGCTGAAGTTGCCCGGTCTACCATCGGTACTTTAATTTTATCTGAAAAATGTGATGTGTACTTGGAATTATCGGTTTTGATTTGTCGAAGCATTTTCAACTGTTAGAAATCAAGTTTTGAGTGACTGAAATCTTTGATATTTATATAGGGCTGAACTGGATTGATTTCGGGACGTTCGCGAAACTCTTATGAAGTAGGATGCAGAAAACTTTCAACTTATTTTATCTTTTTAATTGAATTAAATCAATGATTCTCTTTTTTCAGCTTTATTATTTATAATTTCTATTTCGTCTTTGATTCCTTAACGGACTATTCAGAAAAAAATTTTAGATGCCGAAACAGGTCACCAAAATTGGTCGGGCGTTATTCATTTCTTGGAATTATGTGCTTCTTCAAATGACGCCACCTTACGCGAAACAGGCATGATTTTATTAGAGTGAGTTGATTGCTTCATTTCATGGGCCATATATGAATTAATTTGAGAATTCATAATGGATGGGATTATTGAAAACAGTGGCAAATGACTGATAAAATGTCATCTCACTACCGACAATGTGGGGATTTCAACTGCTCTTATCGAAAAAAGAAATAACCCTTATCAATTTGTTTTTATAAAAATCGTACTTTGAAGAAATAGAAAGATTTGGTTTGGCCTTGTTTCATCTTTTCTCACTTTTCATAATGTCTTTCATTACTATAGTCAAAAATCAAGGATTTTTGGTTACATAATTCAAGATCTATCCAATAATATCGTAAAATGTTACTTTTTGTTGTTCAGAAGTCAATACGTATTTAATGAATAAATTTTACAGAAATGTCCCATCTGTTTTTGGTTGTGATCAAGATCGCTATCTTCCTGGAATTAAGCAGATGTTTCAATCATCATTGCTTTATGGCAGCAAAGGATCGGTTAGAACTGCTGCAGTACGCGCATATGTTGCTTTCATGTGTGAAAATGAAGATGATGACAAAGTTATCAAATCTCTTTCTGACCAAGTTCCTGCAGTAATTCAGGTAAATTAGATGTTTCTTATGTGTTTTATCGAATTTTCTAATCCCTTTCTCCTTTTATTAGTCTCATCATTGACTTTTTTGTTTGTTTTTGTTGACATTGGACGTTAAATTTCAATGTTTCTGAAACTTAAAATATGGAAAAATGAGTTATTACAGGTCTGTCAGCATGTTGTAGCTACGGAAGATGATGACGATGTGCCGTTGCAGTGCTTAGGAGATCTTGCAACAAGTGTTCCGAAAACTCTACAACCGCATTTAAATGATGTGTTTACACTTTGCACATCGGTAATATTTTCGCATATATGTTTTTCATTTCGTGGTACACAATTTATTCGTTTTAACTTTTTCATATAAAGATATGTAAAACAGAAATATATCAGCTTCGATATTGACTCAGTATTTGAGAGAAATCATAATTAAATAACTGAAGGCAATACCGTTATAATGCTACTCTCCATTTTTCTGCTCTTCAATTGTGACCTGATTGCAGAAGTGAATGCATCACTAATTTCTATATAGAAATGTGATCATTCCTATTATGAGACCTTCTTAAATTTTTGTTTCGCTCAAAGCATAAGCTAACAAATCATAATATATATTCCAGACAGTAGCAGATGTGCAGAAGGATGATTCTTATCGACATAGTGCACTTGAAGTGATGATATCATTGTGTGAAAATGCTACTGGTATGGTCAAGAAGAAAGCATCATCCTTCATTCCGGTTTTGTGTAAGTTTGTTGGCTTGATATGAACTTATTTCCCTACATCTGAAAATTTAAAAAAACATAAGAAAAAAAATTTTAGGATGTAATTATGTAGCAAATCATTTTCTTGAATTCTTTTTCTAGATGAACAATGAATCTTTTGAAGCGTTTGCAAAAATTCGCACGTTATTAATTTCGCTACACATTATGAGAAAGTATTATATGATTTATTTCAGTAGAACAGTGTCTAGATCTGATGACTGAACTTGATGATGACACAGAAGAATGGTTGAGTTGCGACAATGCTGATGAAGATAGTGGCGAGGAGTAATTTTTTTTTGTTTTCTTTTCTTTTAATTGTATATTGCGGCAATATTGTGCTTTTAGACAATTCATAATTCCAAAATATTTAGCAATGCTGGAATTGGAGAGTCATCATTGGATCGTATATCATGCAGTTTGGGAGGCAAATTTGTGCTGAATTCGTTTTGCACATTGTGCCACGCATGATGCAGGATGGTTGGTTTTCATTTTTTTTTTTCGTAAATCATTTTCAGTTGATTTGTATTTTGGAATTTTTTTTTAGAAAACTATTTGATATGATAAATTGAAATGATTTTAGTTGAAAATTGGAAAAACCGACATGCGGCGATAATGGGAATTTCTACCGTTGGAGAAGGTTGTAAGCGTCAGATGGAGCCACTTATTGAAGAAATCGTTAACAATGTTCTGCCATTTTTAGGAGATTCTGTAAGTCGAATTCTGTACTCTTCCCTTTGCAATTTCTCTCATTAATCCTTATTCTTCGTCTATGACTTCTGACTAGCCAATTTCAGCATCCGCGTGTACGATATGCAGCTTGTAACGCTTTAGGACAAATGTCAAGTGATTTTTCACCTACACTTCAGAAAAAATGCCATGAAAAGGTAATTTAGTTAATTCAGATTTCGGTTTATTAATATTTATGTCTGTTTGACAGTTAGGATTTGTCATTACCACTATAAACCGTCGCATGAAATCGAAACAAAGATCTTATGGCACTAATTATATATTTCTAGGTTGTCAGTGGTTTATGTACACTCTAGTTGATTTAAATTGTCCACGCGTCGCGGCCCATGCTGGAGCTGCACTTGTCAACTTTAGTGAAGATTGTCCAAAAAGTATCATTACAGTTTATCTTCCGCAAATAATGGAAAAGTTGGAATTTGTTCTGGACCATACTTTTAAGCAGGTATTGGCTCTAGTTCTTTATGAAACTATTAGAAAATTCCAAGTTGGACTTATGAGGGTTTGGTGGTTCATTTGGTTACTGAAAATTGTATTCTGGAAGTTTAATGTCTATATATGATTTTTTCAATGTCTGAAATTTTTTAAGCTTCTGGAGCGTGGCAAGAAACTTGTATTGGAACAAGTTATCACAACGATAGCATCAGTTGCCGACGCTGCTCAGGACCAGTTTATTGCGTTTTACGACAGGTTTAATTTTGTTCATATAGATGGTTTAGTAGAAAATATGACATGCGTGACGCCACTGATAGTTCCTTTATCAGGAAATTTAGACTTAAATTTCGAATTAGGAAGTTTCTGAGAATTCTAGATTTGTTTTTAAGCTTGATGCCTCCACTGAAGTATATTTTACAAAATTCAAATGTTGATGAACTGAATACTCTTCGTGGTAAAACTATCGAATGTATATCTCTGATCGGATTAGCAGTGGGAAAGGAAAAGGTTTGTTTTTATGCTATTTCGATTTCATTCAAGTTTTACGTGTTTATCATTTTATTTTTCAAGTTTTTTAGAGCAGTTATTATTCTCTTTAAATTTTATTTGCAGTTTGCCAAAGATGCGAATGAGATTATGCAAATGCTGTTAGCCAATCAGGCTCAATTCGAGCAGATTTCAGCGGATGATCCACAAGTATTTAAATTATTTCCTTTAATGAAGTTAATAGTTTCGGGCTTCAAAAGTTCTTTAATGATTATTCCACTTTTGTTATCAAAGCGATTGTTTTGAAAAACCTTTCTAAGTTTAAATTATTAAGTAGGATGCAAATTGGTTCTTAGGTTTTCAAATATTTTTTCTTTTATGGGTCTTTATTTTTTCAATGTTTCATTCACTTCTTTGAGTAAATTTTGGTAAAGACTTTCTAATTTTGATAGTTATCTAAAATTTTACAGATATCTTATATGATTAGTGCTTGGGCACGGATATGTAAAATTCTTGGTGAAGAGTTTGCTGCTTATTTGCCGCTCGTGATGCCTCCAGTATTACGAGCTGCATCAATCAAACCTGATGTTACTTTGATGAATGATGAAGATGTTGCCAATCAGGAAGAGGATCCAGATTGGAATTTCGTTTCTCTAGGTGATCAAAAAATGTTCGGTAAATTGGTCTTTTTTATTTTATTTTTTCCATTATTGAGATAAGTGTTACGACAATTTTTGATTCTCTTAGGGATTAGATTCTCAATTTTTTATTACTTGTTGAACTTTGACTTAGAAAATGAAAAATTTTTGAAAAAAAAATTCAGGCATAAAAACAGCTGGGTTGGAAGATAAAGCGACTGCTTGCGAAATGCTTGTATGTTATGCACGTGAACTTAAATCAGCATTCAGCCCGTATATCGAATCGGTTACTCAGCTAATGCTTCCTCATCTTAAGTTCATGTTTCATGATGGTTAGCAAATATTTTACAATTTATCCCCATTTTCTAAACAACGCCATAAAAATTATCTTGGTAGGATAAAGTAGCATTTTTTTTCTCACATTTTACAAGTTGATGTTGAAGTTGTAGAGATACTAATGAGTTATTTTGTTTTATAAATTTATTTGTTGCTTAAGCAGGATGTTGCAGCCGTCCGCTCCTGCAGCCGCTGATATTTTCCCTTGTTTACTGGAATGTGCTCGCAGTAGAGGTGATCAATTTAGAATACAGCTTTGGAATGCCGTTATATCAGGATACAAAGAAGCTATCGATGGAGAACATGATAAAGAAGTGCTTGCTGACCAACTTCATGGAGTAGCACGATGTATTGAGGAATTGAGCCCATCACTGATTACGCAAGAGCAGTTGGAACTAATCCTGGGCATTGTTAATCAACAAATGGTTGAATATGCTGAACGATCTATAGAACGTGGAAAACATAAGGACGAAGATGACGATGAAGAGGATGCAGCTGAAGCACTAAACGAAGAGTTAGAAGAAGAAGCAGGTGTATTGGCACGTATTTCAGATATCATCCATTGCCTTTTCAAAGCATATGGGCAAAACTTCGTTCCATATTTTGAAAAATTAGTGAACCATTTTATTCCTTTGTTGGATTCACGGAGATACTATAGTGAAAGGCAGTGGGCAATTTGCATATTCGATGATTTGATTGAATATGGTGGTGAAGCAAGTATCAAATATCACTCATCTTTTTATGGTCCTATGCTTACTGCTCTCTCCGACGAATATCCGGAAGTTCGTCAAAGCGCAGCATATGGATTTGGAGTTATGGGGCAGTATGGCGGGAATAATTATGCACAGGCATGTGCAGGTAAGGATTATTTGTAATATTATTACGGAAACTGAGAGGGTGCAATTTATAGCTGGAAAAGTTCGAAAAGAATGATTCTAATTTGTCAATGGAGTTTTGAGATATAGTTAATTAATTGTCAGATTAATTTTTGATATAATATTTTTGAATAGCTGAAGACAATAAAACTGTCGATTGTCGACTGGAAAACACAGTTTCGAATTTTATGTTTATTCGCGAACAAATGGAAAATCCAGTTAGAAGCACCCAATCTAATAAAATTCCGCACAGCAGAGAATGTTAAAACAGAAAATTACGTTCTTCCAATATGTTAAAATTTTTAGGTGCCTTGCCACATTTAGCAAATATGATTTCAAGAGTAGATGCCAGATCTACCGAAGAAGGAAATGTAGCAACTGAAAATGGTATTAGTGCTGTTGCTAAAATCCTTAAATATAATTCGTCGATGGTCGATGTGAATGCGGTATGTTTGATTGACTGTAATTTATTTTGCATTTTTCGATGTGGTTGATGATCTCTTAATTCTCGTATGAGAATGAAACTTCTGGTGCTGAGATAAAGTAATGTATTAATTCCTGTGATTCTCATTCCAGCATTCTATAGGGATGCTTGAATGGGATTGTTAAGCGAAGCATTATTTGTTTATTGATCCGTTTACCTACCATGTTCTACAGATGTGAGGAATAGCCAAACATTTGCCGTTGTTGTATGTTGCATTAACATATGCAAATAAGAAATCACATTATTTTTTTGAAAGAATAATAAACGAATACTGTGTGTGTTAGACCAGAATGTGTTTTTTTATTATCAAATTCATTTATTCACTTACTTTTTATTCATTTAATTACACACTTACTCTTTAATAGGTGATACCAACATTCCTGAGCTGGCTTCCCACGTGGGATGATCCGGACGAAGCACCGCACGTTTACGGGTATTTTGCTGATCTTATTGAAAGGTGTGTTTTCGTTTTTATTTCATCTCAAATTTTAGTCCTTGCTTTGACGATATATAGTACTGTAAAATTTCTTGAAAGTTTCACATTTTTTCTCGATGTAGAAATATAATAGTACTTTTGTTCTTTTGGTAAAGACATGGTATTAATGTATTTCGGAAACATAGCACGAAAATTAGCACTGGAGAAGTTATCTTAATTTTATTGGTATTTCAGTAATAATCCCTTGGTCTTGAGCGAAAACAACTCCAATCTTCCTCGAATATTAACCGTTATTGTGCAAGCCTTTGAAAAAGGAGCGTTTGATGATGAAACTGATAAAAATAATGTCAAACATCGCTTAATCAACATATTAAAATTTATTGAGGTACATTTCTGAATTTATTTCGCGTTTTCAAATTACTTCTCTTCCGATATTCATTTCATGACAAGAATTTTCTTAATATGATCTAGCTTATTGTTAAGTTTTGTACTGGATGTCAAGTTTATTAATTTTTTAAAACTTTATTTTTTTTTAAAATGATGGAAAATCCTAGGAATTTTGTCTTTTTAGTCGATATTTCTTCTAAAAATTTTATAGGACTGGAATCATTCAGATTGAACTGTGGCAACTTTAACCTTGTTACTCAAAATCTCTTTTTTGCAGGCAGATAAAAGTCTTTTCAAAGCTGTGGTTGATGGTGCAGGCTTGACAGATTCCCAAATAACAACACTACATCGGTTGTTAACTTGAAATATCCTTTTCATCAGTAGCTATTATTCTCTTTGTTTTTCCTTAATTCTGCAAATTTCTCGCCTGTCCATCTCCTTTATTGCACGCTTGTACACGGTAGTTTTGAAAAATCGACCCTCATCCCGCATTATTTTACCCTTAATCATCATAATTTGGCCTGTTTTCTCTTAATTGTACATGTCTTAGAGTAAAATCGACACTGCAGTTTGCTCAATGTTTGTTGAATGTCATTTATTTTGTGTTTGATTCTTAAAGTATTCACTTCCACTACATTAACTTAAATCAAATAGACATTACCCAATATTTTTTCACAAGACCTTTTAACTACAATGAAGTGTGGATATAGATGGAGCAACTATCCCTACCTGTATTTTTTTAGTCTGGCCAAAAAAAATTGTTTGATGAGAGCGTAGCTAATCAGTGGAAGGATAATCTCCAATTTTTGCTATCGCTGTATCTTCAACGTATTGCAATCGTCGCTTGTGATGGGACCTAAGGGTAAATCGACTCTTTCGAAATATTTGTATTGAGCTCATCCTCTTCGTTATTTATTTTATACTGTGAAAAAAATCGATTTTATAAAAACATAGAACTTTATGGAATTTGTTGATGTAAATGCTTTTCGCATTAAATACGTCTTATATACCCAGATGTTATGATGATTGCATATTCCAGATGTGTAATTTTTCGAATATCTCGAAATCTTACGTTCTAATTATAGAAAGAAAAGGAATATAAAATATCCTGAAAAACAAATGAATAAAAAGCGATTGAGAAAAGGGGTTGGGTAGTTCTTTACGAGTATGTTGATTCTGAACAAAAACCTTATTTGTGAAGTATTTGTTAGTTTGTATTCTCACAAATTTTATTTAATATTGGTTGACATCAACGATATGTCGTTAACATAACCTGTTTAAACAAGTGAATAAAACCGGGAAAACATTGCTCTCAAAATAAAAATCCCCATAATCGTTGCAATGGCCGGTTTTTCTCGCTTTCTCAATTTTGTCTCGAAACAAATGCCCACACCGAATATCACATGCACCGCCATTAAATTATGTGCTGTGAAGCAGCCCCATTTCTTCATCCTATTGTGATTTTTCTCTACTTCCTCGTTATTTTTCGGCCATTGCAAAGCATTTCTTTACATCTTTATCAATAGGTCTTCAATAAGTGGTGAAATGCGAAAGTCGAAATAAGGAGAGGAAACCGTGATCATCACCAACAGCCATATAAGCACTTTTCGGTGAAAAATCAGTCACTGTTACTTTTCCAACGTTTATATTTCTTGGCGGAAAATTTGTATAAACAGTTCGACTCCCAACATGCATTAGCCGGATCGAATTGTTCTGGAACATACATTTGCAACTAACATTTATATTACTCACTGAAACGCTATAAGCTACAGAAGTGAAAAACGAAGATTCTCATGCTGTTTTTAATGCTCAGAGAAGCTAAAGAAATAGACCACTTACTTTTACACTTGAAGATATCGAAAGAATTTGCGAATCAGCATTGAATGTCATGTAATCAATACTTGTTGTGAGATTATCGAACACTTTTATAGGTTTGGGAACGAATTTTTTAGGATATCTGCAGAGTCATACAGATTTACAATTCCTGTATTAGATCTAAAGATGACGCTCTTTAAATTTTTGGAAATCAATGTTGTTTAGAACGCGAAAATAAACAAATAATTGACGGAAATGATAATTGATAAAAAAGCGTTCTGTAAAACATAACAAATGCTTATTTACTTATTTTTAGCAATATCAAAAATTAAATCTGCTTCCTGCCAAATATTACTAATTATGAAGGTAATTCAATAATTAACAATTATTTTTAATTCTACATTTTGCAAATAATTTATCAAGCCAGTGTTTCTATAGGACTAACAAAGCTTCTCAGAACAGTCCGATCAATCTTTCTAAACAGAAAACATTCTTATCCTCACTGTCATTCAATAATCTTAAAAACTTACCCACAAGCGATATACTGACCATTTTCACTTATTCGTATCACCGTTCCTCTTACTGAACCTTCATCGTAAAATGTTTGTTGTTCTTTCGACTTTCTGATGTTCCATATAAATACCTGTCCATTTTCTGAACATTATTCGTTTAGGCAGTCCTCAACAGTATCTTCACATCTTTTTAATGTGAATAAAATTATAAAACATCAAACCTACCCCCAAGAGCAAGAACGGTTGATGAATCATTCGGAAAGAATTTCACGCATGCAATTTTTGTTGAAGCCGTCAGGACACCAACATATTCCGATGACTGAAATTTAATCTTAATCCAAAAAATTTATTAAAATGGAATGCATATGCAGCCACTTTCAAGAGAGAAAAAATAGAGATGGGAAACGATAAGAAAAAACAGTAGACAATTCAGTATGTATACAAATCGTGAACTAGGTAAAAAAGGCAAAAGACCTTATACAGCTAATTATCTGCTATCTATCTTACTTGTATGTTGGCATTTTTGGTGCTTTTAAGTATTTAGTAAAGCGCAATTCATAATGCTAGCTATACGTGTTAGATAACATGTAAAAATATATAGTGCAGGAAGTTAAACGTGGCATATAGAAAAATTTTACATCATAGGAAAAATCTTTTTTATTTCAGCCTTTTTTAAATCAGTTATAACAAATTCGACTTATCTTGATAACTACGCCAATAATTACTACATTCAGTTTTCAATTCATTTTTATTAAATTGACTTAGATACCTAGTTCAACTCTTATTGCTACTAAGAATAAATTTCGAAAAGCATAAATTACTATAGGGCCTATGCCAGAGAGTATTGAAATCTTATATGCCCAGCATAACAAGCTTGATTATTTTTAATGAACGGAAGTTAAAAATAAATTATTCATAATTCAATATAGTGTATTCTAATAACGAACCATTGAAGTTAAAATGTGTACTTCATTATGTGCCAAAACAGCTATGTATTTGCCATCAAACGAAAGCGAAAAATATCCCATATTCATCCCTGCCATTTCTGTAAAACTTTTTGTACATAACACTTGATTTGTTTTTTCAGTTTGCAAGATGAAGAAGCGGAAAATAAAACCGATACCGTATGGCACTCTCATTTGCATTACTTTGCCATCCAGAAGATCGTAGCAAAGAGAGATTCCTGTAAAAAATATTGATATCGTAACGAAATTATAGTAGTAATACAATAATAATAATATATATACATATAAACAACATAAAGACCTATATATTGTCTGTGTTCAGTAGATTAATATATAAACGATACGAACTACTAGCAATAATATAATATCCAGATAATAAATCAGAAAGAATCGAGTTCTTGAACCTTCTTTTTCGAGCCAACAATTATTTTGGAACCGTCTGCACCGAAGAAAGCACTGGTAATTGGAAATGCTTTAAATCGAATGCTTTGCAAAAAAGTTTCTTCTGTTTCTGGTTTGTCTATCTGAATAAATGGATTTGGACTTATTCAAAGAAAGTAAAATTATGTTAATGTAATAATAAAACATAGAACCATGAAATATAAAAAATACCTCGAAAAGATTAAGAAGACCATTTTCACCGGCACACATAAGAACCTTACGAGTAGGATGAAATTGTAATGCTCTCATCGGTTTCTAAAGAAAATATTTTGCCGTCACAACGATACAATTAGATTATTTGAAATTCCTACGAAGCAAAATTTTATTAACCTCTAATTCATAATAATAAATAGAAATGACCTTTCCAAGGCGATGTCCACGCATAACATTATCCAATCGTTTGACGTTAATCACACCTTTTGGTAATGACTTGCTGTTAGTAACACATTTTCCTGTAAACGCAGTTATTTCATGTAATGCATCCTCCAGATCATCGTCATCAGATTGAGCATATTGAGTCTTCTTATTTTCATAAACTAAAATACTTTCTATATTTTTATATGAAAGAAATTAGACAGCATTACAGAATTAATCAGAAATGAAATATATTTCAGGAAATGAGATTTTAATATAAAGAGAGGAACATACAGGAAGGCTGCGACCAAGATGGAGCAGCGCCAAAACTATGGCTAAACATCTCTCGTAATCGTCCCTCATATTCCTGGAAAATTTGTAGTTTTGTTATCCTTTAAGGAATAAACCATTTTTTACAAATTAATGGAATGATGTAGATTTCCATTATTTAGTTAATCAGCGAAAATAGAACGGCAGATATTTGGGTCCACGAAATTTTCGATTGCAAGATTACTAGTATACATGCTTAACAACTGCACTGAACTTAAATTTATTCTCAAAAGAAATTCAAATTTATTACTAAAAATATTGAATAATTTCTGAATTAATTGCAAACGGTGATGCGAAAAATAAAATTCTGAATACAATGTAATTCTGTCAATCATTGCCATCTAGATCTGAAACTATATGATTGGCGCACATTAAAGTAACGAGTAAGAGAAAAAAAACCTTTGGGGTTATTTTCTGATTTATAGCATCAGTTGTTTTTCTTATGTCCATTTTCTGCGATGCAACGGTACATCCACAACTGGCTCTTCAACTTCATCATCTTCATCCCGCCAAACAGGTTTTTTACTCACTTCTTCCTAAAACAATTCCTCACATTTTCGTAATTGTCGTTACTCCTAAATTTAACGACATAAAAAAATTCAAAACCCACCGATATAACTAAGTAGTTACAATCAATTCTAATAAGAAAACGAATTCATAAGTTAGTGAGAGATTTCATGGAATAAATTATTAAATGCCTTTTAAGTCTTGTCTCCGTAAACAAGATGAGCTAGTTAGTTAAACTTGCCACTTAAATTTAAAAACATTTCTATTTGACCATATAATTCAATAATTCAATAGACAAATACGTAGACGTACATCAATTTTAAATGTACTTTCTTCCTCGTCATCGTCATTATCAGTGTCCTCAAAACCATCCGGAAAACCAGCACTGCTACCGAATAATTTTTTTGCTAATTGATCTTCTTCTTCTCGCTCTTTATTCCTCCGTTTCAGTCGAACCATTTCCTTGTCTGACGACTGTGTAACTTAGAATTGAAGATTATTAAATTACAGTTCCTTATAAATGATGAACATAAAAAATCAGCATCGTAAATAATACATCAACAAAATTAGCTCATAAGGTTTTCACTTCCAAATGTACACTGATGGAACCCGACGAATCATGCTTATAGCTCCAACTAGTTACAATATTGCATTATTTCTGCAACTTAAATACAAAGTCAGAAATCAAGTTGTAGCTGATTGAAGACAGGAGATATGGCCGCTTATCCAATCCTTCTAAGTTTGCAAGGAATTCAGAAGAATTGCATGGAACCAAACAAATCTAACTCATGCATTAACGCAACTAGAAATCATCATCATTCTCCATTTTCGTTCGCCTTCTTGTTTAAACAGCAAAAATCGTCAATGATACAAACCTAAAAGTTTGAAAAATCAAATCACGAACTGAACTCATGGACTGTAGCGTTAGACAACGATTGCCAGTGCTAAATTCGTTAAGCTTTCTCCCTTTGCGAAATTCAAAGTTCCCGATTCGCAAACTACAGATAGGAAGTCGCAATATTATGCAAAGAAACGATCTTTGCAATTTACAAGTTAGCTGAAATAGTTAATTCAGTTATCTAACTATGCACAAAGATATCATAAAATATAAGTCAGAAGAGCAACGATATAAACAATCATCTTGATAAGGGTACTTGTATTCGAATAATCGCACATGAAAAACAAATGAAGCAAGTGAAATTAGTTGTAAACAATGATTGCAACGTGTTTATAAACAATCAATCGAGATGAAGTAAAAAAAATGAAGGTAAAACAGAATATATTCAATCCGTCATTTCAACTTGAATCCTTTTCTTTACGAAATGTAATCGGTTAAGATTCAAACACGTAATTTTGGAGTCACACTCATTGTTTATTCATTGAACTTAACGTAAAAATTTTTTCTCTTTTTGTCGACACTATCATGTTCTTGCTTTTTATTTAAATTGTAATCTCGAAAATATCAATCATCTATTCCTTCTATAAATTTCTTTCGAGACATCGATTATGTATTCTCTCGGACACATACATTTTTTCTTTCTCTCTCTCTTATCGAAGAAATATATATGTATTCGAAAGAAATGTATGCATCGTCATTATCTGTTTATTCTCCTAGTACTATCAAGTCTTAAGCAAATTTTTTGTGACTAGTTAGCGACTGATTATTATCGCAATGATAATATATTCATCACACATGAAATAGTTTTAAAAAATAATAAACTCAAAGGAACAATACAATGGAATTGAAGAAATTCAGGATAAAAAGAAAAATAAAACGGCAATATTTGGAATAAACTGATCAAAAAAAAAAATGAAGAACAAAAGGTGTAACATCATGAAAAAGATACGAACAAGAGTACTTTATATAATTCATTTTTTTTTTTTAGCTATTAGATTAGTTGGAAGATTCTGTTTCTAACAATTGACATTGAAACAAACAATACTTGACTACATAAAATCTTTCATTGCAATTATCTCCAAAAAAATCCAAATATTGTATTTTAATTGCATGAAGAAATTCCTCTTTCACTTTTAATCAAATACATTTCAGTAGAATGTCAATTTCTTTTTATTACTAAATTTAAATTCTTCAATCGTTTACATAGAGAAAATGAAACAAAAAAAAAATGATATGTTACACATTCACTGGAATTAGTTACGAATAGTAAAAAAAAAAAAAAAAGTGGAAGTCCATTTCAAACGACGCATGAAAATCCTCTTCAACTCTTTCACATCAATTCTTCCTTTTTGACTTTCTGATATCTTCATTTTCATAACAAATCTTTTTTCGTAAAAACGTAAAATTATTTTTGACTATGTGATGGGAATATAATGAATTCGACCAAAATTTTACAATAACATCAACATCGTCTGCACATAGATATTCCAAAAATTTGGCACAAATTATAGCTATAAGTTTGCATACATATATAACTTTTAAAAATTCATATATATATATGTATACATTTATATATTACATATATATAAGTTTTGATCCAAACAGAGCAAAATACAAAAATTTGTACAATAATACAAGAATGTGGAAATATCAATTTCAAAGAAATTCATTGAGAATGCGAACATCTATCATTTCGGTAAAAATTTTAGAAACTAGAAACCGATTTATAAATGCAATATGCAGAGTGAAAACACAACTTTATATATAGAAGGCTAAAAGGCTCATAATCAAAGCAAATGACCAAATCAGTATAAATTAGCTTATATTTTGCTAATAATGAATCACTTCTCGCGCTGTAAAAGTTGCAGAAAACTCCTTCTAATGTCGTCTGTGTCAGAGAATAGTCAGTGATCCAAGGAAACCGCGCCGCAAGTTGGCATAATTTTCTATACATCACCGACCACCTAAACTGTGACAATTACGCGAAAATCCTTAAGTGAATATCATCCACAAGTCAATTATTCCTTACGAACAGATTTCCAATTCATTTTTTAAAAATGTAACTTCAATATACTTCACATAACTTTGGCCATTTGATATCTATATATGAAATATTGAAATATGAGAAATATAAATAACTGGATACAGCAAAATTACTCACCTATCACTTTTCGTTTTTGTAATATCCCATAATAAGCATGTGCCATAAGCACCTTTCTCAATAGAATTAGGAAAAATTTCTTTAACCAAACAAGTTAAATTATCCCGTCTATGCTGATCAGCAATAGTTATAACCAATGTGTATTTTTCACCAAATCTGAGGAAAGAAAATCATAGTAAAATTTCCTTCCTCTACTTTTTTATTATCATATATGAAACGAAAGGAAATAAAAATAATTAAATTGCTTCAAATGCCATGAAAAGACCCCGCGATATTTAATATTTGTGAAATTCTGCAATTGATATCATTTCCTCTGCTTTTTGTATAATTGTTTATGATTGTGAAAAGAAGAAGCTTAACCTTGTCTTAATATGCTGTGGTGTTCCAATAGCAATCAAAGAACCTTGATCCATGATCCCAACTCGATTACAGAGTGCTTCACACTCAGTCATGCTATGTGATGTAAGAAGCATTGCTCGATGTTTTTCACGCACTGCATTCAGTAAGCACCAAATTTGGCGCCTTGCTTTCGGATCGACTCCAGCAGTTGGTTCGTCAAGCAGTATTAAATCAGTATGCGATATTAACGCTACTGCTAAACTCAAGCGCCGGCGCTGACCACCGCTAAAAAGCTCTTTATCAAATATCAAAATGTAAAAAATCGTAAAACCAACAAGGATCATAAAATCAACTTTTTTGAACAAAAAATCTACAGAGAATCCACATAACTCTATCATCTTGCATACGACAAGTTACAAAAATATACTATTGTAACAAGTAGTGCGATCAGTGATTAGAGTCAAATGATTAACTTGATAATAAATAAAGTTTTTTCATGAAACGCTTTTGGTATTAAACATCAACAGTTGCTGACGGTAAAATATATACTTATATGGTGGTTGAGAAATATCAAAACTGACCTCAAATGAATGGTAGCAATAAAAAGAACTTCGTTAAAACAATAATAAAATTATGTATTTTAACTTCCATTGATTTTTCGTTTTTCTTAAGGAATTAATGTTTCAAATTCATTAAATAATTGGTATGAAAAATATAAGCATTTGCAACTTTTCATTTAATCTATGAAACTGGTTATTATAAAATCTCGAAAACATAAAAATTAAGTGTTAACTATAAACCTAAGAAATTCGACGCAAACATCGGCATGCACTGTTAATGATACTGCTTCAAGAAGAGCTTTCACAAGTTTTACAGAATTAACAAAGCCACAAAGAGAAGCAAAGAGCTGCAGAGTTTGTCTAACTGTAAGTTTCGGATGAAGTGCATCAAACTGTGGACAGAATCCAATAATCTGAAAAACTTATCTTTCAATGATGCAAACAAAAAAGATGAAATAAACATTATGAAAGTTGTTAGTAAAAACACCTATGTTAGTAGATTACCGTATAGTAATACAAGCAAATTACAAAGTTTTAATTTAATAGGACATCAAATAAACCTGTTTTTTAAAATGGAACGGCCATTGATGAAAGCTTCACCTCTATCCGGTATGGATGCACCGGTTAGCATATCAAATGTTGTTGTTTTACCCGCACCATTCACCCCTGAAAGTTTCTACTTCAAGACTTGAATTTCATGATAATTCATAAACTTTAAAATTACGACTACGCAAAAACAGAAAGTTTTGTTCTGCTCTCTTTGATTATTATTTTCTTCTGACAAGAAACGAATATCAACAGGTACGGCAATTTCTGAAGAACTCAATACTTAATAATTCACTAAGCTAAAGATTATCTCATCATCAAACAAATTTTTAAGCTGCTTCTAATACTGTTTCACAATAAGGAAATTGCAAAATTCAGTGAAACGGACCCAAAAGACCGAAACATTCACCGGGCTCGATACCAAAAGTAAGAGAACGAACAGCATGAAAATTCCCATAGTACTTATTCAAATTACGAACAGCAAGTGCTAATTCGGCATTTGTTTTCCGCGACATGCATTCTCGTTCATTCTTCACATCGACATCTTCCAAATTGTTTTCGTACTAAAATACTTAGAAAACTAAAATATACGCATCTTTTTCGAAATTATATGTTCAATCATTCCGTCTCTTTTTAAAGATAAGTTTCTGCTATGAAGAAGAGAACTTTACCTCGAACTAAAATATCTTCAGAAAATAATTCTTCCTATCATAATTTTTAATATTTTTAAAAAAATATGATAATATTTAAAAAATACATAATAATATAATTTGATAAATTCATCAAGGTTTATTTTTGGTGATTTAAAATGTAATTTTTTTCTCTGAAAAATTTTTCATCAAATGTAATTTAAAGATTCAATCTATTGTATTAAACCATTCGCATAATTCATTTGTAGGATTCGATAAATTTTCTAAGAAATTATTGTATTAGTTCTGATAATAAGGTAATTTTTAAAATTTGCAAGAATTTATCGATTTCCTCTTAGAATTAGATGTAATCAAAATACTGCATTTCTACAACATCATATATTATCACATAGTGTCTCGCTTTACTTTGGTAGAAGTATGTTGAAAAAACCTAGATAAATACTTGTTTTTAAACAAATTTGGTCTCTTTTATTTAAAAAAATGCTTAAAAAAGCTAAAAATTATGATATAAATTCAAGACGCAAAAGAGACCACGTTTTTTTCAATAAAGTTAGATTCAAACCATTGATAAACTTGATGTTGTCCTTCGTATTACAGATAACAAACCGTGCATGTATACTGCCACAGGTTTAAAATTTATCATTATCAAAATAATCCAAAATAAAAATCCTGAACAAGCCATCACAAAGTAAATACGTCCAAGCTTCTAAAAAGGCAGGTTAGTGTTTTTTAAATCTGCAAAATTTTAAAACTCCACCTAATTTTTTCTGGAAACATAATTTAGCTGAAATTGTCAATAACTGCCCAACTTGAAAGAATAGAAATATTACGTTATGCAGCGTGACATTATAAAAACCTAAAGTCTGCTTGAAGAATCTCATATATTTCATAGTTTCTCATTTTTGTCAATTTTAATAATAATGAATAATATAAGTAGGTTCCAGTGAAAATTTTTCTCAAAATAAATGACGTAGTTTTGTCTTATCATTTTGAGAATAAAACAAGAATTTGGATGCTTTCAACAGACGTCTGACAAGATCACAAATGCTGATGGTCCACAGATAAAGCTATCAAATCTGAATAGCGATGATAAACAGATAAATCTGTCAAAGCCATAATTTCGAAACTCTGTTCATAAATTTATAAAATTCAGGATGACACATGTTTATATTTGTGAGAGACTTAGTGTCTTATAAGTTAAAATTTCTTATCCAAAAGTATATCTTAAAAATCAACGATGAGAGCAATTTTCAGCAACATATCGTTCTGATCAAACGAAAGAATATTAGTATTCATAGTTTTCAAAAGATATAAGTAATTTAATAGTTTTAAGTATATGGGATTTTTTAAAAAATAAATAAGAAAAGCACCTCCCAACTATACAGATCAGTCCTGTCTTTGTTAACATCAGCAACTAAAATCGTAATCAAACTGTATGACATGCTGTACGTTGGAAGCGTAAACAGAAATGCTGTCTGAAATTCAATAAAACAATTTATTCCCTTGATCTGCTACAAAAAGCAAAAAATTTTGCAATTATCTCAATCCAGAGTAATTTCTCACTCCTTATGCATTCCAAGAGTTTAAACGTATTTTCCAATGCATTAAATTAGAATTAATTTGAATACCTTTTCCAGAAGATTCAAGAACCAGGCATTTGAAATAATATTAACATTCATAAGATGTAGGTCCTTAAGAAGACAAAGCAGAATTTCAACACCGGTATTTTAAAAATTTTTTCGTCACAGAATTCATTTCCTAATAATAAAAAAATATAGATGGATTTCGATCCCTCATAATATATTCCATCGCTCCGTAAAATAAATATGGTTTTTAATACACGAAAAAAGATAAGTAAATTTCAATGAAAAATCTGAAAATGAAAAATTTTCAACGGCAATACCACTTACATGTAAATATGGAAATAAGTCCGGCTTTATGGACATCATAATATAGGATATGATGCTAGCACAAAGAGCAACAACAAGTGTTAGTGATTATCAGCACAACATAAGCTCGTGCTGGATGATTAATTAAGAAAGCCATGAAATAAACGAATGGCAATGTTGGCCATAAATATATCAACCAAAGCAACAACAAACTGTAACTAATCGCGGTAATTATCAAGGATAACTAGAACATCAATTAGACTTGAACACATTGTAAGTCAGAAAAATTATTGGACAGTTCGAAACAGATCGAACATTAAAACTTATGAGAACTAATGTTAAACTCTGCTATATGCATAGATCAATTCTGGTAGTTCCAAATTAACCTCGAACTCTTAAATAAACCTAGAATTAAAGAATAAAGAATAGCTTTATTCAATAAGCGCTTAAATTTCATAAAACCAAGAAAATGTGATAATTTTGGTTACTAAATAGCAAAAATATAAATCATATTTCCCATTTATATAACTTATGTAAAAAATTTCAACTCTGTAATAAATTTACGAAATTTGTATAAGAACTTACTCAGATTTAAGATTACTTAACCATTCGTTTAAAATAACAATGGAAACAGCGCAGACAAATGCATAGAGGATCAAATCCGAAATTAATACAGATGACCAATAAGTAAATGTATTCAGTCGAGTACGAAGTTGCTGGAAAATAATTTTTTTAATTTTCAATTGTTAGTTTGCCTTATTTTAGAATACACTTGTATAAAATAATGATAAAAATTAATTTTTATATAAAACAATGATAGGAAGAATTAATTTTTAAAGTAGTTTTAAATATTCTAACACTCCATAAAACAAAAATTTTCTTATGAAAAGAATTCTGTTCAAGCTTATTAGAAAATAAAGGTATACTTCTCAACATAGATTTTCCAATTCAATCCTTTAAAAAGAAGGTTTAAAATATAAGAAAAGCCACTAGAACTGAGAACATTAAGATTGTGTGATCTAAATCAAAAAGACCGCATAGCACATATGCATATAAACAATAAAATAAGTGGACTTGTAGTATAAAACTAAATTCTGATCCTCTTTTGAAGTAACCATCACCTATTCACATTTTTACGAAAAGTTTTTCTAAAAAATAAAGATCAAACATTTAAAAGTTTAAACATACAATGATTAAAATAGAATTATAGAAAAATAAAAAAAAGCCTACCTGATGAAGAAAATTCGTATTGATATCATCGACAAGATAAGTCACAAAGCCAGAAGATACGAAGGCAAAAATGAAGATCAAAACAGGCCCTATCAAAAACATTTGGGAATTCAGTGAAACCAATGGGTTGACATTGCTTACATTACCATATGGAAGAAAGGAAACTTTGATGGAATCTGAAAATGAATTTACTGCACAGGAATCAAATATTATTTTAAATGTTATGAAAATTATAACAGGACAGTCCAATTTATGATGAATTCATTATTTTTGTGTACATGTATATTAATAGGCATACATTTAAAAACGGCAAAAATAAATGTCAAATCTAAAGGATTTAGAAACATGTAATTATACAGCGGTAGTCAGAAGTTGCTAAATCTAATTCAAATTTCATAAAATTTCAACAAATAAATCAGAATTTTATTACCTGCAAACCGTCCCAATCTTGCATTACTTATTAAAGTTGTTGCAATAACTGGTCCATATCTAGCTTTAGCACTGAAAAATGCTGTCGCAACAGTGTGATTATTCGTAGTGTTGTACGTTACAGCTATACTGACAGGTGGTGGAATCTGAAATGCTTAAAACTTGTCATAATGCATCAATAAAAAATTTGTATTTTTAATTATAATAGAAAGAAATCCGATATGATCAGTAAGACATGCTTTCTAGATGTTTAAAAAACATCGTGAATTTTTATGCGGAAAGTAAGTTACGGGAATTAAAGAAATAAAATAAATCATGAACATGGTTAAGTAATCGCCCTTAATATCGATTGACTCGTGTGAAAAGACATCACAAAAACTTACTTTTGGCAAATTGGCAAGAGTGAACTCGATGTTTTCGGACGATGGCACCAGCTTGTAGAGGTAACCGGTTATGTCCCGGACTATGTGCAGAACATTATGGCCGAATAGCGACTCAGGATTTCCCATCTGTATAAGCACAACAGAAGGACTTATACGTCCTGCATTCAATAAAATTTCTGCAAATTAAAACTTCAATAATTATTAAAACTGCTGGTGTTTTTTGACTTCTGCATTCATGGACTTGCAGTAAACTTTCAGAACAATTTAATCTTACTTAAAAATTTTATGAATACGTATAAAAGTATAAGTATACCATGTTTTTTCATCCCGAACGGACAGATTTTTCACATAAAAACAACAAGTAGAAGTACAATTACAGGAAGGACGATTTGCCAAATAAGTCGTGACCATTGTTTCGTATAACATATAAAACGTTTCCTAAGTAATGCACAAATCTGTCCAAGCCACAATAACAATCCCGTGCGAATAACTGAAAATAAATAAATGAAATACAACTTAAAATTCACTTGTACTTCTTACATAATTTAATTTTTTCCATTTCTCTTCCCTAAATTTCGTTATGTTCTTTTAGCGACTATTTTTAGAAAAATCTAAAACGTGTGTCTTCAGAAATCTGAAATATTGATCTTGTAAATTTTATCTTTTATATAATTGTCAAGTAAAATGTCCGATGTCTTTTGTCTCAACTACTCTTTCTACTGTGGCCTGGACACTTTTACTCCCTACAGGCTTATAATGTTGCTTATCCAAATTTCGATAAAATCTTAGATAAAATAAGCATTTCATGAACTATATGAAAATAAAAGTACACATTCATATTTGCATATAAGTGAAATCTCTAAAATATCAAAACTGTATTAAAAAGGATACTAACATGAATTAGTACATAAAATCAAAGCTTGCTGTTCCGCCATACTTTCAATGTCAACGGCAGCCACTGAATTAACATCCTCAAGTTCTCCCACTCTAAAATGGCATATTTAATTATACAGTGCTTACGATTTAAAGTTTTAATTAATCTTGCAAAGTCCAAATTTTGGACTGTTGCTCTTCCTATAATAATTACAATTTCTCATAGTCCTATAATATTCACCAATGCGTAATGGAATGTAGAAAAATATGAAACTAGCACCCCAAATTCAACAAGACCGATAGTTTTTTATCAGACCCGTTAAACCAAATAACAGTGGATACTTCTGCGAAGGTCATAAAATGCTATGATCGATGTAAAATTTACTGTAAAACAATTCAAATTTAATCCGCTACTCATAAAATGAAGAAAAAATACTTTAAGAAAACTTGTTCCAATGTATTTAGCGATAGACCAAATGAATTGATACCATATTTTTCAGCATTTTGTTCCAAATCAGCAAACAGACTGGGAAAGCTAAAATATCACTCAAAAATGTATAAGAATAATCAAAGATGAGAAATAACAAAATAAAAAAAATCACATTTCACAATGTTATTGAAACTCTTTTCGAATACACAAGAATTTAAAAACTGAAATAGCAAAATAAACACAAAAAAATAGAAATACAAAATGAGATAAACAAAAACACCTTTTCTTGCTCTCAACAGGCAGTAAAACGGTTATCTGTTGAGGTGTTACTGATTGCTTCTCAGTTGCTGGTACATGTTTTCTAATAATTGATAATAACTGGTCTTTCTCTTCTAAAGAATGATGGAATATTTGTTGAGGCTGCAAAGAAAATAAAAATAAAAAGACTGAGTACATAGAATCAAGAGATATCCCAGATCGAGAATGACCTATTTGTTAATATGATAATCATATGATTTGCCTTTTTTCGGCTATAATTCATTCAGCTAATTGTAATATCAATACTACAACATAGCAAAAATAAATATTCGTTTCACATATCCTCTATAAAATAACTTTTAAATCTTTCTCAACTCAAAAACAGCATTATTGTTAGAAAATAAAAATTAATCTAATCCCATGTCAAATAAGAAACAGAGATAAGATAAAATTTGTTTGTTTTAAATTTGATCTTTCATTTAAAACCATTAAACCGAAATTTTCGAGCAAAATTAGCATCGTTAATAATTTATTATTATAATTCTAACTCACCACCAAATCAATCGACAATAAATAGCCTGTTCCAAAACGATTTTTCAGAAATTCTGAGGTGCCGGCACAAAATAATCGACCTCTTACCATAATTGCTATACGATCACCGAGTAAATCAGCTTCATCCATACAATGAGTTGTTAAAAGAATTGTTCTAAAACAGATGACATAATAGGCCAAATTCAAATTCTCTATTTGGGCAGCTAAATGAAGATGCAATTACCACACTGCGAAAGAATTTAAATTGTTGCACACCATACACATCGACAAATGTCCAAATTCCAGAATTAAAAGTTACATTGTTTGAATAAAACTTAGCGCAAAGGAATTATAAAAATAAGACAAACTACAGATTTATGTAAAATTACCTTTCATGTTTATACCGTTGAAGTAGTTCGACTACAGCTTGTCTGGAAGCTGGATCCATACCAGCTGTAGGTTCATCTAACAGTACAATACGACGTCCACCAACCAAAGATATTCCGACACACAATTTTCTTTTCATTCCACCACTTAGTTTTCCAGCAACCTTAGCAATTCACACAATTTTGGAGCAAACTTTGTATTTTTAATCATGCTTTCGCTTCATCAATTTTTAACATTGCTAATAATTCAAACTACTCGTAACATTTCAAATTCAACCCATCTTATTATCTGAACTGTTCATACTCTGCCGTTTCTCATCTTTTAACTCCTCGAAATGTGTTAATAAGTTGAAGAAATATATGAAGATTAGTTTCCATCAATTCAGCTATTTTGGCAGTTAACAATATGAAGAATACAAGGAGAATACCACGTCAGTTACGTTGTCTAATTGCATAGCTGTTATCAATTCCATGGTACAATCAGTTGTATTGCCGCTAAGTTTCCGAAACATCTCCAAATGTTCGCGTACAGTCAACAAATTAAATAATGCATTGTACTGTGGACAGAAACCAATTTTTGCTGGCAGTAATTAATCGAATGTGATTCCATTTTATTGCCACAAATGTAAATAGACCCAGATGTTGGTGAAATAAGGCCTGTTATCAACGAAAATGTTGTACTTTTTCCGGCACCATTGTGTCCGAGAAGAACGGTTATCTAGAAAACAATGTCATGATGCAATTGATTTTTGAATAAGCGATTTATGCTGCTAAATTCGTTTCGTCAAAATAAAAACGAAAAGCTGTCCTAACAGTTATCAAGTAGGCAATAAAAAATTTGTTACAAGGCTTCAAAAAGATACAGCAAATAGACATATATTAGATACTGACTAAGAATATATCTAACCTCCAGTTTTCCTAGCAATATGCCTCCGAAAGTTTAGAAAATGTAGGGTACAGGACAGCACAGACAAATTTCTCATAAGTTTATTTTGAAATAAAATTTCTACACACTCAACTTTCTCCAAAACATGCCTTAAGCAAGTTCCTAATCTTCGTTATTGCAGAATTATTGGTTTTAAAATCAGCAAAAAATATTGAATTACTTCTCCTCGATAAGCACGGAAAGACATGCTATCAACAGCTGGTTGTACAGTGTAAGTTTTCGTCAAATGCCGGATGTCGATATCTGCTTGATCATCTCCCTCACGTTCTTGAATGTTGTCACTCGGAACGTCGGGAGAATCGTAAAAGCGCACTGCTGATCTTTATTGTTTGATCGCTGTGAGATGGAAAAGAACGATGAAAGTATATTTGTACGGTCAAAAATATTTTTTTTATCAATTTTTTACTAATGCAACATTTTTGAAAGTGTGTATTATTGGGAAAAAAAACTCTACCGTTATCAAGCACTTGCAATCCAATTAATTAAATATCATTTATATGTTTGTTCACTAGTGACTTTGATCGTCTATTACCCATTTAAATTTTTAAATTGTTTTAAAGACTTCCTATCCTTTCAATATTATTATAATTGTAACTAAAAAACGCTCATATTAAAAAAGAGTTTGCCAGCAAAAAAAAAACTTATCAAAGTTAATAAAAACATGGCTTCTGCCTCGCAAATAATGTTTGTGATCGTATTATTCATTCAAACTTACATGCAAAAGAAAAACCACTGTTTTCGCGGTAAATCATTAGAAGGATAGACATTATTCAAATAAACAGCTAAAAACGACATCCATACAACATCAAATATCATCATTATTAGCGCTAACCCGAATGGACATATGTATATCATATTTTCAAACATATTATAGAAGCCCAAATATTCATCTGAAAAAGAATTGTTATAAAAACGATTTTGCTCTTTTAAGTACAATGAAGCATCACAACTGAGAAAATATAATAAAAAAAAAGATGTTATTCGTATTAGATATTTCGAAAAAAATTACTAAGTTTTGAAACGTCCATAAAATTTGATCCGCAGAAAAAATTAGAACGAAGAAATTCAAAGTGAGAAAAGAACGAAGAGCAAGATTCTAATGAAAATTTAATAGATTATTTCAACTCAAAGAAACTAATGAAGTGAGAATAATCGAATACTCAGCAAAACAATCGTAAGAAAGACATTAATGGTTAATCAGAGCAATATGTTATAAAACAAATTGAAATTTGTGGTGATTGAATAGCAGTGTTTTTAAATGGAAAAATTTTTGAAATTAACCTGCCATATCTATCACAGTTAAATTACTCACTAAACTAGATCCCAACTAATCGCCCTCAAACCTTATTGAGATGCTTCAGCGTCAATTACGATATAAATATCCAAGTTTTATTTTGCAAAAATATGAAGATAAATAATTACCTCGATTCATATAATCTTGCATAGCGCGGTGAGCACAAATGAAAGCGTAGTTTAAGTTCAATGAAAACATAATATTCAAAAAACTGATCCTTTTGTCGCTTGTATTCTTGTTAAAGCTGTAAACATTTGGAAATAATAACGGCAAAAAGACCTGCTTATGCTGGCACTCCACCGGTTCGCAAACAGTCATCCCCTTTAAAACTAAGTCTATAAAAAATATACAAGGATATACAATTGCAACTCACCAATAGTTACGAGCCAAATAATAATAGTTCCTTTTGTCGCAGCATCAGGAGTGTGGAAAACACAAGACATTAAAAGAGCAAAGCAAGCAGCACCGGCACCATAAATAAAGTTAGTGGAAAAAAATAACCAAGAAGATACTGTCTGAATACATAACAAATTTCAAACATTTTGTTGAAAAGCAAGAATTTCCCAAAGTTTTCAGAGTGATTCTATTATAAAAATTAAATCTTAACAATTAAGATTATCAAAAGTGTTAAAGTGTTAAATTTGTGTCATAAAGCAAAATAGCATTTAGATAAAATGATAATTATTAACGAATAAAGTCAGGAAATTAATTGGTCAGTACTGATCACATTCATTGCACAATAAACTTTGAACACTAAAACGAAAACGAGTTGAGACCTGAATCTGAGGCAATAACGCGATTGTACATGACAGTAAGACAATCATAATTTTGATGAAACCAATTACCGCATGTGCAATGTAGAATGTAAACGACTGCATGCCCATCACTGTTAAAAATGCCTGAAAATAAAAAAGTTGAAATCAAGTGTGCCATCAATTATTTATAAAGCAAAGTTTTTTTTTTTAACAGCATGCTTGGCGATAAATTATAATCTATGACTGTAAAAATCTAAATAAACCGCTACATATTTAAATGAAAAGTTTACTAAGATTTTTGACTTCACTTGAGAAGGATGTGCAGAAATGTAATGGTGAGAATAAGAATTTTTCTTCAGTTCCTATTTAATCTAGTCGTCGCTCATCGCATTTGGCTAATATTTTTTAAAAATGTTAAAAACAAAGAAACAAACAATCAAAAGCAAAACAAGAAAATTTCAATTTTCTGTCTTTTAATTACGATAAAAGAGTATTAGCAATTCTCAAATTTGATTCGGTATATTAAAAGAAAGATTTTTACGGAAATTCTTATTAAAATTAAAACTAAGGGTAAAAATTCATAACAAAGGAAAAATTAACCTTCATACCACTGTGTTTCTCAGAAGCAATATTTGCAACGGTATGTAGAATACACGGTAAAATAAATAACTGCCAGAAAATCATCAAGAAGGAAAGAAAATTAACGATTGACTTTTCAAAATATGGTGGTTCAGGAATACGTTCCAAACTGAGTTGAAAATTGCTATTGTTGTTTTGTTTACCGTCTATTCCCTATGAAATGAGAGCTTAATTGAAAGAATGAGATTTCTTGTTGAGCAGCTCATAAAGATTGTGCGATCACTCTTACAATCCCCTAATAAAATGTAATCAAAATTACAAGTCCAAACTAGACATTTGCGTAAATAAGATACGAAGAAAAACTTTAATTCACTAACTGAGACATTCTTAACTATTTTCTTAAGGTAGTTTTGTTATATCAATAAAACTGAACCAATGATCACTTTAAAAAAAACATGGTTAATAACAGGAAAAACATACCTTAAGAAATACAGTATCGATTGCATACTGTAATGATAAAATACCAAGAGACCAGTAATTGGGCACCAAATTCACCAGAAAATGATCATCTAAAATTTCATATGGTCCTCCACTTCTCCAAATGTCATCACCAATATACCATTGTGTTTGTGGATCTTCTGTTTGACGTATTCGTATAGTATAAGAAAGACGCGATGTTTTACTATTATATTCATTGAATATAATACCAGCTGTAAATATTTATCAATTTTAAAGTGTGCTAAATAATTATTTATACATATTTTACTAAGCATTCGAAAACCAAATCTTATTTCAGTGCGAGATTGTCGATCTAAGATACCAATTCAAACTGAAGGACAATTTCCGAATACTATTTTGCAGGTTTGTCAAATAATTGTCTATTTTTTCTTTTTACTTTCTAGCTTTATTTTTAAATTCACTTCTTGTTTTTTGCATTCATTTACTGAAACACTTTATCGTTGCAAGAGACTATGTCAATAAATATTCACTTATGGAAAATAAAAATGCGTTCGCTCCTTGTTAATGATATTTATGTCGCTCTAATTTATTCTAACGAATAAGATTTTAAAGCAAGCGTTGAATATCTAAGAGTGAAGGAGTCAGATACTAATTCAGAGAGACCTAAGTTAGTCGATGCATAGAGAGGAAAATATTGAAAAGCATTAACTTACATAATTAAATGTATTTTAACTTTCTGCTAATTAGTGAAAAATTCAAAAAGAGGATTAACCAGATCTTTCTTTGCGAAATTAACATAATACATAAGGTTATTAATAAAAGTGTTATTCAAGGATTACAAACGATTGCTACTTATTGAGAATATTATTATCAGGCGAATCAAAACATACCAATATATTTAGTACATTTGAAAGAATGATGATAATCCTCTAACAATTCCTCCATCATGGCTGCCTCTGTTGGAAATATTTTTACATTCAATTCAAAAATGTGTGGATATGAAGCTGAATTATTCATCAAATAACGAGTTTCTATTTCGCGAACTATCCGCGAAATTTCTTCTTTATCTATATTACTTCTGAAAAATATATGTCCACATTTCATGATGATAAGGAATAGTTAAGACTGTTAATAAACTAAAGCAAGAATTATAAATACGAAAAGCATATCAGAAATCTTGAAATATCGAAATAAAAAAGAATGCATCGAACTTACGGAAATACAAGTCCCAAATTTCTTCGACTGAGCATCCCACAGTAACTGTAAATCGACTGCATATTACCGAGACGTCGATCTACATCTCTCCAATCTCCTGTTACTTGAAATGATTTCCAGAACTGCGCATCATGTTTGACAGTTGAAGAGTTCTGGAACAATCTTATTGATGAGCGCAACTTTTTCTGATTATCTTTGTATTTTCCACAAAAATCATATAAACCAAATGCGTATATATCACTCTAGCTTTATTCCAAGAAATCTCTAAATCCTACAAAATATGCAAAATCTACTCTTTTTGTTCTAGTTACATCCATTTTATTTACATTTTCCACTTCATTTTTGAAGCTGCTTGGACGATTTTTTGTCACTACTGTTCCAAAATTTTTCCGAATCATTCTTCATGAAAATTAAAAAAACCGTGAAGATGAATAACCTGAAGAACAAGAAAGAGAAGAGGCATGGAGATGACTAACGGGATAGCTATTTCAACCGCACTCCATATCTTACTTCGCCAAATAACAATGAATTCCTTGATTAACAGTAAACGTAGGTGATGCAACAATAACATCTTTGATGACTAATTCTTGACTTTTGACATTTGATAATTAAATTTTAGATGTTTCTTTTGTATATGACAAGGAAGTACCTTGCAGTAACTTTTGACAAATCACGTTAATCTGAAAAAAAATAACTAACACTGTTAATGCACGAGTTAATAAAATATGAAGAGAAAAGATAATATTAATAAGAAAACAAGAAATCAATCTATTTAAGTCATAAATATCGATCAATAATATCTCTCCAGGTACTATAACAACATCTTTTTGTCCTTTTCTTTTTATGATAGTTTATTTAGCATGAAGCAAGCAACGACACCAACCTGAGAGGAGACAATCCACCAACAAAACTTCCTCACCTGCCAACGACAATAATCGAGAATTAAGAAGTTGACGCATACACGGTAGAAAGCTATAAACAACGGACCATATAAAGCACATTGAATGAAAACAAGGGTTCAACGTACAAGATATATGATCAAGTTCTTATCTCTATATCAGGTCTATATCAGAAGAAATCGTTACTTTCGAATGGGATAATTCCAGAAATAGAAAGTCATTTGTGTTTCATGAATTGTGCATTTTTTTTGGAAAATTTAATCTCTTATCCACCTTGCTTATAAATCAAATTGTAAGATTTTTAAAAATGATTGTAAATCAAGATAGGAAAATGATTTTGTTAAAGATAATAAAACTTGTAGACATCATTTATTTCAATTAAAATCAAGTAATTCTTCTTAAATCATGTTTCTTGGCCAAAAACTGTTCTTTAAATTATTTTCCTTTGCAATCAATCTGATATCTTCAATTTCTGCTTTTTATTTAATTTTAAAAGGAAAATTCTGTATTTTAATTCGGTTATTTTTTGATTTCCTAATTTCATTCTATTTATTATTTCTTACTTTAATACTTTTCCATTTTTTAATTATTGAATTATGAATTTACTTGATAAATAAGAACATAATATTGCTACTTATATGAATAATAGAATTATGGCATAAGATTACTAATAATTTACCTTTTCAAATTAATTTATTATATAAAATAATTAGAAAGAATATTGTTAATTATGAGGAACTCTTTCATTATGCGACATTTCATTGTTCCATAGCCGATTTTTTGCTAGGAACCGATATCATCAATAATAATAATGAAATAGCAACATTTTTTAACATTTAATTCCATAAGTCCTTTAATGATAAGTCCTTTAAATAGAAAAAGAAATATGTCGTTATGCATCCTTTATTTTAAATAGCAAAATGTTGAAAATTTTGTCGCACTTTAATAGTTTTTTTAAAACAGTTTCTACTAATCGATGACTTCTAACTATAACTGAATTTTGACCTTTTTTTAAATGAAAATTTTAAAAGCCTGAAAGTGATAAAAGATATGATACCTTATGCGATATCTATTTCATGTTGGAAATTCATCTAAGAGACAGAAATTTTCATTCAGTTTTCTTCCTATCCTCTTCTGCAATCCAAATTATTTCAAACAGATTCTCTGGGGTCATCAATTAATGAATTAAGTATTGTATTATGATTATTGCTTTAGCCTAGTCTCATTAACCTGAATCAATTAATAGTTGAGTGTTATATATGACTAATATCTAATTTACTGTAATAAAGGACAGTATGACATCACATTTTTGTTTAAATGAAAATATGAAAAAATTAACTGCTGCATATCTACTTATCACTAATGAATCTACTATCTTCCTTTTCGCATATTTCATTAATTAACAAGCAAAAATTATCAAATCTAATTGTATTTATGTATGAGTGAAGCCAATTAGCATTATACATATCTATGAATAAAATAAATACCTGAAGAATCTTCACCATTTCTTTTTTTAAAAGAAATACTCTAAAAAACTTTATATCTCAACTGATTTATGGGAAATTAAACGTCAGATATAATTTAAGAAAAATTATATTCTTTTGTTGTAAAGATTATTATCTTTCGAAACGAATTACAAAAAGAAGATAATGGTGTCTTTTCTTGACAGAATAAGTATAGATATGCTATAAATGTCTACTCGAGATTTCGGTCACCTTTGATAGCTTTATTTTGATACTTAAAAATTTATTTCATCTAAAAAATTCATTTCTCCTTTATATTTTACAGGAAGTTAATGTTCTGATCATTTCTGGTCATATTTCATTCTTCCTTTACAATTGCTATCGTTATCATCACTCTCATTCGATTTCTGCATTACTTTTTAAAAACAATATTATCACTTCAGCTTTAATTTTGTAAAATATTTTATAAATTATCTTCGAGATTGATTCTAAATAACTTCTTCTGATGTAGTTTCTCTCGATAAAGTGTAGTATTGCCATTGCGTCGAACATTTAATTTATTTTACTGAAAATCATAGTTGATATTGAAATATTTCAGAGAATAGAATAGTTATAATAAAAAGTAATATGTATGTATAATAATAATATAATAAAATACCATTAATACCTTAGAAAAAACCAATATTAATAATTGTTTTCAATATACATAGATTAGTTTCTTCCCTTCATATTTCTGAATCTTATAGTAACATTGCTAATTGATTTTGGGGCTGATAAATCTTTGGAAAATTTTTCCACTTATAATCTTAGTTAAATTGGTTTTCTGAGTGCAACGGTAGAGCGAAGTTTCAGTATATTTCATCAGGAGAGAACTTTGTAATTTCATTCTAAAATTTTGCATCTTAAATTTCTGATAAATTAAGCAAAATAATAGAGGAAGAATTTTAATGCAAAATTACTTCAGAAAAAATTTATATGAGAAATAATAACGATAAAAATATTTATAAAAATTTCTATATGCGAATCTATATTTTTCGAGATTCATTAGTCTTTTCTTGCAGATTATTAGATTGATCGTCAAAGGGAAAATGTTCATAATATTTGATGCAAAGTTGTTGATTATTAATATAAACTATTTGTCATTAATATTTAAGTAAGTTATTTTAAATCATAACTTAGTAGTGCTATCATGAAAATATATAATATATATATCATTGTTTGAAATATGCCATTTTCATTAACCAAAAAAAAACTTTTATTTTAATCAGAAAATCAAAAATCGAAAAATGAATGAATATATATTAGATGAACTAATCTTAACATTTTTAAAATGCTTTATGTTAAATTCAAAATGAATTAAAATTTATGTATATTTCTTTTTTAAATTTAAATTTATTTGCTTAAGAAATTTTATGAATAATTAATTGTGTTGCTTTTGCATCTTAATTTTATGCTACAAAAAAAAAACTATAACAGAATCTTAATAAACTACGAGTAATTTATATTTTCTTATTCATTGATTGAATCTTAAGAAATTCCATGCGTAGATTTCAAGGACGTTGCAATGATCTCCATAATGTATATGATTGTTGGAGATACGAAAATTAATCGTTGATATCGATTTGTAGATCTTAATTTCTATTTTATCCCATCAAAAATGAAATCATCCGTATTTTTCGGTTTTCTTTTCTTGGTACATTTATTCGATCGTTTTGTTATACTTTGAATGCACACTTTTGATATTATCATGCATTGATCCATTTTACGCTGCCGATTCTCGACCACTTAGGAGACTAATCAAAAATCGATTGAAGCTTTTCAAACCAGACGGAAATTATATTTGCAAAACAATTATCTTGTATTTAATACTTTTTAGTCACGACATAGTTCATGACTAGGCTATTATTTAAATAAAACCTTCTTATTATTGCCTTAAAATGAAACAATTAGATTAATTAAATCATTGAATTTAATAAATGTTCTATAAATGATAGCAAAAGAAAAATGATAACAAATCTATAACTGATAGCAAAAATGATAGCAGTTGAAATTAATATAAAATTATCTTTTCTTACTTATCTTCATCCTTAATTTTATTATTTTTTTTTGCTAAAATGCTATGCAAATTGCGAGAGAAAAAAACAGAGTTACATTTTCTATTCAAATTATTTAGTAAAGAATTGAAATGAAAAACGATTGATTTGATTAATATATTTATTTCTTTCGTTACTTTCAATGATGTTACATCAATCTTTTCTTTTTCTTTTTGAGATTTACAAATTGAGCCTTAAACTAACTGATTCTTATTGGAAATAAAATAGCCAAATGAAATTTTCAAGTCACGAAATTGCTTTATTTGAAAGAAAGAAAGAAGAAAACGAAAAAAAAGGTGAAGGGAGTACAATGGTTTGTTAAAGCAAAATTGAACAAAAAATTTATTCAAATAATACTAATCCTAAAATTTTATTCATTTTTTATCATCCATTCTGTATATAACACGCAAAATCTTTATTGCTATTTTCATATCTTATAATTATGCTTGGAAAAATTAATTAACTTATTTAAAAGGTAAAAATGAAAATTTAAATTTTTTAAAATATTTTGTTTTTTTTTTTGAAGCAATATAGCTATAACAGATTAAAGAAGCCAATATTATTACATTCAATGTCTTTGTAAGCATAATATATATATATATATACACTACTTGTCTTAGTTGAAATGTAGACTAGGCTCAATAGTATTGGCTCTACGTCCCTATTTCAATAAATGTCCCAGGAGCGCAAAGTATGTTAAAGATATTCTGACATTTCTCCAATGCCTTGAATGTTATTTATTTCTTGTTAAAACACAAATTCTATTCATTTTTAATTTTCGTTTGATGTAAGTGTTGCAGCTCGATATGATGTTGAAAATAGCATCAGATTCCACATTATCGCATATAACTTCCGATATTTGAATATTCTTTTTGCTATTTGTAATTATTTTTAATTTTATTTTTTTCTAATTTTTTAAACTAATCATGAAATGTTTCTGAAGCAATTGAAAATTAAAGATTGATAAGATATATTTGAAAGTAATGAATGTTTGTTTTAGCAAAATAGAAAAAATAATGAAAGGTATGAAATGATAGATGCCGAAATTTTTGACTGATTATCAAAGCAACTATGAAGAGATTTATCATTATTTTTTAATCATATGAATGAATAAAATAGATAGATTGATTCCTTATAACTTTTTATTTCTTCGATAATATTTTAATCATTCAACTCAAATGATTCTAATGTAGAGATAATTGTATGCTCAATGTTATTTAAAAGTGTACGGCATTATTTGTCCTTGAAAAGTTAAAGAGAAGAAGAAACGAGGTAGAATCGTTCTCACTATTACTCCCTTCTTCTAATCTACGAATTTATTGAGGGCAACATTTTATATCTTTGTATAGATCAAAAGAGGGATATCAAGAAAATGGAAGCAAAAGTTAAGTATACTCGGAATCAGTATATCCGGAACCTCCCACTGTATACATATATATCTATATAAATATTTCTCCTATATTCATTCATTATAATCATATTGCTCGTATAATTATTTTGAAATTTTTTCTTATTTGAAATTTAAATTTTTATTTTTGAATTTTAATTCATTTTTAAATTCGAAATCGAAATTTAAATTAAAAGACATTTTCAATTTTTCGCCTATTTAATATCAATAAATAATAAAATTTTCGTGCAATAAAGGAAGAAAAATTTAAATTTTTTCAAATAAATTTATTATTACTATTTTTTTTTTTGATTTTAAAATAATACGAAATATTATACTTCCATTTAATCCTTTAATAATTTTTTTCATTTATAAAAAGAAATAAAAAATGTAGCTAATAATTTAGAAATGTATGCTATATTTTTATCTGCTCATTAACTCATTTTCTTAATATATAAGCAAATTTTTTCAGAGTTTTTAAAATTGTTGCACTTTCTCAAAATTTAATTTCATAAAAAAATTTTTAAATTCACGGTAATCTTTTCCAGATTTTCTTATCCAAGAAGAGATGGATTGAAAGGAAAGTAATCTAATACTTTTGAATTAGTATATAGTATTTTTGTTAGGTTCAAGGATAAATGAAGTTTAATTGATGAAAGATGGATGATAAAAATAGATGGATTGATAGAGGCAAGAGGAGAAGAAGGTTATATATTCGTAGCGATGGCGAAATACGATTATCAGATATGATAGCATCATTGTATGACATTGAATATAAAAGTTTTGCAGTTCGAGAATCGAAATAGATGGAAAATACCAGTTTATTTCAATCTATTTTAAAATATAATTAGTTGAAAAATTAAATGAAACAATCTTATTATCGTCATAACAAAAGTTGTGTTTTGATAATCAATAATAAGTTTTTTTTTGTCAATTCTTAACAATAGATTACCGGAAATCCTTGTGGATAACAAATATGATTTATTGTTGACATTAAGAATCGGTGATCGTTTAATATGTCAAACTTCAAACGATCGTTAATTCTTTTTTTTCATAATAGTCCTATCCGATTGTTATTTCTATCTCTCTTATTTCCTTTAACATTTATGAAACCACTAAATTCATATTATATAAGAAGAGAAGTTATTTTTCAAGTTTCATTGGAAATAAAATTTTATCGGTTTGCAATTTTGATGAAAATACCATCAAAAGGTTTTACTTGAATTTTCTTATGATAAAATTATCAGTAAACTTTTGTTAAATATCTCGAGATATCTCTTTTCAGTAAACTTTTATTAAATATCTCGAGATATCTCTTTCAATTCTTCAAAGGTATAAACTATCGATGAAAAATAAGTTCAATGTTAATGTTCTGAGAATGAACGATCCTATATTTGCTTATTTATTCAATATAATGAATAATTAAGATATAATTATAAGTTATTCTCTTAAGATTGTAATTCTCTCAAATAAGAAAATCTTTAGGCATTCATATAGGATAGCTTTTTTTGAGATAGATTTGTTATATAAAGAAAAGTAAAATGCTGTAGTTATTGTCATTCAATATGTTTCCAAAACCTTAGATATCTATTTTTGAAAAATGTCGAGAAATTCATGAGAAAATAGGCAAAAAAAAAGTTATCAGAATGGATTATACATATAGTAAGGTTTATTGCTAATAAACCTTAGATATCTATTTTTGAAAAATGTCGAGAAATTCATGAGAAAATAGGCAAAAAAAAGTTATCAAAATGGATTATACAAAGATGAAAAGGGAAATGAAAATTTTTATTTATATAAATTTTATATTCTAACTTTCATACAGTAATTAGTTGAAAATGATTTAAAAATATTCCTTTTGTTGTTTATATAGTTATCGTTAGCAATGCAAGTATTAAATAATATTTAGTTATAGTCGAGAATGATAATATTAATAACAATAATGGTGATAATAATAAAATAATAATAATAATAATAAAATAATAATAATAATAATAATAATAATAATAATAATAATAATAATAATAATAATAATAATAATAATAATAATGGTTTCCATCTGTTCCTAACAGCTCAGTAAATATAAAATGTATATGTTTAAAAAAAAAAAAACTAATTTGAAATAGTAAGATATGAAATAGACGATAATTGAAGCGTATCGGCGAGAAAATGATTAATTAATTAAACTTGAATCAATTCAGTTTTGTTTGATTGTTTATCAGTAGGCATGTCAAGAATAATTACATCTACTCTAGATAATAGTAGTGGATTTTTTTTTTTTGATTTTTACTAACCAATAAATAAGGATAATAAATTTGTTGCAATATTATTGCAACAAATTTATTAATTGTAATATTATCAAAAGTAATCAGATCAATTCAGATCAGATCAGATGATCTAATTCTTTTAATGCTTATTTTATCATATTTTTTCTCTGATTTTCCTTTTTTTATTGCTTCTAAACTTTAATTTATTATTTAATTTTAAAATTTAAAAGATTTTTTTTTCTATTTGCCTCGAATGATAACTTTTTTTTTGTTTTCATTTCTCTGAAGTCTAATTGTTTAATTATGAAGAATTCATAATGCTATGAATCTCATATATAATATTTCGAGAATATTTTAAACTATATCATTTCAATAGAAATTATAGAAAGATTTTAATATTTTCTTAGCGATGGGAAGCTAATCATTTTTCAAATAATACTTATCATAACTAAATCCAAAATTGCAACTTATCAATAAACATAGATTTCGATTTTTGTCAAATTAATTGCAGAGTTTTTTTTTTTACTAAACAGAAAAGATTCAATGAGAAGGATCTATCTAATTAGTCCACTGATTAGATTAGATGATCTATTGATAAATAAAAGAGTGATGATTAAATTGGAACGATGTGATCTCTTAAGATTCAGCACAATCGGCAAAGGAGCATTTTTTTGATAGTACAAAGAAAATAAAATAAGCATGATGATAAGTAAGATAAGAGAATGCAATAGATAAAACATGAGATAATTGAGGTTGCTACGATATACAGTATTTTGAGGATCATAGATACGGTAGGAAGCAATGGAAACATGCAACAATAGGAGGTCAGCGTCCGAGTTGCCAGTGAAATCAATCTTATCAAATCCGTGTATGATTGATAACAATGAATGGCTATATCTCGAGAAATTATCGGGAATATTTTATTGCTGGAAATAGTTGAGATGAATATTATAGAAGTTTAGCAGGATATTGACTGAATGTTTTTTTTCAAAATTATTAAACTTATCGATCAAACATCTTTTTGGATAAAATTTTTATCCAAAAGGTGTTTTCGTCCTAATTTGTTTTTATTTTTATCAGTCTTAAAATACCTTGAGAAGATGATGAAGCTAATCATTTATATCATTTTCGTAGTGCTATATTGATTGATTAATATGTTAATAATAATTTCTGCTAAAATAATTTGCTAAAGTAAATGTGATTATTGCTCAAGAGTTTTTGGTTCGATACCTAGTAGTGAATAACTACTTTGTTGTTGATGCAGTTTCGTCCGTTACTCTCGATCACTTTCATTGTTTATCGTTCGTCGTTCATTCGTACATTTGAATAAACCAATATTTTTTCATGCAGCGAATTTATTATAGCATTCAAAATTTGGTGCAATTTATTTGGTGTTGGTTTTAATCGTTGTTAAAAATGGACGAAAGAAGGAGTGGAACAAGGTTAGGCTAATTTCTATAAATTAAAATAATCTTTGATATCATTTTAGAATATCAGAACTCATATTGACATAGTTTACGTATCGAATTATTTGGTACTAAAAAGTAATTATTTAAAATTAAAATTGAATTCTTATCGAATGATTGGATGCAAATAAAAATTTATTTCCAGAGTTTTCAAAAAGACAAGTCCAAATGGCAAGGTTTGCTTTAGATTCTAAAAGTTTTCCAATAAAAATTAAAGTTAGCAATCGTTTCATGTTTAATATCTGTATTCATTGCTAAGTTTTTAAATTCATTCTAATTTCTGCTTTTAACTTTGACATTTCCATTCTGTTACTTTTTCTGATGAACAAATAAATTTGTTTTATCTTTTTTGGTGATTACTATCTCAGTAATATTTCTGTTAGAGTAATGAACTAAACTAATAATGATGTCGAAGTGACACTACTAAAGTAATGCTATTTTATCATTGGTATACTAAACATCTGAATATTTATCATTCTTAGACTATCTTTTTCATCAAATAACAGTATAATTCGAAAAATTGAGATTTCTTAAATACTTTAGATTACAACTTATTTGGGCAAAAGAGACTTCATTGATCATGGAAATTTTGTTGATTTAATAGGTTTGTTAACGCTTTTTAAAATCAATTTTGCTCCGAGCCGTGTAAAATGTTTATTAAATTATTGCTTTATGCTGTAGAATATTGATCACTCTTCGGCTTATTTATTATTTATTCTTATTTATAGCAGTACTTTTAGTTTCATTTTATATAGTTTTGGTGTGATAATTTTTTATTCATTTTACAGATGGTATGGTTTTAATTGATGAAGATTATATCAGAGAAAATAGGAAGATTACAGCTTACTTACTGGCAGCATTTCGTTATGGTCGCGAAGATTTGGATGTGTTAGGTTTAACTTTCAGGAAAGATTTGATCTCGCAAACTTTTCAGGTTACTTCCTTTTTCTACTTTTTCAAATAATGAATAATTTTAATAAGTTTTGATTGGATTAGTTGCTTCTAATGATTATCATGAGTTTGTTTTTTTATAATAATTCGTTTGGATCGTTGTGAAAGCTTGTTTTCCCAATTCGTGTCATTATTCTGAATCTAAATTTTTTAAAAAAATTTGAAAGAATATTCTTATTTTTATGAAACCTTGTGTACATTGTAATCGGTATTAAATTTTTCTTGAACTATTACCATGGGAAAAATTTAATCAGTAATTAAAACTGTAATTTACCTTATTATATTTTTAAGGTGTATCCAGTGGACACTTCGCATCTTCGACCACTAACGCGATTACAAGAGAGATTAAAAAGAAACTAGGAACTAATGCATATCCATTTTGGTTTCAGATTCCGACTCATTCAGCATCAAGTGTAACCTTGCAGGTTTCTTAATGAAATTTTTTTAATTTCTTAATTTGTCAGAATGTTTAGAATGTCTTATATTATTGGTTGTCAGATATCACACTACTGCTGCAATATCATCAAATAGTTCTGCTTACGCTATGTATGTAAATTTCTTTATTTTTAACGCCAAGTTCATAACTAGTGTATTTAAGTAGATAATTTTAGCCTGCTCAAGGTGACACAGGAAAGCCATGCGGAGTTGATTTTGAGTTGAAAACAGTTGTAGAATCTCTTGAGGGCAACAATATCGATAAACCAAGGAAGCAGTAAGATTTTAAAATAAACTTTTTAAATAATTAAATAACGAAAATAATAAGTGCAATAAATTATGAATGAAATCTCTTTTTTCTCATGTTTCATTTTAAATGAAAAAAAAGCCATTTTATTTAACGATGCTATTAATGCTACATTATTTTATTAAACATTTATTAAAGAAAGAAAAAGCAAGCGAGGAAGAAGGCAACATATTTAATATTTTTTCAGCAATAGTGTACGTCTAGCTATAAGGAAACTCACTTATGCCCCATATAAAAATCGTCCTCAGCCAACTATTGAAGTAACCAAGGAGTTTATGATGAGTTCCGGTTTGTTACATATGGAAGCATCACTCGATAAAGAAGTAAGTATTTGTTTTTGCAGATATTTTTATTTTTACCAATATATTATGCGAAATATTCGTAATAAGGCAGCACCAAGCATTTATTAACGACTAGCAAATATAATGGAGCAAAATAACTGCTAATTTGCACGCATATTAAAAAGTGTAGACTCATCATTAAATAAATAAGAGAGATAGATTGCATAATGCTATATAACATATTGCCAATAAAACAAATTTTGTGTTTATTCATATGATACTGAACATTATTAACATTGGGAAAATATTGTAACTCTGATTCATACCATCACAAAAGAATTATACTCTTTTTTCCTCTTTAATCCTCTTATTTCAATTATTTATGCAGTCACTTTTTCGGAGTTATTTTCTAGATGTATTATCATGGTGAGTCAATAGCAGTGAATGTTCACATCCAGAACAACAGTAACAAGACAGTGAAAAAAATTAAAGCTTGCATTGCTCAGATTGCTGATATATGCCTTTTACTACTGCATCCTATACGTGTGAAGTTGCAAAGATTGAATCAACGTTAGTTTGCGTGTTTTGATCCCATTGAGTTTTTCTTTTGTCATAATTATTTTCAACTAGACATTATCTTAAGCAAGAAATATATCACACGAACCATTTTTCTTTTTGTTCGGGATTATATTTTTTTAATTCAAATAAGCTAACCACTCTTAGTTATGTGAATTATGTCGTTTTATTGCATTACTTTTGAAATTTGCAATAAAACATAAAACACTTTTCAAATTTATATTATGTTTTTTTGCAAATTTCTAATATAAAAATTTTAAAAAATGAAAAAATTTATTATAGCAAGTTTAGTCTTGCTTTATTTATTAAATTAAATATTATAATGCTTAACACTCACAGTTTTATTTCTCCTGCAAAATTCATAAATCATTCAACTCTGTTCTTTTCCAGTGAAGGCTTTCCTGTAGGACCGGGAGCAACATTATCCAAAGTTTATACTCTATGTCCGTTACTTTCGAATAACAAAGACAAACGTGGTCTTGCTTTAGATGGACAGTTGAAACATGAAGATACCAATTTAGCTTCGTCTACTTCGTAAGTAAATAATTTTTTTGATTCATCTGTGATTGTTTGTGAAGAATATTTCCTCCAAGCTCTGTTTCAGTAAAATATGGTAAAAAATTTTTTTAAACTTGAGAGTTTTATTCGTGCGTTTATCTAATCTAGTTTGAAGTTTCATTTGTTTAATCCTCAGATATGTTTTTGACTCCACAGAGATTTTTTCAGTTTGTCGGCAGAGACAACAAAAGAAAATCTTGGAATTGTTGTACAGTATAAAGTAAAGGTGCGTTTAAATATTAGCGGTCCACTTGGAGGAGAATTAATCGCTGAATTGCCTTTCACGTTGACACATCCGAAGCCTTTAGAAAACATTGAAATACGACGTGTAAGTTAATGATTTTATCCTGTTTTTCTAGGAGAAAAATGATTTAATTTTACTATTAGTATTATCAACTTTCACTGATTAAGAAAATACATTTATGGTAAATTTTCTAGGAACAGCAAAAAGCAAGCAGTCCGCCAAACAATGAAGAGCTTAATGTGGATCTCATACAACTTGATACGTTAGTTCAATTTATTATGGCAATATCGTCTTTCTTCGAAATTTTAGGCAGATTTTTCTCAGAAATCTATGAATTTCCGCTATTTAAGATTTTATAAAGTTTTGGAATAGTAGTTGCTACTCTGGATAATCTTTACTTTTGGATATTCCGAAATTAGTAGTATTTCTATTATCGCATATTTTATCTATCTACTATATGATCACATGCTTTATCTGTTATTATTTATATGTGGCTTTCACCCTTATTTTGCTTAATGTTGTTATTTGGACATTTATTTCAGCTTGGATTATCCAAGAGTCGAAGATGAAGATATTATTTTTGAAGATTTTGCTCGATTACGAGTTCGAGCAGCTAATCATAGTGATGATCCTTTCGAACCATCCTAAAAATTGGTAATTTATTCATTGTAAGCATTCATCCGATTTAGATTTAACATCTTTTGAATTATTTATGTATTTAAGTAAAGAAACGGCTGTATTTTGCTGTACAGACTCGCAGTTCCTTTATCTTATGGCAATAAAAATTCTCAATTCCGTTATTTCCATAAGAACTCCAAAGCTTTAGTAAACAAATACTTTGCTTGCATGAGTGTGGTGAATTGTGGCAAAATCAATAAGCAATATTTATGATGGCAGTAATGAAATTTTCTAAATTTCCAATTTAATTACTGTGCTCGAATTCTTCAATATCTTTTCCACAATTTTTGATTAGAAATTTCTAGTGTAGCAATATTTCACTAGATGATAAGTGAAATACTTCCGTGAAAAAAATGTGTAGCAATTTCTTATTTTTGCTTTTCATGTTCATCCTCGAGATAATTTATGAGATATTTCTGCAAGTCATACCTCATTTTGACATGATAATTCTTGATATCTTTATAATCTAATTATTACAATAAATATACTTTGAAATTGGCTGTCTGAGAATGAACGGGTTTCTTTTTGTTCGTTGTAATGTTTCTTTTATTATTTTCCTGTTCTCTTGTATTTCCGTTGTATTTTTCTTGCAGCTTAAAATTATTTTTATAGATGTAAGACTGCAATTTGAGAGATGGCTTGCTTTAAATAAAAAGGAGTTGCATGTAATTTTTTTAGTCTATGAATTCCAAGTACATTTATCTTTTAATAGAATGGATTTAACAACACCTATCCCTTCTTTCATATTGTATTTGTTTTGTGAAGTGGTGCTTAAATAGCTAGTCAGTTAATTGCTTTTCTTCACTTAATTTTATTTGCTCACTTTTAGTGCAGAAAGTTTCCTAATGCTGAACATTTGTGTTCGCTTGAACTACAGCATGATTCGAATTTCACTATTCGCTGGTTTGAATTAATCAAAAAAATTACTGGATAATGAATATTTCATCAAGAAGAATAGTAGAGAAGTTTAAGAATTAAATTCTTTCGAATTTATCGAAATAATCTGAAATTTAGTTGAAATTAAAAGCTCTTTCAGATATAATTTCATTTTTCTTTTTCTCTTTTTTTTTAGAGAGAAACTTTTCTCAATTCATCAGCATTTCGAATAATTTTCATGTTTATAAAAGAAAATATTTTTTACTTAAGAAGAAAGATTGATCCATAGTTATAACAGATTTGTCAACATTAAGTCTTTGTTTTGCTTTTAAATGCAACTTGCATCTGAATAATTTCCAATTGTATGAATTGGCGATATTCAAAATAATTGTCAATATTGATTTGATCGTGTTTAAATTGATTTCTCATTCCAAAAAATATGTTCATTCCGAATAATCTATCATATTTTTTCCAATCTTTTATTATTGTTTGTTTATATTCGTCATATTTATTTCACTTATTCAATTCGTATGACATCAGAAATTATTTAAAATACTTCTATGATAGCATTTATTGTGATGATTCACTTTCGTCCAGATATGAGTTTTGTAGTCTTGATATATATTTTCTGTCCTTATATCGTGTCATACTCTGCTCCAATGTTCTTCTATATTCGTTTTCTTATTTTTATGGGCAGTAAATAGAAATATGACATATGTGCATTGTTGAAAGAGCTAACAGTCTAAAACAATTAGTTGTGATTGAGTAAACAACGTAAGAATGTTGCTAAGGATTTCGCAAAGTTCGAGATGCGATTATCAGGAAAGTTTTTTGCTAAAATTGTGATACAAACGAATTATGATGAAAAGGGTTTCTTATTTGACAAAGGATTTATTTTTTTTTCTACGTTTTAAAATAAAATAGAAATAATTATTACAATTAAAGATGTAGTAGAAATGAATTTAGTATAACTAGTCGGATGAAATGATAGGATATTCATTGTGAAGTAAATTGAATGACTGCTGATATTGCTTGATCGAATAATCAATCACTAAAATGCCGATCATTGATCGCTATAACCCAATTTTCATAATCATGATCCTTCTGTGTAGTGGACGCTGGCTTACAACGCATTGATTTATACAAAGAGTTTAGTTATCAAATTAAAAAAATGAGAAATATATCAAAAGAAAGAATGAGAAATTGGGACGAAATATACAAAAAAGCTTTGATCATTACAACATTTCAAATATTTAGCATAGATTTCAACATCTTAACAATGCCTTATTGATAACTCAAATGATAAGAGTCGGATTATTTAGAGCAAGTTATACTTGAACTATTTGAATATTATGCTTTCTCGAGATTCTATTAGAGTTAAGCGATACTTTCTCAAAATAATGGTTGATATTGCATAAGAAGATTCGAACGTGGAATGTGATTCAGAAGATTCAGTGCAAAAGTCAATGTGATTCAGAAGATTGAATGCTATAAATCATCATTTTTAAAATATTATTTCAACATTATTAGCTTATAATACAATCCTTTTATTCTCCTATTTTTTTTTCATATTAAATTATGAATAAATTAATTATATATGTATGAGCAATAGTTACTATTCTTTTCCAATCGTTGAGAAAATTTTTTTAACGAACCTTTTTCCACTCATAATTAAATATTCATAGGAAATAGCTGAAAAGAAATATGAAATCTATTAATGATAGTAAATTATTATCATTAAAAATGTTTAATTTCAAGAGTGATATTTTTATCATCAATTGTATTCCCATCAAATCCACGAGCTCGTACATAATTCTTTAATTGAGATAAAAATTGGAACTATCAATATTCAAATCAGATCGTATCTTTAGAATGTATGTTACTTCAAGAGCTGGTATTGATGGTACGAATCTGCAACTATTTTCATATTTTTCAAAATAATTTTGAAAAATAGAATTTTATTTTATCATTAAGAAAATAGAAAAAAATTAATTAATTAAATTATTAAAAACGTATATTACACACATATATATCATTGTTATAACAATTTTCTAATATTATATTTTAATTTTCATAATAATCAATTTTACATTATATAGGAAAAAAAGAAGATATTTTGATTGAATTGCTTGTTTTCTTCTTAAATTAGATTTCAACAATTTTGTACAACTTCAAAAAGTATATAATATTTTGATTGCATATCGTAGAAGATTCATCTTTACCTGAACATTGTCACTTCAGAATCAATATATATTTGTTTATAGTTGCTTTGTCGATAGATAAGATTTAACTAAAAAGAAAAAAATCATCTTTGATTAGCTTTCATTTAGATATTTAAATGAATTGTAACAGAAACAATGTCAGAAAAAATAAGATCAATGATAAAGTATGATCTTCTATAAATTTTTCTAGAAGGTATGTCAGTATGCGATATAAAATGAGGAAGAGAATAAATGAGAATTCTAGTATTTTACGATATGAAGCATCTGACATATCGTCTAGAAAAATTTGTAGAAGAATCGAGTTAAGAAGAAAATTTCATTCCTTCAATAGTATTATATAAGTAGACGAAATGTTTATGAATACAAGTCAAGAAATGAAACGAAAAGTGAAGCGTTAAAATAAGGTATGAACAAGCCTGTCGTTGTATTTTATTGGCGAATGTTATAAATTCATCAGTATTCTTTCGTAATAATCTTCCATCAAATTTCAACAACGGTCCTTCTGTGACGAGAAAATGACCTTTCAAGTAATGTGACGCGTGGAATGATGTTGAGGAAATTGCTTGCACTATAAATGATCGTATTGCTTTATATCGCAATCTACTGTTGGCATCGTAGAGATCGGATAAAATCTCAAATATCACTTGATACAGTATGACGATAAATATCGATTGATATACTGTGGCTAATTTGAGGCCAAGCTACGATTCATTTGTATAGCTTATGATAACTTCATGGTTATCATTTCCTCAAGCTAATAATGCTTAAATCTTGATAAACATAATCAATTAATAATTCTATAAGAAATTTAAGCATATTATTTTAAGTATTCACAATAACGAATTACATATTAATGAAATGTCTAAACTTTGAGTGAGACTTTGAAATTTTTAAGTATTCCTACTGTTGAAAAAGCTAATCAACGAGCGATTCTATATTGATTTTTTAAAGTATCTCGAGAATGAAATCAAGATAAAGCCAACTTTTTATAACTGCAAGTATGATTATAACAATAACTATGCCAACTATGGCAATCTTGAGAATGAAATCATGATAAAGCTAACTTTTTATAATTGTAAGTATGATTATCACAATAACTATACCAACCATAGCAAATAATAAACCCAACCATATAATTAATTCAATTTTATGTCGCGATGATATCGTTTCATCAAACTGAAAATTTAAAAAAAAAAAAAAAAGTATAATGAAATGATGAAATGATAAAATGATAAAAATGTAAATGTTATTGTGTAAATGCTTGTTGTTTCAATATTACTGTAATTTCGATATCTTACTGATAAGTTTAACAGCTTGCACGCTTATTATTAAATGCATTCATACATGCAAAATGCTAATGCAAACATATTTTATGCAATCTTTGCCTGCAAAGATATATCGCTGCATGTGAACAAACTTTGTTGCTATTTATCTGATCAAATATTATTTTAAATCTAAAAGTTTCCAAATATGCTTTCTTGGTTTAAATAACTTTGATATTGTTTATATTGTTTACATTCCTAAATTAATATACCTTAATTTAATTTTTTTTTATTAGATCAATAGATTGTAGAAAATTTGTGCTTCATTTGTTGATCGAAATCAAATTCGATGAATAGATTGAAGATATAATTTCAAAACAATACATAGCGCGAATGAAATTTTAAGTATCAATTCTTTGGATGACTTCATCAGATTGAATATTTTTAAATGTAACGATGAACAATTAGTTTGTTAGAGATACTTTAGTTATAAAATAAAAATAAAAATATTCGATATTATAAAGTTGAAAAAGAATGAATTAATGAATGAGTGTAGTAGAAATAGGAGGCAAAGATCAAGAAATCAGATTCAATATATATGTGAAGTTTGGGAATTGAGATTCTATCAATTCAAATGTGAATAAAGAATTTATAAAATTATTTGATTAAATATATCGAACAAAAAAGAGAATATATCGAAAAGAGAGATTTAAATTGAAACCGTCTATGCTTCGAAGGAAATTAATTAATTAATTGGAAGGCAATCAGAAGGTATGAAAGAATAATTTTTAAGGAATGGATTCTACAACTATCTTCGCAATGATTATTGGAATGATCGAAATAATTTATAAAAATTTCAAATATCCCTCTAACCAAAAACACGAATATCCTTATATGTGGTATCTATGTTATATGAAATTATTTGTATTGATTAATGTCAAACTACACTTTTTATACTTTTATCTTTTGAAGGAATAGATAGATAGATAGATGGATGAATAGATGATGATCATCAGTTAACCTTTCGGTTCATCTGGATTTAGTTACTAAGACAAGAAACTATTTAACAACGATCGTCTCAAAATCAGTTTCCCCTGTTAGACAATTCCTTTTCTATTAAAACTTAATCCCTTTTAAGTATAATAGTTTCTTGATTCTTACACAAATTTGGAAATGATTATTCTAATTAAGATAATCAAGAATAAACTATCATTACTGGATTATTATTATATCAATGACTATTTTAATCAAGATAACCAAGAATTATCATTATATCAATGATTATTTAAATCAAGATAATCAAGAATAAACTATCGTTACTGGATTATTATTATATTATTGTTAATCTTTTGCAACAAATAAATCCTTATAATTACTTTCTGTAAAAACAAATCAGACAAAAGTTTTACGATAATGATATCAAAATTAACTCCGTGATTAAGTAGGAAATTAATTGAAATACAAAGTCTTTTACCCTATGATGTATGGCTTCTGAATCAAAGAGAAAATCGGGATTCTGTAAATCAGAGCATCTATCTGAAAAGTGTTGCCGTTGTAACTGTTGCTGTTGAACCGTCATATTTTGAATGGTGAATATAAACGGATAAGTCAATATGAATCGGATGTGCTGAATAACCTATAGGTTATTTCCTAAAATTGTTAGATTATAATGATAAACAATTGGAAATATCAAACATTGCACTTTACAAATAAATGCACGATATGATATAAATGATATGATATGATATGATATGATATGATATAAAATGGATTCATGAAGCATGGAGTAAATGTAAAATGCTAAGCTGTTTCATTAGGCTATTAAAGTAATACCTAACGTTCAGAAATATATTAGCATGTAATTTCATTATTATTTAAAATATAAATGTAAGATATGATTATGATGCTTTCATAGTAATTAGACGATATATACTTTATGTATCATTGAGCTTTCAAGAAAAAGTAAAAGATTTTTGAAAATAAATACTTTGAAAATTTAATTTAAAAAGTTCAGAAAACCTTAGCATTTGTTGAAATGATTATTTCAACGTCAACGTCAATAATTTTAGGATAAGACTTTTGAATTTGGAAAACGAATAAACAATTTTTTATTTTTGGTTGATTAAACTGTTTTGAAATGATTTTTTAGAAAATAAAATACTTTTTTTTTAAAAAAGAACTGCTGAATTTTTAAGAGACTAATGGATTATGAAGTAATTATTTTAGATGCATTTGTTTGAAATTTTCTATAATAGAAAAGTTTTATTGACCAATCCTAGAATCATTCTTATATTCCGAATATTTTTCGATGAACTAAAATAGGCTGTTTTATAATCTAATTTAATAAAAATGATAATAAGCGAAATTAAGGCTATTTCATTAAAATTATCATGATTTAATATTTCATAAATGATTCGTATTAAATTTCACAAATTTTGATCAAAAAAAAATTGATCCGAAAGAGTATTTTTGGTATAATAATCAATTGATAATATCAAATATTTGAACAATAAAAATTGATTAGGATGAGTATGTTTGATATAGTAATCAATTGATAATATCAAGTATTTGAAGAGGGAAAAAAGTAAAAAAAAATGATAAGGATTAATGCTACATCGAAATAATCGATAACAAATGGATATATTTGTATTGGCTATTTCGTCAAATTATAAAAATAGGATAAATTTAAAATAAGATGGGAAGAAAAATGGACCTATGACATCAATAGAATGACCGAAAAAAAAAAAAAAGAAAACCAAAAAAATGGAATATGTATTGCTTGATAATAGCAGAAATTAGGCCATGTTACTATCCGTCCATAAATTGATAGTTCTCTTTCCCAGTATCGACATCCATCTGTTGTACTTTCCACTTATCTATCAAAATAAATAAAGAATATAGTATCATCGATAACTAATTCATCGGTTTAAACATTTTACGTATTAGTGATTTCTAAATCGATAATTTATTATGATAATCTGATTTGAAAAATTGAATTCAAACATTATCATAGAGAATTTCATATATATATATATATATGTTTATAGAATAACTTTAATCATTAATGAAAAGATAAGATAATTAATGCTGAGCAGATAAAGAAGCATAAAAGTTGTTGAATTTATAAAATTTCTTATATCAAGAAGTATAAATGAAATACATCTGAAAAGCAATTGTCGTGCTGTTTATCGTTAATGATAAATAAATGATAAGAAACTAACAAAACAATGTAAAATATAATTTTTGTGGTTCATTAAGCAGTTATTCAGTTATTTTAACAACTGAACAATTTTGATAACAAACAATTTGCGCTTCATTTTTATCAATCATCAATATTCAACACAACAATTTTAATTTCTATACAAAAATTTCATAACAAAAAAACGATTTATTGCTAAGTCTAATACGAGAGCAGTTTGAAATGTGATGAAAAATACAGTACCTAGTTAAATATAATACGGTACCCAATTGAATACAATACAGTACCTAGTTAAATATAATACAGTACTTAATTAAATATAATACAGTACCTTAGTTAAATACAATGCAGTACTCAATTAAATACAATACAGTACCTGATTAAATTTTTAATTAAATATAAGTATATCCTAAAAATTTGCGGAATCCCGATATTATGTCATAATATTATATAAAACCCAATAAAGTCTATATTGATGATGTAGCCAAATTACGATATCAAGAAGAATCAATCGCCAAACAACAAACTATAAACAAACAAGAGAAATCTTTTGCTCAAAAAAATTTTTCCAACAATTTCACAAGATCATATCCTTCCCTACATGATAGATCGATGATAGTTTTGTAATTTCACTTCGTTGAAAAAAATCTAAAAAGTTTGTCAAAGTTCTTAGCTTCGATAATTATATAATTAATATATTTTTGCAAAAATTTACGATATCCAATAGCTTACAATATGTTAATAGCAAAAGATTTAAATATTTTAAATTTTTGTTTTTTTTGGAAAAGCTTTTTTTTCAACATTTTTTAAAATTAAATTCAAAAATTTTATGATAGAACCAATTTTAAAATAATAGTTGAAAATATTCAAATCTTTACGTTAAATATGAATTATATGTTAATAGAATTGCTTTGAAATTCTTTTAATTTGCTAATTTGATTGTTTAGATTTTTGTGTTGAAAATTTTAAGACAAATATGTCTTCTTAATCTAGTGCAATAACTAATATTCACTTTTGATTTTAGAGAAAACAGGTAGTAATTCGAGAATTTCGAGAGCTAAAATAATGACTTCATCATTATTAATTGCAAAGATAATTTTACAACTTTTTGTTTAATTAGATGTTATTTCTTTTTATTATTTTGTTATAATTCTTTTTGGTATCTAAACAAATGATAAAGTTACACATAGTTATATAGATCGTAATCAGCTTGGTATAATGATATAAGCTACGGCAACATACCGTACATCCCATTTAGACAATTATTCACTTCATCTAATATTGCACTAATTCATACCATCTAAAATTGCACTCTCGATATATTTTTTTAGTACCAGAAAACATAGTTAATGGACTAACATAGTTATATGGATCGTAATCAGGCTGCTGTAACGATACGAGCTACGGTAACACACCGTATACGCCATTTAATAACGCAGTAATTCACTTCATCTAATATTGCACTAATTCATCTCATCTAATATTGCCTTCTGGATATATGCTTCTTTAACACCAGATAATATCAAATCATCGACATAAAATTAATCTTAAATATGAAGTTAATAAATATGAAAAAAAAACAATCTTAAATATGAAATTTTAGTTGTCTGAAATATGCTAAGATTTCTCGAAAAAATTATGATCAAGCAGTTTATCGATAATTTTTTTTTGATTTTCTTATTTGACTTTTATCCATATTCGTTCATCTCATTATTCATTTTCTTATCATTTTTGCATTCATTTTATTTCATTTATTTGATTATCTTTACTGATTATATAACAATTAATTATAAAATATATAAATTTGTATTAAAAATAATTTGCTTAATAACAATGAATCATTTCAGTCTATCAATTATTTATCTCGCAACAATTTTACATTCACTGATATATTAATTATCACCGATGATTAATTTGCATAGAAAATACAAAATACTGAATGTTATTATACAGTTAGCTCAAATTCTATAAATAATAGTATAAATGAATAAAAGGATGTGTTCGAGAAAAATTTTTCAAAACATTTATGTCACATTTCGAAGTTTTATTATTTTTAATACGAATATTCGTTAGCAAAATTCGATATTGTAAAAGTTTAAAATAATTAATATTTTAGAGGTAGAAATTTTAAATTTCACCATCTTCATAATCGACTATATAAAATAAGCTGATATTATGTGTAATTTTTATATTAACTTTTTATAATTCATGATTTGCTATCATAAGGATTTGAAAATATGAAACTCCGAGTAATATTTTAACAGTCTATTTTTATATAAATGACTTTCTACAACAGCAATTTAAACTTATCATTTTATTCTATAAAATATATCTCTATTATGCTTGGAAAATTATAATTATTAATTTTGAGACAAAACTTTATTACCGCTACTTTGTGCATTTAAAGATTTCAAAGAAAAACAACATGTTGATAACTTTTGAAAATACATATTAATTTCAAATAAATTCAATGTTCTTTGAAAAATTCACTTTTCAAATTCGTTTTATAAATTGGCTTTATTAAATCTTTTTAATAAAAAGTAAAACAAAAAAGTCAAACATCAAAAAGAATTTTTTTTTTAATTTAACGAAGCCAATTCTTCTTGATAAAAAAATCGTAAATATTAATGCAGTAGAAAAATATAATTTTCAAACAAAACAAATTTCATATGGAAAAATAAAATAAGAAATCTGGAGAAGATATGGAGCAATTTTTTATTTATATTAGCAATGATAATATCAATAAAATGTCCTTGTTAATATTATCAATGATGAATTAAAACATATCAACATCATTCTCGATCTTAAATTGATGCTATCTAGTTCTTTGCAAGTATTTCTTTACCAAAAATAACTTCGAATATTTCAATCAGTTGCATCATTACTAAAGATGTATAATAAGGAGATAACAAGGTCATTATAAACGACCGGTAGAGACACTATAAGCAGCAAATGCTTCGTTATCCATGAACCAAGATATGTTACCTGATTTGGGCTTAACCATTGCTGCTGGGAAATTAGAATTTTGACCACTAATGATTTCCTGCAACATATTTATTATTATCTATGAAAATTACTTTACTGTTGAAACTTCACTCGACTTGGATTCTATTTTTAAGCAGTTTTATAATGAGTTGAATATCTACATTATGAACAATTGTGAAACAACTCATTTTCATCTCATTTTTCATCGGCCGACAATCAAAACTAGAAAATTGGTTATGATGGTGAATCTAGTTCACTACTATTGATAAATTCTTTTTTTTTGAATTATTAGAACTGACTTTTATTAATTCACCCTTCTTTTACCGGTAGAAATAAATGCCACATATCGAGCATGATTAATCACTGGTAACGTTAAAGTTATACGCTTTGATGGTGGTTTCGGAGAATCTTCGACTGCTGCAACCCATTTGACATCTTCCTGAAATCACGTATATATATACATACATTGTAGGATTACTCATATTTCCTAACAGATGGTAAAGTGCTTAAGCTAATGAAGATAATTTATTGATGGAAATATAAAGTTAGCAATACCTTTTTGAATGACTAATTCCAATAAGCACTTATCCATAACTAAAAATGCAATACCTCCCATGCTTATTTTATCAGAAAGTTTTTAAACAGAAATTTAATAATAACAATTTATAGTCAGCAACTTGTTTAGTCGCCCATATTGTTAATGATATCAATCACTAAACGAAATAAAACTTCGTACCTTTAATACTGGATGACCAGGAAACAGAGAACACGTATGACCATCTGGTCCAATACCCAATAACAGTAAATCGAATACAGGCCAACCTTCGTCTATATCTGTCGTAAAATTATGTATCTGTTCTTCGTAGTTTTTCGCACATTCTGCTGCTGTAAGTGATTATTGATATGGTAAAGTTGATAAATAAATAAAGATAATGTTTCTTCTTTTTCCGATTTAAAATCTAATCTTAATGTCTCCCATCATTAACAATAAATGGGAGAATTCTAAAACTTTCAATGAAAAAAATGAGAAATTCAAACTTTGCGGCCTAAATAAAGAGAAAATAAACAATACTGCTGTCAACAGGTCCATAATGTATGAATGATTGGCTGATATTGGATGGAAGGATTTTCATATAAGCTCCTGTATTCGATTCAATATCATTTAGTGGAACCATTCGTTCATCTACCACAAATATCCGAACTTTCGACCAATCGATATTCTCCAAACTTGCCAATAACGGTGCTATCAGAGTAGGCATCGAACCACCTGAAAAAATTCCTGGAATTTCTACGCTAATAATGTCTAACTGCAATTGACATAAACATAATTGACATAAATATCAAGTTAAATTTCCATCTATACTAATAAGATTTTATCGAAAGCATTCAGACTGATGTAAGATTGTTAAAATCATTGTAGAGAGAAGTAGAAAGCACATGACATAATAAATCGTTTGAAATTAATTTCTAAACTACAAGTTTTAAGTTTAAATAAGATGGCTTAACGGAATGTTTGGAATCGTACTGAAACATTAAAAAATATTGCTTAATGATGAAGCTTAGAAAATACTAAATAATGAGTTCTTAAAAATTCAAATTTTATTATCTAAAAAGATGGAAAATGCAAATTGTTTGAAATTTACCAGAAAAAGCGATCTTGGCACTATTTCGTTCAGCGATTGATTTTATAAGAATTTCTTTCACATACAATCCAAATTTATCATCCAAATTAGCGAAATTCTCGACAACTATCACCTCCCTTTACAGTTCAGCGACATATGTTTATCAATATCACCAGACAACATTTCCTTCATCATTCACCTAGAATTCGACAAAGTCAAAACAATTTGAATTTTATTATCAAAAATCCAGTGTGGCATAAAGATTGTTGTGATAATTCTAAAAAAATCATATAATCAGCAACTCAAAAGAAAAAAATCAATCAGTGTGGTGCCTTGCACAATCGAAAAACCGGAAAATTTTTAACGTTGTTAGAAAAATCAATCTTAAAAATAATCGATAATAAAAGGTATTTTATTTGTAAGCGAATAAAGAATCATTCTGTTTTATCATAAGAAATATTAATCACTATGCTGAATGCATGATATAAAATGGAAAAGATGAGAGGAATAATGATTTTATTTTAAATAATTTTTCATTTTCAATGATAGCAAATTCAACAAATAAAACGACATGAATAAATTCTAAAATTAAATTGGAATTTCTCCAATTTAACAAAAACATGTCTTTGACAACAAAAACAAGGCACTCACAAAAAAAAATAAACATAATTTTTTTTAATAATTCAATTATTATCATTGACATTGCAATATCATCATGAAATATTAAAAAAACAAAAAAACAAAAATAAAAATAAAAAGGCATAAAATAGAAAAAAACACATGCCCAATGAATTTATTCAACTTTTTAGTGGCGAATCGTTTTTGAGTGATTTATTTTTCAAGATAAAATCAAAATTTTCCATCTATAATTATATGAAATGTAATGCATTGAAAATTAACGATACATATAGATTTAAGATATCATCATTTATAGCTCAATTCAGTACGCCATTCTTTTATTTGCAAATATATTTTTCCAGAATAAGCTGTACGATAACAAAGAGATAGATATACTTCAAAAATTTTAGAAAATAATGAACAGCAAATAAACGAAGTTAGTGAATCAATAGAACGGCAACATTTTATCCTCGAAGCCATTAGCGGTGCAAATGTTTCATAGCTATACTTTATAGAAACACACTTTAGAGAACCAAGGTCGAGGAAAAGAAATAATCATACTTCTTCAACAGTTTTTTCCAGCTGCAACGCAACTTCTGTTGCTATGCTTGAGGCTGATTCTGGCTTCAACAGTTCTGTTATCTATAAGAAAAATGATTATCTTCAGTAAAGAAATTATGTTTCAACTAAGATAATTGGAGACTCAAACCATAATAAATATTTTTTTAGCTTATATTTGTCAGAAATTTTAATAAAACAAAATTAAACTGACAATCAATAAAAAGAAATAAGAATAGAATAGCATAAAAATAACTTGAAAAAGATTAGCAATCTGAATTACCTATAAATATGTATAGAAAAAAGATGTTAAGCTTGTTCACTGCAAATACAACTTAAATTATTTCTATTAATAAACTAACCTCAAAATTAAGAGAAGCGTCATAAGCAAGTACCACGGTTGTATCGTAAAGTGGAATATGATACATGGCAAGGATATTCACACAATTTGCTACACGTGCTATAACTGATCGGATTTTCATTGATACTACCTTAAAATACTTCCAGAAAAGCATTCAATTTTATGAAACAAGAATAGGAAAATGTTAGAAAATATAGCATTACGGTATAATAACAACGGCTAGAGCCGAGTACTACCTCTTCCAAATTCTGCGAATAACCTCCGGTCATATTCTGTTCCTCACTTGCTACGGGTGCGATCCAAACATAACCGTTACGTCCAAAAATCACAGAAACACCACATGGCAATGTATGGAAGTGCGATTTTCTTCGTTTGATCAAATATGGAGAAATTTTTATCAAAGTTCCTTGCGAAAGCTAAAACCGCTTTTGTGTAGCATGAATAACAGAATAAAATAGTTCGTAAATAAATAGCATTCTTGAGGTTACTTCATGGAATTTAAAAATGAAGCAAGACATCAATGCAACATTAAAACATTATTTGAAAGTTTACTGCATTCATTTTAATTTAATGCCCAAATCATAAATCATTTTTTAATATTTTAATTCTTAGCAATCTATTGAAAAAAATATCTGCAAAAAATCAAAAAGTCGTTTCATTTGAAAAAATAAGGCGTAATATTAATAGATTTTTATCACATTCTTGAATAGTTTTTAACATATTCTCGTATAATGACTAGTAATGCAAGCACTTTTAAAGTATCTATGCAGTTGAATTCAAGACGCAGTTGCATCACCTCTAATGACCAAATGTCTTCGTCAATCAGAAGGAACATAAGGAAATTTTAAATATTGAATAAAACTTTACTTTCAAAAATTTCGAAAAAAGAAAAAACAGACCTTCCCATATCTTAAATTTCTTGTATGTAACAATAATTGTCCATCTGAATGCACCTTTTGTACTTCTGCCTGATAATGAGAATCAACAAAAATAAATTGAATATTTCAACACAAAATTAATTAAAGAATAACTGAAAAATTTTCGTTAAAAAAATACTGAATATATTACATTATTAAATAGAATAGGATAAGAAAAGTTACGCTGATAAGATCTCCTTCCTTGAGATATTCACGCATCATTCGTTCATCTTCTACCGATTTTCTCCTCTGCAAGTCAAATTCTTCAGTAAGAGATGAAAACAAAAATTAAAACGGAGAAATGAAGTTATTAAAAGTAGCACTGCATATTGAAGCAATCTTTAATCATTAATTTTTATTAGAGAGAACCGTACCAATTCACCACCAGGCAAGTTTACGCTAGAAAGAAGCAACGTCGAATCTAGTCTAGAATTTGTTTCAACCTTCCACCTTTTCTGTTGCACTTCTGTGATTCGTCCAATCACTACATCGCCGATTTCTCCATTATATCTAAAAGAAAATGAAGAAAACACAAAGGAAGAATAAAATACTCAAAAAAACAGCAAAATGGATTGTATGCAAAGATGTATCTCGAAATATGTCATATATGCCCATGCTTATGGATATATCCCGGCATAATTCTTATTTTACATTCTCCATGTGTAATTCTAAATAAGTAGCAAATAAGAGCGTACCTGCTTTTTAAAGGTCGTACTGAAATGAGTTTGTTAACTTGTTCAACAGTACCACCTACTGACGCTATCAAATCATCATCACGCATGTATGTTCCATGTCCCCTAAAATAATTCTGCATAATTTTGTCGGAAATAAAAACAAAAAAAATGTCAAAAACAAGAACTGATAACATACATTTTCAATAGTTAGAATTGTCAATGCAGAAATATTCGTCAAAAAGAAAATCGTCAAAATCTATAGCAAAATATTTGCAATATTTATTATTCACCAATTCACGAGCTGCATAATGTCAATAAAAGAAATACTTCGTTTTGTTATTTTATCAGTTAACAAAATATTATTTTATTAATCTTGTTAGAACCTCATGAAATCGGTGTTAGAAGTAACTTTGGCACCAGGCACAATCAATTTATTCTCGGGAACTCGTTTCTCCGTTATGATTATTTCCAGTTCCTTGAAACTTGAAGGTCCAGCAATTTCCACTGACATCTGCAAAGTTTTAGCTAATATTAAACCCAATAAACTAAATGAATTCTTCAGACTCTTAAAAATTCTCAGTTGGAAGAACTAAAGTAGCCATATATATATATAACTTATATGGCTACAAGTCTACTATAAAACAAAAAATCTTTGATAACTTCTTATGAAATCCCAAAGCTACCGAATGTTTCACCAAAATATTTCTCAATTTCATGAAAAAAAAGATATGAAAAATTATAGATAAGTAGAAATGAAACTAAGTTATCAATGAGAACAAATATGAATGGAATGATTCATTTAAGCAACGCATATAATCAAATAAGCATAACATAATAGTGCAGATTATCGTTTCTTGATTACTTATGAATATAAACAATACCTCCGATACCCTCCAATGTGAATTTACCCATACAATAAATTTGTTACGAAATATTTCAGAATTTCGTGCTACAACATATTCATTTAGAAGAAACAGAATCATCATCCATTTTAATCGGTTCTATATATTGTTGAATTTCTGAGACATTTCCCATATATATGGTTTATTCGATATTTTACGCAGTATTACACAAAAGACAACAATTTCATGAATTTAATAAATGTTTCAACAAAAAATTACCAGTAAAAATCGAGATAACAAAAATTTCATCTTTGACTTAAAAGATGAAATTCCAAATCGATTAAATCGAATTAAAAAATTATCCAATAATTAAGATCCATTGATAAAAACGAACAAATAGGGATCGAAAAATTGAAACAATCTATTTAGATTTCAATATTTAAAACCACAGATAGTGCGAAACAAAGAATAACATCACAGCATTAAGGTATTTTACTATTTCCTCGAACTGTACAACTACCACTTTGACAACGCTAAAAACGAAGTGTATTATGAATGAATGAATGAATATTTATTTAATCTGAAGATCAAATGCTGTCATGTTCCAAATCATTATCTGTAACAGCAGAGGGTAAACCAACAGCAAGTTTAATATGAGTTAATACAGCAGCTTCAAGACATGAGTGTACATGAGCTGTTGCTTTTCGGGCTGCTTCCAATATTAATATCAAATGGTTTTTGTGTAGCCTATTTTGTAATTCAGCCAATACAATTGCGTCTTGTCCCGATATTGTAGCTATTGTCAATTGAGGAATGATGCCCATTTCTTCGCGTGAATTGACATCTACACATGCTAATCCATCAGGTGCGCAAGCACATGACGCTGCTGCAACTAGACCACGCATCGGCACGCCTGCATCAGCAAGTGCTAAAGTTCCTACATTAACACATGCAGCCAAATGGCTCCCATCTGCCTAAAAAAATTCACAAATAAGAAATTCTCTGCGAATTAATATAAAGAAAGTTGTTCGTCGGAACATTAAATAATTCTGAATATGAAGAGAAATCCTTCCTAAATAAGAAAAAACCCATCTCTTAAGAAAATTCCCCTTTAAAAAATCTCCTAAATACGTCAACCAAAATAACAATATTAAGATAATGTCGATATAAGCAGAATATATATGTCAAAAACTTTGTCCTTATTGAAGCAACATTGCTTCATATTATTGGTGAGATTTAGAAATTTGAAACATTAAAAATGAATTGAAGAATTTATAATAATAAAAATACAAACATAAATACTTCGACAATACCTGCAATAATTCACAAAAATATCAATTTGAGATCGTGGATAATTTTCCGTCAGGACAGCTGCTTCGAACGCTTTTTCCATTAGACGAGCAAATTCAAGCGACCGACGATCTCCTCGTGGTCGTTCCTAAAGCAATAATTTTCTTACAACTGTAATGAATTAATCATATTCTGATTTTGCTATGTACAAAATTAATAATAGATACAAAATAAATTAGTAATTTTGATAGATCACCAAGTAATTGGAAATAAAGTAAACCTTCCGCTCATTAGTTGAGAATGTAGCCATGCTATATTGACAGTTGATAATGCAACGATCCTCCAGCAAGCGACTTCGTTGTTTGGCTTCATGAGGACCATATACAGCGCACAAAACCTAAACCACTTAGACATAACAGAAGAAATGTAGAGGATTTAAAATCCTTGATTTGATGAGCGCAGCAAAATCAAATCAAGCGTCATCTCCAGAAAAGCCGTGATAATTAATTATAGAACTTTCACATTTTATTCTATTTCCTTAGATATTTTCACTTTCCCAGATGAATGTAATCACTTATAAATAACAGGAAAGGTAACATTAATTAAATACATACGTATGATCAGTATTCAAATAAAATCGTAAATAACCTTAGTATTGCCCTGTTCGAGATATGCTGAACCATCTGCTTGTGAATAAACTCCTAATTTATAATTTAGGTTCCGAATTTGATGTGGCTTTCGACCATCCTGACGATAACCATGTTCTGATATGATATTCATAGTTTATTCCTACAAGCACATAAGAATTAAAAATAATAAAAAGAAAAGGAAAAAGAAACAAAGAAAAACGAACTATTATTTTGATGATTCTCCTTTTCCAAATAGCTTATTTGGCGCTTGTTCAGCAAATATTAGCATTAGACGTTGATTTGTTCGTATGTGCTTATCAATACCTGTAAAAATATAGTGTATATTCAAAAATTCAAAAATAACATTCATAAATCTCTCAAACAAATTATTTACCCAAACATGAATAATTTCAAAAATAGCTAGTTTAACTAATTCCTTATCCGATAGATATACATTGCAGTATGTACGAACCTATACTAGGTACTTCAAAATAATAGATTTCAATTAAAAAATACTGCTGCTTGACTTGAAAAATATACGGGAATATTAAAAAAATACTCAGAAGTAAGAACATAATGAAAATCATAACGATTAATACTGTTTAATATCCAATCTTTCATGAAACCCCATTTAGATATTCAATACGATTTCGAAGAGGAAGGAAATACTTGATACACAATACATGTCAAAGTGAAGAAAGATATTTCAATGGACTGAAAGAGAAGCTTAGAAGGCCAAAGCTCAGAAAGTTTAAATCCTCCAATTAGATCAAACTTTGAATTTCATAAAGTCATCTGCTAAATTCAGATGCATTGTTGAACAAACAAACTTCAAGTAAATAAAGCTGCTATAGCTCTAACTTAGAGATGAAATAAAAGTATTAATTACATTTATTGATACATTCTGTTTCAGATTCAATTAACTGATGATGATTGAATTCTCGGATGCACGATCGAAAACACGAATCTGTCAGAGAATTGTAAACCGTAAGAAATTCCTTGAGCTAAAAAATATCATTCAAACTTTATTAATCCAATAAAATTTATCATATATAGCAATAAATGCATAAACCTTGCGTTATTACAATAGAAATGAATAGCTACGTGACATGACTTTACATGACGTATCGTTGCAGGTCACGTATACTACAAAGTTATACGTACATATCTAGTTGCAAGCATTACTACATCGCTCAGTTTATTTGTATTACATACTGAGAAGTAATCATAGATAATTATTGCACACCATACAAAAACTTACTTGCGCGATATCACTACTCATTGACCTGCCAGGTTTGCATATAACCTACGGTATTTTACGGTTGACCTCTACATTCTATTCTTATTATAGATAAGCCAGAAGGTGTTCGGAGTATTGTTCTGAATGGTTATGGCTAAGATTCTCTAAGCGTTTCATTAAAAGCTATTTTAAAAAGGTTCTTTTTTTTTGCATTAATTCAATATAAACAAATGTTATAAAATCGATATAGTATGATTTTTTTGTTTTCAAATAACATGGCTTCAATGAAATTATATTATTTAGAAGGAAAAGAAATGGCATCAAGTGCTTCAGAAATTCCTGTATCAAAATTGCTTCGACAAGAAATTGGAATAGGTGGTGTACAAGAAGGACGGAAAAGTAAGGATGAATACAGGAAGCAAAAGGTAAATATTAAACTTTTATCATTCGTTTTAATTTTTCTAAAATATTATAAATAAATGATCACAAATAAGTAATTAAAAGCTTTTTTTTCTAACTTTACATTGAAACGAAAAGTTTTTTTGAAGGATTTGGAAGAAGAGCAAAAATTAGGCATAGCTCCAGCAACAGTAGATGTTGTCACAGGACGTGATATCAATCCGCATATTCCAGAATTCATTGCAAAGAATCCGTGGTATGTACCAGCTGATGGTCCTACTCTACAGGTTAATTTAAGGATTTAATTCCGGCGTTATTTAAGAAAATATATCTGAAAATGAAAAAATATAATTATAAATAATTGTTTTTTTTCTTTTTCAAAAGTTAGAAAGGAAACGGAAATGATTATTTATTCATTTTTATTGAATATTATAACTTTATTCATTCATTTCTCTAGAAATACTCGATTTTAGCATCAAAGGCCACATGAAGAAAGACAGATTAAATGGTCATCAATTGACGATTGGTATAAAAGAGGCACAACAAATGAAAGAGCTACGAAGTTTCGAGAGGTTAGTCTAAATTTGAATTAAGTATTCAAAATTTGTTAATTTTTTGATTTTTGTAATAGTATTGTTGTAAAAATTAGGGTGCATGTGAAAATTGTGGTGCTATGACGCATCAAAAGAAGGACTGTTTGGAAAGACCTCGTAAAATTGGTGCGAAGTGGACAAATAAGGATATTTCCCAGACGACTACATTCAGGTTTGTCTCCTAAACTCTTTAATTTATCAAGTCAACTGAATCTAAAAGATTTCTTCGTTGTACACAAAATTATGATCCAACGTTTAAGTTATAATGAGTTAAGTTTAAATCATGTTTTACAGTAAGACTGGGCATAATTGAGATTTTATCAATTGTTTTTGTTGTGACTGTCTCCTTTTTTCAGTATATGAAATTTTTTTTTCAGCATTGTATCGTAGAAAATTATAATTGCAGCCAAACTTAACGCTTGGTTGGGATGCAAAACGAGATCGATGGAATGGATATGACCCGCAGACATATAAGCAGGTTGTTGAGGAGCACGAAAAACTGGAACAAACAAGAAAGCTTCTCAGGGAAGAAAAGGTAATTTCGTTTTCTTTAATTATTTGAATTTGAAATTTGAGTGTTATATCTTCGATAACTGTACTTCAGATTAATTTCATTTGTTTTAGATGAAAGGGAACTTTTGAAAGAAGAATTGGAAACTGGAGAAGGTAATCATCATGTAGCAGAGGAGCCTGCAGACGAAGATATGTATGCTGATGATGCTGATATGGCAGGTGTGACTGTTGATATGGATTCGAGAACACGAATCACTGTGAGGAATCTTCGTATTAGGTATGCATATAAGGGATTCACTGGCATTATTCGATGTGTTTTAAATATTGATATCAATTAAAAGGTATTTTCAGAGAAGATACTGCAAAATACTTATATAATTTGGATCCAAATGGGCCTTATTATGATCCAAAGTCGCGTTCGATGAGGGAAAATCCATTTGCAGTAAATAATTTTCATTATAAAACATATATCGTTTTTTTTTTTTTATTTTATCATTGCTTTAACTGTTCTGCAAACAGAATGAGATTTTGTATTTTTCCAATCATCGAAGTCAGAATAAGATTTTGTGTTGAGATTATTACTTTGTAGAATGTGCCTGGAAAAGAAAAGGAGGCGGCGAAATTTGCTGGCGAAAACTTTATACGTTGTACAGGTGAAGTAGTACAAGCTAATGAAGCACAGGTATTCGCATGGCAGGCTCGTTGTAAAGGTTAATCATATCTTATGATTAAAGAGAAAAGCTTCATAAAATAAAGTTACTACATACAATAGGATATACCTAGTTTTTATGTGAAAAAATTTAGAATGAAATCATTCTTTCTTCTATGGAGTTCTCTTTTCTCTCTTATCCATGAAGTATTCTATTAAACGAAGTTTGTCATCATTCCAATAAGAAATGAAGGCTGAAATTTTGTGTGATGTATAGAGAACATGCAAAATTGAGAATTGCAACTTCTAGATTTTATTTGGATTTACAAAATTGGGTATTGCAACTTCTAAATTTCATTTGAACTTCTAGATTTTATTTTGTTCGTTTTTAATCATGATTAATTGCCGATATTAATCATAGATTAAAAAATCATTATAGCAGCTGCAAAGATTCTATGCCAAAGAAAAAATTTCTAAAAAAGAAACTGTGCAAGCAGAAATGTTGATATGTGTTTTTAATGAAAATTTACATGTAACGTGTTAGTTTTTATTGATTCGATTAAACACGTTTTTAGTTTCTGTCATTAATTTTATTATCTCAATATAGGGATTGACGTTCATGCGTTGGCTGAGCCAACAAAGTTAGAAGCAATGAAGAAGGAATTTGAACAACAAAAATCGAGTGCGAAAGAAGAGCATAAAAGCAAATTATTGGAAAAGTATGGTGGGGAGGTAAGTATAATACCGATCAATTTCAGCATTTATATTTAAAAAATGTTAGATTATTTTTCTTGCTGAGAATTGACCCTTTTCGGTTTTATTTGAATTTCACTTTTATTATCAATGAAATTTTTGATAAGATCCTCTATTATCTTTTTAAAATCACATATTTCTGCCTAAAGGAGGACGAAAATAAGGGAGGAACGAACTCCAGAATATTGCAAATATTTCTAGGAATATTTACATGCACCACCGAAGGAACTGTTATTGGCACAAACGGAGAATTATGTGGAATATAACAGAAAAGGAAAAGTGATCAGTGGTGAAGAGCGGAGAGTGATACGAAGTCGTTATGAAGAAGATAAGTAAGTTGACTTATGTTATTTTTTCATAGTCTTTTAGGGAATTATGAATTTGAAGGAAATTTTAAAGCTGAATAATGCATAGGATTTTCACAAATGTTTTCAATAAATATGTAAAGAATACATAACTATGTAAATTTAAATTTATTAACGTTCGGCAATGATGTCATATTTTTATCTTTAGGTACTTGAATAATCACAAATCTGTTTGGGGATCTTATTGGAAATCAGGACAGTGGGGTTATGCATGTTGTCATTCTTTGATGAAGAACTCATATTGTCTTGGTGAAGCTGGTAAAGCTAGAAATGCATTGGATGTAGAAGCAGCTGTCTTACCACAAAACATGAACACAGATTTAAATGTCAAAAAGAAACTACTGGTATATTTTTATCAATTATTAAAGCGGAAAGTCAACTAATCTCTATATGGTTACTTGCCGTTATTTCCATTTGCATGTAAATGGTTTTTCAGACGCAGTACCAGAAAATGAGTTGAAAGAAGAAGGAAGTTCCTCTGCTGATGATGAATCATCTTCAGAGGTTACTGATTCCGAGAAAGATGCTGAAAGAGAAAGGGAACGCGAGAAAGAACGGCAGTATGAGCTTGAGAAAGGTATGTAACATTATCTTGAAATATGAGCACAAATACTGTTCAAATTCAAGCGAAAATTTATTAATTTTTATTTTTCGTCATCATTAATTTTTTTGTATTTGAGGATATAAAAAAATTTGCTGTTTGTTATATTTAGTCAAACGTGACGAAAGAAGACGTAAAAGAAAAAGAGAAAAGAGAAGGCGACAAAAAGAACGGAAAGACAAAAACAAAAAAGCGGCGAAGTTAAAGAAAAGAGAAAGTTCGAGTGATATTTCATCGGATGATAAGAAAAGCAGGAAAAAGAGCTTGAACATGCAATTAAAAAGATCAATGAAGATCGGAAAAATGCTGAAGAACAAATGGTATTTATTTCAACTTCTGTAAAAAGAGAGCTACTTTACTTCAAATATTTCTGCTACCATTATCTTCTCTGATGTGAGGAATTATTGCAGTCACTACCTTTTTGATGAGAAAAGTAAGAGAAATTATCGGTTTTTGTGAATCAAGTCGTATAATCACGGATCATATGTCACATAAAATTACGTACTAATCAGAAGGTTATTATTTTCGGTGGGGGTTTTTAATAGTAAAGAAGTATTTATTGATAGTAATAGTTGTTAATAAAATTATATTAATAAAAATTCAGGCAGAGAAATATTAATAATATAAATTTTCAGGATGATCGAAAACGGCGCTATCATTCCAGTTATGACGTAAACGCTCCAACACTTACTGAAATGGAAGCCTATAAATTAACAAAAATTTATGCTGACGATCCAATGTCTGCATTTATAAAAGAGAAAAATTCGAAGAAACAAAAGAAATTAATTTCGTGAAATTATCCAAATGAGATTTTGCGTTTGTTATTGAATAGAACTTTTAAAGGAATGGTTCATTAATTGTAAGAATGGCAAACTCAAGCAATTAAAAATAGTCCGTAATGAGTTGCATTGTTTAAAGCATTCAAGTTCGGTAGCATTTTTTTCGGCTTCAGTGGAGTTTTTCTTTTTAACTTTTTTACCTTTGAAAATTAGTTATCAAACCAAGTACATATGATAATCTCTTTCCAGTTTATAATTTTGACAGTATTTTGAACGACGGAAAAGAATAAAATATGAATCGAAATTTTCTCATATTTTATTCTCACTTATGTAACTGTTTGCTTCTTCATCTTGTATATAACAATATTATATAGTATAAAAATATAAAAAATGACGAATGTTGGAGTCATGCGCATAACGCATTATGTATTACTCTTGAAAACGTTGATATAAATGAAGCTTGATACAATGGATGTTGGATACTATTAGATTCGTTTTATGTGAATCGCTAGGTATTCGAGTACTCGAGATAGAGGTGAAGAGTGATTTCGGTTGTTCAATGATGAACGATATTCCTTCGATAATATCTAAGCTCTAAGTCGACAGTGATAAAAGGTTACTTGAACAAATACTGAGTATGGTGGACAGTAAGTTTTTTTGTATTTTACTGTTATATACATACATATTATCAATAAGCTACTGATGAGTAGGTTTTTGAATTTAATGAAAATTTAGTCTTACAATTTTATGATGGGAAAAATTCGTATAGTCAGAAGTTTCGGGTCGTAAATGGGTTTAATAAGAAGTGGATTTGAAATCTTTAGTAGAAATAACCGAAATACTGTTGGTAATTGTCATTGAAGCATAGAAGCGATTTCAGCCAACAAATATGCTATTGAAAGTAGTAAGATAGAGTAGCTTCAGTAAAAACAAGTATTATTGATGTAAACATTTTGTTTGATTGAAGTATTTTTTTTTGCCCATAACTTTTAATTAATTTTAGTTCAAACACAATTGTGGATTTGGGATCGTAAAATCACGAACCTCTTAGTATTGAATGCTGCTCTCGATTCACATAGCGATTTACGCTTCATCTTTTTATGCATGGAATGGGCAATGCATGGTGCTTTATGGCTAATTTTTAGGTAATAAAAGTAATTTAAATGAAAGTTGTTATTATTAATCCATAAAATCGTTTTATATTTTGTAATCATATGAGATGACTTTGGCGTAGGAGAATTCATTCACTATATTTTTTATAAATCTAACGGATAATTTTGATGAATTTTTAGCCACTCATAATATCTTTATATTTTATAGTTTTTAAATTTCGAATAAGGTCAATGATATTATTTACAGTTCATTTATGTTTCTCCTATCTGTGAAATATAATTTTTCGTTGAATACCAGATATAAATTGACTGTATTAATATTGGGTAAGCATTTTAATTTTTTGAACAATTTTTTCCAAAATTATCAAAATCAGAATTTTCGTTTCTTTTGCAAAAATTAGAACCTGAAATATTTTTGGTTTAAAAATCGATGAATTTTTAAGGTCTATATGCTGATTTGGTAATTGTTGGAACTGTTAAAGGAATCGTAAAAGATCGCGGCCATCTTTTGATGTTAAAGACCAGGTATATGATTGTTTCAAATTTTTATTATGTAGCCAGAATTATGCTATCAGTTTTTTCAAATAAACTTACTAAAAAGATTTATATCATAAATTTTCACTCCTTCTTTGTCTTTTCAATCTGCTATTTTAAACTTTTTCCTTTTTACATTTATTTAAATTTTACCATAACTATTCTTCTGCCACTCTTTATAACATAAGTTATAAATTCAAATTTGAAAGTTTAAATTTTTTGAAGTAATCCTTCGTAATTAACAATGAAATAAAAAGAATATCCAATCAATCCTTAAGCCAATATCCTAGAAAAAATGAACCTTATCATAATCACCATGACAATAAATATTAAATCTAGCTCCATAAAAATGAAAAGAAATAAAACAAATGTACGTCAATCAAAAATAATAATGATCAAAGTAAAATGAAATAAATAGAATAGAAAACTTATCATACACTGAAACTACCCCAAACTCAGCAAAAGAAAAACTTGAGCCAAAGTTATCAAATTAGCGATAACAACCGTGTCCTAATAACTTATCTATTCCCAAATCAACACATAATTGGTAAAAGCAATGCCCATTAATAAAAAATAATTAAAAAGTTATGTAGTATCAGACATTATCGGATAATCGTTATTCTACTTTCGAAAAATATTGCAGCTTTATGAAGCGCCTTATTTCGATAAATTTTCATTTCCTTCTGGTCATTCCTCTCGTAGCGCAATGTTATCGATATTATGGTATGAACTTTCATTTTTCAATTTTTAAAATGAAAACCAAGAAAAGAAACTTTGTATATGCAGATTAGGAAAAGTTTTGTTTTTATTTCTGATGTACTTTAAAATATTCCATTGCCATTCTTGTAACCTTAAATTAAACTTACAAATGAAATGTTGTTTATCATTTCAGCTTGAACTTCTATTCGCTTCCGTACTTCATCACTTTCTTTTTGAAATTATTTCCGTTTATATTGGGAGCTTCTCGAATTTTTATTGGTAGACACTATGCTAGCGATGTTGTAATGGGTTCATATTTTTGACTTCTTTCTTTTTTTGTTAGGGATAAATAATTTGTTCATGGTTACAGTTGGTACGAGCATAAAGCTTCTCTTTCGAAATTATACTTTGAAACTGCTGGCATTTTAGCAGAAAGATTTCCAAAATTCGAAAGTTCAAAATCTTGAATCATTTAATTTAGCCTTGAAGTTTTGAATTCAAAGTGTTTTTTTAGACTTCTAAAATCTTTTTTCCTTTTAAATTTTTCTTTATAGGATTATTACTTGGTTATACCGAAGCGAATTTTGTACAATTTGTGCCTTTTTATACAGCAGATCTTTTGAAACAGATGTTATCTCCGATATTTGGTAGTTATGAACAATGAGATACTTGATCTGATGTAAGTGTAGAAAACATTTTTATTTTTATATTATAATATCTATTAATTAGTATTGTTCGTTTTTATTGATAACAATCGCTTTTGAAACAATTATTATTTAATTGCATTGTATTCTTTTCTTTATCGATCTTTTGCATGAATACATAATTTCAAAAAGTTTTTAGAGCATTGATATATAATTCCAATAACAAAATATATAATTAACAGTAATTAGCAAAATATATTAAATACACTAATATCAGTATTGTTCGATTGATTATGTTGAAACATTAGTTTTCGAATTGCATGAATTAATATCGAATTTTTGATTACAATTTACTATTCAAATAGTTTCACTGAGAAATCAAAATTTTCGAAAACTAGGCAGCCCAAAATAATAATACACCGAAATCTCTTGTTGTAAGTTATGTCAATTTTTTCGTACTGTCGCAGTTTTGGAATGATAGCTCTTTCGTTTTTGAATTAAATTCATCTCAGAAAAATGTCAGAATTTTTTTTGGATACAATTCATTGTGTAGAATAAGAATAAGGAACTTTAAGAATTAAAAAGAATTTGATTTTGTATTAATTCCATATATTGGATTTTTTAATTTTTTTTTTTTGCGATACATTCTATTTTTACCATAATAGATTTAAAAAGAAAAAAATCGATTTCTGCAAAACAATCATCTCTAAAATTTCTGTTGTTAGTAAAATTAGCATAACATGAGTATGGTAAAGCCAATGGAAGTTAATTTATCTAAAAAAAATTAGCGAGAGAATCCTATCACATGCAAAATTGATTGCCAATGGCCAGTGGCCAAAACTATTTATTTTGCATCGTTAAGTCATAGCGCCAAACCAGCTAGTACCTGAAAAAGCTAATCAACGCTTTTTTACTTATTTCAATTATCGTACCTAATGTTCCAACTAATAACGTTGATTTTGTGTGCCTAACTTTTTTGAATATTGTTAATGCTCACAAGAACGATGCTTACAAGAAGGAATCTAAACTATCCAAAATACTAAAGTTTATAGCTAAAATCTTCATCTATATCGTTGCTGCTACATTATAATAGAAGCTAGACTAAACAAATTTTAATCCCCTACAATTTGATGATACTCTTGATAAGAGAACATTTTTAAAATGGACTGGATAAAATCTTTAATCTCGGCATACAACGATAAATTCACTTCAGAGAATATTACACGAATTTATGATGCAATTGAAGGAAATTTTAAATTGAGAAAAGAAAATAGATTTTTAAGAAATCTCATACCATTTTTAGGATTTGCAGGCCTGGATACTCTAGCTGGAGTAATATCTATGTGGCATTGTGATGATTCTCATGTTGCAGTATTTGACAATAAAGAAGACTTGTTAGATTTTTCGAAAGTAAGGATATTTGGCTTTGAAATGGCTAACTTGCTCAAAGATCCCGTTCCTCTTGGATCGATCTTGATTTATTTGTTTCATAGGATTAGTATATATATGGCTTGATGGCACTTTATCTATTATTGTTCTTAATGAGACATGGGTGTTAAAAGAGATAACTCAATTTTTGCACCTAAAATAAAAAGTCTGGTTGAAAGTGCCGAGGAAGTTGAATGCTTTTGTGATTTTCGCTACTCAAAATGTTGAAGATGCAAATAAAAGTGCTATTAGTGATACACTTGAACAGCAAACAATAATACAGGTTTTTTTGCCAGATCTGAAAGTTACTAGTATCTATTAGCTGAATGTGAATACATATTAATTAAACATATAGATCCAAGCATTAGATTTTTTTTTTTTGGTAAAGCAAGGAATCAATGTTGTTATGGCCTAGAATAAATTTAAAAGGCTTAGATGATATAGTTAATATGTTTAATCCGGATGTGCAGAAAGTGTCCTATTGTTTAATACATGATATATTAAGTGCGATATTTCTACTAAATGTGAACATTTTACTCTCATATCCGATATCTAGCAGATGAGGTAAGTGATGCTGAAAAGATGAATTCATTAGTAGATTTAATTCTTCTGGCATCTTCAATCGTGCCTACAATCCCGATTGTGCAGTATTTAAATTGCAAGATCTATTGCACGCAGGCTTAGGTTTATATGAGGATATTACTGAGTGCATTGAATAGCGATTGATCACACGACCTTGATCATCCTTCGTTTGGTCACACAGGAGAAAATGCTCTAAAGAAATCAATTCAAGATTTGAATCTCGTTAGCAAGAAGTATGAATTTGACTATAACGTTTAAGTTGGGAAATTATTGAAGGCATTGCAAAGCATAACGGTCTTTTGCTTGATCGAAATGCAGTATCTCACACAAGTAATCAACTATTGCTAGAATATAATGAAAAATATGATCTAAAACTTGAAGAATTCTCAATCGTTGAAACATAAGATGCCTCAATTGCCGATGATATTGCTTACAATGTCCATGATCTTGATGACGTACTCAGAGCAAATTTAGTAACTGTGAAAGATTTGCTCGATATTCCTTCCAATCGCAGACATGTTTAAAGATGAAAGAATCTAATATTCGAAACCATCTTAAAACAAACTTATGCACGAATCATTGAGTAGAATCATAGGAATTATAATAAGTAATGTTGTTTGTCGAATTTAAAAAAAAAGAAATATTTAGATATTCCTTTCAATCGCAGACATGTTTAAAGATGAAAGAATCTAATATTCGAAACCATCTTAAAACAAACTTATGCACGAATCATTGAGTAGAATCATAGGAATTATAATAAGTAATGTTGTTTGTCGAATTTAAAAAAAAAAAGAAATATTGAGATATTCCTTTCAATCGCAGACATGTTTAAAGATGAAAGAATCTAATATTCGAAACCATCTTAAAACAAACTTATGCACGAATCATTGAGTAGAATCATAGGAATTATAATAAGTAATGTTGTTTGTCGAATTTAAAAAAAAAGAAATATTGAGATATTCCTTTCAATCGCAGACATGTTTAAAGATGAAAGAATCTAATATTCGAAACCATCTTAAAACAAACTTATGCACGAATCATTGAGTAGAATCATAGGAATTATAATAAGTAATGTTGTTTGTCGAATTTAAAAAAAAAAAAAGAAATATTGAAGAATACAAAATAGAAAGCGTAGAAGGATGTAAGAAGTTTAAGCAAGATACTGGTTAAATTTTCATTAGAAGTTGCAAATGTCATAAAAGAAATGAAAAAATATGTAGAATCTATAAAATGAACAGAACGATGAACAAAACTATTGTACAGATGCTCTTTCAATGTTTTTATGAAAATCAAAGGATTACTGCCTATAGAATAGAATGAAACAAGCTTTCTTATAAATTCCAATGTTCAGTAATAATATGCAACTACATCTCGGGTATGACAGATAGATTTGCCCATACATGAATACAGAAGAATTTTTGATACCTTCTACGAAATGACTTCCTTCTAATGATCGACGATCATTTCATGTCATAATTGCACTAAAGCTTGCTGAAAAAAACCCTCGAAGGTGTTGCACCAAATCCTGCTGTTCGGTATGTCATTACAAAAGATAGTGTGATAGTTGGTGAAAGCCACACAAGAATCGGCGGGCATCTACATGCAGAAGTAGTTGTTTTGTAAAGTGCTAAAGATTCGAGTCATGGCGTAACTATGTACGTTACTTTTGGGCCATGTTGCCATTTTGAAGTTACAGAACCTTGCACCGCGGAAATCGTAAGAGCCGAAATAAAAGGATAGTAGTTGCAACAATTGATCTCGAGACAAGAGTTTTAGATGGAAGCATTAAAACCCTAAAATCTACCCAAAAGATACTGCATCAAAACTTATTTCAAAGGTTGGCATAACAAGATTATTAGTTGAAGATGGAAGAAAAGCTAATTACAGAGCTATTAGATTTAATCGATAAGTTGATAATCTGCCGTAGCAGTAAAATTCTAGGCATTGCATTCAATCTATCAATAACTGGTGTCGGTTTAAAAAAGCAAAAGTTATAGATTTTGATGAAGATATAGTCGAGATTTGGAATAGATTATAACTAGCTTTTATATGCTTGAATAAAGAAAGGAAAGAGATAGAAAATCTACCTCTTGTAACAAAGTTCAAGCTACTCGCTCCTGTAAGCCAAGAATCTGTTTAAGTTGTTTAACATTATTTTCAGACAATTTCAGTATTGTTGATACAATTTTAGTTTAGTCAACTCTTGCACTCAACACAAATGTAATCAGCTTTTTCGGCTATTTGCTTGCCAACATACTTCTTGTTAGCTTTCGAATTTTCAGCATAATTTTTAATGCTTCATCAGCAACCAAATCTTAAAGTTTTTCCTTCTCTGAATTGGTTCCTCTATTTCTTTAATCGTTCTAGTATCTTCAAATTAATATTTTATAGCTTTACCTATTTCTTTATTTGATTCCAAATAGGATTAACAAATTATACTAATAAACGCCAAAGATTCAGATATAGCAACTATAATTAATTGCTAGCAATTAATACCTTTATTAAATTACCACCAGTGAAAATGTAAAAGCAATTATACCTTTAATGCCCATTTTTGTTTATGTTTACCGTGTTTTCTCTACTACCATATGCTTCTATTCATAATAACCTTCTTATATAATGAGGTTAATAATGAATCTAACATAAGTTATTTATTTTAGGTATATTTTTGGAGTATAAAATTTGCCTTCCAAGCTATCATCAATTAGACGCAACTGGCTGATTTCAGATTCTCAGACATAAACGAAAAAACTATTTGACAAATTTATTCCAACTTCCTTTGCTAATAACAATACTTATTTTTTGATCTATAAATTTAATGATAAAATTGAGTAAAATATCCAGGATGTTTTTTTTTTGGCAGGTTATATTAAAAGTTATAACAGTTGAATTTACATTCAATCAAATCGTGCTTAAACTAAAAGGTCAGTAAATTCTTATAGCACCAATTTAAAGTATTAGAGAGTTAAAACTCTCTACTCAAGGTTTTTCTTGTCTTTTTCTCTATTTACTAAATTTTCGTAAATATCTATTACTAAAATAATATCCTGTATTGTATATTAAATCAAAGCTGTAAGGCTATAATGAGCATGGAATGATATTGTTGACTAAAATTGATTGATCGAAATTATAGGAATCTCCCCAAGTTCATTTTATGCCTGAATTGATTGATAGAAATCATAGGAATCTCCCCAAGTTCATTTTATGCCTGAATTGATTGATAGAAATTATAGGAATCTCCCAAGTTCATTCTATGCCTGAATTGATTGATAGAAATCGTAGGAATCTCCCCAAGTTTATTTTTTGCTAGAAAAATATAGTACAAACGGTAGAAGAAGGAATCTAAAAGATCAAATTACAATTCTATACATTATTTATATGATTGTTTGATTATATTTTATAGGTACAAAAATAGCTAAAACAGGTTTTTTTGTGGGTATTGATATTCTAAAAGGAACAATTGATATTTCAATCAACAATAAATATCAATCAATCAATCAACATATAGGAAAATGTAGAAAAAGCTATATGTAAATTTATAAAATCAAATATAACTAAAATATTTGTTAATAATATTATATGTAGTAGAATCAACAGAAGGCTATGAGAAATTTATAAATAAAATTATTACTGAAATATAACATAACAAATTGTTCATAGAATTCATTCAAGTTGAGTATATGAATTTGTAAAAAGCCTATAACAACTTTGCAAAAATAAACAAATTAGATATTCTTACTAGAAATATCTAAATTTGACAGACATCACAAAACTAATGAAAGCGTAAGGAAAGTAGGCCAAAGCCAAGATCATATAAGTGAAATATTTTTTGCTCGAAAAGTATTATATATATTTGCTATGGTTGCCATGTGTTATAACAGGAGAATGAAAGTACTTTACCAACGTTTAACTGAAGTTTAGCTGATTCTGGCAAAGTTGCTAAAGTTGCTTTAGTTGTTGTAATGAGAAAAATTATCATTTGCTTAAGTGCCATGATAAGAAATGATAATTTTTATCATGATGCATAAAACGATAAATCCTACTGTTAAGCATTGAGATGACAAAAGAAGTAGGTAGTGTGATGACAAAAGGAGAAATGCTTGAGATAACAAGAGAAGGAGCTACTTGATATATTTTCGTATCAGAAAACATCCTATCAGCAGAATTGACAGACGGAATGATTATAATTGAATCTTCGTTAGAATTTTTCAACTCTGAAATTATTGACATTTTCATCACTGATCATCTTCCTCATATCGATAGACTTGGATTTGGATAATGATTCAGCAGAACATATTGGACATTTTATTATTTCAAATTATTCAGTTGCTCACTTTTCCATACTTTTATCAATAAGTTTATCATCCAATGTAAAAGCATTTGTGCTTAGGTAAAATATCAATGTAAAAACTAGGCTAACTACCGCTTTTATTTTAAGTTAACTCAATGATTTTACTTAGTTAGTTCATAAAATCAATAGTAGATGACAAGAAGATAAGATTAAATAACTTTTTTCTTTTGCTTACGATATTGACAACAAAGTAATATCCAAGTAAATTTAGTAGATGAATCTCTGTGGCTCTAGATTATAGATTTTCTTTTGATGACCTGTCTTTGTTATTTCTTAAAAAAAAAAAGCCTCTTTACTAGTCATAAGTGTAGATGAATTCAAATTGAATTGATCATAGATAGTTTTTAAAGATAAAAATAATATAAATTGGTCGTAAACAATCGCCAAAAAGTTTAATAATATTTCAAGTCTCTGAATTTTTTTTTTAGAAAGCCACTCATCACTAGTGAATCATATTTTCATGTTAACGAATAATTAGAAACTAAGATTCAAGTAATATATTTACTTGGACAGCATGCTATCGTACAAATATATTTTAATCCAGGCTAACTTTGTAAACGGAATTAATGGTATCTTTACGGTCGAAGAATGTATTGATATTTTTATGATTAATGGCAAGAAGTACTTCACAATTCATGTTTGCTTTTTTTTTTTTTTATTTTCCCGAAAAAATGAACTCTAATGGTATTGTCATCAGAGTTCCGCGTAGCAATGTTTACCTGGTTGATTTTAAATTTATAACTGACACAGAAGGTAACAGCTGAAGAAATAAATGAAGTATCTGGGAATTCAACAAACAATGTGCTTTCCGTATGCAAGGAACTTTTAGTTTCGATAGACTTTGTTTATAACCCTTATAGTATGATTGTAGATCTGAATAAATTTCCATGAATATATTCATATTCTAAGTTCACTTTACATTACGTTCTTACATTACGTTTAAGAGATATACTTGACGTTTAATCCTAGAAAACATGTTTAAACTCAGGAAGCTTTTTTTTTTATGAAAAGGCTGAATTAGTAACATAGAATTAAATGCAACTTGAAACATCAAAAAAGAAATAGACGAATAATAATTTTAGTATAGTTTAATAGTAATATTAGCGATATAGGCTTTTTTATTTTAATGTAATATATATATATATATATATATATATATATATATATATATATATATATATATATATATATATATATATATATATATATATACATGGTATAATGTTAGGTATTAATGGTTTAATGATATAAAAATCCTTCGTCTATTTTGCCTAAGGAATTTCGACTTTAAAATCATATTGACCGAAACTTCGAAAACTAAAAGCAGGGACAAAGGTTATACAAAATTTAAACGAAATCGTTTTGAAGCTTGTTTTGAAGACGAAATCGCTCATGTTTTTCACATAATGTTAACACTCATTTAATACATGGCAAATAAAAGAATAATACATATAAACTATCCCGAAGAAAGTTCGGAAAGTTCATGTAACAAAATGTGATAGGAATCGAGTCATTTCTTCTGTTAAAAAGTTTCACTTTCATTTAATGTTGTGCCATGATTATCACTCCTCAGCCCTCTTCAAAATCACGCCTTAATACTTTGTTCTACAATAATGCGAGACATTTTATTCAATCGCATATATCGTTTTAAATACAAATCAGAAAATAATGTTTAAATCAAAATTTACAACCTGAAAATTTCAACGAGAAGATGCATTTCAAAAACTTCTAAACTAAGTTGAAAATTTTAATGCTGCTTTAGAAAATAAAAGTATATGACCACTTAATGGCATACCTTTTTTGTCATAAAATATGAAACGTCCAATTTGTGCCGCCATTATATTAGATCCTTCAAGTTATGTACAAATACTGTTAATTTAATTCTCTCGGATCTTCACATCATCTTGCGGTAACAAAAGTCTTTTCAAGTGAAAGAAATTGAGCAAAATCAGTTTTCTAGTTTTAAAATTCTATGGACTTCAACTACGAGCTATGTTAGCGAACTCAATTTTCTTTTTTATTCTGAGAAATAAAAACATTTATTATCATTCAAATAACGTTAAAAATTGGAAAAGTAATTTATAGAAAAATCTCTGGTTTCTTTTTTTCCTGTATTTTATCATTAACAAATCAAGAATCACTACATGAAAACAGTGATAAAAACTATAGTTTTTACAAAAATGTTACGTTTTAAAAAGCTGCGCTCTACGTTCAATAGCTACACAAATAATAATGATGTAGTAATTATGCACTTTTCATAAGTACAAAAATTCCAATAATTTTTTTGACCTTTACCTCTATTATAAGAGTTATCATTACCACTAAATTTTAAATTGAAATAAAGAGGATAATTTCTCAATAGTTGAAATTGGTAAAATTGCAGTTAGTATGAACTTGATCAAAAATGACTCAAGTGGTATATTTTATTCTATGTGCAACCCTTATGGTATAAAATCTATAAATTAGCACCAACAGTAAACAGCCGATGCATTTTCTGGGAGATTATTATGAAAACAATTTCTTCAAATCACCAAATCCGAAAAATTCTCATTAATGAGAATTTCTTAGCATTATTTATTAAATAATTTATATTAAAGCGATCGAATGAATAAATCGCAATTAAAAAATTTTGTTCAAACTAAAATTTCATCATAACCCCCAGGAACAGAATAACTTTTCACCCGACTGAAAAAAGTGGTGGATATGCTTGGTGATCAGTAGTATCCAGACAACTGTGAGACACTTTACCATCCAAATAAGTTATTGTACAATTATATTCAAAAAATTGTAATACACAATGAGCTCGTCGTTTCTTCCCATCTCCAAAATGTAATTTTATGTCGAATTTTTGATCCACTATCTACAAGTCAAAAAATATGCAACTACTAAAATGCAGCAAAGATTTTTTTACTTTTCTAAATGAAACTGAACTCACGTCATAGGGCAAGAATTGATGAAAAGATTTGCGAATGATCCGTGTTCGATGCAGCGATTTTTCATTATTTCGATGGAACTAAATTTTTCTAAGGTAAATATGCTAATCACTTTTCTTCTACAATAAACCGATTTTAAAAATTAGTCGAAAACTTAGCCGAATAAACATGGAAGCAAAATCTCTCTATCAGCTTAAGAAAAACCTGTGCTTCTATACAATCTTGTCCTGCCATCCAGTAACGACCACAGAGAACTCCAGGTAAACGAGGAGTTTTTGATTTCAAAAGTCCCACAATTTGCGCTGGCGCTTCAGATGTGATAATCATAACTACTGTACCTAAAGATGGGAAAGAAATATTTTCCTCAATTGCAGGTTTCAATTTCAGTGAATAAATCTAAAAATTGCCTAGAAAAAATATATCAGACTGGATGAAGTTTTACAGTTTCACTATAAAAACAACAAATGACAGAATAATAAGAACGAACCATCTGCGAAAAATTTCAGCATCCGGTAGTAAACAACTATATGCCAAGATTTGTAGAATTGGTCCTGAAAAATCACTAACAAATTATTCTTGAAGAATTTAAACAAACGCAATTCAATAGGAATTTTTTTTTGCAATATGTTCCACAAATAATATTAGATTAAAAAAACGAAATGCAGACAAGGAACAAAACATGAACTTCTTAGGGTGCATAGAGCAGAAGCACCTGAAAGGATGTTTCACCATTGCGAAGATATGTCACTTTCCCGATGTAAACACCGTGAAAATATGGATGTGAACGTGTTATATACAATTGACGCCAACTGGCTAATGTAGCAAATGAGATAGAGTTAACATATTTTGCACCAAAAGTCCAACGACAAATTGCATGCCACAGTTCTCCATCCCTAAGGAATATAATTGGTGAAATATTTTTAAGAAATAATTTTTAAGATCCATTAATGAAGAGAAAATGAATGATTTTAATTTTATTCAAATAAGTTGGTATGTAATGACAAATTCATACTAGTTTTTTCATAATAATTACAAAGTATATTTTCTAAACAAAATATACTAATTTCATAGAAATCGCATGTTATTCAAAATATTGGCTTCTTTTATAAACTAATTGTGCTGTAACAATGATCCAGTTATTGTATCATTTGACAAGAATGGTATTTAAGATCAGGAAACTTGAGTAGCTGAAATCTAAATTAATCATCTATGAAACATTGAAGTAGCCCATACCGTGCAAGGACATAGAACCCAGCTGAAGTCATTGACAACAATTCCAGGCAGTAGACATCAAGTTCACTTCCGACAATGTATCGTATCAATATAGAAAGCAACTCCACAGGTAAAAGCGCGATCGCGCAAGACTTATCTGCAGTATCATTTAGTTCAATGACATCTGGTAAGAGCATATGAATAAAACATATATTCTGTAAAACATTCGCAAAATTACAAATATCATTTCACTAAGATTCTGCACAATCTGTACAGTTTCATTTATCCAGAAAAAGTTATATGTAACATTGTAAAGACAAAATTTCAACTGATCACGAAAGGGCTGAATAATTCCTAAAATTCCCTTCTCGAACAGAATATTTGTAAAATCTCAATACATTAGAATGGCTTTAACATATTCTTGTTTTAAAAAAGTATAAATTCTTGATTTCTGTCCAATTCTTTTCAAACCAAATGATAAAATCTAAAGCTAAGTATTCACTGAAATCATGTACCTGAAAACTCTGGCTCAAAAAATCTCCCTCTTTCAACAAGTCTTTATGCAAAACTTTTTCTAAATCATGAGAACTGCAACGAGATCTTGAAAGAGAACGCTGATGGCCACTAGATTCCATCGAATTCTGAAATCATTAACAGTGAAAATGACAATATCAATTGCCTGTAACAATAAAAAAATTAAATTCATGAAGATGAAAATATATGTCTAAAAAAGAAAACATTACTAAGCTTTCACTTAATGATAGAAAGTTTATACCGATGAACTCCGATCTTTGTACAATTTTGATTCAATATCGGGAACCATATGCACAGCACCCATATACTTCTGGACTGCTTCCCACATATCGCCTCGTCTTTCGTAATCTACACCTTCCAAAAATAGCTTTGTTGCCTCAAACGGTTTACTGTTATTTGTCCGATTTCTATATTCTACGAATTCAAAGAAAACAAATGATCTGCAATATATATAATCTTGTCCAGCACTTTACTGAAAATCATTCTGCTGGCCATTAAATAAATAACGAAAACTACAGTAATCTCATCTGAGAAGGTATTTCTGCAACTTTTCAGTGCCTTTATCTCTCTATAATCTATGTAGGTATCGAATAAGTAAAATTACAGCATCATGAAGCAGCTGCTCATGCCTGTTTCTAGTTTCCATTGATGATATATTCGATTCCTTCATCCGAGAATCTAATTCTGATTTCCATTCTTTCCTAAACAATGAGAAAAAAACTTCTACTAAACTGGAAATAATTTAAAATTGCGCCACGCACAAAGAGTCCATCCCATATTAACAAATTAACATTGAGCAAATAATTTATGAATATATCAAAATCAACTGAGTCATTTACTAAAACTAAATCGATATTATATCAACCTGAAATTATATAGCGTTGCTTCAGCAGAATTCTGGAAATATAAAACCTCAGCCGGATTGCGGAAATCATCATTTTCATCTTCATTTTCTGCGAATAATGGGATCAAATTACTCTGAAAGAATTCATTACTGATAAAACTAGAGTGAATGTAAATGTACCTACTGTAAAGCTAAACAATAAACAAAAATTATTCCCGAATAAGAAAATTTATAAAAAGACAATAACTTCGGAATCAGAATCGTCTTCACTCGTTTCATCATCTGCAATCTTCAAATCATCTACTCCTCCTTCTAGCGACATTATTCACCTAAAAGTCAGAAAATATAAACAACGACTCTAATTACCAGATATTTCATTGTCTCTGAATCCAGTCATACCAACAACTAATAACGATTATTAAAATAATAGCATCAATCAAAAAGATAATAAATAGATAATACAGACATCTATTCTGAGTCAAAAAAACTTGCAATTTCTTATACAATCTGTATAATGACGATTAAACTATCGAAAATACTCATTGTATTGACTACTGATAAGGCTACAAAATTTATCAGATAAAAGATTAATAATTTAATAGAATTAAACTAATCTCTCGCTCTCACAAAATTAGACCAGATAATTGCATGATAACCCTGTCATTACAACACATTGCTTACATCATAATTGCTTATCGTTGTTCGAATTCATGGCAAATCATCTATGAACCACAGGTTCGGAAAAGTTTGCTAAATTACCACATCGTCGAATGGAGGATAAAGGGCTTGTGGCTGTCGGGAAAAGCTGATCCATAATGTCAACATATAGGGAGGTTATTGTGAATTCGTTATTTGGCTCGAATTGGATTTATAGAATAATCTTTCCCTCATTATGTTTATCAGTTATTCTTATTAACTTTATTTTTTCTCTCTTTATCAGTCACTGATTATTTCTCAATTTCTCTCTACTATTTCTTGATTCTTCCTGTAGTAACAAGCAATGGCCGTTCATTAATATAGCATTTACTTCTATATTCTGTAACGACAACAAACAAATGCGTCAAATGTGTAGTATGATGGAGTTTGCTCAGTATGAGAAGTAATATCGAGAATCCTTGATTTGTTGCATCAAAGTTTATAGTTTCTTCACATTTTATGTTTCATTTAGTTTTTATTATTGAAAATGGTAATTGGACTTGGACTTTGAAGTGATTCGTATCGTTCATACTTTTTTTCTCTGAGTATAACCCTTACCAGTTTGTTGGTATCATTCGAGATAATGTTTCACTGTCTTATCAATCAACCAATTTGTTAGGTTATAATCATACAAACAAACTGACATCTTAGAAGTGATAATTTACACGAATCGAATCTTTTCCTTGCTCCTTTTTTTTTATCCCATCTCATTCTTCTCCTTATTATTTTGATTCGAAATCAAATAATTTATTCAGTGATAGATTTTTTTATTGTCCAAAATATTTTATTCCATTTTTTATTAGTTAATTGCTAAGGGAAATGTCATATCAGTCCTTCATTTAATGAGCTAATGATAGGAGGACATCAGCTATCCACATCTTATCTTATCATGGTATCATTTGGATCATTTCTTTTTACCCTCTGAAATCGCAAATAATTCATCCGAACATATCACTAAATTCAGTGATGAAGAATTCCACATTATCTCAATGTCCATTATTTCATCTGAATCAACAAATCTAACAATTGAAACAAAAAGAGTCAATTAATTTATATGATAACAATGTTTAGTAAACGGAAGTATTTGTACAAAAGGTATGAGTATCGTTGATATAAAGTGGAATATTTGACTAGAAACATTCGATTGAGGGAAATTCTAAGAGAAAATATTGATTTAGATATCGTCGTTTTTTCCGCAGCGGTGATACCATATTTTTACTTTGCAGAATATTTTCTCCAATTAATTCGATAAAGGATTTTTCTCTTTTCCCAATGTTCTTTAATTATTATTTAAAATGTTTTTTTTTTTGAAAAAAGTATATCAAAAATTGTTTTTTGAGGAGAATGTATTGAATGATGGATTGAATTGAGCGTTGAAAAATGATGGAAAAAGTGTTTATTTAATTTCAGACTATTATAATTTTCAATTATATCTTTCAACTTACTCTAATTTATTTTATAAAATTACTTTTGTTTAATAGGCTTCATAAAGCACAAATAGCTAATATGTAAATTTAAAATATTTATTTGGTCAAAATTAAGAATTTCAAAGGACATATATTAATTATTCAAAGCATAAATATGAATTTTATTCCTAGAATTGTTTATACTATTAAATATTTTATTTCATTTATCAGAAAGATTAAAGCAATTGTACAATCGTCAATATATTTGTCTTAATATTTTATTGTTTATTTCACGAAATATTTTCACGATTGACTAATTTATCTTTAAATCAATACCCATCATTCGAACAAGTTTTGCGAAGATTAATATTATATTGCCATCCAATATTAATCCTAACTTGCTGTAGCTTCCATTTATAACAGATTACAACGAAGTCTTTAAATGGCATCATTTATTAATGAATTCGAAAAATGAAACTATCGGATTATCATGATGCAAATGATGATTTTAAATATCAACCAAATTCGTAGAACGTAATTCATTGGTTTCTAAATTAAGCTACATAAAAGTAAATATAAAATTTTAAACTAATTAGAAGAAATGTTTATATGAGAAACATCCCTTTAAAACAGCTGAATTGCAAGAAGGATTGATTACTTAGCTTTAAGTTGACGTAAAATGAGGAAAGGCACATATTGATCGATTAATGCCTGCTAAGATATTTATTTATTTGTATGCATATGAATGCGTTGAAAATAATTTGTAAGTCGTACATGGCATATATCTTTAGACTTGTCCTTTATACTTTTTATCCATTTGTGTGATTGTTTATTTTTATCGGAAGATATTTATTCAAGAAGGAACCATCGATACCTTCTTATCTATCGTTTCGTTTCATTATGTTTACTGTGCTTCCTAATCATCATTTCCTATGTATGAAAAGATGAAATTGTGTTATGCATTTGCTCATTTTCTCTTTTATTTATTATCTCTATACCATTAAACTAACCACCTACACATTTTATTTATATCTGCTACCCTTTTTTTCCCCAATTCCTAAATATGCATAGACATTTCAGGTTGAGCAAATTAACTGATACAAAAAATTGACTAGCTACTACTGTCTTTGTATTCTTGAAGTTTCTAGAATATATTATTGGATAGAATATATCGGTGTATTGATTATCATTCAATAACAAACATATAAGTTTGTTTGATAAGTGATAAGCATTATTTTACATCATATTTATTATATTACGGTACATGTCAATTTTTCTGTGTAATATGATGACGTGATGAGATGTGATGTTATTATTCATGCAGTTAATAAGTGAGCAATTTTATATTCAGCGATATTTTTTTATGAATATTTCATTTCATTTTAAAATGTCTTTTTCAAATAAGAGAAATTTTTCAAGAGTGTATTAATCTGAGTTTTCTCTTCTTTTTTTTTTTTTCGAATTTGTATAGATGATAATGGATTATCGTAAGGAAAGATTATATCAGAGTGAAAGAAGAGGAAGGAAGGAAGATAGAATATTGATATTGATGATGATATCATCTATGATAAATTGTTTCGAGAAAATCTGCAGCAAAAGCTATTTACTATAAACAACAAATGGTCACTTTAGGCGATAAACTATCTATGGTCACTACTATCGCTTTCCTACGCTTTCTATATTACATGAACGAATAAAGAAGAGTGAAATGAACTTTCGACAAAATTTCATTATACCGTAACATCTCGTGCCATTATCGCCTATCTCTTTACCTCCCTCCCTTCATTTTTAATTTTGTCATATGCAAATTTCTTCATAGTAAAAAAAAAATTGATGGGAATATAGTAGAAGGGAGAACGACATCATTCATGCATCGATCGTTTTTCCGAATAATTCACTTTTCATTGGTTCATTGATCAAAGAATTTTCGATATTGATCCGAACAGTGTTACATGAGGTTTAGAGCGAGCTTGTAATTATTACAGTTTGAGAACATTATAAAATTTTTCTTTTTCAAATGTGGTGTAAATTCAACAATCGAGTTTCTCTTTTCAACATTTATATTTACCTCTTTGCCTGTCATTCTGTATTTGCACTCTTCAAGAAGAAAGAAATTATTATTGAATTGATCTATTCGATAAATGCAAACAAACTTGTTTGATTAGCAAAATATAGATACCTTTTATCAATATCTTATTTATATGATGAAAAGGGAGATTGGTTATATATTTCATGAATACATCTATCTATTATATAACAATTTTAATCCTCATTTATGATTATTTTGAACTATATACTGCTAATTAGATTATTTTAAACTATATACTGCTAATTAGATTATTTTGAACTATATACTGCTAATTAGATTATTTTGAACTATATACTGCTAATTAGATTATTTTGAACTATATACTGCTAATTAGAAATTTTCTAATTAAAATAAACTTAGTAGTACGAGCTACTAACATTTCTATTTCAATACATTCTATTTTTGTTTATGCCTATTATAAGTATGTAAAAACAAACTTTTTCAAGTTTTTCTAATAGGTCAAGCTCGAAATTTTTTTCTTCTTTAGTGTGCTATCATATATCAGTATGCTATCAAGAAAAATAAGCCTTCAATTTGTTTGAAAAAAGATGATTAAGAATTTCAAAATATATCTATAAATGTAGCATACATTTAGATGGACAGATAAATTTAAAGCTCTTAGTTTTAAGACTGAAAAAACTGATTATTTTTTTTCTTTGAATATTTCAAAATAAATTAGCTGATAAGATTTTGAAGTTGCGTAGAATTGAGAAAGAATTGACCATTACCATGTTTAAATAAGATTCCAAGTATTTTTTAAAGGGAAATTTCAAAGGCCAATTCTTGAAATTGACCAATACATGAAAAATCAAATAAAAGTGAAAAATTGGATAAGGAAAATAAATAAATGTAAAAAAAATGCATTTTCTTTTTTTGCTTATTAAAAAATGATTGCATCTTTTCAAAGCATAACATTTGAAAAATCTTTTCAGTTAAATATAATTGCTCAATTTCTTTAAATAACAAAAAATGTCAAGAAGGAAATTATTATTTCTATCTAAGATTTTGGAATTTTAGGTCAATTATCGATAGCTGCATATTCATGAGTTTTTATACTTATTTCCGACCAAACTTCCATAATTTGTATTGCATATTTTCTCTTTGATTCTTGCTTTCCTTCGCACTTTTAAGAGTTTATTCACTTTTCCCAACTTTTCAGGCTCTCATAATTTTTATGTAAATCTAGTAGGTGTTAAAAATCTCGAGAATATGGGATGAAATTTTAACAATTTTCAATGAAGCAAAGAAAGAATGTAATAAATTAAAGAACAGGAATGTGCCTGCTAATTAAAAAGATATCTAATGATACAAGAAATTGATAATACTTCTGGATTGAGCCATATTTTTAATTGGAGAAATATAACTTTTCAGAATTCGTAAAATTCAATTTTAATTTATTAATTCTATAACATCAAGCTTGAAATAACGATTTCTTTGGAGGACCTTATCCTCTATTATTACTAAAGTGTTCATCACATCATGCGTCATGCTGTGACGGCACGAAGTGCCGATTTAGTCGAGAATTTAGTGACTTGTTTAAATCATCTAAACGCATGATGTGATTTACACTAGTGCCGATTTAGTCGAGAATTTAGTGACTTGTTTAAATCATCTATTGAGTGGGTGAGTTCTAGATGATTGGAAGCGTTACCCTTGGCAGACCAATGTGATGATGTTTTCTTACTCAGAATTTCCAAATTTTCGGATGATTATATATTGACTTAACTCAACAAATACCTTAATTGTAATCATCGATCATCGAACAAAATGATCTTTAAGAACTAAAACTAATCATTTCTATACTTATTGGATCGGATACCGAGATTGATTGAAATTTGAGGCTTAATTTGCCATTTCTCTTATAATACAGTAGACTATTCAAACTTCCAATAGATCAGAGTATTATTAATAATTTAATAGTAGCTGACAACATCAACTTATTTATTGATCGATTCCCATCGTTCGATTTCGGATTTTTATAATTACTAATTATTATTAATGATTGAATTGCTTGTTATTAGTTGACCTTTACTTAACTATAATGAAAGGTCATGTTCAATAAATGAAAACAAAGACTTAAAATAGATATTACTGTTATATTATACGCAGTAAGTTAGCGAGTAAAACAAACATTGTGCTATTACATTTGTTTACTTTTGATAGTGCTGAACAGTACTGCATACAGTACACATGCATATGCATTTGATTTGTTGTAGGCAATTCATTCTCGTCAAATGTGTCGAGAGTCGAGAAGCTTTCAGTGTGTTCTTTTTTTATTTCTCATATTCTTTGTTTATTCATTAATCTGGAGTTGAATTTCAATCCTGTAACTTATGAATGAATCAATTTCTTCCTTCCGAGAAGATTCTTTGATTTTTGATTTTGAGTAGTCAACAGATGATAGAACAGGAAAATAAGCCAATAGTTGGAATGAAAGGAGGAAAGAAAGAATTGAGAGGAAGACAGAGAGAGAGAGGGAGAGAGTTAGGTCACTTTTAATGTTTCGTAAAATGAGAAGAAAGTAAATTAGAAAAGAAATGGGAAAGAAGCGAGAGGAGGCAAACAATAAAAAGAAGAGAGAAAAGACGTTGGTGTTATCTTGGTTGGGTGATAGAATCTGAATTTTGAAATAGAATCTAATGGTCACTTGAAGAATGTTCTAATCTTTACGCTTTGATGTTATTCATGGTCTATCTGTTCATTATTTTAAATTCTATTTTTTTTTGCTATAATAATAAGTTTTCATTTATCAAAAATATATTGCATATATTGAAGGAAAAATAAGGAAAAAGTTTTCTTGCAACAATGATTCATATCGTCCCTTATTTTTGATATTTTATTCCTATTTTTAGATTTTCATTGATTGTTTCATTACAGCATCTACTTTCAGAATGCAATGCCTCAAAAAATTGCTATCTCTATTCTCATATTTCCCATTTTTTTTTTGAATAATAATTATTTGATGAAAGACAATAAATTTCAGTTATGCTGTCAACGGCTTTTCAGTATAGATTTTTTTATCGCAGCTTTCTAGTACGAAATCTTCTGTTTTAGAAATGTCTCTGTTCAATAATTCAGCTATTAGAACCGATAATTATTTCAGCATCAGATGGATTTGAATGTAGCCTTGCAAAGGGCATCAGAAGATGAGGCAGAGAATCAATATGATGAAGTGTATCCGGGACGAATACTCAAGTTAGTGTTGGATTATATATCAGTCTTACTTTTATTCATTCATTTGCAATTCTGATTATAGTTCATATATCTCATTATAACCTCGCTCGATTCTTCTTGAGATGAGCTGTGCAATTTTAAATTTACTTCAAAATTTAATTGACGATAAAGATTTTTATATCAATAAAATAGATAAAACTTGGGAATAAAGCATTCAAATATCATTTCCAGTAGTTTTCTTCTTTTCTTTTATCTCTTTCTCATTTGGGATAATTTGTTTTAAAATAGTTAATTTCAAAGCACACATTGGATTCCATTAGAATCAATAAAGGTACCGAGAAAAACAATACACTACGAGGCATTATGTGATGCAGTCTTTTAGAGTCTTGTCGAAGTATAACTGAATATTTCTTTTTTGTTTATATAACAAAAATGATTGATCCCTTTTGTGTTTCTTTCGCAAAATATTTCAGTCATTGTAAAAAAGTCTGCAAAGAATTTGAATTTTTAATATATGCTGTCCGGAGAAAGTCTTTCCTCGTTTTTCACGCGATTCAAGTTGAACATATTAACTGATGACGACACAATAGATAATTTTTATCTGATGACAAAGTAGGATAATTCCAGCAGATAATTGTAGCATCGTAGCTGTTAAAGGGATTCTTAAGATCAAAGTCATTGCACAGAATGATAGTTCCATGCAAAAAAAAGAAAATATGGTTTAAATTGAGTGCGTCAAGCTAAAATGTTTATATTACAATGAAATATCTGCGTATGCAATTTCAGAGGCGAAGATACACCAGGTAGCGTTAAAATTCGATACATAAGGGGATGTCGTGAACCGAAAACATTCGCACGTTACACTTCCAGTCTAAAAATATGATACCTTTGCGATCTTTTCACAAGTAAGTTCCTTCTCATTGAGAATTCTTCATAAAGTTTCAAAAGCAAAGTGGAAGGGATGTCCAGAAAATACTTAGATAGTTTGTACTTTTTTGGCGATATTAAAATTCTAGTTTTTTCGCAATTTTATTAGCAGAATTTATTCAAACATATGAACGTCCTAGTTTTATGCCAATATTAATATAGTTAATTGCAGACGTGACCATTCAAGAACAAGTAAAGTTGACGAATCCGGTTTATTTTCATTCATAACCTTCGGCTGGATATTCCCATACCTTTGGGATGCCTTTAAAGGTCGTTTAAGTCAAGATCAGATGTGGAACTGTAGCATTTATGATGCATCGAGCGTTAATTTGGCGAGGTAACCTTTGTTTCCAGAATGTTTTGTTTTCATTATATCACTATTATCAATTTTGTTGTCGACGTTTCGGAATTGAATTCCTGCTTTGAAAAACATCATGGTGGATTGAGAGACAAGTGATTCTTTAGTTCAAATTTGGACAAAACAAATTAACTTTAAAAAATCAGTTTTAGGTTGGAATATCTGTGGAAGCAAGAACTTCTCCAGCGACCAAACAGGCCATCTCTTTTTCGAGTCGTATGTCTATTCATCAGGACGAGAATTTGCGTTGCATGTTTCATCTTCCTATTTTGCCTGCTCTTTGGCTTTATTGGTCCGATGTATTTTGTGAAGGGATTGGTATCTTTTGCTGAGAGACCACATCTTTCTGATGCCTCTCCCAATGTTGTTTTTGGAATTTTCTTGGCTTTTGCCATTCTTATGGTAAGTAGAATTTGTTTTGTAATTTCTAGCAGTTTCAGCTAAAAATTATTCTCAAGTCATTTTAATAATTTCGATATTCATTTTCAGCGATTTGTTCTTATTTTAGGATTTTAATTTTTTCAGGATTAAGTAAATTTATGCGTTTTTAGGTCGAGATAGCACGAGTACTTTCATATGGCGCTACATGGGCTGTGAGCTATCGTACTGGTATCAGAGTTCGTGGAGCCTTGCTAGCTTTATTGTACAAAAATTGATCAATGTGCGTTCATTGAGAACAAAAACTGGAGCAGAGGTTTGTGGTTCATCCAAATCTTTGTAAGATTAATTTTAGAAAGATTTTTAGAAATTTATGCTTCTAATAGATATTACTTAGCATGCTTTTTCATTTTTTGTTTTGTGTTTTGCATATTACTTGATCTATTTCAGTCCACTTTTCTGGTGCATGATCGAGAATAATAATTTAGATTTTTATTTTAAGTTTTCATGAGATTTTATGAATCATTTTATTTCTGGCTTATTCCAATTTTTTTTTCTGCGGAAACTTGTATTTTACAGGTAATAAATATTTTTGCAAATGATGGACAACGTTTACTTGATGCAGTTTCATTTGTACCGTTGGTACTAGTCGGGCCTTTGGTATTGATTGCTGGAATAATCTATCTTCTGGTTCTTATTGGGCCTTGGTCATTATTAGGAATACTTACATTTCTTATTTTTGATGCGCTACAGGTTGGTCTTTAAAAAATTTTAAGTCTCCCAATCATGTATTGCTATTAAATAAGTAAGTTTTTATTAGATTTTCATTAAATTCTTAATTTATTATATCGCTAACTCGATTTTTAGTTCGTGCTTGGCAAAACACTGGTACGCTTTCGAGCTTCTGCAATTCAAAAACCGAAAAGCGGGTAACATTTTATTTCGAAAGAATTGCACAAATACGGTACAGCGAAAGTTATTGAAAGACCTAAAAGCGAAAATATTAAAATAAAAATTGTCGAGAAGTATTCACTTTATCAGTTTTATTTATATTTAATTTGATTATATAGTTCGACTATAATGTTAAGTTTAGTGAACTTGTGCGCTGCAAAATGAGGGATAGAACAAAAATTTATTTTTTGTGATACATACTGTCTTTTGTTGAAAACGATATAGTTTATGGTGCCAAGCATCATTTAATATTTTCATAGGCTTTGATACACCATAAAATGTTACTAACAAAAGAAACATCGTATAAAAAAATTAAATTTCTTACTATTCAGAAATTCATTTCTTGCTTTCTAGAATAAACATTTTCATACTAATGTTATGTTTTCAGATAAATTTGATAGGTGAAATAATTCGTTGCATCCGACTTATAAAGATGAATGCCTGGGAAGAATCTTTTACTAACAAAATAAAAGGTTAACTTTTTTAGTAAGAGGTTGAAATTTTCGGGAGTTAGAGATAAATATTTATTTCCCAATTTCATGGAAAAAATTTCTGTTGCGAAAGCAAATGAAGATATGTCAAGTTTTTATTCTTTAATATGTTATATAATCATTCTGAAATTAACATAAAAGACTTCCAGAGATGCGTCGCAACGAAAAAATAGATTTACGTAAAGCAGGGCTTGCACAAAGTCTCACAATTGCGCTTGGATCTGTAGTACCTGTAGTTGCAGCTGTTTTTACTTTCCTTGGATTTATATTATCAGGCGGAAATCTTGTGGCTGCTGATGTAAGTTTTTGATCTTGATGTTAATCTATATGTTTCTAAATCTAACTCTCATCTTCTGGTATGTTTGACTGTTTTTTATTTGTTTTATATTTCGATGTTTTAGGTTAATTCCAAATTTTGTAATTCCAAAAATTATAAAATACCTAAAATAGAATGAGTATTTTAGGCATTTACTACCATAACGGTATTTTTATCATGATGTTCGCTATTCGTATGATTCCTTACGGAAGCCGTTATTGTGCAGAAGCATTTGCCGCATTGAAAAGAATACAGGAGTTATTGCTTTATCCTGAGTATGATCAACAAATTCCATTTTGTCAAGATGCGAATATCGCTGTCCAATTTAGGAACACTACTTTCCTTTGGGATAATAAAAGTAATTTTTGTTTCTGATTTTTAAGAAATAATTACTTGCATCTTTTTCACATTTATTTCTTTAGATTTCTCATTATGCACCACGTTGTTATTTTATTTAATAATAATACTTCAATCTTGACGATTTACGAATGACATAGTTTCGAGCTTCAGTTTTTGGTGAAAGATTATAGAATTTAATCATGAAGGATATGGTAAGGTCAGGCAAATGAAATAACATCAAATCTGGAAGAAAGCAATGAAAGAAGTCCTGTTGTTGCTAATGAGCAAAGCAGTTGTGATTCATTAGTTGCATTGAAAAACATCACTCTCGACGTGCGGAAGGTTTTTTTAGCTAGTTTTATAGATTGAATAATAATTTCTTTAGAATATTTTAATAGCCGTATTTTCACAGATACGTATCAAAGATCTTTAAATAAAAAAACTCTTTGATGCTTGGAAAAATTAGTAATTAAATATGAATTCGACAAGAGGAACACAGTTACAATTCTTTAAAGCATTCATTCTGAAAATAATTTTTCAGAAGCATTACTTTTATTTTATTACAGTGTTGACTGTGCTTAACGACATATTGCAGCTTTCATGTTTTAATTCCTGATTTAATTCCCTACACTCTATTGCATTGATTTCTATAAAATCAAAGCAAATTTTGATTGCTATAAAATTAGTCTGAATTTTTAGAAAGAACTTCTCGGCATATGTGGTCCAGTGGGAAGTGGCAAAACAGCTTTACTTAGCTCCATTATAGGACATGTAAGTCCTTTTTATCATCCATGTCGTGAAAAATTTTATTAATAATAATTATAAGAATTCATTCTTCGCAAAAGATTAACAGTAGCAGAATATGACAGCAGTGAGGAAGAATTCTCAAACTTGGGTAATTAATCTCCAATGCAAGAAATTATCCTAGCATGACAACAAACTCGGCGATTAAAATATCGATAAGACGAATTGATAGCAGTGACAGTATAAAAAGAAACTTAACACCACTTCTTGATATTATCCCCCAACTGACCTCGCCAAGCATCTCTTTCGATAATGATTTGGATGCTCAGTGTTTCGAATTTTAGAGGTTATTTTGAAGTCATAAGAATACCGCCTTTATTTGGAACACATAAACGTGATTACTATTGTGAATCAATTTACAGCTTCTTGACCCAGAAATTAATATAATCCAGATATATTTTTTAATCTTTTCTTTTCCGCTAAATAATACTTTTTAAAGATATACCTTTCATTCTCTTACATTTTGCTTTTTAAGCTACCACAAAACAATGGTTCATTAAATGTTTCTGGACCAACAGCGTTCGTAACACAGACACCATGGATTTTAAATCGAACAGTTCAGAGTAATATATTGTTTGGTTTACCGATGAACACAAGTCGGTATTACAAAGCCATTACAGTTTGCGAACTTACCAAAGACTTGGAAACAATGAAAGCGGGTGACCAAACAGAAGTAAATTATTTGAAAATAAAGCAAAATATATGAATGTCTTCGGAAAGTTGGGCTTCTGGAAGATATATTTTTCCATCTTCAATTCAGAATTGCGATCTTTATTCTGAATACCACTTACGTTAGATACTTTTCAGATCGGAGAGCGTGGAGTGACAATTTCAGGAGGACAAAAGGCTCGAATTTCACTGGCTAGGGCACTTTTTGCTAATTGTAATTTGTATCTTTTGGATGACATATTTGCGTCTTTGGATCGGCAGATTGCTGATCGTATTTTCAAGCATGCTGTCCTAGAAATGCTCGCAAACAAAACTGTTCTTATGGTTACTACAGATATTCAAGTTAATTTTAATTTTTTTCTAACAGTTTTTCAGATTCTTGCAGTTTGGAATTTTACAGTTGATTGACTCATATATGTGTTCTTTTATTCATTATTCTCTAATTTTTTGAAATTTATAAGGAACACCTTTGCGTTGAACAAATTTTTAATGATTCATTATTAGTAACTCATCGTGTTCGATGATGAATACATTTTTCTGTTCTGAGTCTTATTCTACATTCACAGTTCATTCGCTTTTTAGGCACTTAAAAGGATTTTCAGTACTCACGAAAGTGAGTTAAACATTCTACTGGAAAGTCATGAAAAATTGAAGCTTGAAAATTCCTAACGCTTAAATGAAATTCAATACAACATAAGGAATTAGTTGTAATAAGATGTAAATTACAAAAGATCATGGAATTTGTTTTTATAATAATCATTTTGGATTTGTAAATTCTTATAGGAATTTCATCAAATAATTTTTTTCATGCCAGTGCATTTTAAGAGATTATCAAAATGCGACCGAGTCTGCTATATGGAAGGTGGAGAAATTAAAGCAGTAGGCACCCATGATGAATTGCTGGAAAAATGTGAGGCGTATGCTCTTTACTGCGAGCATTCCCTTTATTCCGGTTAGTTTACCGTATTTACTGAAAGCTAAGATCAGAAATAAATTAAATTGTTTTTTTTTGAATTGTTCTTCCATTTTTATAAGTAATTTTCTAGATGAAATTAAATCGATGTCGGAGTTCACAGAGGAGCAACGTGAATTAGGAGATGATTTTGTGAAGATAGATACACTAGATAAAACTGAAAATTTTTTGAAACCAGGATTAAAAACATCGAATGAATTTCAAACATCAGCGTCTATGATGGATGTGACGAAACTCGATGATGACGGTATTTGAATATTTTTCTATAAGTTGCGAAAAACTTCAAAGTATTAAATTTAATGGAGAAGTGAAGCTTAAATTTTTGATAATGATTTACTATAAAATTCGAATGAACCCGAAATTCTGATTTTTGCCGATGAAGCTTAAATAGTTTTCAAAATTTTTAGAGAAGGTTAATTGCATAATTCAAGTAATTTCAACAATTTTGCCAAAACCAATGAATGTCTTATTTTCTAAAGATTAAGTTTCAAGAAAATAGCGAAAGTTTTCAGGACAGCTGGTTATGGATGAAGAGAATTTTGGCTCATCAACTGTTTCCTGGGCAGTCTACAAGTTAGCTAATTTATTTGCCCTTTCTTTTAATTTGAGACATACTTTGCTACAATATTCTAAATTATTGTCATAAAACTTGGAACAAGAAAACTCGTTTGAAAGGTTTTGGAATTTTGGAAAATGAGTTTATGTAGTTTAGGCGATACATCGATGCAACTAGCAGTCGTTGGATTTGGATAATATTGCTTCTCGCATTTGTTGGTAATGTGGTTGCCTCAATATTTTCCACTGCTTGGTTATCACAATGGCTGAAACATGGACATTCTCAGCAAGTAATCTACAAATTATCCTTGAATTTGAACTTTTTAGGAAGTGAGGTTGTAATGACGTGCACCGTCTTGTAAATTGCTGCAAAAAAAAAAGAATATTGAAGTGGAAAAATAAACAACTATCTGGAATTCAACATGCCCAATTATTTATGTCATGCCATATATGCAAGGCCTGAAATTAATTTGAATTGAAATTCATTAAGGAGAAATGTATCAGATAGCATTGTTTTAAAATAAATTCTAGATCGTGAATACGAGTGGAGAACTCAGCGTCGAATTGATTAGCATAGCAAAAGCGAATATACTAATTATTATGCAACCATCTATGGATTTTCAATAATCATTTTATTCGTTTCAGGCTTTCTAAAAGCTCTTATTTTTGTTCATGTAAGTTATTTTCATGTATATAAATTTCCGCTTTTTTAAATCCTTCTTGCAAATTTTTAAGTTAAATTGTTGCGAGGAACAATTTAGGTATCATTAAATGCCGCTTCGCAGTTGCATAGTCGAATGTTTGATAATGTGATACATGGCACTGTTCAGTTTTTCGACACAACACCAAGCGGAAGAATTTTAAATCGATTTTCAAAAGATATGGATGAAAGTTTGTCCTTTGTACTTTTAATAAATTTCTTGAATATTTATTTAAAAAAATAACTCTTAAATGTTAGTCAAATAACTTCAAGAGATTAGAGTTGAAAATAATGCCCAGGAAAAATATAAAGACGTTTAGAAATTGTCAGTGTTGGATCATTTTTACCAAATGGATAAATTTATTAAAAATAAATTTTTTTGAGGATATCAACAGTAATAATTATTAAATAGCAAAGGATTTTTTCCTTCAGATTTATACTTTATTCCAAGAGAAAGCTAATAATTCTTTAATTACAGCTTTTCTTTAATTACTCTCAAATGACAAAAAAACATTCTAAATGAATATAAATTTCAGTTGACGTCAAGCTGCCGTTTACAGCGGAAGTTTTCCTCCAAAATTCACTTACATGTATGGGCTATTTGATTATGATTGCATGGGTTTTCCTTCGTTCTTAATTCCGTGCATTTTTTTGTTCTGTGTTTTCGCTGTTTTTGTATTATGTTTTCGAGCTGGCATCACAAGGTAATTGATATTTTCGACTATTAAGGTCAAGATGTTAACAATAGATTCAAAATTATTATTAAGATAAGTAATTTATGATAATTACACACTGCGAACTAAATTCCAATAAAGCTTTTCTTTCTATAACATTAACATTATAGTAATGTATGAATATTCGTTAAAAGTTTTATTATATTAGTAATAGTTATTATTATAAATAATTTCATTTAATACTCTTATTACTATTATAAAAGCTTTAGCATTCAATACTGTAAAAGCGGCTCTTTCAGTTTTAAACGATTTGAAAACATATCACGTTCACCATTATTTGATCATATATCTGCAAGTATGGAAGGTATTCAAACCATTCACTCACTTGGTCAGAGCGAAGAGTTTATTGAAATTTTAAAAAATAAGCTCGACTTGAATAGGTTCGAATTTATCTAAATTGTGTTGAATTATTTTGTTTTATTTGAAGCTACATTAATTAAGTTTTAATTTCCTTGATTTGCTTTAAATTTTTAATATTTTAAGCTGGCATTTTATTTTATTTTTTTGGAAGGATAGATTCTTTACAAATTTGAATTTGTAATTCTTTTAAAGTGGAGCTATGTTCATGTATCAGTCAGCAATGCGTTGGTTAGCGGTATGGTTGGATTTACTGGTTGTCGCTATTACTTTTATCGTGGCATTATTAATTGTTCTGCTGACTGGAAGTATAGCACCGGCAGATGCTGGAATGGCACTTGTTTTTGCACTACAGGTAGTTTTTGGATGTCCATGTAATTTTTCGGGAATGAGCAGTTAAGATGAATTGTCAACCCCAGGATATTTGAATAAATTGAAATTTTTGCAAAACATTAACAAGATTTGATTTTCATATATTATTTCAATGCATCGAGTAACTCGATGCTGCAAAATCATTTTATTTTATTAAGCACAATGCAATTTAAAGTTTTGAATTTATAAAAACTTTGATATTTATAGATGAGTGGCATATTCCAATTTGCGGTGCGCACGCAGACGGAACTCGAGGCAAAAATGACATGCGTCGAACGTGTTACTTATTATAGCGATGTTAGTATCACCTTGATTTATTATGTTTTACCAATACGTAATTTCTTATTCTGAAATACTTTTAAGTGAAATTAACTGTATAATAATTGGTATTATATATGAATGTTGCACGAAAATAATCTTTGATGCCTCTTTGCTTCGAATAAATGGATTTTTAGTTTTTTTAAAAGAGATAAATTCTTATGCCATGAATTCTGTGCATTTCAAATTTTGCCAATTAGGAAGCATCTTACATAAATGCACCTTACTTCATTAAGTATTATTATATGCGCTGTGTAAATTTTTACATTTGAATGGAAAAGTCGACATAGAAATGCAGTAATTATGTTAAGATTATGATAGAGTTGGATGAGATAGTGATCAACATTTTTGTTCATCTTTTTCCTACATTTGTATCATGATTTTTCAAAGAGTTATCATTATTTCAGCATATCAAATCGGAAGATGGTTGGAACAATGGAATTGGTGATTCTTCTCGAAATGATTCCTTTCCGAATGGTTGCATTGTATTTAGAGGAGTTTCGTAAGTTTATTTTAAAGTTTTTATTTTAATAATTTCATTTCATGTTTTCTTAATTTTGCATTTCTAAAGAAAATTTTCAGTTCTTATGATCTCATTATGAAGCAATTGTTATACTTGCCCTTCGAAAAATAGTTTTCGGAATTCATTTTCTTTTAATATTGTAGATTTTTCATCCCCAAACTCAAAATGACAAGTGTTTCAGATTACGTTACCGACCTGATTTGCCTTTAGCATTGGATGACGTCAATTTTAGGATCGAACCAAAAGAAAAAATAGGAATTATCGGACGCACTGGATCAGGTAAACATGTTAAACATGAGTGAAGTGCATGTTTTGTTCTTAAGTTATCTTAAATTACAATCGGATTTTGTATGCGAAACATTTTTGAAATTTTTAAGGTTCGCAATTTTTGCAATCTAAAAAAGTGAAAATAGTTTACATTTCCATAGCGTTGTCCAAAGCTAATACAGTTTTTATCAATGGTTCTCAATAATTTCGCAAATTATATAGGGAAAACGTCTCTATGTAATGCGCTCTATCGGTTGTATCCTTTGACATCGGGTAGTATTGAAATCGATGGAATTAATATAGCTTGTATTGGGCTTTATCGATTACGTCGAGCTATGGCGGTGATTCCTCAGGATCCCACACTTTTTGTTGGTACCATCCGGTTTAATATCGATCCAAATAATGAATTCACTGATGATCAAATTTGGATGTCTCTCGAAAAACTTATTTGAAAGATATGGTATAGAGAATTTTTTCATTGATATTTTACTATATTGACAAATTGCATATTTCCAGATAAACCACTGATTTTGACCTTTTCCAACTTAAATATTTTCAGTTCTGTTTCAGGTGTCTTCATTAGATCGGAAGCTAGATTCTCCTGTCACCGAAGGTGGACGTAATTTATCAGTTGGCGAACGGCAGCTATTCTGTATGGCAAGAGCTCTCTTAAGGTCATCCCCGCTTTTTATTTGAAATCAGATTGTCTTGAAAAAATGATAAGTTAATTGATATTTTTGTCTAAATCCGATTGTTTTAAAATTTTTGATGAAACTTAGGAATTTTCTAGATCCTTGTTTCTAGGCAAGTGCGAATCGTGGTACTGGACGAAGCAACAGGTAGTCTGGACAATGCTACAGACCGGCATATTCAAAAGTGCTTACGGGAAGCATTTGTTGGTTGTACCGTTATGATAATTGCTCATCGTTTGGAAAATGTTTTGGGCTTAGACAAAATTCTTCATATGAAGCAAGGAAAGGTAAATGTTCATTTCAAAGTTTGCTGTTTACCAGGAAACTGTAATAAGCTACACAAAATCGTTATAAATCACTTAATTGGCAAAAACTAAACCTATAAATGTGGAAAATTTTGGCTTAGTTCTAAAAATTGTTATCTTTGTTTCAAATAGAATACAAAATGAAGCAGGGTGGGAAACGAGTTTTTTTTTCAATTTCTTAAAATTGATGAAGTCGAGATTAAAAATAAAATTTTGGATATTCTAGATCGTAAAGTACGATACAATACAGAACCTAATAAGAGATCAGAATCATCCTCTACGACGTTTACTAGATAATCAAAAGCTGCGAAGAGTAATAAGAACACAGAAAGAGCAGAGTACGAAGAAAAATCTGGAACAGTCGTCGAAAATATCACCAAACGAAAGCAGTGGAAGTAGTCCTGAACGTATCCATTCAACATTTTTAGCTTCTGATAAGACTTCTCCAGAAACATCAGAATTTGAAAAAATTAGTGATAGCATTGACAAAGAAATAACCACTATGAGTAATGATAATAGTGACCTTGAAGTCATTAATAAATCAGATGCTGAGTCAAATTGTTAAATGCGTTCCATACTTTTTATATATGTCTTTTTATATATTCATATATGTTGTGTTTATGCATGTGTAATGTATCGTATGATATGGATTTTATTGTATCGCCTGATTTTTACAGGCGATACAGTAAAATAATTATTTCCAGAAATATTTAGAACCATATTTTTAAATGTTAAACGTTTAATTTCACACTTCAATTTGGGTAAGGTTTTATTTTTTTCACACTAAGACCGCGTTGTATTTACTTCTATTAATTTTTAAATAATGGTTTGCTTTGCCTGCTTTCCTAGCGTGTTTTTCATTCTTTTATTTGCGATTTTCTATAGGTAGTTTTGCTGTTTTAGTGTTTTTTGTAGCTAAGCTACTCAGGTGAATTCATTTGTAGGTGCATTCTGATTCATATTTGATACCTGTAATGTCTGCAAAACATTTGTTTTCATGGCTGTTCAGTTTTTTTTTTTTAATTACATATTAATATGAAAGGTTTTACTGGAGCTTGACAGCGAAAATTTTCCTTTCATACAGTCTAATATTGTTATAGGAAAAGGCAGCCTAATCATTTCATGTTTTGATTAATTTCTGAAACTTCCTTAATGGTTTTCATAAAATGAATCCATTTCTATCTTTTGAATTACTTGAATCGGTTAGAAGCTATGTCTCTCATTTTTCCTTTTAAGCATTTGATAAGATTTAGGAAAGGATCGGGATGATTTGACCGTTAATCTTAATAAAAATTTATAGTAGAAATTGGTTGTGATAATATTTGTATTGCGTAAACTATAAATTTACTTTTAGGAACAAAAATAATTGAATTATTTTAAACTTATATTCTTACCCAATTGCCATAGCTTCTTATTATCTAATTCATTGAGAAATACTAATATCACTATTTTTGCATATTCTATTTTAGATATTTCTATCGAAAGAGATCCAAAATTATATATTATTTCATCTTATTTCGTTGCCATTAGATAACATATTTCCTCATTTGATCCAACTCTTACTATCTCTCGATCATTTCTTGAATTTTGAATCATTTATATTCATTGTTTATAAAAGGAATACATACATCGTAATTCTTCTAATATATTTTTCCATTTAATCATTGATAGATTTTACGTTGGAATATTTCTAAGTTTCAGAGTAAGAATGATTGATCATTTTATACTTGAAGCCTGTGAAAGGATTTTTCACTCCCCATAAATAATAGAAAAATTGCTTATGAAAATTTCACTTGCTATAGCGTATTGTTATAGAAATTAAAAATTTGCTGCATGTTATCATCAATTCGAATGCTGCGAAATATTGATTCGCATCTTATAATTTCGATAATACATCTCTTCGATTTATCGCGAAAAAGGATTATATAAAATTCTGAAGAGATTTAGAAGCAAAATTATGAAAGCAAAAACATTGTTTTGCGCGGAGAAGGCTTTCATCGTTTCCTTCCCTTACTTGTATTCTATATAGGGACGAATTGCTGATCACAGATTTGTATTGAAGTTTATAGTCGCAATATGTTGAAATATATGATTCTTTCTTCCGTGTAACTTTGATACTTTTAATACGACAATTTTCTAGAGAATCTTTTCTCTTTTAATATGATAGTGAATCAGTGCTAGGATTAATCTAAATTCCTTTCATGTGATTCTATTAGTTCGAATAATTTCATATAAATGATAAAATCAATAAATTCGAAATCTGTATCTGCTGATGCGCTACATTATATGATATTTTGTTCAATTCAAATTGAAACTATTCGGAGGCGATAAAATCTAAAAAATAATTCATACGACCGTAAAATTTGTACTCAATCGTCTTTTCTCCCATTCTAATACACATCAAATATATAGTTATAAAAATTATGTGAGAAATATTGAAGATGGAGAGAGAGAATACAATGAGCATAATATTTAAAAATACTAATACTAATTAATAACTTACCTGTTTGAGCAAATCGAATCATTCGAACTAAATTCCAGCCTAGCAAGAAAATAATGATAAATACAATTAGAAAAGATTCGAACTGAGAGACTAAATATTCGATTTCAAATACATCGAAAAATACACATATTCGCATAATCACAATATTTAATGTTATCTCTGAAGATGAGAGATGAACAAAACTATTTGCACTTGAATTTTAGAAATTGGCACACAGGAGGAAATGATAGCATCGTTGAATGACAATATCGGTGATAAAATAAACCGATTCTTGTCATCATCCTTAGCGGTATTAATCGGAAGCAGATATATATATATATGTGTTCCTGAGGACTATCAACAGATATAGCAAGAAATCGAGAATAGTTTCAAGTATATGTAAAAACTGAGCATTAGTTATATGAACAAATCGATCGGTATAATGGATACTTCATTATAAAAGTCTTATCTTTTGATTTTTAACTATTATCTCAGATAGTATGATCAATACTTAGGTTTTAATCAATACTATCTGCTTTTCGTAGATAAAAATAAATCTGTTTAATGAGGCATAAATTTAGCTACTGCACTAAAATTTAAGTAATAATTCGAAATCTATGCTAAATATATGAAAATTAGGTAGATGAAATAGGTAGTAGTGCAGCGCTCTTGTAAACATAAACAAAATGACTACAAAAAAAAATGCTGAATTTTTAAACACTCCTAAATTCAACTCTTCTGACTGGATCTATTTCAGGATGCCACAAATCCACTCGAAGTATTAATCGGTATTTGTTTGCGGATGCACCTTCAAACCATAATTCCTGCTCGAATGAATCATCAAAAATAAGAAACTGGCCTGCTTTCCAACCTCGTACCTCATGTCCTACTCGCAATCTGGCTTCTGCAATGATATTTCAACTTTATTTAATCTCATGTTTTCAAAATAATTTGCCAAATTCTGAAAAGTGAGCGAAGTTTAAGAAAGTCATACCAGATGATATTATAAGACCCAAATGAGCTTGTAGGCGATAATTGGAATATCCACAATGTGGCCATACTCGAGTACCACTTGCAAGAAATGAAAACTTTATCTGCAGAGAGAAACTTCAAAGTGATGATTCTTACAATTTGTAAATTTACACATTACAACTTTTTGACCTCTTTGTTGACCTTTTTCTCGTAAAAATTTATCATAAAAATATTTGATGTGAGAGGAAATTAATTTCTATGATCTTAAATGGTCATGAAATAGCAAATTATATCAAAAGATGCCAAACATTTCTATAAAAAGATATGATTGAATATTATGATAGAACTTTTGGATATCTATCATTTTATTCATTCAGTGATTAAGTGATAATCAATGAATATTTTTTTTTTTTTAAATCCTTACCTCGCTCTTTAAACAATCGGATGAATCTTTAAATGTACGCATAATATTACATGTCTTTGGCGCTTTTAAACAATTTGATACATTCCATGAATTACTACTATATAAAGAATATGCTGACCATTGTCCATCTATAATCAAATCTTCATGTTCCGGTTCGAATAAATACGGTTGATTGCTTAATATTGCTTCCGCTTCTTCCCGAATTATCGTCCATTGTCGTTCGATTTTCTAAAAAAAAAAAAAACTGTCAAATCAATATTTGTATGTTTATTTTAAAAATGATAAATATAATTCTTGATAATAGCTTATCTATGATATAAAGATAGTATATAATATAATTTTTAATACCTATTTGTTATTCAGTTTATTTATTATATGTAATATTCAAAATTTATATTATAAATAAATAAATAACTAAATAATAATCAAAAATAAATAAATATTTACTTAAATTTTATTTTAGCAATAAAATATGCTTTTCAAATGTTGATTATTGATAAGTGATAAATATTATTTTGTGTAAAGAAGAAACCAACTTTTAGATGTTTTGAGCAAAACGTTTGTTCAACAGACCACCAAGGACGAGCAGTTAAACCTTCAACGTTGTAAAATGATCGTTGATAAGGTGATGGAAAAAGACCAACTTTTGCTCCAATACTATATACTCGATAAGCCTTAAAATATCATTGAAAAAAAAAAAAAACAAAAATGCGATGATCTTATCTGTTATATTGATTTAGATGAATTGATTCAGATGTAGAATAAAATTGAGATTCAGAAGGAAATAAACAAAAAGAATAATAGAAGCCAAAGCCCAAAGCTAAAACTTACCTCTTGTTTCTTACCCAATCGTGTTAATGCTTCACCAAAATGATAATAAAATCTAAAAAAGTGTTAGCTAGAAAATTTATAATCTAATTAATCATTTCATATTTACATTTCAATCTTTCTAATAATATTTACCTGAAAAAAAAAAAGTTAGCTTAATGGTTTAATTTAATAATGAAAAATTTATGAGAATTATAATAAACAAAATAAACATTTAATAAGTGAGTAAACAGAGAGAAAGAGAGAGAGAGAGAGAGAGAGAGAGAGAGAAAAAAGAAAGGAATATACCTTGGATCAGCAATTACTTCACGAACAGCACGAAGACCTTTACGCATATACAATATACCATTCTCGAAATCTCCTTCCAATTTCAAAATATAACCATAATATGCTTGAGCAATACCATTTGTTGGTGAAATTTTCAAAACCTAAATTAGAATTATATAATAAATTGATTGATTATCAATTCATATCATTGTGATACTGATAAGAATGATTAATAATTAACATTTTCAAATATCATTCGTGCATCATCCTCACGTCCCATCATTAAAAATGTTAATCCTTGATTATTTTGTAATTGTAAATCATCTGGATAACGATCAATCAAAGAACGTTGAGCTCGTAATACAAGATGTAATAAACCACGAAATCTAGCCCGATCGATTAAACGATATGCTGCTTGACTGAAAAAAAAAAATGTTAAAAAATAACATTAGAATTTGTAAACAAATTAATCTTAACGATTATAAGTTTATTGCCATTTCGGAGAGTTATTTACAAATGACAGTGTTTACAAATTACAAATAAACAAATTCGCAATGCTCAATAATCTTTCATATTTCAATTTGTTTATTTAAAAATTTTTGTCTCAATTTATGATAACTTCTGCTGAAAGCAAAAATGAGTGATTTGATGACTGATTTGATTATACATGAATCCTAAAGATATCTGATATTCTAAATTCAATCATTTGATTTGATTATACATGAATCCTAAAGATATCTGATATTCTAAATTCAATCAAAATTAGCAACATATGATAAAATATAGTATTTACTTGAATAATGCATCTGGCGTATCATCAATATCAAGCACTTCTTGATATTCATTAATGGCTATATCTAGGAATGAATGATCTGATTCAATTTCGCTTCTGATATCATTTGCTCGAGCGATACCAAAATGAGCACGAGGACTGTCTGGATTAGCTCGTAATACATTCTCGAAAATGGTGATTGCAGAATGATAATCATGCTGAAAATGCTAACTGTATGAATTAACATATATTATAAGCAAAAAAAAAATTGAATCTCGTAAGCAAGATATGGTTGCATTTCTTCTATTGCTTATCAGTTAGTTATGATATTTCCTAGAATTTTATCACTTCCTTAACAAATATAATCTAAAATCAATTAGACACATAAGCATTTCATAATCCATCAATATTTTTAAATTTCATTTTTGCTAGTACTGTATTTTCTTAGTTCACAATTTGCCATTTTATTATGATTTATTTGCATACATTTTTAGATGTCTCATTTAATCAAATTATGATTAAACAGTAATCAGTGATCCTAAGCAACTAAAAAAGATGAGAAGTTTTGCAAGTATGGAAAGTTCTAATGTCAAAGTTAGAAGAAATAATCAATTCCATTTTTAGCTTAAAATCTAAGCAAAGTCATCGATCACAGTTTTAGATTCAATTCTAATGTTGCCAAGATTCAATTCTAATAATTCATGAATTCGCTAGTAACAGTATATCATGATTAAAAGAAATTTCATTTTTGCATTGTCCAAAATAAAATTGAAATAAAAATATTCGATTTAAATCAGATGAATAATTTATGTAGCCCAATATTTCAATACTATGATTCCACTCAAATAATAGTTCAAAATTAAGTTTGAATTAAACTAATTGAACTTATCGATAAGTGTGATAATAATTCGATGTTTCAAAATGATATGAATCCGCTATTGCAAATTAAAGCATAGAAGTGAGAAAAATAAGCAATGAATTAGGTTTTAATCTTTTAAAAGGTGAAGAGAAAAGTTGAAGTATGATTTGATAATAGTATCAATGCATACAATACAGTAGTACTTCATCGAATAAATGATAATCACAATTGCAACCTTTTATCAGTGGGAAGAGAATACATATATATATATAAATAAAAAATAAATGTATCAAAATTATATTTTAAAAGAATTAGGAAACGAAAGCAGAAACAATAATCAAAATATAATCATACTATCTTTGTTAAAAAGAATGAATACAAAATTGATAAGCGAAGAATAATCAATAAATGATTAGTTTATTGAAATGAACTGATTTTTTGTATTTTTTTTTTAGCAATGATAAAATATCAGAGGATAAGTTAACTTGACGTATCTATCAAACAATTATCAAAAGTGATATGATATATATATTGTATCGAAAAACCATTAGCTCTGTTAATATTAAAAATGTACCGAATAGGTCAATTAGATAAATTTATGTTGGAATTTATCAGAAATACCGTGCAACACTAGCATTTGTGATAAACAACCTAAATCTAAATATGAATTTAATATAGCTTTTTCGTCACATAACTAATCAAATAGTTTTGTTGAATCTAATCAACCTATTATCAAAACCTAAATTCATTCAACTATTGCAACTACAGTTCATTCAGCAAGTATATCAGTTCATACACTGATAAAAATCATTTAACAATCTGTTGAAGCAATGATTTAAAATGCCTAATTGCTGCATTGATCTAAGAACTGAGTGATGTCTTTTTTTTTTTTATGATAAAAAAATAATCCAAACAACGAGAATATTTTAGTTTATCGAAAGATTTGAACTACATATATCATATGCAGAATCTTTATCAATTCCAATTAGCTATGATAATTAATGTGATAATAGAATAAAGATAATTAATGTATAACTAAAAATGAGCAATTCTCGTAATAACAAGCAATTCTCGAGCAATTCTCATGATAATGACGATAATTTGAAATGAATAATTGTAAATTAAATTAAAGTAATGCATTTAAAAACTTAATTAAACCACGAATATATGAAAATTCAATTCATAAAAAAATATATTAATTAGACTGAAATGAATGAATTTTATCTGAACACCTTGCTAAATCATTTTTCGTTATGCATTAATTATCATATTCTATGAGCTAATTGGAATTGATAAATGGGAATGATTTAGTTTCGAGTATGATAACAAATAATCTCGGAAACATTTGTAATTTTGAAATTATATTGCCAATTGAATTAATAAGATTTAAAAAATGTTACTTAATAAATGATATTTAAATAAAAATTAAATAAGTAATCGATTTCTAACAAATCCAACTTTTTATTTTTAGAAGTTTTATTTTGATAATTTATTAGTTTAAATTAAAATAATCCATTTAATTGATTTCAATTATTTGCTACTTAGAAGCCGAACAGGTAATATTAAAATTTGTCCAACGACTTTCAAATGATCTGAACATCGGGCAATTTCTATATTGTAAATGAATTAAACTCAAGAATTTGATAATATTCGTCGAGATAAATCTATATATGATCACAATCGTACATAATTAAATCATCAAGGAAGAATCTAACTAGCTTAATGATATGATAAAGATATATATGATAAATAATTTGAAAATCTCTTTGCAACTCTTCAAAAGCAAAGAGTTTGTCAGGAAAGAATTTTTTCAAGCAGTTATTCTATTTTCGAATGGGACTATTACAAATTAAGTATGATAAAGATAAAGAAAGGAAGGAATAGATAGATTATTGATTAATAGATAATCAAATTGAGCTGATATAATTTAATATAATTAGAGCAAAATTTGATAGATCATTAAATTATAAATTAACTTTTATTTTATTGATTATTGATTAATAGATAATCAAATTGAGCTGATATAATTTAATATGATTAGAGCAAAATTTGATAGATCATTTAATTATCAAATAATTTCCATTTCATTGATTATTGATGGTTTATCTTTTTCGTTTTTTTACTGACCTTTTCAACAAGATAATCTGCACGATCCAATTGATTTCGATATTTATGATCAACACGATTTGTTATAGCATGGCGTTTATAAATGGTTCTTTCACTTGATCTATAATAAATTTAAATCATTGATCATTATTTGAAAAGAATTAAAAAAAAAACTCACTCCAATATCAAATAATTATAATAACCACTTGATTGAGAATTATGTCGTTTGAATTGATAAGCTATGCTTATCATTGAATTAGTTTATCACTCATTACATTTCTCATTATATCGAAAATGATCTTTTCACAAGAATTCCAAAGTATTTCCATTATAATCATAATAGCAGATAAATGTTCATACAGAAGAACAAATTACCAAACAGGTAGATATTTACTTTACAAAAGGTAAATAACAATTGATATTTATAAAATAAATAATAAAAATAATCAATGAATCTGAATCTATCAAACAAATATGAATTGTCTAATATTTTTATTATAAAAAAGAATATTTTGTTGTTATCGCCCATCTTGTAATTATGCCTTAATTTATTTCATTTTTGATATATTCAAAAGATATATTATTTTAGAGATTATATTAATATTTAAGTTGAATTTCCCAATATAATAAAAGATATCATATCTTCATGATCAACTTATCATTTTAATTAATGTAAGAAAGCAGCTTTTTATTTTCTGGACATAATAAACAAATCTCCGAACATTTTAAAATAATTCAAAGAAACGGCAATTAATGAAGTTAGAAAAAGAAAAAGAAAAAGGATAAAATAAACAAACTTCTCCTTTTTAATAGTTGTCAAATCATTGATGTTATCACTATCAAGTTCTTTGTCATCAGCCTCATCATTTTTTCGTTCATCATTTTCATCCTTTATTTCCACTTCTTCCTTCTTGCTTTTTCAACTAATTTCAACTTAGCCGTTAACTGTTGTTTATTACGATTTGATATGGAATGCTATAAAATAAATTTAAAAATTTAAGAAATTTATTATTTGGTCAAAGTTTAAATATAAGATTTATAGAATAGCTTAAAATTGATTAAAGTTATACCAAAGAAAAAAAGAGAAGAAAAGATATATAAAAATGATAAAGTCACATGCACACTCAATTTTATGATTTTAATCAAAAAATTTTGGATTTTAATCAGAAAGTTAATTTCGATTCATATTAACATTTTTAGCATTATCTTATTTCAAGAAAAAAGATTAATTAAATTAAAATATATAATCTGAAATGGTATTTTCATTAAAAACATACTGGTATTTGTTTTAAAAGAGACATTCGTGGATAACGATCATATTTAGGTAAACAATTCTTGCGTTTACATTCCTGAAAAAGAAAAAAAAGAAAACATTCCTTCGAATGATAATATGAGTTCTAAGTTAACTTTCTCGGTAAATTTTTATGTTAATTTAAAATCATATATCAGTATATGCATAATGTGTATATCAATATATTATATAATATATAATGATAATATGAATTCTAAGTTGACATTCTTGATAAATTTTTATGCTAATTTAAAATCATATATCAGCATTGATATATCAATATATTTTATATAATATACAATGACAATGTGATTTCTAACTTGACTATCGCGATAAATTTTTATGTTAATTTAAAATCATATATCAGTATATATATATACATATATATAATATAATATGAGCTGAGATTTTTCATTGATATAGTTGCTTTTGGCGATCGTTTCGGAAATATTGCTGTGATAATGATAATATGAATCCTAAGTTAACTTTCTCGATAAATTTTTATGTTAATTTAAAATCATATATCAGTATATATATATCGATATATATATAATTAAAAATTAAAATTTATAATTAAATTGGAATTCAGAATCCTTCAAATATATTCATATTTTTGCTATAATTATTTAATTGATAGAAATCTAAAATAATTACACGTTTTGATTTTTCCATATTAGACGATGAAATTTTCCTCTTTGATTTATGCTTCGATATCTTCTCGATATCATGCTTATTCGTACTTTCTTTCTCTTCATCCACCATTTCATTCTCTTCTACCTTTAAATTTCAATATTATCAATCAATAGAGGAAATTTTAGAAGATGATGAATTTACTTCACTGACTAATTATATTAAATCTTCTAATAAAAATTTACATCCGTTGATTCCGCAGTATCTTCTATTTCGATTCCTTCTCTATCTGTTTCTTCCTGTTTCTGTTCCTTCTTTCCTTTCTCCATCTCCATTTCTTCTTCATCCTCTTCTTCATCATTTTCCACAACTTTGGCGATGAGTTTACGATGAGCCTATCAGAATAGATCTATTCAATGATCAGTTTATCCTTAATGATTAAAATGATATACTTATCATGATTATCTCTCTTTTGATACCTTTGCTCTTTTGGCTTCTCTTTTCTTCCTCTTCTTTTCCACTTCTTTTATCTTTATCTTTCATATATCTATTTGATCTTTTGATGGTAATTTTGTTCATTTAACTATCTAAAACATCTGAATTATTGATTAAAACTCAGATATTTAATTCATTTAAGCTAAAATTAATTTACGGTTATCAATTTAAAAAAAAATGTTAATAAAAGAGAGTAATGATAATAGCATTAACACTACCTTATCATCATCATCATCACCATCATTATTTTCGCCGCTATCATCATCGTTATCAATAACATCGTCACTGTTATTACTATCATTCTCAACTGCTTCATCTAACGATTTTTTGCTCTTACGTTCAGCTTTTGCTCGAAGATCAGCTAGACGCTCTTCTTCTTCACTCTCAAACATTTCTTCTTCATCTAATCTATCATCGTCAGCTGCAAAATGATAATTCTGAATTTCGAATTCTAATATTTCAGTTAAAATGGTACGACATATTTTGTGCAACAGTATATTATATGAATCGATTTCTAATATAATTATAGAAATATCAGTGATAAAAGATAAATTATTATTATTATTATAACATTTGAAGGAAATCGAAGCAGCAAGAAATAACAAAAAAAAATTAAATCTTGACAATTGAATGTAGTATAAGTTAGTGTATATCGTTAAAATATATTGAAATATCATGATAAGAAAGATGAAATTAAAAAAAAAAAAATACTTGAATCTGGAACATCCTGAATGGTTTGATGAGCTTTTCGATTTCCTTCAAATGTTTTAGATCGTGATGTATATTCTCGTGATGGAGTAGTATCCTTTTCAGCTCGTCGATTATGTATCGCCATTTCGTCGACATCATCATCAATATCACCATCAAAATCAATATTTTCATCGCTATCAATTTCTATAAAATTACTTTTATTTTTGCTATTTATGATTTTCAATAATATTTATTATCTATAAAATAAACTTTTTCCAAGCTTATTAATGACTTCTAAAATAATATGTCTAAATATATGCCTCAATTATATTTGCTGAAAAGAATTGAAGATAAGTTGTTTAATTTATATTGAAAAATAAAATATTGAAAGAGAAAAGATATTTGAGATCAAAGTTTCACTGTTTTTGATACATCTTCATTTGCATAATAGCTTTTAAATATAACAACAACAACAATAGACAAAAACAATAACAATAACAATAAACAACAACAATAACAACAACAGCAACAAACAACAACAACAGCAACATCAACTATTACACATTCCATTTACACATGTGAGTTGTTTATGATTAACTTGCATATCATATCAAAATAAATTACCGAATGCCAATTCAGCAAGTTCCATGGTAGAAAATAAAGCATAAAAGCTGGAACAAAGGATAACAAATACAAATAGCACAGCCCAAAGTCTCAGGCCACCTTTTGTTACACTATAATCTACCCGATTAGGCGCAATCATAACTGCCATCGGCGCAACATGTCCTGCGCCATTCACTGAAAATTTTATTCTTTAATTAAAATTTGAAATTAAAAATAATTTATGTCATTTTTCAATTAGATCATCTCAATACTACTACTACTCTATACATTCAAAGATATGTTAAATAAAATAGCCAATTATATTTTCTAATATAAAATTAAATTTCCTTCCTATCATATCAGATTTTCAGAATAATCACATATTTAATTTTTAGTAATCGATTATTGAATTAATTTATTATATTTAATAAGTTTTGTAAAGATAAAAATTTGATACTGATAAAGTTAGGATGAAGTTTTGATAAAATTTAAAATTTATCCAAAAGCCAACAGAGCCAAGTTTATTTATCAGCAATCTTTTGCTCTACCGATCTTTTATCAGTTCTATTTCATAAATTAGTAATTTTATTTAAGTATTAGAATTATATTCGTAATATTTTCGTGAGGAATAAAAAAGATTTTATAATCTCGCTGATAAGTTTTGATTGTAAACAACAATTAATTGATAAATCAAATCAAAAATTATAATTTTTAGAAAAAAATTTTTTCGTCTTAAAATTCAAAATAATGGAAGATAAGGTGAAAAAAAAATGTTTACCCATTATTTACAAAGATACCAGTCTCTTATTGATATCACCCAGCAGCATAAATTGATAATTTTGCCAATGAAAATTGAGATATTTGTGTGGATTGTTGACGATAAAGAAAAAGGCAAAAAAAAGGACGGATAAATGAGTTAAAAAAAATGCTTATCAAATAATCAGTGATTTATGTCAGTAAAAGAGTCGCTGATCTTTTTAATTTGCACTGCACTACCACAACCTGAAACTAAAAAATAGGAAATCTATTGCTAAATAATAATAATTATTAGCAGGCAAATAATCAGATAAGCAAATAATCAGATAAGCAAATGATCAGATAAGCAAATAATCATTTAAACTAGTTACCAATTTTATGCATATCAACAAATTGATAATTATTTTTAGATTAATTTCGATATTTTATTTGGATTCTATTATCTGTTCTGTGTTATTCATTAAAAGCATCTTTTCATCAAATTAAATTCCATTAAATAATTAAGTTCAAATTTTTCATTTTATTTGTCGAAGATATATGGGATTTTTGAATAAAAAAAGAAGAAATTTTTTTACTGAAAAAAGTTAAGCATAAAATTTCAGAATATTTATCTATTTATATGAGTTAACACGATGAGGTCAAATTGTATCTATTTATATGAATTAATTGTATAAGAGTTAACACGATGAGGTCAAATTGTATCTATTTATATGAATTAATTGTATCTATTTATATGAATTATGAGTTAACACGAAGAGGTCAAATTGTATCTATTTATATGAATTAACACGATGAGGTCAAATTATATCAATTTATATGAGTTAACATGAAGAGGTCAAATTAACGACTAATTAGATAAGCACCTACATTATCCGTATGAGAGTAATAAGTAATTTCCTGCTAATTGTTTATAGTATATTTCTTCGAGAAATATTAGAAAAAAAACAAAATTGTGGAAGCGGCAAAAAGATAAAAGAAGTTTAATACGAAAAGAGAAGATATATGTGAAGAAATTGTTGAAAGAATTCATTCATTCATTCACTCAGTCACTCTCGACTCATTTTACTTACAAATATACATAGATATATAGATACATATATACATACATACATACATACATACATACATACATACATACATACATACATAAATACATACATACCTACAATACATACACATACACACACACACACACATACACATACATAATACAAGGATATGATCGTCTCATATACAGCTTTGCTCCCAAAATCGAGAAAAACATCCCAGGAATGTTTGTTTGTGTATATCTAGTATTTTAAAAGTAGTCACTAACAAGCATAAGCAGCAGGCTCTCTGGGATATTTTTTTTCCTTTGATTTGGCCCAATACTACTTGACTGTTGTTGCTGGCTCTATAAACCGATTAGGATAGTCATCAAGTAACACTGTAAGCCTTCTTTGCATATTCAGAATGCATATGGCATACGGCATCTGAATGCAGTAACAACTGTCTGAATGTAATGATCTTCTGAATGCAATGATTCTCTGAATACAATGACTCTTCGAATATTCCAACAATTTCAGATGTTACTGAAGCGTCTGACAATTGTTTTCTATTTATTTAGTTCAATTCAGCCCTTATTCATTATATCATTTCTACTCATCACGATTCCTAATTCATTTTTTACAGCAACAACAACAAAAAAAGCCTAATATCATTTTGATAATGAACTGATAAGCCTGGTATCAATTTGATGATGATTTGATAAGCCTGGTATCAATTTGATGATGATTTGATAAGCCTGATATCAATTTGATGATGATCTGATAGGCCTAATATCATTTTGATGATGAACTGATAAGCCTGGTATCAATTTGATGATGATTTGATAAGCCTGGTATCAATTTGGTGATGATCTGATAGGCCTAATATCATTTTGATGATGAACTGATAAGCCTGGTATCAATTTGATGATGATTTGATAAGCCTGGTATCAATTTGATGATGATTTGATAAGCCTGATATCAATTTGATGATGATCTGATAGGCCTAATATCATTTTGATGATGAACTGATAAGCCTGGTATCAATTTGATGATGATTTGATAAGCCTGGTATCAATTTGATGATGATTTGATAAGCCTGATATCAATTTGATGATGATCTGATAGGCCTAATATCATTTTGATGATGAACTGATAAGCCTGGTATCAATTTGATGATGATTTGATAAGCCTGGTATCAATTTGATGATGATTTGATAAGCCTGATATCAATTTGATGATGATCTGATAGGCCTAATATCATTTTGATGATGAACTGATAAGCCTGGTATCAATTTGATGATGATTTGATAAGCCTGATATCAATTTGGTGATGATCTGATAATGTTCTTATTTTTCCCCCTTTCCGTTATTGCAATTTCAACTTAATTGATAATTGATTTATTTATGGTATTTCAGACTATTTTAGCTCTAATATTGCTTCCTAGTTGAAAAATTCGATCAAGTTAACTTACTTACAGATGATCCTTGACGTTTGAACTGAAGTCTGAGCTGTGCTTGTGTATCGCTATTCATTGATACTGCTGCTCTGTTATCATTATATTTCAATGGAATAGAATTTTTATTATTGATCCAGAATAGATGTAGGAATAATTTCAAATTTTGAAATGATAAATAAATAATTATTTATTGTACTGTTCTGCAGGAACAAATTTGCTTAAAATCTCGACAAGTTCAGAAAAAAATATCAATCAATATTCATAGCGTTTACCAATCAATCAATAGACTTTCGGCGATACTACATTATCGATTAAATATATTTGAAATCAAATAATATTATCGAGTTTTATGTCTGATATGAATTTATTCCAACATCTCTTTTGGCGTATCTAAAAAAAAGGAAAAGCCGATTTAGCTATCTTTAATATATATGATACTAAAAATTGAAACCTGAAATTTGAAACCTGAAATGTAAAGGTAAGCAATAAATCTATTGAAACATTTAATAAAATATGCTCGTAAATGGAAAATTAGATAAGTCAAATTAATCCTATTGGAAAATTATGATAACAATGAATTTGTGATTAAGAAAATTAAATCGATTTTATATGAGAAAGATTATTTATTGCCCTAAGAATTATGCGACAAAATATAAAGAGAAAATGGCGAAAAATAAGTATAAGAATAAGAATTAATTGATAATATTTATCATTTTTAAAAATATAAAAATTCTCGACTGATATATAATCATGATAAATAATATTATCAAAATAATTCTTCTACTTTGCTTATACAGTAATCGAGAAAATTAAAACTTCAATTGTTTTTTTATGCTCATTTTTTTCACAAATGTTTTAGCGATAGAGTTTAAACAGCAAAAAAAATAATATTATCGCTCCTTAACAGAAACAGAAAGATTAATTATAGAAGGAAAGGTATATATTGGAAATAATTATTTCCGATTATCATTTAGAGATATTACACAAATCAGTATTGCTGTTGCATTTTGTTGATTAACCATCTTAATATTTAGCTTATGAATAATTTATTTAGAATATGAATTTGATGAAGAATACTAAAATCTTACAGATAATTTATTATCAAACAAATAATTAACTGATTTAAGCTTATAAAAATAATCAGATTACTGTTAATATGATAGTTTAGTTTATTTGAATTTGATAATGAATTTTTTATTCTTATCAAATATCAAATCTATATCAAATTATCAGAACAGAACAGTATATGCTGGATTATAAATTTTACTATAAAAATGAATGCTTTGTTAAAGATAATGATATCAAATTATCTCTAAAAATTCTATCAATAAAGAGCATTGAATATATTGATATGCTCAAAATATATCATTGATATATCATTGAAGATTGCAAAAAAAAAAAAAAAAACGAAGGATCGGAGATGAGGAAGAAAAGATATGAGTGACAAATGGATACAATTTGTAGTGTACAGAACGAAGTTATTTGACTAAATGACGATAGCAAGTTCTATGAAAAAAAAATAAAAGAGATCTGTCATATTCTCGAGCAGTTCTCGCATTATTTGTAAATTCCAAACTCACCAATATATATGCAACTTTTATTATCATTGCGCCAAATCGTCAAATCAACTATCAATCAGTTGCATTTATTTTTGTTCGAAATTCGAAGTGACTAAGTTTAGGAAATGTATCATTTATATTATCGCGATCTCAAGAAATAGCAAAATTGATTGCTTTACTCTCGAGAAAGTTTTTGCTCAACTGTGTTAGATGATATGCACTTTTTCTACTTCGCTACTTACTCTCTTTGCTTTCTATTCAAGTAAATATAAACTATGTTGTTAATAGTTCAAAAATTAAATTGGCTTTTACTCGAGAATGTTTGTTATGCAATCTACGAGAATGCTGTATGCCGAAAATCTGAAAATATTAATTTAAAAAAAAAATAGAATCTGATGGAATATGATATAGTTTCGTAGATTCTGAATTATTTTAATCTTTAGTCTCACCTTTATAAATTTAAATAAATAATTATTACACACAAATTTAAACAGTAATTTTATATGTTAGCTATTGAAATAATAGAAGCCCATATTTTATTCATTAGATTCTATTCCATTCATTAGATTCTATTCTATTCATCAGATTCTATTCCATTCATCAAATTCTATTCTATTCATCAGATTCTATTCCATTCATCAAATTCTATTCCATTCATCAGATTCTATTCCATTCATTCTATTCCGTTCAATTGTACGTAAAGATTTGAAAATATATGCATTATTTTTTGAGATACAATTAAAAAGAATCGCTTGTAACAAATGCAATAAGAATTGATATCCTTCTGAAATTTTAAAATTAAACTAAATCTTTTCAAATATCCGAACTTCATGATAATCAAGAGATACTATTTGTTATAAAAACAAGGCAAAATATATGCAACATACTTCTTGTTATCAACATATATCAACTAAACCTATGATAATACAGTATTAGTATTAGTCCTTCTGATTTGCATACAAGATATGATATGGAATGGTAAACAAAAAAATAGCTAATGATAGAACAATGTTGTCATCAGATACTGAATTCAAAATAATTTCATCACTAAGTTTTTCTTGATCAAGATTATTCGAGAATAAAAAGTTTAAAAAAATCAAATTTTCAAGTTTTGTATATTTTTCTTCATTCTCGATAAAATTTTCGTATTTCTTATTTCAATATTTTTCTTAATTTTTAAAATCCGTAAACATAACCAATTTCAATTCTAATTTAAATTTTATTCCATTCCTTCAGATTTCTAATTTTCTCCAAAAATTGAAAACATTTAAACAAACAAATTTTAACTCTATAATTCAATGATCGCAATAAATTCAAATCCTATTTTACATATCAATGAATTTAAGATTTCTCATTTGATGAATTATATCAAATAGCTCAGTAAGTGATAATTTTTTCCTTTATGATAAATAAAAATTCCTTTTTTTTTGTTTAAAATTAATTAATCTCGTTGCATTGATAAATTTGATAAACTAATGCAATGGCTAAATTGATTTATCAAATGAAATGGCTAAATTGATTTGTCAAATGAAATGGTTAAATCGATTTATTCAAATTCTCGAAGCGATGATCTATTTTTCATTCATCAATACTATTGTATTTGTCATTTCTCATGAATAGAATTAAAAATCAAATTGTCGAGTACATTCTTAAATTATATCACAAAATTTGAATATAAGTTTATACACTAATGTTAACTAAGAGTTAATAAAATAGTTAATGAATTCTTTTCGTTTAATCATAGTTCTTTCATTAATATATACTTCATAAGATAATAATAATAATTAAAATAACACTCTTAATTTCAACAAATTTTCGAAGAAAATATTGATCGCACTAATTTTGAATAAATGAGGTCACATTCATATCATGTCATCCATCCTCTAACATTTTCTCTTTTGATCATTAATATCGAGAGTTAACTATCATCAAAAGACTCAAGAAACTTCTAAAAGTTTCCTGATTTCAGCATATTGATCGCATTAATTTTGAATAAATGAGATCACATTCATATCATATCATCCATCCTCTAACATTTTCTCTTTTGATCATTAATATCGAGTATTAACAAAAATCAACAGAAGATTCAAGAAGTTTCTAAAAGCTATCAAAAGCTAATAAAGTGCTAACAAATTAGGGAAAAAAAAGGTAAAACAGTCTATCGGAGAATAGCATAATGATGATAATTAAATACAATTAGTTCAGACAAATTTTTTATTGTTGTTATTGTTGTTTGGATTAAAAATCATCCAGTATTATTCTAGTTGAAGCGAATAAAGATAATTCTAGATTCTACCTTAGAATCTAATTATAAGCATATATTCAGAATAATTAGTAATTTATCAACAACAAATAAGAGAACAATCGATTCATTCAATTCTAGAATATTGTCAAGGATTGCAGAATTTTCTTAATATATTTAACATTTATGATAAGATGTAAGAAAAATAAAAAAAAGGTTATTTCGTAGTAATAAAATTACTGATTTTTGAATACGATAACTAAACAAGAATGCGGAAATGTCAAAGTAAGAATATATTTAATGATATTGATAGATAGATAGGTATTTGGTATACAAAATGCTATTAAGATTTGAAACAGTTGATAATTATTATTGATATGAATATAACAATAATTCAGTTGATAATTATTATTGATATGAATATAACAATAATTCAGTTGATAATTATTATTGATATGAATATAACAACAATTTATCCATTCAAAAATATGATAAAATAATGAATATACATCTTATATTTATCATGATATTAATTTTCATAACATATCTATTTAATGAATAAGATTCTAAACACATAATAATTTTTCGAATATTTTTTAATTATTTTCAGTATAATATTATGATTTAGTTAAAAAATATAAGCAAAATAATTCGAATAAAATATTCATAAAATGTTGAAATATTATTTGGAATATTTGTTGAAAGAAAAGCAATCGATAAATTAAAATTATTATCAGATATTTATACCTTTAAACTTGATTTATCACATCTTCTTTATCTTCTATAGACTAAAAAAACATTAAGTTTAATCATTCTTGGTGATATCGAAATCATTCTTGTTGATATCGAAAATAGCTTTCGCATATTTATTCATTAAAAAAGATTTGCTGAACTATTAAAGTATGAAATATGTAATTGATAGAAATAGCATAAGTTAGCATCTGATAATATTGCTTTATATTGTATTCTCCAACTAATTAATTAGTCTGGGAAAATCAGCTAGAAAAATCTAATTAATTAATTCCGGAATTTTTCCATATGATTCTAATTTCATATACATAAGCAGAAGCAACGATAGCAAGTTTCAGATTCCACTTTTTTTTGCATTGTCATTAGTACTTAAATATATTTAATTAATTAAATCTTAAATTAGTTCTGTAAATAAATTTTTCAATCCAAAAAATTCAAAATCATTTGCAATTCAAAATAGGACTATATATGAGATTCTGATTCTCAGATCATCAAATTATCCAGATAAAAAGCTGATAAAAAATAAATTTGTCATCATAAATAATCAATCGACTAGTTTACTGTAAAGAATTGTTTAAAACTGATAAGAGCATGAATGAATAAATCAATATGCAAATAAAAATGGAAGATAAATGATAAGATCATTTCGAAAATTAAATATAAGATAATATTTTCATTTTTCATTTATGGCTCAATTAGCCATTTTAATGGATGGAAATGCCAAATCTTTCTTTCATTTATATTTATTTCGATGAAATTTTAGAACAATTTAATTTCCATTAGTCTTTTTCGCAACTCTCGAAATTGGTAATTCTCGAAAGCTTACATTTGAAAAATTTTTTATAATATAATTCAAGATAATGCAATAAGGAAAAGATTTCAACTAGAATATGATTCAATACGACAGATATGCAGTTGCAGTTCAAACTTTTTCATCGAGAAAAAAACACATTGGAATTGATAAATGTAGATTTTTAGATTTAATAAGTGTGATGATCAAGTGTATCTTCTAAAATATATAATGCTTTAAAATAGTATTATCGATTGATTTTTAATACTTGAAATGAATAAAAAATTGAAAAGAATTCTAAAATATGATTAATGATAATCGTATTTGATTGTGTTATATGTTCTAAAAACCTCTTTTATTTGGTAATTAATTAATCAATTCTTAACAAATGATAAGTAGCAAATAGAAGATGATGATGATGACTACTGATATCATTTTTCATACTCATAATCATAATAGTATCATAAAAATCAAAAGTATTACTCTTAATACCATTTAAAATAATTGCGATAACCAATTATAACAATTTACTAATACAACGATTAAAACTATCTTTAAAGGAATAGAAGTTACAGATAAAAAAAAAAAATTGTTAGTGTTAAGATAGAAAGATGATTCGAATAAATGAAAATATATATATATATATATGAGATATGAAGAGAGATATATTTGTTATAATAAAATTGATGTAGTGAAAAAAAAGATGAGGAAAATTTATTTGATGTTAAATGAAATCAAAATGATGAACCAAATAAATAATGAACGATTGTTCAAAATGAAAATATCTATTGCTAATATATTTCATTTGAAGTTTTCATAGGAAATTATGGGAATTTTGAGATATTGCTATCATATCATATCGATGATACAAAGTTCTAATAAAAAAAAAAAAAAAGACGATCGTTGTAAAATTAGATGAACGATTAAGCAATGCATAATGATGAGTAACACGTTTAAAATATCATAGCTATTCCTTGGAGATTTCGTTTTTTTTTTTTATTTTATCAATAATCTTCTGAAAATTTTGCTTTATATTTTGAAATTCAAATTTATATATTGATAAGCTCACTTAACATTTATATATGATTTTACGATTGATTAAAAAACTGTGTGAAGCAGAAGGAGAAATTCATTCAATTAAGAACTACAATTTTAAGCAAAGTAAACAAATAATCAGTTTGAAATTTGCACTAACAACCAACGATCGGCATATGAAATTAAATTATTTGATCTTATGCAATCGTAATATCATAGTTATGATAATAATGATAATATGCATAGTACATATCAAAGAATATAAAAAAACGATAACTATGATCAAAACAGATAAACTCAAACCAAATCATCTTCTAATCTTTGACAAGTTAACTTCCTTCAATCTTCCATAAATTTGAAAAATTTAATTATTCGATTTCTCTTGTAATGCTCAACATAATTTTTCCATATTTCAACCCATGTTTTCAAATGAAATATAGAATGAGATAAAATGAAATTATAAATATGAAGCCAAAAATCGTACAAACTTAGTTATGCTAATTTCATTTAGAAACCTAATTTTATTTGAAAACTTAGTAAAGCAAAAAAATTTGCTGATAATAATGCACCTAATTTAGCAACGAAGATATATTATCCATTGTTTGCGTATGGAAAATTGGATTTCCATAACTTTTTATAGTTACAACCCCTCCAGTTTATATCAAAAAAATTTTATCAAAAATTTCATCATTCGTTACACAAGTAAATAAAAAAGCAAAAAGATAACTTCTCATTTCTTTTCCTTTTTTATTTTTTCTTGCAAGCTATAAATCTAAGAACTTGATTATCTTTCGGATTTATACACAATCTTCATGTTATCTTTTATGACATCTTTCATTCAATATGCTATCTTCATATTTTGGAATACATCTATGCTCAATCACAAAAAACGATGAAGACAAGAAAATGCGGCTATATATTCTTTTCTTAATAAAAATAAGACTGAAATTCAAAAAACTAGTTTTGAAGTAAAGAAATTATAAAATATACTAAGCTCTCGAATTCAATTCTTTATTTCAAATTGCATCTTCTCTGCATCCTTTATCTAAACACTGCGTTGCACAAGAATGAGAAAGATTTAATAAAATCGAAACAGGCCACATTATTTTTAAAAGTATAACTTAAGAGTAAGCGGTAATCTGATTAGCAGAACTTTGCCAAATCTGAAACCTACATGATTTATTCTATCTTTTGTTTAATTAATTCCGTCTCTTTACAGAACCACATTTTTACCACAGCAAAAAGAATTTGATATGAAGATTGTACAGTTCTCATCCTTGATAAGCAATTAATTTAAACTAAACAGCGTTATTATCAAATTGGTAGCAACATCTTACGTGAATTGCAACTCACAAGTATCAGAATCAAAATATAAAATTATGAAATAAACATTCCAAATATTAAGAGAAGAGATATCTACAACTTAAAATATTTTCAACTTGCATCGCGCATATTTTATTGCGCGAAATAAGGCACGAGTGAATAATTTTTAGCATAAGCATGATGAAAGTTTTCATTTTTCTTCAATTTTTATGAAAAATAAAAATCTGACGAGAGGAAAAAAAGTGAAAAGAAGATATTTCATTCGAAAATTGAATTTATGACTGCATTGGAGAAAATAATTGTTGCATGACTACAATTGAGAAAATAATAATTCTATTTCAATGTTTAAATCTTTGCTTCATTAAAGAATGAGCCACATTCTCAGCCATTTCAAAAACATTTTTATCACTGAGTTTTTTATCTGGATTTGCAATTTTCCAGTTCTTGATACCTTGTAAAAGGATCTCCTCCAGGCTGAGACTATCCAAGTATGCCATCTGAAAATTTATACATAATTATGCATCGTATCCATTATTTGCGTTTTAATTCTCTGTTTCTAAAATATCTTAAGCGACTTTTTTAGAACTCGAGAAAACTCTCCGTGAACTTGGTTATATCAAAATTTGATTTTATTTAAGCTGAAACAAACCGTTCCGCGCACATAATGTACTGCCCGATTGAGGTATACTGGATCTACAGATCGCTGCATATAAAGATTGCGCCACAAAGCACCAGCTAATGCAGTATCTTCAGATAAGAATCCCTAAATAATCACTGAATCACTTTGTATAAAAGTAGAAAAATAAAAATTGGCAATTCCTATAACCAATAAATTAGAAATGTAAAAGATTATGGCAATATATTAAACCTCATCATATTCGAAGAATGTCTGTATGTACAAACCAGCCATACGACGTTTGTCCTTTTATGGTACAACATTTCATGCATTTCTTCCTGCAAAGCTTACGAAAATACCTAGAATTTCAGTGGAGTAAAAATCAAAGAAATGTTTGCGTTGCACAAAATTTTATGTACTCGGAATCATGAAAAAATACCGAGACAATTCTTAGACGTTTATCAATATCATCAAACATAATTTCGATAATACTGTTTCTAATTCTGATAAAAGCTGCTGCCTCTAACACGGACTGTAGGCGAACAAGCAACATCCTGTAAATAATCAATCCTCGAAAATAACTCAAAAAAATAAGTAAAAATAGAGAAAATAATCAGTCCTTGAAAATAACTCAAAAAAAAATAAGTAGAAAATAGAGAAAATAAAAAATAGAAGCAGAAAAAGAAGAAATTACACAAATAAAAAAATTTGATAAATAAGCAAAATTCTGTAATACAAAGAATGAGAGTATGAAATGAACTAACCAGGTATGCATCAGGGTAAGCTTATACCATGTTGAAAGATAGTCTGGTAAGCAAAGAGCTGTAACAAAATAAGTAATTTGATAATAATAGCATTTATTACTGCTATCCTTAAAACAGATGGAAAAACAACAGTTTTTAAAAAATGAAGACTTGAAAACTTCGATGAAGTTAGAAACAAACGAACAAACTTACCAGTACATAGCTTCAAATATGGAAATCGATTGGCACAATCGAAATAGAGATATGAAGCGGAACGATTCAAATTCTAAGAATTGTAGCGGATGATTATTTAACAGTAAAAAAAAACTTAGAATAAAACATAAGCAAAAATAAAAGAACAGTCCTATTCAGATATCACAAAGTTTTTTAAAACTACATAAATTTCTCTTGTCACGTGAGTCGACTGAAATACGACTTTGGGAGCAGTGCTCTGGTGACAGTAAAAGGTAACTTTTGACAAAAGTTAACTTTTAGGAAAAGTTCCATTTCATGTGTGAGATCAGAAGAGAAATTCCCACTCTTTTCTGATTCTTCTTTAATAAGAATAATTCTCCTTAACCAACTTCAAATACAAAAATGTTTTGATTTCATGTAGCGAAAATTTTAAATACAGAGATGAAGGAAAAGTTACCATCAGCATTTCCTTCGTATATGTAACTTGATCTTGAGGTCGCAGTGATCGTGCCTTCCTCAATTCCAATTTCAAACTCAATTTTTCACTGAATTTTTGAAAAAATGTTCATGCTTTGTCTGCTCATCAAAATTTTGCAACCTTTCGCTTATTTTTTTGATGCGCAATTGATTTAAAATAGTTGCATCTGCGAGAGTTTTTGGTTCGGTGTTATTCAAATCCAATAAATCTTCACACTTATCTTCCTGCAGTAGCTATAGAATAAACAATATTTATATCGTAATTACTATTCAATAAATCTAATCGGAAGAGACGTGCAATTATTCACAATGTTTTTCTGTGGACAAGAATTCGTTCAATGATTATTAAAATAATAATGCAGTGAAATATATTATTCTTTCTCCTATGAAAACTCTATAGATCGAAAAACCATGAATACCACACTAAGGTATCAATAATAATCGAATAACCTCAACTGTTTGAAGCGAAGACGATGTTTCTGGTTCACTGCGCGCTTGCTGTTCAAATGACTCATCCCACAGAATTTTTTATGAACTTTGAAAATTGGTTCATTAGAACACCATCTGGTAGGCACCTGAAAAGTGCAACAATTCGCAGGCAAAACAAACCAATATCCTTCTTATAAGGAAAAAAATTCAAAAATAAATTTTCATATAAATTTTATATAATTGCGCAAGCCAATAATAATTTGATTTAGATTCTCAAGTGACGAGAGAAATATGAAGGCATGTCAAGAACAACTGCAGAAATGATTTTCCTTGGAATCCAAAAAGAAAGAAATTACTCCAACATCAAATAAAAAGAAAAGATAAGAAAGTTAAGAGATAGGGCGAAAAACATCTCCAGATCTAAAGTAATCTCTCTGAAATTTTAGAAAAAAATACTGATTAATGTTTATCCCGATCAAAAAGAACCTACTTTCATTGAATTCCACAAATATTTGCACCTATTAGCAGCTTGGAATCCCACCTCAGAAAATATAGCTGGTGATATGCCTTTCCACAGCACGTGTGTTTTCCGAATCATTACAAAAGCTTATGTGCAGACTCTTTCGTGCAAATTCACTCGGAAATTGTTTTTCAAAAAGCTATCAGAAACCTGTGATTACAACAATTGCTGGATCAAGTTCTCCTTGAAAAACGCACCGGAAACTTTCGATAAAACAAATTTCATGAAGTTGGTTTCAGCTTTCAAAAGGCAAACCTGAAAAAAAAAGGTCAAAATATTATTTCCTGATCTTCAAGATTATATGCATTTCAAATTTTTTCTTTTTGATTAAAACACTGTAAACTCTTTGATTTTCTTTCTGTTCTAATTGTTCATCTCAATTATGAAGTTATGATTACCCACGAATCATCTCACCTTTAATAACACAACATTCGAGAAACCATACTAAATTCTTGTCCAAAACTCTAGATTATCCCTGTTCTAAAAATACATTCCATTTTTGCATTTCGATATATCACTATTGATATGGTTTATATGAAATTATCCTTCCAACTTCAGCTGAATCAATCGAGTGGGAACGGAGAGATGTAGGAAATGAAATTTTACATTTTATAGCAAATGGATTTAAATTCAGTAATTATTTTCTTTATCATATCTATTGTCGTCCTTCTGTGCTCAAGTCCAAAATAGTATATGCAGGAAAAATAACGTACTGTATGTGATAGAATGACTGAACGTATCGTTTGTGATAGAATGGTTGAACATGTCGTTTGTGATAGAACTTTAAAGCGAATAGCATATAGTTCTTCATTTTAATTTCATTTTAAATATGAGTACCGATTGTTACGGCCAAGATAATTACCGGACTTTTCAAAAAGGGAGAAACATATTTGGATTATCATGTAACAGAACTCTATGAAGGGACAATTGATTTAACTTATCGCATACTGAACGATCGAATAATTGATTAGTGTTTATCACTGTGGTCGTTTGAATGAACTTGTGCCGGTTGAAGAGAAATCGATGTCATAGTTTATGAATGCCTCTGATTCCTTTCTTATATATTTTCTATATTTTTGTGAAAATTTTGATGTTTAATTTTTGAAATGAATTTTGAATTTTTTCATTGAGAAGATATTTAATAAGAAATATTTATTAAAACTTTTATTGATTGAATAAACATTGCATAGCTAATGGATCAATAATTCAGCAAATAAATATAATAAACATTCGGCGGTAAGATATATCCGCTTAACCCGTATCAACTAATGTAACATAACATAATAACATATAAATATAATAAATTATGATAAAAATCAAATTTTACTGATATACATTGATTGTTTGTGATAAAAGTGAGAGGAAAAAGTATTCCATAAATAATAGCTTTAACAATTCGCTATTTGTCAGATGGAGAAGATATGTACGTGAAACTTATTTAGGAATTAATCTAAAAAAATGAAAAGTAATCAATTCCATATTTGTTTACTAATTCTATGAAGTAACTAAGAATTGGAAGAAAGATAAAAAAAAAGCTATTCACGAACAGTTACATCTATTTTTCATGATCTTAGAAAACTTTCTGAAATAAAATTTACCGATTAAATTCTGTTCTCTTCGATGAAGAATTTTATATCATAGATTATTATATGAATTGCTATAGCTAGGGTTAATTTTTTTCATCTTCTCTTCTAATCCTTTTAACTCTCGACTACATTATAAAATCACCGTCGTTGTTGCTATCATTGATTATGCTGTGCAGATGTGAATCTTGAAATTCTATGAGCTTTCACTAGCAGTATTGTTATTTATTCGACTTTCAGCTTTTGTTTTAAGTTCATCATTTCATGATCCAAAGTTACATCTGATTCATGATATCCTCGAGATCGTCTATTAGAAACACATGTATAGCTGTAAGTCGATAATATATGAAACAAAATGAATTAGAGAGAGTAAGATTGAGATAAATTTTTAAAAAAATTCTCAAAAATACTTTAAGGTAAATTAAGAATAAGAATGTTTATTAAAATAATATCAGTTAACATTTGATCGATTCAATTTAGTGATTATGTTATATGAAAATGAATTTTGCAGCATGAATACCTTAAATTAGTTTGATTCTCACGATAGCTATGTAATGAACGATTTCTATGAGGAATGCTGAATAAAAATCGTCTCAATGTTACTCGATACGGTGCATATATTAGTGCGGTTATCAACGGATTAATTATCTAAAAAGGTATGGAAGAATATTAAATTCATACAAAATGATTATCCGTAACAAATAAGTAAAAAGAAAAGTTGAGAATAATCGATTTTAAATGCCGTTAACAAAGAGAGTTGTATATTTTACAAAATATCACATAATTCTGATAATTCTAATCTTTATTTACAAAATATCACATAATCCTTATAATTCTAATTATAATCTTTATTTCAATTGTGAGAAAAAAGCTAACCGGATTCAAGAAAAGAAGATAAAGCAATACATAAGCAAGCCAATTAACTTTAGACTGTGTATCGCAATCTAAAGTATTCCATTCAAATAAATGCATCTCGACAAATGTTGAAAACGCGATATGGTAATAAACTGAATGATGTCCATGCTGTTGTTGCAAATATAAATACCAATGATTTCATCTACATATAACAATATAACATTTTTGTTTCTATTCTATTTTTCTATCACTTTTTATTTTATTTTCATTTGTTGAAAATAAAAATCACAAAAGAAAAGATAGATATATATAGTAGATGAAATTAGAAGAAGCGAATCAAAAATTCTCATTATTTATTGTTTACTTCTCAAATAACAGCTATTAAAGATTCGTAATTATAAGAGAAATTAGATATCAGAATCGTTGGCTTCATTTATTCTTTTGAAATAGCAAAAATAAGGTATCCGTTTTTTTTTCATTTTTTTTTTTGAAATAATAAAATGAGATAAAAATATTCGTATGCGTGATTAAAATTATTTTCTTTTATAAGCTGCAAAAATATGGAATTTAAAAATTTAAAAGATTTTAATGTAAGAATTTCTCTTAAATGATTAGATAATTAAGAGAAGTTGTGAAAGTATATTTCTATTTTAAATTTAAATGATCTAACTTTATTTTTAAACTTTAGCGATTGTCCAATCGAAACTGCACTATGACGTTTTTCACGGGTAAGTTGATATAAATAACCACTAACGATTAGAGATGAAGTTACTGGCAGGACACAATAAGTAACCATGAATATATCGTAAAAATACATTTGATCACTGGCCATCTGTAACAAATTATTATTTTCTATTTTTTTAAAAAATATAAAATGTTGAATCGATTTGCTGAATGGTTTTAAAATATAACATATATATTAAGTATTGTACAAATTATAAAACTTCAATGTCATCCATGAAGATTCTATTTGTTGTGGATTTCTCATAGTCCAGCCCAGTACTTATTATGCACTTCTTATAATTGATTATAAAGAGTTTTAGGACGGGGTTTTTTTTATAATCACTCTAGGAGAAAGGATCCGTTTCTGGAAGGAACATGCTGATACTATTTAACTGAATGCAAAGGCATGAAATGGATAGTAGGTAGTACATTGTGATACATCATGATATAAGCATTAAATAACATAATACATTTTTATTACTGAATGTAAACTTATTTTTAGAATATATGCAAATTGATTTACCAAATGTTGAAGATATCTTTATTTATATAAAATTATTTTGTAAAATTAGTTTTGGTTTTTTCTCGACAGATCGTTACGAGTTCTGTTGAATACGATGATTTGCATTAAAATTATCATAATAATCAGTGAAATATTATCAGAGAAAATATTCGCTAATAAATTATAGAGCTTATACAAATTGAATATTCAAAAATTAAGAATTGTTCATTCATAGATAATTAGTGATAAAAATAATGAATTTTATAAATACTCACCTGCAAATTGCAATTTTTACCGATATAAACGACATTAAATACCCAAACCCATGTTACATATCTGGAATGCCATTTATATCTTATAATATGATAATAAATTGATCATTCTTATCTTATCAAAAAATATTGTTGATATATATTGTTTATTGGAAATACGAATATAATATCGCATATTTTTGTATAATTTAAAATAGTTTATATATTTATGAGTTATTTAAGAGAAAACTGATAGAAACATTTATTTTCCGAAAAAAGAAAAAAACAAAAATTGATTAAAAATATTTTCCAAAATATAAGCAACATTTTTAAACGATTAAAATTTTATAAAAAAAAATTCGTATGCAAAAAAATTAAAGCTTACCCTATTGAGATGGTCCAAATAAAAATGCATAAAACGGAAGCACGCTTTTTTGACATAGCACGATCGTAATTTAGTGGCCATTGAAAATAGATAAGCTTATCAAGATTGAGCATTGTTAACGACAAACCTGATACTGCCAAACCTAACCAGTTGCAGAAATGTGTTATAGCACACAGACGTATATGTCGTAATAATTCGTGTTTGCGAATTAGAAATTCGTTTGGATGACAAAATACTAAAAATTGAATTTGATTTTAACTATTAATATTTAGCTTACAATTTCAAAAAATTTGTTTATTTTTGCAATTAGCTATGAATGATAGAAAAGTAAAATCAATTCCAATAGCTGATATGAAGTATAATTCATTTTTAATTCCTTCCTTCATCTTCATGTTTATTTTTAGGTAACAGCGTTGATTTCCATCGAATTCTTCTTATATACCATTCAGCTTTTGTTTCTCTCAAATATCCAATTATTGAAACTGCGTTGATATTGAAGTTGATGATAGAATTTAGATTGCGTTTAACTTTTAACTTTGAATTTGCTTCTTAAATAATTTTCGAAATTTCTGATTTCAAATTCCTAACTCAACTTAAGTACTATCATTGCTACGCACTTAATCATTCTTGAAACGATTGAATCAGTTACCTGTAAGTAATAGGTCACCAACAGTCATACTGATAATGAATAAATGCATCGTATCGCCACTTCGTCGAAATAATTTCATAGCACAGAAAATTACCAAAACATTGAAAATAGTCGCTGCAATACTTGCTGCTAATAATAGATCGTCTACCTATAAATTATGCAAACAACTTTCCTTCAAAAATTGATAATAAGATTTCATGATGACATAGTTAGAATGAATGCCAGATTTCTATTTGAATCCTGGAATTAACTTCAGGAAAACAAATTATATAAACCATTGATAACTAAATTTTCCGATTTCTGGAAGTATTGACGAGAGCATTAAGGGTAGAGCGAGCAGTTAAGTTTCCCTTAGGTTACATGAGATACACTGTAGGTGAGTTATTATTGTTATTCAAAAGAATTCTAAAACTTGCCGTTTTCTGAAAAATTTGAAAGTTGTCCGATTCATAGCATTTCATTTGAATTGAGTCATCTGCCTGTATACTCTTCTCTTCTATTGTTTCGTTTCCAGGATAGTCAAATATTCCTTCATCACTTTTTGCCATCATGTATTCTTCCTGAATCCTCATTTCTTCGAGAGCATAATGTAGCGGTTACATATCGAAATGTTAGAAATCTTCAACGAAAGTTACAATATTTAAATGAAAATGAATCTTAGAAAAGTTGTATTATTCAGTAATCATCTATCATGTGGAAAATATTTTGCTTTAAATTTTACCTAAATGAATTGCAAAAAATTTTTAAATATATAATATATAACTTTTTTATCATTAAAACTATAAACTAATATTAGCATAAAATTTAAAAGTTTATATGTAACCAAATATAAAAGCTTAAAATAAATTAACAAAATTAGAGCCATTGGAAATGATATTTTCAGGAGAAAAGTCATTTATTATTCTTTGGTATTTTCTTTCTTTTTTTTTTTTTTTTTTGATGAGCAACGATTGTTGATAAATAGAACATATCAAGTAGAGCATACCAGTTTCGTCGAAACGTTGCTGGCGTAAGGAATCGAGAAATAAGGACGTGACAAGTTGGAAAGCATGGAACAAAAAAACTTGTTGTTCAAATTCTTCTAGAAAGTTTATGAACTTTCCCACTTTTTTCTTCATTGATGATCATACAAGAATATCATCCTATCATTTCTGATGATAAACATAGTCCCGAATCTTCAGTTTAAGCATTTTTTCAGAATTCTAATCTGAAATTAACATAGCTGAGATGAATAAGATGAATATTAAAAAAAAAAAGAGTTCCAGAAAAAGATCAGTGAAAGAAAAAAGAGTATTATAAAATTATCAATGATCAGTGATTAAAAAGAGACCAAAATAAATTCTTTTCATTTTATATCGAAATTTGTTATAAACATCTTTTATTCATTTATAGAAATTTAACAGCATAACGGATGATAGTGAGATCATTTTTTATCATTCAATATCACCAATCCTTCATAATCATTTAATTTCTTTAGTTACAAAATTTTAACCAATCAATTATTAAAATTATTATCAAGTTTCAATTTTAATTAATCATTGTTATGAAGAAAGAAAAAAAGATATTAAATGATCAAGGGAAGTTTCAAAAGTCAAAATTGCCAGATGTTTAAATTTTTGATGAAATTAATTTAAAATTCCATTCCGATACTTTCAATCTCATAATAACCAGAATTCGAGTTATAATAATTAGGATTCGAGTTGTAATAGTTAGGATTCGAGTTATAATAATTAGAATTCGGATTATAATAATCAGGATACGAGTTACAATAATTAGGATTCGAGTAATCATCTGAAAGATGATAGAATCCAAATCAATTTTCATTTGCATATATGATCTATCTAAAGATATATTTTAAAAAATTAAAAAGCCTTATATATTTGTCGTAGTATTTATTTTAGTCAAATCGAATCGTAAAATAAATTAATAAAAAAGCACAAAGTTCCGATAATTTAATTTTATTATTTAATCAATTTTTAAATGAAAAAAAAGCTAACAATTTATGGATTTGTTCTACGCAGAAAACTTTTACATTTATTCTTTGAAAAGAATTAAAACTTCGATTCTTCCGAATAATACAAAGATTGAATATTAGCCGATATTTATTAGCCAATATTGGTATATATGTTTGTACGTATGTACGTATATCTCGTATACTTACGTATGTCATATGTTTGTACGTATACACGCATCTCGTATGTTTACGTAATGTCCAAATATAACTGTTCCATTTATTTATCCATTTCTTCATTTCTTATCAATGATAATATTTCTTTCGCTTATCAACAAGAAAGAAAATTTCAAAATTTTCTATATTAAATATAATATATAAACTTCAAATTATATAACGGAGCATTTTCATTTATTCGATATATAAATCATTTATTTGCATCTATGCGTTTTTGAAAATAATTTCTTCTTTTTTTTTTATAATTTATAATTATAGTGGAAAAGAAAAGAGTTTCATGTTAGATTTATTTGATAAATTAGAATAAAAATAATAGTGAAAATTTATGTTTTATAAAATTAATAAATAAACCAAATGATTGTCACAAGTTTCTTTAGTCGTAAACGTTATCACATTGCATAATATATAAAATAAGCCTGAATATCTTAAAAGTGAAATTATCGATTTTCATAATTTTTAAGTTAAATAAAATTACCGCTCATTTATTGTTAATATTAGTCGAGATATAGTCGAGATATACATTTATTAAACAATAATTTAAAATCAAGAATTTAACTAAAAGATATTTATAAAGCAATGCAATTGTTAATTCTCAACTTAGCAAGTGATATCAATTTCTTCAATTTTATTTCGTTTTGCTTTATTTATCAAATAGATATACATATGATATTAATGAGGATGAAATGAATTCAAAAAAATAAAAATATCATTATTTTTGGTGAGAAAAGAATGAAAGAAAAAAAAGAAAATAGTTTTTAATTTTCAAAAATGTTCACTTATCGAAATTAACTTATTGCTCTTTTAATAAAATTTATTGCAAGAATGGCTCAAAAAAAAAGTTTTTGCCTTTTAGTATCATTGATCATTGATTATAGTTGTTGATAAATGATCATAAATTTAAAAGCATTAATTTAATGTTTCTTATCATTCATTCTGTTGCAATTTTTCATGCATTCGTAATATTTTATCAAAAAAAAAATTGAAAGAATCATTTTTCATTATCATTTCCCAATGATAACGGAAAAAAACTCTATCACATAAAATTATACTTATTAGAAAAGGCATTGAAAATTAATTTTAACTAATAGATTAAACTATACATGTATATATATATATGATTAATTAAGCAGATTGGAATTTATCATTAGATAATATAGCTATAATTAGAGTTTGTAGATAAAATAGAAAAAAAGAAAGAAAAGATAAAGTGATAAGAAGTGATAGTACAAAACGAGTCAAATTTCGAAATAAAGAAATTTAAAAAAATACCCAACAAACATGTTGAATTACAACTGTTTATGCCATATTGTCATTTTTCGATAAAAAAAAAACGAGACACTCTGTGATACACCTATACACACACACACACCTATACACACACACATATACACAAACATAAACATACACACATACACACACACACACACACACACACACACACACATACACATGTATATTATAGAACACTTAGAATCAAAAATTTGAAGTGATTGAATGCAGCGATCGAATAAGCGATTCATAGATACGCTTGATGTCGAATAACAGGTATGGCCATATGTCCACATATTTCGAAATTCGAATCTCTTATTGAACTACTATAATACTTGGCCATTAATTAGTTAACAGGCTATGATATAGCATAGTAAAGTTGTTGATAAGAGACAAGAGATAAAAATTTATTACATTAATTTTGCTAAATTAATAAATAACATCTATTATTCGATATAAAATATTATAAAAATAGGGCCAACAATGAATGATATAAGTTACTGATTCTGTGATACCAAATGAATGACAGTCAGGAATTTGTCAATACTATCAAGAATCATCTTCGTCATTTTATGAAATGACTCTTCTCGGAATCGCAGTCCGCCCTCACCGACGTACATTGTCGCTGCTGTAACAGCGACTTACCAGAAAATGTCAAGGGCGGATGCTACCAGACCAGGTATATACATACCTATTTGCTACATCTTAATCATCTTACATTAAATCCATAATTTTTTGACAAAAATGAAACATTTCAGTAAATTGATCATTCCTTTATTTTACTTTTATCATTCAGCTAATTTCTCAAAATATCAAAATGCTAACTTATCAGATCAGATCGATTGTTTAGTAAATTGAGAATATTAAAATAGTTTCAAAAATGGCTTCTGCCAATAAAATCCGTGCAATTGCAAAATATGTCAACTATTCGATTTGATAGGTAAATTTTAAAATTAAACAAATCATTATGGATTATCAAAAGGTCATAAATATTAACCTGCATCACTTTCCTTTCGTGGTATTACTATCATTTATTATTGATTGATGAAAAACATCATTATGTTACAAATTCGTCATGATATAAACATTCTTGACATTCTTGAAATTTTATGGAAAAAACGGAGAACTTTTAATCAATCATAAAAATCAATTTGGATTTATTAATTCTTTTGGGAACGATTAAGATTTCGAACTTTTTATATGATAGCACTATGTGGACAAAAAAGATAATCGAGATCAAATCAAGTAGAGTCCAAGTGATCGTCATAATTTGCATTACTTCCATCTAAAAAATTGTCACCATTTTCTTCAGTAAACATGATTATATGATAACCTATATAAAATTCAAATATGATCACCTGTTGACTGATCAGGTAGCGTTCGTTTTTAACTCATTGACTATGCCGTATTTTTCATGCATCGATCGATCGATAACAATTACCTTAATTATATGATCTTATTTGATTGCGATTAAAAAAATAAAAAACTTGTTTTTATAACTTGTTTAACTTGTTTGAATTAATATCAAAGAATGGAGTAGAAGGAAAGAAGAAATTAAAAACGATTGTAAGATAAAATTAGGCTTTCAAAATATTTTCCGATACATCAATGAAGATATTTATCACAAATCGAATTTCAATTGTCATCTGATTATTACATTCATAAAAACAGTGAATGAATGATGAATCTTGAAATCTTGAAATTTTTTGAAATTGAATCTTCACATCGTTATAAAATTTCAATTTGAAATGGTACAAATTTTTGCTTTATTTATTTATTTTACTCGCTATTTGTTTATTTTTTTCGCTTATTCAATTTATGATCTGAATGATAACAATCAACTGAATGATAACAACAGTCAACGTAAATTCAACTTCATAATTTTATTGATAAAAATCACGACAAATTGAAAATTTAGCAACAGCCATCACTTCAAAATTTTATGAGAAAGCAACATTTGCAATTGATCAATTTTCAAGAAATTTGAAAAGGAAAAAGTTTTAGACAACAAAGGAAAAATCAATAAATTAATTTCAGCAACAAAAATTTCTTGATAAAATTGATCCATGGAAATGAATTTTTAATTTTTGATTGATTTCATTATCAATTTTAAATGATCAACTACTAATATATGTGAGTGCGATATAAAAAATGAATGATAGGTTTTATGATAAGTTTAAAGTAAACAAAGACTATTAAATGTTGCATTTGAATTGTTCATCTTTTCCGCATAGTTTAATTTATTTTTGCTTTCTTCTTTCTATTATTTAATTTATTCTCTTTTCATTTTCAAAAGCAACATTTTAATAAAACGTTGATCTTTAGGCCATTCTTTCATTACATTTTATCATAATTTATTTTCTTTTTTTATTTCGTTCGATTAATCAAAGAGAAATTAAGGAGAAAACTATAATAAACTATTTATGGTGATTGATCAAATCATAATTGAATCGATATATCAAATATTATCGATTGATATAAATCTTTCTATAGAATATATTTCGACAAAATTAATCCATTCTTTTGGGTTAATTGTAGTAAACAATTATTTTTAAAATTATAAAAAGCAAATGGATGAAATCTATCCATCTATCTGCAATCATATTAAATTATTTGATCAAGAAAAGGTATAAGCAAAGAAGGTAAAAACAAAATGATAATGATGTTAATAATATAACAAAAAATGGTAAACAAATATTGTTAATTTCTCACCTGGTATTACCGTGTAGTAATGATAGGAAGTGGCAAAAGTATAAAAATGATAATGCGCAAATAAAGTGAGATTAATAGTAGTGGTATTTATCAGTTTAAATACATTGGTGAGGAAAATAATCAATTAGCTTATCATGGAAAGAGGATTCAAGAGGAAATTAAAATTTTATTGATAAAAAGCCTAGAAATGATTCATAAACGAAATTACTATAAAATAAATTCATTTGCAAAACAAGAAATAAAAAAAAAAGAAACTGATATAAAACATAAAATATTTAATGTGCTAGCATGAATACAAAAATGTTTATCAATTAAAGTGTTAAATTGATAAAATTTACAGAGTCTAAGAGATTCATTTATTGAATTCAAAGAATTCAAGAAATTCATAAATCTCAAACAAATTAGTTTAAAAAAAAAAAAAGCTAAGCAATAAAAGTTTATTCAACGAGGAGAATATTCGATAGAAAATCTCATCGGAAACAATGAGATTAATTAATTATTCATAGTAAATATAAAAGAAGAAAAAAGACAGTTTGATATTTAATTGATTTTCCAAAGGAAAGTTTTAGGCAATTATTGATTCAACGAAATTGTTTTCATTCATTTGAATAATATTTATTTCAATGAAAAAATTCATTGTTATTATTATTATTATTATTACTATTCTTATTACAACTATAATTAAATTTAAGTAAAATCTTTATGAATAATCAAACACACTATAATTAAGCTAAGAAGGGCTTATTTTGCAAATTAATTAAATTACTTTATCAATAATCCAATTCAATTAAATTTAATAGAAATTAGCTTAATTGCTTTTTACAATATTTTGATCGTTTGATTTGATTTGATTATTCATAAAGATTTTACTTAAATTTAAGGCTATAAGATTAATACAGGATGTATTAATTAAATTGAATAAAATAGTAATAAATAAAAGAAGAAAAAAAGTTGAAATCAAAAAGATATTAAAAAAGGAAGAAATTAAAAAGCTCTAAGCTTATAAATATTAGCCTATGAATGAGAGAATAATATAAAAAATGTCCCACAGAACTTTTAAATATCAATTCATCGTCAAATTCAATGCTAATTTTGGATTCACCCATTCGTAGGCTTATACTCTTTTTAGAATTTTTTTCAGATGGACTTTGATTTTTGTTCTCTCATTTTATTTGAGTGTATGATCAACTAAATCAGACAAAATAAACATATCTCAAAATACACTGAATCATTTATGTCATTAAATTTTCAATTGATAAATTATATATGCTAAAATTTTGATAAGACTTGCTACTATTATTATATTCTATTCCTCAATATAAGCCTTAGATCATAACAAAAGTTCTGCTGAAGAGAAGTTCAAATGATTTATAGAATCGATCAACTAGAAAGATTTCTACTAATTTTCCTAATATTGATTACTATTCGTTAAGTTACGCATGAACAAATTTTAATTATTTTTTTTTGTCACAAGAATTTTTTAAATTAATGATGTAAGTTTTTAGAAATGATTAAAAATTGATATTTGATTTAAGAGCTTTTAGCAATAATCAAATTCATAAAGATAATGTTAGCAGAATTGTACGAAATATATTGGCTAAAAAAAAAAAAAAAAGAAAAACTTGCTGTTATTCTGATAAATTTGCAACAAATCTAAATTCAATCGTTTATAAATGCTATAAATCTTTTTCTATAATTTATGATGTCGATGAGCATTTAAAAATTTTTTTTCGTAAAATTTCGAATTTCTTTGGTTGTATTGGAAATGAAAATTTTAAAAACAATTCTTTGCTACGACATGAAAATTTTTAAGATAAAAGGACAACTCCAAATGTCATCATCGAATGATCGTTTTTTCAATGATAAGACAATGATTAAAATTTGTGCAGAAGAATGAATTTATCATTGAAATCGAAAAATAAATTCAACTGAAATTTGTTACGCAGTTTTAATTTTGCTCACATGGTGGAAGAACATTTATTTATGTTTGATCAAGGAAATTAGATTTATTTTTAAATTCTGTTACAAAATATTTGTAATCAATCATTCTTTTAAATCATTTCGTTAAAAGAAAAAAAATAATTAAAAGTAATCCAAATCAATGTTTTGAAATTATATAGGAAAATATGAAATATTATTGAAATGATTTTACTAATATTTGATGGCTCAAAAATTCAACCCAAAATTGGAATTCAAACATTTCATTAATTTGGCTTACTAACTTCTGATCAAAAAATTAGTGCTAATAGGATCAATCAATAATTTCGTTGAACAAAATTATAAGCATGAAAATGTGAATTTATAAACAAACAATGCTTGAATAAAATAAAAATGTTGCGGCAATTTATCACCACATAAACATTGCAATGAGTTTATATCGTTTGTTCACAAAAACCAACACTTTTGAGCATCTGAATATTTACTCAAGAATCTCGTGATTAATTGTTTTTCAATTTTAATTGTATTATTTAATATAATCAAATAATTTACATATTCTTTTACAATTACTAATAAAATTGATTATTGGATAATGAAACAAACAAAAACGATAGCAAATCGGTACAATATATAACAAATTTATATACAAGAATTTGTCGCATTTGTGATATCTAAAAGGACAGATTTACGATTATTGATTGACATATTACGCAAATTTCAAAATCATGTATCAAATATTTGTTTTTATCCAATCACTTCATGCAATTATCGCAAATGATCACATTCAGAAATTATTGCATTCTGTAAATGATGTAGTAGTGCATCATTTACATGCTGAATATTAAATGCGCCTTGCATGCAAAACATAATTCTCGAATTATGTGTTCGTAGCCAATCAGTCTACAACGATGTCTTTTCAATTCGCTAAAATCTTTCAAAAGTATATTAGCTGAAATAATTCAATAATGTTTGTTTATTCCGAATATCTCGATGCCGTTGCGTATTAAGATTCATTCATTCGTATTCGTCATTTGAGAAATATCATATATGTTCCATCCAGCAAGATTAAATTGGACTTTTTTTTTACTTGAAAATACTTTAAAACGAATTTATTGATAGCAATTAGAAAAAATTTTTTTACTTGAAAATACTTTAAAACGAATTTATTGAATAGCAATTAGAATGCGATATTTTGAAAATGATCTTACAATCAGAATGCGATATTTTGAAAATGATCTTACAATCAGAATGCGATATTTTGACAATCAGAATGATCTATATGTCATTAGTTAGTATCTAAGGATAGCGAATATTTTAGTTTATGTGCAACATGAGCATTTAATGAATAATTCACTCCATTTTTTAGTAAAATGTACGCCTATTTTAAATGATACAGATATCTTAAATTAGATAAGATAGTTTTAAAAAAATGAAAATAAAGATGCTTATCGAAGAAAAATCTGGAAGCTCCACTGCATTGATCATTTATCAAATAGACACAACGGGCAATGATCAATTTAAATATGATCATCTAAGGCAAAAGTTAATCTGAAATGAACGTCGAAATTTTACTCAGATTATCTAAAAAGAATGTAAATTATCTTAGTTCAAAAAAACTAAATTCAGATTACTAGAGAATACTACGTATTAAATTCAGATTACTAGAGAATACTACGTATTAAATTCAGATTACTAGAGAATACTACGTTTACTGAAAAAATTCAATCGAAAATTCATAAAGATATATATACATATCAGATTAATTCTGTTCATTTTTCGATAAATATCATTTTAATACAAACAAGTTTGCTTCAGAAAAGCAGTGTTTCAGTTTGCATCTGTCTGATTTATGGACGATAGTTTTTCTAAATTATGAAAGAACAAAAAGTTGTTTTTAACAAGCAAATTGTTATTTACTTCCATTAACGACTACTGTAAATTTCGAAACTTAGATTAGAAATCACTTTGACCTCTATTTTTATCATAATTTCAGAAGTATCGAAATTTTCGGATAAAAACAACGATGTGAAGAAGTATCGAGCAAAAAATATCGAATTTTATATCGGTAAAATTTTTCCGGATTCTTGTAATCTCTGACACTCTATTCATTGCTTCTGCTTATTAGGACTAAATTCGAATTAAAATATTATCTCTGATGAGCGCAAAGTGCAAATAATGCAGTGTTTTGAAAAATGCGATATAGTGGAAAAAGAGGATCGAGAGTAAGATTATTGAATTCAAAAAGACGAACAAGAGGATCGAGAGTAAGATTATTGAATTCAAAAAGACGAACATAATGTTGGAGAAACAATTAGTAGATGTATATTGCAAATTGTCGTATTCGAATAGAGAAGCCAATTCAGTTGCCTTATCTGAGCGATCGGCGATCTACCTAATCATACTTATTTCGATATTTATGATATTTAATGTTGAGTTTTAGCAAATCAATTAAAAATAGTTTCTTGAATTTGATCAACGTATTCATGTCATATTTAAATGAAAGTGAAAAAGTTTAATTTTTGTCGTTGTCTTTTTGATAACAATGTTATATCAGACATTTTGGTGATATATAGCTTGTAGTAATTCAATTTTTTTCTTCCATCATTTAGTGTAAAAGCGTTATCAATATTTTATGAAACATTTATACATGAAAATGTTTTTATCATATTTGTAATAAAATATTCCATTGCTCTATTGTGCACTTATGCTGAAATTTAAACTTAAATCATTACTTTCTATACCATGATGATTCATAAAGTAAAGCTCATATTCTTCATAAGTAGCCATCAATACAATGATAACATTTTTGATAGCAAACGCTATTACTTACTTTGGTTTAGAATTTGTTTGAGAAGACAAACATAAAAGCTTTTACTCCTCAAATATGCAGTATCAAATAAAAAGCTAAGGATACTACATTTCTTCCAGATATTCGTTATTATGAGGGCAATTTTGACCGCTTATCAACTGTAATGATTATTGAAATTTTGTACTGTAGCCTTAAAAGTTTCGCTATAGAAAAAATTATTTTAAGCTGATATGATTGCGATATATTTCCTTCTATTCAATTTTTTTGGCAGCATAACATGCAGAATTATTATCAACAACGTTTGTTAATTTAACTTATTGTTTTAAAATATTTTCGGTTAATTTTCCATTCTCAAATTTTGAAATCTTTTTTCCTCAACTTGAAATTAGCTTTAATTTTTTTTAAAGTTTGATTATGCAATATTTAGAATCTTGCCATTTGTTACGTGTGGAAACTCGAAGTTTTTTAGGCATCTAAAATAATTTTTCATTGATTTTGTTGTTGTGCTTGTACATCGAAAATTCCATGCATTTGCTATATTTTATAATGAATAAATTAACTAATCATCGTAACATTTTTACAGTACGACATAAAAAATGTTAAAAATGCAAGTAGCAAAGTAGAAGTTGCATCAATATTAAATCACGATAATAATGATGATGTGAATGATTCAAATAATGTCAAGAAATTGCCACTATTTTCTCAAGCAAAGCAGGTAAAATTCATTAGTTGCTTGGAATGCACTTACCAGAATCTGAAGGATTCAAAATGCTTCAGCTATTAAGATTGATAGCATATGTATTTACTGCTTTTTTCATTTATTGTTTTCACTCTCATTATAAATCTTTATATTTCAGCAGCATCAAAACATAAAAAATGCCAAAAATGCTAGCAGCAACGTAGAAATCATATCAGAATCAGAGAACAATGATAATGATGATGTGAATGATTCAAATAATGTCAAGAAATTGCTACCATTTTCTCAAGCAAAGCAGGTAAAATTCATTAGTTGCTTGGAATGCACTTACCAGAATCTGAAGGATTCAAAATGCTTCAGCTATTAAGATTGATAGCATATGTATTTACTGCTTTTTTCATTTATTGTTTTCACTCTCATTATAAATCTTTATATTTCAGCAGCATCAAAACATAAAAATGCCAAAAATGCTAGCAGCAACGTAGAAATCATATCAGAATCAGAGAACAATGATAATGATGATGTGAATGATTCAAATAATGTCAAGAAATTGCTACCATTTTCTCAAGCAAAGCAGGTAAAATTCATTAGTTGCTTGGAATGCACTTACCAGAATCTGAAGGATTCAAAATGCTTCAGCTATTAAGATTGATAGCATATGTATTTACTGCTTTTTTCATTTATTTTTTCACTCTCATTATAAATCTTTATATTTCAGCAGCATCAAAACATAAAAAATGCCAAAAATGCTAGCAGCAACGTAGAAATCATATCAGAATCAGAGAACAATGATAATGATGATGTGAATGATTCAAATAATGTCAAGAAATTGCCACCATTTTCTCAAGCAAAGCAGGTAAAATTCATTAGTTTCTTAAAATGCAATTGCTAGAATCTGAAGAATCTGTTTCAGTTGACAGGACTAGTGGCGTATGGTATATATCGTCCTCGACCTTATTATACTCCTCTGGAAAAGCATTTTCGTGCTCAGAAGGGTTATGACGATCATTACTTAATCAGAATATTTGAGGATTATGACTATGTGATTTTATTGCGGTTTCTTAAGATTGATTCAATCGAAAATTTTGTCATCTCACCTCCTAGAGGAGCTAATGTGATAATTGTGAACCAAAAACATTTCGTTGGTGGTGAAAATGTCATTCAGATGATAGAACTTGATAAACTACATGAGACCAAGCAGAAACGCTTATTAAAAGAGAAAGAAGGGAAAGGTCTAATACTGTAATAATTCCGAAACAAACTGTTAAAGTTATGAGATTATAAAATGCAAAGGTTTTTTTTTTGCAATTATTATTATAGGTATTCAATATGATTACTGTTGAAATTAATGCAAAAAAAAGAGCTGTCATGAATTGATATCCATGAAAGTGATGCTTTACTGATAAAATAATATATCTTGATTTAAAATGAAAATAAAGTTGATATGAATGAGATATATATGTATTAAAGTGAAGATATTATAAGAGTTGCTTTGTAATTCTTTTGAAGAACATTTCGTTATCAATAATCAGCTAAAGTGATATCTTCTATCAATGGCTTGCTATGAATCTGTAAAGTATAAAATTTAAATTATATAACTCTGAAGAACAACATTACATGATATCCTTTACATAAGATCATATAATATATTTATTTATAAAAAGATCATGAATCATTCAAGAAATGCACCGTAATATAAGAATGATATTCATCATAAAAATCGATAAGCTTTGGTTATTAACCATTTAGATATCTCTGTAATATGAATATATTCAAATAACCAAATTATTTTTTCCATGATTCATCATTTAACGTAAACGATCATCAGAGTATCTTATCCAATTTTCCTCGCTATACGTGCAATTTTTAAGATATTAGATTAGAATCTATGCTCATTGTCTGGAATGTTGTAACGATAGCGATCGAAGCTTTGAGAATGTTTGAATATTGTCCATTTCTTTTCTTTATTCTGATAACTAAATCCTTCGTATAACTAATGTATGATAAGCCACTGCTCACTACAAAGATTAAAGGTCACCGATACCAAAATGAGCTTCTAGAGGTTAAATGGAAGAATGTTTCAAGCAGTTAAACAATACCAGCAGTTTTTATTCTTACCGCTCTCTTACATCATTCGGCTGCTAATCTCATTCTCATTCTTTTTCGCTTTAAACTCTTATATTTTACTCGAGATTATTTTTGGTTATAATTAAACCCTTCATATACGTAGTTATTGTAAAAATCATCATCAAATCGTTGCTTTACAATCGAAAGTTACCGAATCTTGAACAGAAATAAAAAATTATTTCCCGAATTTATTTTCCATCAAGAAGAAAAATTTTTTTATAACTTTTTCAAAAAACTTTTTTTGAAGGAATTTTTATAGCAGCATTGTTCATCTAGTTCCACATTGTTTATAAAAACACCCAATTGCTTTCAAGTTAGGTGTCATTTTCTAAGTATTAGTAAGCACTTATTTTAATATACTGGATCTTGCGTAAATTGATACTTTGAATTACGGAATTCAAATTAAATTAGATCTGTATGCCGAATATTCGATGCATAAAAATGTTCACCTGAACAGATTTCTAACAATAAAAGTTTGAAACTTTGAGGTATTTTTGCAGAAAAAAAAACAGATTTAGTACCTAAATGTTGATTAGACGCTAACATTGAATAGCTTCCAAATTCGAATTCAGAATCTATGTTATGAATGTTCCTGGATATTTAGTCGTTTTCATAGTGATTTTAGATTTGCTTAAATAAGCGTTATAAATTGATATAAATTCGCATCTTTTAATCCATCTTCTATAACATCTGATAATCCTTTAAAGCTCTTTTCTAAGACTATTAAAAATAATAATCAGACATATTGGCTATTAACAAATGTAGCGTAGAATGATTAAACGGCACTATTTGTTCAAAAGAAAACTCATCTCGATAATATTTTAAAGCCAAGTAAAACAAGAGCACTATGATGGCGAGATTCAACTCTGGAAACTTCAATTCTTATTTCAGTATGCAAATTTTCCTAAAATCAGGTTGATAATGATAGTGTTCCATGTTTAATGAATAGATCATGATAATCTATAATTGAAAGTCTACAATTTCGCATTTTAAAATATTTCGAGAAATCTCAGGACACAACTATACTTGCATACGTTATCAGGAAAGCGTTTCATACAAAATACAAGTTACTTCCGTCATAACAAGAACGCAAAGTAATTATTAACATTCTCCATTAATCTGTTGGCCATTATCATAAACTTGTTGCTAATAGGTTTGTTAAATTATCAAAAGAATACTTACAGATGACATCATTTCCTGATTATGCTGCTAGTTGAAAAATAACTATTCGATAGACGTTAAATTGCATTTAGCAATTTAGGCTGCTAAGATTGTAAATAACGAAATGTAAACAAAAATGGAAATCTTCAAGAAATGAATTATCAAAACGAAAAAAAAACAAAGGCATAAATTTCATACTACATTCAATGACATCTGAATCACTAAATTTTTCATCATTTTCAAATTTATTTATAAAACACTCTTGTGATAGTTTGCAGATTAATTGAATGATTTTAGAATCTAATATAATGGCCGAACGTTAGATCTTTTCAATAAAAGCAATGAAATTTTTGAAATGTGTGGTATCATTTACGATATTCCATTAATATTCATGCATATTTTATTTGTTACAAATAAATGTGCTATATAATCAGTAACAATTGAAGTATCGTTTTATTGCAGTAATGCAATAAAGTTTTTGCAAAAATGCATACAGATTGAACTATTGTCGTCTAACAATAGCTTACCAATTACTATATAATAATATTTGTAATGTGATTACGCGGTTGTGAATATTAACAACCATTCTAAACTTATGTTGCTATTAGCTATTTCATTTATCAGCTTCGATTTGAAAGATAAAGTTACCACCGAAGCTCTCGAGGATTTAATAAAAGCAAGCCAGAAAATTTGTCAATATCCCTTTAAAAATATAAATGAATCGACCAATAATGTTTCTCCGATTTGAAATAATATCTCACACAATTTTTAAGCATAAAATTTTGGTAATATATGAAATTAGATGTAGATAACAAGATAAGATTTCGCAAAAATTTTTGCTATATATTGGATTATAAATTGGATATATTTTCAAACATATTTATCGTGAATAATTGGCAAACGAAGCCAATTGGCCAACAAAAATATAAAACACGAGAAGGAAAATCAGTTATCGGTTGTTTCCATTCATATCAAATTCAAGAAATTAAACATTTCATTTAGCATTCAGATTTACGAGAAAATCTCATATTTATTTAAATGTAAATCAATGATTTTTACATCTTACAGGCTAATTTATATGATCGTTTTTTTTTAATTCAGCAGAAAAATTCTGAAAAAAAAGAAATATTCCTATAAAAGTAATATTTTAGTTTTACTCGAAGTTAACCGAATTAGCATATTTTCTTGTAAAATTTAGTTTTGGAGTTTTATGAATCCTGTTTGAAAATGTTTTGGTTAATAACTCAGGAAGAAAAACTTAATTGTTGGAATTTGAACAAAATGTAAGAATCATATGATATGTGTATTATAATTTTAGAAAATATACTTTTGGCAAATGTAAATATTGACAAAATTTATCAGTTGAAACAAAAATAAATTAACTAGTCCGGATAACTTCATAAGTGAAATGTTGATCAATTATAAGCCATTCATTATGGAAATTTTTCATCCATTCACTGTTCAAAATTGTATTGTAACCACCACGGAATCGATAATCTTCATTCATCAGGCGCAATATTAGATCACGAGCAGCATCTGAAGGTATACCTGCCGAAAAAAATATACATTTTGACAGGTTTTTATTTTTTCATATGCATCCTGCAAAAAATCATTTCTTAAATTTTTGATATTTTATTTCCTTGAGAAATGAAATTTTCATTAAGCTATCAGTTCTAACTAATTTTACAGAATTATGCATAAGGTATGTTATGTTCAAGCATAACTTTTAAAGAAACATTTTAGTAAAGATATAAAAAAGAAAACAACAAACATAAGGCCATTTTCCAGTAAGCATTGTATAAAGTAATACACCCATCGCATACCAATCACTAGCATATCCATCATATGGCTGATGTCTGTAGATTTTGTAAATTTTGATGGAGCAATAATATTCATAAAAATAAAGGAACAATCTTGATAATAAAAAATAGAATTAAAAATTAATATTAATAGATAGAAGCAAATAATAAGCATGTTACAATGACAATAATGTTGAAGTCAACAATTAAGTTGAATTGTCTCATCCTAGTAAGAATCTCATCCTAGTAAAATTTCATCCTAGTAAGAATCTCATCCTAGTAAGAATCTCATCCTAGTAAGAATCTCATCTTAGTAAGAATCAATGAGAAAAAATAGTAAATTAAAAAATTAATTTATTTTGAACAATAATCAGTTTGAAGAATTTCTTTAATTTTTAGAGATTACTCTTTTAGGTCAAAAATTCATAAGATATCAGTAATTTCTTTTTGTTCATCAATTAAATTCAATTCAAAAAATGATGCGATAATGTATCATATTAAAAATGATTTGTATATTTTGCATATTTTAATTACTTAAAACTAACTGAACAATTTCTGGCGCAGAATAAGGTTTAGTGCCACAAAAAGATGTTGATCGCTCCTTTTGATTGATATAACGAGCAAAGCCAAAATCGATAAGTTTTACATTACCATTTGAATCCAAAAGTACATTTTCAGCTTTAATATCGCGATGCACCACACCACGATCGTGAAGATAGTGGATCGCTTCTGTTAACTGACAGAAACAAACGACAAGCATGTGGGAATTCTGATGTGAAATTTAGAATCTCATTAGTTTTGTAAAATTTTTATTCATTTGCATGCAATCACCTAAAATAGCACCAGCGCTTAGATTATTTTATTATTTATCACGATATGAATATGCAAACATTTATGGTCAAATGAAAGAATACATGCAACAAATTTGAACAAGATTTAAGTGTTAACAAAAATATTATCGCCAAACTTAAATATTATGCTAAGAAATATAATATTATCGTCAAGAATTTGATTATCAATACAAAAAATAAGCAATAACTCACCACGGATTCTTTTCTGTCGAAGAATCAGATTCAGCAAAGTCCCTCCAGAATAATATTCACTGATGATAGCAATTTTAGTTGGATAAGATGTTCGAACTGATAATGCCTAATTTTGATGAAAGGTAAATTTTAGTCATAATAAAATCATATCATTATTTGCACATACAGAAAATAATGTAGTCAGAATAGATCTTCAGTAGATTTTCATTTTAGAACTTTCTAAGTAAATTTTCAAAATTGGTTGAACGATATTTCAGTCGGTATAAAGATAATGTGTGTTATACAAAACACAAGAATATAAGTCATACTATATTAAGGGATTCTGTTAATAAAAATAACTTCTGATGGATTGGAATCACTTTATAGAAATCACAGATTAAACGATTCATTTTAGATACAAGGACTTGCGTAACAGTCAAGAAAGCCCATGATTTTCTTTTTTGAAGAACTATTAGATATGTCAATCATAAATTTACTCGTCCGATGTACGGATGCCGAACTATTTGTGTAAATAATAATTCTCGAGGCAAAAATTTCTCGATAGCCGATTTTGGCAATGAATTTACGTCAATCATTTTGACAGCAACCAAACGTTTATAACTACAATTTATAATTATGGGAACCAGCATGAATGAAATTTGCGAAATAGTTTTTGAAGCTTTTAGAAATATCAACAATAAATTCAATGTTATCATTAATTCAGTGTTAAAACACTTACAGCATTTTCTAGAAAATTTGCTTGTAAGCAGTGATCAACAAAAATATTTGACGTTCAGATTAGAGCATTATTAGATCGAACTTTATTAAAATGGATGTTATTATTGTCAAATTTGAATGAATGAGTATTGTTATTGTTATTACTATGAAAAACATTTTTGCAAAAACACTTCGCATGCTTTCTTAATTTGTTGAGCATTTCAAATTTTAACTTTTTATTTTTCAGTTTTCGATAATTGATTTAAAAGATCGATATGCGAAATGATTGGAAAGAATGAATTAATCAATTCTTCTAACAGATAAGATTCCCATTAGACAAAAAGAATGATTATTAGCCAAGCTAATAATATTTTTTAGGTAGATTTTATGCTTATTTTTTCTCATACCAGCCAAAAACTAATTTTAAGTGAAGTTTTAATTTTTAGGAAATTTAATTTAGTCTTCGAAGAAAATTAACGGAAAAAGTATCATTGATTTAATATTAAAACTACAAACAGGCCTGATTTAACGCAATAAACCGTGGAATGAGATGTTCGAGCAATCTTTGATTCGACACATCCATCAATCGAATGAAGAATACTCCGTAACACGGATTCCATCGATGCAGAATGATGTAACGAACTACCATTTCTCGCCATCTTACTCAATAACAATGTATTATTCTTAATAATTCTTAAATTTATTAATCATTGAAAATCGTTATAGTAAAAACTTTCCATTAATTATCAAGTTTATAAGCTAAGATTTCACTGATCTCATTACAAAAGAATCTTACGAAAGGAATCATTAATTTGCGTAATCTATAAGAAAGAAGTGAAAGGCATAAAAAAATAAGCATAAAATCTTTGAATAACTCGAGAAAGCTATACTGCGACCAGTTGATATTAAGAGATTTCTTAGGATGACAGTACTGTAGACTGTCTAGAAATTTTGCATTTTCATAATGCCCTTCAGTTTCATTTATTCATTTCTTCAATCTTGTTTTCAGTATCGCAAAAAGCGAGATTCATAGTTGTGGCCATAATTTTTATGCTCTTTATTTTTGGATCTGACTAATATTGTAGTATCAGGTGATAATGTTTTTGGATTTGACTAATATTGTAATGTCAGGTGAAAACAATAAGTAGTACTTCGAAATTGTGAATCATTTTTTGTTTTTATTTAATTTATAATGAAAGTATAAATTTTCAATCTAAACTTTAATTTGAAACATTAATTTTCAATAAGTATCAAAGTATTTGTATTTCTTTATGATTAAAGCATCTATTTTGTATTTAAGCTCAATTATTCCTTTTAGATTTGTATTATAATGCTTTCATAAATTGTTATCATCCTTGATTTTGAAGGTTATCAATTCTTTTTTCTTTTTCTGATTCTTCAGAAAGCATGGGAAACAATTCAGAACTACTAATTCTTCAGAAAGCATGGGAAACAATTCAGAACTACTAATTCTTCAGAAAGCATGGGAAACAATTCAGAACTACTAATTCTTCAGAAAGCATGGGAAACAATTCAGAACTACTAATTCTTCAGAAAGCATGGGAAATAATTCAAAGTCATTAGTGTGAAGTGTTAATTACGATGGCGCACTAAGAAAATATATCACGTGATTAGCTGAAAAAATTTAGTAGTTATGACTATTATTGTTGTTCCGATGATCTGATACCAAATATGAATTATATTTCATATTTGATATTTGTAAACTTTTATTTTCATTTTAAGCCAATCCAATTTTATATCACTTCGAAAAGTTCAGTTTGATAAAATCTAAAACTGATTATTGATTGCTAAAATTTTAGTAGTAATACCACAAAAGGCATAAAATATAGCATACTAATTACTAATCAACAATATATTATATCTGCGGAAAAATTAATTTAAACTATTCGTTTCTTTTAAATTAGTGAAATGTTAATTAAATGTTAAGAGGATGATTCAAGGAAACTGAATAGAAAATCGAATAAACTTTCTAAAATGATATAAAATTGAGCTGATTAGAAAGAAAAGCGAAAGTTTATATAACAAATTCACAATTAACAGAATCTTAAAAGAAACCACTTCTCTAACTCTTCATGCTCTAAATTGACAATCTTCTTCTATATTGATATCTTCTTCATGTAATTTTCTTCTAGCTTCTATAAATTTAAATATGATCGAAAATATCAAGCGATCAATTGCATTCTGAAAATTAACATCAAAAGAAGTAATAATGTTTTTCATTGAAATATAACACTTCTTTGAACGTCAAATTCAGCATTTAAATTTCTCTGCCATAGTAATTTATATGATTTAGTGGGCAATGAGAACAAAAAAATCTTCTGAACCTCTCACTTCACATAATCATCCTTTCGATGATAATTATGTTAATTATTCTTGAAATGAAAAAGAAAATAGAGAAGAAAGGAGGTGAAACAAAGAAAATAGATAAAACAGATGATAACAAGTTTCCGCTCAATCATGGCACAAAACACAGCACACTGTTATATTACTGCAGTAATGCTGCAAATTTTCGAAGGAAGTTACGATCATCATTTTTGCGCTCAAATGAATAAAATATAAAAGGAAAAAAAAGAGTGGAAAGATGAAAAGTAAGGAATAAGGATATAACGATATTGATCATGAAAGGAACGAGAATACGATAAATAATTCAAAAGTTTGCTTTTCTGATATTCTGATAAATATCTTTAAAAAAAATTTATCAGATTTGATTGTGTTATAGTCAAAGCTTCGCAGTAAAAAATGAAAAATTAAGAAGACTATTTTTTGAATAGGTCGAGAATATACTTTCTTATTTTATCACTTACTTTTAATTTTGGCTAATAAGTTCGATTGGAAGTTGCCGTTTTATTTTATTAAATCCATTTCAATCATTTAAAATTATTATATGAAATTGTTTTTTTTCTTCTTTTATAATTTAGAATTGTTATTAAAAAAATCACTTTACTATAAGTTCTTATAAAAAAATATTGATAGATTAAGAGAAGAAATTTTTGATGGACAATCATTCAGAATGCTTTATATTTGTCAAATCTCTTTTGCATTCAAAATTACTCTCGATAGAAAGCGTAATTGAAGTTTGATATGACTTATGCAACAAAGAAAAAAATCCCTTTTGAAGCTTTAATGTGAATTGCAAATATTTATTATGAAGTTAGTCATTTATTATGGATTCTGAAAGAATTGATCTAATACCTTTTGCATAGGCATTTGTTAGAAATGCTATAAGTTGTAAATGAAATTTCAGGTTTTTTTTGCTTGTGAAATGAATTACAGTCGTAAACGAGCTGAACGATTTCTTAAGACATGACAAGTAGAGATGAGGCAGAGGTAGGAAATATCGAGAAAGGCATAATTAACGAATGAAATTTTTTTTTTTTTTCTAACCATCAATCTATTACTACGCCACTATCATATCACAATCATATTGGGTAAATAATTTGATCTTTGTTCATTGAAATAAGGTGTGGCTTGGTCATCATTGTGAAGTGACACTATAAAATATAAAAATTTGCGAAACTTTCATGAAATTTGCTTTTTATTTTTAAAGAAGTTGTCAATTTGATATTTCAAATTTTCATTATCCACTTTATCTGATATTGAATTTGTTGATTTTTAACAGAAGAGAGAATTGTTGTGATTGAAGCTTGATGACAAATTTTTTCATAACTATCGTGAATAATTTACTAAATTTAAACTTGAAATGAATCATCATTACGAAACATGGAAATACGATTTTAAGTAAAAAAAAAAGATTTCCTGCAATTTATATTGGAATTTAAGCCTTATTTTATAAATTATGAATTAGCAGAAATTCGATATTTTGAAATTTCATCTTCAGAATTATTCAAAGTAGAAAGCATAAGGTACATTTTATAATAACAACAATTATCTGATGTCGATTCAATTTCAACATAGATGGTACCAATATTTCTAACATATCATTGCATTCGTCAATATCATCATTTTTGCGAAGCACTATTACTAACATTTAAGAATCACTATGTGGAATCATAATCGATTCATCGATTCATCTGACCAGATGCATGTATTAGAATTGCAGAGATGCTTACAATATCACCCATATTCATCATTGCCATCGTAGCAGTTATGGCATTCTCGCAACCACTCCACAATGATTCTGAAATGAAGGATAATGCAGATCACACGTAAGTTATTTTCTTTTCTATAGAAATTCCTGAAATCAAATGGTGACTTCCATGCAAATTATTGATCGACATGGTTTCTGAACTAAACAATTCCATACAATTATTTACAGTACATTCTTATAATATTTTGCTTTGTGTTCAACATCTGCTTCTGAAATCTCTTATTGTATATCTCATTTGTTTCTAAATTAGTTTAATTCTTATTTTGAAACTAAAATTTAAAAGATTATCAATGACTTTTAAATTATTATCAATAACTGTATTTCTCACATAGATTATCAATAATTGCTAGTATTCTCATATATTGAACTTATTTTGGTCTGAAGAATCAACTCAAACTGCGATCTATTGATAAAGTATGAGTGTACATGTATATTTCAGGAGAAGAGTGAAAAGGCAATGGGGTGATTGGTACTCATACAAGTTTAAAACGCCTTTTATAAAATGAAAATCAGAACTCCGTTCCCGTATGGTGGTAATATGCATCCATTTGGCGGTGGATATGGATATAGACAATTCGGATATCATCCTGGTGGATATGGGCCAATCGGATTCCTTGGTGGATATGGGCCAATGGGATTCCATAGTGGATATGGGCCAATAGGATACTATCCTTCTTTCCATTCGCCAAACTTATTCGGATGGAATAGTTGGATTTAGATTCAGTATAACCAGAGATATTCAGATTGACTGATTTAATAATTTCCAAAATTAAAAAATAAAAATTAAATTGTAATAAATTCAAACTGATTTTAATTTTAGTATATTCTAAAAGTAAGATGGTTTAGATTATAAAAATGTTTTAGAAAATATCAAATAAAGGATTGTACTTGATTAATATTATTATTATTATTAGTCAGATATTATTCGAATCTCAAACAAGCAGTACATGTTTCATTATAAATCTTCATTTTCATATCCCATTCTCTTAACTTCTTTTGTAAATAATTTACAACAATATACTTAAAAATCTTTGAATGGAAAAAGTCTTTTAAGGAAATTTTCATTACAATTATCAACTTCATTTATGGTCAATTACAATTTAGCACTTATCTATTATTTATTGTTTTATCGTTTCTTCCTTTTCATTTCATAGTATTTCTATTTTAGTAATTCGTCTTTTCAAAAAAGCTTTAAAACTTATAATATGTCAATTTAATATTAAATAAAACCAAAGATCAGGTGGAAATTTGGACAGGAATTAAAATGACATTAGAAACAAGAAATTATCTGACATGCGATTGAAATCATGTGGTAAAAATTAATGATAAAAATGAGAATCGGCAAAAAGGGTTTGATAAAATTGAGATTGTTGGTCAGCTAAGATATCAGCGCATGCTTTGTTTTGTTGTGTTGATTCAACTATGCATGCATGCATCCATTTCATCAGCTATCATATCATTTATTATATTTGAACAGTAGTATCGAGCAAAAAAACTTATTCATAAAAGTAGGAATTCAAGAAAGGAACTTTTTAAAATAATAAATTAATCAAATTTCTATTATCAATTATTTGTTATATATCATTCCTACAATGTATTTCTTTTGACTTTTTCATCGCTTATCTGTTTTCATATATCAATTGTTCTGCTTGTTTCAATTATTGTATTAGAGCTTTGAATCAGAAGCAAATAAACATATTTAATTATTATTGATTATAATATATAATTTATTGATATGGGACAATCAATCCCAAGAATTCAATTAAAATTATCTAATGCATATTATTTTTAAGATTTCTAAAAATCTTATGGCAATAATTTAAATGATTTTCCTATCTTACGCATTATTTTCGTTATTATTTGTTCTAAATTAGCTATCAGAAAATAAATTTTAGAACAGTCATTTTATGATATTTGCAAAAATTTTCACTAATAAAAACTTTTTTTTGTTAATTCAATAAATTTTGAAAAGTTGTATCAACAGATTAATGCGTGAATTTTATCAGACTTATTTTAAATATACGAATCTTGTATAGCTTGATGATGACCTTCTATTAGACTATTGAGAATCAAGTTCAACTTCTTTTCAGACAATGATCCGCTATTAGATTATTAAGAATCACGTTCAACTTCTTTTCAGATAATGTTTAGAAAATTATTTTCAACAATTTTGCTCTTTGCAATATGTTCGGCAGTGCCTATATTTGATTCTCGTTTAGCAAAAGATGATAGTGAAGTAAAAAGTATATTTTTTCTTTGTTTTTTTTCTTATCTTTATTGTTATTGTTCATTTTTAACTTCTTTTTCTTTTTCCTTTTAAATTCAAAATTTTCTACATATCAATGAAGCAATATTGAAAAAATCGATATTATCAATTTATGATTGTAAGCTGACAAGAATCATAAAAATCATTTTCTGATAAAATCTAATAAACAATTATTCAATAATTATTAATTATTAGTATTATGAAAAAAATCTATCTTCTTATTTGCTTTTTTATAAATCTCTTGCATGCATTCTGATTAATTTAAAATTATTTTGCAAAATTTCTAAATTTTCAGCATCCGAGTAAAACGTTACGATTTTTTTGGCGGCTACAACCCTTATATGAATCATTCACCCTACTCATATAAAATCAAAACTCCGTTTTTCAAGGTGAAAATCAAGAATAGAAATGAAAACGGTTTCTTCGGTAATCCACTTATGGGATTCGGTAATACTGGCGGTTTCTATCCTCCATATGGTGCCGGTGCTTTTCATCCTCCAATTCATTCACCTTATGGTTATAATTATAATCCTCACGGATACGGATGGTTTGGCTAGATAATTTTGTTATTCTTTTTTTCTATGAATACAATATCTGTATGTAATTAGTTGTTGTGATACGTTTATCAGTTGATTGATATCCTTTTTTTTTTTTTTTTTTTCAATTATATTGTAATGATACGTAAAGAAATATTTTTAAATGTGACGAAAAAGAATTACTGCATGAAAACAAAAGTTTTGGTGAAAAATCAATAAAATATGGAAGAAACCTAAAATTGAAATCAGTATTTACGCCTCAGATTGTTGCAGAAACCCAAACAAAGAAAAAAATTGAAAAGAAATGAAGAAAATGGATGAGTTGGACAATATTTCTGTAATATAGCATTTTATACAAAAGTGATTTTTGAATCTGTAACGTATAATAGATATCGCTAATCTAAACTCAGTGGATTCAAGCAACATGAAATCACTAGAAACTAGTTCAATTTATTCATTTTTGATGACGAAAAAATTGAATAAATCAAATTATATTGACAACGATCTGGTAATTACGAAATATATTGATGTAATGAAAGTGATTCGATGAAGAAAACTAACGTATAGTCGTATTTTACACAATCAAGAATCGAAGAAGAGTTAACTTTTTGGAGAAAGTCCCTTAAATAAGGAACTGAAGAGCTTAAAGTTATGACCGAATGTAAGAAATTGGAGAATATTCATGACAATCATATCTGAACGTCGTTGAATTTGTGATTCTGTTTTTCTACAACGCATTTCTTCCGATCCATCCTTCACAGTTATCTGTTCTCATATCAATTGCTCCGCTTCCTTCGTCATTGTATTAGAGTTTTGAATCAGAAGCAATAAACATATTTAATTATTATTAATTATAATACGATTTATTTGTTAGGAAATCAACCCTTAAAATTCATTTCAAGTTATCTAATTTTTAAAATTTCTGAAAGCAAAACTTTTCACTGATAAAAATTTTTGTTAATTCAATAAATTCCAAAAGTTGTATCGATAGATTAATTAGCACACTTCATCCACACATATTTTAAATCAGTTTTTAATTTAAACTCAGTTCTTTTCGGCGATTCCTTATGTTGGAATTTATGAAATCGTTAATGATTCCATCACCGCTTACTATATTGTGATATCATAAGCGATATCAGTAAATAGATAAAATTTAGTGAAACTGCTGATTTCATATATTTTCTAGCGAAAAAAAACTTTATTGAAAAAATTTTTGAAATTCTTGACCAGAATATGGAAAAATAATTTTTTTCCATCGGGAGAATAATTTTAAAATATACTTCACAATAACTAAGCATTTCCAATGCATTTTTTTAAAAAATATATATTTACCCAGTTCAAAATCTAGTCCTCACTACAAAGTTCAATCCGATAGCTCTTTTTCATTTCCTTCTGCTCCATCTCTCTCTCATTCAGTTTCTACGCTGAAATCATTGAATTGATCTGTAAACATTAAAAATTTTCTTCCGTATATTTTCCATAAATATCATAAATATCTTTTGAAACAAAAAAAAATTCGATGAAGCTTTTAATCTTAAGTACAAAAGATGAAAAGCTAAAATAGAATTGAAAAAGTTATGAAAGATATCTAATCACAAAAATATCAACTGATATTTTGAACAAATTCAGATTAAAATCCGAACATATATATATATATATATATATATATATAATACAACAGTTATGGTAAATCAAATTCAACTAAGCTACATATTTTTAAATCATTTGCGATAAATTATGTCATAATGATTAGAAAATGATCGGACTAACAGATTACTGAATCTGAATTGAATATGGAGTTGGCTTAATACCATAATCAGTATGACCATTTTGATAATTTTTTGTTATTCTATCGTAAACTATAATCTGAAATTCATCTTTCTTATTACCACTTAATAAAAAGAATATTTCTATTAAATATGGTACCGAAAGTAATGATAGGGTCTTCAAAATATCTTAAATAATCAAAAATATTTAAGAATTTATTCTTTTGCAAAAAATCTAGAATAAAAACATCTATAATGATAGTATTCTATCAAAAAATCTCCGTCAAAATTTTTGCAAAAGACGATATTCGAAAAGCTGATCTAGTTCTCTCTTTGATATAGCAGTCAATAATCTAAACAAATAGCATCAAGCTTAAAAATATATGATTCATGTTAATTTTTACATCTTATATTATGATCAAAAATCATAAAAAATTAATTCAGAGTAGTCATTAAATATAATGAATGTGATTCAGTATTAAATTGCTATTATAGTTCATTTGAAAATTATTTTAGCGATTAAAATTAGTTCACGAAATCATTAAAGGATTTACCTCGTCATCGGTATCATTATTTTTGCCGAAAGCTCTGTTGATTTCAGTGACACAAAATGTATATTATTACATTGTTGCAATTCAAAAATTTTCATCAGACGACGAAAAATGATAAATTCGAACAATTTCTCGAAAGTTATCAACAATAATGAGACAGATAGGAGCGGCGAAATATCCCAATGTATTTGACATTGTGAAAAGATGGTTCCTTTATAAAGATTCCTTTAGCATATCATATTCAATAATGAGATCAAAAATAAAAAAAAAAAAGAACTAATAATGAAACTTGGAGATTTTTTTTTTGACAGTACACGAAGCGAATAATACATTAAAAACATTAGATCTCTGTTATGACAATCCAGCAATTAATGTTAATTTAGAATAAAAACAAAAATAGATAGTATTTTATATTTTGATGAATAGAAGAATCAAACGTATTCATTCAGAAAAAGAGTATGAACAAGAAAACGATGAAAAAGTAAAGTATAACTTTTCTAGGAAAATGCCAAAAAATAATGGGAAGTTCTACAAAAATTCTGCTATTATCTTTTCCAAAATGCGAGAAACAAACCGTTGTATATAAACAGAGAATATAAGTTATTGGAATGAGAACAGTAGAATTTACTGAATAATATGAAAATCCATGCTGATAATGAAATTATGACAAATGCTATCTGAAAGTCACAAAATTCACTATTATGATCAAAATTAATATGATCTATGAAAAGAAATTAACAATATGTATTATATTTTCTCTACAAAGTTATATGATTGCTTCTATAGCATAAAGGTATCAGTTGCAATGAAAAAAAAATTTAGTTTTTAGGGATCAGAAAAACGATAGTTGAATCGTTTTAATACGCTATAGTATTCAATTTTAACTTGGAGATTTTTAGTTAAATCCGCTGATACTATCATAAATTCTGATATTATTATAAAAACTTTTAAAATATTAATTTTAAGCTAATTAAAGAATTGTATCATTGCTCAATTTAAAAGAGAAATTATTGAGCTTTTGGAGCGAATCTTTCAGAAACTTTAAAATAGATGTTTTGAGATAGCAGCAAAAGTCATCATTCCAACTTTTAATAAATTACTGGAAAGTGAATTATGAAAATTGAATAGGATATTATATTGCTTTTCTTTTAATTTATCATTTCATTGATACTGGTTAACAGCAAATTTTTAATTCTCGTTTAAAACGAACCGTGGTAACGAGAATTGGATATAACATGATATGATTGCTATCTTTGAGCGCAAATATCGTACAAATAAGTGATGTGGTATACATAAAAGTAAGAAAGGAATACTTCATTGCAGCATCGGCGAATTGTGAATCCATGGTGAGAAGCGGCAGCAGAGTAATCAGATTGCCGATTATCAGGAACCATCCAATTAACTGCAATCGAATCTAATAAAAGTCAGCTAATCAAATGATAGTAATATTTATCAACGATCAATATGATGTGCAGATGTATTATCAATTAAAATATTTGATTTATCCCGAGCAGTTTTTCGTTCTTCTTTCTTTGTTTGACTTTCCATTTCTATCCTTCATTTTATTTCTCTTTTTAATTAAATTTAAGATTGCAAAGAAATGCTAGCCTTGAGATTTTTAATTGAAACTTCTGATATTGTTGTAAACTCAATTGCTTCATTCTGCTTTGATAATGGAGCAACCATAATTGCTATACGATCTATATATATACATGTATATATGGCATAACATAATTTCGTTCATGTTGCATGCAATAGAACAGCCAAATGACAAGCGTATATGCTGAGACCCGAAAGAATAATGGGTCGTAAACGAGTAGGATGAAGCCAGATGAAACTCTAATGAAGGAACAAAGTGATTCTGACGTGATTTGATATAAGGACGAAAGGTTAATCGAGCTATCTAGTAGCAGATTCTCTCCCTCTGAAGTTTCCCTCAGGATATCTAGAGTACTAACGTAATGAAGTAGTTTTATTCAATGAAACGAATGATTACAGGAATTGTGGGATGAAATGTCTTCAACCTATTCTTAAACTCCCAATGAATATGACGTATTCTTTTAAAACTTCGTTCCACCATTTAAATCTGTAATTCAATTTATCTCATATAGCACTTCTTTCAAAATATGCGAGAGTTTTTCTGACATTATAAAGAATAAGGCCTTTTGCAATGTTTACAAAAAATTTACTTTTTTCACTTTCATTTTTCGGAAATTTTTCTTTTAAAACTGATCTCTTATATGCTATACAAACTTTTTTTTTTTTTAAATATGCGAGTCTTTGGGTAAGTCTCAAATGAAGCTTTCTGTATGAATTTTATTAACTTTTTTTGATGAGTGAGTATAAGCGCAAAAACTTTTTAATTCATTTGAATTTCAATCGAAAAAATCTAAAATTTAAAAATTTTTAAATCAATGCTCAAAAGTTAAAAATCAAAGAATTGCTCAATTTAGTTACAGAAAAAGAATGAAGAACAGTTTGATAGATGAAAATTTAACAGATCTATTAAACAAATCTCGAATTGAGCATTTTTATACGCCGTTCCATAGGCATATTATTGGTACAGCTGCTATATGGTGCATCATGCTGCTATATGGTGCATCATGGATCGCATCAAACTTCCTTCAACTGATTTTCGTTTTTCGTAAACAATGCTCTATTTTTATTAAATTTCGAAATTTAAGGTGAAAAAACTGAAAAAGTTCATGTGCTAAACGTCAAAATCAAGAGTTAAATTATGTGAAAAGTTTTTCTGTTGATACGATTTTCTGTTGATATGACATTAACAACTACTATAATGATTTTGTTTTTGAATAGGTATGGAAGTTTAAATCAAGAAATTCCTTTTAATCGTTATCCCAAATGAATTTTTCCATTTATTGAAAGAGATTAATTAAAAAGCAGAACGGATTCAAATAAGAATTATCAATAGTCGTTCATTTCTCGAAAAAGTGAATAGCAAAAAAAAAAGGGAAAAGAATAGAATAGACATAATATGATAGCTTTGATAAGTGGTACTTTCGTACTTCCTCAGGATGAATACCTTGATTAAGATGAACAAACTATCAAATTGCTCTAAATCACTTCAGTAATTCTTCCACAACATTCTGTTTGATGAATTTATATTAATTTTACTTCTTACTCTTTATTTTCTCATATCAAATGTCATGATCGGATAGCAAACATATGTATGCACCAACATAGATTCAGGAAAAGCAAAATATAAGAAAAAGAAATATAATGCAGAGTAAAGATAGTATGACAGATAAAGCTAACTTTTTTGAAGTAAGGAATGGAATAGAAAACGAATGGAGACAAAAAGGATTAAATAGTGCATTCAAGACTCAAACGAATGAAAGAATTAGCAATTACAATATCATATCGCCGTCATAGTACAGAAGAATTTCAAATTTCAATTTTCTCCTTTATGAGAAAAACTTATAATGATGGAGAATCAGTGCAGTGAAATGTATGAATCTAACAATAATTCTAGCATGACTGATTAACAGATATCACTAAGACTAATAATGTTAAAAGGATAAAACACAATTTCGTCATTTGAACTGAGACTACCATCATTTCATCTGAATTAAAAAGATGATAGTAGATGAGATAGAGCAATGAATTTTCCATTTTAATATTCTCTTTTTTTTTTTTTTTTAACATTACTAGGTACTAAAAAAATAAAAATATCATTAGAAAGTTGAAATAAATAGACTGTGAAAGCAAAATTACATTAATAATTTAAATTACAATCATTTTCTTCGATAAGAATATTTTATTTATATGAAAATTAAAGATAAAATTAGGTTAAGTTATTATTATTCTGTGGCTATTCAAAAGCTTTTTAAATAAACATATTGCCAAAAGTGAAAAGAAATAATTTTCTATTATATGAGAATAAGAACAGAAGAAATTTGGATAAAATTAAAATTAGGAAGAAATTACAATTTATATATAATCCAAAATGATCATTTTCGATAGTACATATTATTATCCAAAAATATTTCATTAATTATATGAATTACAATTAAGCTATTTCTTTTAAAATAAAATTACAATATCACTAATGTATTACTATCATTATCTTTATCGATATTTTATTCAAGTCTGTTCGTTCTATCATATAAGAAACATAAAAGCACCCATTTGAACTCTCTTTATAGCAATGATAGACTCTTTAACTTATACTGCTATTTCAACATTTCTTATACAACTTTTATGACATTAAAAACGATTTGGTGAAAATAACAAATACTTATTCCAGCATCATCTAATATGAAAGGCTCATTGAAATGCTGCTTTTTTTTTTGAATAAGAGAATATTGGGAATATAAACAAGTGTGATTGCCCTGAACTATTCAGAATTACAAATAAAGTTTTGCCTTTATTGAAGTAATAATGCACTAAAATATAGCTGCAAGAATTTAAATTCAGACGGAAAAAGTATACTCTATTGATTTACATAAAACAACAAATTGCGAATATATACTGTGTGTGATTATAAAGAATTCAAAAAGTCAAAGAAGCTTGAGAATTTCATCTTAAACTTAAAAATTTCTAATTTCCTAAGTAATGAAGAATAAACGTTACACAACAATATTTTAGATATATAAAAGTACTATTATTCTGAAAGAAAAAAAATTGCGTTAATAATTAGTCATCTACTGTTAATTATCCCTTTTCCTGACAATTCCACACATTGTATTAGAGGAAATTCTTGAAGTTTATATATGAATATTCTGAACTGTTGCGGATATGAAATATGATTTAGCATTAATAATTTCTTCTTTTTGTATAATCATATCAGCTTTTCAGAAAATATTTAACATGGAATTAATTACGATATGACATAATATAATAATATAATTGATGTTAATTAATAAATAAAGATATCTCATCTTAAATGTATTATACCTTAAACAGTTTCATTTGGTGTTTGTATGAATCTATATGAAAGTCTCAAAATTTATTGATGTAACTAAGAAAAACCAATATGCATAAGATTTGGCAATCACAGTTAAATTATAAAAAAAAAATGCAAAAATGCATGAATAGAAACATTCCTTAGGAGTATTATTGCACAACAAGTGATAGATGAACTAAAATACAGAGAGAAAGACAATCTTCCAGACATTCAAATTTCAGTTGCTTCGAAAAGAGGAAAGAGAAACTACAAAGCATATTTTTATTTGCTTTTATGAGATCAGTTAAATGATTCAGAATACAAACCAAACACTTCAATTGAGCAAGTTTTTTGATTTCTAATTTCTACCAATATCAGATTCCTGCCTCTGAAATATAAAGAAATGTAATAATTTAAATGAACTATAAATATTAATCATTAATAACGCGGTTGTATTTGAGACCATTGTTGTTGCTGTATCATATAAGGACCTTGCTGCTGCATCATTTCCTGATTTGGCTGCATTATTATTCCACCTAAAACGCATATTCCGAAAATAAAATTTAGAAAAAAATCTTGAAAGTCAGGTAATAAAAATTTCTGAAAAAATAATATATTGCAAGATTTTAAAAATTCGTTGAATTCAACGTGAACCGTCATCCTTACAACATATTAGAGAACTTTTTTTCAGGAGAAAAATGATACAATGATGATTTTCTTTCTAAAAATGTGTTTTAAATTTAGTTAATGCATTTCTTACGCTAAATCAGAATTTCATTTTACAAGAGATTGATCCAGCATAGGATTTTTAAAGAATGTTAATAAATATGCCAAACAAAAAGAACTCTAACCACTTTGTATTACTCGTCCATTCTGATCCACATACGACATTTGAGGACGCATTTGTTGCATGATCGCGGGTCCTTGCGGGCCCATTTGTCCCTGAGGTGGGCCCATTTGATTCTGAGGACCACCCATAGGTCCCGGTCCTGTCATACCACCTTGTTGTCCCAACATACCATTTCCATTACCCATCATTTGTTGGCCACTTATCATACCTTCATTGAGAATGATCAATTATTACAAATGATAAATAAATAAATTTCACGTCATTATCTTATTTCAAATATTTTCGAAATCGTTATTCGATCCATATAATATGAGATAGAGATTGAATTAAAAAATAATAATATTTCAATTTATAAAAAATCTCAGCATTTCTCTGAAATAAGCTTTAATATTTAATACTTATACCTGATTGCACCATTTGTTGTTGATAAGAAGTTTGCATAACTGATGATTGAGTGGATAGCTGCACAGGTCGCTGAGCCATTTGTCCTTGCGTTGGAGCACCTATTTGCTGATTTATGCCTATCTGCTGCTACAAAATCATTTTTGAAAATACTATGCAAAGATTGTTCTCTCTATGAATCATTTAGAAAATGAATCAATTAACATAAACAGAATAACGTAAAATTAAATAAAGAAAATTACAAAATGGTAATTTAACTTAAGTACACTTAAAATTTTATATAAGAAGGATTTCAATGTCATATTACTACTACTAAAGCAAGACCTTATAAATGCAAATTTTAATTACAAGAAAATATAAAATTCATTAGAAGTAATATACGTCCCAAATAATTACAAAGAACTTGCAAAGAAAAGTTACTTTTATTCCGAAACCTTAAAATTATAAATAAAAATATGAATTGAAAAAATTATCCTAAAAGCTGCTCTCAATGAATACATCTTATATTTAACCTCATCATCATCTTTTTATTTAAAAAAATAGAAAAATCATAACAAGAATTACTTGATAAATATTCGGACCCTGGTTCATAACTTGATGTTGTTGCTGATGCCCATAAGGCATTTGCTGTATACCGCTGTTTATGTGTTGTGATTGCATCATTTGTTGCTGACTGTGTTGTTCAAAGGGTATTCCTCCTTTGTTGCTAATTGCTGGTCCCGAACCAACCGGCGGGTAATCCTGTGTATTTGTAGCAAACATCCCACTTGTAGGGACATTCATCATTGGTTCTATCTGAAAATATTTTCTTTTTCAAACTCAAGATTACTTATCATTTCAATTAAAACTTATTTCTAAAAATCAACAGCTGAAAACTCTAATTTGTTTTTGTTGTAAAAAAAACCTGTTGTGTAGCTGGCATTTGGGGTCCTTGTTGCATGCGCATTTTTTTGCTGCAGGTTCCATCACCGATTGCTGAGGATGCATGCCAATGGGCTGCAAATGACATCAAATATCTCATTTACTAAACATCATAAAAACAGCTTTTAAAAAATACAAATTATGATTCTATATTTCCCTTTTTCTCCGCTCCAATTTTTAAATTTAAAGAAATAAGCGTCTTTCATACAGAGATTTGTGTTACTTGAACAAATAGCAACTCAATAATTTAAAGCTCAATTCTGTATATCTCTCACATATGTTGACGAACGGCATAATACGAATACCATTTTCAGTTGGAACTTTTCTATCAAAATTTTAGTAACTTTTCTATATGCAAATAAATATATATTCAATTTTTCATACGCACATATAACTCATCAACGGTAAATTGCTTATAATATTGATGATTACTATTGATAAATAATAATATCTTATTCTTCCAAAAGATTTTTTTAATTATTTAAAATCTCTGTAAGTAAACCAAAAACAGAGCAGGACTGACTTGCTGCTGACTTTGTTGTGGAGGCTGAACCTGTTGTGGTTTCGATGCCGAAGCACTTTTATCATCGTTTTCATCAGAAAGAAACTCTCGCTTTGGATAGGGAATATCACAACCGCTGAAAACATCTGCAGTCGGGCGAGGATCTTCCTAAAAAGACATTATCGATTCATGACATTACATTCCAAAGATTTAAAAAAATCCAGTTACGAATTAAAATTACAACAATTTTATATTTGTTTTATGGACTTCAGGTTCTAATTCTTAATACGGCATTTAAAATCATAAGCAAAATTTAATAACACGACTTTGAAATAAGGATCATCCATGGCATCTTGCGCAGTAACTCGTTTGATTGGATCCATTGTAAGAAGGCGTTGTAATAATGAAAATGATCGCGTATCAGCTTTAATCTTATGTTTATCCATATACCTTTGTAAGGTACAATTGGCATAACTAGAATATAAATCCATAAAACACACATCACACAGTTGAATTTAGTTAATTGATGTAGAAAAATATGTTCTAAAAAAGATTTTCAAATATTTTTTACTTAGTTCTCTTGAAATCCTGCGTCAACTTTTGATATTCTGGCATTTTTTTCAAATCTTGCCAATCAGATTCCGATGGATAACCCATAACGGTAAATATTCGATTTAGCTGATCCTGATGATAAGGACTGGAAGCCTTAATATCTTCTTCCCGACAAAAAATACGGGCTCAGAGGTAAGGAGTTCCGCAAAGATACAACCGATGGCCCAAATATCGATGGCCTACAAATATTTAATGCTAATTATATATATAAAACAATATTTGCTTTAATATTTGATAAAAATCAAAAAAAATTTTCACGAAAATGCTAAATGCATGAAATCTTTTGTCGATGATAAAGATAAGATTATATCAAAGTCAAAAATCAAAATCCTAAATAAGGATCAAAACTGCATAATGGATCCCTCAGTAATCCTTGTAATAAAAGGAGCAGATATACTTTTGTATAATGTTTAGCACCAAGCAGCAGTTCCGGCGCTCTATACCAAAATGTCACTACCACCGGATCAAGCTCAGCTAATGGTTTCAATGGATTATGAAATATTCTTGCAAAACCCATATCACCAATTTTTACTCTGAAAGTTATTTTAATATTAGACTTTAGAAAAAAATTACGATACAAGAATCCTCAAAGAAATCTTAAAATGTTCTTTTAATATTGTAGGTATCCGTAAGAAACATACCTTCCGCGTTCCACACCAGGGCCTTCACCCATTACTAGGATATTTGCAGGTTTTAAATCTCTGTGCAAAATCCAGTTTGAATGTAAATAATGAATTCCGTCCAATATTTGGTACAGGAGACTTTTACCATTCCCTCAAAAGAATCAAACTTTTAAAAGAAGGAAACGATTTGAAGTAACGATGTTAAGCTTCGGCAATTGATCGAAGCTAATCAGTACATATTGTAAATGATGCAATCGAAATGAAACAAAAAGATATGGCAATAACAGATTGCGTGGATACGAATTATATCTAATTTATCAAATCTACTTTGATAATTACTTTGGGCACAAGCACTGGTTGTTTCTTTTGTTTTGCAGCTCGATGGAATTTGATGATATGCCATAAATCGTGTTCCGCATAATCAAACAGTAACCATACCTTTCGATCCGTCGTTAGAAATACTCGTTGCAATTTGATCAAATTTGGGTGTCTAAACAATGATCATAAACAAAATAAAGTCATCAGCTAAAATAAGAATATTAGTTCAACATTGAAAACCAACTTCAATTCTCTCAACAATGCTATTTCTCGACAAGCTGACATTGAAAAACCTTGGCCTTCAATCAGTTTTAAAGCGAACTCTTTGGCTCCATTTTCTGGAATTTGCTCCGGATGCCGCGGCTGTGCCTTGTAGACATGTCCGTAAGTTCCTCTTCCCACCTACGAGAACATCATCTTCATCTTACCATCTTTCATACTAATGAACATGAATTACAAAAATTTAATAAGTCGATCTCAAGATCGTCGAAGTCGAAAGAAATACTATGAAAAATTTTCTAATATATTCTGCTAAAACCAAATAATTAAACCAGGAAATAAATTTTGCTGAGAAACATTTAGAAACTACACTCCTATAAGTTTGCCATTGATAATCTATTCATCCATTAATTAAACGCAAAATTACCTTGAAGCCCTCAAAAGAATACAGATCTTCGACACGTTCCCGTGTTTTTATAAGCTCTTCCTTGAACTGGTAATCGATCATAGTAGTTTCTACGTCTTCATATTTCACAAAATCATGGTATTTTTCCTAGTAACGCCAATAGGCCAAAATTTTATCAAGAACCAAAGAAATGCCTAGTAATTCAATTTCTGTTTTCTCGAACAATCAATTTTTATACCGTGATCAATTAAGCCGGATTATATATGACGTTATATATTCATATCTGATTATATGAAAAAGCGATGTCTAACCATCAAATAAGATCATATCTTTTCCATATAATTTAATAAAATTATTCACTTTCCTGCATCAAATATGTATATTTATATGAATATTTATTTATATATATTTATGTATACCATTTCCATTAAATGAAAAGCAGCTACTCAGTCCGCTAAATTATAATAGTCTCTATAATGATACTCTATAACAATTTTAAAAGAATATTTTCTTGAGAAATCATTCAGGATCTAATCTCTTAAGATCTATTGTTGAAATTTGAACTTAATTCTGACACTCCATATCTAACCTTTAAATTCATTTTAAATTTTTCATTAAAATCTATTTAAAATTCCCTGTTATTTCTCCTAGATTCTTTGATAAAATAGAGAATAATTATATCAGATAAAAGAATATTTAAAGACCAATGAAAAAACTTGATGTAAATAAATGAAAAAAGTAGCAATATAAAATCGTGAAATTTCGTTCTAGTTTTTGAAAGTGAAAAAGAATGGTTATGAACATCCTTTAATCAAAGCTAACGATAAAGATACAAAACAAAGAAGCTTGGATCATTTTTTTGAAATCTTATACAATGGTTCTAATTCTGCATCACCTTCATCTTCTTCTGGCGCAGTTGTCTTTTCTTGAAAAATTGTAACTGGTTGATTTTTGAGATATGCTTTCGTGACATAATATGGATTTTTTTCGGCCTATAAATAAAACATACTCGTTAATGAGATAAACAAGCAGAGAAAACGATTAAAAAAGGGCAAGATTGTTGATAGAAAAACAGCAAACCTCTTCAGCATGACGCAAAATAGATGCACGTACATCAGTATCTGCAAGGAAATCACGATTCCTTTTCGTACCTACTTGTTTGGCGATATATGAATGCAATGTTCCACCTGAAGCAGCTACCCGACCACCTGAGCCTAAAAGTAAGATTGATTAAAATGAAACTTCTCGATCAGATTAACATAATTTGCGAAGAAAAATTTAATACAAAACAAACTAGAAAAATGAAAAAGTCTTATCAATTCAAACAAATAATTGAACTAACTTGGTCCGCTCATTGGCATGTCAGCAGGCTTTCGGAAATCAGGGCGTAACTTGTTGTCCATCATTCGCAAATATTTCTTTAGTCGCCAAGTTGTAACTTCTTTCTCTTCGCCTTCCTCCCTCTCGGTTGGAACATTTCCAAGGTTAGTGCTAAAATAAATTATCATGAATTAACTCATTGATCTGCAATGACTCTTCATTTAGAAAACGATGTGTTTATAAAAATGAGGAAACTTACGTGACAGCACTAATTCTTCACGGATTACTTCTTGCTGACGAGCTCTTCTTAATGGTCGTGAAACACAAAGAAGGGCACCTCTCAAACTATTTACAGGATCATAATATAATCGGAGTGAACCATCACTTAAACCAACAAGGATCTGATTGATTTTGGGCTGCCAAGAGATCCTAATGCAACTCTGAAAACTAGGAATTACAAATGTTCTAATAATAACCAGTTTCTATAAATTCATAAAGAACTAATTTTTCAGAAACACATCTGAATAATGGAAAATCAACCAATTTCGGATACGTGATTCGATAAATAAGATCAAAGGATTTCGAATCAAAAAAGCGAGCATTCCATCAGATTTGTCCTCATCATCAAAAGAGGTACCCGTATAGACCATTTCACCGTGAGGAGCAAAACCGCAATCTGTACTGAAATAATGAAGTTCTATAAAATTTAACAATATTAGCGTTGCAATTTCAAATAATCTGAACTAAAATAATTTACTGCATCATCTCTGAGACTGTATAAAAAACTACAAAGCATTGTGTGCTACAAATCTTCAAAATAAAGATATTCTATTAAAATAATTGGAAGAAATTTTTCAAAATTACCTCACAAATTCATTTTTCAAATTCTCCACAACATGTAAAGGCTTATTAAATGTTTCAAGTTGCCATAACTTCATTGTGCCATCAACTGCAAAATATTTCATTACATTTTAGAAATCGATAAGAACTACCATTTAGAGGTACCGCTACGATGATCGGAAATGTCTTACGTGATCTTGAAAGGATTTGTTTACTATCTGGAGAAAACTGCAACGAAGTAATCTGAGCAGTATGAGCAGTTCTATTCAAATATGCAGTATTAACCTGCAAGTTTTAAAATAATTTTGCATAATGAGAAAATTAAACAGCTTTTTCGATTTTTCTCTTCCAAGTTCGTTTTGTACATCAAATATGAATTATAAATCAGTGAACATATGTTCTGTTTTAACTTTTAACACTAACATAAAGATTTCCATGTTTCCATATTTGTATAGATCCATCATTACATCCAGCCGCAACATATTTCCCATCTCGAGAGTAGCAGCATGTTGTTGGTATAGCTCTTTTACCAACAGCATTTTTCGTCTTAATTACTTTACGTTGCTTATTGATACAGTGTGTGATTTCTTTGTAATCGTCTATAGACCAAATTCTTAGTGTTCTGAAATTAAAAAAATCTCATAATTAAACTTCGAATTTGATCAAAATAATTAAAAGTAAACAAGAGAAATAGCTAACTAAATATTATCTTCCTATATAATATAAATAAAAGTAACATAATTAATATGCGTAGGCGCTTAATTTATGTATTAGGCCCAACTTTTTAAACATTCATAATTAGTTCGATTTGATTTTTTCATATTAGCATAAGAACGTAAAATCTGTTATTAAATCAAAAATTATTTTTGAATATGCAAGAGTAGAACAAGATTTCAGTATTTAAAACCCTTTTTTCTCTCATAATTTTCGGGCCGCAAAAGCATATAATTTAATAACACTAAAAAAAACAGAAATTTTGAATAATTAAAATATGAAAATAATGAAATCAAAGTATCGCTAATGCATGCTTCTGATGAGAAAATTCACCCGTCATCGGCACATGATAAGAATTCTGTTTTTATAACTGGATGCCAACAGCAAGCATTGACAGATCCTGTGTGTCCCTTGGTATTAGATAAATCAACCAAATATTGATCACCTATAGAACACAGAACATATAATATGGCGATGAAATAAATTTTTAAAACAAAAATTATTTTGATTATTTAAAAATATTTTACGATTATTTATTCACCTACCACGAACAGTTTCGGCCCATTGTTTACCTTGCCGATCTAGAATACGAATTTGTGCATGACCGCTAGCAACTAGCAATTTTTCACCATTCGAACTAAATGCTAATCCATTGATGATATGACTGAAAATGAGATAAAATTAAAAAAGAAACAATTTTATACAACACAATATTGAATGGATCAAAAAGCACGAAAAAAAAGCAAAAAAATCAAAAGAAAAATAGCTCGTGATAAAGCCACCTTTCGCAAGGCATTAGTTCACGTGATGATTGTAAGCTTAAATCCATTTTCTGAAATTCAAATAGAGTCACGATGTAATCATATCCACCACTAGCAAATTTCGTTCCTTGATGATCAAACGTTAATGCCGATATCTAAAATTTCTTAAGTTAAATAATCAAAACGACACTTATTAAGTTAAATAAAACGACATTTATTGTTCAATTATGCATAAAAAACCGCTATAGAGAACTAGAAAACAAGATGGATCGAGAAAGAATTAACCGGTTTTTTCCCATGACGTAATCGCACTTCTGATGAAGCAGGTATTAAATCGACGACAGGAATCTGGAAGAATAAGGCTAATATATTTTTAAATAACAAATATATAAAATATAAGAAAAGTTGGAAAACGAAAATTTCAAAATAATTAAATTTGAAGAAAAATAGAATATTGCTTTAGTTGCTAAATATAAAAACAAAAATATTTCGACTTTGAGTACTTACTCCATCACCTAAGTCATCGAATTCATCATCATCTTTGGACTCTTTTGTTTCGAACATTTCTGAATCTAGTAAAAAGCCCTCAGGCAAGGGAACGGAAAATTCTCCAAGATCATCGTCATTTTCTGAATTTAAATTGGATAGATAGAATCAATTTAACACAATAATTTAAAATTAGTTCTGTTATGTATCTTAAGAATCTACTCATGAATGTTCTCAAAGCTAAATTTGTTTTATAATGTTATTGACTTAATTTCAAACGAAGAGTACCTTCGACTGATGTCTTAGCTAGTTTTGCCGACAAAGACGAGCCGACCGATTCGTCAGAAATCTGAAAATAATTTCATTAGAAGTTCAAAATCGTTACACTAAACACCTCAATTTTTGAGAGCTCGATTCATATACAAATATTACTTAACAAAAAGAAAGATAAATAAACAGTAAGAAATAAACTTCATAATAGAGTATAATCAGCTAAATTATAGTAATGTATGGAATAAATTAATGTAGAAAAATAGAATGAAGTGAAAGTGGGTAAACTGGGGAAGCATAATTTATTCAAAAGTGTTTTCCAAACAAAAAAATTTTTATTCAAAAATGTTTACTGACACTTCTATCTTATGATCATTATTATTATATCATCGTCTATGCATTTTGTCGGTATTACTAACTATTAAATGATTAAATAAAGCTTTTCTGAAACTTTTTTCTTTATGACAAAGGATCGAAATGGAATGAATATTTCTCCAAAATAGAAATTTTCGACTGCCATAATTTACTCCAAGCGTTCAAATTTTACACAATCTATACACCGAGTTCAACGAAATGTACAAAAGAATCAGTGGATTATATTGATTTGTGGTTACTGCTATTTCCCATTTTCAAACAATTTTTTAGCTCATGGCACAGCAAATGCACAATAAATGAATAGAAGGATAGAAAGATAAAAGAAACAAACATGATGAGGTTTTTGCTGAGTTCGAGTTGCTTTCGACGAAAATCTTTATCATCGTCAGTCGTTTCTTTGGCAATTTCTTTATCATATATTTCAGTCATTCGCGTGAGAGCACCTTGCCTGGCTTCCATGATCATCGCATCGAGATTGAACTGTCGAGCTTTTTCGTGGCATTCTGTTGTTGGCGAATTTCAGTTTCTTCACTGCTTTTCATAGTTGTACCATTTCCTCCTTCTGGAAAAAGATATTGCTCAGGCATTTTAATCTTTGTAGAACCAATGAAAAAAAAATGAAAAATAGCCAATAATTTTAATAAAATATAGAGCGATTATACAGAAATCATGCTATCTATTATTATGCTACAAGTATTAAGGATTAAACGAGTTTGCAATAAAGATGGCAAAATTACCTTTTCTTCTTTTTGCTCAGACATTTTCGTGACATCACTCATGAAGATGCAAGAAGTTAGCGCTGTAAAATGTTAATTGAAGCTAAGAACAAGAAATCCGAGATTTATCGACAGGTATGCATTTTTCTTCAAATTAATTCGAATGCGCATTCTGATAAGAAGTTTTGTCGATGCGAATCATATAAGTAGATTATGTACTTTTCGTCAAGAATTTCGTATTTACCTCAAACTCAATAAAGCATTACAAAATACAAATCAGTATAAGGAATTAGTGTATCAGTAGAATGAAATACTTGATAAAATTACACGAAAATAGTAAGAAACTATTAAGATTAATAAGTAAGAAAATCGATAATTAATAAATATTTTTAAGAAATTAAGAAACAAGAAAAAGAACAAAAGTCTTATTTTTATTATAACAGTAACAATTAAAATGCTATTATAATAAAAACAAATTTTAATTGTGGCAATAATTTACATATTGAAAAATATGCTGAAATCGATATATTAAGAAACTTCGCTTCTATTTACAACTTATTTCTCTAATTGGGAGTTAAAAATGATTACTCGAACCAAATAGCAACAATAATAAATCCTCCACAATTACCGGATATCCAAAGCCTCTTCCGCAATTTGACTCCAAACCGCACTACATGTTCCAACGATTAGTCTGGCGAAAAGGGCAGGTGCCTCTGTGTCGTTATGACTTTAATGTCTGCTATCTTTATTCTCTTGTTTTTTTATTCTCTGCTGCTAGTTGGCTGTAGTATTATTCTATTCTCTGCTTCTACTTTTTTCATAGAGTCTTTTATTTACCTTCTTCACTCTTAGCATTTTGAACTTCCATACACTCTATGTGGTATTCTTGTTCCTTCCTACTCACCCAGTAATATATGATAATCTGCTTTCTCTTATATGTAGTGGTCTCTATGTGTTACTGACAAGATCAGTCTATTATGCAGGTGTCGTCAACTTGTTATTAAATAAACAGGTCAACCTGTTATTAAGTAAACAGGTCATTTAAGAATCTCAATGCGTACTGAAGAAGATGATTTGATTGCCCATTTGATGGCGGATAATCGTAAACTTCGGCAGCTTTACCTGGCTGAACAGCAGAATGTATTGACGGAACGGAAACGACGAATTACGGCCGAAGCAAGACTTGCGGCCTTACTTAGCAAAGAACTTATCGAAAGGAGGAAGCGAAATTCGTATGAAATATATTCATTTTACATTATTAAACTATACTTATTTATTAGTCGTTGGAAATACATAATTGCCGTACTATTTTCATATCTATATATGATTGATTTTATTTAATAAATTTTTAAAAAAGCAAAATTACGTAAGATTATATAAATGATGTTCTCTCGTCAATTTATTCAATAGTTTGATTTTGTTTTTAAATGAATATATCCAAATATAATTATATGAATATTTCTATTTTATCTTGAAATTTACTTTTCAGAAGTGTAATTTTTAATATTTAAACAGCTTTTCTCATTGTCGAATATATGATCTCTCATATTGTGTTTTTATTATCGCATTTAGGTCACACTGCTCATATCTGGATCATGATGTGCCTTTTGTGGATAAGACACACGAAGTATGCTTTTAATATGTTCAAAAGAATTTTAAAAAATGCAACAGAATATCTTGCTTCTATAGAGACACTAGCTGCTTCTCTTTCGCTATTTTAAGCGAAATATTTGTTGAAGTTTGGGGTCAAATATTATCAAGTGATTAATTTCCAAAACGTTTGCGATAATTATTTTTCAGGATTTACTGAAAAATGGCAAAAATGCTAATTCCATTAATTCCATTCCGTCTTCACACGAAGAGCAAACTGCTTCATTAGTTATGAACAATATTAGAAAACATCGAAAAAAATTTCTGCTTCCAAAAATGTCATCGAGCATACAGATTGCTCTGCTCCTACTGTGCAAAATGCAAATATTTCTGAAAATAGTGGCAAAATAAATTTACAACATGTTAGTTTATTTACATCCTTTTATTTTAAGTTCTTCAAAGTTCTTTTTGTCTAACTAACTAGTAAAAATAAAGTTCAAAATCAAAAATAAAAAAATTGACTCAGTTATAAGATAGTTTTCCTTAATTTATTTTTTAATTGATTCATTTTGTTTGGCTTTCATTTTCTTCGATGTTAAATACTCTACAAATTTCAAAAGCTTCGAAACTTTTATACCAGTTTTCGGTCGGACAAAACAAGCATTATAATCAAGCTAGATCAGCTGAATTTAACAGTCTCTAATCATTTAAACTCTTTTTTTTCAAAGAAATTTTTTTACTTGTTTTGCAGTCCGTGATATCTAGTGAGCACTCTATTAATCCATTAAGCAATGAAACAAACAGAGCACAGTTGTGTTTGAATGCCAAATTACCACAAAATAATTTCGAGAAGACAGAATCAACAACTCTGAGTAAATTTTGGTCATTTATTGACAGAAATGGCGAGACGAAATCATCAGTACCTCCACCGCTTAATGTAGGTTATATTTTTAAAAACAGTCGGAATCAGTACAGAGCTCATTTAATATAAAAATATTGATTTTTATTGAAAAGTGAATCTTACTATACAAAGGGAGGTCCAAGTTTAGTTGCTTTATCAATAAATTATTGTCAATTTAAAAGAAACAGTTTTTATTGTTGTACTTTTTACTACAATGCAATTTTGTTATAACATTAAATTCCGCAGTTTTTAAATAAAAAATTCTTTCAGTAATATATTTTTAGCAAATACAACAAAAACGAAAAGAAGCATTTATAAAGCGAAGTACTGAACGCCAAATTCTTATTCAAGAAGCATCTGCGTGTCGTAAAGAACTTGCAACTACAAAACGTAAAATTGCAAAACAGTTACTTGCTGGACATATGGTAAATCGAAATGCTGTCCAAGTGCTTAGATTAATGGATCGGGAAATTCACGCATTTCCGCCTCAGGCAATGAAGCAAGAAACAATCAGGTGAAGATATTGTAATTTATCAAATAAAATGTGTGTCGTGTTATTGTTTTTCTTAAAATTTCTTAAAAATATTTTGCAGACGTATTTATAAAACCAGAGAATTTCAAGACAAAAGAAGCGACAGCGCGATCAATATGATGTGCATACTAATCGTCTATTAGCGTATTGCTACAGTCGGGTAATCTTGGCTACGAACTTTTTCATTAATTCTTTCGAAGTCGAAATTACTTGTGATTTTTCCAATTGAAAAACACTAATTTTCATTGAATAATGTTATTTTTAGGTGCCTTACAGATTTCAAAGAAGAACTAATGCAGAAAACGTCCTTGATTGAAGCCCGACAAAAGTCTGTAATCTTTTTGTTAAACTATTATTTTTTGCAACATCATAATAAGAGGTGATCGATCCATTCGATACTTTTGTTCATCAATATTGATTTCTGTGTTAATAATGGTCATTATATTCCGAAATTTTTTGTATATTGTTTTGTATCCTCGATCTCATGTTTGAAATATCTGATCTCATTGATTTCGCTTTTCTTCGCTTGATTGTTAAATATTATTACAGATGAAAAAAAACATTGTTTACATAAACTTGTATATTCGAAGAGAATTAAACTGATAAAATTTCATTTATCACACATTTTTAAAAAGCCTTTTAAGTAACTTTTTGCTATCGAAAATGATTAATCTTAGAAAGAATAGTTAATTCTACTTATTTTTTACATTTTCTTATCAAAAAATAATAGTTTTTCAAATATATTTTTAATTCATAATATCAATAAGTAGTGAGTGCCATAAACTTCTGAAGGATAATACAAGGAGATAATTTAAGCTTAATTCATAATAAGCGTGCTGAGAATTTCCAAATTAACTTTGATTATAAAAACTATTTTGATAAAAATTAGGCTTCAGTATTTGTTCTTAATATATATAGAAATGAAAAAAAAGCAATTAGAATAGAAAAATTATCATCATGTTATTTTTTATATGATTTCGCTTTCTTCAACTAATAATTCGTCAATTTTATCCAAACCAACTTTTAACTGAATGATTTCATCTGTGTTATAAAATTTATAATGTACCAACTTAGAATTAGATCATTAAATCAAGTATTTGTGATTAAAATGAATCAACGATTTTGAAGATCAAAATTGTGCTGTTTACAATTCATGTAACATATTCCGGCTTATGATACATCTATTACTGAATGATTTGGCAGGTTGTAATATTTTAACATGGATAGTTTTACATATAGAAAAGAGCATTTAAGTTATCAAATAATCTTAAAATGAACGCATAAGTCTTGTGATAAGAGCTTATCAGTTGGCCGTTGATTTTGGTCAATTTTAGCCTCATTGAAATAAATATCCAAAACAGAGTTACATGAATTATAGCTAAGCAATTATTTATTTGAAGAAATTGAAAATTTAAAAGAATGAAGAGAGGATTAGAAATAGTTAATATTTTATGTTTCATAAAAACATGTTCAATTCGGTAATTCCTTTTGAATTCATCTGAACAACCTTTCTAATAATACATTAATTTCGATCAGCTAATTAATGCTCAATAAGTTTTCTCTTACGATTTCAATAAGTTTATTTTTAATTGATAAATGGGCTATAACTTATACGATAAAACTATTATTATATGAATAAACGATAAACGACTATTTCATATTTCATCTAATCTAATTAATTGGATAACGATTGTTTCAGGTAAGTAGTTAGTTTCATTTGATAAACAATTATATCACTTTTAATAGACTATCCAGAAGTATTGTAATATCATCGATCGCTTACCTTCACTGCAAGAAACATGATATGATTCAATACTGTTAACAGAAATAGTCTTTCAAAACCAAACTGATCAGTAACTACAGTCGAAGCAGCTGAGTGCGTCACCCATCTACTTTCCAAAATAATAATTTATCAATATCAATCATCAAATTATCAATACCGAGTTTTATCATGTTCAGCTTTTTCCGGCTGCCAAAAATTTGGGCAGTCTAATCTCCATCTTGATACATATTATGATATCTTTTTTTAGCTTGTTAACATACATTTAACAAAAACTTTTCAGTCCGCTAATTTTCATCTCCCCGTATTATCAGGTTAAGTTTTCGGGAATGGTCAAGATCATAAACATATATAAATATATTTCAATTTAGCAAAAGCTATGCTCTAAATTAGGCATTTCTTCTTACTCTCGATATTAATTTTTTATTCTCTTATTAGCAAATAGCAAAAAAATTTTTGCCAATATAAATATGAGTATCTAGAAAATTTGTCCTATAATATTAAGATCTATTGAACAGAGAAAAAAGTTTGAACTTAAAGTTCATAAATGTGAAGCTATAATTAATAAATAATTAAATGACATTACATATGGTTGGTTCTATACTAAAGGAAAACAATGTTTTCAAAATATTATATTTTATTTTAAAATTGTTTACATTCGTTTACTAAACAATAAATTAATCATTGAATGTTTCATTGTGATGAAAAAAATTTTTAAGAAATTTAATTTTTCTAAAATAATTTAAAAATAAAACACTTTATGATATATTTATTATCTTTTACTTTATCAATACTACTCCATTTTAATCATTCCATTATCATTATCAATTTAAACATAATTTACTAGAAGACATTATCATTATCAATTTAAACGTAATTTACTAGAAAACATTTTTAAATTGTTCGATCTTGATATTTTTGGATTTTTTTTGCTTACCATATGTTTCCAATTGCAGTTATGTTGCAATAATTATGCTTCAATTGGTTGGTACTTTTGAATCTTCCATATCATTCTTACGATATGATTGAAAAACATAAGAAAGCATCTGCATCATTTTAATTTTATCTAACAGACGAATTCAATGTGTGCTTCACCTATCAATCCTATTTATTTAACTTTTTCAATATCGTTTCATCATCATCATCATCATCATCATCATCATCATCATCATCATCATCGTCATCATCATCATCATCATCATCATATCATTCATTACCATATCATTATCTTTTATCCTCCATTACTGCGCAACTCATTTGTTTAATATGTTATCAATTCTAATAAAATTGTTTGATATATTTCAAAAATTAATCGAAATAACTTTGCTCAATCTTAATAATCCATTTCAAACATAAAATAGACTACTCTTTGTCTCACTTCTATATTTAGATTTATTATCACTTATCAATAACTAAAAAGTTCAGTATACATATTTAATGTAGATTAGTTAATACATTTGCATATCACATTTCAATTATCATTTATAATCATAATGTTAAGCACTTCATAGTATACGATAATAACTGATAATTAAAATTAAAAATATATATATTTGATATCCAAAATATCCGATACTTATAATTCATTTGATCAGTAGTTTTTGTATTAAATTAAAAAATTATTTGAATTAGATAATTCAGTATCAATAATTAGTTATAGTTGATCTAATCTAAATTATGTAAATAAAGAGATAAGCAATTTAAATTATGTATCATTACATATTTAAATGTCAAAATAATTTTGATATGATAATTTTGTTGACATGATAACTTATGCTTATTTATTGATATAACAGTTTATTGATATGATAATTTATACTTATTTAACAATTAAAAGTTATTTTAAATTATTTTCTAAGTATAAAATTGAAAAAAATTGATGCAAAAAAATACCTTTCCTAAGTACTTTAATCTTTTTCATTGATAATGATGATATTATTGTTATTATCTTCAGTGATATTATGTTACTTCAATGATTCATATTATTAGTTTCAAAATAAAAAACATCACTGAACAGGTGAATCTTTCGTATGTGAAGCATTTTTTTGATAGTTTTATTGCATTCAGATATTTCCTTTTAAAATATTGATCAATGGATGATTCAAAAGAAACAATTAATGGAATCAAAAATAGCTCAATCATCCTTTCTCGTTCTCGAAATTGTATCAAAACTACCTGAGATTGTAATCTTATCATCATGATACTACAACCCGATGATCATCAATTATTCTGCTGTTACTGGGAAAGATTGATGGATTGAGGATAACAATAGATGACTTTATTCGAGAATAAAACATTACTTAGCCTCATCAGGACCATTTTTTCTCCCAATTTATATCATTTCCATACATAGTATGTGTGTGTACGTGTTGTGTATATATATATATGTGTATATGTATGTGTGTGGATGTGTGTGTATGGATATGTGCATAAGTTTGAAATAAAAATGACTAAAATTATGTTAGATATGGGAAATGGGAAGGAAAGAGGATGACCATTTCTACAATGATGACGACGACGACGACGACGACGACAACGACGATGAAGACGATGACGATGACGACGATGACGATGACGATGTCCTCAGAATTCTTATCAAACATTCTAAAGTTGCGAGTGTGACGAGGAGAGCTTAGAGTTTATTCTCCCAAAAATAATGAACGAAGTTTGAATTTCAACAAAGTGCTGCTGTTTGAAGATGCCTAGATTGCAGTGAGGCCGATAATAGAAGATGAGAAGAAGAAGCGGGAATGAAAACAGAACAGAAATTATAGCTGCGCTCCATCTATCCATCCATCCATTCATCTATCCCGGTGAAGCGTCGGGAGCATGACGATGCTGCGAATAGGTGCCCAGAGCCTCGTGGTTCGAATCCGGTAGGCAGTATGTAAATATGCATATTCTGGATGATATAGATGATGGCATGAGTTGTTGAATGGATTGGAATGACAGTTGGTCGGTTGGTTGGTCGGTCGGTTGGTTGATCGGTTGGTCGGTCGGTCAGAGGATGCTTAACTTAGACAACAGGAAAAGAGCACGCAAATGGAAGAGAGGACAGGCAATTGTTGAAGAAGCGACCGAATGAAGAGAGGCATAAATAAATGACTACTAAATAGGTCTAAACTCTCTCGCCAACCTTTTGGCCTCTTTCAATGCTAGCAATAGCCTAGTCCATCTTGCCTACCATTCCTTCCAACTCCTCTTCCTTCCACTCAAACTTTACACACACTTTTCAGAAAATATTTCGAGCTTGCTTGCCAGCAGTCCCGAATTGCATCGTCGAATAGATCCTTCTCCTTCTCATTTCTCGCATTGCTCAACTCATCTCGTCTCCTTCTTGCCTAATCTAACCAGTAATAGTACCATTTTACTTCCTTTTAAATTTGCCCGACTCCTCAATAAACTGTTTATAATGATCGATTGATTTTTTTGTTTTCATAACAACATTAAATAGTTTTGTTTGTCTAATTTTCTCGAGAATGAAATCACCAGAATTGAATTCATTCAAGCTATCATTATTACCGGAAAATATTAAGTATAATTTATATTCTTGATACTAACAGATATTAGTTTGTATTAAATATAAAGCATTATTTGAACTTTACCCTTTTTTTTGAACGGCTATACATCTTCTTCTAATGGATTATATATATTGCCATTTATCAATTCTTTCCTACATTTACAGATTTTTTGCATTTCTTTAATTTACGATGTTTCTTTTTTAAGAAACATATAAATATATTTCAATGACGATTATCAATACTTATCATTTATCAGTAATTATTAACAAATGATATATACATATAACATTTTGATAGACAAGCGAAATATCTATACTTATCATTTATCAGTAATTATTAACAAATGATATATACATATAACATTTTGATAGACAAGCGAAATATCTATCTGTTCATATTTTTGAATATTGATGATGATACATTGATGTAATCAATCGCTTATGAAACTCAGATGTATCTAAGTAATATACAGTATTGCCGATATACAGTATTTTATAAGAAAAGATGGTATACTGTAAACGAAATAACGAATGCGGTATATCAATAAGTTTCATGAAAAATTATTCTCAAATTTGAGTTTTGAAAGAAGAAAAATATCCTTTTTTTTTAAATTGTCATTAGTCTTCTTCTTATGCTAATATATTTTATTTTATTTTTATTTCATTCAAAACATAATGTCCGTCCATTTTCATTGAAATTATTGATGTATGTTATATTGGTTGTTGCATTCATACATTTTCCATTTTTAAAAATGGATAAAAGATAAGAGAAGAGATAGTCTTGAAGCCGATCTCGAAGACAGTCGATAAGACGCTCTTTTATCGGGCCGCCTCTGGCCAATCTGCTGCTGTTCCTGCTACTGTTGTATATAACGAATTACTTCTATAATGAATTCTTTTACAGTAATTAATTTAATACTCGAGTATTCTTCACCCATTAACCAACTTGTTCATTTCATCTTTCTTTATTGCTATGCCATGTATTCCTCTTGGTTTTTTTGTTAAGTAACGGCGTTAGATGGAAATGATTCTGTTGAGTTTCATGAATCCATGAAATGATAGAATTCCAAGAATCATTTTTTAATATGACTATCTATTACAATAATTCATTAATTAAAATTGGATTAAATATAAATTCATTTTAGCAACTTATAAATTAATCTATCAAAATTTTTCTTTCGATTCAATTCATCTCATTTTTTGATCGATGAACTTTATCTATATTATTGTATGGAATTGATAAATTTCGCTTCTAAACATATTTCATAAATTATCCACATTAAAATTATAATCATATCATTTATTTATCATCAAGTACTAATCAATCTATAAAATAGTAAAATTCGTAGTAGTACTTTAAAAAAAAAAAAAAAAAGAAAGAGCACCATTTTCATCTGATAGACATTTCAATATCCTAAAATTTATTTCTATATGAGAAAATTAATTTCTTTGATTTATTATATTATTTGAGATTAACAATCAAAACAAACTCTCTTCTATAATTCATCTTCTACAATTCGCAAATAATGGTACTTTTTTTTTGCGAATATCATTTTGATAATTAATAAATCTAGCTATTCATAATCATTTATCAAATGATTAACTATTCATAATCATTTATCAAATGATTAACTATTCATAATCATTTATCAAATGATTAACTATTCATAATCATTTATCAAATGATTAACTATTCATAATCATTTATCAAATGATTAACTATTCATAATCATTTATCAAATGATTGAACATTAATCGTCAATATGTATTTTCACGAATTATATATTTTTGAAAATTTTCGAATCTGTTTCGCTGGACAACTATGACTTTTATTAAACAGAAGTAAGAATAATAATATTATTATTAGATAATAACATTTCAGTTATTTTTAATTTCATTTTTATTTTACCTGTATCTTTCATTCATAGCAATACAATAAAATTTCTATTTTGATAAGTTAAAAAATCAAAATCGTTATCATTTGTTGGTTTCAATAATTTAATGATGTAATAACAGATAGAATTTTCACCTGTATCTTGAACTTTTTCCCGATATTTCATCATATTCTTTGCGCTATCTTATCAGCATTATGATTTCATTATTTTGAATGAATGATCAATTATGATAGTTATATTTCTCGATAGAACTTATCATCTTGACTTAAAAGTGTAGCATTTAATGAGAAAGCAGAGTCATAAGGTGAAAGAGCAAGTTCAGTGTTGATTAGATTTATCATATATATAATTATATATTTCTTACCTTCAATACGCGATATGATCGAATAATGGTATATTTTTAACTGATTATGAACATCATTTGACCTTAGATAAAATGCTTTTACATTTTCCTAAAACACTATTAATTAATTCGGGAAAAAGTTGATATAATATAGCATATGTGTTTGTTTTGGAAGAAAATTATTCAAAGTATTGAGTGTAATCACTTGATTATACTAACTTTTGATAACTTATCATAGGTTTATTTGATTCAATTATCAGTACAAATTTTCTATGATGCATGAACTATTTTCTGCAAATTTCCGAGGATTTCTACTAATTTATGAAACTAAAAGATAAGTTGAAGAAATGTATGATAGATCTATAACGTACTTTTCTTGTTTCTTCATTTCTTTTCATTTTATCATATCTAACATTATTCAGCATTGATAATGCTTTTATCAGAAGTGATATAATGATATGATGTAATTAACACGAATGCTATTATTTTTTTTCATCGTTCTGATAGCATAACTTTCAATGGTTATCCATTCTACCGAATGGTAAATCATAATCAACAAGAAGCCAAATTTACTTGTAAATATTAATAAACGACATTATCATCTCATCAACTTGATTAGCTATCTTTAATTATCAGCCTGATCTCTGTTGACTTATTGTAACTTGCTGGTTAGATTCAACATTTAATATCTGTTGTTTTTAAGTAGAATCATCAAAATTATTGATGTTGGTGGAAGATATGTGAGATATGGTTGATTCTGGCAATCGTTGATATGCCTTCTTGATTCATTGATATATACTTATGGCTGTGGTACTGATGAGTACTGTATCAGTAAATGACTAATTTGATAAACACTTTGATCAATCTTGAATGAAAAAGCCTGTCATTATATCAAAATAATTTCAGTATGAATCTATTATTGGTATAGAATAATGAAATTGAAAATAAACCCGAAGATATTTTGAACTAGAACAGGCTGATTATATCAGGCTGGAACAATTCAGGATAGGACAGCAAACCTATGATTTATTTGGCTGTATAAAAATTCATGAATACCCCTGGGATACTTTGTTCATAAAATGCGTCCCGTTTATCCCATTGTTCGCCTCAATCCATTTTACCAATGCAGATTGCTTCTTTCACTTACACAGTTCCAATATTAAAAGACTAGGAAGGAAAGACTACGGCCAATATATATATATATATATATATATTCTATATGAGGAAAATAGATTTAGAGCTTGAAGAGTCTTTTAAGCTAGGCTAGAAAAGCTGATCCTAGGCTAGGATGCATTTAGTCTAATTGATAAAAAACTGTCTGTTTCAGGAACAAAAGATCTCATTGTTTTTTTCTCCAACTACTTATATAGATATTTAAGATATTATTTGTCCATCATTTTAATCTTATTTTCCACGTTTCCCTATTAAATATATTTTTAATTTTAATTTAGTAAAAAAAAGTTCGTTGAATTGAGATTACGAAATTATATTGGTCAAATAAAAGTATTAGATATATTAATCTTTCTCGAGATTAATTATTATCGAGATTTGTAATCAATAAGATAAATGCTTGAAAAAACAAAGAGTAATTAGAGTTAAATATAGTATTTTAAGATGAGCTAAAAATGAAAATGCTATTTATCTCGTAAAATCGAACAATTTCTTTTCCGGGAATTTATCAAATCCAGATAGCTTTTCAGGTGTTCTGCTATTCATATATGATTTTGTTTATCGAAGATTATATCGTTACATTATTCTTCTTGGAACATTTCACAATATTAAATCCCTTGAGAGATAAAGAAACAAAGAGGGAAAGAGAGAGAGAGAAGGAGAGAGAGAAAGGAGAGAGAGAGAGGGAAAGAGAGAGAGAGGAAGGAATTTAAACCGAACAATACATATGTTCGAGAAAAATATTATCAAATATATTCGCTTTATTAATGATTCAAGTTTCAGAATCTATTATATTATATACTGTCGTAAGCTGACTAACTGAAAAGACAAATCTTTTGGCTAATTAAAATTAAGAAAAAGGAATGTTTCATTTTATGATCTATTTGGCCAATGTATCACATACATCGAGAGCAAGCGTGAGAAAAGGATTTGATAATTTTGAGAGATGGCTGAACTGTTAATTTGCCTGAAGGATGTAAAATAACACAACCCTGCAGGAAGAGAGTAAACTCTGCCTGATTTTTCTTTTTGCGGCCCAGGAAAAGATTTCTCTTCTTCTACTCCATTCTTCTTTATCCTTTCTTCCTTCCTTTCTTCCTTCCTTCCTTCCTTCCTTCCTTTATTGTAGCATAACAAGAAAATGCACAATACATTATGAACATATACATGCACATGTTGTATATACATATGCATGCATATGCATACATGCATGAATGCTGCATGCATGCAAGCATATATGTATACGTGTATAGGTAAAAGACATTTTTAATGTCCAATGGGAAATATTGTTTCATTTTAATACTCCAAATTTTTCCTATTTTTTTTCGAGAGTTAGTGATTATTTGTCACATTTGATTAACTTCGCATTTGATTGAATATTTAGAGTGTCGCTTCTGATATGTTAAGAAATATGAATATTCTTGAAAAGACATTTAAGCAAATTGTGCATCATTTGGAATCAATCCATTAGAATATTCGAAGAGAATGATGTTAATTTAGATATTTGATTCATCGTCATCATCATCATCATCATCATCATCATCATCATCATCATCATCTTTTTGATATAATTGCATGTCAAAAAATAGTTGAGAAATCACTCAATTATATGATACAAGCTGTCTAACTATTCATGAATGTTTAATTATGAAGATTAGCTTTTTGAATTTCATCATTTTCGTATTTTCAATCGATTGATTATTTTCAATTTTTCTAATAGTGAAAAATGCAAAATATCGATTAGTAAGAGAGGATATGCTGTGATAACTAAAGCATACGAATAGGCACCTTATAAGTAAGCTCATTCGATGTATAAAAAGCCAATGCAAAAAGTTTTGCTTATTTTATTAAGTGGAAGTATTTTTTGAGTCGCTCAGCCGCACATTTAGTGACATTTCGAAAGCTGCTGAAATGGGTCCTGGGCTGCATTACACAGAAAATAACCATTCCTCTCGTTTGGCCATTTATCATCCTGGAGTGAACTCTTCTTCCTCTTCCCTTCCTTCCGAACTAATCTACCTCAGCCTTATGCTTTTGCATTAAAGCTGAGTGGCATTCAGCTGCTGTCCTTCTTTCCATTTATTCATTGATTTTTTTCGACGACCCGTTTTGTTTTTTCAACATTTTCAAAATGCAGAAAAAAAACTAGTCTTTTGAATAAGAAGTATAGTAACTTTCATTTACTCATTCATACTGCATGTTATTCATATTTGCTATTGCATGCAATTATGCGTAGGCGTGCATGCATACATGCATGCATGTTTATGAGTTCAATTAAATTTACATTTATATTTATAATGACCTATATATATATATACATATAGTTCATTGACTTGCTCATCATTCATTAATACTATCTGTCTGCTCTTCCTAACATATGACCTTTGTTGAAGCAAAAAGTGAAAAGAGTAGAAGGAATAGTTTCTTCATAATTTATCTTTCAATAGGGCATAATAATAATAAGTGATGAGAATGTCAACCGTTAATTATTTCCTATTAGACAGCCATTGCTTTTTTATCTTTAATTATACATCAATTATTTCAGTTGTTTAGAAATAATTATCTTCAAACATTTATTCTTTGAAAAGCGTATCAGATATAAATTAGAATTCCGATCAATCGATATATACATATATTTATATATATATACCGAGTATATATATACCAAATATTTCTGAGTCTTTGCGGAAGACCTGGGAATTCACTGAGGGAAGCAAAGATGAATTCAAGCTCTGATCCTCCTTATCGCTTTTGTCCTGAGGATTCAGTTTATGCAATCCTAGCAAGTTTGGATGTTGTTGGGATAACTGGCATATGTATGTATATATATAATAGTTATCTAAAGTTTTTCTGCTTGATTTCATATCCGATTTATTGGATGATTCATTTTTAACTATACGATACCATCGATTACATACATTCCTAAATCTTTTATAAGTTCATATAGCATAAGTATACTTTTTCAATAATTATTTTGCATGTTAGAATAGAATACATTTTTATTAAATATATTGCTATTTACGATCGATATAGTTGAATTATCTTTTGTTGTTGAGAAACGAAAAATATAGAATTTGCCATTTTATATAGTATCAAAATCAAAATCAAAATCGGATGCTATCAATCATTATTATATTCTTATTACTACTATTTCAAAACTACATCTATCCGAATCGTATTTAATTACGATTATCAAAAGCTTCATTTTGTACTGTTCCGATAATTCAGTAGTACACTTGGAAATTTATTAAACTTAAAATATTTATCATTTCAAAACAAAAAGAAAAAACAAACAAATATTATAGTTGAATCGGATATGAAATCAAGCAGAAAAAGTTTATAAAATTTCGTGATACATTCATAATTGTCCATTATCATATATGAAACAAAATATTTTATTTTTTTAAAATAAATATTTAGATAGTTAAAATATAAATTTATCATTTTGAAATTTTTATTTCATTTGAAAACATTCTTTTTTGCTATTTTCATTACTAATTATTATCATCTTTTTATACTTTTTTTAAGAAAAAAAATAAATATTCTATCATTCGAATTATTAAATATTACGAAAAGTTTGCTAAATATGTTTATTTTCATTCTTAATTAACCTTTCAATGTATGAGAAGTTTCAGAATTGTTTTGATAAAAAAGCTTTATATCTGAAGTTTTCATTATTGAAATTATCGCTCGAAGCATCATACTTCTTCTCTATGATAACATATCTTCAGTAGTTCTTTCTACATCCATCTAATTTTTTCATTTTTCATGTTAAAAGTGATTAGTAGAATCTAAAACATAATTCGCAGAAAGTTCGTTTATGCTCGTCGTAGAGCTAATTAGACAGGCCAAATTTTTGGTAGCATTTTCAAAATAAAAAGAAGGATTAATATTTTGATTTTGCTTCGTAAACATTATATGATCAGGTTATAACGGTAAATTTTATTGATAACTATGATTATTGATTATTTTGAAATGATTTATTTATTTCACTTCATTGAAAATTAGTTATAAAGTACCATATTAATTTGATCTATGTCTACCGAAACAATTCCTCAATCTCCCTACAATCTCGAGATTCTTCAAGAAAACTTTAACTAATGATTGTCCTTTACTATGCTATTCACTGAGTACTTCTATTTATTGCTTCATCGTTAGCTCCTTAAATTTCATTTAAATTTCTTTATTTTCAGGTCATAATAAATAATGGATTATTTCGATGAAAGTATTATTACAAGCTGATTAAAAGTTTTGAGCCTTATAAGGTTCGCTTACAGAAGCACATAATTGACTGTTGGATTCCTGTTCCATTTTACACATTTCATTCGTATAAATTCTTCTCCTTACACTTTGCTTAAAAATCCTGCAATTATTCACAGGAAAGCTCAGTGTTAGATTTTTTGACTTCAAATTTCTTCGTAAATTTTGGATCAAAATTAGTGAATTCATAGCTAGCAGCAATACGTTGCACGTCGATCATCCTTTCGGAAATTCTCAAAACAAGAATATCACTATAGCAATCGCTGAAATCGCCATTCGAAACATTTTACCGGACTTGCGTATTTGTATTCAACAATCCACATCAGCCAGTTTAGCTGCATTAGCATCCGCAACTTTAGCGGCTACGTCGCTAACTGTTTAAATGCGATAATATGTATAGGCGCGCGCAAGCGCGCCACGACAATGCATGCCGGTAAAGAAAAGAAGCGAAGCAGTAATGCAGTTGGAGTGATAACTTCAACTTGTGCTAACGCTGTTGCTGAAAATATCGTAATAACTGGTGTAAAAATATTTCAACTACTTGTACAATATCATCATGCAATATAGATTCTCCTGTTGATAGCAATTATTACTACTGGGATTATAAGAAAATCATTTGGCCAAATGAACAAAGTGAAATTGAATGGAATCAGAGGTATTATTGCTATCATAGGCAACAACAAACTATCAACAAGTTGCATAATAAAGGTGATTCAAAAGTAAATAATACTATAATAGAATTCGATAATTGTTCACAGTCGGGTAAATATTTACTAGTGACAAAGAATAAACGATCATTGTTGATCTCAACATCTTATGGGAATAATTTATCAGGAAGAGAAGAAGAGGAAAATTGTTGTTTTAGCAAGCAGAGAATCGTTTATCAGTCATATCGTGACCTCAAGCGTACTTCCACGCAACAGTACAACACTGCCTCATCTTCATCTTCATCATCATCATTATCATCATCATCGTCATCATCGTCATCATTATCATCACCACAAACATCATCATTATCACCATCATTATCATCATCATTCATCCGTTCCAAGAATCACATCCGTCATCATTATCGCTATCAGCAACAAAGCCGATGCATTTTGCATGCAAATTTAAAATTATTCATTTATTGGCACGCATTTTCGCTATTAGCTTGTTTCGCAGCAACAGGATTGTCTGTACGTGCAACTGTTAGTAAATCGCTGAATTCGAATGATATGAAGCACACGCAGGATGATGTTGCGAATATCGTGCTTCTAGAACAATCCTCTAAACATCTAACATCTATTAGTACTAGTACCAAGTCTACTAATGATTCAACATCAGCCTATTCGAATCCATTCCTGAGGCACTTTCGCTCAACTTCTGTGCGACTAGGATTAACACTAGATTCCTTTTGTTACATATGGTCTTCAGTGACACCCAATGATTTGTGTGAATTATCACCATGGGCACGATATCAGTTTCTTCGTAAAATTTCCATCTTCAATCGTGATTGTTTAGAAGAAAATAATATCAAAGCTGCACAGTTATTCCGCCTCATACCTAGATATATCAATAACGAAGCGGATCTGCGAGTGCAAGCCAAATTTCTTCGTGCAGATGTAGAGGGACAGGCTTGTATCTTAGCTCCAGCAGGTGCTCAGCAGTGCCTTTCTTGCTTCCAAAAGGTTTAGTAATTTTTTCTTATAGGCTCCAATCATTTTATTTGTATTATTTTAAATAATGCCTTAGAAAAAACTCGAGAATTTATAGAAAATAAATTTCAATCATATTTTCGTTCTGATCATGAAAATTCGAAATCCGACTCATGCTTTTCAATTGATCTTTTCAGTGTAGAGATATAAGATAATTTTCTCCTTTTAGATTTCTCCTGTATTTCTTCTTTTTTTTTTTTAAATTATATCAATCTTTTTTGAATTGATCATTTACTTGATCTTTTACTTGGTTGTCTAATCACTTTAACATTTTGTAAATTTAATTATTTCTCCTGATTTCTCCTGATTAAAGGAAAAAATAATCAATGTTGCTTTCTAAGTATTGTATACGTTTAATCTGTTCTTTTAACGAAAAAAAAATAGAAGTTTTGCGTCACTTTTTCTTGTAATCTTCAAAAATTATTAGTGAAGAGAAAAAGTAGAGAAAGTGGAAAATTCAATGCAATTAATAAAGGTATATGTTTTATTGACTTATTTTCCTATTTTCAGATTGATCGAGGTTTAAAGAGAGTGGATAAAGCATATGAAGAATTTAACCTCACGCTACACCGATTTGATTGTATGTTGGCTGTGGATACTGCTAGTGCAACAAGGCCTTTTTCACCTAATGGCTCTTGTACTGATTGCAAAGTTAGTGCCTTAATCAAACCATTTTGATAATTTCTTCATTGTATGCCAATATCAGAAAAAAATAAGGAAATAAAGGTTTTATATAAACGGTCAAGTTGTCATTTGGATTTTGATTTAATATTTCAGATAGAAATCCTTTAAAGAAAAATTTAAATATTCAATAAAAAGCCTTATATTCAACACATTAATTATGCACAATATTATATTATATGTTGAAAATCGTGACAATCTTGGAGCTCCCTTCCTTTATTTCATATTCCTTATAAAAGTTGTTTAAAGAAAAAGAAGAAAAAAAGCCTGTTAACATAAATGGAAATTGATGAGTAAATTAGTTTTAAGGATTCTTTCAAAATCTGCATTTCTTTATGCTGAAAACTTTTCTATCAAAATGCGTACTTCATCTGAATATATGTTTTCTCACTTTGCCTTCACATCCGATTATTTTAATTTTATTTTACATTCAGAATTCTCGATCAAAAGATGGTGATGCATCATTTCTCCATTCCCTCTCATTTTGAGCCATATTCTTCTTATTCAGTCAGTCTCAAAACTCTTCTTCAATCCTCCTATCCTTTTCAAGCAAAAATTGCTATGTTTAGTGAGAATTTCCCATACTTTTTTTAATTACAGAAGTGCTTTCAATAGATGTAAATTCATTTGTTTTGCATTGACAATTTAATATATTTACTTATAAACATCGCGCAATATATAACATTATGCAATTGCTTCCCATTTTAAACCCAATAATTTTTCATCGTTTTATTTTTATTTTTATCCATAAATTTTATTTTTATATTATTTATAATTAATTTCTTTTATATTCATACTATGTTAGTAATGAAAAATTTCATTCAAATTTTCTCCCATACATCTTTTTCTTTTTCACTTCTTTTTAAGTATATACATTCGATGCATTTGATCTATTATTTTGTTTTATATATTCCCTTTCTATAGCTATTTGATTTCATGCCCAAGTTTTAATTTATTTTTAGACATTCAATTCGAGATGGATTGATTGGGAATAGTTAAAGAGAAAGGGTGTTGTTAGACTTTTTCTCGTTGCTTTTTTCAGAATTTATTAGGCTTATGTAAATAAATTTGTGCAAAAGTCCGTTCTTCATTTCATTCCCTTCCTTCTAACTTATGATTTCTTTTTTCGAGATTTTATTATATAGATCGATTAAGTTAAAGAGTTTTTCAAAGAAGGAAAAATCAACAGAAAAAGGATTTATAGAGTTTTATTATGAATAGAATGATGCATTCGATCTCTTCTAATTATAGCATATGCAAACTATAACCAGTGAAATAATTTTAATTATCAATTTTATACGATTCATTCTTGCTGGCGATTATTTTAGCAAACATTCCTTCGTCTATGTGATTCGAAATCTTTCATTCCCATTTATTATTTTCCATTCCCATTTGTTTTAAAATATTATTTATATGACCACGTTAATATGACCACTAATATTGATAGAACTGAAAATATTCTTGTCCGGCATATAAACAAAATAATTTAATTTGTAATATTAATAATTGCTTTGGTGGTTTTTATTGCATTTATTCTACCAAATTACTGTCGGGTCTATCACTACTCAGCGCGATAATTAGAGTAAGAATCTCTGAAGAAGCTGCTTTTTGAAAGTTAAGTTTTTAACTTCTTCCAATAAATCTATTGTTTCTATATTAATATCGACAGTCAAGAATTAGTATATATATGCTTATCAAATAATGATGTATGAATAATTCGATGTGTCTAAGATAAGAAAGTTAAGGTTGGAATTCAAATTTAGTATTAATCGATAATCAGTTATTGTAAGATTGTATATTATTAATATTTGCACAATTCATGTTAGGAATTATAACAGTCTTTAAAATTATCAACATTTGATAATTTCAGATTTTCTTCTGATAATCAAAGCTGCTCAAAAATATTGATCCTTTCAAAATTACGACTACATATCTTGATCATCTTCTCACTTATTTTTTCTCTTTTCAGCAATGAATCTTCTTAGAAATTTTTAACAATAAAAGGAGCATTTCTAAATAATATTTGGAATGTTTGTCAGATCGAAATTTTATTCCGCCATTATCATTAATGAAATCTGTTGAGAATTCTGAACTGCTATTTGAAAAGAAGCATTTCGGAAAACGATTGGATCCATTTGTTAGCTTATTACTAAATCACAGAGTGCTTTTTGACAAAGCATTATTATGAATTTCATGGGAAAATTTGAATCTATTTAATTGCATTATTTGTGAACAAAATAAGCACTAATAATTCAATCGTTATTATCAAAAATTTGAAAGAAAAAATCTTTTGATTTCTTCTTATTTTCATTTTTCACTTTCTTTTATTTCAGATTTGGTACCGGAAATGGTTAATCATGCATTCATTGAATTTATGGTCCGTTCCGCCATGCATAAATTGGTGCTACTATGTTCAGTTAGCTTGTCCGCACCTTGCCACTAGTAAAGTTGTTGATTACGCTGGCCATCCAAGTTTCCAGTGTAGAGGTTATGGTTTTGATCAAATTTAATAGGCTATTTTAACGCATTATGTATTACATTCCTTCTAAAAATTTCCAAAAATTAAGTTGAAATATATTTGATGTTTTTAAATTACGCAAACAACCATAGGCAATGTAACAAAAATGTCATTTATAGACTTGCATATACCGTCAGTTCATCGAGATTCAGATCTGATGAAGTTAACAACTAGCACAAGTTCAACATCAAAGGAGAAATCAGTGATAGCATCTAAATGTGCATGTCTTCATCCTTGTGATTTCGAAGAATTTTATAATCAAGTTGATACTACTCGTACTGCTGAACAAAATCGGCCTAATAGCTATTTAAGCACTATCCTTAAAACAAATAATGAGGTAAGTCATCATATAGATTCAAATGCATATATGATGTGAAATTTTTTAAATCAATTCCTAACCTATTGAATTTGATAGTAAATGTCGCTATAATTTGGAAACATGCGGATTATGAATATAAGAGATTGGCGAATCATGGAATTAGGAGAATGAGATATACAAGATGTTTCGTTTTCTTGATCAATAAGTTATACAATCCTATGCATGAGGATTGTTTATTGGTGAGTTTTGAAGAAGTACGAGTTTGTAGCAGGCTTTCTCAAAAAGAGAAAATTTTAAAACTTTATTAGTTTTTAATAAAGTTATTTGAAAGTTGTTAAATTTTTACAAAATTTAACACAATCTTGTTAATGTAAATGTGAGATTACTTTTACTATGAGAATTTTTTAACAGGAAGAGGATTTCTTCCCATCTGTGCAACATTGTATGATTAGGCGACATCTCTGTGGCAGTATGAACGATGAAGTAGAAGATCATCATGTAATGCGTCGAAGTTTAACTTCTGGTGTTGAAGCGGTAGAAGAGAAGTTAGATAACTTCAGATCAAGTGGTATCTCTTCCTTGTCAAGTTATATGATTAGTATTGCTAGTATTTTCATGCGATCGCCAGATTCAATTAGAGCTGTACCTCATCGTCAAGATAGTGCCATTCAGAAATACTTTTTGGTCCTGTTGGATATGTTTCCCAATGGTGGACGAAACATCGAGCACGACGGCGTTCGCAGTTTGATACAAAAACTGTAACTAGTACCACTACTGATAGTGTTGCTTCTACTGCTACTCCTTTTACTATTGTTTCCGCTGTCGTAATTACACCTACTACTACTACTACCATCAATTCTGGTGTTGCTTGGAAAGGAACGAGGTGGATCACTTGTTCAGGAATTTCCATTTATACCTTGTATACCTTGTTTTTTTCTTTGTTATTGCTCAGAAGGCCGTTATTGCTATAGGTTTTTTTTAAATGATTTTTCTTACTTTCTCAAAATGTATGCATTTTTGATTATTTTAAAGTAGGAAATGAGCTGATCATTTATTTCTTATTTTAAAATATTATTTATGTTTTGTTACTTAAGCAAAATGATATTTTAATTTATTTGATAATGAATAGAGATTAAAATTTCACTATAAAAATGGCATTTCAGCATATTTATTAATTCGGCTTCAGAAGCCTTTCTATTTGGAAAAAAAACCTTTTTCCGTTGCCTTTTGACTATTTACTAAAGTAGTTTCAGTAGACTACCAAACTTTTTGAATATCAAACATATTTTAAACTTGCAAAAATCGATCATTTGATGTAATAATATCAGCTGTGAAAACTTTGTTTGGTTTCTTTCCTCTTTCTTTAATAAACTGCCTTGAAATTTGTTTTTAAATTTTTGCACTAAATTAAATTTGATTTTTTTGAATTATTATGATCTCGCAAATTGTTCCAAATCAACAAAATTGTAATCAATTCACTGAAGTTTAATGAAATCTTGGAAGCCTTAAGTGTAAGTCTTCTTATTTTATTCACTATCAGACAAATAATATTTTTAAAAGGTGTGCCTTTATAATATATTCAAGTGTTTATTTTCCATTACTCCATTATCAACATTCCCCAATCATTAATCAGATGATAACAATCATACGATTAACAAGGTAATATGAGGAAGAATAAAGAACCATTCGTAGTTATTAATTGTTAAAAGAACTGTTCGAGATTTTGCATAGGGGATTATAAAAAGCAAACTCATTCTTTTTATAACTTCTAATAATCAGTGCATTTGCAGCAAGCGGTTTTTTTAAATAAAACTATCTTGAACTTTGTTTTTGGCTAATAATACTTTCTCCCATTAAGATATTTTCAAATTAAATCATTCATAGGGAATTTGAAGAGAGATTTTTCCAGATCTGTGACAACAAAGTTGCAAATGCATTAGAAAAGGAGGCAAAAATTCCATGAAGAAATTAGTTGAAAATTTTTCATTTCTGTGATTGAATCCTAAAGACGCTATATTATGAAGAAAACATTCTGGTGCATTTTTTTAATAGTGTTTTGAGAATATGTTATAGGATTTGCAATATATGCCTAAAAAGCCTAAAATATTTATAGAATTTATCACAACAAGATTAATAGTTTTTAAAGTCACATCAAAAAGAATATATTCATCATCATCAAAATTTATTAAAAGTTTCATATCTTAGTTCGAGAAAATTCCTACATTTCTAATGACAAATTCAAAAGACATTATTAAATCTATGAAATCACTGAGAAATTGTGTTTAAGAGTCAAAATTCATTAGTAATTTTGACTAGCACTGAATATAATTGCAAAAACGAATATTTAAATTAAAAAAAAAAAAAAATTAATGGTCTAGTCACTTATTGCTCTTTTATTCTCGAATATTTAATGAGGTTTCTAATTTTTGCTTCTATTTGTTTTTTTTTTTTTTCATTACATCGAAACGATTACTATCGATGATATATCATAATATCACTTTGCTTTATTGCTTGATCATTCGATCGTTTCCTGAGGAAGTATAGAATCGAAAGTGAGAAAAATAATTAAAATCAGAGAGTAGATCATGATAGTGATGTTAGCGTAATTTCTCCGATAATTATTTAGTAAGCCTTAAATTCGTTTGACTAATACATTTTCGATCATTTTAGGAGTGAGGTTTATTTTCCATACTTTGAATGAAAAAAGCAACTCCCAAAATAAGTAATACATATCTACGGTTTCATTCTATGATTTCAATTCTCGATACAAAAAGCTGTTGACGATATTCATCGAAATCAACAATAATGGATTTTTAAATTTAATTAAAATTGAGTTTAATTTAAAGATATATAACCAAATCTCATTTATTCAATTTGAAAATTATAATGAACAAGAAGATATTGAAGTTGAAAAGTAAATAGAAATTAAAAAGAAATATTTAGCAATTTATCTGATAATAGATATAAAATTAACAAACGATAAAAGCTTGATAAAAAAAAATTCAATAAAGAGTTAAGTGCAATGAACTAATAAATCCAACAAATGAGTGCATCAATTAGAAGAGATTTATCAAATGTTGTTATGCTTATATTAATATGATTAAACATCATCAACATATATTTATTCAATTTCAATATTTTATCTGATTGAATTGTTGCAACAGAAGAAGGAAATAACAATAATGAATTCTTCTAGATAAGCTTATCATTAACAAAATAAACTTTTATTTTTAAAAATTTCACTTATAGGATTTCTAAATTAAATTGGAAAAGACAAAATTACTTATTTGACAAAATTACTTATCATTTATTTTGATAATCGAAAGCAGAAGTAGAATTATGACATTGAATTGAAGAAGGCAAATTTCATCAATTTTTCATTTAATCTTTTCTTAATTTATCGCAGTACAATTTAGTTTGCTTATATACCGTATATTCGTTAAGCAAAATCTATTAAGTTTATCCTGGAATCATTCATTCCAATATTGTACGCTAATTATAGAATACTATCACTACTGAAATTTATTCGACTGTTTGAATCTTAAAGATTGCATCGAATATTTATTTGTAAATATTCGTTCTTCTTTTCATCATATTTCTTCTAAAATAATTCTCTGAAATTTTTAATAATTTTAAAGTCTCAAAACTGCAAATTACTTTAATTGAGCAATAATCTTTTGAATTGCCGATAAATAACGATATTTGTGGATTAGCTTGTGGATTGCATTTATGAATAAAGCATAAAGCGTCAAAAACTTTTGCAATAATTTTTCCCCAATTTGATAAATATTAGATTAGGAATGATTCAGATTCTTTTAGCAATTTTGATCGTATTTACTTTATTGATCGCTTCAGAAACTTCTTGTTGCAACAATGAGAAAACTTCGAAAAATTTAATTTCTTAAAATGTCCAACCTTACATGAATAATTGTAAAAACAACGCCAAAAATCTATGTTATTCTGAATGACAATTGACAATCATATCTATTAGTTTTTATATATTTATCACAAACCGGGAAAATAATCTCTACTTAAAACTTGCTGTTATTGCTTACTGTTACATAATCTCTGGTAGAAAGGTAAACTCTGTTTAATGAGTGTATTGTATATCGCCAGAAGTTTTTAATATGCAAAATTTGTTTTCATTTATCGTAATCCATCGTATGAAATAAGCATCTTAGATAATCCAATGATCTTGATCGAAGATAAAATCAATGGTAAACTTGAGCTTATTTGATGGATGCCAGATATTATCATAGATTTAGACACTCACACAATCGACAAATGATATGATTTATTGAACAACGAGCAAAAAAAAAAAAATAATCTAATAAGACATAATTCTTTTCGTCATAGTGATAGCTAATAAGGTAGTGCTAATATTTGAAATAATGAAGGAAATGGCCTAGGACGAACAAACATAATTTGGCTACGCTTAGACATCTTGATATTATAACAACATAAGAATAAATATTCAGCTATTCATGATAATTTGAAATAAGTACCACTTTTCGTATTCTAATCATTATTTTTATCTTTTACATCAATCTGCGACATTTGCTTATACGTTATTTAGCGACAAAAAAAAAAACAAACGCAAATTCTTCAATGATCGACATTGCGTTGATTGTGGAATATCATTGCGACTTTTTAATAATTGTTGATGATTTTCTTGCACTATTTTTTTTTATCTATTTTTAAGGATTGCTTGAGGTATATTTATAAAAATTATTATCAATTAATGGTTCAACAGGTCGAATTGACTGGTGTCGTAGTTGTACCTCAATTGTTGGTGCAAGTAACGATACCAAATATGCTTAGGTTCGACTGCAAATTAAAATATTTAAGCTAAAAAAAATAATTGGTTCAATTATTGAAATTTTGTGATAAATTCTGATAAAATTTAAACAATCTTCTAGAACATCTCTATATCAAAAGTATTCAAGTGGAAATTAAATTTTCAAATTAATTATTTCTAATTTATCATTTTGTGAAAAATTTTACAACTCATCATTAAATCTTACTAACTAAAACTGATATATCGTAAATTTTAAAAATTCATTCAATCATACTAAAAAGATCTGAAGACTAAAATTCTCAAAAATTGAGCTTAAATCATGAAGCTTTTTTTTACAATTACCCGCTAGCCAATATAACGTTATTGGTGGATCGAGAAAATTTGAATTCGTCCTGAACTAAATGTTGACATCGATCTCCAGCAGAAATCAATGACGATGAATGTTCCATCGAAGATCGGCGGCGTCTATCTACAGTACCATTACGTGAGAAACAATTCATGACATTGTTATCCATGTAAAAGTTGATATGTAATACGCCAATTGAACGAAGTGAGAACTTTGATACACCAAATAATGAATTGATATTGATGTCATGAGATCGTAGCTGTAAATACATGGAAAAAGCCTGATATTGATTCAATTCACGAAATTCATATTTCATCTTTGCTCTTAATTCATGATACCTTACGTACGTACGTGTACACAAAATATATGCTTCAAGAGTTTAAAGTGATCATATATTGAAGAAAAAAATGAGAAATGGTTGCAAAAAAGAGGAATGAATGATAAAAATGATCAAAGTGACATAGACAAGATTAATCAGTGATAAAAGTTTTCTCTTCGCTTTAATTTGATAAAAATTTCTTCTTAGTTCAATCATCTTCACTATTTCATACTACTAACAAACATTTCAAATTATTTCTTCTTAAAATATCTTCGTCATTTGTATGAAAGATTCTGTAGTGATCATATTGATATTATCATTATGTTAAATCTTATTAAAAACAACGAAAAGTATTAGTAGCCGAGAGAGTGAATGATATATGCCTTCATTGCTATTATTCTTTGGAAGATATTTTGTTAGTAAAAATTTAAACAAATCTTTAGATTACAAAAATTTAAAAAACTGAACCTTCTTTTAAATATAAAAATAAATTTCAAACATTTCTCATTCGTTATCATAGACTAACCTTTAAATTCACCTTACCATCAGAAACTAAATTTGAATAGAAGACATCTGTTTCACCAATGATATTACCATTTGCTGCATTTCGAAGGATAAAATAAATAATCCTAAATATTATTATTTAATTTCTCTTTACATATATATTTGCTTCATTGCATGAACTATTCGTTTGGATCTGAATTCTGAATTCCTATTTAAAAGATTCCGATGCATCAATTATTATGCTAAGCTATTTGAGCAAACTATCGAAATCTAAGATTTAATATTAATGAAGCAAAGCCACAAATAATTCTCAGCAAAAGATGTGAACAGAAATATTTATATTTGATTTTGATCATTCGAAGAGTTTAGTACATATATAAAAATTGATAGAATAAAAGACTAAATGCGAATAAGTTAAAAGAAAATAAAAAAAAAAATTGTTTACCTGTCCTCAATACCACATAATAACTTTTCATATGATATAACAATTTCCGGAAATTTATGCAAACTTGTTGAAGTGATTTCTAACTTTTTGGAGATCGATAAACAATGATACTGTCGTTTTTAAATTTTTCTAAAAATTATGTGAGCATTTTAGGATAGAATTCATTTTGAAACTCTTCTTTATCTATCGATTATAAAAATGATTTGGAGAAGGATTAGTAAAGTTACTGTGTAACTCAGATGAATGAGTAAAATTAGTCTTAATGATACAGTAATCCAATAATTATTATATATTGTAAAATGCTAACCTATAAATAGCGAGATAAACTTCTAGATCAGTATATTTCATTTTACCTCGTTTTTCCAATTGTGAAATGGCAATTTCCATATGAATTTGTTTTTAGAAAAGATATGATTGATTAGTAATCGTTCCGATATCACTAAATGTTTTTTTTTAAAAAAAGCTGAAAATAGCAATTTAAAATAATTGATTATTGATTGATCAAACTGAAGGTATTATTTCCCTAAAAAAAATAGAAATGAACGGATCTTATTTATTTACTTTTCTTACTTTGGAAATATTGATAAAGCAATACCCTGAAAATCTAATGAACAAATAAAAATGATTCGAGAATAAGTAATGAAAATGAAATACCTGTAAATCTGCCGGGTGATCCATCTCGAATTCTCCCATCTTCTTCTTCTGATAATCGTCCTCGATGTATCACTGCATTCAGCTCACACTCAAAAGAATCAATCGAATCCCAGAATAAAACTTCACCAGAGCTACGAAAACGTATGAAAGTATCCGAATTTCTTCTAGAGTCTGAACCAGTTGATGGTGATATTGATTTATCAGTGCAGAATCTACAAAAACGGAAGCAATATGAAATGATTATTCTGAATATATGCTTTCTAACAGATCATGGATCAATCATCTTCATCTTATAAAAATTTCATATGAAAAATTCACATAAATTAATTTTACTACTATTCTGCTAATAATAACAATTTGATGCATTATATATAAATTGTACTAGTTAGTAATCACATATTATAGTATAATTTTTTCCAGCAATATGATTCAAAGATTCTCGAAGAAATGTGGCATAAAAGAAAAGGTCATTTGTTGGAGAATAAGAATGCTGCTATGAATACTTCTATAGAAAGGAATCAGAAAGCAGGAGAAGTTCAAATTAACGTAATACAAACAAACTGATTAAATAACTGAACTGATTAATATGTTTTTTTTTGATATCACAAATTATCCTTTAACAGAAGATATGAATATGAACTATTCGACACAAAATGATATTAAAATAAACAATAATAACGAGAAAAAAAATAGAATATATAATATTTATTTAAGCATATAACAAAAAGCCATTTCAGAAATATAAAATATTATTTATAAAAATATAAACAATTCAAAATGGTTTGAAGGATTTACTTTTTATTCTATGTATCTTTCTACGATGATCAATGTAAGCGAACAAATAAGAAATCAAATGAAATGGTCACGTAAAATATATTCTCCAATACTTGGCTACTATTTAGAGAATTTAGTGAATCCTAAAATTTCAGAAATTCTCTTCCTATGATCTATAATTAAAGAATACTACTAAATGAAGACGAATAATATTATCATGATTTATTGTCTTCTCTATTATCATTACTTCTCTTACTACTATCATCAATTTAATCATATGATAATTTGTTGCAACATACTATGGTTGCATATAGAATAAAATGTTCATCGAGATCAATTAAGATTGCTAAAAATCTTCTTTAATTAAATATTACTACCTTATTTGATACAAATGCAACAAAGATTAAATGAAATGAAAGCAAAAATTTTTTGAATGAAACTTTTACAATATTTGTTAAATCAATTTAATAAGTTTAAAAAAATAAAATCCTTTCTCATTGATGTCTTGGCCAAAAGAAATTTCCCATTGAATCTTGGCCAAAAGAAATGCGAAAAAAAAAGAAGAAATTTAGAGACGAGAGTAGTGATTAGAGATGAGCTATTTATCTAATGTTATATAAATGATATCAGATATCATTACCTTGTTGCATTATGATACTATGAGTTAATTCAAAGAAATATTCATATCATCATTGGTTATATTTTAATAAATATTTAGAAATATTCTTGCAGCATAGTTTCCTTTTTAATCATTCAATTTATAAATAAATTTTTTTATTTTATTTATATTTTTATTTGGACAACCTTTTGTACAAACTAATTTTTATGAAATCTTTTCCTCCAATCATTTACAAAGAGTTCGGATCTTAATTATATTCTAAATAGTGATTATTATTGGCTAGTGATATAAAAGAGATTAGAATATTCTAAATAGTGATTATTATTGGCTAGTGATATAAAAGAGATTAGAATATTCTAAATAGTGATTATTATTGGCTAGTGATATAAAAGAGAGTAGAATATTCTAAATAGTGATTATTATTGGCTAGTGATATAAAAGAGAGTAGAATATTCTAAATAGTGATTATTATTGGCTAGTGATATAAAAGAGATTAGATATGAGATATATAACTTCCCTCATAATGATAATAATAATAATAATAATCAGTATATCATACTGTTAGTAAACAAGAGAGGTATATAAATTGAAATAAAATCATTGATAATCTGTTACGATTATAAAAATGATTTTAAGAAGTTAATCTTTATTTGCTGAGCTTTTATCTTTTACAGTAATAGTATCATAAGAAAAGAAATACTGAATAGAATAAAATCATTTTGCATCATTTCTGATAGTTTAAAGAAGCAATAAATAATCGAATTAACGAACCAAACAATCATCCTTGGAAGATATTAACTTATATACGCAAAATTTACCGATGAATCATAAAACATTTATGTTAAAAATATAAATTCATCAATAAGATTTAGAAGTTCATTAATGAGATTACAAAATCATACATCGATATGATTCATCTAGCTATTTATTTATAGAATATTCGTAAATTTCTGTTTCATATATATCACATATACCTTTATCATTTCATCCCGTAATTTCTGATATCATTTCAATTCAGTGTTTAGATTTTTAGAAAGTTCGCACAGTTTAGATTTGCAGCAGAATCGGAAAAAGTTAGGATGATTGAAAGCAAATAAAGCAATTTAGTAGAGAATGAAAAAATAAGGCCGTAAATATTGCAAGATGAAGTTTGACCCGAATTGACCCGGATAACTAGAAAGTTTGTTCATCATTGATACTACTAGACAACTACCATCACTATAATCGACTATCTCTCAGAATATAATTTTAAAAATCTTTTAGTGAATCATTTCAAATATCACCTATTATACTACGATAGATTATTCTTAAACATTATTCTCGATATGTCACTTTTTCATGAAGTTGACAGAAAGTGAAACAACTAACTTTTTCATATCTGTTTCGTCTGATAGTTCTATAATTGAATTTCTTTATAGAACTATTACACTTTTAGGAAGCAAACTTTTGCATGCTTTAAATCTTCCCATAAATTCATTATTATTACATCTAATTAGCAATAATTAACTGCCCTATTTCTAATATATTTTGAAGCTTAAAAAGATCAGATATATTTTATGAAACTTTCCAAACCATAAGATCACATTCAAGAATCCGATCAATATGATGAATATGTGTTTTTCAAGAAATAAAATTATTAATGATTAAAATTTGCATTATTCCTTTTCAACGGAAGTTTTATAAATTACTTACAATTCAAATCGAATAGTTATGTCATCATCATAGTTATAACAGACAGGTATTGGATTGACGAATTCGATCAATTCGCCTAATTGACCGGTTGTTTCTACGCTTTCCGTACTTCCAGATGCAGAACTATTGGAAATCTGATCATCTCCATTCAGACATCCTTTTATTGCCATCCATTTACAACAATATAATTTATTGAATGTTTTCTAAAATTTAGCATAATTTTTTTTTTTTTGGAAAAATTACATCTTAAATCATATAATGCTTCAGTGCTCGAATAATAGAATTATTAATACATCTTATCATCAGAATGATAATTGGATTCTTAGAAGAATTAATCAATATATGATTTTATGAAATGTGAATATAAAATTAAGATGTATTATGAAGTGAGATTTTTTTTATTTTACAATTCTAATTATAGAGATGATGACAATTATAATATCAGATTAAATGGCTCATTACGTGATATCTAACTAAAGTTATAATATTTGATAATCCATTTTGACATCTGATAAACATAATATTATTGGAAGTGTTTGAATCATAAGAAAAAGTGATAAGTTGATGGATACTTTCTCTTTCTTTATAGTTTTCCAAGTATAGTAATTCTATCTTAGAAAATCTTAAGAAGATATTCGACACCTTTAATTCCTTCTTTTCTTTCAATAAGTTTATCACTTAAACATATCTATCTAACGTGTTATACCTAACTTTTACATCCGATAATAATCTATCCTATAATATGAGAAAGTTTACAATTACACATAATAAGTAAATTAACTGTTTTGAAAATTAACAGTAGCTTATGATTCAAATAAGATAATAATACTGTATCATTGAATTGAACTAGTTTTATTATCAGTAATTTCTTGTTACTTTATTATCAGTAATTTTTAAATAAATGAAATTATCTGAAATTACCTTGAAATAGCTCTCGTGAAATTGATAACAAATATGAAGGATATATTCATTTCTCGTATTCATTCTTTCATCACCGTTACAAAGGTCATCCAATTGTAATTATGCTCTCAACTTTGACATTATTTGATTCTAACTGGAAAAGAAAATAGAAGCTATGAATTGTAATGAAGGATAGAAATTTAAATGTGTTAAAATGAAGGAAAGGTTAATTCAGCAATTACCTAACAACACATATGATGAATACATTTGCCTTCTGATTAAATGATCGAAATTATTATCGATTAATTTGAAATTTCTGCTTCATCATTTTCATCTTTCTTTGTCGTCTCTTTCATCTTTTTTGTATTCTAAACTACCATCTAATCAGAGTTAATTTAAATTTATAAGTCGACTCATACAAATAATATTCGTTAGATAAATATCATTTTTATCAATACATATGGACAAAATAGTTCTTCTGATTATGTTTTATGATATGCACGATTGCTTTTGCTGATAATTTTAGGCTTTTGAAAAAAATTTTATTTGAATTTTTTAAATATAAATATAAACAGATGGCAATAACTAACTGGTCATATTACTTAATTGATATTTCCTTTTGATTAATTTTCAACTTTAAAACATTACTTGATATTATGATAGTCCAAATACTTTATCTTTGTAATAAGCTTTATATTCCTTTCATGAAGAAATATTTATCCTTCCAAAAACTCTTCGACATTAGATGAATGGCTTTTAATTGGATAAATTTAGATTGGATTCTTTTTGAATCTGTTACAAAGGTCATCCATTTGTAATTATTTTCTCAACTTTGACATTATTTAATTGTAACTGGAAAATAGAAATTATAAATAGAAGCCAAAGTGAAAAAAAAAAACAAACATATTGACATCAGAAGGGAGCGATTAAATATTAAATGAACTTTATATGACAAAGATGTAAAACGATGTTTTTCTCGAATTATCATATGATTTTAAAAATACTGATAATTGTTTTATTATCAATCTTTAAGATTCAATTAGTAACAAAATAAATTTCAACATAGCAATAATAATAAAACTAAACTAATTTTATTAGCAATAAATTTTCATTTTTCTTGCATCTTTTTCTTTTCTCGAAAAAATCCAAGAAAATAGGCAATAATTTCGGCAAAGTTAATAAAAGTTTTCCTCTTTTTTTTTTTTAAGACAGAAGAGAAAAAAAACGAACTTCAAAGGTTATATGATGTTAATGAGGCATTTGCAAGATCTATTCCTTTTTCCCATAATCAAACGATCAAAAGAGGAAGAAAAAAAAGAATAAAAGGAGAGGAAAGAAGACTTTGTAAAGAAAATAAAATAATCTCCGAAATTTTAGCATCACTACATAAATATGTAGGCAAAATGAATAATAATAAATAATAATTGATTGTTGATTATTTACATATATATTATTCTCAATGAGGGAACTAATAAATTATTTGGAAATGGCTTAAAGAAAATTTTAGTTGAAATTTATAAATACATTTTATGCTTTTCTGCTTAATGTTAAAATTCGAAAATGCATAACAAATTGGAAAACGGAAAATTAGATAGAAGTAGGACAAATCCTTATAGTTGAAGGCGAAAATGATGACAAAGATGACAATGGACAATCAATGAAATAAATGGTCTTTCATAAAATCCTCCATCATCGGCTATTTCCGTATTTCAGAAATCAATTGTACTGCGAAATTCCATCATCAATCAATCAGAAGTTTATAATTTAAGTGATAGAAAGAAATTGTCAATAGCAAAGGTCAATTCGTTGTTGGCTTATTTAATAATTTATCTACTTTTGAATATATTTTTTTATTGAAAGGTTCAATATTCAAGCTAATAACTAATATTTTAAGTATATAAAAAAATTTTTCAAAATTATCCATTTCATAAGATATGGAACCTTAAAGGCATTTATGTTAAGTTATTGATTAATTTACAAAAAAAAGAAATAAATAAACAAACTTATTTCTTATATAAACATATTTTGTTATTATATCATAATTGAATAGGAAAATCATTTTTAAAAGAAAAAGCCTTTTAAAGATTATTTTATAAATAAATTAAAGAATGCATTTGAATATAAATAAGCATCAGAAAAATGCTCTTTAATTAAAATGCTCAACTTTTATCTGAAATAAACATTGAAATATATACATAATAATAAATCATAAAAGTTGAACTATTAAAGATATATGCTGAATTTTGGTAGAAATTACTAAAGAGTTAAAATTATCAGCAAAATTTAGTTTAATTTAAAAATTGCAAATATCAGTATAAAACAAATAAATATAAATATAGTAATATTTAAATTATTTCGGCTACCTTCTTCTTGCTAATATAATTTACTGATTATGATAAAAGTTTTTATAATCAGTATAATTTTGGTTCCAATTCAATTATGATATTTAGGAATAGAATATATTTACTGATTATGATAAAAGTTTTTATAATCAGTATAATTTTGGTTCCAATTCAATTATGATATTTAGCGTGTGTAAAATAAAAATTAACACTTCGATATACGTATGTATCACATAGCGATATGTCACAAAGAAAAGTTTCTACAACGAAATAATTTTGTTTAAATTTAAAAATAGCATTATCATGAATAGAAGAAGGGAATAGAGTATATCGATGATATCTAAATATGGATGATAAGCTGTAAAAGATTTCAAAATAAAATATTTGGAATTTTACAACCACAATGATGTCGATGATATCGATGTTATCTAAATATGGATGATAAGCTGTAGAAGGTTTCAAAATAAAATATTTGGAATTTTTACAACAACAATGATATCGATGATATCGATGTTATCTAAATATGGATGATAAGCTGTAGAAGGTTTCAAAATAAAATATTTGGAATTTTTACAACCACAATGATATCGATGATATCGATGTTATCTAAATATGCATGATAAGCTGTAGAAGGTTTCGAAATAAAATATTTGGAATTTTTACAACCACAATGATATCGATGATATCGATGTTATCTAAATATGCATGATAAGCTGTAGAAGGTTTCGAAATAAAATATTTGGAATTTTACAACAACAATGATATCGATGATATCGATGATATCTAAATATGGATGATAAGCTGTAAAAGATTTCAAAATAAAATATTTGGAATTTTTACAACCACAATGATATCGATGATATCGATGTTATCTAAATATGGATGATAAGCTGTAGAAGGTTTCAAAATAAAATATTTGAAATTTTAAAGAATAAACAAAAATTGCCAATTGCTAATTATCTTCTGTGTGTTGAATTTTCTCAAACTAAAAATTAAAAATATCAATAATAAATTTCATACATTTAGATTATATCTTTACTATATATATATAGTATATATATATATGTATATATCGTGCTATATCGGAAATGAAATCTTATCAAATTATAATCTCTCTGTTTGAAATATAAGAATTGAATTAATAAAATTTAAATTTTACATTTCATACATTGTCTATAAAAACAATCTAAAATAGTATATATGTATCATATGGCAAATGATATATTATTTATTAGCATTGTAAAAATTTCTTAGAATATCATATTTCTTTATCATAGAAACGATTTACTTTAAATAAGAAATGGATAATTTAAAATTTTCAGATAATAAAATTACAATTTTATTTGAATATAAATGTTGCATGAGGAAATTCTTAGATTCAAAATATAGCAAATAAATTTCTCTGGGCATAATTAAGTTTTAAATTGATAAGATTATTTGAAATGTTTATCATGTGATGTGTTATTTTTCGAATGATATTTATAGATAAAATATTTTTTTTTTTTTGAAATCACAAATATGAAATAAAAGGATAATCAACGCGAAGAGAATAACTAATAATCAATAGTACCTATTTGCATGAACAGAATTCAGAATTCAAACATTCATCAAAAAAAAAAATGAAAACCTTCCTAGAAATATTTACTCATCGAAAAGAAACAACAAACTATCTCTGATTGCATTTGAAAAAACTAAATAAATATTCGATCCATAATAAAAATTGGAAAAATGCTAATCACAATATTCTCGGATAGATTAAGCACTCCGAGATATGATAACACTTCTTTGAAAATATTGAAGTTTGAATATGTTCAGAGATATCTATTCAAAAAGATAAAAGAGTTATTAAATATAATTGACAGTATGTGACAATAATTTTTTTCCGTCTTTGTGCTTCTGACTAGAAAGCGATCTGATTGTTATCTTCGACACTAAATTATTCCCGAGGGCTAAGAAGTTAATCGATGATATCACTCGAAACGTCCTTTTCTGGAAGATATTTATGATGATATATCATTCTTTTTTATCAGACTAATATTGTAAAGAGATTGAGAAGTTTATGATACCGTCCTTCAGTGCTTCCGAGAATATCACACAGAGATCTTCTTGCACTCAAGCGATACATTTATTACGAATAAATAGATAGATAAATATTTACATAAACAGAGCAATTTTAATTACCATAAAGATGAGCAGTATTAGCAAAGCAGCAATGGTACGAAATTTTGTCGATTAAATAAAAAATGATAAAAATTATATAAACTTCTCGAGATAAGTTGTGCCTGTAGAATACTGAAGCCAGCATTTTTATATTTGACAAGAAAAGGAATCATTAAGTTTCATAATACATTAGTTTCATTGGTTTTGTAAATTAATGAATTCGAATTCATCTTCACGATGATTCATGGAATAAAAGAATTTTAATTGGACACATTTTAATTGGAGACAACATTTTTCTATTTCATAAAAGGAGCAAAGCTATTGAAGAAGGAAAATGGCGAATTTAGGAAGAAGAAATGAGTTTAGAAGATTATTTTTACAAAGCAAATTAGATCAGAAGGCCTGAAATAACAGAACAAATTCTTATTACAGCATAATAATTTTCATAAAAAAAAGAATTAACATCTCGGATATTTCAACATGAATTTTGCTTCTATTCAATTCTAAATTAATTGTATGATTCGAACTTTTTCAGAAGTTGTTTAATGTTAACAACCTAAGACAGCAACTGAAAAAGAAACGAGTAATTTGCTTCTACAAAAGTAAAATATAACATTTGAATATTTTATTAAATTGAAATTTAGAAATGTATGTTTGGAAGACAGTATCACATTTTAATTAGATGGATTAGAGAATTGTCGAGAAAAAAAAACAAATAATCGAATGCACAATTATGTGACATTGTTAATAGATTTAACTTATCCAAACATCAATCAATTAAAAAGTAAAAGGGTAAAAGTGGAAGTTAGCTAATCATCATCAAATGTTATAAAAAGAATATCCTTTTTAAGCTTTGAAAAAAGTATTATGAAATGTGAGCAGAAGAATTTGGAGATAATATGGATTGAATCAGAATACAATCGAATCCATTACAATCGTATAGAAAAATATTTTAAGGAATAAAACAATCTGAGAAAAATTTCTTTTCAAACTATTTCCTCTTATAAATCAATAAAACAGAAAAAAAAACTTTCATTCATTGGAATCATAAAAAGCAGACACAATATTATTTAATTACATAAGATACATCATCATATATTGACACATTCCATTTGTCACCAACAACATTGTTGTGTCTAGAAATACTGTACGTTATGAAATGTCTGGTTGTTAAAAACTTGTAAAGAGAAAAATAGGATGATAGTTAATTTTCAAAAGATAGTTGATAAGAAAGTTAGTTAGTATTTTTTAACTATTCTCATATCAACTGAATCATTTTAAATCTTCTATTCAATTTGAATGTTACTTTTCATTGACAAGGAAGTAAGTTAAGTAAAATAAAACATTACCCTAGAATATTGAAAATTTATCAGATCAATTGCAGATATGAAATAAACAACATACTCTAATGGATAATGATATAAAAATAGTTTATATGTAGAATTTTTAGTCAATTATTTCATTCAACAGCAGAAGAGTGAAGTTCTCATGATGATTGAAATTCTTTTTTTTTTTTTTTTAATACATCAGATATATTTATTCATTGATGACATTGCTACATGCAGGACAAAAATGAATTGATCGTCGACAGATGCAAATAAATAGTTTACACTGCCAACGTTTTCGTACAATCGTTATAATCCGAGCCTAAAATTAATTAAATAAATTCGATTTATCAAATTTCAATCATTTCAAACGTTTATATATAAAGGAATCATTGTAATGAAGAAAATAGAAAATATTTGAATATTATTATAGCAAATTTTGAAGTATAGCCTTTGTAAAGTATAATCTTTATTGCCTTCTTAAAGTTAATTCAATTCAAATTGAAAATAAAAAATTATAAATGAATAATAATATCTGAACTTACATTGCAAATTGGACATATCGTTTGAATAGGTTCATTTCGTTTTTTGATTTTCTGCTGTTTATTGTCTGCAATTCTGACTTCAATATGATGCAAATAAGTAAAATATGAATTGCATTTGAAGTAAAATATACAGGATTGAATAAAAGCTTAAAAGCTTATAAAGAAAAGAGCATATTTATATCCTGAAATCAAAGATACATGGATCATGGATGAAGAGTTAGTTTTATCAGCGTTTAACTCGTAACAATTTAACCATACCTGTAAGTTAAAGTAGAAGGAAGGATGGTATGATTCTCTTGTGATACACACTTCTTCCTTACAATTTAAAAAAAATTCATATGAAGCAAAACCTTCGGGAGAAGAAATTTCGATCGATAAAGATGAGTGAAGAATAGCTCCCATAGTGAAAGTAAATCGATAGATAAATGTGAAAAAAAAAAAAAATAGCATATATGATAGATGATAAGTATAGCGATGTGAAAATGAATGAAACAGAAAAAAAAAAGGAATGAGATGAAAATGAATATTGAAAAATGAAGGTCCAATTGATTCATATTGCATTGGAGTTGGAGTATGGACAATGATGATAACAATAATAACAACAATGATAATAACAATAACAACAATGATAATAATAATAATAAATTCGTCAGCAAATCGATATTTTTGAAAAGTGCAATCAATTGCCCGAAACGATACGAATGATACATTCCAACAATGCTTTTTAACATTTCCCAATTTATAATAAAATGAATAGTTGTTTGTTTATGATGCTATTAATGAAAATTATAAATGTAAATTTAATGATCTTTGATAGATAATTGAGAAAAATACAACAAATTGATTGAAATTTGGGAAATAAATTAGAATAACTTTTATCCATCGCAGATATTTTTCCACTAAATTCGGTGAGCATTTTTTAAATTTAACGCGAAGAAACGAAAGTTTCAGATATTATTGATTATCGCATGAAAGTTTCAGATGTGTTTCAGATTATTGCGAAAGTTTTAGAAAATCGAAAATTTCAGACGTTATTGATTATTGCACGAAAGTTTCAGATGTTATTCTTTATTGAACCAAGTTTCAGATGTTATTTTTTATTGGACGAAAGTTTCAGATGTTATTTTTTATTGAACCAAGTTTCAGATGTTATTGATCATTGCAATAACAAAAAGTTCAAAGTTGAAAATTAAACCTTCAAATTGAAACCAAATGAATAAATTCTCATTTGGAAAAGAAGGAAAAAAATTCGATTTGAACATTTGAAAAGAAGTATAATTCAATTTAACGATTAATTTATTTCAAAAAAATGTTGCTCAATAAAAATTCGTTTAAAATCAATCGATAAATTATTTTTAATATATTCGCTTGTCACACTTCGCATGCAAGCTAATTGAGAAAGCTAAAATTCTCGAATGAATCAAAAACACTGGCTGATCTTCAAAATCATAATTGAGTCAAGCAATGGTAATAATGGAGAAGTCTTTGTTTGGATTCAAGAAAAAGAACTTCATTAAAAATATTAATTATTAATTAACGACAGTTAATATGCCAACTAAATATAGCAAACGATCATATTGCAAATTAGTTTGAAATAAGATTCTCTTTGAAGATTTTCAAAGGAAGGAATTTTTGCAAGATTTAAAATTTGATAAAAGAATTCGATTAATTGTATTGGAAATTTGACAAGTTAATAAACTTCAAATGAAGAAGTCATCTGATATCTTTGAATGTGAAAATAATTTAAGATTTGAATTATTTACGTTATCGTGGATTAGGAATAAAAATGATCAAAACTTCCGAGAAGAACTATGCCTATCTGGATAATCGATGGGATAAGTTTGCAAGGGTTGAAGTGTATCCGATAGATGTTTGTTTTATTTTGATTATTATTTCTATACCCATTGTTGTATGGTAGTTTCGGGGCGGTAATGAACATAGTTATCCAAAGATTGTCACATTACACGCACGGAGAACAACCATCAAATTGATTTTGCGCCTTTCTACCATCCTAACAGCTTGTTTTATTACTTTTAGGATTCAACTATTGCGCTGCTAGAAATTGATCCATTGTTTTTCAATTGTTAAACTGGGAGTGCAGTCAGTAAACTATCGAACTATCGGAGTTCCACTGATTATGATCATCAAGTTTAATTATATACAAATGAATTATCATTATTTAATTCTGCAGTTCATACATGTCACAACTTTCAGATCATGTCATGATATTTACTAACTTCGGTTCATATCTATCACTTTATCTATCTATCTCTGTTATAACTATTAAAATTATTAAATCAATCAATCATGTAACGCATTTTAGATCAAAATTAGATAGTATTAAATTTAAATTGAAAAAATAAAATAAAGCTAAGCGAATTACGATGTATTATTTGCGATGATTAGAAGTTTACACAAAATAACATATCAGCATGATAGTGAATCTACTACCATATCACTAAGTAGTTATCAGTTTATTAACATGTATAGATATTTGTTTGTTTTTGTGCTATTTGCTAATAATTGTTTCATAGCGCATGAAATTACTTCAAATGTTATATTTCATCAAAATCTGTTTTAACCATAGAATATTCGAAAGTTTCTGTTTAGTTTGATATGTAACGCATTATAGCATTGTGTATCTAATAGGTGAAGATAATCCGCTCTTAATTGTCCAGATGATAATAATGATGACAATGATGATGATGATGATGATGATGATGATGATGATGATGATGATGATGATGATGATGATGATGATGATGATGATGATGATGATGATGATGATGAAATGATGATGATGATGATGATGATGATGATGATGATGATGATGATGATGATGATGATGATGATGATGATGATGATGATGATGATGATGATGATGATGATGATGATGATGATGATGATGATAATGAGCTTACCTGCAATTAAACATTTATTCCTTCGTTTACTTATTCTTTGACAACAAATATAAAGCAATGATTCTTTGGGCTATCGTTATCTGGCTAACATTCATTTGCTGAACTAGGAAGGAAGAGAATGAAAGGTTTATTGACATCGTTATCACTAGTGATAACAATCATTGCTATGCGTTCCGCAAGCAATTCATCTTAACAAAAAACCAAGCATGCAAGCACATATAAATTTTCACCTTTCTTTCTTTTTTTTTATCTTCACATAAGTTTTACTCACTGATAATTTCTTTTTTCTCTCTCTTTTTTAATTGTATCTTAGCATTCTTTGTTGAAGTTAACTTGAACTTTAATCGTAAATTTGAGAATGATAAACTTGCAGGACACTATCTTATCATGTAGCTTACTGGTTAATTCAGGCGAAGTAGAAAACTATCAGCATATTATAAAGTGTTATTCCAAATGTTTGTTACGTTGTAATACTAATGAATGATAAATTGTTAAGGAGATAATAAATACATGACCTAACTTCATCAGATGTATTATTATCCTAGCAATCGCAGAAATATGCAGTCGCAGACTGGTAACTTAAAATGTATATTTTTTTATACTCAGGTTAATACTTATAAAATTGAATTATTCTTGTGGCATTTTGATTGATTGATTGATTAGTGATAAAAATCGGATATTCTATTTTTCCTTATCATTGTAACAGGAACTATCATATGTGCGTGGTACTTTACTGATTAAGAAGTTGAGACAGTAAAAAAAAGCATTAAGTTGGATCAATTCAGTGAAACTAACAAATGAAGTTATTACTCTTGGAAAGATCAAGCTTTATTTATATTTTATTTTCAATTCAGTTGTAATTATTCGAGAAAAAATAACAGATAAAAATATATTTATAAGCATGATAGTTAAAAGTGTTATTGATATCATTATCAGTTGAGAATTAAATATCTAACCATATATTGTTGCTTTATTTAATTAATTATGGTTTAATTAAGAATCTAAGTTGTCGTCAGGATAATGTTCACCTAGAATCTAGCAAATTTTATTTAAGAAATTTTAATGCAAAATAATGACAAAATAAAAGAGCGAGAGATTAAGCAATAGATGATATCATTGATAAAGGGGTGGTTGTAGAAATGATAATATTGCTATTAAACTAGCAATGATAAATTATTTGATGTTTTGAATTCAAAATAGTATATATGAGTTTATCGAATTTTTATTCTAGCAAGCGAAAGAAAAATTTATTCTAAAAAGTTGAAAGTTTATTTTATTTCAAAAATTTTGATATATCGAATATTTATCTCTCGAATATTTATCTGAAAAGTATTTATCTGAGATGAGCAAGAAATATAAGAATGACTGATATAAATATATAAATGGTATATACAAATTTTTAATTAGAACAATTCAAATTATTATTCAATTACAAGTATCGTGAATATTGCATTATGAATATTATAGATGTGAATATTATAATTAAACATGGAATAAATATGTAGAAATAATATAATCATCATGCAAATATTATAATTTATTGCATATAAAGTAGATAAAAACAATTTGTTTGATCTTTTGAAATGGATCTATTTCTTTTGTAATTTTGGGATATATTTATTTATTCATTGTTTCAACTAACATAACAATATGTTCTTTATTTCTTTTATTATATGATTGTGAGATTTTACGCATATTTATGCGAGCAAAACGTCATAACTATGATAATAACTCTTTTGAATTATTCCGACAACTCAAAAATATCGATCTTATTTTCCCACTGGCACAAATAATAATATGGCAGCGAATTAATATTATCAAGTGCCTTTTGATATTTTCGTTATAAGGTGCTGAAGAATTTGTTGAGGATAATATTAAGTGGTACTCAATTGAAGTGGACACTATATTTGAGGACAACAGTTCGGGACTGGATAAAAGCAGCAGACTAGGAATTTGCGCCAACTTCAAAGAACCCTCTCATATTACTTTATTCAGAAAGAAGCGATAAGACTTATTCTAGAGCTTTAAATGCCGAAAGATAGCTAATAGAGTTCTGATTGGATGAAATAGAAAAAAAAAGAAGTAAACTGTGGTCTCATATTTTTTTCAATGTTTATTACGGTGAAGTTTATAGAATATGTAGACAACGTATTCAGAAGACTGGAATTAAAACTATTCAGTTGTATCCTAAAATCAAAACATAAATTTACTATATCTTAAGTTTTGAAATAATTTGCTGAACATTGCAGCATGAGATAGATTGTTTCAGAAAGTTAAATAATTATGATACAGTAAGAATGACGCAGAACTCGTTCGAGAGTTAATTTTCCTGTTCGAGAATTAATTTGCATAGAAAATATCAGTTATCTTTACTAATTTCATTTATTAATTCGAAAGTGATAATGAGCATCTGATTTTCTAATCATTTTAAATAATAGATCCAGCAAGCAGTCATATTACCAAAATTTTATAACTCAAAAATATTTGCTATTTACGAAAATGATATAAGCAAAGAAATCAACAAGAAGATAGTACGGTGTTCGGATACTAATACGAAATGTAAGCTATATAATATCGTATTCAATAATAAACTGTAGGGGAGAGAAGGAGAAAGGATCCAGATCACTTCAACTTAAAACAATACCGCAGCAGAAACACTTCAATTTCGTACATGCTTGTTGGTAATATTTGTCATTTTCGATATCGGAGAAGAAAGTTGAGAATATTAGATCATACTATATCGTCAAATTCAGGTCAACTCATCAGTCCAATCAGTCATGTAATAACAAATCATTAGCTGTTCATTTCTTTTAAAATAATTCAATTTTTGTTATTTATGCTAACTAATAATTTGGCATTCTTAGGAAAGAAGATATTGAATCAATTATTTTATTTCATAAAATAATAATCTTTAAATATTCTTATTCAATAAATTCTTTTATTTGCTAAAAGAATTGGATTCATATATAGTTCATGGATTCAACCATGGATTCAACTTCTACAAAAAAAACTTTTTCGTATTTCTAAAAGTTTATCAGCATAGATAAGAAATATTTTTACTTTTAATCAATTTCGGAAAGATAAATTTAGCCTAAATTAGTTCAACTTTAAACAAATGATCATATTAGCTGCAAATGTTTCTATGAAAGTATCTTTACTTCCGTATTTTCAGCTCTGCTTCAAGTATCACATTACAAATTTCTCTAGAGATGGATTCTTTATTGTATCGGATGTAACGAATCTTAAACTTAAAAGCAGATCAATTCACTATGCTCAACATGCTCCTTTCGAATTTCAATAATCCAACCAGGTGTTCCTAATTATTCGATCTCAAATTTATCATTCACAACATCGAAGTCAGGAGAAGTAACTATTTAAAATTAGTTTCAAGACTAATTTTCAATTTTCTTGTACCACACATCATATATCACCTATTAAAAAAGTTAAATATATTCTAAGAATTTCGAGAACTGTTGAGATCTGCAAAAAAAGACTCTAAACGTTGGATTATAAAATTCAAAGAATTTATTTTTAAATTGTTCGAAATAATCTTTATGAAGGGGTTGCATTAAAATTAATAACTTTTGGATTGAACTTAAATCAAATTCAGAAGGTTATTTATGTTAAAAATCCAACGTTCATATTGCTGCTTCATTGATCAACAAGAAGTCATCTTCAGTAGCCATCGAGCATTGTCCAGTGTTGTATCAACAACATTTAATTTTTTCCTCCACTCTTGCCCATTTTGCACTATGACCCATTATTTGAAGAATATGCCATCTAAATAGAATTATAATAGCGATCATCTGAAGTCATATGTGATGATTTACATCATCGAACACATCATAGCAATTACTCTGGTCACTCGATATTTGTTAAAGTAAATTAATTGTTGATGCCAAATGATCGATCATTTATATTCTAATATTATTAGTCAAATTTTCGGCAATGATAACATTTTTTGTAAGGTCAATTTTTAACTGATCATGAAGCAATCATTTTTGATTAATCGTAAGTGTTAAGATGACTTATTGCTATTCTTTGATAAATTTTTGATAAGAAATGTATGCTTCACTTTTTAGGTTTTATTTATTTTATTTTTTTATTTTTTTTTAGAATAATCCATTTTCTTGTCACTAGAATGCTAAAATAGTGATAAGCTATCAAAATTAGCAAAATTTTATAGGGTAAAAAAAGAAAGCATAGACAAGAATATATATTCTACCTTGCTTTCAGTTAAAAAAAAAAAATTTATCATCGATGTGTAATCATTAATGATGAGAGAGTAATCACTAAAAGCATTACTTATTATCTTTCATAGATAGATAATCTAAAAGAGTAGAATTATTCTATTTCAAAATTCCATCATATCAATTCATTTTGATAAGTTCCCTAACTATTGTTTACAGGTGTAGTATATGTTTAAATTATTTATAAGAAATGATAATTAATGATTGTTCCTAAATTGAAGTGAAAAAAAAGAAGGACATAGTGTTAGTTAAAGTTTTTGTGAGAAAATTTATGTCATCAAATGTCATAATTATGATGATTAGCTTACTAGTAAATATACTATAATTCTTATATTTATTAGTTATTTATTTTATATTAGAAAATCTAAAACGAATCAAAGATTAGCTTTAGATAGTTGTCAAGAAGGAAGTGATATATTCTTAATCCAAATCCAGAATGACAAATTTACCACTAATTTGACTAACTATTTATTTTCTTCCATTTTCTTTCTCAAAAACAATGATCATAGGTAAATTAGTAATAATGAAATAACTAATCTCTCCCTCTCTCTTTCTTTCTCTCTCTCTCTCTCTCTCTCTCTCTCGAATAATTATCAATTCAAATTTGGTGGCCACATTTTGTAATGTAATGTTTCATAATCATCGATTGAAATATTTGTTATGCCATATAATTTGAATAATTAATAATATAACTTTTGCCTATTTCTTTTTCATTTTTTTTCTTTTTGTACATACATTTTTTTGCTCGTTTTCAACAATTTTTCTCAATATAATAAATAAATTCGAGAAAATTTCATCATTCTTATTTCTCGACAAAAATTTTTGCAATAATCTCGAAGAAAATCTAGCAGATATTTGCCAGAAACAATTATGCTAATAATAATAATAATAATAATAATAATAATAATAATAATAATAATAATAATAATAATAATAATAATAATAATAATAATAATAATAATAATAATAATAATAATAATAATAATAATAATAATAATAATAATAATAATAGTAATAATAATAACGATTAGTTTAAATTTTACAAAATTTTTTTCTGCTTATTGTCAAACTTTGTTAATTTTGTCTTTAATATTATAAAACAAATATAAAATGAAAATTAACATTTGAGATTGGCAAATTTTTACTATCTATCGAATGTGACGATAATTATCTGTCGATGATGATGTGATGATGATGATGATATTGCTATTGCTATTGCTATTACTATTACTACTACTACTATATCATATATGCCAAAATTGCACAACAATTTCATAAACCATCTTTTATTCTCTCTTTTGTTAACCTTTCTCTAATAATCCATAAAATAGGTATGATGATCTCTCGTTTATACCACAATTAACTTCTGTTTATGATATTCTAATTACTACGTTATTTTTGTTCAATCATTGACAGTTAATGTCTCTCATTTCACATCATATCTATATTACAAATATTTGCAATTGGCGATTAATCTATTCTGAAAAAATCCATTCCAATCTGAATTCCAAAATGAATAAATCTGTAATATGTATTGTTGCTACAATCAGAATATTTAATAGTAGTTTACAATAGTCATTATTAATAATGAGTATAATCATATCGATAAATCAAACTTATTTTATCAGTTATTAAAATCAATCCTTCCTTATTGTCTCCATGATAGTATATAAGTTTTTTTTTTTTTTAATTTCTTAGCTCTATTAATTAGATATATTCAAGAAAATAAAATTCAAATAGATCATATAGATATGAATGATATTGTTAAGATTTAAATGATTAAATTGATAAGATAAATTTAATCACTTAAATTTTACATTTAACAAGTATATATATTTATCAATAATGATTGGAAATAAATTTATGAGGCAAAAAGTAGTAAAGTTAGTCATATTCAAAAATGCATAAAATTAATTGAGATATATAAAAATGAATATTTGCACTTGGTTGCTCAAGTTGTAAATCAAACTAAATGACCATCAACTGAATGACCACTTTATTATACTCACTCATTCAAATTGCTCATCAATAATGACTTCGCAATAATAACGAATAGTACTATTATAGTTAAACATATACTGTAATTTATGATGTTTAAATAACTTTTTTAATTTTAATTTCTTTAGCAGAAACAGTTTATATCAATGATTAAAATATGATTTTGCCATAGTTGTACAAAATTTAAGATTTAAAATTTAAATTGTATCACATCATTTCTTTCATTCTGTCCTCATTTTTCAGCATTTTATTCTCTTATCATTTATCATTGATAGAGATATTCAGTGATAAATTCTTGAATTCTATTTTTGATAATCATTACTTAATTTTTTGCCTTCATGAATATTTCTGAATATTTTTTCATTTATTTTTAGAGTTTCTAAAAATAAAAAAAATTGCAGAACAGATTTATAATGAAAAAAATATGATCGCTGAATTATCTTCTCAATTGTTCGATGATACGATTAAGCATTAAATCCGATTATCAAAAATTCATATGCTTATTATGCTAATTTTTATAATAAAAAAAACGAAAGCTCTATTTTATTTTGATTGATTCTTAAGTGAGTATAAAAATTATTAATGCTATAAAACTAAGATCTAATAGATTTAGTGGTATTAAAAGAGTGAAAATACTAAATGATTATTACTTATCGGTATTATCCATTCTCATCTTTTGTAATTATAAAATGAAAAATGCTCATTATAGCAATTTTGCATTCATTAATATATATTAATTTAACATTGATCCAAAAATCATTTCATTTATTGCTTCCGTTTTCTCCTCTTCTTTCACAGAATTTAAAACAGATAATAACAATATGAGCATTCAGAATTATAGAATTAATTTCCATGGTGATGAAAGCTTATGTATATGCTATTGCTTATTTCTTTTTCGGATTTGTATTGTTTGATGAAGATATAATAAAATGATATATATCATCTATCATTTTAACAATTTCTTATCTTTAATCAGAACTTTTTTATTCGAATTAATATTAATACAAAAACAAAATTGTCTCGAAAATTTTTATTGTGATAACAAATGAAAAATGAGATAGAATGATATTAAGTAGCATATCTCTACTCATTTGATAAGCTTTTAAATAACGATTATCTTGTAGATGATTAAAATAAAAGAGAGAGAGAAAGAGAGAGAGGAGAATGCAAAAACGAGAAAAGAAAGAGGAAAAAATGAGGAGCTAAGATGAAAAAGGAGGAAAAGAGAAGAAAAGGAAATGATGGATTTAGCATATGAGCATTTTATATTAGCAACTTTTTTTTTTTAGGTAGTTAATACTCTTTATTATTAAATTTCTTTTAAATTAATAAGCCAACTTCCTTAAAGCATTTTCATTTAAAATAGCTTATAACTTTATAGCAATAATACGGTATTAATAATGCTATCGCTTATTGGTTGCTGTAAGTAAATGATCAATGCTATGCTCCGCCTCCGAAATCAGTTCTTAATGATTGCACCACCTTGGATAAGTTGCCAGCTTAATTTCTTATTTATTTATTTATTTTCTTAATTAAATTATTATCCTCTAAAAACGGTCAGTCAAAAAGGATTAGACAAAAATAGACATCATAAATATTGTCTATAAAATAAATATATTCAATTTATGGATGATATTTTTATTTGATATATAATAGGCAAATGATATTTGATTATTTGAAATCTTTTAATTATTATATAATTCAAATAAATAATTTATGAAATTTTTAATGAATTTTGTCTAATTTATAGCAAAAATTTGAATTCGTTTATTATAAATGCAAAAATTTTTTTAATTTTTTCAAATTTAATACATTTTTTTCAAATAAATTCATTAATTTTAATTAAAATTTAATGAAAAATTACTTTTGTTTAATTCAGTTTGATATAAATTTCAAATTTTTTTTTTAAATAATCTCTTTTATGATAAAATATATTTACAGTATTATTTATCAAAAATTAAAAATAAAAATATATTTTATTTCTTATATACAAAATTGCCTTTATCATTTTGATATTTAAAATAGTTCTCAAAAATCAAAATAATTTTATCATTTTGCAAATATCGTTTTTTTTTTTTTTTATTTTGCAAAAATTACATTGCACTTTTATTTACTTCAATTGATGATTTATCATCTCAAATTAATTCTAATTCCAAAATTCGAATATATAAGATAGGTAATTACAATGATTTAAGATAAATATAAATATAGTATTTATTTATTAGAGAGATGATATAAAAATTAATTAACTAAATAATCTTTTTAAATTGATGATAATATCGATGAGTTAGTTCTATAGGATACAATGATTTCTAATTTCATTGCAATTTAAAAAAAAAAAAATCAAATTTTAAAGTTAAATTTTAAATGATAGAAAAATAAGCATTAATGAGTATTTTTACCTCTTCTTTTTTTTCCTTTCTTATCCTATTCATACTTTTCAATTTCATTCTTTGTATAATAAACATTTTAATGGAAAATTTTTAAATTTCAATAGTGGGAAATAAAATTGATCAGCTGATTGATTAATTGATTGATTAACTGATTGATCAATTGATCAATTTTTATTTCATTATTCAAATTATCAAAAATAAATTTCGTCATTTTTAATAATATTGCATAGATTTTATATTTAACTATAAAAATGAGAAATGATAATCTTCATCTTGAGAAGAAGAAGATGAGCAATATCATTTACACACTATACTCTCGATTTTTATGTTGATTAGTTTATGTAATAGTTTTCGTAGATCAATTTTATGTTTATTTATATTGGTTACTATTTATCATGCAATCATGAATGTATGTATATATTATGCAATCTGTATCCTGCATATAATAATGCTTTACTAATATTATCGTTTTGTTTATTTTAGATAGTAGCAATGTAAGTAAATGATAATTGAGCATTAGAGCACATTTATTCATATAAAGTAAATAAATATACTTTTATTTGAGAGCATTGATAAAGAATAAAATGGTATGATAATTAAATTTATCAGTTTGTTATAACATATACGATGAATGTTCTTCGAGAATAGTAAATTGTTTTGGTATCAAAAATAGTATCCAAAATTTTTGCAAAAGAAATTAATACACAATGCAAATGATATGAATAGATAATGATAGAATTAAGAGTAGTTTTGAAAGTTTGAAAACCAAAACTTGATAAGGTTAGAACGATATTTGCATATAAGATATAATATTATGAATCGTTGAATTGCTTTTTATATGTTGCTCAAGTTGGAAAACTTTTTATGATTTTGATATTGTTCAAGATAAAATTATCATAGATCAAATGGTGTATGGTGCGGTACCATTTAATCCATATGCTCATTTATCATGTCCTTCCGGTACCACAAATACTGCACCAACTTTTGGTTATTCTCCCATACATCCAATGACACCAATGGGAATGTTTACCAATAATTATTCAAATGGTTTGTTCAATTTTATTTATAATCATTTTCAAAATTTTGTTGCATTTAGGTAAATAAATTCGATTATAGTTTTTCGCATTTTCAGGAATAATTCCTCGGAAAAATCGAAGAGAACGAACAACATTTAACAGACAACAACTTGAGATTCTAGAAAATCTATTTGCTACAACTCATTATCCGGATGTATTTACCAGAGAGAAGATTGCTGAGCAAATACAATTGCAAGAAAGTCGAATACAGGTTCCATATTACTTTAATTTAATCATCCGACTATCACAATCATTTTGCTTCTATCATTTACTTACAATCAATTTAAAATTATTTTTCGTCGAGAAATAATGCTTTATTTTCTACAAATAAAAATCGAATATTTATAAATATAATGTAATTGAATGATAGATATATTATTATCATTCAAAAGTTACCGAAAATAGATATTCTATTTCTGGCGAGCATCTGCCATTATTTGCCAATCATTCGATTTATGTGAACTTTGCTAAAATATAACAATAGGTAATCACCTGATATGCAAAAACAATAAAAGCAACAATAGTCAATGTTTTGCTATAAGTTTCTTTTATTTAAAGAACTACTTACCGTATATATATAATATGCTAATCAGAATAAGTCTTCAAACAAGAGATATTGACAAATTCATTAATAACATTTATAGTTATATCGGGAAAGTAATTAATTAATTAATTGAGTATGAAACCGATATTATAGATTATAGTATGTGATCAATACAATATGTTATTTTTAATTTTACAATCCAGGTATGGTTTAAGAATCGACGTGCCAAGCAACGACAACAGGAAAGGCAAAGGCCAAAAGGATCACAGACAATTATCAATGCTAGCTCATCTTCTTCATGTGGTATTACAAATACTGCTGGCCTGAACAGTATTGATGCAGATTCCATGAGTAACCCAATGAAGGAAGTTTCAGATGAAACGAAAGAATCTACAGTGTCACCAAAATCTATGGGACAATTTGCCAGTGAACCTGAGACCAAGTAAGCAGTAGCCCAGTTGCTGGCATTGTGAAATATGAAATCAAAGAAACTTCTAGTTGGAGCATAATTTTTAAGGAGGTAGTTATTGCTCGATTTTAAATTCTTCTGAGTGTTACCTATTTATTGAAGATTCCAATGACATTTTCGTTAAAAAAATGTATGCATTTTCAGCCCAAAAAATTCCAAAAGTTTACATTGCAATCTAAAAAATTCAATAAAGGCAGAAAAGATAGAAGACAAAGAACAGGCTTCATGTTCTACAAATCGATCATTATCAAGGAGTCCTGAGGTAACAGAAAACTTATGGCCAAGTTGTATGGAAAATCCGGTAAATAATTGAAATATTAATATCAGTATTTATGATTATTTCGTTGATATAATTAGTGTGGAAAACTACCGACCATCTATCAGGCTTAGATGTTGAATACAAAAAAAACGAGAAATTTCTGTCCTTAGAAATTATGTCACAAGAAGTTGCATCGAGAGGACTCACGTAACACGTGATCATCGCAGTTTTAATTTATTATATTTTAGTATTATAAAGAATCAGAAATTGAATTTGAATTAGAAATTAAGTTAAAGTTAGTTTACTGAATTTTTTACTATTAAAACAGTTTCTTAACTTCATTATTAAGTTACGCTATTTGCAGACATTTCCAGCAGTGTCAATTACAACTTCATCATTATCATCTACTTCGACAACATCATTATCTTTACATCAGATGACACTGCCACCGCCTTATCCACATCCACAGGATTTAAATTCATATTTCTACAGCAGCCATCAGTATTATCAACAAATGTTAGACAGTAGTGCAGCTGCAGCATATAATAATACCTATAACAGCTATCAGGCTGCTGCTGCAGCGACCGCTTACAACCAAAATTGTCCAGTATCCGCTTATTCTGCACATCAGTACTTCTTTGGACCCAGATAGCCAACATCCTATATTATCAATGAATGGAAACAGTCTCGAAAAGGATAAAGAGAGAAGAGAAATGTTATTACGAGAATCATGCTGAATCTGAAAGTATTAAAAATTCTTCGTCTATTTCAGCCCATTGTTCTTCTGATTCCTATTAACAACTAATTCGTCTACCTTTTGACATGACATTGATTTCAATGAGAATCTGTTCATCCCATTGCATATTTTATTTGGAAAAGTTACGAATTGCATTTTTAAAAATTGATGGGAAAATAATACACATAACTTGCTATTTTAGGATGCATTACAAAATGATGTTATCTCAATTAAATTACATCCTGTTTGTAGTTGACCTAAAATTGCTTAATTAAGATAGATGTTTTATTTCCATGATTTTTCATCATTCTATTATCATTTCATCTTCAATCAACCTGAATTCTATAATCAAATGCTACTAAAACATATTACCATTATATGGAAAGGATATTTTCAGAAAATTCAAATGGCATCTATAAAATAAATATTGCTGGAATAAGTATAAACTCGGTGAATTTTGAATATAATTTCAAAAAGGCAAGATAGGCAAGAAAATTAGTCATTTACATCGAAAATTCTCATTTTAATTCTTCTATGTCTAATTGCTATAATTTATTAATATTTTTACATATTATATGATTTGAATAGATAAAACTATGAAGTTATTACGATTCTTTTTAAATAGGATTCTTTCTTTTTCCAAATCGAATTATTGCGTATAATACTTAGCAAGTTATTATTTTCTATGCTAATATTGTTGTGTAATTCATAATAATACTATCCAGTTTTTCAAAAAAAAACAGATAGTGATTTGAAAATAAACTGTACTTTAAGTTCGATCAGAAAAATAAATAAATAGTAAAAATGATTGATTGATTGATCCTTTCATAACAACTTATTGATATTTGCTAATTTATTTGATGCATTATTGATTAGATGTAAAATATTTAACAAATGGATTTAGCAACATAAGAATAAGAATTTCACATCGTTCTATATATATGAAGAAGTCAAAATTTTGAAAATTTCCCAAATGGCAATTTCTTGTTAAAGATGCGTCTCACTAATATTTTTATTGAAAAGTAGTATTCGATTCCACAGAATCAGATATATCAGTTTCAAACTTCTGAAATATGTTGCTATACAAAACCAAACATTTTTAAATTATCATTATTCATTCAATTAATGAATATACATTGAATATAATAGTTTAATATCAAATCATCTTCAAAAGAGGAATATTTGGCTTATATTGTTAATAAGTTAGGAATTACATTTTAAAATCTTCATAATTTCCATGAATATGATTACTAAATGATTGTAAGCATTTCATAACATTCTTACAGTTATTCTAAAATTCTTTGCTAGTTATAATTCAGATGATAAAGACTTTCGTTAGATTTTAATAGCGATTTTTTCATTCGACTATTGTTAAATAAGTACCACTTATGGCTAACATTGAACAATAATAAACTGTTTGCAAATTGCTAGTTTGACCATAATGTCCAGTAACAACAACGGTAGCAATTGATGATAACCTTTGACCTTTTCATTAAAGGAGATAATTAACCAAATGGTATTCAACTTAAGGATTCGAGATACTCGACATTTTGTACGGTAAAAATTGCCATGTCAAGTCATAAACAAGAAAGTAGTTTTCCACTTATGTTATGAATTGAGAGAATGACCTTTACAGTGAGAAGATTATATCTTGAAACCTTTAAGTAAATTAAAGTGGAGAAAAGGAAACTTATCATGTATGTTAATATTAGTTAAGTTTATCTATGATATAATACATGTTGATATTGTGAAGTATTGGCACTTTTCCAAGCCAATAAGTCCTTCCACTAACAGGAATCTAATCATATGGCACAATGCCATAAATTCTTTATGCAAATTTTAAAAAGCATTTTTTAGTTATTTGAGAGAAGTGTACTAAAACAATTCCATGTATTTGCGAAATATTATTGGAAGGTGCGGTATCTCGGGGAGAGAAGAGAGAAAAAGAGAATGGAAGAAAAAGTAAACAGACGCCCGTGCGAATAGAGAAGCAAAGAAAGATGGCAAATTGCGAAGAGTGTATCCCGTCGGGAATGATGAGCAAGAAGAAATGATGAGAAGTTTGTGCTTGTCGATTAAACTTACTTGGCTGGGAGGTGACTCGCGATCACGAAGGCGAGTACTCCACGGTGAGGTCGGCCCATTGCACTTACGGGCAACGATTGACCCGTGTGGCAGTCTCGAGTTGGGACTCGCCAACAGCATAATTTTTGCGTTTGGGGACAGACGATCGCGCCGCTCCCCGCCGACGGTGAGTCAGGGTAGAGCGTGGCACAGCGAGACTGTGGGTGAAGGTGGCTTCGCTCTTTTTCTCTTGATCCTGAACTAACTATTAGGACAGAACATGTCTCGACCTGATGTTGAGGGTGTCCTCCTGCGAGGTGTTTCGGTAGCACTTCTGCAGCCGGTAGTGCCGCTCAGTGCTTCAGCATAAGCGAAGGAGGAAGAAGCAAGCAATTCATTCATTTGTTATGGACGTCTGGGTTTCTTGAGAATCAAGTTTTGGAGGCTAAGACAGAATTCTTAATATGAAATACAGCGACCCGAAATTGAATAAACCCAAACCGGGCTAAATTCATGGATTTCAAATGTAAGAGTGAAAATATTGTGCACCTGCCGGATAATTCTTATATGTAGTATGCATCTGATCTTGCAGCTACTCTTAAGAAAAATGAATTTTAACAAATATTTATAATCTTAATTTATACTCTATTTCGTTACAATTTTAACATCAAAAACATAACGCTTTCAGAATGAAATTAACAATACATTAATCAGCATACTTCAAAAACCGCCAAGTTTCCTTAAAAGGCATGTGAACTGGAGTGCACTCTTTGTTTTGGCGATATCACACAAATTCATGAGTGGTAGATAGAGATCCAAATTAAAAGTGTGTGGATCGAGACAGGCCAAATTCAACATCTAAATAAAAGATGTTTGATAATAATATATAAAACATGCTGTAGTGAAACAATTCAAAACAGTATGCCTAATAATTTTCCAACCAATTTCTTAATTTAAACTTAAATTTTACAAACCAGATCATTCGGAAGAAGTTCAATTATTCTTCGAGTAGCTGCATTCGGTGGTGCAGTAGCCAACGATACCACAAAATGATATATAAATGTGATTGTACTCTGTAACGAATAATTTCGCATTTATAGCTAAACCCGATGAGAAAAAATGTTAAACAAAATGGGGATAAGAAGAAATCATGAGCTGATCAAAAAAATTAGTGGAAAAATTATCGAGTCAACATCTTAGTATGTTGACTCGATAATAATACATCGAGTCACAGAAAACATTACCTCTTCATAAGGATGAAAATTTCTTTTTTTGAGATAAAAGATCATCAAGAACCTTATAACCGAAAAAAAGAATGCAGAAAACGGAAACAATGCTCTACTACTGTTCCGCAATCGTTTTTGAATATTGATTTTGTAAAAATTTCTGCATTTTTGCATCGTGAAGTTTCTTTCAAACTCTCGCAAATTAAGTTTTACCTTCAAATGTCCAGCTCTAGTCTCACGAACAAATTTTTCAAAAATCACTAAAACAGAACGCTCCACAGGATTTCCCTGATCGGTTTCGCCATCATCATCATCATCACCTTAAAAATAAAAACGATACCAAAATGTCTTCGAAGATCAAAAAATCTATAAAAGAGAGCTGGGCAAAACTAAGTACAAGTTCTATGATAAGAAACCAACTTCTTTTTCTTTCCATGCACTCTCCTCTTATAACTCGAGTTTGCCGTTCTTTTTGTTGCCTCCAGTATGCGTGCATGGCAAGTTGTAAGCAGTGCACTAGAAATCGTGCAGATACCAAAGCTTTTGGTTCCACGCAACCTAAAAATTATCAAAACGAATAATAAATTTGAGGAAAAATCAAATTTTAATCGACAAGTGAATTCAAGAATCAAAACTCCACCAAAATCGACATTCTGCTCGAAGATGTATTCAGTGATGCTGCGAGCAAAACTGAGCATGCATGGCACTGGTGACATAATACCAGCAGCAAGGCATAATTCACTAGCACATAACATTTCATCATTTGTTGACAACTTTAGCATAGCATTTAACCAAACCTGATAATTTTTGCATCAAAAAAAACTATAAAAATAAAAGTTTCGCTGTTATGTACTTACTAAAATTTCCGGAATGATATGATATATATCGATTATATATGAATGCAATAATTACTATATATGAAGAAATGACCGCGTCATAACAGATGCGAAAACCGGAAATGAATAAATTTCACTGGCTTGGAAAAACAAAAGAATTGGAATTATTTTCCAAATTTCTCGTTAATTAAAGTGAGAATACCTACCATACACCAATTTTCAACGACGCCGGCCTTATTACATCTGTCAACGAGTTGTAAAACATTAGGAGATCCCCAGGCTTGCTGTCGAGCATAAGTAAATGCTTGCTTCAACATTTCTGCATCCGATGACTATAAATGATGTGTTAGAGAAAATGCAAATTTTAAGCAATTCTATGAAATGATCAAAATTTAGAGAAAAAGAAAACCTGAGCATTCGTAGCAGGCAATGTGAATGGTACAGTTGGTAGTTTTCTTTTTGCACAGTTTATAATCCATGTAAATCTCGGATCACGTAAGCGGTCGCAAATAGAAAGATCATCTAACGTACGACGACAAGTAGCTGACGTTAGCACCATGCTAGAATATTAATTTTTAATTTCAATAAAATTTTCATATTTTATCGAATTTAAAACCATTAACCTCAAAAATGCTATAATAATATTTTAAACAGAACTAACAGTACCGTTCCTGTTGTGTATGATTCAGCTGATGCGGATATTCAAGGGCTCGAATAAAAGATTTCACTAAACTCTGACGTGGATTGGTTACAGGCTGTGAACACATCCATTGGACTAAGCAAACGATCATAAAATTAGCATCATCTCGAAAGCGTGTAAAACATTCTGCAATTTCTTCCAAACTGATACATCAATTATTGATTATGAAAAGTGGTGTTATGATATTTCATCCAGTACAATCACTAAATGCATCTACTTGAAATAAAGGTTCAGATTTGCTCAAAAGGTTCAGATTTCAATTTAATACATCAAAGATACCAAATTTTTTCTTTAAAACTAAGGTTAGAGCATCAAAATGAATTTACATAGCACCATCTTAATAGCGCATAATATAGATCGCAATTCGTATCGCAGCTATTAGCTTTAGAACATGTACTGTTCCTTTTCATTTAATGAATAATATGTCCAAGATGTTTCAATTTAATAAAATATACTTACCTTGATATTTTCATGAAGATGCTCATAATTTTCAAATTTTGTTTTCTTAAAATCGTCCAAAAGAATCTCTCCAATCACTGGTACAAAATCAATCAATTCAGCATAATTTACTCTACAAAATGATACGAATAAAAGTGCGAATGAAAGAATGCTGACATTAAATCGTTGCCTAAAATCACCGATCCACATTTACACAACTGAAATTTAATTAAAACATTTTACATAATTCCTTATTCCAAATATTTCAAATTATTTCAAATAATATTGAGAAGCTAGAACTCACGTTCTCGGATCCCAAAACGGTTGTGCACGTTTCAACATATTGACACGATCCACGAATGCTGCCTTTGTTCATTAGTATAAGCATTCGGTAAGCAGCAACTATCAGCTGCTGTCCAACCATATTGTGAAGCAAATTTATAAAAGCATGACTGGGTATTATCTATCCCACGAACTGTTCCATTCACTAATTCACTAGGTCGCTATAAAAAACTGAATCGAAATAATAAAACTGATGTTAGTTTCTATAAAATTTTTTGAAATTACATGACGGAATTAAAAGAAACCAGCAAATATGCAAATCCTTCTTATACTGAAAAAATTACTTACGAGATCATCATATATAAAACGTATTCTCGTTAATAAGATAAACGAAAGGTTAAAAGCAAGAGCGCGCTGACGTTCATCGTCCATATCCAGACCCTCTGCTGGTCGTTCACTTTGTCCATTTATCCTATTTAAAAAAAAGAAAAAAATTCTAGTCAAGGTTTTAAGTGAACTTAAATAAAAATTAGGAATCACAAAACTTACTATAATAAACCATAATCCTGCACATTCTCACATTAATGAAAATTCTGCATAGAATAAAACGAATCTTGAAGAAAAAAAAAGAGGACAACTAACATCGCAAGTTTCGAACTGAAATAAGTCAAATTACCATCAGCACAAAATGATGCACAAACAGAATCAAACGTAAACAATCCTCCGCTACCACTTGCCAATTTCAAAAGAACATTTATTACAGCATTATTCGGTTGCCTCAATATCTGAAATGGATCTCCTCTATAATTCGCTTGAAATAAAAAATAGCGACAACAATATAAAACAAACCTTATCTACAGCCATTTTAGCTGAATTTGCTCGCAGTATAAGTGGCTGATGTACAGGTGTAGTGGATGATTGTGCAAGCATCTGGAAAAGCTCTGGCCAATGTTGGGATCTATAAAATTCAAAACGGAGAGACATGATTCAATCCAAAAGTGAAATTCTTTCTAAAAAGCAAAATTCTTCAAATCGTACCGCTGTAACCAATCTTCAAATCGAAGACAAACATAATTCGACTATGAAAATATCTTGTACTTAATAGTAATATCATCACTTTCATTTTTTTCTCCTAAGCTACCAGAATTTCCCTATCGAAATTTATCGAACCGTTGATACTTGCACGAATTAAGTACCAAACAAGGCTCAAAACAGGAAAAGTTGGAGAGATGAAGGAACTCAGGCGGCGAAGCATGCATTAAGATATGTTGAATTCTCGAATCAGTAACTTGTGTGAACTTTTTACTTTTCAGACCAGCTGACAAAGCATATTAAAGGTAAAGCACAAGTTTACCCCATCCTAACACAGTCATGCAACAATTTCTTGATTGCCGTAAGACACAAACATATAAAGCTAGACTTTATTTAAATCAATCAAATTGATCAAATGACCTTATAATTCCTGAAAACTTATATGCTGCACCTTAATTTCAATCTAAATACCTTTTTCGAGCAAATTCTTCAAAACACTTTCATCGATGACACCTGCTGCGGCCATCTGCTCTAGTAGATGTTGAAATGTATTTGTCTTCGTTTTCATGTCTACCTGAAAAACAATGATAATAAAATTATTGATTTTGAACAATAGACAAGCAAAACAATAAAATATTTTTCTCATAAAAGATTCCGAGAATATCCAGTATTAATAATAATTACAATATTGTAAGCAATAACGCAGTTTAGAACTACAGCACCCTTTAATTTTTACATGTAATTTTATCACAGAATGTAAGCTGATTTAATATATTGAAATATACTTGATTCAAAAGAGTTTTGTTATCGCAAATAGTATCAAGCGCAGTAATCAAATCATCAAGTGGGGCACCAAGAATTAACAGATGTTTAACAATCTGCGGAAGCTTTACGTAATAAAATGCTTGTGATGCCACCAGCTCTTCACCCAACGATTCTTTAGCTTCAAGCTGAAAAAATTCAATATTAGAATTTGTAAGCGAAAGTATAAATTAATGAAGTTTGATATATTTCCCAGCAACAACAGAATAAATCAGTTTCCTTAACAAAAATACAAATCATACCATAATCAACAGAGATGCCCGTATCATATCTTCAAACATTTTTGGAAATGGAAATTCAAGAATTTCGGCAAGTTCAAAAAAGAGTCCGCCATTTGATCAACTTTCTTCGTCATTCTGAATCCTTCGAAAACCGAAACCAAGGTAAGGATTGCTGGATGCGACTATAAATTAATTTAATTAACCGAAATTTTCAACACAACTGATTAATTACTTGACTTAGTACAATAACTGATTATATAATATTCTGTTCCTTATAATTCTGACTTAAAGTAATATCAGCGATAAATACGTCACGAAACAATGACTCTTCAATAATTAAGCATATGCTACTTGTTTGACTAAGCCACCAAGATTATCCTCGATTCGTTCTGCTGGTGAAGTGCCAAATTGCTGCAAAGCCTCAATCATCGCTTTTAACTCTTCGCAATCAGGGTAGCTTTGTGCAAACGAAACAGCAGCTTCGACAACATAATTTACGCTTTCTAAAAATAAGTATATATTTAGTGTTGAATGAAAAGAATCAAATTGGAATAACCTAAAATACATAAAAATCAAAACAACAAAACAAAAGATGTTTTTAAGTTTGGATGGAAAGTGAATTAAAGATTTTTGACGGAAGGAGAAAAAAGAAAAAGAGGATAATTTAGCTAACTGATTAACACCTAAAGAGTACATAAATTTGGAAAATGTTTTCAGTAACAATTCTATGAACTGACAGTGTTCTTTTATTTCAAAGTAACATTAATAATAATAGACACATAGTAGATGAGGAAACAAAAACAGATACAAATGTCCTTATAAAAGGTTTTTGGAATATGTAGAAAGAAATGGAAAAGCAATAAACTAATTATTAACCATTATAGTACAAACCTGCTCCAATGTGTTCATGAATATAGAGCAACGCACGAACAAACTTGCTATTTGCATATGCACAAGCGCAGTGAATAAGCGCTTGAGTACTTCGCTTATTTTCATTTTTCAAGGAGTATTCTAAAGCCAGCAAGCACCAATTTAAAACAATCATCAGGGATCCCGATAACTCTAAGCACTCATTCTCCGACATATAATTGCACCTAAAAAATTAGTAATTTTCAATCTACAAAATCACATCGATGCATTTTTGGGGCGTTAGAACTGGAAGTTTAGAACAAGATAACAATATCTGAAACATTACTTCAGCAATGGAACTGAATTTCGTAAAATCGTAGCCAAAGCCTCTATGCAGTACTCACGTGAAAACTGTCGAAATTCAGCGATCACTTCAATAAAAACAGCCCATCGAAGTACCTGAGAATTAACAAATTTAACAAGCCAAATTAAATAAAATTAGACGAATCTTTTTTCAATAAAAAAATCATTATTTTCTAACAAGTAAACGCATTATGAAAAACAATTTTAAAAAATCAGGAAGCAAAGAACACTGTGGATAAATTCCATCAAAATAATCTATGAAATGGCCAAGAATAATTGTAAAACAATATGACCAAAAATAAAATAATAAATACCTCTGCTTTTACCAATGCTTCCAGACAAGCAAGCATTCGCTGATCAGGTGTCACTGATGCCGTAGCAAAACGAAGAAGCATTGCTAAATTTGCTATTCGAAACAAATAAAATATAATAAACTCCATAGTTTCAACTATTTGCTTATTTTATACTATTCCGTTTAATATTATCAAATGTATATTCAATACTTCCATCAAACTTTTATTTTCTGTTAGTTTTGCTGAATTAAATAAAGCATAAACTTTATGTTCACGTTCATGCATTCTTGTTTGCTTACTTCTGTCGATCCATACATTTGGTTATTAATATAACTAATTCCATATCAAATCTAAGCATTATAAATTTACAAGCGATGGCTCTGTAGTGTTGTTCATTGCAAACAGATGTTGCTATACGCTTTTTCAAGAAAGCACCGAATTCAATTGCTGACATTCCTTCGGCATGAGCACGTGTCACCAGGCTTGTCACCCAACTTATATCCGTTTGTTGCTTGTCCTCATTTAGCACTCCCATTGAGATATGTACAAACTGAATTAACAAACTCATTTTAATACCATTTTTTTCGTCATCAACAACGAGTTAAAAGCAAGAAAAATACGCATCCCGAATAAATATCAAGAAAAATTTAGTTATAATCGGAAAACCGGAAAATCCGCACCACTAGTCAGATAGATTTAACTATGTAGAAAGTTTAGCAACTCTTAAGCTACTTCTAATCATTTCACAAATGCTGCATATTGCTTAGAAGATTAATAAAACAACCTAGTATCCATAATATTACCACCTTACTCCAACCCTTCAACACAAACTTATCCATCCCGCAACTTGTCCACTCGTCTATCTACCCCCACAAAGTCAAATTTCAATCCGACGACTAACGTAAGTTACTATGAAAAAGGCTTGTCCCACCCTGAATCATTAATGTATTTACCTGAAATATTTCAGATAAATACATTAGTTGCTGGTCAAAGATGATTGCAACTATTGAAACAAATAAATAAGATCAAAATTTAAAGCAGAAGATTTGTTCCATAGATTCTATATAAATTCATTGAAACATTAAATAAATATAAATCAAATTTTAAATTGAAAGATTCAAATTAAGTAAAGGCAAGAAATAAATAAATTCATAGGATACTTATTTCAACGATTCGTTCACTATCTATCAATTATTTATCAATTTCCCTTACACTTTTTCCTTCTCTTTTCTTGTTCATGCAATATTCGCCGCAGAATCAGTCCCACTGATCGCATCAAACGATGACCTTACGATGATTTAGGATTAAGTGACATTTGATTCATATTAATTTTGAACATAGTCTTCTTGAAGATTATATTTGCCTCTAAAATGATTATTTCATGCTAATCATCTAATCATACAATATGTTGTTCGAGAATTTCAATTTCTCTTGATTATTTCTGGAAAACCAGCAAATAAGTGAAAAAATCGAAAAGGTGAAAGTTTATTTACCTTCAGGATCTAATACAAAATACAATATTTACCTTTACTATTGAATAAATCACAAGTTAGTTACATTTAACGAAAACATAAAAAAGGAAGTTATGTGAAACTTGTTGTATGACAAAGATGTCATATTACGCCACATTTCCGATGCTATTACAATCATCAAAATTCTGTGCTATTGTCTTGATCATTGTAACGAATGTCGAGAATAATCCTTACTTCACATATTCATTAACCAATTTATCATTGACTATTATTATACTCTGATCCATTTCAAAAAATTATCAATTATATGCTACAAAGAGAAAAAATCATCGAACAAATAATAACCATTTTAACAATAATAATCAACATATCATTAACTAATTTATCATTAAAAATCATCAAACAAATAATAATCATTTTAACAGCAATAATCAATAAACAAAAATGAAATCTTCTCGAAGTTAGAAAATCAATATATATATATATATATGTGTAAATAAAAATGAAATGTTGATAAATTGAGATGATTAGTCTTTTGTTAAAATTTAAAATTATGAGGTCACATATCATTTCGTTCGATAAGTGACGAAAAATTTCAACGAATGCAAATTTTTCATTGAAAATATATTACCGTAATCGGCAACTTCACACAGCGATTAATTATGGATAATCTAATTAAAGCGACGGCTAACCTTAGATGATGCTATTATTTCTTTTTCAAATCAGCGAAGCACTTTTTTTTTTTTAATTGATTGACCCGTCAATTAGGATTAGAAAATTGTGGTCATCTTCATATCTTTGCTGATTAATGCAAACTTTTGGATATCTAGACGATATGCATTTTCCATTTATTATTTTTACCACAATGACGCCAACCATTTTATGTTCAAAATATTCATTCAATATCATCATTTCTTATATACTTTCATTCGTCTTCATATTTTATATCTGCTATTAATCTTTATACCTATTATTGTCTAATATCATATCATGATATATGTGATATTATTATGTGATATTATCAATCTCGATCATGAAATAGAAATGGTCGCAAGCATATGTCTATTTACGTATAATGATAAGTGTTATATAAATTATATTCCTAACTTTTTAATCATACCTTTGCTTATTTAATAGAATGAAATTTAATGACATAATATTATGATATATATGATATTATGTGATATCATCAATCTCGATCATGATTATATTGCTCATTTAAAATTAATTCAAAAAATTAAGTTTATTTGTATATAATTTTGTTTTTATTATTATATATTTTAATATATATATTTCATCTTTTGGATTCAATTTCGAATTTCGATATTTCTCAAATAAATGAATTTGTAATATTTCTCTATTTATATTATTGACTATCATTCATCACCAGTGTTATCTTACGATTTATATCTCGATAACTATCTACTACTACTTTTCTAATAACCTAATAATTTTTCTCGAAAAGTACGGTGGTTGTGTGTTAGTTGCAGTACTTGCACAACAAATTCATAATGAATACCACCTGCAACCGTTTTTTGAAGCCATGAAATTTGAGATGAAACTGGATAATCTCAAAATTGTTAGCCATCGGGAATATTTTTCCCGATCTCGTTTCTTCAATCTATTCAATGCTCAATTCTTCATCAAAAATCTTTTACTTGAAGAATTAAAAAAAAAAAAAACAACCACTGAAGTGATATATGAGATTAGAAATTTTTTATCATTCCGTTATTTGTGGAATTCAAAAATTCCACAAATTTTCCTTCCAAAAATATATTTTAAATTTACCATATTGTAATCGTTTCTAAAAGCTATTACAGTAAGATCTTAAAAATTGTAAGATTTCTTAATTGTTATAAATTAATTTTTAATTACGATAAAATAATTTAGTTACATAAACAATAACACTAATGCTATCTTTATTATATTACTTAATTTTATACACAATTCTCATATTGAATCATTTCTCAAATAAAATCTCGAGAATATAATTGGAAAAATTTCAAATTTCGAGAATTAATTTGCAAGTTATATACTATTATTTTTAAATGATTCAAAATATATTTTAAATCGAAATATTGTCCAAATACAATATCATTAATAGCAACTTGATGTTTTATAGTGTGATTAATCAATATTGATTATATGTTCAATACGTGATAAGCAAACATTTCTCTTTTCATTTACAAAGATATCGCTGAGAAATTTTTCTTCAATTATTCCTTCCAAGGAATCTAGCAAGATTATCATTGAATATCTTAGTTATAAATGTGAGCATTCATGGAAATGATAAGATGCTGTTATACCGATTACCGAAATTATGCTCTTCCAAATATCATTGCCATAAATTTTTTATCTTTCATACCATCTTTCAGTAAAATATTTGTCATTTGTTAAAAGCATAATGCTGATAATGATTGTTAGAAAAAAGGTGTGAGCAATTATCAGTTTCCGGTTAGATAAGCATTCGTCGGCGTGAGATTCATGATACCGATAGGAGTTCATTTTGTACCGAAAATTACCTTTTTTTTTTTCCTCTACGACTATTTAAAGAGATAGAGTATTTAAGTGGTATCGCTGTCACACCTGTCTTTATGCCATATGCTAACATCAAAGAAATCTCTGCCTCAATCAAGTTGTACCTTTTATAGATACCTAGTACAAATTATCCCGACCAATTAAGAGTTTTTCAATTTTGTGTAGTTGGATTATCCCACTAATTTAGCTGCTCATGTCACTCAAGAATGTTACATTGATTACGATCAGAAATTATTGAAATTTCCATATTACATTGATATTCAACTTGATAAATGAAATTTATGATAACGATGTTTGATAAATATTTGGCATGATTTTTCATTGAATTCAATTAGGTTTGGTTCAAAATTTTCTTAACTTAAAATTGAATGTGTAATTTGTTTACAAATTTATATTCTGATATAATCTTCAAAATATATCTCTATCAAATATCATCATTACTATTTTTATTCTTCCGCTTTGGTTATCCTTATCTTTTCTTATCTTTTTTCATTTTCCACTCGCAAGAATAGATTTAACTTTTAGATTTCTTTTTGTTATAACAAGAATTTTATTGATCAATTCTTGTTTTCTTATTATAGAATAAATATGTAGGATGAGATCAGAATATATTCATGAATTTTCATAATATTTCTGTTCATCATATGAAGTTATAAGTTAAGGCAAGCTATAAAAGTTTTCTTTCCTCGATACATATCAATTCACACCTCAATGAATAAAGGTCAATTTACCGTTCAGTGACGTGTAAACGGATATAGATGCCGCTGATATGCTCTGCGGGGATACCTTATTCCAACCATTGTTTCTGTACAGGTAAAACCTGTAATCAGCCAATACTAACACATTCTATTTCTCAAAAAAAAAAAAAAAAGAAAAAGAACTTAATAATAACTAATACTTTAGTATCTACATATATTCTATCAAGGTATTAATCCTTTTCGTCATACCATCAATCATCGTCATATCAGATAAGCCCTGTTTACGGTGTTACGTAAGTAATGATGATTTCATGAGTAAAATATAATTGATTGTAAGATAGTAAGATAAAATTAAAAGTAATTATATATAATCAAAAATTATTTTCAAAATTACCAGATTAAAATTTTACATTCATTAAACGATTGATTGATTGATTGATAAGAGATTAATTGGAAATGATTAGAATGACAGCTTTTCTTTTTTTCGGAATGTTAAATATAGTTAACATTTTGTTTACTTCGATAAACATTCAAGCGAAAAATTTCAAATGGAATGTGTTATTCTTTTAAGAAATCGTAAATTGTTTCATTCCATTGAATCGAATTTGTAAAGTACGGAATCTGAAAATATTACGCTTCTTTTGATTCCTTATTTTCATCTTTATTTTATCATATTTTAAGTGTGATAGTAATTGTAATCTTTTAAAATAATTCATATAATCGATTTCAAGATTTCATCAATCTCGTATTTTCAAATTACAAACAACCGCTTCTTTTGAACAAGGAATTCCTTGTAAGTGTTAAATCATTATCAGTTCATGTTGATTGCATCGCTGCCCCTTTTTTTTTACGTACCGCCCGTTGCTGCCCAGGACTTGAACCATTTTCGAGAAAAGCGGAGATTGTTGTTTTTGATATCTTTTGAGATGGGAGATTCTTTGGTAAAAATATCATATTCATATAAAATACATTTCTTCTATTTTAATGTTAGTTGAAATTTAATTTCATAATCTAATCTTTATCGATTTAAATGATTTTAAATTTAATTTCAATTCAATTCTAATTTACATATATTCCATCTGTTGAATTTGAAAATTTAATAATTTCTTAATTAAATATATCTAATATTCATATCATACAGATGTATGCCTCTTAATTTGTTTACTGTCATACGGTGTTTTGTAGAATATATTGTTTGGGCGTGGTCCAAAATGCGGCCCCATTCAATCATTTTATCTTGGGCGTGCTCATTTTAATTGTGGGATTTTTTTTTTTTTTGGATCAAAAATTATTTAGAAGTTACGGTGTTAATTTTTAAAAATTTTATTCTCAAATATAAATAGTTGTTTAGAAGAAGCTAAGAGCTTTTTGAATAATTATCGAATTGAAATTTTATATAGCATATTTTATTCAAATGACAATATACATGCAATTGTCATTTGTTTACTTTTTCATTTGTTTACTTTTTTATCTTATAAATTAATCGATTAAATTATAAAAGGATAATGAAAATTTATTGAATTTTTATTATCTTTTATAATTGAATAAAATCGTTTATCAATTTTCTAACAAACTTGATAGTTTATTAGAAAATTAATTGATCATCAAAGAATAGAATAAATAAATTTGTTGACAATAAACAAATGATAAAAAAAAAAAAGTTGGTATTATTAAAGTTTGCATTTTATTCAATGTTTATCTTCGTCTTGTTTATGCTATTTGATGTAATATAATAATACTTCTTCATAGCTTTTTCATGTTGATTTTCAAGATACGATTTAAATTATTATAATTTGATTACGATATATTCGATATTTTCATTATCTTGATTAGTTTGATATTATTTTAATATGATATGACTACGTTGAAATATCAATCGTTAATCGTAGTTAAATAATAATAATAATAGATAATAATAATAAACTTATTGTTTCAGAAAGGTTTCTTTTTTCTTTGGAAGGATAGGATATTATATTTGTGACATTGCAAACTAAATGTAAATCGATGGTGAGTAATGGTCCATATCCATACAATATTTTGGACCGCAACCATCATTCGCTTATACTTCAACACCTGTATTTCCTAGTTACCTAAATCCACCATCTAATACTACAACTACGTAATTTTCTCTCTTTCTCTTTCTTTCTCTTTCTTTTCTCTTTCTCTTGAAATATAATAGCAATAATTGAAAGCAAAAGAGATGAAAGAATTTACTATCATAATTATTAAATTATAAAATAAATTCAGTGATCCAAATCGTAAAACGACAGGACGACGAGAACGAACAACATTTAATCCTATGCAACTTTCTTATCTCGAATCAGTATTCAAGCAAACTCATTATCCGGATGTTTATCATCGTGAACAAATTGCAGAAAGATCGGACTTCAGGAATCTCGAATTCAAGTATAAAGTTTTAGATTTTTATTGATAAAGGTATGAGCTAAATTCTAATTTATTAATTAATGTTTGCTTCCTCAAGAATAGATAATGTAATTTTGTTTTATAACTTTTTAATGCTCGTTCATAAAAAAAGGTATGGTTCAAAAATCGCCGAGCAAAAGATCGACAACAAAAACGGATGATGCAAGTACGACACAATCATGATCGATGTAGTAGTCACGCAGAAACACCTCCTCCAGAACCGAATAAAGGTGAATCAAGTACGCAGAAAAGTATTTCACCGCTTGTAATCCCGGGTACTACAGAATTTAACCTGAAAACTGGAAATAGGTAATCTAATTTTCATTGCAAATTTAACTATTTATCAGTGAGTTTTTTTTTTTTTAATAAATTTCATGTGCTAATATTGATTTTCATAAAATTTCAGAAACTACGAATTATTTAAAAATTAATTTTGCAGTGCGGAAAATACGATCAAAGGGAATATCCGTTAAGAACGGTATGCCCAACACATTCAGCAAGTTTAGCTGGTATGTTTATTTCATTATGTAAATTGAATATTTCATATTTATGATATTCATAATTTTCTTTTAACTAACTAAAAAAATATTATCAAAGTTTATAATATTACTCGTTTCGATTCCTTATCATTTCTATTATCTTCCAAAATTTTGTTCTTTCAGAATTATTGATTATTTGATAAGTAAAAAAAAACATTTAAGATTTGCATATTTTTATTTATTTATATGGTACGATAAGAATAACTCATTCAGAGAAAAAACATTTTGAAATTTATAGGATAATTATTTAAATAAAATTATTCTCTGATAACATGCTTGATAAAAGAATTCTTGATATATGCTTATCAAATAGTTCAATAAATTGAATCAACTATTAATTATTGATGCTGGTTGGAATATAGATCATTTAAAGATCTAAAATTAAAACTTGATGATAGATTTAAATAGAATTGCTCTCTGATAACATGCTTGATAAAAGAATTCATGTACATGCTTATATGTATATCAGATAGTTCAATAAATTGGATAACTATTAATTATAAATTTTTGTTGAAATGTAGGTCATTTAAAGATCTAAGGTTAGAAATAGATCATTTGAAGATCTGAAATTAAAAGTTAATAATAAATTTAAAGAGAATTATTCTCTGATAATATACTTGAGATAAAAGAATTCTTGATATATGCTTATGGGTATATCAGGTAGTTCAATAAGTTGAATCAACTATGCTTGTTAGAATATAGATCATTTAATGATCTAAAGTTAAAAATAGATCATTTACGATCTAAAATTAAAACTTAATGATAAATGAATTGTTGCGAAAGAAACTTATCTATTTATAATAATTATTCAAAAATTCTCATCAAATTAAAAATGAAAAAATTCGAAACAATATAATGTATAGTTTCACTTTTTTTTTTTTTGCAGGTTGGTCATCAGCATATTCATTAGGTGCACAATCTGCAGCTGCATATATGCCTAATGCAAGTAATACGCGTGCTGCATGCGGATTTAGTTTAAGCGGTACTAGTGCATCACCTTATTATCCATATCAAGGTGATCTTTATAATCCTTATGCTCAAAATAACGCTGCTGCTGCTGCTGCCACATATTCATCATATTCGCAAATGTTTAATCCATTCAATAATGATTTACAAAGATCTGGAAGTTAATTATATTAATTGATTATATCTATAATTAATAATATTTATATTTCTTCGTTTTTTTATGTGTAAAATTAATTTTATATTCTAAAAAATCGCAAGAAAGCTATAAATTGCTTGAGAAATTATTCGCAACAAACTTTTCACTAATAAAAATATATTTATTACTTTATTACAAGGCTTAATTTTTTATTATATATAAATTACATTCATTAAATTATTTCATACAAACATTACTATTACTCATTATCCTGTTTTAAATATAAACTATCTCCCACTTAGCCTGTTTTTAAATATGGAACATGACCTATCTATTCCCTACTTATTCTGTTTTTAAAGATGGAATATTAATTATCTATTTCCCGTTTATCCTGTTTCCAGAAATGGCATATGAGCTATCTATCTCTCGTTTATCCTGTTTTAAGAGATGGAACATGAACTATTTATCTCCTGTTTATCCTGTTTTTAGAGATGGAACATGAACTATATATTTCCTGCTTATCCTGTTTTCACTATCTCCTGCTTATCCTGTTTCCTCTATCTCCTGCTTATCCTGTTTGAGATGGATGGAACATAACCTATCTATCTCCTGTTTATCCTGTTTTAGAGATGGATGGAACATGACCTATCTATCTCCCGTTTATCCTGTTTTAGAGATGGATGGAACATGACCCATCTATCTCCTGTTTTTAGAGATGGAGCATAAGCTATCTATCTCCGCTTAGCCTATTTTAAAGAAATCAGTAAAACATTAATCAATTAATTTTGATATTAACTAAAACAAATTATTATTTACTATATTGAATAACTTTCACTATTTACATTCATTAATCGATCTATTTTTTTTTGATAGGTTAAACCAACTTATCCATACCTATTCGTATTATTATCATTTCTTAAACTATCAATATCAGATATATATATATATATATATGTGATGTATGTATGTATGTATCTATTTGATTTATCAATTTTTACTTCTTAATTAATTTATCATATCATATCAATTTAATATTAAATTTTCAAATTAATAACAAAATAACAAACAATAATAAGACTAAGAGAGATAAGAGAGATTTTTTGAAGTAATTTTAATAATTGTTGTATTTCAAAATGATAAAATTAGGAATTATTTTATTTTATTTTTTTCTAATTTTTTCTTTTAATTGTAAGTAAAAAAGTTTAATATTTTATTTAACCTTTTAATTAGTTATTTCATTTGCTTATTTTAACATTATTTGTAATCAATTTTAATCAAATTTAAATAGTTTAGAAATGATTAGTTCATTTTGATAAATTAGCAGATAAGAATAAATAATTTACTTATTTATTTTCATTATAGCAATATTTTAAATAGGACAATTGAAATTAGCGTTCAAACTTTTAGGAAGTTTCGAGATATATGATAATATTGGAAGTTTTCGAATTTCAATTCATTTCATATCATTTCCAATTTAAAACAATTCATTATAACATAAGAATTACTATAATGATTGTTATATCATAGTGATAATTGATTTATGAATAGTATTATCTTTTTGATGGCATAATTTCCTTCCTATGAATCAATACTCTGCAAAAGGTCAACCAATACATTGACCTCAAATTTCATGTTATCGTTTTTTATTAATATCTTTCTAATTCATAGTAGTAAAAGCAATTGAACGAATTATTTTTATCCAAATAAAATGCTCAAAAAAAAATCCGCCTGAAGAAGGTTAGCATATATTTTTCTTTTCAATTTTTTAGCCAAATTTTTGAAAATTTTATTTGGAATAAAAATCGAAAAGTTTTATCTAACTTTATGTTAGTTTAATAATATTTGTTATATTTTTATAAAACTTTTTAATTATTCAAATAAATTTTTCATAGAATTATGTTATAAATAAATATTAAATGTTGATCGATCCTTTTCTATAAATTAGCATTCTCGACGAAGTATTAAATGATTATCGTTCTTTTCTATAAACTAGCATTCTCGACGAAGTATTAAATGATTATCGATCCTTTCTACAAATTAGCATTCTCGAGGAAAATGATGATCAATCCTTTCCACAAAGTAGCATTCTCGAGGAATAAATTTGAAATTGAACAAAAGATGAAAAGAAAATTGAAAAAGTCGTTGTTTTAACATTTTTTTTTTTGCATATTTAAACAAAAAAAAGGAAGAAAGAAGCGGTTAAAAAGAATACTTATTTGATTTACCTGTAAGGTACTTGAAATTGGCAAGGTCAAACTGGTTGTGGTGCAACGGAAAACACTTCAACATACAAGAAGTACGTAAGGAAAAAGTTGCCGACATAAGGTAAGATAAATAAAAAATATGGTACCAAAAACAGATCTATTGGAATATTCTACCGAAATTAAAGATCTTTTATCTGAAGCAAATAAGCCAAGCATAGAAGTGTATATACGAAGAACAGGTGATACTAAAAAGCACTTCTTTACACTTTTGTCCTACTTCAGGACACCTTTTCCATTCATGTTCTCATATTTCCACGTGATTTATGCTAACACAAAAGTAATGCTTGTATTATACATCATCATTGATAAGAATTGATAAAATATAAGCAAAGTTTTTTAAAATTTCAAAAAATGATAGTATCATTCAAAGGTAAATAAAAATGCAGGTAACTAATAAATAGAATTAAAATTAAAGATATTTATTAATTAAATTAGTAGTAAATCAAAACTAATCTCTACTTATCTGTTCTATTCTTTTAATTAAGCTATTTATCAGTTTTCTTATCACACCAATTAAATCAATTTGATAAGATTCTTTTTAACAACTCATTAAGTTTTTTTTTTAAATTTTCAGATTGAAAAAAGTTTGAAGAATTGTTGTCTAAGAATTCTTCCTAATTTGAAATGTGATAAATATTCGATAGCATAGGAATGATAGAAGTTGTATGATGTACGATAGAAAGTGAAAGTTTAGGAATGAATATTACTGAATTTCATTATATTTCTATAATTTACTTGTACCGTATGTTTCTTTGCATTTTCAATTTCAAAGTATCACTTGAAAATAATTTTTGAATTTCAAGCAATGATTTCATATCGATAGAATCATTTTCATTCAGAATCATTTCCAATTAAGAATCATTTTCAATTCAGAATCTTAGCATTTATATCATCAGCAACCTATTAAATTACGGTATAATTTAGAGCGCTTTGATAGTAAAATTAAAGAGGACACCGACAAATGGTACTCGTCAGAATCAGTACCCACTGTCGTAATTCAACACAATAGGAGGTGGGTATATCACTCACTAAATTTCTTGTAAAGGATACCTGCATCTATCAATTAATTATTGTTGAACCGGAATTTATCCCTAACTAACTCCTTGTACACCTTTCCCCTTCCTCTTGTCCCAAATATCTTTTTGCAGCTTATCTTTGATTAAGGTGAACAGGTATTTACTATTTATTTATCATCGCAGCATTTAGTAAAAATGCTTATTTTTGAGATAATAATTTCATTTAAGGTTTTATTGAATCTGATACTAATTCGGATCATTCACTTCTTTGATATTATATTTCATAAAGTTAAAAATAAAAAAAAAAAGATGCAAAATTCGAGATGTCATCTTTAACGAGAAACTTTATCAATAATTGTTACGAGTTAAAATGATTCAATACAATACGTTAATAAAATGGCTTATAAAAATATATCATGAAATTTGACAATATCTTAATTCATTTCTTATCATGATATGCTAAATTGAAGAGGAAGTCGAGATTTAGAAATACATGTAATAAATAATGATATCTCTATTATATTAACATAACACTTTGCCTTAGACTATCATTTATCATTATCAATCAGTTTTGATTACTTATAAAATTACAATTGCTTTATTGAACAATACGAATTTGGATTAATTCCTACGATTATTATTTAGCATCATTATTTCATTTCAATCACCGTTTACTTTCACTATCATATCATTATAAAGATATATATATATATGTATGAATTGTAATTTTATTTTAAATTATTTTATTCATTCGTTATATTCCTGTAATCTTATAGCAATTTTATTTTTTTAAATATTAAAATTCGCTTCTATATCATATCATATGCGATAAGAAAGCATTTAACAATCTTTATCATATGCTTTTCCTTTTTCAAGCTATATTTGGCTTATTTCATATTATTAACAATCTTATGATAACGCATGATATGATAAAGAATGATACAGTCAAGATGATATTATTATCCATAAGCTTTAAAGATATCTATAAAGATGGATAAAGTAATTAATAAAAGAATTAAATTTAGTTTTTTTTTTAATCTTAACATATATTTATTTATTAAGAATGATTTCATATCCACAATTCTAAATTTTTTGAAATTGTGATAAAATAAAAATAAATAGAAAAAGAGAAAATATCAATTTGATAATCTAAGTTTAAAGATATATATATATATATGGAGATGGATGGAGCGACCAAGAGAAGAGAATAAAATGATAATGATAATGATAACGCAATGATAAAGAAGAGATCAAAGGGATCATTTTCATATAGCCTATCCTATAATTTTTTTCTTCGTTGATATATGATAACAAATGCTATGCTAATCCGTACACTTAAAATATGAATATCCATATATGCAATAACATGAAGAACTGTATCGGCATGAATATTTCAAGATCCGATAAGTCTTCTTAAAATAAAAGGTCACAACATTAAGTGCACATACGCTTCCTTCCGCTCTTCTATTAAAAAAAAAAAAAAAAGAATTGATATTTCTTTTCTTTCATCAAATCTCGAGCATACAAATATCGTTAAAAATCGAGCATACTAATATATGATAAAGAATGATACGATCGAGATGATATCATATCACTATTTCATATACTTTAATCGTTAAGTTTTTTTTTTTGTTTATACATACACATACAAAGAATTTATGTATCGTTTTATTGAAAAAAGTCAAACGCATTGTTCAAAAAATTTGTTTCGTTTAAATGCAAAACTTCGATCAGTAATAAGATAATTTTGATTCAAGCAATTAAGAGCATTGTCTATATTATCAAACATAAACTGCTTTCATCCAATTATTATCACTGTTAATGATAACAAATATGAGTCCATAATCAATAATTGTTGTCACTAATCGTTTTCGAAAAAAAAAAATCATAACATCGCTGCAATCATCATTTTTAATTCATCATCAGCACATGAAGAATTCTGCTTGGCTTACTTGAATTTCACAGAATTCCATATTCTGCAACATCTCTACATTGCCATTCTTAATCCACTGATATTCCTTCAAATTCTACTTCATAGCGACAAATTTATTCATATTACTTTTCATTTTGTCCTATTTGGAAATCTAAATCATTTCAATTTTGACTGCTCTAATTCAGTTCATTCAATTTTAATTTCTTTCACTTCAATTCAGTCCAAAATGATTGGAAATGATTTGGATCAATATAGAAAATATAATAATTAAGATTCGATGATAGTTTTCTAAAATATTTAAGGTTAGCTGACTGTTGAGAGTATCTGACCTCAATTAAACCCATAGTAGTATGAAAGCGTGAATAGCGTTCATTCTTTCATTATTCTGAAAACTGTCATTCCCAACTAACATTTTTGCTTTTCTTCACCCATCCATTCATCCATCCATCCATCCATCGTCAATATTTGCATAAGCAAGCTTTTGCGTTCAAATGCAAATGCATATTACGCAATCGACCTTTCGCATAGCTCCAAATAACCTTTATTAGAAAATAGTCGAAAGGACCTCTTCCGATCACGTTTTGCATAAAAATACACTTTTACTGCAAATATTTGCATTTTATTTGTCATAAAAATATTGCATAGCACAAGATTTAGAACAATTATAAGAAATTAACTGAATTAAACTTCTCTTCCATTTACTGATAAACATTAATCAGAAACAACATCAAAAAGAAAAACCGCTTTTAATAATCATATAGAAGAGATAAAAACTTTCTTTCTCTAAATTGTCTTTCCTCTAGTTATTTGACTCGAACAAAAAGAATACTGAAACGAGCAGAAGTGTGTGCTGTGTTCAGAAAGTACTTCAAAAACTAATATATGCTATTGAAGATTAGCCAAAAAAATCTTTGCTCAAATTAAGAAATTCATTATTAACAACTCGGACAAACTTAAACTTCTGTCGATCCAGTTTCACTTATTACTTAAACACCATCTGTTACAAGAAATATGAATTCTTGTTTATATAAATCTCTACGGAGTCTTCAAAATCATCAAACATTTGGGAAAATCCGTAGTACATGATGAACAAATAAAGCCCTGAAACTACTACTCCTATAAAATGTTCGAAAAATTTGAAAAATTAAAATAAAAGACGAACAATACGAAAAATTACAAAAATAAAGTATCAATGAAGGCAAATGCAGTGGAAATTGCAAACATATTTAAAGTTCAAATCTTTAAAACAATGAGAAAACTAAGGATGTGAAATTAGATATCACTATGAGTTACTTTATATTTCATCAGAATTCACCGAATCTTTCAATTCAACATTTTCCAGTCTTTCTCCCTCTTCATCATTAAGATCACGTTTACCTGCAAATCAAATCCTCTAAGAAAAATTCTTTTCCCTAGTGACATTCATTATAATCAATAGATATCCGAGAAAGATAAAATATACTTTCACGGATAATATTTCTGTGTTCAAGAAATACGGAATTATAAGATTCAAGACGATAAATTTACTTTTGAAACATTCCGTTCGAATGACACATCTCATAAAATTCATGAACTCTGTCGCACAAGCTCCTTCATCTAATGCTGCTTCTCCAGCACTTTTCTGGCACTTCATTGCTTCACGAAATTCATACCCGCATGGACTCGCGACTAAATGTCCAACACAATGACACTCAAAGTTCACACTTCCATCTGGTAATGTCGGACCTGAATAAAAAGACATTATTTCTACACTGTAATACTCATACAAATATCATTACATCTTTCTAAATTCTACAAAAAGTTTCTTGTAATTTCCGGGAAAATAAATCAGGTATTTTTGGTTGCACGGATAACGCCTGCAGCAACTTTCTGAGTTGCGGAGACTGAAAGTCCAAACTCCAACCTGAATACCTGGATTGTATTTATCATCGAGTTCTGCATATGACATATGTGCCAGTGACTCCACGTATGCATCCCGGATTGGTTCATCGTATTCCTCTTGCGTTATTCTATGAATCTAAACAGTGGATAACATGTACTTCTGTCATTAATTGATAAAACGCATTCTTACTTCAACATATATATTTTGCTATGTTAGGATCAACACTACCGCTTGGTAAGTTCTACTCATAATGTTGACAGTTATATGCTGGAAAGTAAATTGGATTAAGGAAAATAGAAAGCGAAAGATGCATATCAAAAAGGAGAGATGAATGATTATTCAGAAATGCAACTCTGAATAAAGTATAATAGACGAATTATAAAGTTTTGAATGAAAACTGAGCTTTGAATGTAATGAAGGAAATTCCAATAAGAATCGAAAATGATATCAGTTTAAATCACAAATCTTCAAAATTCCTAAGAATCCTCGAATTCTTTGATGAACAATCATTTGTTTACTTTCTTCAGTTAATAAATTAAATCATAACTAATTTGTCATGTAAAATCCCGCACTAAAAATTCTTTAAGGAAAAAATCAGTCTGTAATGAAATGAAAGGTTGATGGAAATTTCAAAGACATACCACATCTTCTCCATCCGCATCGTTATCCATTCCCCACGACTTCCATGACACCCCAAAAGCAGATTCCCCAACGACTTCAATCGATCCATCTGGCTCGCAATGCAAAAATCGCATCCAAATGAAAGCATAATTGAAAATTTGGATCGCACGGTAATTAAGCATGCGATTCGATAATTCGGATATTGCGTAGTTTCAGGCATTTCTCTTCTATTTATTTTCGTCTTATTTTTTAAGCATTCTTTAACAACTCCTTCAATCTCTGATACAGCCAATGAATAAGAGATTAGATTTGCCATGTCGAGATTGAGATTGCGATGTCAAGAAGAAAGGTATCTAAGTTGTTTTTGTTATCATTATTTCAATTATCATAACTATTTGATAGTCGCAATCTATTCCCATCAAATGATTATCAATTTGTTAAGATATTTCATTTTAAAATTGATTTTTTCTTCTTCCCTAACAAATATACACAACATTCTTCTTATATTTTTCCCATAATTCATGCTTAAATCAGTACAATGTGATCTTTGATGTTCGAGAATTGTTGATTCTCGAGAATTTTGCTTAAGATATCAATACTCTAATTGTTAATACTATCCATTTGATTAGAATATTATTAGCTTAACCATAATTTTTAAAAGACATCGTCATTGAAATTTTTGCGTCTATTTCAAATTATTTTAAAAGAATGAATTTCATTAAGGTATTTTTTTGCTCAATATTATGATAGCTTTGGAGGGATTCTGAAGGGATAATGAGTTACACCACGTGTTATTAAACTTATTTACGTGTAATTAACTTAACTCAAGATCATACCTATCTTTTTGTTTTTCTCTCTTCAATCTCGAGATTCTCTCCTTTATTCACTCCCATTTTAGCTATCAAATCAATAATTCTTTCTTTGGATCTTCAAATTTTTAGAAATTACAAATAATCCGCATTATTTATTTTACTTCAAAATTCTCTTAACTTTTTTTCTAATATATCCATTTTGACCTATCCGAACAACTTTATTAAAAATATATTTGTTTCTGTCATTTTTATTATCATTCGATTACCATTAATCACCGTTGAATTCAATTCTACATATTTATATTCAAGAAATTAATAAAATTAAATAATAAATAAAAGTTTAAAAGTGATAAAAGGAGAATGATGATAATAATGCTACTATTGTTAATCATTATATTAAACATAATTGTCGCAGAAGTCATCGCAACAATGATATAATATTTTTCATGAATATTATAAACAGTTAACCTATCTTATATTTAAGCAAAATCAATTGTTACAATTAATGTATTTCTTCGATTTTTTAAAATATAATTGTAAAAATTCAATCCTATCATCTCAATAGACAAATGATAAATGATAAGTTATCATAGAAAAATTCAAGCAAATGTTACACATTACTCGAGGAATCATCTAAAAAATTAACATTTCTCTTAATTAATTTAACTATCTGTATTACTTAATAAAATAGTAATTATATTATTTTTTGTATAAGTAAGTGAAATTTTAAGTATAAAAATTTTTACAAAGTATGATAAAAGATTAAATTCACTTATAATAATAGTCGCTGTAGTCGGTCGCAAATGTTATGTATCAATGGATCTATCTTGTAATCGATCGCAAATGGTATATGTATCAATGGATCAGTCGTCTGTAGTCGGTCGCAAATGTATACGTATTGATAGATCTAGTGATACTCATTGCAATCCTATTATACATTGCAACAAATTTTGTTTTAATTTCTAAATTAAAATTTTGAATAAATTCTTCATTTGTTTACTTTTTATCTTATAAACTTACAAATTAATCGATTAAATTAATGAATTGTGAAAGTTTATTGAATTTTCATTATCTTTTATAATTGATAAAATTGTTTATTTATTTTCTAATAAACTTGATAGCTTATTAGAAACTTAATTGATCATCAAAGAATAGAATAAATAAATTTGTTGGCAATAAACAAATGATAAAAAAAAAAAGTTGGTATTATTAAAGTTTGCATTTTATTCAATGTTTATCTTCGTCTTGTTTATGCTATTTGATGCAATATAATAATACTTCTTCATAGCTTTTTCATGTTGATTTTCAAGATACGATTTAAATTACTATAATTTGATTACGATATATTCGATATTTTCATTATCTTGATTAGTTTGATATTATTTTAATATGATATTACTATGTTGAAATATCAATCGTTAATCGTAGTTAAATAATAATAATAATAATAATAACTTGTTGTTTCAGAAAGGTTTGTCATTAATTAAAATTAAAATAATTTTGTAAAATATTGTTATAAAAGGATTCGCTTTTCATAAAATTTAAGGCATTGATTCAAATTCTGAATACAAATTTTCGTCTTTCTCCTCTCTCTCTCTCTCTCTCTCTCTCTCTTTACTCATGATATGAATAAAGAAATTATGCAAATTCTGAATACGAATTTTCGTCTCTCTCTCTCTTTACTAATGATGTGAATGAAAAGAATTTTCCCAAATAATAATTGAAAATTAAATTATTCAATTTTGATGTTTTCTTATTTTTGGCTGAAAAGAAGTAGAAGTTATTTTTAATAAAAACAAAGAACAAATAAATCTTTAGCTAATCGAAACTGAAGAATTCAATGATAGCTGATAATATCATGCGATTCTTGCAATATAAAGTGATAAACATGTAGCCATTTATTATATAACGTAAATGAAATGAAATGGAAGCAATTGATAATCATTATCATTTAAATCAATAAATCATAAAAGAGGATAAGTAAAAAGTTTCTGTTTATTTTGATTGCTCAAATGATTGGGAAAGTCATGAAATGTGATCTGATCCAATGCATTCATGGTGTGTTCGATAAAATTATTTATATGATACGAACAATTCTACGAATTCATAGAAGTATTCGATGTTTATTTTTATTTCAATCATAAGATATTATATTGCACTGAATTTTTATTTATTCTTAGATGAAAATAACATCTTGTAAATTTTTTTATTTTTATTCGAGAATTTTGCAGAGGGAATATTATTACGGAATATAATATTATTATATAACCTTAGTTTGATCTCATTCAAATAATTCATTTTAGGGAAAAAAATTCTCAACGAAATTGTTTAAAAAAAATTGCAGAAATTTTAAATCAATCTATCAAAAACTTTTAATGTATGCGATCGGATAAAGTAAAATGTTAATAATTTGTTCAGATTTATAAATTTGGATTAAAAGTTTTAATAAAATTATTTATTTATGATAATCTCATATGAATATGAACAAATAGCAAAATCTCGACAAATTAAAGATACTGAAATCTCGACGAATTAAATACACTGAAATCTCGACGAATTAAACATAATGGAATTTCGACGAATTAAACATACTGAAATCACGACGAATTAAATACACTGAAATCTCGACGAATTAAACATACTGAAATTTCGACGAATTAAAGATAATGGAATTTCGACGAATTAAACATACTGAAATCACGACGAATTAAATACACTGAAATCTCGACGAATTAAACATACTGAAATTTCGACGAATTAAACATACTGAAATCACGACGAATTAAATACACTGAAATCTCGACGAATTAAATACACTGAAATCTCGACGAATTAAATACACTGAAATCTCGACGAATTAAACATCTCATTTCTATGAACAAAATATAATTGTTAATTGCTGTAAAATATCGAAATTTCATATAACAAAAGCAAAAGTTATTATCAATAATCAATAATAATTCTTTCTCTCTTTTTTGCTATTCTAAAAATTATATTTCTCATAATAAAAAAGGTATATAAACAAATGAATGAGTACATTTATCATTTCCTCAATTTCCATCTTTTCATTGTATAAAAATATTCTTTGCTCTCGTTACTCTCTGTTATCGATAATTTTTTTTTTTTATCATCGTTTATCAATCATTTCTGTTTACCGCATGTATCATAGCGTAACACAGAATTGTTCAACAATTAACTTCTAAAAGATCAACTAAAATATACTAATCAATAATTTAGAAATGAGAAATGAAAAAAATTTATCATTTCATTCTTTATCGCAACAAAACAATTCTACTATACGACAAATTGATTGAAGAAAAAAATAAAATTTTTTTTAAATTGATTTTGATTGATCTTTCTATCGAGAATTAAAGTCAATGGCAGAGATTGAAGTTTGAAAGCCCGATAAGGGCTGTTATTTATAATTTAATATATGTAATGATACCTAATTAACAAGTATACAGTATACAGTGTATTAACTAAATGCTAAATATTTAATTAAGCATAGGATATAGGATGATGACAAATATTCAATTATGATAAACTATTATATTATATTCTTACCTGTATATTAAATTTATTAAATTATTGATCTTGTCTTGTTTCCATTACAATTATCAGCAATGCGTGCGTATCTTTGAAGTATTTCTTCTGCACAGCCTTTTTATTTCATTAAGTTAAGGCATCTTAATTTTAACAATGTTGTAATTTCAACAAAGATAGAGAGGAATGGAGATGTAATCCATTTGATAGAATTGAAAGGGAAACGAATTAATATTCCCATATTTGGACACGGAGATAAATGCTCATCGTGAGAATTTTTGCAGAGGATATGGCGTTTAGCGTGGTAACGCAAATGAATTCGGAAACATTGAGGAAAGCTCGAGCGAATTTTCATAATTTTTATTAATGAAAATGGAATTTCACTCATAATAAATCAATCATAAAATTAGCAACAGAATCAATATATATATATATATATATATATGTATAATTCATATACATATTTTCAAGAGACAAAACGTCGAGCAAAACGTTGAATAACTTTGATAGAATTAGATCGGATTCATTTATATATTAAATTGAATTTATATCATTTCATCTACGGAAAAGAATATTAGAAATAATAGAATAAATATGAATTAATTTATGATTAAGCCGAAAAAATGAAATTAATTACAAATTAACATACCAAATATTTAGGATAAAAATTGTTTAGATAATTTTTGGATCAGATATAGAGCAATCAATTCTAATTGATTTTAGCAATCAATTACTGTAGAAAATCTTTAGAAACCATGATAGAGATGGTACTTCATCATAAGCATCTAAATCACCTGTCCAACCTATAAAACTAGACCAGAAAGGTTGTTTTTGTTTTGCAATAGCCTTGTAGAATATAAATTCCTGTGATTTTCTGCGATTTTTCTGCTTTTGTTTATCATCATTTTCCATCACAATATTGGATTTTTTTCATAGTGATGCTTTTTGGGTGGCATCCAGCTTGGCCAATTTATATTTTCATTAGACAAATTGTACCGATCGCTAAATCGTTGCATATTTATTTGTTTCCCATCATATATCTTGGATTCATCGTTGTAATGAATCCACTATACGATAGATAATGTTTCTGTATGCGCCAATCTTGATATTTGCTCCTTTTCTCCTTGATACTAATTTTTATAACATCTGCGGTGTCGCACTGATTCTTCTAACCGTTTCTCCATTACTGATCTTAATGTTTAAAGTTTCTTTCATAATTATATTCTACATTCCATTCCTTATCTGAGTTCCATTCTCTGTCCTATACTCTCGACTGAGTCTTTTATCACTACGGAAATATTTCTACGGCTGTGAACTTGATGGACTGACAGCATCTATAATATTCGTTTCATTATTTTTAATTCGAAAAAATCTACACTATTTTGGTGGAACTTTTCCTCAATAACTTATTAAGAATATATTTGCAGCAACTTTATCGAGGAATACGGAAAGGTTATAATATAGTCTCGAGGAATTATATAAAGGTCATAATATAGTCTACCAATATTTTATAAGTTTATTAAATTCATTTCTGCAAACTTTTTACCTATCTAATAAATTAGATTGGTATGCAAGGCATGCATCATAATTATATTCTACATTCCATTTCTATCAGAAAATATTCTTCCATATCTTTATCAATAAAGATTAAAACGGTCTGAGTAAGTGATATAAGAAATTTTGAGAATTTATAGATAATTTGATATTTCGTTATCTATGGATCAGTTATGAGATATCATATATTTATGAATTGAGAAAAAGTTTAAAAAAGTTCCAATAAAAATGAATTTAATTTTGAAGAAAAATAATCAGAAAGGAATGAAATTATATCGGTGACGAGAGTAAACATAATGAGAATAAAATATTTAAAGAATTTTAATAGCTAATAAAATCTGAATTTCGTTCAATTATTCGAGATCAGTTTTAGAAAAAGAATATTTATATATTCTGCAAATGGTTTCGTTTCTTTTCACATTTCTTCTCTTTCGCTTTCTCGAGAACTCTATCATATCAATTTTTTAGTTCAACAAATTATCATATGAAATGTATCATATTGAAGAATGTGAAAACTTCTTGTAAGAAAATATGCAGAACGAGTTTTCACTAATAATTAATTATTTATGAAATGCAGCTATAAATATATCTATTTCATTATTGCATTACAAATCAATCAATCAATCAACTGCCAATGTTATCAGTGTTATCATATCAAAAAATAAATAAATAAATTTCATTGTTTCGATGGAATATTCAATAATATAATAATAGGAATACATAATTAATTATATGTTATTATTATTATAAATTCAATTACTTAAATTTGAATTTGATTAATTATTTTTCTGCTAAGATTGTTTTGAAAATGAAAAAAATCTTATTTATATGATTGTTGTATATTGCAGTTTTTTTGCTTGAGAATGATAAGAAAAATATTTTGTTAGCTAATCTCTAGAAGGAAATAGAAATCTGCTGCATTTCACCAAAAATATAATTCAGATCACGATAATAATATCGTAATAATAGTAATAATATTATAATACCGTAATATAATTCAGAACACGATAATAATAATCGTAATAATAATAATAATATATGAATATCACGATAATAGTGTATAATAATTTTTAGACAAGACGATCAAATTTGCAGTAATATAAATATATTATTTGACATTACTGTCTGATTTGATTAAATGAATTCGCTGCGATTTTCGCGATGCAACGAAAAAACTAATTGCGTTATATATGTATTGTTAAAAGAGAAAATAGAAATTGACAATAAAATGGCCAGAAGTTAAAGCAGTCAATAGATAAAGATGTATAGGCTTAGGCTTTCATCTTTGATATGTTGCTACTAATCCAGCTATCCCATTTTCCACTTCCTGAACCAACTTTCCAACCTTTCCATTCACCATATTCATGGCCTCCATTGCCTGGTTTATGATCATTTACTATAAAAAAACTTTCGTAAAAATCTTTTCGTATGAAAATTTTATTACAAATTTGCCATACTTAATTATGTTTCATAATTTTAAAAGAGAAATTTTTTACAAACAATCTAAGCCATTCCAATTCTGATTCACAATGGGCAATTAATAGTTTAACATAGATTATCGTAAAATTTTTTATAAGAATCTCTCTTCTGATATTCAAGAAGATTCATTGCTTTTAAAAATAGAAACAATAAACTTCGTTTGCTTCGCTTTTTAGCATTTTTTGTAATGGACTAATTTTAATTCGAAAAGTATCAAATAAGGAAATTCATTTGAAATCTTTCTTAATATGGGAATCTTATTGAAATGATTGTAGATTAAAGTTTAGAAAGAATTACCAACCTTCCCATTTACTCCATCCTTCACCACCTCCATTGTTTTTCCAGTTATTCGTATTAATGCTACCCCAAGAAATATAACTATTTTTTGGTCTATAATCAATACTACTACCATAATGCCTGCTTGGGTCATTTTTTCCACTGCCCCATATACCCCAACCTCGAGAACCACCATTACCCCAGAACCAATTATGTTTGCCAGATACATCCCAGTCATCGTCATCTAAGACTTGTTTCGCATTCCAAGCGGAATTTTCATCATCATCTTCAGAATGCCATGAATTTTGCCATCCATTTTCCATATATTTTCCACCATCATTATCGTAACCATATTGAACCCAACTTTTGCTTATTCCGCTACTACCCGATGGAAGCTCATCATTCCAACCTTCTTTCCATTTTGCTACAAAATCAAATTAGAAAAATTTGTTTAAATTTAAATTTACCGTAGAAAACTAAACATTCAATCATATAAAAATTAATCTAATGTTGCTTCTAGACGATCATCATGAATATTATTATATATGTTGAAAAATATTTTATGTTTAGATATATAAACGAATACATTATTATGATAATAGTATAAATTATGATATCTTTACTAAAATAATTAAAACAAACCTGATGGATAAATTGGAGAACATTTTATCAATGAAAAAATTAAAGCAAATATCGAAATGAACAAAAAGAATGCATGAAAATGAGATAGGAAGAAATTGTTGAAATATAATACTATCAAGTTATATATTATTTTATATATAAAACGAAAAAGTCGGTCATCGCAACCGGTTAGCTAATATTCATTTCATTATATTTATTTTTTTTTTCAAATAATTTTTACTTCTTCTCAAATTCTATTCCTTTAATAATTTCTTCACAACTATACATATAGCCACCTGTTTTCTAATAACAGAATGAAATAATCTTCGATGATGATTATTTGATTATGGATGCGTCAAAACTTGAGATAGATCTTCAGCTCTTTCTTCTTTCATCTTTCATTAAGGAATATATGTATATATATCAACCTGTTTTCTAATAAATTTTCGATGATGATTATTTGATTATAGATAGATCAAAACTTAAAATAGATCTTCAGCTCTTTCTTCTTTCATCTTTCATTGTAGGACAACAGTCAGAATTGAAAAAGTTATTCTAAAAAAAATAAATATTTTATTGAAGAAAATAATTAAGCAAGAATTTAAGCATTTCAGAATATTTAGCGTAAGCAAAAATAATTGCTAACAAAAGAGAATATTTAAAAAAAATATTAATAAATTTCTATTTTATTTTTTATCATTCTTGATCAATATGACTTATTAAAATGATAATTTTAATTAATATCAATTTATTTTTTCAGCAATAATTACGGTATTTTCAGTTTTATATATCAAAAAATTGTGTTTTTTGAATTAAAATTGATAATTAATTATAGATTAATTAATTATCTTCCAATTAATTAATTAATTATATTAAAAAACAAAAAATTTTATTTACATTACAATGATGCATTGTAATGTCTAAATTAAATACCTGTTATTTCAGGTTTAAATAATTAATTGAAAGATAATACTAAATTATCACAAACATTTGAATATTTAAGTATAATTAAGGAGAAGAATAGTACACTTTCGTAATTTCAACCATTCTTTTAGAAAAAAGTTTATTTTTTTTTTTGAATATTTCCAACATTATTTATTAATAATTGTCTTATAAAAAAACACTACCATATCATTTAATTTATCAACACTAATCTCGAATATTAATCAGTTATCATCAACGATATATTTTTGTGAGCGAAGGATTAAAACTCAAATTTATAATTTAATTAATACATTGAAGGATAAATGATTTATATTTGATTTTAAAATCAAAAAATTCTTGAAAAGCTTTTATCAATTTAAATTGCTGGAAAGTTATCTTATCATTTTGGGTTGAAAATAGATAATGGATATTAGATATGTTAAGCAATATGTAATAATAATAACTTGTAATGTGAAATAGTACTATAATCTGATATTATTTTGTACCATAGAATAGAATAAAATAGGATAGAGTAGAATAGAATAGGATAGAATAGAATAGAATAGAATATAATACAATTAAGGCTAAATTTCTAACAATCCAATGTTGCGCTTTTTATTTTTAAAATTAATTTATCAAAATTTTTTACGCAATAATCTATTCAATGAGATGACGAATGTTAGGAATGAGTAGAAACAATCGAGAAAAGTTATTTCTCGTCAATACTAATTATTTTATATTCCAAGTAGAATGAGTGAATGGACAGGTGGCATGAAACCAAGGCAACGAACAAATTAGGTAAATTGAATTGACATCATTTTTATAGCACTTTTTTCTACCTCTAAAACTTCATTTTTCCATTTCACAAATTTTATTATGAGCTTATCGATATTATTTATATCATTACCATCTGATATCATTAATAAAATGTTCGTGCTAATAGTTAATTTGCTCATTTCATTGATATATTTTACTGATAAGAAGTTGCATACAGATAAATATTCATAGCCTTAGCAATTCTAGTCTCGAATATAAATCGCAGCTTGAGATTTAATTGAATCCAAAATTACTCCTCCAATGTATAATTTCGATTTCTCGTCAAATATTTTACTTTTCCATTTATTTTACTAAGTTGTAGTTAAAAATCATGAACTCATAAAAGGTTATGAACCCATTACACTTTGGGGAAAGTATTTTACTTTTATTTCTTAATAATATCTTCATAAAAATATGTCTACGACTAAAATTTCAACTCAACTCTTTCTTTCTAAAAATTTATAATTTCAGAATATTATAGAATGTTAAGAGGCAAATAAAATATTCTCGACATCGGAATAAAAGTTCCGATCATTCCTAATACTTTTTGCAGTCAAAAGTTTTAAATAAATGTGAGAAAATAAAAACATTAAATGATGAGTTGAGCATAAGATTGCTTGGAATGAACCAATAAGACTTCATCTATTCTCGAATTTCTTTTTTTATTTTTAAATGAAACTATTAAAATTAGCAAAAATTTTTACAGCTAATAATAACAGAAATTATTTGAAATGAATTGGAGAAAATGCTATTCGAATCGATAAGAATTCATAGTTGAATTTATGGTAATTTTCATACTTTTATTTATTATCTTTTTCTTTATATAAATATCTTTTAGAAATATCAAAAGTTTCGATTAAATTTAAATTTAATTCGTCGGCTTTTTTTTTAATTCAAATGCTTCAGTTTTTGGTTTAAAAAAAAAGACGATAAATAAGGATGGGAAGATAAGACGAGAGGAGATAAGAAAGATAAGACGAAAGAAGATAAGAAAAGATAAGACGAGAGAAGATAAGATAAGAAGAGGTAGAGCGAACAACGAATTAAACTAAGAATTTATTTGTAAAATTTATTTTTAAACAGAAAATGAAATTCTATTTCAATTTATTATTTTCCATTAAGCATTGGAATAGAAATTGATTATTTTTGATAAAATTTTTTAGATACAATGCAAAGAATACGAGTATCAAGAACGAAAAACTATTTAACCTTTAACCTTATAGCTTTTCCACTATTAATTTATATCGTCAGTGACTTTGAAAATTGTAAAAGATAGGAGTGAATAAATGAATAGCGACTGAATGTTTTGCAGTAAATCTTCAACAGTCTTTAGGAAACTCCTCGATGTGAGCAAATTTTGAATTTATCAATTTAATATCATTTTCAAGCTATCTGGATGTGTTGATAGGAAAACAGATAAGGATGCTTCTTTACTGATAATATTTTTTTTTTTTTTCAGATGGGACATTATTGGATTAGAAATAATTGCTGTCGTTGTGCACGACTATCAGCGATATACTTTACAACATTAACGATACAAGCTGTTGTAATTGTACAATCTATCGCTTTCCTTCTTGTTGGATATTTAAGAGGTGTTAAAAAGAAAAAAAAACAAGCAATTACTAAAGTTTTTGTTTTTATTTTATGGTCGAGAGCGGAATGCAAATATTTTATGGTCGAGAGCGGAATGCAAATATATTAAATGATACTTTGGATAAATAAAACGAATGATTGATTCTCGAAAGTTTGAAATATTTAATATCATTTGAAAGTTTATTTTAAATTTTAATAGCAAACATTAATTATTCGTAATGTTTTCATATAATTTTAGGTGCAAAATATATTCAGAAACATATAGAGATTTAAATTATGTATTACATTTCGATTGTTTAATACCTCTTATTGTTATACAGGTAATTTTTCATTATATCTATTAATAAGTATATTGATAATTATTTATGATAATGAAAGTTGATTTCTTAAAATTTATCATATCATCATATCATTTAAATAATTTGAATGACACTGGCTTGCATCCATTTATTGTCTTGCAGATTTCATGGTTTGTTAGTGCTGCAAGTACAATATATTCAATGCAAAGGATAATACCATATTTAATGCTTCCTCATCTTTTTACATCATTAATTTTACTGATTACGGCAGTATTACTTATCACATTAACAACTTATCATATAACCAAAGGTTAATTCAATTAACATTTTCTCGGAAATCTTAATCTTACGAAAGATTATCGCACTAGCCAAGACAGATCATAATTGTCCTCTATTTTCTTATTCAATCTAATCATCATCATCATCATCATTATCTTTTGATTACAAATAGGGTCATAGTTTAAGTTTATACAATGCGAATATATATATATATAGGCTTACGATTTAATTGCTCTTTGATGCTTTTATTATTGTTGCCAAGCCTTTATTCATTTGGCGCATTATACTCAATTTATTTGACGCTGTCGTGCTTTCGCCTACTTATTCGCAAAAGAAAAACAGTCGCCAATATTGCTGAAAATGAAATTCGCAAGGGTTTATCCATTCTTTCATTAATTTAAGCAATTATTGCTTTTTAAACAAACTTTCGTTAATGTCTCATTAAAGAATGAATCATAACAGGATGATAGGTCAAGAAAGTTCATTCATGACCTTTATGACCTGTTCTCTTTGCAAAAATTATTATAAATGAATAAAGCAAGTAGATGTTCGCATTTAATGCTAATGATTGTTTTTTATCAAATGTAAATCTGAATGCGAATTAATATTTTTATTGATTTTTCAAATAAATATCATCAATCACTTTAATATCGTAAATTCAACAAGCATTACAGAAGCTTTGGAGGATCAAGAAATATCATCGTCATCTAATACGATATCATATAGCAGACGATCTACTATCATTGTTAATGATGATTATATAAATATGCTTTATAGATAAATAGAAATTTTATGAAATAAAATTTTCATATAAAAGTTTCTGCAATTCGCCAACTACAACATCATTTGTCAAGAATGATTTTGTCATTTGTCAAGAATGATTTTAATCAATTCATTCTCAAGAAAATCTTATCTGTTGTTTTTTTAAAAGAAGTATAGCCTGACTATAAACTTTCTTGACTTATTAGATAGATAATTAATATATTTTATATCTTCTCACAATATAAATTGTAATATTTCAACTAAGCAAGAGTTATATTCGAGAATGTTGTAGGATGAAGAATTGGAATAAGAAAATAATATAAAAATATGAATGAGAAAGAACGAATATAATGAAGAAAAATATTTGATATTTTTATTGCAAAAGAAACATTTTGTTGGAAATAAAATATAATTTTTTCTGCGATATTTTGAAAGAGAAATTGTTATGATGAGTTTTTAGCTCAAGCTGAAGTTCAAGCTTAAGCTGAAACTTAAGCTAAAGCTCAAGCTTAAGCTCAAGCTCAAACCCAAGCCTAAGCTTATACTTTTTTACAATAAAATATAAAAATTTTATCAATTTATATCTGATCTATGATATTATTAATAGTTGAAAGATGTGGAAAATAAACCTTTAAATCAAATCAAATTAAGTTTAAGTGATAATTATTATCATTTAATCGTTCTATATTAATTAGATAAGTAAGAATTATTTCCAATATAATAAATCATTCATATTTTTTTCATTCTCTAAACAGAGAATTATATCTTTTTGATATAATCAAAATATATTTGTCATTTAGTTCTTTATCATCGATATATATATATCAACGTATTGTTTCTTTTAATCATTTCTTATCACTTTTTATTCTTTCAAATGAAATATATAACATTGGAAAAAATATGAGAATCGTATTATTAGTTATTTTCGCATTTTGTTTGATACAGTCTCGGTTATCCAAATTATTCATTATCTCATCTATAATTAATGGCGAAGCTGCTCGATCTTATCACTTATTATCATTTGATTATTCTTAGAATGATCTTTTGATACTTTCATTCAATTATTTATATATTACTCATTGTGAAGTTACAGGCCGCAATATTTGTTCAATTGATATTAATTTACAAATATCTCTGTATCAGTCAAGAAGGTAACCTGACTATTTGGAAATGGATGAAAAATAATACACAAATTATAATTCGTCAAATATCTAATAGTAATATATTAGTATGTGGTAGTATCGAAACTGAAGTGGAAATTCGAACTCGAGAGTTGCCCGAGTTAATGCAATACTAAGTTTATCAAGTGCTTTTAAATCGACATTATCGTTTATACAATTGCAAATAACTGTAAGAGAAGAAAAAAATGTACAACAAAAATTCTCCACTGTCTAACTTCATCTTTCATTACGAATGTCGCGATAGATCGATTTGTTGCGTCTTCGCAACGACTTTTACATTCATTAAATAATATATTTAATGAAATTTTTTTATTATTCACTGTAACAAAAAAAAACTTCTCTAACTTATCATTTTTATCTATTAAAATATCATAGAATTATCAATATATTACTACAGTTAATTATCAATTAATTATCAATATATTGTTACACTTAGATGAATAGATGTTATCAATATATAACTGCACTTGGTTATCAATTAATTATCAATATATTATTACACTTAGATGAATAGATGTGATCAATATATTGCCGCGCTTAATTACCAATATATTACTACACTTAGATGAATAGATGTTATCAATATATAACTGCACTTGGTTATCAATTAATTATCAATATATTATTACACTTAGATGAATAGATGCTATATAGTTTATTTCGTATAATAATCCAATTGGTTGAGTCTATCGATAAAATAGTTGAAAATTTCGAAGTTTTATTTTATATCAAAAAAATTCTTTTGAACTATAAATTTTTATATAAATTAATAAAATAAGCTATTGGAATTTATTTTATTCAAAAAAACATTGTTTATTATTATCTCTTTAAAATATTTTGCTTTCAATAAAAAATCATTAATGATTATTTTGTAAAGTGTAATATCATTTAAGCAATACAGCTGTATAAATTGAAAATTTTTCAGTCTCGAGTCTCGATTTTCATTTTCTGCACTCTAAATTATTTGTTTAAATCATTTCTTAAAAATAAGCTTTATTTAAATTTATTTTAAGGCTACTATATTTAATCATAATTTTTCAAATAAATTTAATAAATTCAACTTTAGAGAAATACTTTTGAAGATATGATAATGTATATCACGAATAAAAAATATTGATCAATTCATAAGATAATGATAGTAAAAGTATCAAGGAGATATCACGAATTTTACAGTAATAGTTTAGAATAGATTATAAATGGATTATTGTATTATTTTTATATTCAGTTGACTCAGGGATTAATGGATATTATAACTAAAGAGGAAGAGGGACTTTTTATTTGATATATCGATTAGATCAACTTAGAAAAAACCGTCAAATATTTCAGGCTAGAATTATCATGTAATAATGAAACTTTAAATAATTCATTATGAATAATTTAAATTACTTATTATATTTCGAAAATTAGCCTAGCAGGCTCGTTTTTAATATTTTTGAAATTAGCGTGAATGTTGAATATATTTTGGAAAATCTCGAGTAAATTTCGAGATATTATTTGTTATTGATCGATTATTATTATCGTTAAAGTTCTTGTTTATTTTTTTCTAGCATCTATGTTAACAATAAAAATTATGAAAATCAGCCTGGATAAATAATGCTCCTTCTCATTTTCCAATTTCACCAACGTAAGATCGATGATGATATTTAAATATAGGATAACAAATAAGGGAAAATTAAGATTATGATATGATATGGGATAGAAAATCAAGGAATAGCAAGATTACAATCTGGTAGAATCATGATTTTAATCTAAATTATCATTCAAAATTATGAATTGCAATTAGAATTACAGTAATCTTTTCTATTTCGCATCTGTTGCATCAGTTATGTTTTATTAATTATTTCGAATTGATATTAAATAGAATTCGGCAAAAGTATCTTCTGAAAAAGTTGCTGCTATGATACCACGATAAAAGCAACGGATGCTCAGCTGTTGTTACTTGATAAAAGAGTTTGAAGATGGATAAAGCGATTGATGCATCATCATCATCATCATCATCATCATCATCATCATCGTCTTCGTTGTCGTCATCGTCATTGTCGTGATTGTCGTGATCGTCGTCGTGATCTTCGTCATCGTCGTTTTCGTTTTTATCTTCATGTTTTGTCTTCGATGTATGCTGCTATGAGGAAGTGAAGCAAAACTTTCACTATCATCTCTTTGCTGTTGTATATGTATTGCACATTGTACATTACACTTGCAACTTTCATCCGACATCAGTTGTTGCCTTCAGATGTTTGATAATTGACGACGAATGATTCAGACCAGTTTTTCATCCTTCACTCATATATTTTGATATAATTTCGTTTATTTATATTGTAACACTACAACATGCAGCATTTGCGAACTATTTAGCGAAATGAACAATAATGCATTAAATCGGGAATATTTCTTTCATCAACAATCGAAATAATTTTGTTAAAATTGAACAGATAATATTAAATTGATAATTTAATATTATTCATGATAAAATTTCTATGGATTATTTCAAAGATATATTATCATATTTTAATGTAAAATTGACAAAGTATTGATAAGAATGTAGGATAATCAGATTGCAAGTTAAATGATAACTGCTAGTTCTTGCATATTTTATTCGATTTTTTGAGAAAACATTTTTAAAACTAGATAGTTTTTATCTTTAATCTTTAACATTTAATAATTGTTAAGTATGTTTGAGGCTGAAATAGCAGGTCAAGAATAATTCTCGATCCGATCGAGAATGAACTAATTAAATCATATGACAAAAGGAATAATCGAATATCTTATAATCACTTTTTCTCGGTTAATTTTTAGCTTTTTCATCTTTTTCAATTACCATTGAAAAATGTTCGTTCGTTCGTAACTGTTTTCACGGCCCTGTCTATCTATCATCGTGCAAATTTTCTGCTCGAAATAAATTATGTGCTTCATAAATCTTCCAAACCCTATCCTTACCCCTTCCGACCAATTGTTGATTGTTTTTTAAACTAAGAAATGAATGATGCAATCCAATCAGTGTAATCAGCTATCCAACAACAAAACGATTTATTCCACTATTTTCGTAATAGTTAATGATAACATGCTGATTATATATTATACAAGTATGCAAATATTAATCGTAGTAATAGCAATAGTAGTAGTAGAATATCAAGAGATATCATTATCAGCTTTACTATTATTGGCTTTATCACTTTAAAATTTAATATATTTAAATGATCGCTTGAATTGATAAAATTGATCAATTGTTATTACATTTTGATAATTATAATATGATAAATTTGATACCTTCTTGTTTGTTATTTATTTATTAATAATAATTAAATTTTGCTTGGTGCTTATATTGTAAGTGATATGATAGTTTCATTTTTAGATCTTTCTTATTGAATTGATAAGAGATAATTTCTATGATCTATTTAATATAAAGGATAGATAAGTGATAATATGAAATGTTTATTATTATTATTATTATTATTTTAATTCACAATATCTCTCTTTTCTTCCTCTTTCTCTCTCTCTCTCTAAAAAATATGAAGAAATATTATTATCATTGAGAATGTTGAATAATATGAAAGAATAGCTGTTACTATTCAATATCAATATTAAGCAATTAACAAATTTCAATTTAAACAGGTTTGAAAGTTTATTGATAACAAATGATAGGACTATCACTATAGTATCAGAACATTAACACGACAAAAAAAACTTTTCTTTTTTATTTTTCAACAATTGTCAACAACAAATTATTTCGTAGCATTTTCAATTTGCAAAAGTACTTACTCCTCTCTTGTTCATGTCGAATTAGAACATAAGCAAAATGAATTGATTTTAGATTGATTGATTTAAAAAAAAAATGATTCTCGCTAAATGTAATAACTTAGGCGGTTGAATTGATAAGATAAGAGAGAAGGGGAGATATATGTATCATTTCTGCTAACAATCTTCATTGTTATTAATAACTTTTTAGTTAACGAATTTATTCAACATTACAAAAGATATATTTGAATTTCATCCTTGTGTATATCGATAATTTGATACGAAAATCGCTCCTTATTGATCTTTTTTTTGGTTAATTAAATTTATACAAATTATACTATAAAATAAATGCCTAAATTGCTTGACAATGAATTGATCAATGGTAAATTGATTTTGATCAATTTATCAGCTATTAACTCAAATTTAATATAATAAGGATTGAAAGGAAAATTTTACTAAAGGTCTTTGAAATATTTAATTATTCATTTTTTTTAATCGATAAACAATCGAATGCCAATTAATATTTTATATAAATTGTTCCTACTTTATTATTATTTATTGAAAGAAATTTAAATTAGCATCCCTACCTATCAATAACAATATTCCAAAAAAAGATCATTACAAATTTAAGTAGCAATTTGTTGTAAAATCAAGAATATTTCTCGCCATTCATCATTAGTTTTTGTTCAATGAAATTTTCAAGAATAAAATCGAAATATCTGATGGCATCATGCGTTGAAATATCTAATATGCAAGTGACTTCAGCATAGTTGGAATATCTGATATGCAAGTGACTTCAGCATAGTTGAAGTATCTGATATGCAAGTGACTTCAGCATAGTTGAAGTATCTGATATGCAAGTGTTGCAGCATACGTTGAAGTATCCGATATGCAAGTGTTGCAGCATATATCACGTTTTTAGAGTTACAACCGAAACTTATATAAGTGCATGCTGCAGTTATTCAAATGCATTATTGCTTGTGTTGAAAATTGCATTTTGCAATTTTGCAGGAAAAATGACTGAAGCATGGGTGACATTGGCAACGTCAGATGGATATGCAGTTGGAGCACTTGTTTTGGCTCATTCATTGAAAGCTCAACAAACTAGCAAGAAGTTGCATTGCATGGTTACAACTGGTGTTTCACAACAACTCAGGTCTGTCTCTGATGATAACGAATGATCTTTCGAACTTGATAGTTGATGATAACGAATGACTTTAAATTTGAAATTTTTTCAACTATTTGATAAAAGATATATTAATAATAATTTTATAAAATTGAACACGAAATGCTTCAATGTTTGAAGGGATAATCTTGCTGCGACATTTGATGCTATTAATGTGGTAAATGTTTTGGATAGCGAAGATACGGTCAATTTGCGTTTGATTGGTAGACCTGATCTCGGTGTAACATTTACCAAAATACATTGTTGGAGGCTAACACAATATAGCAAATGTGTTTTTCTCGATGCTGATTGTCTTGTTAGTTTGAAATATCTATTGATTGGCGCAATCTGATCTACATGATTTTTTTTCGTCTAATCTTATCTTACCTTGCTCTTATTGATTCAATTAACAATTCTGTGACGGCTTCGTTTTTCTTCCATTTAGGTCTTAAAAAATGCTGACGAATTATTCGATCACGAGGAACTATCTGCTGTAGCAGATATTGGCTGGCCAGATTGCTTTAATTCTGGTGTTTTCGTTTATCAACCATCCGAACAGACATATTTGGACATTTTAAATTTTGCCTTGGAACATGGCTCTTTTGATGGTACAATTCATTTTACGCTTTTTTTTTGTGAAAGTAGCTAAGAGAGTATCGAGAGGAGCAAGTTAAAGTAATCGAGAATAAATTTATTTTATTAGATAAGTTATGCAGTCTTATCAGCATACTTTTCTATCTAATTGAATATTTAACAGCTCAATTATCTATTGTATACCAAAATTTTGTGATAATATCCTATCATTTTCTATTAGGTTAGAGTAAGTAATTAATATATGATAAAAAAAATATATAAAAGAACCTTCGAAGAAGATAATATTTGCAGGTGGTGATCAAGGCTTATTGAATATGTTTTTCAAAGATTGGCGAGATAAACCTCCAGCTTTTCGACTACCTTTCGTTTATAATATGACCTCTGGAGCAATTTATTCTTATATGGCTGCTTTCAAAAAATATGGTAGTCAGGTATATTTCTTAACATAAATTATCAAATAGATTATTTAACTATTAACATAAACATTATCAGTGAAGTGTTTATAAAACAGATTTCTTAATATCCATTTCAAATATTTGTTGTATAATTTCAAGGAAATTATAGTAAATTTATTAGAAACATTCAGGAAGGTTATTTATCTAATTTTCATTAGAATTGTTTCATTGTTTGACAAAAGTCATTGTATGTCAAGATTACTATTTTAAAACCTAAGCCTGATTCATCTATTTTGGACTGGCAATGCCTAATTTAGGCTATTCTATTGACCTATCTAAATTTTCGTATCCTTTTTCTTTTCACAAGACTAATCAATCAGTCCAATTTGATTTCAATTGTTTAATAATTTAGGTGAAAATTGTACATTTTCTTGGTCCTGTGAAGCCATGGCAACAAACTTCTGGTGTACACTTCTCAGAGCATCTTGCCTATTGGTGGTCATTATTTAAAAGTCGAGTGGCCTCAAGTCTCGTCAATTTACACGTGAGTTCGTCACGTTCTTCACCACCAACTCAACGCACTACAGAAATAATCATCACCAGTGCACCATCATCACCATCACCATCACCGTTACCATCACCATCATCAACTACTATTTTCACGACAACAACAACAACTATTACCACTACTACTACTACTACTACTATTACTACTACTATTAGTACTACTACTACTAATACTAATACTACTCCTACTAGTACTACTACTACTACTACTACTACTACTACTGCAAGTGCTGATCCTATCACAATACCCTTTACTTCTGAAGATGATACTAGTACATGTTGCCGAAGGAGTATGCCAACCGTTCCATCACATAGCAACCTACCTAATCCCCCTGCATGCGAGTTTTCCGTTGTATACCGCCAATTTACGGGGCATGGAAACCATTACGCCATCTACCCACTCATCTCGCAAAGCAGATGGCAGTTTTTTCACTTGTGAGTGTACTACACTTGACTATTGATTGAGTATTGATTTGAAATTTTACTTTCACTCCTTTTAAGCCTATTAGCATAATTTGAATAATTAATATCTTCTTATCATTAGTTATCTATTTAATCACTTTAGAAGCAAATATCAGTTATAAGTTTAAAGTTTAGAAATGATAATTTTACCAGAGAACATATATATTTACTATTATAATTCATAAATGATATGAGATTGTTAGAAAATGTTAATAAAATGATTTTTTTCCGAAAAAAAGGAATTCGAGAACAGATTTTCGAGAATCGAAATGAAATACTTAAATAGTTGAAATTATTAATGTTATAATAATGTGTGATTCCATTGAATAATTTAAATTAATTTTATTCTATGCATGTTTTTTATTCTGTTTGTTTATAATTTAAAAATGATTAGATTAAAAATTGATACGATCAAATTTTTTAGATCAATGATTGATTAATGATTAATTCGTTTTGTGCTTGAAAGAAGACTTAACAGTTTTTTTTTCTTTTTATTTATCAATGATTAATCAAATCTGTTAACACTGATCCTATTGCCTAATTATTTAAAACATTCCTTTATTTTTTATATATTACATAGAATATAAACATAACTGTTAATTTAGAACTATGATAAAGACAGGTAAAAAAATTACTTTAAAATTGATAAATTTTTAATAACAATAAAAATTAAATATTAATTTTAAATTTAAATTTTTAATGAAAAACAAAAAACAATACATTTTTTTTTGAAATTTCATTTTTCCAAAAAAAAGTTTTTAAAATTCTTTGAACAATAATTAAACGAACTTATCATTTATAATTGTGTTATCATTTAATATTATGACATAAATAACAATCTTTTTTTCTTATCGTATTAATTTGCTTAATTATCATTCTAATGATAATTTCATTAAGGAACCAATCGCACAATTGCCTGAATTGAGTGTTGCATGTCCTAAGGTTGGCAATTTTTTTTTAATTTCATATATGTTTTAATTTAAATGGTGAAATATGAGAAGTTGCTAAGCTAATTGCTAATCGCTGATTAACAAATATATTGGATCTTGCAGTGTTGATTGATATCATTTATATATGATATAATTATTAGGTTATTTGATAAGGGAGCTAATCTTATTTGATAAATAATATGCGCAAGTAAAATAAATGAAACATAATAGTAACTTATTGCATATGCAAATATATGTCAATGAAATTTTTTTGTTTCAAAATTGCTATTCTATTCGTACTTTTTGTTAAAAATAAATCGTAAAGTTTAGAAGTTAGAAAGTTAAATATTATAAATTACATTTAGAAGTAATTGAGATTTTGAAATAATTTTGACAAAATTTACAAATACTTTTTTTTTTCATTAAATTATAATTATATGAGGTGATATTATGAGATTAGAATAACCAGTATATCATTCCATATTCTTGATATTTAATTATCGTTTTTTTTTTTTTTTTTTTTTTGTCAAAAGTATAATGGTTTAGTATCAAGGCGAGAAGAACGATTTGTGTAGTGAGTCAGATGCAGGTGATGAGAGTTGTTCGGAAGGTATTTAGGATCGTTTGCTGAAGGAAGCAATAGATTGTGAAGAGGAGGAGGCAAGGTTAGTAAGGTGACTTAAGATGAAATTCAACTTTTCTCACTTTGAAAATTTGAAAATTTTTCTGCAATCCTATCGAATCCTAATTTCATGGTGAAGTTGACTTCAAGACACAATTGTAACGGAACACTTAAAATATTTCAGAATGCAAATTTTTGATTTATTTATTATTTTATTAAAAATATTTGTTAATTTCGAATTGTTGTAAAATTCGAAAAAATAAAAAAGCGATGCTAATTATTTAAGATGCCAGACGTTGCGTTTGATTCATCGTCAGCTCCAACTGATGAAGAACGTTTACGAGCTTGGGAAGTTGGACATCCAGATTATCTTGGTGCTGATGCTTTCGATAATATACAAAAAGCTATCGATCAAGCGTTGGAATAATAAAAAAAAAAATTTTCATATTTCATTTTTATGGAAATGAGAGTAGAATTTTTTAATAATACATTTTTTTGTTATCAAATTTTTTCATTTAAAAATTTGAAAAATTTCTTCCATTTCATTTCCTATATTTGATTGATAATTTTTAATTTATCATGAATCTATTGATTTTTCTCAGTATAAAATCATGATTTTTAGTATAATTTATCTTAATTTTACAATGTAAAATTAAGCTACGATTATTTCTTAGAAATGAACGAATGTTTATTTATTTATAAAAATAAATTTAATAATTCTTTCTTTTATAAAAAAGTAATTCTCATTTTCTTTAATGTATGTAATTGAAATTTTTTCAATTATATGTAAAATGCAAATTTGATGATTAGTCTTTTGTCAATTGGATAAGTTTACTTATTTCAATAAAAATGCTTATCATTGTTTTTCGATTTCAAATTATCAAATTATCATTGTGTTCTTACGCTTAATGCTAAATTCTATAAATTATAATCTTTTATTTACTGTTGATTGCAACCTGTAATCGAATAATAATTATCTTTTAATATGCGTAAAAAAAAGAACTAAAATATCTTCTCATTTTCTCGATTTATATCGTGTAATTTTTTTATGTTTTTTCATTTCGAGAATACAATCACAGGTGTAAAACATAAATAACATGCCAAAAGCATGGCAAATTTTACGTCAAGACTCTTGCATCAATGAATTATGAAATAGTTCAAGAATTTCAATCAATTTTTAAGTAAAACAAGATCATCATGATACGAATGACAGGATAATCTTTGATTTTTTTCGTTTTTTCACTGCGAATTTTTCCTAATTTTTTTCTCAATTTGCGATCCACTCTAACTTATTACAACATACGACATTAATGTTGAATGCATTTAATGAATGCAAAATATACTGTATTGCATCGCATGATTCAATACTCCAGAATTTTCTCAATAACTTTTATTAGATTTACGATATTTTTAAATGTTAAGAATCATTGTTAAAACTTGCAAATATATAAATTAATCGTAATTAGTCTCGTAATTAGTCGAGATTAGGTATCAAAATTTATTTATTTATTCACAAATGATAAGAATAATTTATCATCAAGTGGAACAACAACAACCACAGCATCTTTTCCTCTTCTTACTTTTCTTCATTGACTTTACACCTGTTTACATTTATATATTTATTTCAATTATTGGTTTTGATGTGATAATGTACTTTACAACGATCAAAAAAAATGAATAACTGATACTATAAACTTTGAAGCTTATCAATGCGATGTTATCAGCTATCACATTCTTATCATTTTATATCAGTTGTAAAGAAATTTTGTCAGAATCAAATACAAAGTACTACTAGAATACTTAAATTTTTCTTTATATAAATTTTGTAATTTTCTTCTCTTGCAAGGGACTAATATGAAAAATGCTATAAAATGTGAAAATGTTAACGAAAAAATTTTTTTGAGAAATTTCTCGACAATCATTTTGATAAAAAATAATTACAAATGATAGAATAATGATTAAAAATGATTAAAAATCAGATTTACCTTATCTGATCATATTATCTAATTTTTTAGCAAATGCGAGAAAGTAAGATTTTTGATAGCTCCAATTAAATATTAATAATTACTGATAATAAAGATCAATTAAATATTAATTACTGATAAAAAGATCCAATTAAATATTAGTAATTACTGATAATAAAGATCCAATTAAATATTAATAATTACTGATAATAAAGATCCAATTAAATATTAATAATTACTGATAATAAAGATCCAATTAAATATTAATAATTACTGATAATAAAGATCCAATTAAATGTTAATAATTACTGATAATAAAGATCTAATTAAGTATTAATATTTATTGATAATAAAGATCCAATTAAATATTAATATTTACTGATAATAAAATGTTTATCTTATAATCACATTGCAATATATATGCTTTAAAATGAGTAACTATTGAGGAAAATTATGAAAATTCAATAAAACCTAATAAATAAACCTGGAAGAAGTTTAAAAATTTTTCTTAAAAAAACGATATAAATATTACATTTTCGTATATCTTTTGCTCTAACATCTGATGATATTGGTGGTGGCGTTGCTATGCGCTGTTCTGATGTAAATAAACTTGGTGATAATTTGCGCAATTGTCCATTAACATTGTATTGTAATTCTAATGCATTTGGTATTCGTTTAGCTGATTGATCTGATAATTTTATATAATCAATCATATGCGCAATTATGATAAAATGGCATCATAGATGATAGAAATATGAATAACCTGAATGATCGATCTAAAGGATAATCATTTAACGATCAATTTGATCAAAAGAAATTAGCAATGAAATAAATGGATAAGTAAATAAATAAACAACTTGATGTTAAGTTGATTTCATAAAGAAATTTGCATTAACCTGAATCATTTTTGTTTACTTCCAACATGATCGGTGGTTCTGTTTTCCCCTCGAACTGTTGTGATTTTTTATCATCTCGTATATCATCGTTATCTTTTTTCTGCTTTATAATATCCCGTTAGAAATTAATTTTATTTTTTATAGAACTAATAAAATAATTGAAAAAGTTAAATAATGGGAGTGATGGAAGCACTGATAAGCTGATTGATAGGAATAATGAACCATTCATCCAATCAATTCAAGTATCTCATATTTAAAAAGATCAAAATTCAGTATAACTTAGTTATTTTTTTAAACTTATTTATTATGAAATAAAGGAATCATTCTACACATAAGAAATATTAGAAGATGCTATAAAACAATCATGATAATGATAATAATAATAATAACAATAATAATAATGATAATAATAATGATGATGATGTTGTTGTGAATGCTAACCTTCCCGCTACTGAGCGATTTACTTCTGAAAAGCTTTGGTTAGAATTATTTTCTACCAATGTTTTTCAAATTATAAGAAGGAATTAAATTATACATTGGAAGGATTGATTATGATATGATAATGAGTATAAATAGTCATACTCTGAAATAACAATATCATCGTATCCTTTCTTTTTTTAACATCTGCTATTTTTGTTGCAGCTTCAATCCTAGCAAATGCCTCAACATCCATATTTATCATTTGTTTATTTCTAGAATTTACAAATTTTATCAAAAAGAAAAAGTTTTGATAGAAAATAACAATCATTTATTGATTTAATGATAAGATTTAATGATGACCATTTATTGATTCAATGATAAGTTTATCCTTACAGCTGCTATTAATTTATTGATTTAATGATAAGATTTAATGATGACCATTTATTGATTCAATGATAAGTTTATCCTTACAGCTGCTATTAATTTATTGATTTAATGATAAGATTTAATGATGACCATTTATTGATTCAATGATAAGTTTATCCTTACAGCTGCTATTAATTTATTGATTTAATGATAAGATTTAATGATGACCATTTATTGATTCAATGATAAGTTTATCCTTACAGCTGCTATTAATTTATTGATTTAATGATAAGATTTAATGATGACCATTTATTGATTCAATGATAAGTTTATCCTTACAGCTGCTATTAATTTATTGATTTAATGATAAGATTTAATGATGACCATTTATTGATTCAATGATAAGTCTATCCTTACAGCTGCTATTAATTACTAAACTTTCATCCTTGCGATATTGTCAAAATATTGGAATTTCTAATATTTAGAAATCAATTCATTGATAACTTTTATAATTTAACAATTTTTCGCAAATTTTTAAGATATTTTTGCAAAATAAAACTATGTGACAACTTCTAATTAATATTCTTCTGATCGAGAATTTTTATTTATTTTTCTTCACTTTTTATCACATTTTCATAATTTCAATATCAGCTTATCAATAGCAGTACTCAAAAGAGAAATGTAAATAACTGTGATGATATTCGATCAAGAAAAAAAATGAGAATAAGAAATGATTACCAACCTAACTTCTCTGTCATTCATTGACATCATTGTTTAAAATGAAACGATTACAATTGTAAAACACCTTTGTTTCAAACTGATAATAATAAACAATGATAATTTCCTGATTACCTGATGAACTTTTTATATAATTTGTTAGGCTCATATTATTATTTGACCTTTGAATTTGATTAATTATATTGAATTGATACTGATATTGATGAATTATTTGTAAGCGAAAATTGAATTTTTATTTTGTATCTAATCAAAATATTTTGATTTTATCATTGCTTTTAGTGATGATGCTGAAGATGAACTAATCAACTGAAAAGATTTCCTTTGTTAACACTTTCCATTAATCAATTTGATAAATGATTTATTCGCATCAGAAGTACTGATACGATTCCATCCATTCCTATGTGTTTATTTTTGTGGGCAAGAAGTAAATATATTTAGCTAATTGATAAAATGATTCGAATTTTTTGAAATATTTCGAAAGTGCAACATTATGACTCATTATTACAGATAGATAGAAAGATAACGATGATAACGATGATAATGATATATGCGATTTCTCTTTAATGCGACTGATTGATATATGTTCAAAATTGAATTATATGAATTAATCGATAGGAATAATTATCTCATCTATAATTTATGATTTTAAATTTCAAATAGATAATTTACACACATATATTTTAATTTCAATCCCAATTATATCTCATCCATTTTGTACGATCGATTTTAACATTTATATTTGATTATGATAGTGATATTATATCTATCACAAAATGTTATCATATGATTTATATTCGTTATATTTTCATTCTTTCTTTTTTTAAATATCAAAAAGTTGTAGAACTTATCTCTTCATAGATCTTCCATTAGTCATATGATATGAATAAGTAGAAATTGATTGGTATGAAAATGAAATAGGTCAAATAAATATGAAACATCAATGTATAATAGTTTTCAGAGCATTGCCCTACAATGAACGTTATTGATGTCTGATAGAGACTCTATCAGAAATGAGATATCTTTGCACTTTTTAAATTTTCACAATCAAATCGATTAGATTTATTAATAGGTCATCGTAGATCAATCGTAGATAGTAAGAAGAAAATTTTCAACATAAGATATTAAAATATGTAATAAGTTTGCATATAACAATAATCATCAGTAATCAGTCGTCAACTGGATGCTAATAATTGCATAGTGTATTTGTGTATCATTGATTATCTTATCATATCTAATCAAATCGAATTTGTGTTAGTCTAGAAAATAAAAATTTCGGTTCTTTTATATAGAACGGGAAATACGAGAAATTAAAAATTAGAGAAAATAAAAAAAGTTCCTTATTGGATTTTTCATATTTGATAATTTATAGTGTTAAGCCTAATTAATATTAACAGCTTAATTGTAATATAATATGATAATGTTATGATCAAATGATTTTTACAAATACAATATATGATAACAACAATGATATAATATGATATCACCGAATGTAAACTGATCGAATACGTTGACTTCAGATGGAATAATATGGATGGATGCAAGTTTTCTTTTATCTTTGTAAAAATCATTCGATCATAATATTTTGATGTGAATTGTATTTGTGTAATGGAAATTTTGTTTATAAGTTAGTACAAAAAAAAAAAAAATTTAGACGTAAAAGATTCTGATACGATAAGAAGTCAACGAAGCAATTTGTTGATGTGATAATTAGGCCAAAAATAAAGTACAAAAAAGAGATATCATATCATTTGTTAAAAATTACATATTATCATGAACTGATAATTTTATCTGTGTCGTTTTGGTTTAAATATTTAATTTTGAATAATGATGTATCGTTATGATTTCACAAATTAAGTAAGCAACTGTTTTTAAATTTCTTCTACCTTTGATGAATAATCGAATCGATCGATCCATTTGAATCTATCGCATTTACCCTTCCCTCTCTTTTTGAGGTTCATGCATGCATGTTTTTATTATCGAATAATTTGTGAATAACAGTAGATGTATACTTGGAGGTATGGGCGAAAATTCTCACATTTTAGAGAAGAATTTGTCATCCTTTCCATCTAATCAATAAGTCAATCATCTCCTATGAAATTATACCATCTCTGAAACAGGTGTTTCCGGTTTCCTCAAGCCAGAAATTATTTTATCGGGCATCTTCAACCATCGTTATAGTTCCATCTGAATTTCCTTTTTTTTCATGAGTACATCTACATCGAGTATTTAGTGGGAGAAGTGCTTCTACTTTTTATTGCTTCTTTAACGACAGGTAAAAATTTTGAAAAAAAAACTGGTCAACTCAACCTCTAGTGAAACAATCCATGGTTGTGAAAAATGAAATTCGGGCGGGGCCCATTTCATCATCAGCTACCACATCGCTAACTTTGCAAAATTTTCTTTTATCAATAAGCGCCAGTTGTTATTCATCATGGAAATACGGCGCAGTTTGTTAGTTATCGATGCGATCGTATGTCTTCTAATTGGTGCTCTATTATTTTTTACACCTTCAATTGTCGCGTATTTTGTTTTTGTAAGTTTATTTTCTTCTTTCTTCTTTTAATTAGCTATAATTTTAATTTTTAAATTTTTGAATTCCTTATAAAATCATCATCACGTCATACTCTATGATTTATCATTATTATCATCATGATGATGATCATCATCATTATTATTATCATCATTAGAATAATATCATCATCATCATTATCATCATCATCATATTGGCATTCAGCAATTTAATTTCACCAAAATTGAAAAAATTCCCAATTTTGGACTAAATAACTAATAGACGATATATGTTTTTCTATTTTAAGTATAACTATAACAATTACAGTATTTTCTCATTTTAGCTTATTAAATTAATAGACGAAGTTTCAGAATCCTTCGAAACATTGAATGAATTGCAAAAGAAAGCAATGTTTTGTTTTCAACAAAAAAAAAAATATATACTAATATAGTATTACCTTTGTTTTAATTGCACAATTAATTTATCATTCATCATTACTGGCACTGAGATAACAATGATGATAAATAGATTTCAAATTTTGGGTCACAAAATTTACGAAATTTATATTTGACAATATGGAGAAATAAACGAAATTGAGTATGCGATGAAATCGCTTTTAGTTCTTTAAAATTGATTAGTCATCCTAATGATTACGATTCACTATCAAAATCATTCAGCATTGCAATGATAAAAGTTCATTTCCATGTAAATAATTTTCACCAAAGCTAATTAGTTTTTTTCTTGATATAAGACTTTCTCATTGTTCCAGCAGATTTTTATTATACTATTATAAAATGAAAAAATTCTGCTAATTTCTCTTATCTTATCTTATCTTTTCCCTCCTCTATTAGCAATCATTTATTATTCCATTTGTCTATTTACCATTTTTTGCTCAGATTTTTATTATCAGAAAAAAAATATATATAAATGTAAATTATCCTATCAATTCTCGCTTAACTAAATGAGTTATAGATGCAAGAAACAGATGGCGTCCATTGGCATCTGCTTAGATGCATCGGATGTCAACATATTGGAGCCGGTTATCTATTATACCGATTGAGAAATTCTTCAGTAGAAACACTCTGTGCTTGCTACTTCATTCGAATTCTGGTCATACTTTATCATATTTTTTTAGTAACTTCTCCACTTAGTACTAAGATATTCTGACCTGTTAAAAGTGTTCTGACAAAACTAATTAAGCATTCTTATGAAACTTTATAGATAGTATAGATAGATTTTCTGATAAATTTATCAATCCTGATAAGTATAATAATTTAAATGATTGATTTTCTATGAAAGAAATTAATTAATTTAAATATTGTAATCTATTTATTTTATAGCTTGTAATCTGAAATGTATGAAACATTTTTCAGGGATTAATATCAATGCTTTTAGTTTTAGTACATTGCTCAGCAGAAACACCAAATTTAATTCATCCTGATGTAAGTAATTTAAATTTCAAACTTCTAATTAAAACTTTTTATTAAATTTAATAATCAAATGATGAAATAAATGTTGAAAAAGATCGAATATCGATTATTTGGGGATAGGATTCAGAAGGATTTGAAAATTCTTTCTTTTGTTATCTTATTATATCTTTCCTTTTCACACTTCAATATGTTAAATTTATGATGAAAGTTTTCTTAAATTTGTAATATTTTAAAAATCAGCAATTTTTAAAATTCTTTATTTTGCAGTATTTGAAAATCGCGAAATATTGGTGCTATGGTTGGTTAGCAGTAAATTTATGTTTACAAACAGCTCATCGATGGACGATCGGAGATACGGTGATTACAAATGATATAGAAAATATTCTATTTCAGATAGATAGTCTTATATGTATAATAATTGGTGCTGCATGGCTTGCATTTCCCGGATGGTTATTACATCGTCAGGTAATAGTTTCATCTTTAAATTATCTAATAAATTTCTTGTCCCTAAATATTTTACTTTATAAACTTTACTAAGTTCATATTTGATTGACATTTTATCAGTTTCAATCTGATAAGATATTCAATATTTTGTAAAAGATTATCCTTTTATTAATCACAAAAATCATTTATTCTAAATGTTAATTAATATAATTTTTGTGAAATGCTTAGGTTCGTATATCTTTGAGTGAATCGCATGAATTTTGCGCTCGATTTATGGGTACTGATTTCTTAACAGCATATGTTATCACTAATCATGCGTTACATTGGAAAAAGTTAGGAGATCGTCTTGTCGCTCTCGATGCTCGAATTTTAGTATGTTTATAAATAATTATTTAAAGTTATTGGCTTTTGTTCTCGTCTGTTAAGTTAAGTGATAATTTCCTTTAAAATAATATAAGCAAATATCAATTTTGTAAAATCTCTTCTTCTTTGAAAAAATAATTTGGTAAAAAGTTTTTCAAAAATCTCTTAATAATTCGTAAATAATTTGAAAATAATAGCAGAACCTGAGATCGTTGAAAAGAAATAATCTTTTAACATTGCCCTTTGACTCATTGCCCTTTGACCTTATTACAAAAGAGATTGTTATAACAGTAATTTAACGGTTTACAACTTTCTTTTCTGATTGTAAAAGTTTACAGATTTGTGCGTTGACTTTCGCTGCACAAGTATGGTCACAATATGCTTACTCAGAGCATTGGAATGGCGGTCATTGGGTTGGCATTTTGCTAGTCTCGTCTTGGATACTAATGACCGCTGTACTTCGATATCATTCCACGGCACAAATTGGACAAGCAAATGAAAAGCGAAATTGTATTAATCTAAGCTTGAAGCCTAGAGTTAAATGATTTTGATCAAATGATGTATAATACAATTCTGTATACTATTATGATTCTATATTTCTCATCTCGAGAAACAATGTATTCTCCCATCTCGAGAAACAATATATTCTCCCATCTCAAGAAACAATATATTCTCCCATCTCAAGAAACAATATATTCTCCCATCTCAAGAAACAATATATTCCTCCATTTTTCTTGAAATTTTTACATCTATTCAATTATAACAATTATTTAGTTGTTAATTTGAAATTTAGTAATAAAAATAAACAAATTTAATTAGAATTGATATTTTATTTTATTTTGTTTACTGTAGCTATATACATGTTTTGCTTACTGTAGCTATATACATGTTTTGTTTACTGTAGCTATATACCCGTATCAGATTATTTGTTATTTAATAATTAAAAATGAAAATATTTGTAAATTAAAAATATTATGCAAATATTTGTCGATTAATAAAAAGTTTTTCTTTCTTTTTTTTCATTGTTTATACGATTTTTTTATGCGCTATTGCGGCTAGCGGTTAATGGGTAAAGAAGATTTGCGAAAAATTAAGCTTAAAATTGGTAGCATTGTAAAAAATCAATGGCAGGTATATATGATCTATAATAATTGCTAATCAAATCATATATGATCAAATATATTTGTTAAGAAAAAGAAAAAACAATTTTTTTACTTCATTAGAATTTCATTTTACAACTGAACTTGAAATACTCTCGAAAGAATTTAATAATTGCTTTAAGATATGAATGTTTCTTCTACAATAAAGTTATGCGAATTTTTCAAGCAATATTTTATCATTTATTAGAAAAGGATCAATTATAGTTTACTATACTTTTAAATTTTTAAATTTACAAATTTTAATAATACATTGGTATATCGTTTTTAAATTTGAGAGAAATCTATGCTTAATATTGTAGATAATACGCCGAATCGGAGAAGGTGGTTGTGGTCTAGTTTTTCAAGTAGTTAATATGCAAAATCCAATTCAAATGGCAGCTATGAAAACTGAACCAATTGGAATGTTTAGTGATGATCAAATATTGAAAATGGAAGTGCATGTTTTAAAAAGCTAAATAAATCGCAACATGCATGCAGAATTTATGCATCTGGAAAGGTAGATGATGAAGCGGAAAAATTCTCGAAATATTTCTAGAAATGAAATAAAAATATATAAATAAATCCAACAAGTTTTAATCTATCACTTATGCTTCATATTTTTCATTGATAATGCAATTTTATCAATTTAACTATCCAATAATTGATAATCAATTATTCAGTAATTGATAATCAGATAACAGAAATCATTAATATAATATGAATGTTTGAATATATGAAAATAGACATAGAAATATATTTCCGCTTCATAAAATAATATTATTTTAGGGTCAAGATTATTATTTTTAATTATGACCTTATTATCAAAATCATTATGCGAATTACGAAAGCAATGTCCAAATCAGGTTTATATTTATAAACTGCATAATATATTTGTTTAAATTATTATAAAGAAGTTGCAACATCGAACACTGAAATAGGCTTTCTAAAAACTAGAAGAAAGTTTTTGAAAAATTTTTAGCTTCTGAAATTTGAGCCAAAAATTCATGCCGATTTTATTTTGCTTAAACATAGCTAGACTGGAACAAACAATCAATCAGTATTCAAAACTTCTCGAATCAGTTTTATCAGCATTTTTCGCTTCATTAAGAATCTGATAGCCACATGTAATATTCGCATTCTTAGCGTTTCACTCTACCGACATCGGTGAAATTATGCATTCAATGTCTGGAAGGAATCGAAGATTTGCATAATATTGGATTTATTCATCGAGATGTCAAACCATCAAATTTTGCTATGGGACGAAAACCATCAGTAATGCGTACTGTATTCATGCTTGATTTTGGTCTTGCCAGGCAATATTGTGTTCGTCCTTCATGAAACTATCCTTCTTCGATTATTTAATGATTCAGAATTACGATGACAAATTTGAATTGAAATAAATTTCATCATAATACTACATCTGCAAACTTGACGCATTTGATTAATTAACTAATTTGATTCATATTTATTAATCGATTATATTAAATTCAATATTACATTTCCAATATAACTATAGATATTATCATCGAATCATAAATATTAGATTAGATTTAGATTTCTTATATGATAGATAACTTCTCTTTTTTTTTGTATTCATTTAAGACATTTGATGAAAAAGGTAATAGCAAATTACGTGAACCACGTAAAACAGCGCCATTTCGAGGAACTATTCGATATTGCTCGATAAACGTTCATTGTGGTGATGAGCAAGGACGTCATGATGACCTATGGTCACTTTTATATATGACTGCTGAAATGATACTTGGCACTTTGCCATGGTATAAAATTTATTTATTTTTTTATCAATATCTGTTTACCTTTTATAATTATTTTTGTTACAGTCATATGATATGACTACTAATTATTACTACGATTTGAATAACTGCCGAAAAAAGCTAATATGAAATTTTGAGGCATCGTATGGATCGAGCGCATGCTGAAATTTGTAAAATAAAATCTGAAGAAAAACTTATATCCAGCCTACCTATGGAATTTCATGTTTTCATAAGGCATCTTAAAAATTAAATTACAATCATAAACCAGGTCATTTGCATAATTGCAATATTAAATATTCATTAATTTGTTTATTCTTCAAACGGTTTATAGCAATAGGTTAAATTAAGATAAATGTTATTTTGTTAATGATAAGGATAGAGATATCATTTTCAATGTAATTATTTGTTAGTGATAAGAGTAGAAATATCATTTCCAGACTATAATCTACTTCAATCATTATTAAAACAAATTTTGAAAAGAAAAAATCACAATTTAACTGATCCATATGATTGGGAACCTGATGGTGAGTATGCTTCAAAATTTAATCGACAGTAAGTTTATGAATTATCTGAATTTTCTTCTCTCATTATCATTAAGTCTTTTATTTTGTATTAGATTGAAAGTATCATCTATTCATTTACTTCTAATCTGATTATCTCAACCAAATGCATATATTTTTGACAATGATATTACAACAATTCTGATTACTGTATCTGTTAATTATAATTATCACTTTCATTACTATAATTATCATTGCTGTTAGGATTATTAATTGAAACTATAATTAACAAATGATAATTGCTTATCTTTTGAGATAAAGAAATATTGCAATATCAATAAATATCAAATTAGTTTATCAAAGTACAATGAATAATAATCAGTTATTGTTTAATTTAGTGTGATGCGTTCAAAAAAACTAAAAGCATCAGATGAAAAATTTGAAATTGATAAAGGTGATAAAAGTGATATGAATACTCGTATGGGAATTAAAACTATTGAGGAAGAGGTAGGTATCATGCTGTTAATTATACCTTTTGTTGAATACCAGCAAATGTATTAGTTGCTAATCTCAGTAATTTATAATAAAAGGATGATAGATATTGAAAATTACATCGATCTTATTTTTATGATGTGTTATCTTTGCGAGATTATTCGCAAATCATAGAAGAAATATCTGATAAGCTTCTAGAAGTATTAGCAATGTTACTGATATTAGTATATTATCTTTTGAAAAATTATCACTTATCACATATTGCTATATTATTTGAATAATTGAGCATATATTCAACGCATAATTTCATTATTATTCATAAATTAAGCATATTTACTTAATTTTTGAAGTTTATTAAATATTTAAATTGAACGAAATATTACTAACTATTAACTGATATTATCAGAGATAAATAATTGAAGCAAAAGTTACGATAGTTTTGATAGAATGATAGTGCGTGTTTTACGTGTGTTGCGAGAAGTAACTTCGCAACATGAACGGACGGACGAACAGATGGCTTTCAGATCAATTTGAAATGTAAAGGAAAAAAAGTTGATTTCATTTTATCATAGGACATTATCGATTTTCTCGACTTGAGCAGCTGTCGGAAGCTTTTCATTTCTGCTGATATTATCCACAATCGATCTTTAAAGCATCCTTCTTTCTTTTCCTTTTCCCTTTATTTTCTCAAATTTTCAACTTTTTGTTTTCTTTCTCCCTCCCTTATCACTGATTATTATTATCATTTTCGTTTTTGCTCAACCATACTTTTATCAATCTATTCATAATCCAGTTTTTTTTTTACTGAATTTAAATTTCTTATCATTAATGAGATTTTTTTTACAGATTAATATCACGTCATTGTTGAAAGAAGAAGATGAAGAAGGAGCATCACGTGTTAGCGGCGTCTCGAGAACTGATGATACTTTACAAAAATTAGACGAATTGAAATGATTTCCCTATGTTTATTATTATTATTATTTTTTAAGCAATTATTTGAAATATTTTTCAAAATTTTTTTCCGTTTTTTCGAAGTTTCCTGAAATTTACATTGTAATTCGATACGTCATTTTACGTAAAATTGAAATTTAATTGCGTATAGTTAGCAAATATTAAAGAATACATTTATTAACTGAATAATTGAATAATAATAATAATAATAATAATAATAATAATATGAATAATAAGAATATATTATTAATTAAATAATTGAATGATAATAATATTATTATTAATTGAATAATAAGAATACATTATTAATTGAATAATTGAATAATAATAATGATAATAATAATATTAATTTAATAATAAGAATATATTATTAATTAAATAATAATAATAATAGAATAATGAGAATACATTATTAATTGAATAATGATAATAATAATAATAATATTAATTGAATAATAAGAATACATTATTAATTGAATAATTGAATAATAATAATAATATTAATAGAATAATAAGAATACATTATTAATTGAATAATTGAATAATAATAATGATAATAATAATATTAATTTAATAATAAGAATATATTATTAATTGAATAATAATAATAATAGAATAATAAGAATACATTATTAATTGAATAATGATAATAATAATAATATTAATAGAATAATAAGAATACATTATTAATTGAATAATATTTATATCAAGTAATAAATTTAATAAATAATTTATATTAGTAATGAAAATGTTAACTCAAATACTTAATATCTTATAAACTTAGCGGTGAATATTTTATATAACAATTGTTAGATAGATGATGGAAGGATGAAAGAAATGTATGAAAGATTGTTATTATTATTATTATTATTATTATTATTATTATTATTATTATTATTATTATTATTATTATTATTATTATTATTATTATTATTATTATTATTATTATTATTATTACTAGGATGACCTCTTCTTTTCTTTATCCTATCTATCAAAAGTAATCCAGAGGTTAATACCTGCATCTATTACATCTGTTCATTTCAACATAAAATAAATGGATGATTCATAAAGGCTTACAACGAAGAAGGAATCAACCAGTAAGTCTCGACATAACTCAACTTCTCTAAGAGTTAACAAGAGAAAGAGGAGAAAGTGAAGAAAGACTTGAAATTAAAATTCGAGGAACAGCTGCTAGTACCACTGTTACTACTGCTATATTGTTATTGCTATTGCTACTGCTCCTACTGCTATGCTGCTACAGCTACTACTATTACTACTACTGCTATACTGCTATCGCCATTATTATTAATCGCTTCACTTCATTGAGCTAATTGTCTACTTGTGTATATATATATATATATATATATATGTATGTCTCTGTTGGCATACAAAATATTAAAATTCACTATTCACTTTCGTCAAGATACCATTTCTCATTTTGATAGACTTAACTTAAGTTTAACCTATGACCTTTGTATGAATAAACGATAGCAGCATAGTTTGATTATTCGGATCTTCCATCGACATTATTAAATTGTAAGAGGAAATCGATTGATCAATTTATCGATCAATATTGAATGCTTTTGATAATTATATCTTAATCGTATCGTTAATTCCTATTACTATATATATTTATCATTTAATTAATTGTATTAGAAATATTGTCAAGAACTGATAAGATTAAATATTTTCATAAAAATCTCAATGTTGCTTGTATTCTTCGATGATATTTAGATTTAGATAATTTTTGATAACGATAGAAGTTCAAGAAAGCATCATTATATTGAATAAAACGAATATTAATTTTGAAGTATTAAACATATATGTTGCAATTAGTTTCTTGTTGAAGATATTTTGATAATAAAAATTAAAATTTTACCGTAAATGATAAAGAGAATTTTTAATATTAATTTTCATTTCTATCAATCAAAAAATCAAAACATAAAATTAACTTCTGTTAAGATATGGAAGAATGAAATTTTGAAAAAGAAAGAAAAGCAGTTAGTAGTTATAGATAAGCGATATTGCAATTGTATTGATATTGATATAATAATATCTTCTATCTCTTCTCTCTCTCTTCCTTTCTCTCTCCCTCTCTCTCCCTCTCTCTCTCCCCTATTCTATTTTTCTTGGCTTTCATTTTAAAATGTACTTTATTTATAGCTCAATTTTCTTATTGATGAAATGGCATACATAAACAAGTAAGCAAGAAGCATTCGAACCTTTCTTCTCTTCAACTATTTATGAATTTTATAACTTATTCCATTTGATCTATTAAATATTCTATTAGCATAGAATGCCAGGTTATAATTTAAAATTTATTATTGATATCATATAACTGGAACTTATCATTCGAATTAATCAGTTTAAAAAAAAAAACCATCAACTTTTTATAGCTTACTTATATCTTTTGAATTTTAATCATTTATTGATTCTGCAAACGATTAAAATTTTATTAGAAAATTCCAATTGAATTCTATCTATTGGTGTAAGCTTAAAGATAACATATTATATAGAAGATTAGGATTCAAATTAGACGATAATTTGTATTTTTGGATTCAGAAAATATTATAGCAATTATTACTATGTATGCTTTATTAGATAAACAAAATATATTCGATTTATAAAATTCATATAAAGTTGCAGAAATGATATTATTTTTATCATTCGTATATGTACTGCTATCAATAAATTATTAAATCCAATTATTACTTCAATATCAAATTTCCATTTAATATATATTTGTTAATTTAGAATAATAAATTCAGAATTATGGTATTTTTTTAATTTATATTCCAACTTTTAATTCAATTGATATTTATTCCTCTCATGTATAATCCTCTGTAGTAGAGAGATTCAGATTCAGTAGTTGCTTTGAAAAGATACTGCTTTGTATATTTATTGATTTGATAGCTCGTTTAATTTTTAAATGGCTCTTTCCATTTAGTTTACAATGTATATATTTTTTTCTAAAATTTAATTCTTTTTTTTGTGATCCTTCGTACCTTTTCTCCTCAAAATCCGTTCATTATCTGATATTTAGTGGAGAAAATAAAATTTGTACTTAAGTAAATATATCAGAACTAGATACTTGTGGTTGAATATAGAGCCAATCACTCTCGGATATTAATGTAAAGCGATTCCCAGCTGACGCAAAAGCTGCAGCAATTAAAGTTTAGGAATAGCGAACGGATATTACATTCTCGAGAATTTCTCAGTTAAACTTTTAGCATTCATATTCTTTCTTATCTACTCATAAGAAAGTTCTATTAGTGTTTCTAGCTAGCAGAATAGTGAAAGTTACATCAAGCAATTTCGATATATAATGCGATGGTAAAGTTCGTATCTTAAAGTGTTTAATTGTTTAATGAAAGGATTTTGTTTGTCAATACTATGAAATGTTTGTTATCGATTATCATTTCACTGCGAGAATAATTTTGTGTCATTTTAAATTGATTCGTTTTTCAGCTTGCAATCAGGTCATCTCCTTCGTATTAAATTAAACTGATCAGTTCATCAATTTTCTTATCTCAGCATTTTTGTGCCTGCATACTAAACCTATTCATAAGCCTAAAGGATGTCTTGGGCAGATTTAGTAAACAACAATTTGGTTGGTTCCGGTAACGTTTCGAAAGCTGCAATTTGTGGTTTTGATGGATCAATTTGGGGAAAATCCGATAATTTTAAGGTTAATAATGAAATTTATTAGTTCTCTCAAAGTTTCATTTAGTTACAACGACAAATTGAATTCGATACTATAATATCATAGTTAAATTTAAAGAAAGAAAAAAATACGAATACTTCAGTTGGAATGTTTGATAAACAAAATATATCATATATATATATATATATTGTATTAGTTTTATAATTCTTATAAAATTCTATCATTTCCTTGACATAATCAATTATTTCAAAAGAAATGTCAAAATTATTCTTTGTCTTCTAAATTATATTGTAAACTTTTATCAAAACTTTGATAAGCTTAATTTGTAAGTTAAATGGCCGTAAAAGAAGACTTTTTAAATTGAGATTTCTTTTTGTTTAAAGAAAAAATTACTATGTTTATCGTATAAAATAATACAAAAGATTAAATGATATTACCCATAGATATTTGCAAATAAAAATAGTTAAAGATAAATTTATTATTTGTTTTAAACATTAATCATTATTAGTTTTAACGTAACAAAAATTCTACAATTCTCCTGACTAATTGTTACTAATACAATATAATCTAATGAATGAATATGCATTGAAGAAATAAAATAGAGAATCGAGAAGAGACGGGTTGAGAAAAAAATTGAAAGTGATGGCTTTTGATCTGTTCTCATCGACATCTGTTGATCAGTCGACATCAGTGCCATCCTTGGATAGCACTGATCAGTAATGAATTACTTTAAGCTAAATTTTTTCTAAAAAACAATTCATTTAAAGGAATAAAGTAAATGAGAGATGCAAGAAAGCAATAGGAAAGGTAAATAAAATCGAGAATTTTGTCGTTGCTTGTCTGTTTTCGAAATGTTACCTGATGTCATTATTTGGCAACAAAGTAGACAAACAAATGATCAATAAATGATTCAAGAATAAAAATATTATTATAAATGAAGATAGAAGTGAATGACAAACTTTAAAGAACTTAGATTCTAGTTGGAGCCAACAGAAGCTGTAGTAGCTGGTAAAGGATTCCAGAATAAGGATACTTTATTGGGAACGGGTATGAAATTTGAGGGCGAGAAATATTTCGTCTTGCAAGCTGATGACGAAAGAATTATTGGTAAAAAGGATCAACCGGATTTTTCATCTATAAAACTGGACAAGGTAAAAGAAAAAAGCATTTTTTTCGTCGAATATTTTTTCAAATATTTAGCTTTACTGCGATATTATTGAAATTTAATAAAAATTATTATACAAATAATTGGTAAAAAAATATGAAAATTGTCGGAAATTAAGTATTCTAGAAAATCGTTTTGTAAAATCTATTTATAGTTGAATAATCAATTATTTGCCTCTGTATCTTCCTCCTGCAATTATAGATTAATCATATCAGCTAATTTAAATTTTTTTGAATTAAATTTTCTCATACTTTTTATAAGTGTTTGTTTGCGGAGACAAGCAATAGTAATTGAGACGAAACAATGAAAACTTTTGACAGATGCCTATTTATCAGTTTATCATCATGAAAATTTTATGCTTCAGCAGTGATAATTTCAATATACGAAGGTGGCGTACAACCGGAACAATGCAGCAAAACAACCGGAGCTCTTGCCGATTATTTTAAAAGCATAAATTATTGAATCGATATCTGTTATTCTCTATGTTCCCTTTTGTTTCATTGACAATGGTAAGCAATTTTTTATTTCGTTGATTATTTTCACTTTCTTCCAATTTTGAAGCAATTAAAGAAGTACGGTAAAAAATATGATAGAAGGGTGTATGATAAAACTTACAGTAATCTTCAAATTCTTATTGTAATTGCGATTGAAATTCCTGTAATTCTTGTTGTACTCGAAACTTAAACAGTTACTACAAGAGATGTTTCCGACACTTGTTAATAAAAAATACTGGCAGCTCAGAAAACCGAATGATAGCTTATTCAGAAATCCAAAATGAAATTAAATCATTCAGCCTTTTAATAATACCAACATTTCAGATATGGGTGCCTTTTTTTTTTCAATTGCTGCGCTATGCTACTGTCTCGTATCTATACGTCCGAGGAATCCTCGAGATTGACAATATCTGCTCAGTGTTGCATTTGTATTGAATAATTATAATTTTATTTCCATGTGATTATAATTATCCGTCATTACCTGTGCATGATTTTAATTATGCTTCGTTATGCGCAGGAATTTGGAAAATTGAAATTATGAAATTTAAATTACTTTTCATAGTAATTTGATCGTATAATGTTAGTTTATAAATTTATATTCAATTTTGAATTAGGAAAGTTTTATTTCCTATTTTTAAATTTACCAAAAATTTTACGCAACTCTTATTTAATTCTATGATAACTGAATAAAAACAAATGATTGCTAAAATTTTTAAAATGAAATTCTAATTTTTTAATTAGCAAAAGAAAATTTTCTTAATTTAAAATTTGAAATCCTTCTTCTGTGTAATAGGAATAGTATCAAATGCAATAATAAATCAAAGAACAAAAGACAATAAATAAATAAATAAAAAGGCATCAATGAATAAATTAAATAAAATAAAGTTATTGCTTCAAGTGCTTTTAAAATTAATTTACAAAAATTTCAAAAACAATTTGAGCAAAGAAGGCTAAATAAACTGGCGACTATCCAAGAAATGAAAATTAATTGCTGAATCAAATATTTAAAAATTCTGCAAATTTATATTTCATAATCGAATTCAATTTCATCCGAGAGTGCTTCTCAGAAGCATTTTGTATTGAGAAATTTCTGCGTGTGGTTGTTAAACTACGCCAAATGTAAGTAAATTTATGAAATTAATTAAATTCCTTAAATTGAACTAATCTGTTTATTATAGATGCTAAAATAAACAAATGCTTTTTGTTTTTTTTTTCGATTTATTGATTTTCAACGAATTTCTTATTTTAATTTCTAATATTCTAATTTTTCAATATCGTTTTATTTTGTCAATAAATTTGTCATTAATCTTCATCAGTAGAATATGACGAATGGTATCGCAAGATTTACTGAATTATCGTACTCATTTCATTTAGGCATAGTAGCAAGCTCTATCGTTGGATGCGATTTATACTACGTCGTAAACAGTGCCTATACATAACAGGCATCCTATCTTCGATTGCCGCATTTCTTACTCTATTATTTTTCAGCGCTTTCCATTTCTATAATTCATCTGTGGTTGGTTCAATTTCTTGGAAAAGTTTTGCAGAAAATAGGAAAAAATTGCGAAATCGCATTTTCTGATGCACTGCTTTCTAAATATTGATTCAATTTTTGGCATATCTATTATTCCTTAACAAGAAAGAATTTATAGTAAAATCAGATGAAACAATTTTTCGCTAATTATGAAATCATCATGCTCATTCTCGACATTTTTATTTCATCTCCACTTTCTTCCATTTATTTGCTGCCAATGTGTTTCGTCGATTAAAATTTGCATTCTCATCGCGATGTTATTTTTAAGCGTGAATTGCATCTCGTACGTCAAGAAAACAAATTTCTTCCACAGTATGCGAATCGCATCAATTTCTTTCATTGTAGCTACAATTTTAGCACAGAAGCTGATATTGTAAGTTTGTTGGTATTGTATGCAGGAAAATGCAACAAATTGCCATAATTTTCAAAATATAATGCTGAAGGAGAGAGTTATCGAGTATTCTTGACTATAAAAGATTATCATAAATATTATAAATTCCTCATTCTAAGAATTATTTCACATAATATTACATTATTTAAAAAAGAAAAAGAGAAACATTTCTTGAAACTTATGAAAATATGAAAAATATTTTATATTTCCAGTATAAAAAAACTTCAAATAAACAAAGAAAATTCTCTTGTTCCTATGTAATTATTCAGGAACAATGTAATGGTTGTGGCAATGCTTCATTTGTTCATCTATCAATGAGATTGCTAAACCGTTTTGATTTAACATGTGTTGATTTAAGTCATCGGGTAACAATTTTATTCAAATTCATTAAATTAATTAAGCAAAGAATCCTATATCCGAAAGATTCGTAATAATTTTTAAGCATCTCAACTTGACTGGAAAAGTAAATGGTCTTTAAGATAAAATGAAAATTTATGCGAAAGAGAAAGTGCTATAATTATCAATTTATCAGTGTTGCCGTAAATGCTAATAGGCTACACATAGATTTTCTAAGAAAGTTCACATTTCTGATCCAATCCAGAGAAAATTTATTTATTATAATTTGGCTCTTCTCATCGCCAGAAAATTTTAGTATAATTTGGTTCTTCTCATCGTCATAACACAGTTATATGATATTCTGTTCCGGTGTTCAGTTATATTAATTATCACAAAATCAGATATAAAGAGGCCAAAACTTTTTCTTTTTAAGCGTTAAATTATAAGTATCTTTTGGTTTTGGCCTCTTCAGTATCATCATAATAATTATAAAATCTCCTCTGATTGATTATTCCAAACTTTTAATAGAAAAATGTAGCGATAAAGATTCCGATTTTTAATTCTTCTATTTCAATATCTCAGACTCTGACGAGTCTCTGATGCGGAGAAAAATTCACCAAACCCTATCAGACATGTGCATCTTGAGTTTTTATAAGTTATCTGCGAAAAATAGAAGTCATTTACCAATAACAAAAAAATCTATTTGTTTGTTTAAGAATGTCATCAACGCTTCTGAGAAGTCGTTGAACATTAGTCCAAAACAAAGCAGAATTTTTTTCATTCTAAAGATACACTTAAATTCGAATGACTTTCGAATTGCCTCAGATGGAAGAGATGAGAGCTATTCGCAAGTTTTGATATTTTCAGATCGATTAGTGAAGAGTTTCTGGATTCATAGACAAAGGAATTTCGTGTTATAAATTCCGCAATACCTCATTGCTTTTGTTTTCAGATTTTTAGTTTTTTCGTGGATATGGTTCAAATTTCCCTCTTATGTAAACAAATAAAATAGGATAACAAAGAATTTCTTTAGATAATCGTTGTAGTAAATTGCTAATTGAATACAAAGAAAGTAAATCGTATAATTTGCGAAGGCAAAAATTGCTGCTTATTTTCTATTTCCATAATTACTTTCTATAGTCATTCGTTTTATTGAATAAAACTGCCACGTCATATTTAGTTATAATGAGGAGAAACTTAAGAGGGAGGGAATCTGCTACTAGATAGTTCGATTAATCTTTCGTTCTTATATCAAAGTAAGGCGACAGATTTGCACGTCAGAATCACTTCGATCCTTCATTAGAGTTTCATCTGGCTTCATCCTACTCGTCTATGACCCATTATTCTTTCGGGTCTCGGCATATGCGCTTGTCTTACGGCCGCTCTATTGCATGCAACGTGAGCGAAATTATGTTATGCCATATATATACAATTATCAAATTTTAGGCAAAATGTTTCGATCAAAATGTGGAATGCAACAGTTTAGCCAGTCTGCCGTACGAACAATGCGAAGGTCTGAGAGGCATTCCAGTACGAGAAAGTGAAGGTGTTTCAATTGATTCATTTGTTAAGGTACTTTAATTTTGGTCATTTTATTCAAAGATTCAAATTCGCTATCTTTATTAATTGTGTAGCTTTTTTTTCTGTTTTAAACTGAAATAATTAAATAAATTTGAATTGCTTGCATGCATATGGATTACAAAGATTAAAAAATTATGAAATTCATGATTAATTAATTATATTTGTTACTACAATATACACTTTCTTCTTCATCTTTTGAAACATTTTACCCATTTAAAATAGTTTAAATTTAAAAAACAATGAAAATACATATTATACTCTTTGAAATAATAGAGATAGCATAATACTAAATCATTGCAGCAATTTGTAAATGAAAAAAATTTCAATTGTTTCTAAAAAAGTTTTACATTTCCAGTCGTGCAATCCTTTAAACGATATAAGATTTTTTTTTTTTTGAATGAAATCAATTTGATCATTTCTATCTTATTATCCAATTTAGTAGTTAAGAAATTAGGCTCTTTGTTTTCATATCTGATATTTAAATAAGTTCTTAGTCAATTTTCAGATTTCAGGTGCTTACAGCAAATATTACAGAGCTCATGAATCGAACAGTTGTATCACAACAAATTGTTGCACTTTGCCCGAGATGTCACTTTTTTGGTCGACCGTATTATTCGTAAGAATTTCTTTCGTCATTTTTTTGGCTGGTATTATTTCTAAGAATTCATTTTTGTTACTTTTAGATGAAAATTTTAAGAATCAAATTTACATGAAAATTATCTGCTTCTAAAAGAAAGCAAAAAAGTATGAATTCTAATTTGAGAATATGAAAATCTTCTTCCAGATCTATGGATACATGTGTTCAGAAACTTCACACAATGCGGACAGGTTGGCCAAGGCAGTTTCAATGGTGTGATTGGTATCAGCCTTCTGACAAATGCGTCTAGGATTAAGTTATTCGAAAAAATGCTTTATATCTCTTACTGCAATTGTATTGTTAATTTTTTCTTCAAAAAACTGCTAGAAGATCTTAGATGTTCCATTTTGAAGTAAAACTTTAACTTGAAATTTTCTGCTCATAATACGTTTCACGAAGTTTTACATTTCCAGTTATGCAATCCTTATAATTCAGAAGAAAATTCAGAAGAATATAATTCACAAGAAAAATTCAGAAGAAAGTTGGATGCTAAGCTAATGAAAGAATAAAAAGAATTAGTTTCTTCAATTGTCTAACTGACCAGAAGTTTTGCAAAGGCTTAGTTTTTCGTGATGGAAAAAACATGGCATAGCAATATTTCATTAATATAGCCTAATGATTTTTTGCCGGAAATTTTCCTAAATGTCTCCTCAATAAAATTAGAGGAAGTTATGTTATTCTGTGTGATATACTTTCCATTCAGACATAAATATGTATCATCATCTGGAAGAAAGTTCGTAATGTGAATTATGGTCCATTTTATCATTTCGGATATCATCAATTATTTCCCAACTTTTCAAACAATTAGATCCGATTTCTGAATGTCCATTTTAACGCGAACTTCTAAAACTGTTTCTGAAAAACTAATATTTACATAATAATGATGCAAAATGCAATAAGCATTGTCGAATCTAATTTGAATATATTCTGCTTGATAAAATACTTCCACGAAACATTTCAAACTTAAAAAAATCATTTTATCGGATGGCTGTTTTTCAAATTTTATTTTTATTACCAATATATTTATTGCTGTTTTGCGATAGTGCATTATTATATCCCGGAATTATTGAACATAACAAGCAATTATCACTTTTGTTTGTATGTTTCAAATTTCCCATAAATTTTATATCCAAATCTTTACAGCTATTTCCAAAAACGTTAGTAAATGATTTTTAATATGATCGTGAGTTCTTCATTTTTTTTTGTTTTACCGGATAATTCATTTAATAATTTCCAGAAACCTTATTTTTTGACAAATAGCCAAGTGGAAATTAATCGTGATGTGAAATCTAAATTATCGATTGAAGTAAAATGATTGGAACAACGAGTTCTGGAAAAAATTATCCAGCAATGTTATGATCTACATCCTTAATTATTGTTTGGTTCTATTTTTAACTTATGTTAATAAATTACTTGGAATTTGTTGCAAATTACGTGTAATCAATTTAACGAATTGAAAATGAAAAGAAATGAATTTATTGCGTGAAAATGAAGTTAAAAATTTTATTCAAATGATGATGATTATAAAAAAGAGGTAGAATTAAGAAAAAGAAATGAAAATATCATTAAATAAATTGAATAATAGAAGTGGCGTTATTCATATATTAGAATATTAAAAATGCATTCTTCGAGTCCTCATAAACCAATTTCAATTTGACGATCCAATTATCAACTATATACATATCTAAATATTATGTATATTGTATGCATCAAATAATTACGAATACTTATCTTTTCGCTTTGGCTCATACAATCAGTCAGTCGGTAGATTTAACCTATTTTTGATATGGCGAAATTTGAATGACAGTTAGATAATCCTGTGCGACGATGTCTTCAATTATTTCTTCTCCTCCGGTTATTCTTTTTTACTTATCCTTCGACCAGTAATTTTGCATAAAAGTAAGTTTCCACCTCCATGTCTTTAAATTTTATCCCTAAAATTTGACCGCAGATCAATTATTAAGCTATCATTATTAAGTCATCGCATATAATGCACATTAACTCAATATATCTCGAAATAAATTGAAGTAAAAATAAAAAATTTTATTTAATCTAATTCTTTAGTAAACCGAACTATAGACTAATTTCAATAAGATTAAATAAACCATTCTTGAAATTATAAATTTTACAAAATTTAGATACTAAAGATCAATTGAACTTTTTGGAATCGCTTAACAATAATTCAATAAATTGGCTTCATGATTTTGTTCGGCGTGGAAAGGGTTCTGTTTCTAAGTTGCCCTTTGAAAAAATATTCATTGAACAATCAGATAGCGATGCGAATAGTATCGCTGCATTGCCGAATACTTCAGCTCAAATCGCAGAAGCGAATGCAAATATGGTGCAAATTGGCGGCGATGTCAGTTTTCTCTTCTGATGGATAAAAGTTGAAAGTTGATGAAGTAGAATAGATTAGGAAAATCTTATTTACAAATTTAATTCTGATCAATCTTGTGCTCTTGATAATAATCATCGATAATATGACGTAGTTGTCATTGAGATCATGATGAACTATGAAACTATTTGTTTCAAATCTTTAAAAGATTATTAAAATTAGCCTTTAAAAAGTGACTGCTTAATATAAATATTTGCTCAGTGATTAAAGCCAAGTGTTCTGACCATTCCATAGTCTAATCATGAAGTGACAAATAAAGAGAATTAATTGCAGAATGAATGTTGATAAGGTTATGCCTTATCGATTTTTAATTTCAGTAACCTGCCTTTTTTATCGCATAAATAACTTTCCTATATATTAGTTTAATATGATGATTGGCAGTGGTTCAAAAGCTCTTTCGATTTCTCCTGATGCACCAGTGATAGGCACGAAATCAGGAACATTTTTATCGGTTACTAAAATGCCTTTATTAACAATGACATCGGCATTTACATCGAGAGTAGTAACCAATAAATCAGAAGTAAATTCTCGACAATTTGGAAATGCTTCTCGAAAAATGAAATTTGACTTTGATCAACTGGTATTGCTATTGCAGGTAAGCATTATTCGACTACTTCCTAATCGTATTATATCAATTATTTCAAGTTGATTGATTAGAGCTGATGATGTGATCAAATCATCGTACGCTCTCAATCTCAGTTATATGCTAATCTGATTTCTAGCGAGTGATTGATAAAAGGAAAGCAAAGAAAAATCATATTGGGAAGCAGATCGAAATGAAGCAGAATGTTAAACTTAAAAATGATTCACTGCTAGGAGAAAGAATTCGATCATCGTTTCAACAAAATATATTCAATGTATCGGATTTGAAACCCACTGAGCTTTTTATCATCATGTAAATCCGAATCAAAGATCCGTGATTTCCAGGTAAACTTAGGTAAAATTTCTTTATGGATACAATTAAGAAAATAAAATATCATTGCTATGCGCATGTGCTTATTTCTTGACTTGTACATGAGTTATTTGATTATAACAGAAACAAAAAATGTTTGTGATCCAATATTTTCAACTTCTTTCTATCGGATAGATAGTAGGTCATACAGGTAGCAATCATTTATAAATAGGAAGAAATATTTTCGAAAAACTAAAAATGAATATAGTTAGAAAAAGCAAAGATCAAATTTTGATTTCTTTCACAATAACGAAAATTAAGTTTGATCAATTAAATTTTCATATGTACGCATATATGCGTTATAATTATAATATAATGAAATATATTCATTAAATAGTATTTTAGAACAACGTATCATTTAGTTTATAACAGCTTATCATATCATATCATATCATCATTCTCTGTAAAATCATTTTCAGAAATTTCAAAATGAGAAAAGCAAAAAAGTAAATGAAAATGACAATCTTTCTGCACGAAATAATGGTTTGTACAATTTCTTAACATTATGACTGAATCATTTAGGCAAATTAAATAAAAATGTTTCGTTACTAAAATTGTGTAATATTTATAATATTAACATTATATGCGTTTCATGAATTTTATACTCTCTCTGATTTTTTAAAAATAATATGAAAAGAAATTAAGTTTTAAAAAGAAGCAATCGATATCCACATGAAATATTGAAATCAGTTCTTATTACTAAGCGTAAAAGGATAACGATCTGATACTATCAGAAGGTGCATTATCGCCATCTAAAATACATACCAATGAGAATCCGATGATTTATATTATACGAGAAGTGAGTTCTACCATCATTTGCATCATTTGTATGTTTACGAAGTTTATGTTTCAGATTAATATTAATTTGAAAACAATTAAAAGAGAAAATAAAAGCCTTTATTAAACTTTAAACTTTCAATGATATTTTTACTTATAAATTATATTATTATGCGTATATATCACTGAATAATTGTTAACATTTGTATGATAAAATTTCAATTTGTCTGTATGATCGAGAACAAAGTTTATTAGATTATGATTGATTTGAACATCAGGGTTCGATTATGCAAAGGAATGAAAATGATTATGAATTTGTATCCTCAATTACACTTATAAGTGATGGTGGAAAAAAGATATTAGTGGATACTGGACTCGCTACCGATATCATCGGACGTACTGCGATATTACAAAGTTTGATTTAATAATCATAAATTATTATAATGAATTGGATTAATTATGATTAATTACTTCTCATATTCATATTTTTTTATGTTAAATTTCTTGACAATTTTTCGAATATTTGAAAGTTAAGATTTCACATTTGATTGATATTTCTAATTTCAATATTTTTGCTATAGGATTAAGTGAATTTGGTGCTCCTCCACCTTCGATCAATTATGTGATTACAACTCATGGTCATCCTGATCATTCTGGCAATACTAATCATTTTCCGGATGCATCCCATTATTCCGGGAAATTCATGCATGTTGGAACGCATATGAACTTTTCAAAAATTTTTAAGGTTTTTCTAAACTTATTGACATCTAAACTTATTGATAATATTTTGATTAAAAGACATTAGATTAATCAGCTAATATTAGAAAACATATTAATACATATGTTTAATTTATGCTAAAACAATCACGAAAAATAAGTATTGGAATAAACTTTATCAAATATCTTACGATCAATCATAAATCAAATAATTGAATTTAGGATGATGTTGAAAAATTAACGAAGAATGTTTATTTGTTAAAAACACCAGGTCATACATCTGATGACATATCTGTCCTTATTAACAATACTAGCTTTTTTGGCACTGTCATCGTTTCTGGTATGATCAATATTTTGAGCAAATAAATTTTCCATTTTCTAGTTATCTGATGTCTTATCAGTCATCAAATATTCTTTTCTCTTAAAAGTTGAAATTATTGATTTAGTCGAAATTTAGAACGTATCAATGTAATTATTATTATTGTCAACTGATTTCAACAATCAATTTATAATATGGAAAAATTCTCAAAGATAGATAAAAAAATTATTAACAAATAAATTGATTCCATTCGCTTAATTTTCCATGGTTTTCAAATTTACCGCCTTTTTAATGGAGGAAAATAAAGTATTAGAAATATTATTAAAGAAAATATTATCATCATTTTATTGAAGGTGATGTATTTATACGAAAAGAAGATATGAAATATTCATCGATGTGGAAACAATTAGCAACTAACGAAATACAACAAGAAGAATCAAGAAGACGATTACTGTGTTTAGCCGATTGTATCATTCCCGGACATGGATCATTATTTCAGGTAACGAGTAATATGAAACGAGAATCGAATTGTTTTCGTAGTTATTAACAACAGTTAATAATAATCGAGAATCAAGTACAAATAATATCTACTATGATAGAATACATTTCCGAATCTATATGATCCGAAGATGCAACATTCCATTTCGATTTCTACTTCATTCAATCTCATCTGCATTATCATTTTAAATTCAAAATATCATTGTTTCTTAAATGAATTGAATAATTATTATATTTGAATATCATATGACAATATGAAAAACCAACAAATAAATATGATATGTTTATCTTTTAATTACTACATGGAGAGATTATCAGACTACTTTTATCCAATTGTTATGCATAATTTATTTATACATATATATTTCAGTTATTATGGAATTAATTGTAGAAAAAAATTATAGCTTTTTATCATATCGTTAACGAATTATGAAATTAAAAAGGAAAGAAAAATATATTTGGAAGGAATAACTACTGCCTATATTTCATTCGACATTTATCAACAAAAATAAAAAAAAAACAATTAATCAAATTTACTTTATGAATTAATATTATATTTGCAATTCTATCTATCATCTATGTGAAATAAATTTATTACGAAGATAGGATTAGAATTAATCAGAGAAATGAAATTTTCCAAAGCATAAATTTTGATCAAATTCTCCAAAGGATTTCAAAAACGGTTGTTCATCGATCAGAAATTTGATGAATGAATATATGTTTTTTTAATTCCTTGTTCACATATGAATTTATAATGCTCAGATGCTGAACTTACCAAAATCATTTATCAACAAACCGTTGCAAATGTTCATAAACAAAAAAAAAAAAAAGTAATGAAAGATTTTATTAAATTACAAATCATAGAAACTAGTACAATCACAATATATATTTTATTATGCAATAAAATATTTGATTGTGATTAATCTGTTATTAAATGAACAATAATAATTGCTAGTAAATTGCAACAAATATTTTGCTGAAAATGAAATTTCTATTTTTTTGTAATTTTATATGATATGAAAAAAAGTGCAACAAACACAAAAACAACAACCGCAGAACAGAACTGCAAAAATCAATCATGATATAATTGAAAACAATTTTTACGAAAATAAATTAGGATGAATCTTCTTGCTCCATTGCACCCAGTGTTTTATAACAAATCGATCAACACCAAAATAGCTCACTGCCTTATAAATGATAAACGCATATAGAACACACATCAAAAGATGAATGAATGTCAGAATATACGGATGATTAACGGGAATAGTCAAAGTTTTCATGGATTTTTCTGTGCCAAAGGTCGTTTCACATAACTTCATTGGTTTTTCCTGGAAAGGTGTAAATCTTAATTAATTAAGGCAAATCTGAAATAAAATTTTTAGCATTGATTTTGAAAAACATCTTGTCGCCTTTTTCAATATAAGAGTTTATTAGGATAAAAATCAATGTATTATCATGTAAGATCCCTGAATTTTCAGCCATTCATATACAGTGAGTAAGAAGATTAATTCTTAAGACGTTCACTAATAGTTTTCATTCAAAAAAATCAAATTATTTCAACCTATTTATAAATTTTGCTGATAAAAAATCATGGCATTCGACTAATATCTATATCTGCTTAGAATAGGGGAAAGAAAAACAAATACCGAAGAATGATTTTCAAATGGAGCCGAATCTTTCTTAGCAAATTTGCGAACCGAATGACGTACGGCGATAGGTGACGACTTTTCAATTGAATCGGTTTTAAATGTATGAGAAGCCTAAAGGAAAACATTAATCATATAAAGGACAACTTTCGAAGCAAAATTTCTTGTCTTTATTATTTCAGTATTGTACAGTAAAACTTACGGACTTTTCGTTACTTTAAGCTAACTTATAAGTTACAGGATTTTGTAGAGTTCAGTAGTAACTTAGACTCATTAGCAACAGTAATATGAAACTTATTTATCTTCATATCGTTTAAAAAGAAGTAAGCTTTATGGAAAATCTATTGAAAGCGAGACGAAACATACTAAACTTCTGAGAGGTGTGGAGCGACGTGAATAGCGACCACGTGATCGTGATCGTGAATTGCGACGCGAAGAATTCTTTTTCTTAATTGAAAGCATTGCTTGAGATGTAGTGCTTTTTTGCTGGTATTTGTATCATCTTCAAAAAACTTTAATTTCGTATCAAAAAGATAATAATGTATTAAAAGTTTAACAGATCATAAAAGTGAGCTTAAAGCTTATTATTTTCCATGATAAGATAAGATAACGTTCCCAAGAAAACTCTTCTAAACAAACCATAATGTACTCCTTCCCGCTTATTTCCTTCAATAAAACTAATATGGCATTGCAAGTCAATCAAGTTAAGACCTTTCTTAGCATGTGAAAATTAACTGAATAATTTAGACTTCGATAAAATGATCTTTCACTATTGAGCTGGAACCGATCTGATACACATTTACATAATGAAATTACTAATCTATTAGCTTCTAATTATTTTATAATTGCAATTCTTTATCATGATAAGTCAACAACAGTAAAGAACATTCGAACATACAATAATTTGAAATTGTAACAGAAACGAATGATTAAATTCAAAAATGACATCAACAGAATATTTCTAATGAAAAATTAAAATTGCATTAGTATAATATTATTATTTGAACAACATTAAACGAAATTTAAATTAAATGCAAACAATTTATATTATTAATTTTTATTACAACGATAAAAGAGACAGAAGGATGAAATCGATTGTTAAAGAAGAATAGATGAATATAGGGATCGACGATACAAAATGTCATCGTAGGATTGTTGTTGTTGTTCCAAAAGAATGAAGTAAGTCCTAAACATTCTCTTCAACTCTAAACAGCTGTCCGTTATCCATCGGCTAGTTCTGCACACCATAACATAATAACATTTAATTATTAGCATTTAATCAAGTAATCCTTTCATTTTTCCCCAATCTATTTCATATTCCAGTCTAATAAAATAATCATAATTGATGATTGTCATGACATTTATAAACGTATCTCAACCATTCGTTACTTTGCTAACTTATGCTTGCTTTTCTTGAATAATGCTAAAAAATGACAACTATTTGTAAAATAAAATACATAACATTGGTAAATATAGTTCGTTTTAATAGACATTCCAATTTTGTATTTTCTACATTAAAAAAAAACTTTCTTGCAGCTAAAATAAAAAAATTAAATAAACTGCCTTCATTAACAAACAAGTTAGAAAGCTTAAAAATACAATAAATGAAAAGCGTCTGTTCATTCAGTAAATAAGTGATTGAACAATGAAACAAATGATATAGGAAGCATAAACTAAAATATAAGGTTATAATAAGGATTCATAATGTCGAGACTTATAATTAACATCAAACTTACTTTTGCTCACCATTACCATAGTAATCTTCGAGATGTGATGAAGGCGTCGATAGTGGCTCCATATGATCTGACTCAAACGAAATATTCTTCAAATTCTGAAATGGAACAACTCTGATGCATTTCAATATTTAAAGAAAGATAAAACGATGAAATTACTTGGCCTAAATATTATAGTTGAATAATAAACATCAGAAGCATAATTCCAAAACATTAAATGACAAAAATAAATTAAATAAGCATACCTCGAATTGATTATCAGATTTTCTGGATGATGATTTTATTTTTGACATCGATAAATTCAGAGGACTACCTCTCGCTCGTGAAGAACGTGTCATTTTGACGCTATTCATCTTTTCAAGATCAATACTCTCGCGTTTGTTGTCTGGCAATGATTTCCAGATGTAAAGCTAAAAATGATGAAGTTTCAAAAAAAAAAACCTTTAAAATCAAAAAAGGTACGATATAAGCTTAAATGAAAGAAGAATATACGGCTTATATAGAATTGCGGGAAAATTTCACCGAGAATTATTGAACTCTGTTATGAATGAAAATGCAAACTGTAGGTAATAAAATATTCATACTATAATATTTGTTGAAAATTCAATCACTAAAAAATAGGGATGGATAAAATTTCGTCAACCTCAGATAACGTTACGAAATTATAGAAGAACCATTTATTTCATTTAATATAAATTATCTATTTATAATTAAAAAAGTAAACTGATATATCAAGTTCACTGTAAATCAGATATCATATAATCAGTGATAAAGAATAACGTTTTCAATTGTTCAAAGAATCTTTTCTAATGAAAAATATTATATGACAGTAATCAGGCTAGACTGTAGACAAGAAGGAAGGAAAAAATTTTCGATTTTTTATAACAATTATTTGAAAAGATAATATTAACGATAGAGTGAAAGATATTAATAAATAGAAAAAAAGTGCATCGCCATGTATTAAATGATAAGTTTATCATTAGCATTAAGCATTCTATATGAATCTTAATGATATCAAAAAACTTACGATATTTCGACGAATAATAGCAAAAGATTTAATAAAGATAGGTGTTCAGAATAATACGAATCAAGATGAATATTCAGATGTTTCCTTACAAAACTAAAACAATAACTTTCTAATCTACTCTATCGAGAGAAGCAACGATAAACCGGTGAACGTTAAAGGTCACGCCAGTGTCTAAGGAAGTCATCGAAAGGTCACTCAGTCCGCATCTTCACCTCCGTAAGACCAATCATAAAGAGCACTAATATTCAATTAATGCTGAGATGCATTCAGAAATTCGTTTCGAAATGAATTTAATATAAAATAGCATAATTAGAGTGTTGCAACAGAAATCATTGGAACATTTCCGTAATGATATATTAGATTCCATTGGCTAAATTGCCTAAGAATTGGCCAATTATAAAATAGAGCCAAGAGATTAATTTATAGATTCATAGTAGATCTTAATAAATGCCATAAATGATAGTATTCTACAAAATTTGTTTCATAATTGCAATTAAATGTACATTGATCACAATTACTTGATAGACTCAATTGTGAATGATGGGCTTGGGTTTTTTTTCTTGGCTCATTCGTGGCTCTAACGATCACATAAAGTGCTAGTGAATAAGGACGAATAATAAAACCCGTTAAAATAAAGAGTAAAATGGAATGTGGAAAATAGACCTGAAATTCTAATTCAAAAAAACAGACCTGAAATTCTAATTAAGAAAATTACATCGGTTTGAAAGATTGATAACTAAGTTGGAGCATCTATTTTTATTATCAAACATTAATTTGGATTTTCTAGGATTAAGAATGATTTCTTTTTTCCATTTATATTAAAAATGCTTGCCTGCTAAAACTTTTGTTCGTAACTTTTCGGGAAGTTTCGAGGAAGTCAAGAATCAAATAAAATTTAAATATCCCAGAGGTCATTCTCATATAAATATAATTTTAGAGAAAATCAAAGTATCAAAAATTAATCTTCAAACGAATCTAGTAGACAATACTACGAAACAGGCTTGGCACAAGGGGACATATTTCATTTCAAAGCATAAATTAGGCTAAAACGGTGTTGTTTAAAGCTACTAATTGATATATCATTTGATAATAAGTTGTAGAAAGATTATCTATAACAAAGAAAAGATAAGGAGAAAATAGATATTATCGAATTTTGATATCATTAAAAGTAAGGATACGACCGGAGTGATAAAGGATCCAGCAGAATAGAAAAAATAAATCATCAACTGACGATCATATTTCGAATTATCTTTCCAAAAAAAAAATTCAAAATTTATTTACAGTTTTCGGATGATAAATCAAAATGTTATTGAATGATACGGTGAAATATGATATAATAATAAGACAAAAATATCTTGCGCCTGTTTTTTAAAACAAAAATGATAAGACTGCTCCTGATAAATGATAAAATTTAGCTATGATAAAAAGCATTGATAAAAATTCAAATTAATTCTTTTCAATGAAAAATTATTATCCAAAAAAAAAAATGAAACACTTAAAAGTATAGGTAAATGGCAAAAGATAATACAACCATCACTAAATTATTTATCATTCTTACTTCTTTCGACGAATTCTTGATGCTCCTGAAAAAATAAATAATTCTCTTTTCTGTCAATTTTATTCTATCAAACAAATTAGAATATTTTGGAAGAACAAATTTCGAAGAATCCATAATATCATAAAAGCTACGAGGAATTAAATTAATAAGCCTAGAATTCCTGATAGGACATTTTCTTTTATAAAAATTACTTTCTATTTTCTGCACCGCTCCCCAATTACTTATTGCATCATCAATCGTTTCACTCTGATTTGCTGGAGTCATTTGACCTGAAAATATTATATTAGAAGATTTAAATATTCATTTAACCTGAATGGCTTTAAAATGTTAACATTTAAAAAATATATATTTAGCAAAACTTCCTAATAAAATAAATGTAACATTAAACTTTGCCAACCTTCTCTGATCTTCTCTATTGCAGCCCTTTGAGCGGGCGACATCATCATTTCTTTGGTTCTATCAGGTTTTAAATCGTCCTACAAATTGAAATTTACAATTTGCAAAATGAATAAATTACCCTCACATTTCATCAAGTATTTCCATTTAAAATTAATCTTAGATTTGAAACAATTTTAGATGATTTTATATATAATATACAATGTGTATGTCAATTGTCGTGCAACCAAAAGATTGCATTTAGATGCAAAATGATCGATGATCGACTGCATGAAAAAATGTATGATGATGATAATGATGATGATGATGGTGATGGTGATTCTCCGGCGTGCATAAATATAATTTAGATGTCAGAATTAGAGATGATGTGTAAGAATTGGAGAAATTTGAAATGATTTCGATTGATCGTCTTACATCTGTGTTTTCTTCTTCAATCGAATCTTTTTGCGACATGTAATGGTCAGCAACATTGTCATTCCAATAAGAATGCAAATTTGCAAACAAATAGATGCAATTTTAATGATAATTGATAATGAAAATATTGATTCCATATTTCTAATTTTATTTTCTACGTTCTATAAACAAATATCATCAATTTGAATTAAATTTTATTTCTATTAAATCTGTATATCAAAAATAGAATTATTTTTGAACTTTTGAGACAGATAAGATAGAAATTTAATAAACAATAAGTAATTGCAAACATCTGCAAAATATTCCATGCAAAAATTGGAAAGAATAACCACCACAGTTTACAATTCAAAGGAATTTATGAGAATTGCAAATATAATTGCAACCACTCGTACAATCTCAATATTAAAGAACTTAGTGATAAGTTGTTGAGCATTTCTTTTAAACTTTTATCACTAAACTTCATTCATATTATTTGCATATATTAGCATAAAACACATATTATTTTTATTCGTATCTTATGCCACTTACGACTTCCTCCCATGAAATCCAACTTTTACATCTAAACATAGCGGAAAGTTGATCAGTGGACTTATGAATATATCATATTTTCGAGTGACGATTAAGTTAACCATTAGTGAAAACGATTCTATGAAAATTAATGATCAACTTATTTATATGCTTTAAAAGTTTTTAACTAATTGATAATAAATACGCTTTTAAGTTACAGCAATTTAACATCGACTCGATTATATTTCCATAAATAGTCTTGATGACCTTTCACATCACATCCATCTATCGTTCAGAAGAATCTTTTTTAAATCTAATTTTAAGTTCAAAGATTTAACGATACTTTAGTGGAACTCCCAAATTAATATCACTTTGCATTATCGTTCAATAAATGAGAAATAGAGGACGATCTTTTCTTTACTACATCTTTCTTTGATGCCCCTATTTGACCTATTTAATTGTTCTCTTCTCTGTATCATATAATATTATGAGAAATTCTTCTATGAGATGTTTTCATGTTGAACTTTCTAAATTACTTATTTATTATTGTTGCAATGTTTATTATTTATTGCTTCATGTAATTATTGAAAGTTTTTTTTTTTTACTTAATTTAGGCCAAAGTCACGAGAAGATATTATCTAATAATTTGGTAGAATGAACGAAAAGGAGAAAAAGCAAAAGATAAATAAACAATTCAGAATGAAAGAATTTCAAGAACGTCCATCCTTACTAACGTAAAATAATTTTTTATTAAAATAAGCCTCTCTGAAGTAATGTATTAGTCAAAATTTCGAATTCAATAATAAAGTTTGCTTTAATGTTTATAAAAATTATGAAAATTTTCATTAAATTATTGATTAGTTTTGACTTATTAAAGTTTGAATCATCTATTAACTTTTAAAATAAAATAATTTTACTTTTTATTTTGAATTTTTAGAATACTTTTAACGCAAACAGATTTGTCGTGTTTGAAGAATTTCTTTTGTGCAATGTTTTTTTGCTATTTTTAAAGACAATTTTTGAAGACATCGTATATCACGGGAAGTAAGTTATTACTTATCAAACTTATCATCATATTTTAACTTATTATTTCATGTATATGTGTTATTATTATATTTGAATTGTTGAAAAAGCCTATCAAAATACTATATTATAACATTTTTATTGCTTATCAAATATATCAATTTTGCATTATGAAGACGTTATTGATAATTAGAGAGCCACGAAAGTTATTGCATTTCTAGTCCACTACATCATTTATGGCTGATAATATGGAATTTCAAAAATTGCCAATAACTTTGATTTTCTGGAGTACATTGGCAGGAAGTACGCTATTTGTTTATTTTATTTTATTATTTTGGAGTAAAATACCATGTAAATCGGTAAGTTATTTGAAATACAAATTACGAGAAATCAAGAGAGTATATTTAACTCTCGAGAAAAAAAACATCATCATAGTTTAAGTGAATTCAACAACACTGATGAATTAACTATTGAAATCAACAACAAGTTATTCCATTTTTAAATACACAATCTCCTGATAAGATATTTTTTGCTATCTTTTATCAATCGCATTTATATATTAAAGGAACCTCAGAAAGATTTTATTATTCTACTTTCGCTATACATTATATATCTATTTGGATTATTTTATTATTCTATTCGATTTACGCTAATAATGCAACTTGAATGTGCTTGTACTTTTATTATAACCTGTGAAAGTGTAAGAATTAATTTTAATAATAAAATTATACATATACAGTTAAGCCAATAAGGAATGAATGGATGGATAGAAATAGTTAGTTGCCAAGAAGATGAGTAAATCTTATTGATATTACTAGATGATCATCTAGATGGATGAATCTGATGATATTATCAAATGCCATCTGAACAGCAGTATGTAATAGAATCTTTTTAATGGAGGAAATTGTTAGTTAAAAATTTGATTCAAATAAAATTTGAAATTAATTTCAGACACGCATTTCAATGAAAGTTCATTCTTTCGTACGTGAAGTATACTCATTGGCAGTTCGTTCAAAAATTGAAGCTAGCAAGAAGGATGATTTCGAGGTTATCATTATTATTAATTAATTTTTAATCTTGAGTAAAGTTATTTGATACTTCTCGAATTGTCTCGAGTAACAGTATCGAATCATCGATTATTGCGATGCTGATTAGATGATGTAATTTTATGATAATCTTCAAAAATTATTCGATTTTTGAAAGTGTGCTTTTGATTGATCTATTCATCAAATACTTTACTCTTTAATGTCGAGCATAAAACGATAAAATTTTTCAGTATAACGACATTTTCGAGAAATTTCCAACACTTCAGCAATATGTTTACTTTTTCTTCTGTCCTTCATTAGTCTTTCGTCCATTTTATCCCAGGTTTTTCATTCATTACCTATTTTCTAATTTCTCTTAAACATTCTACATCCTACTTTTAATAAAATTTCAAAAAGCATTTTGATTTTTCAACACATCGATTTAGAAATTCAAAATGTAATTGGCAAACTGTAAAGAATTATGCACAAGAAATAATCGTTATAATCTATTGCACTGATCTTATTTTCATACAGGTGAGTTCATTTCTACGAACTTTTATTTCTATTTATTAATCTTAGAGATTCATTTTTAAGATGTACTTCGAGAATTTTTATGAAAAAGTTTTCAAAATTTCAGATGATATTACCTCAGTTCGAGAATATAGACCTGAGGAGATTACAACTTCCAACAATAATAAGTAGTATATTTATTTCGATAATAGCTGGCGCATTATGTCTAATATTACTTTTTATGGTCTATTACATTGCTGGTTAAATATGTTTGCAGAAATGTTACGATATTCAGATCGACAATTTTATCTAGTAAAAATTCTCGTTAATATATACATAACAGTTGAATTCATTAAAAGAATCTGTTATCAATCTCGAGAATAGTATCAGAAAAATTATTTTAACAAATGATCTATGGCATCGATATTGATAATACATTTTTCATTTCTCAATTTTGATCAGTTTCATTTTAAATAAGTTTTCGCATCTGAGGCCAATATATAATTTTAGAATTGGTGGAGTTCGAAATCGATGGCTGAATATTATCGCTATTGGAATTTGGTAGTACACGAATGGCTTTATGCTTATATCTACAGAGATATTTCATGGGTAATTTATAAATTAGAAAATTAAAAAGCAATAAATTCAGCTTGATAAAGTGATAAATATTATATGACGTAGAAGAGAGAAATAATTATATAATATCACTTTTTAAATTTAAAATTTTAACAGATGGTTGGAGGTAAGAAAGGACTTTTCACTGCTCAAACAATGGTATTTTTCTTTTCATCTATCTTTCATGAGTACTGGTTTGGAATGGCTTTAAGGATGTTCTATCCTGTTATATTCAGTTTATATTTCATTTTCGGAGGTAATTCACCAATATTTTGCTTTCAAATTTTAGAGAAACGAAAAATGAAAAAGAATAATCTATTTATTAATCCATTCTGTTTCAGAAGTATGATAATAAAATGGATTATTTGTTTCTTTCATATCAGAAATATATATTAGAAAAGATTATCAGTAAAATTATCATAAAGTTTTATTAATGCAAAAAAGAAACGATAAGATTTTTCACTAAAAAATAAAAGAAGAGAGGAAAAAAATGGGTTAATGGAAGAAGTTTGCAGGAATTTTCTATTTTATATCACAATTTATCACTTCAAAGAGAATATGGAATATAGCAATGCATACTAATTTATTAATTGGTACTGGAATATTTGTATCCTTATATGGCCAAGAATGGTATGCTAGGCAACGATGTGTTCCATATTTCCAGAATTTTATGTTGGATTTTTTCTTACCTCGACATTGGTTTTGTCGAGAATTTAATGATACGTGATTTTAAAAGAAAACAGGTTTTTTTTTCTAAATTTTTTTAATTGCATTCCTTTCATGTAAAATATGCTGCAGCAAAAAACCAAAACAAAACAAAACAAAACAAAACATTATATATTTAGTTAATTAACGTTGATCGTTTTTCTAGTCATATTCTGTAAAAATTTCAGCAAACATATTTAGATTAAACAATTGATTAATTTTGAAATAATTTGAATTTTATGATAATATCATTATTACAAACAATTTCGTCGGAATAAATTTTTGGAATCAAATTTATGATTAATTTTTACACTTCAATTATTCAAAGGATTCAAGAAGATTAACTATTCAAAGGATTCATTAGCATAGTTTTCGAATTGTTAGCATGCATGAATCTATTATAGATTGAAACATAAAGTTTTTAATTTCATTTTTGATAACTTCCTTTTTTTTCTCAGATCATACAAAACACTTATATTGCTAGGAAATTAGCTATTCGGTTTGCAATTTCACAAAGATAATAAATCAATATATCTATATGTAAAGATAATGCAGTGATAAAGTACAAACAAAAATTTCGATTTTAAATTAATACATTTCTTTTATTCGAAATCAGTTACTAATTACAGAATTATTAATAAGCTCCCAAAATAATTCAATTTAATTAAACAAATTATTCAGTAATTCGATACAGAAATCTGATAGCTATAAGAAAGATTGTATTATCTGATATTTTTGATTAATTTAGTAGTGAAAAATTAGAATGAGCCATTTTTAGTATTTCTTGGAGTAGGAAAAATTGGTACCATCTGTTATTTTTGACAATCATAGAAGTTAATTCAGAAAAAATTTGAAGATTCTGTTTGCATTCGAAGTTGAGCTCAGCATTTCATTCGAGATTTCATTAAGCGAACGATTTATGAATTGGCGTTATTAGTCTTTTCAGAGATTCTATATATCATACATTCATTTTACATTGATACTTCTACTTGATGAATGGTCTTTCTGACGTCAGTGTCGTTGATTCATTTTTTTATTACTTATTTCACCTACTAATAAGAGTTAAAAACAATGAAGAAACCAGTTCTTCTATAGAATGTATTTTCCCACTTCTCTAAAATCATTTCTCGATATAAAAAATGAAAACCTATCAAACGCTTATCATTGTTGTGATCGCTTAAGAACGTGATACAGTCATTTGTAACGGATCATGTTTCATTAAAAAGCTGCTTATCAATACATCAAAAATGCATTACGATATTTATGCAGCAATCATTCCAATTGATCCAACTGTAAGTGATAAAAGAAATGATAAAATGAGGCAACATGCTACCACTTTTAATTTCATCCTTTTATTGTTTAACAAAAAAAATTAATAAAAACTTTACTTTTTTTCTATATCATTAATCATGCAGTTGAAGAAAGACATTTGATAACGGTTCGATATATCACTCATTGCATACAAAAACCGCTTATCTATGACGAAAGTAATTATCTGTCAAAATTTATTGACAGATGTTGGCATGTGTTATGATTATTGTTGCAGTAGCATTGATGATAGAACTTATCACACTTATCTATAAATTACGAATTATTATCTCCAAAGAACGAAAAAGAAAACTTACCGAAATACCACTTCTTTTGAGCGATCTGAATAATCCTGGGAAGGTATCAATATTTTCAAAATTTTAATAAATCTTTTTTCTAAGATTTAAATTCAAAAAACAAACCTCTAACATTTAGCATATTGCAATTAGCAATTAATTGTTTTTTTCAGAATACAGTTCATCATCGTACAATTAAACCTTCTATTTGGGAATCTGATAATGATGATAAAAATAATCTTTCCAAAAATTCCCTTCTTCCTGTTATTAATATGAATGATGAAATGAATAAATTTGATCAATAAAAATATTTAATGATATATTTTCTACCTAATTCTTTGATGATACCAATTTTTAAATATTAAACAAATAAAGAAAATAATTTAATTCAATTATCACTATCCTCTGACTGGTCGAGATTTATACAATCATAAATTTTGTCTTAAAAATATTTAATCAAAAAGTTGAGTTAAACTTAACAACATTAAAATATCTTCGAAAAACTTATCATCATCAAATAGTTTGATATCAAGATTTCAAACAGAATCATTTAGAACACTATAATGAACAATTCAACATATAGGAAGCGAACGATTTAAAAAAAAGTTTAAATCAGTCATTAGAAAAGAAAAGCTTATCGATAAAATGGAAATTTTTTTCAGGAACTTTTAGTGCTTCTATTCAAACGAGACTGATTCACTTGTAGTTTATCCATCAAATATGCATTCTCGACATATTATTTTTGTTTTAAACTTTGATATTCAACCTTATATCTAATTACCAATGAAATATTTTGCTATATGCAGGAATAGATAAATAATTTTATTTCTATATCTAATTATATCGCTATCTAAGTGATAATTTTATAAACTTTGATTTTCTTAATAGAATCAAAGTTATCTATTTTGTGGCACTGATTATCTCAACTTCCTCCTATGAATGTTTTAGTTTATTTGCTTTTTTTTGTTTCAAATTTACTGTTAACGTTTATTAAAAATGATGAATTAAGATAAAATGTTGATAAAGGAAAGGAATAAATGAATGATATTGATCAAAATGTAAAATGTGAAATAATTTGGGTTGATAAAATAATCGATGAAATCCATTCCATTTTCTGATACTGATAACTTCTAATTAATCATTCATTTCTTCATTTACATTAATTTTGAATATCATTTTAGCTCTAACAGATATGTATTATTAAATAGATAAATGTCTTTATAAATGGAACAAGATGATCAATGAAAGAAATGAAGATTGTTTGATTTGGAAATAATTTTATTGATAAAAGTAATTAGAAGGATTAATTAGAAATGAAAAGAGAATGATAAATATCAAAAGAGATAATGATTCATACGATATCATATTTTTAATATCAAACATGAACAAATGGAAATTGGAAGAAGGAAGAAGTGTGACATTTGAAAGGGATAGAATTTTGAAATCAACTTAAGAAACAGTCAATATATCTTATCCTCTTTTTCATTATTACTTGAATTATCTGATCGGACAATCGAATGCACCAATCATTTTACTAACATCTCTAACAACTACCATTATTTACCACTATTACTTCCTTTGTCACCGTCATTATTAACATTTCGACATATGAAAAGTGACCATTCCTACCCACCCTCAAATACAATTTCTCTTTTTCAAATTTTGATTCTCAATGATATTACACCTATCTCTCTTTATTGTCCTTATTTTTTTCCGAAGTTATTCAGGACAATATCCTGAAAATAATACAATTAAAATTTAATTCATTATTCCTATTCAATAGGATAATCATAAGATTTCATATTATTTATTGCTTCTATAAAATGATATATAAAAATTAAATTTATCAAAAAAATTTCAAATTTTTTTTTATTAAAATATGAATGATTTGTAGCAAATCTTGTGATAGTAACTAGCTTTTATCATAATGATAAATATTCGCAATTGATAAATTATTCACGACATTATCATATCATATTTTTAATGAAAATTTTAGGGTATGAAACAATTAGAAGGTTTTAATAAGAGATTTGAAGATCTATTCATCAAAGGTTTTTATTATCATGGCTTATTGGTAGGCCGATATCCTGAACGATTTCTAATTGGTTCAATATTATTGACGATAATTTGTACAATGGGATTACCATATGTACAAATTAATTTGGATCTTTATAAGCTATTTGTTCCATTAGATGCTCCAGTAAGACGAGAATTTGAAAGGTTTTTTTATCTTTGCTTAATAGCTTGGCTAAATAACTCATAGTTGGCCAAATAACTTTTTTTTTGTGAAATTTTTAAAAATGAAATTTAAAAAAAAAAGAAGTATTGTGCTTATATGTATTGAATGAAAGAATAATAAATAAATAAAATTAAAAGAATTTTTAATTAAAAAACAAACTTACAAAAATGGTTGAAACAAAATTTCTCTCTCACTCACTCTCTTCCTTATTTAAAACATTTCGAAAGAATAAATGTAAAATGAAAGAGAATTTTTAAATAATCAACAATTAAGAAAATAATGTGATAATGTATTTATCAGTCCATTTCATTGTTGTTTGTTTGTTTTTTTTTGCCTTTCGATAAATAACTTTTTATAATTCCTGTTTCTACTAATTTTGTTTTTTCCCTTATTTTCTTATTTTCTTTTCTTTTCTTCATCTTTTAAAAATTCAATAATAATTATAAATATGGCTTATTGGCAATCTATTTAGATTAACAGATTTTACCGAAATGCCATTTGGTATATCGGAACGTAATCGAGATAAACGACAAGTTAATATTTTCAATGGTTGGTTATTTCTTCAAAATGTAAATTTATTTTTAATTTTTTCATAAATTTTGAAAAAATCATTGCGAAAAAAGAATATTAATAATTAATAAGCAATAATTAATATGCAAATTTAATGAATGAAATTTGATTTCGAATTTAATTTCAAATTAAATTATTAATGAATAAAATTTGATTTCAAATTAAATTATAAAAACTATTAAATATTGCATTCCTGTCGATTTTCCTTCTTTCTGTTTGCATTTATCTTTTGCTTGTATTGCAAATGAATGCAAATGTAAGTTGAGATGTTCTTGCATTTTGTTTTTTCTTTTTTAGTTATCAATTATTTATTGCAATTTACAATGCATTCTTTCTATTCTTATAAAATATCAAAACTTATTCTTCGAATATGATCGAGATCGAGATTAATTAATCTTTCTTCCTCAATCTTGATATGAGCATAATATTGCAATATAAAAGATTTTAGATCCAGTTCGAATTGATGTTATCCGATTTTATGCAATACATGAAGAAAATTCGAATCTGCTAAAATCACATATATTACGTCGAATATATCGTTATACCACTGAAATTATGAATACCACTGTTAAATTCAATGGCAAAATTTATCGATTTGAAGATTTTTGTCAAAAAGTTCAAAAGAAGAAGTAAGTTTAGATGCTCATCTGGAATTCTTAGCAATGTTAAGAAGATATGGAAATTTAGGATTCTTATCGTTTTTGTGATATAGCGAAATTTATATTTTTATTCTTTTATAATCACTTCAACTATTGCAAACTTTTATTGTCTTCATTTTCATTGTAAAATTCTTAGTATAAATTATTATTTTAAATGAATTAAGCATAATACTATTATTATTTCATATAATTATTATTTAATTCAGAAATGCTCGAATGAATTAAATATTTGGCTAAAACATGCCGAAGTACTCTTTCAAGATGGCAAAACTAATTCTAATCCAAATTTGCAACTTTCATATCCGGTGATGTATCTATTCAATCGACCGAAGGATATTGGTCAGGTTGTGGATTATGAAGCATAATGATACCTTTTGCTATCTATCTTTGCTTTTAAATAATTTTTGGACTCTATCAAAATGTTTAAATATTTTTAGGTAATTTATGGAGTAAATGTAACAGGTAGAAAACGTGAAATAAGTAGTGCAAAAGTAGTTACGGTACATTGGCATATTTATTTTGATAGTTCACCTGAAAAAGAAAAGCTTATTTGGCTTTTCGTCGAGAACTTGACAAATTTTGGCTCTCGAAAAGGAATGAATCGAAGATTAAATTCATTGCACATAAGTAAATTTTTTATAAGGTTTTTTCGTCTTCGTTAAATAAACATTTTTTTTATGTGATTATTAAAATCATATAATTTTATTTTAATATTTTATTAGTTCTAATTTTATATTTATTTTCTTTTATAGTAAGGAAACAAATTTGCATTAATCATTCATGATAATAATTATTAATTTACACATTTTACCATCTATATTATTCATATTAATCGAATAATTATTTACTTAATTAATTAATTAAATAATTATTGTAATTCCTGTACAGTTTTATTATATTCTGATATAATTTAAATTTCAACCTTTTTTTAGTTAAAAAATTATAACCTCTTTTATTAATATTTTGCACGCTTATTATATAATTATAACTTTTTGAAATAATCAAAATTTTATAGTGATAAAGCAATGAATGATGAAATGCTTATGATTATCGAGACAGCATTACCATTTGCTGGAATAGCTTCCTTGCAATTGATGCTTTTGTTATAATTTCAAATTATTCTCGAGATATTACCAGGTAACAAATTTTACCGTCATTTTTTTCGTTTTAATATAACTTAATAAAAGTTGATAATATAAACATTATAAGTAAATAAATCTTAAATCTATTTTCTATATCTAAGTTAACATTCTTCTCGTTTAATAATTAAATTCATGATTGCATAAAATTATTTCTTCCTTTTGTGATCCAATCTTATCAGAGATATTCCTAGAGCGATATGTAATTCCTCAAAACGATATTACTACTGTATATTAAATTTCCGACTTATCAGTCTCTCTACAGATCGCATATTTACTTGCATTTGCATATCTCGAAGATACGATTAGTAAATACGGATAAAAAAACAACAAGAGATCTCCAGTCTACTTTTTTCCTCTTTTTCTAAGTACAATTAATGCTACGATCAATCTTGTCCCTTTTGGAAAATGAAACTCTCAAAAGGATAAGGAATTTCGCCCTAACGATTCATGAATGAAAAAATATAACAATAGTCGCAAACTTTCAATCTATCTTTAATGACGCATCTTTTACTCAAAAATTTCGCTATTTGAATTAAAAAAAATTGGATGTGTTATAAGGTTTGCTTTACGAATGTCAAACGATGCTGCGACGTAATGTAAGTTCTCATGGATTAATGCTCGCTGAATGTCGTTAATATAAGTTATAAGATAAATTTCAATTCATTTCAATACTTTCATCTCAATTGTATAAGCCAATTTGAATAGTTATATTAATCTAACTTCTCTAACAAAATCCCAATGGATACATTGAAAATGTCAATGATATTTTGATCAATTGATTTATAATCAAATATCTAATTTTATTCCTTGGAAATGTCAAATAACGAGAAGTAAATAATAGTTTTTGGATTATAAACCATAGAACAGTACGATTGATAAATATTTAGAAAAGAATACTTAGAAATGAAACAGGCGAAGTTAAATTGGACATGAAAAAATGCTAAATGTTATTATTAGGAGACCTGATATGAAGCTAAAGATGGTGACGCTAAAGATGAACTGATAAAGCTACAAAAGTATTTAGACGAAAAAGATGCTCACTTGCAGAATAATTTTACGATCAGATAAGAATGGATCAAATATCTAATTTTATTCCTTGGAAATGTCAAATAACGAGAAGTAAATAATAGTTTTAAAGAAGAAATCAGTGTTGATCGATCGATCAAAAATACAAAGCTTTCAAAGATCGAAAAATTGTTTCAACTTTCGACGGAAATCAAAAAAAGCTATCAAATGAATATAGATCAATTGTTATAGAAGTCATGTCCATATCTATTCTTGATAACGATAGTATAATCACTGGAAGTATTTGTAATTTGTATATTTTGCTGTTTGCAAAGCTAACTCGAGATTACGTGGAACATAATCTAATCTATCAAACGATCTGAAAATGAATTAAGAATGAAAAGAGAAAGCAAGTTTGGAACAGCTTTAACAAATCTTTGATTTGTTACAATAATAGACAAATTAACATAACTCGACAGAAACAACAACAACAAACAATGATTGATAAAGATACGATGATATGGAAAATAATCATAGATGACGTGCTACATTCAAATCACGGATAAAGGATGTGTTATCATCATGAACTTCATAGATAAAATGAAGATAACAACTTTAATTATTACCGATTGATTAATGTCAAATTGAAATGAATGAGTAGAGTGTAGATGGCGAAACAAGATGAGAAACATTTATGAAGTTCCGTTTTAGAAAAATGATGTAAACAAATCTTTGAATTAAATAACTAAGTCTATAATTATTGCCTTACTGCAAATGATTATTTTTTTTTTTAAGATCAAAACCGATAGAAGGTTATTTGGCAGTAATATCAGTTATGTTATCACTGATTTGCACTTTTGGATTACTCTTCCGTCTTGGAGTGCTATTCAATCCTGTATCCTGTACAATGCCTTTTTTAATCCTTGCAGTTGGTAATAATTTAAAAAAAAACATTTATAAAACTTTTTTCTTTATTTCTCTGTTTTCTTTAATCATTAACAAATGATAATTTTTCACTGATAATTTACATTCTTTTAAGGTGTTGATGATGCATTTCTTATGTTGGGAGCTTGGCGTACAACAGATCGACGTTTATCAGTAGAAAAACGTATGGCAATGACAATGAGTGATGCGGGCTTATCAATCACTGTCACATCAGTTACTGATTTCGGTTGTTTTGGTAAATTTTTAGTTCCCGAAAAACAAATGAAATATTATGTTTACTGATACTTTTGTATTTTTAAGTGAATAAATAAAGGTCAAATAGGGAATATCATTTTTTCCTTTTAAAGCAGATAATTTGACCTATGCAGAATGATATAATTGGATAGATTTAATGAAGTTTTTCCACTTATCATGTAAGGCACTTTACCAAATTCGAGTTTTGATATAAATCCTATGGGAGATCTAAGAAAAAATAAGCCAAGGAAGCAAAGAGAAATATTCTCTTATATTAAGTTCTTGCAAATTTAGGCTCTTGAAGCTAAACTTTAAAAATTGTAAATCTTCCCTCAAAGTTTTGAAGATTTTTTAAAATTAATTATCAGTGCTTAAAGCAATAAACGTATAGATAATTATAAAGACTGCAAAGCTGAAAGAAGGCCTATTTCAGCACTTGGCTATTTTCTTTGTCCGATACCTGCTGTTTCGGATTTTTGTCTATTAACCGCTTGTGGTATTTTGATGGATTATTTTTTCCAAATTACATTCTATGCTTCATTTATGGTTTATGGAGGTCGAAGAGAAGCTAAAGGTGGACTGATATCTTATTGCTGCAAATCAAGATCTGATAAAAATATATCAGCAAACAATTACATGCAACGTGGGTTCTTGTCTACATCGAATGTGAGCCAACGCTTCGCTTCAACTATCTGTTGATAAGTAAAGTGTTGTAGTAGTTGAAAGTTAAAGATTCATAGAATTGTTTTCTATAATAATTGCTATTTTATGATGATAAAATTAAATAGAATGTTTAATAAAATAATAAACAATTTTACATACCATATATATATATATATATATATCTAATTACAATAAAAGTTATTTGCTTATGCATTAATTATTTGGAATCATTGATGATCTTCTTATCATATATTTCCTTCAGAACCTTATATTCATCGATGGTTTCGTGATACATATGCGCCATTTATATTACGCAAAGATGTTCGTCTTATTTCCTTGGTTGTATTCATCATATATACCATATTAGCTGCTTACGGTTGTATGACTATTACAGTTGATATAAGTCCTAGAAAATATATTCGCGATGATTCACCTATTCAACCTTTCATTCATTTGGCTGGTAAGTTGAAATTTTTGAAACTTAATCTATTATTGATATTATTTCATGATCATTTAAATTGTGCAGTATATATTTAAAAAGCTTAAATACATAGTAAGTCAGAATGATGTATTGAAATTCTTAGAAGATTCCTGAATGATTGCAGAGAAGAATTTCTTGAAGTAGATGAAATGCAAAATAACATATTCAAAAATTACCTTCAGAATACTTAAAAATTCAGCAAGAACTATGTCTCATTGTTTTGCTTATTGTTTTATCCATGAAAAATTTTTTTGACCCTGAAGCAAAATCCTATTTAACCTTCATTTTATTGACGTGAAACGAAACGTGGTAAACGTGAGAATTATGCATATATTCTATTAGATAAATATATTTGGGCGGATAACGTAATGCCAGTATTCCACGTAATGAATCCACCGGATTTTCGTCTTGCGCAATCACGAGTACGAATGAACGAATTGATCTATCGCCTAGAACATACGACTTATAGTGTTGGACGAGTATCTACCATTTTTTGGCTCTGGGAATATCAGCGATTTTTAAATGATTTCCCAAATATCAATTATACTAAAAGCTTCTATGAAAAGAAATATTTAATCGATTTTTTCGATCAATCCGATAGTCAACAATACAAAGGTTATTTTTCATTAGTGGTATTTTATTGTAGGCATATAGATTTTTACGCAGATGTCTTGATTTATAACTTCGAGAATTTCATACATGAATTGAAGTAGGAAATATTAGACATAATTTCTCAAATGATCTAAAACAAACAAAACATTATTTAATAATATCCGTATACATTCAACCTTATTATTGATTTAGTTTATTTGATCAATTTTAAAGAACGAAATTTCTTGAATTTAAGCTTATGTAAAGTTGAAAAGGAATGTGACAGATGGCGAACCATGTATTGCAGCTTTTGCATTTCAAACTAGTTTTTATGGACTTGATTCATGGGATAAACGACATGTAAGTTATAAATATAAAATATAAATAACTAATTATTAAAAATAATTTTAATCAATAATTTAATAATATAAGAATTCAACGATCAAAAAAGAAAAAACAAAGAAAATAATTAGATTAATTTATATAGATTGTTAAATTGTTGCAAAATAGGATAATAATGAAATGATATTACGATATCAGCGGCTATCATTAAGTAAAGTATTAAAAATAAGAAAATGATATAAAGTATAAAATTTCTGCATCAAATTGTAATATATTATACATATATTTTAGAATGAATTACATCGTTGGCGTGCGATGATCGCAGAATATCCTGATTTCGATATTTTTTGGCTGGAATCTTTTCACCTTTTTGATCGATCAACGTAAAAGTATTGCACCATCTTCCATGCAATCAATTGGATCAGCAATTTCTGTTATGGCTATGTTATCTGTCCTCTTTCTTCCTGATAAGGTAAATAAATGTATGAAAGAATTTCTATTTAGCAACATATGATAATTTTCTTCTACATTGGATTTTTAATTGTTGAAAAGTTTGACATTTGGAAAAATTTTGATTAAATTATTTGATCTTTCAAAAACTTTAGAAAATTTTATTAACAAATTGATCCAAATGTTATCATTTTTCAGCAATCAGTATTTTTATGACTTGGAGTTTGTTATCAATTTCAATGGGCGTATGTGGAGGTTTATCACTTTGTGGTAGTGATTTGGATTCAGTTTCAATGGGATGTATTGTGATGGCTATCGGATTAGCAGTCGATTTCTCGATACATATTTGCTATCGATATCATCGATCATCTCAACAAACTGCAAATGAAAAGGTACTGTTGATTAAAATTACATTTTAGAAATAGAAAGATAACTCGGATAGCCTCGAATAGTTTCTAAGTTCAGATAATTCATTGTATTTTAAAAATTAAATTACAAACTGATTTTAAACTTTCACGATTTTTTTTAGGTTCGAGAATCCTTGATGGTTGTCGGTTGGCCAGTGGTACAAGCTGGTGCTTCTACTTTATTCTCCATGATAGTATTACCGTTAATACCAGCCTATTTGATACGTGTCTTCTTTCAAACGGTATTACTCGTTAATTTCATTGGATTAACTCACGCCCTTTTATGGTTACCACAGCTGATATCCTCATTGGATCCATGCGAACGAATACCGCTTAGGTTCCGATATCCTCTAAAGGAGTATAAACCACAATTTTGATTTACTACTTTCTTGTTTAATTAATTTTCATGATATAACGCTTTAATGATGGATATATATATATATATTGCAATAGAGCTTTCAAAAACAATCGATAATCGATAACTAATAATATAATATTTTTGTTCTTTTTGGGGTGATCTCTCCTCCGGCTTAGCTATAATGATAAAATATATTTTAACTTTGGGAATAATATCAATTCAAAAGATGATCAAGCAATGAACAACCACCCGATATCTGTTCTATCCGAGATAGATCATTTTTTTAAATAATAATATATCTTATACTAAACAATATCGATTTATTGTCATTTTTTTTTGTTTATATGTAAAATATTCCGATTGATTTAAATTTATTTGGCTTAACTATTTGATACATTATAATCTTAATGAAGTAAAAATTTGATTAAAATTATCAATTCTTTTTCATTAGATTAAAGATTATCTTTCTTTATCGGAAAAGAGTTCGTTATTAAAATACTCATTTTTCCAATAACAATTATTATATTAAATCTTTTTATACATTTAATTAATTCTAAACAATTCATTGGATATAAATGCTAATCTTTATGATTTGGTACAAAAAAATTAGTTTAAATTATCATTATTATCATTATCATAAGAGATAATATACTTTCAAATGATTTACATTTCTTATACTAAATTTATACTAATTAATATTTATATTATATATTTTTATTTTCAATTTTTTATTTTTTTTTTTGGAAATTTCGATTTATTTTTAGATTCATTAATTATAGCACATATATTTTCATTCATTTCATATTTATTATTAACAAACTTGAAATAATTAAGAATTATCAAATAATTTTAGGATAATCTAAAATCACAGAAAAAAAAATTTCACTTTTCAAAATAACATTCAAATAACAGTGCATAATATATTTGTTAAATAAATAGGAAAGATATTAGATAGGTACTTTAAATAGTAAATAATAAAGATATGATGATGATAAAAATTGGGAGGAATAATTCATTGAAAATCAATAATTTATATCACTATTACATATTGATATTTCTTCGTAGATAATATGCATAAGTATTGTGATTACTATAAATGATAAATTACTAATAATCATTTGGCTAATTGGTAATAGTAATGTGAAATGTTTATTAAAAGAGTTTTCAATTTAAATAAGGAAAACAAAGAAGAAATAGAAATTCTCGATCGAGAAATAACAAATATGCAATAAATTATTATTTTTAATAGAACTTTTTTGGATTTATATATCTTAAATCATATCATATCATATCATATCATATCATATCATATCATATCTCCATCATCTTGATTCAATGCTCATGCAACAATCTCTTCAATGTGTGTTTTAATCTTCGATTGCTTTCATCATTGCCTATGAATGCAAGATAATTTAAAAGCATTAAGTTTTTAAATTAATTTGATCATTCTTGCAAAATACAGTATGAAATACAAATGCAACTTAAATACAACTTTTCATACCACTTCTCGAACTTTTCGGAAAATAGCCTAATTCTCAAGAATAGGCAAAGCTTAAAATTTTTAGAAATTTTCGGAAAAATTCTAGAAAAAATTCCAAACAAAGGCTTAATTTTTATACTTTTCATTTGCGCATTTAATATTCCTAAATTGATTTCGCTTGGAATTGCTTCCAACATTTGCATTTCCTAAATAAAAAGAATTCATTTATAAATATCATTCTAACAGATAGCATCAAATTTTTAATTACGGTAATTTTAATATTTGTTGAATTTCGAGCTGAGTAATGATAAATTTGAGCCAACTTTGTTGATCTTTTCATCGATGAGCATCTCACGAGCAGATAATTTTGCAATTTTAGCATCAACGCTTGCACTATTCGTTCCAACAGTTGTAGAAGATTTTTTAAATCACTTTTTGTATCTAAAAGAAAAAAAATAATTCATTAAATATTGTCGCCTGATTAATTCAGCTTATTTTAAGTTTTTTTTTCACATCATAAACATCAATATAAAAATAAGAGACAATAATTCCTTGAAAATTTTAACGGAAAATAATTTATCAAATAATCTGGGAGAGATACTTACGATAGGTTTTATGTTTTAAATAGCACTTCTTACTATTATATAATAAATTAAAATTGAGCCATATTTTTTGATTCAAATAAATTAATACTTAGTCTAATAAGTTCTTGTGAATCTTGAAAGTTTTCTTCTTTTAGTGTATTTTTTATATATTGTAAACGACGATGTAATAGAAATTTTGAAATTTTATGCTTAATTAATTTATATATTATCACTGATTCATATCGATAAAGATGCTGCAAATAAAATAATACAAATTTAGTAGTCAAATTATTTAAGAAATATTTTTTTAGTCAAAATAACTAACTAATCAGATGTATGTATTTAAATTTTATTACTTTGCATTCTAATAAGGAAAATTTCTCGAATTTTTATCCTTAAACTATTAAACTTAAAAATATCTGAAGTTTATCATTATTATTATCAGAAACTATGTATCGATCTATGTATCGACCTAATATTCATACTGTATCTGAAGTACAGATCATTTCATATTTACATTTGTATTAAATATCTATAATTTCAGGATAATAATAAACATTTTAAAGCTAAATAAATGATTATTATTTCATTATGAGCTTATAAATGATACTACGACGATAAATTAACAAATCTTGAAAATATCATTTTTCTTAATCCTTAAATAACAATTCGTTACAAGATTACTGTAAGTTACTATTGTCACCTTAACAATTCGTTACAAGATTACTGTAAGTTACTATTATCAAATATATCAATATATATTAATTAATAATAATAATAATTAAAAACAATATTTTCAAATTTTAAATAACGATGTAAATGTAAATAATATTGTTTTGAATTGAAATAATATCTAAAAAAAGAAAAAACAATAAGCAAAAAATAAAAACAAAAAAAACAATAATAATAATAAATCGTAAACTATTTGACAAAGATAAATAATCGTTGTAATTGGATATTATCAAACTATTAACAAGAAAACTTACTGTAACAAAACCAAGCGCTAAAGCAAAAATCGTTTCACTAATATAGAAAAGTGGCATTAAAATGAAAAATTGAATATACGATGATTGTGGTGTAAGATCACCAAATCCAATTAACGTAGATGTTGTAAATGTATAATACAACGAATCAAAATAATTCCAATTTCGAGAACGTTCTACTTCCTCAACAAATCATACGATCATTTCTTTCAAGAAAAAAAAAGATTGATTTGAATTTATGTTTATATTATATGTTATAATTTAATCATTTATAAAATGATTAAATAATAAATCTGAAAAAATAATGAAAATATAAAAATTAAAAAATGAAAAATTACCATAACAATAACAGCAAATGTTGGAGTGAATAAGATTGCAATTAATATCATTAATGAGAATTTTTTACATTCGATATAAGGATCTTCTGTTGTTCTTAAAATTCACTTCAAAATCTGACTATCAAATATGATTGTTTAAACAAGAATCGCTTGGGTATTTAACGAGAAATGTTAGCATATTTTAATTCTTTAAATCAATCTTAATTAAAAAATCAAAAATATTAAAATTGACGATCGCCTACTAATAAAGAAATTGATAACTATCCATTCAATGACAAGTGTAAGAGTTGAGAAAGACAAAAGGCTTCATCTTATTTTTTTCGTTGAAAGATCTTCACAAATAATAAAAAGTTTTTGTTCATGTTACGATAAAGAAGATACTCAGCTATCAATCATATAGAGTGAAAAATTATAATTTTAAAATACGATTACTTATTTAAAATATGCTGTTGAAAATAGCGTAAAGCACATTGTACTGTTCGAGCTATTAATTCGCCAAGATCTGCGACAAATGCTACATTTAATGGAATACCGATTACAGCATATACTAATGTCAATATACGACCTTTTACAGTACGTGGAAACTGAAATAATTTCCTTTAAATTATTAGTACTTAAATAAATTATGATATATTAATTAATCGAATGATCTAATTTCAGTTATTTTTATAACTATAATTATTGAAGTTTTTTTCTTCCATGTCGCAAAAAAAATGCGATCACTTTCATTACTAAGGTTTTTTTTTATGTCGCAAAAAAATGCGATCACCTTTATTATTAATATATATGGTGTATATAAATAATTTAATAAATAATGCATAATTAATTTGTAATTTGAAAATGATTAATATATTATTTTATAAGTACTATAAGATCAAAATAATCACAACAATTCAATTATTCCTGCAGAAAATAGCAAATACATCGCTTCCGATCATATTTTTATCAGGTGATCGTTTAACAAGGTGATCTTATCATCACATTTCTAATCTTATAGTTTTCAGCAATTCGATTGATTCATTAACTATTTCCATTTTTAACACATTATTATCTTGATCTTCTATTATCTCAGTAGCATATTTCATGCTGATCTTATTGCTTCAAATGCTATCATATCGCATTTATCACTTGGTAACTTTTCGATTATCGCTATTTTCGTATCTTACAAAGCGAAAGATGAGAGATAATCATAAGAATATTTTTCTCATATATAGTTCATAAATATAATTATTGAAAGAATAATTAAGCAATCTATTAAAAAACTTTATTATTGAAACCGATATGGATGAGATATTGCCGAATTATTTTCAGCATTTTTATTTATTTATTCTTTCATAGATTCATCTGAAATTACCAAATTTCCGTAACCGATTGTCGTATATACACTAAACGAATATAATAAAGCATTTCTGAATACAAATGTTTCTATTGGCATCAATTCAAATAACCTTTTCCGATGGCAACTTTCTATCTAAAAGAAAATCTAACAGAAATTCTTTTAAAAAAATTCCTCAAGTCATTCTAGAAAATATATGGAAATTTCTATGGAATTATATTTTAAGTTTTAATAGCTTAAAAGTTACATGGAAATTTTACCTATAAAAATAATCGATTAATTTGAATCACTTACTTACAGCATATTCTTTATGAAAATTGAACTTAGTAAATATAATAAGATAATATGATGAATAAAAGTAAATATTGATATCATCGCAATAAACAATGATATTTATCATGAATTAAAACAGCGATGCAAATAATCAAACTTCGATAACAGTATCCTGGATAGATTGCCATATATTCGTAAGATTTTGCGACGTGTAAGATTTCGTTGAAGAATTATTTTCTAACGATGCTTTTAGATTTTCCATTAATATTTTTCTTTCAGCTACGCATACTTGGGTATTTCCTCTTTTGCTTCTTGAGATGCGACTAATTCTGAGAGCTATAAAATTGCCGTTCAGATAAAAAATAAATTTACTTAAAGTTAAGCTCTTGAACTATTAATCTGTTTATATTTTAATAACTTCGAGAAATTATTGCTGATAATGTTTTCACTGATAGTTGTTTAGTTGCTAACATATGATTGAATTATTTACGGAAAGGTGACACCACCGATAATGATAAAGAGTGGAATAATGATTAAATACAACAGAAAACATAATTTTGATCGATCCTTTGATGCACTCAGTTTATAGTATAGTCTAAAGATGAGCGATTAATTAGTAATTCCATATAATTTTATGAAAAATCAATCAAGAATACTGTAACAATTACAGTAACATATATAAGTATAGTGAAGAAAGAAGTATAAATAAACAATAAGAAAGAAAGAACGAATGGAATGGGAATCTGTTGAGGTAAAGAAATGCATGAATCAAGAATCTTTTCACTTCTCAATTTCCATAGTATCATTGAATTCATGCTCTTCATGCATCTTCTTCTTACTTTGCATACAACGCTACGTGATTCACGAGCAATCAATTTACTCATTAACTGAAAATAATTGCATTATGGATGAATGACTTCGCTTTAAAGCGAGAATTATTTCAAATATGCAAATTTATTAAAATCTAATCTATGAAAATTCACTATCCGCACAGCAAATATAAATATTCAAATTATTGCATAGTATGAAATTAAAAAAGTATTAAAAAGGTGTAACATCGATTTATAGTATTCTTGGAAATCTATCTGATAAAATATGATGAAGTATGAAGATGTAAAGATGGTGAAATTCAGCAAAGATCTTAAAACAGCAAGTTTTGATTTTAAATTCTTGAATGATGATATATCTGGTACTTTTTATTTTTGTTTTCCTTTTTGATCAATTTAAAAAAGAAAAAAAACCTTTGCTATTAATCTTTTGATATTTCACGATCAAAATGATTGCTGATTGTTCATGTTTTATACTATTAACATCACCTTGCTTTTTCATCTTAACGATTATCAATCAAATTTAGGAGTTCGATGATTTTATCAAAGCAAAAATATATTGCTAAATGAGAAATTATCTATATATTTTCAGCTTATCCAAATAAAAACCTAAATTTTCATTTAAACATTATTTATTGATATATGATATGGGAATGAAAAATTTTCAAATATTTTTAAGCCTATGGAATTATCATTGATGGAATCATGGATGAAGGATAAATATAAACATATGGAGAGTGGTAAAGTATTAACTAAAATCAGTAGAAGGACATGTTGTTTTCAAATACATCGCATATCTTCTTGGCATTTGTATCATATTATTCGGACAACAGACGATGCTCTTATTATTTTCACAGCTCCTGAAAAGGGTAATAAGAGAAGAAGATAAAAGTTTGATGAAATAAGCTATCTATTAACTATTAGGCAAAATATCATTTTGGAACTGTCAGAAAATTTGTGCAGAAAATTTGAAAGTATCTCTTAATTATCAGACTTAACTTAAGTCAGCCAGTGAAGTTTACCTTCTGGTCTAAGACAACGCATCCCAAATATAAGTTAAATTTGGTTCAGTTATATCAACTTCTTTCCTTGTTTATGGCAATAACTAGTGACTCATCTTGCGCATAGCCATGTATTTTCTTGGCTTTAAAAATATGCCTCATCATGCTTCAATAAATTAACCTTTACAGGAAGAATTAATTAGCGCATTTTAAGGAAGACATTTGGATAATATAAAAATGGAAATATCCCATGCAAATGAAAAATAAATAATAAAATGATAATTTTCATAAATCTCATAATTCACATTACTAATTTTCAAAATTACAGGCTTTGTTCTTAATTTAAGTTCCGCTATGTATTTGAAAATAGCTCGCAGTGAAACTTCCACAGGCAAGGTAAGTTTGCCTACTCAACCAATAATTGCAAAATCACAAAATACTCGAGAGTCTGATGAATTTTTGTAAACAAATTTATCAGCAATATTGCAAAAATATTTCAAATTGTTTAAAAAAGTTGTCGTGGCATCTCTGACGAAGCATTATATCTATAAATATTACTATCAATTAATTGAAAAATCTGCCAGAAATTGTCATTTTAGAAAATATGTAAAGTGAAGTTGAAGTGGAAATTTGGAAAAGTTAAGTTAAAATTTGCGGAAAATCAGATTTTTATTTGGCGTCAAAGATTTTTAACAACATTTGGACGTATCGATGAATCAAATAAAAATGCTATGACTATTACAATGAAAAAACAAAACAATAATGGTAGTAGAAGAAAAACGGAGTATGAAGGTCACTTCTTTTCATATTGTAAATTACACATACTGAATCTCCTGCCCATTTTTCATACATATTATATGTGGAATCTGAAGAATATTTCTCTCCATTTATCTCACTTATATTTTTATACCGAACTATCCTAAATTTAAAAGACACAAAAAAGAAAAAAAAACGATTTAAGAATGGGACACTACAGCTTCTGCGATGAGCTTCGCCAGTAAGTACACTTTGCGTTCTTATTCATCGAAATCATCTGAATATCTCAAACATATCGGATCAATTTCACTTTATTCAGATACGGAAAAGAATGAGTAAGTATTTTAAAATAAGTAAAGCTAAACAAACTAAACAGTATTTTATGAATCGTTTCGAATTAAACTAAATTACACTAAGCTAAAATATTACTGCTTAAGCATTTAATTATTTGAAGAAAACAAAAGATCTTACAGCTCTCCTTCGGTAACATTTCATAAGGAGCAACCTTGTAACTGTCGTAACCTGCTTGGCTTAATTAATCGTAACAATAGTCAATATTCAAATAAAGCACAGCTACAAAATAATAATCCAATGAAACCAATGTCAACAATAATCAACAATAATTGTAAAGAATCGACAGAAAATGATAATTCAGCGGTAGCACTTAAAGATTTATACGTATTTGATTTCATGCTCATCACTTCTTCATTTACTAATTTTTTAAATTCCATTTTATTGTCAATCATTCCGAATTTTACGTAGACAACATTTATTAACTTCTGGCTAGATATTTTAATCCAACTATTGCATACCCTCTATCTTACTTCACAACAACTTATGTTCCAAGATTAATAATAATACGTGCAAGGCCTTTTTATTAATCTTATTTGCTTTCATCGGCTTTCATCTTCTCAATTCATGCTTCCTAATGTAGTAATTGTTTCACGATTCTTATATTTCCTAATCTCTATAACAAATTTTTTATATTCAATATTGTTAGAATTTTTATTTAATTCTTAGTAATTTCAGGAAAAAAAGAATATTTTATCAATTAATGCAACGCAATTACGCGAAAAAAATTACAATTTCGATAAAGTCAACAATGTAAAGAATAGTAATTATATCTTCTCCCTGCCAAAACTATCTGAAAGCAACACGTAAAAGTGCTAATGTGATTTCAGTACAGAAGACTTATTACTTTTGCCATTCAAATTAACCAACATTTCAAATTAGCTAGAAATGGAATGTCTGTTGTTAAAAAAATTTTAAATAAAATCTTCCATCAGCTTTATATTTATGAATATATTTATCACACTAACGTCAATTTACAATATAATAAAATGAAACATATGAAAGATGAGCCCTGGTTTTTAAAGGATTTTGCAGCATAAATTCAAAAGCAAAAACAACAGATTTTTATAACACTACCTAAAATTGTAGTATGATGAGACTGTATCATCAATTACAATTGCTCCAAGACTATAAACTAAACTAAAGCATATTCAAAGATAATGTCGCATATATCTAGAGAGATTCTAATCTACGGTTATGAAATGCGAATCACTTAACAAGTCTTGACAGATTTCTATCCATCAAAATGCAGCTCATACAGAAATAGCCCGAATAAATATTACTTGTGATCGCATTACAGAGTTTAATAACTGGGAATAGAGATTTGCCGACAGATAAATTGCAAAAATTGTGATAGACGATGGACGCAATTACAGTTTAGAAATTTACATGCTGCACAGTCAAAAGAACAATGTCTGAGGTTAGAAATTACAAATCCATTTTGACACGAAAGATAGTTTCGAGGTTTCAGGACTACTCAAATATTTCAATTCGCAATCACTACTGATGATATAATCAAACACTAAGTATAATTTTTGTATTTTAATCCTCTATTTTCTCTTATTTCTCAAATCGTAATTTCGTTTTTCAGAGATAGTTCTAATCCTTATTTAGATATCTAAATATAGACATCAACATAAGATGTAATGACGGAGCGACACAGCGGACATAATGGCTCCTCATAAGTCTCCAATAACTCTTCAACACAGTGAGCACATATACAAATATGATTACATGGTTGCAATAAAATGGATTTCTCATGAATAAAACAAATACAACAAGTAATACGACTTACATCATCAGCACCACAGTTCGAAGATTGTTTTCTCATCCGTTTCGATTTGGAAATCAAAATCATTCCTATGAAACTAGTACACATATTCCATAAAAATCTTATCGGTAAAAGGAGTAAATGTAGCACAGTGACAATTAATGGATAAATAGGCAAAAAAATGACATCAGTTAAGCGGCGACAATTTAAAACAATGAATCGTATTGAAGCATTGCCAACTTGGATAATAGAAATTTGCTTAATGATAACAATAAACGCAGCACAACTTAGAATTGAAAATAAAGAAAGCAATGTTAATACGAGTGGATGGGAAATTAACAAATTTAGCAAAGAACGGAACGGCGAGGCTACTAGATAAGTAACTTCATAGACGAAAAGATGAAAGATCGAGTAGAGTAAAGTAAATAAAAAATAGCAAGAACTTGTAAAGATTTCTACCGGCGACCCGGTATTGTTGATTGTTTCCAATAAGCGTAAGATAACGTGCGCAAAGAGTGATATGACATCATTACATACACAGGCATACTGATCTAATAGATCTGCGAGCGGTCCCAAATTGGCTAGAAATGTTTCCTGCAAGATAATACTTGATGCCTAAAAAACAGTTACAGTATCACTTCAATCAAAAATGAATGTATAAGCTAGATACTTAAAGCAATAGTGTAGTAGCCTATGCTTAAATGAGGACTCTGCGCTCATTGCTTTGCCGCCATATCATTTAATCACATTTTAAAATTTTGGAAGCGAAAAGTGTCGCTTGTTCCAATAAATTAAAGCTACATTAACTTCTTATTTACTAGGCTAGTCGAGAATTGCTGCTCTTCAAAAATCATAATAATTAAATGCAATTAACGAATGTATGTGAAAGTACAAAGTGATAACTACCTTTTCGACGACAGCTCCTTGTACAGCACTAACATCATTAAAGCGGGCTTCTGAAAATTCCTGAGAGTTTTTCAAAGCTTCAACCTCAAACATCGTTTCGAAATGAAATTCATTCCGGATGAATCACATCTCCAAATTCACTTTTTATCTAAAAGAGTAAGCCATAGAGATTTTGAAAAACGATGAATTCAGCAACTCCACTGAAGTTTCACGGAATTTATTTTACTACACTTTAAGCATATGGTACAATTAACGAAGTATTCCCTTTCGTGACATCCATCTCTGTCGATGAAGCCTGCACGAAGAGGAAATTAAAATTGGAGAATCTTCTAGTCAAAGAGACAAATGCCTTAAGAGATCAGGAAACTCCAACAAAATTTAACTCTAAATTTGATTCTCATTAAATACCCCTCCTGTACCAACCCGTATCGATGGATATTTATATATCATCATCGATCAGCAATAGTAACATATTGATGCCTTGCGGAGGGAACGCAATGAAATCATATCCCACGCCACTTCAACAACAAGTAACCCTTCAACGGATCATCTGATATAATTTGATAACCCGCGCAGTCAATTGCCAAATGATCCAGTATATAAAGTTATTCTCTTTTCCTCGGATAGTTCTGACAGCACTAGCACTTCCTCCTAAAACTACGCGACGATGCTACAACTCAGCTTTTATTTAAAAAGGCAGGGACGACCAACTCAGAATCGATTTACGAATCCAGCAGTATCAAACAATTCATCTTACCTGCTAATCTACAACAGTCGTCCAACAAATCTTCTTTGATTTCTTAACTGTCAAAATCGTAATTTGTGTCTTTGTTCAAATCTTAAATAGTACCAGCGAAACGTCACGTTAAAGGTTCATTTTTATGAAGTTATCAATTATGAAAACTGATCAAATACATGAAGGAAAGTTTACAGGTTTTCAGATAATTCTAAAAAGGACGAAAATGCATCAATTCAAAATTTTTTTTTTGGGAGAGGAAAAATAAGAAAAGATAAAGAACAATCGAGAGATTCTTTAACAGTAAGCAAGTAGCATTTTGGACAAATTCACTAATTTTCATAAATTAAGTAGAGAGCAAATGGAAACAACGATAACGTTCTATTAGAATATCATTTTATGAATATCAATATTTCGTTTTCAGAGAGAAAACGCAACTAGAATAGCTTAATATCTATCTCCGTTATCACTGGAGAAAGTGAAGACTCAAATGAAGATGGTGTAGTGATAAGGTGTATGTCTCACAAGCATGACAATATAAGAGATTCTTAAAGCAACTCAAATCATGCTATTTTAGAGGTTCATGGATATATATTGCAGCATATGAACAGATAAAAATATAATAATCCCATGACGTATTATTACAATGATAAAAATATATCGAAAATAAGATTTCAGAATACCTAAAATTAATCAAATATTTTAGCGTGAAGATGAATTCGTATTATGTTTGAAATTCCAGTGAATTAAATAGATTAAAAAACAAACTTCTAATAAATATACAGATAATTATGTCAACAAAAATATTCTACAAATATGATTTGGCTTACGCAATAGAGAGCTTCGAAACTTTGACAGTTTTACAAAAGGATTTAACAAAATCCGACATATAAATACTGCGGACGGTATATGGAGCTCTAAGCTACTACCGGTTTTGCTTACCGTCAAAGTTGCGTTATGTAAATTATGAATTATACCTGAAATTTTGAGTGAATATTGCTCAAGATGAGCATTTTAAAAAACAGAACACGTAATTTAGAAAATGTGCATAATTTTTATGTAGATTGATATAGTCAAAAAAGGAAAGAAATTAAAAAATATTCGATATAATTCCAGAGTTAGGGTATTTTTAAAGCAATTATATAAAAATTTTTTGTTCTTTTCAATATTTTTCGGAAATAATGCTATATAATAAAATGAATGGATGATTAATTAATTCGAATTCTCCAAAATGTTCAGCAGCAAATCGGGATGGAAGGTTTGAAATATAACTCGCATTTCTTTTATGTAATTTCAAGCATGAAAATTAAATTTTCATTAATCCAATAATCTTTTTAAAAATGAAGAAATTTTTGATTTTCAAATCCTTTGAAATTGTAACAAAATGGCAAACCTTTCAACTTTTTACAGGAAAACAAAAATATTTTCAAGATGTGAACCACAGAATGTGAATTTAACTTTTTTGGACAGAATTAAATTTAATAACGGTCATCTATTACTGCAATTTATCGCTTATTCGCTGGACGAAATGATGTATACATATTGGGCCCGGTAATGGCCAATCCCATTCGTTTCGTAATGCACCATCAGGTACATCACTCTCGAACCAATAACATAACCAAAACCACCATAAACGAGAAAGAGGCGCTTTCATTCTTTCTACCCTAAAATATGCTTTCTAAAATCCAAGAATGTCAATATCGTGGCGCTTCCATATTCTGATTTCAAAAACAGCTCAGAGCCTATGTTACAACAAATAAGACAGAGATGCAATTGCAACTCAAGAAACGAAAAAAATGGATTCATCAATCACTTCTAGCAGTATCTCATAACTTTTAAATATCAGAATTTGTCGAAGGAAAAAATCTGCTTGAATTTTTGCAAAAGGTATTGGAACAAACTTTGGCATCTCAAAAATTTGATGATATGCATAAAAATATGACTGGTTAACCAATAAGCTATGAGGACATCCATTGTATAATGACCACCCGAAATGACAAGTGCTGCGATTCCAATATATGTTAATGGTGCTGCGATATATCTAAAAAAATCTTCGTTATAAACTTCCAATTTCGCAATATATTTCAAACTATTGACATTATTATTGATTAACAACTCAAAACTCTGACCTTAAATAGACCAATCTCCTCGGAGTATATTGAAGTAAAGTAAAGTACATAATCGTTAATACAACGGTGTGACCGCTGAACATGAGATCACCACAAAGAATTTTATCCTGACCCGAAGTTAGACCCAACGTCACAACATATGTTACAAATCTGAAATTTACAACAAAAATAGAAGAATAAACAACTGATGATACTATACGCATTGTATTAATATATAATAATATGGAATGAATTCGTTTGTGATTTTAAGACCAGCAATAGATCTCTCTATTTCCATAGTGATGCTCCTAGCACTACTACAATGTAGAAACCATCATTTATGTTGACATATAAGTGGAACTCTCAAATTTAAAATTAGACTGAATTTAAAAGATCGACTTCTCTGATTTCATAAATTTAGTAGAATATCAAATAGAATTTATGTTTTTCATACTGAAATTTATTAATATATTTATAAATTATACCAGATAATAGATTTAATAGTAAATGTTTATTAAATGAAAGTAAGTATGAAAAGTGCATCCTACCTTGTCGTAACTTCCGTAGCATACATGGCAGTTCTATTAACTTGCGGTAAGCATATTTCATCACGGTTTTGAAATGACGGTGGTAAAAACGTCACTCCAAGAACTACTGCTCGTAAACCATACATAATTCCCCAAGTAATAATACACGACGAAATACTATTAATCGTTTCTTATGCAGCAGAACACATGTAACGCCAAGTACAGCACTTCAAAAATATGTTCAGCAAATTTAAATAACTTCAAATTACTTCGAACCAGAATAACTAGGAAAATAAATACACTAAAATAAATGACTAAGAAATTTTGTCAGTAATAAAAGTAAACTGCAAAAATTTGTTCCATACGAACTTCAGTGACTAAAGAGAATCTCTTTAATTTGTTAAGAGCTTATAAAATATATTGAACTTCGTATTATTTTTCTCCGATGATATAATCCAAGTATAAGTAGAAAAGATTAAATATAAAACTTGCTTTAAAGTGGAAAATATGTCGCCTACAACCCAGGCCCATCTCTGTTGTGGTATCAGCATAAAAGCGAGATCTGGCAAGGGTTCTCTCGGCACTATATCATGAATCACAGTAAGAAGGAAAAAATTGAGAAATGCCGAAATTAATAAACAAACGAATGCAGCACATGTCTTCAACGCTTCCTTTTCCATGTCTAAAAAAAAATTCTGGTCAATGAATCCCAGAATATACTTTCAAACTAAAGTTTATAATGGATCTCCAAATATAAGATTTATTGATCAGCGACTTTCCTGATAGATTGTAAAATTTTAAATTCATTTAATGTATTGTTAGATTGTAAAATTTTAAATTCATTTAATGTATTGTTGCTCATTGTAAATCTCATAACTGAAGAAATTTTTATTTATCATATGTTAAGAAAGAGATACTAAAAGCTGGTTAGGAAGAAAATATCCATATAATTTTCAAGCTCTATGCAAAAAAAGTTTCTATTTGTTTTGAAACGTTTTATTTCCTGATTACAAATCATACATTTTTGTCGAGGCAATTTAGTGGCAGTTGTACAAAACTAAAATTAAACATTAAAATAACTTAAATCAAATTGTTAACTAAGAAATTACAAAAAATGAAAACTAATCAGAGAAAGCATATTTTTTACAAGTAAATGTACTGTCGAGTAAGAAAACCAGAAAATATACAATATAGAAAAAAGTAGGAAATGTAATGAGCACTGCATTTAAACTCTCAAAAGTTGACGTTACTATTATATCACCTAATCAAATTCTTAAAGAAAACGAAGCAGTTGGACGAAAACCAGAACAAACGAATTATTTTAATCGACGATGTGAGAAAAGGATAAAAAAAGCGATAAAGATATCAACCTGGTATGATTTTAATTGCTAAAAAATATCACTTATAATGGACAATTAATTTATTAGTAAATTATGATGCAGAAAAATATTTGTTTTTACTGCTCATTAAATTGATAAAAACAATTCTAGTATTAATTTATTAATTTAAAGATCAGAAAACAGAATGTAAAGCATTTTTTAAAGGAAAAGGAGTAAACAGAATGATCGTGTTACATCATAATTTACTACTACTACTACTGTACTAACTAACTACTACTAATAGTAATAATAATAATAATAATAATAATAATAATAATAATAATAATAATAATAATAATAATAATAATAATAATAATAATAATAATAATAATAATAATAATAACAATAATAATAATAATAACAATAATAATAATAATAATAATGATAATAATATAATAATAATAATAATAATAATAATAATAATAATAATGATAATAATAATAATAATAATAATAATAATAATAATAATAATAATAATAATAATAATAATAATAATAATAGTAACAACAATAATAATAATGATAACAATAATAATAACAATGTAATATAATATAATAATAACAATAATAATAATAAACGCATGAACAGAATAGGAAAATAAAATATGTCAAAGTACAAGCAGTAGAACACGTCAAGTGCAATGTTTTACGGTAAAATACGATGATGTCAACTTAGATTTTCTGATACAGATAAGACAAAAAAACTATATCTTGAAAAATGTAGAAATAAATTTCTAAAGAAAAATTATGAATTTCTAAGCAACAAATAATAGATCCTATCTTCTCTACACTTCTCAAAATAAATCGAAGTGTCGAAAATTGTTGAATAATATTGCTCTATACTTTTGAATATAACTAACAAGCAATCAAATTTAAGTGCAAAAAAATGCTAAAAGCATTTAACTTTTCAAGCCTAAACTGGAGGTCCTTGAGCAACCCAGGGAAGGAATTCTAAAATAGAAGAAATTTATAAATATTCAAGAACTTGCCAAGAGGTTTTCTGAAGAATACTGTTGCTTAGACATGGCAATAATCATTACGGTATCGCATCAACCGCGATAAGTTCTCTTTTGAATAATCTGTGATAAAAAAACCGGTCAATAACAACAAAATTACGATGGTGATAACTTGATTTCGTTATTCAAAGTAGTGAATTAACTAAATTAAAACTTGACTTAAAAAATCTTTCTAACATAGCTTGGAAATGAGCATTCGATTGTTAATGTGAAAGCTATAGCCTAATTGTTAATGTGAAAGCTACAGTGACAGTATCGTAAATAAAGGGATAGATTTTTATATGACAACAGAGCAATCTCTATGAATTAAACAAATTATAATAACCACTAATAACCACCTACTATGAGGAAGAAAAGCTGCAATTCAAAAAATTCTATTCTATCCTAAACATTACATGGAATACAGTAACTTCAACAAAGGATAATAAAAATGGCATATTCTATTCGGTGTTGAGGAAAAAATAATTTTGCAGTGCGCTATTTTAATGTCTATTTGTTGAATTTCCTAAATATCCTATCGCTTGAAAGATTGACTTCTAAATTCTACTTATACAAAAAATAAAGAAAAAAAGCTTAATTTTATGATTGCGCTCTACAAAATTTTCAATGAACATGTGAAGAAACAACAACGAATCAAGTTAAGCATTCCGGAAAATAAAACTCAACAGAACAATAGATATCCTTGAAAAATCTTCATAATATTTAACATCTTAATAATTGCAAAAATTCAGAAAAAGAGTTTTATAGTGGTGTTACACTTATTGATTTAATCTATTTGTGTAAGGTACCGTAAACAAATATTTTGCATAATCTACTTGTGTATGTTAATTCATAGAAAACACGAATCGATCGACAAATATATTTATATATTACATAGTCTTTGTTTAATACTGCAGTTCAGAATTTAAAAGTTTCTTCTATTAAACAATTAAATAATTAATAAAATTTAATGAAATAATAAATTCCTTATTAATTCTTCGCAAACAAAAATTTAAAAGAAACATTTAGAAATTTCTAAGAAACCGTTCATTGTAGCATTATGTATTGTGAGAACAATCGGATAGAAAAGCAGCTAAAAAAAATTGAAGCAATATCAATTACGGAATCACAACTCATCAAATAACAACAATAATAACGAAAACATTATGTATCATACATTAAATAAGCGGTGGTGGAAATAATGTTTGCTCATTTCTTACACATACGTCAATAATAGCAGCTACAGTACATCTTCATGTGAAATTCTTCTAAACTTTTACTGGCACAAAATTTGAATTTCAATTTAAACAGGCTATGTTCTCCGCAAAAACTGCAAACTGGTTTAGAAACCTATAATTCTATGCCAAATAAATTAAGTGACTGTTCATCTTGCATTCATAGTCTTCAAAAATAGAAATATCTAGAAAAAAGGGAATAAATCTATTTTTGTGTTCCAAAGATAATTTTATGCATTGTGAATAGTCCGAATAGCATTATTAAAATGAGTTATTAAAACAAGATGATAAAAAATAATCGACAAACAAGATACTAAGAAACAAAAAGATAACTATATAAGATTTATCATTACTTATCATTTCCTAACAATTTGTCTGCTTCTAATTAATTAGATTATTCTCTCTTGCAGTTAATGTTTGTTCATTATTTTCTTGGAATATAGCTCAATACATTAAAATGTATATAACTTCGATACTTTTTATAATTAATCCAACTTAAGACACGACGAAAAATAAAGGAAGTAATGCTATTTCTTTTAGGCTGATAAAGGCAAACAGCTCTATATTTTGGTGAACATGATATTAACATTAATAAAACTTTTCAAGCGATTATATCGTCTGTTCCTGTAAATCTCATTTAAACTTCAAAATGAATAAATAAAATCCAAGAAATCACTAACTTTTCGTTGACGATAAATAATGCAATCATTGCGATAAATCGGCAAATCACTTGAGGATATGGAATTGATTGTTCCATTAGGCAATGGCCCAACGATATTCAGCGACGTTTCTGTGTGAAATCCAATCTGGTCTTGGCTATTGCTTGAAATACATTGTTGAAACTCGATACATTGCCTAAGAGGCACCTGAGAATCACTTTGGTCTCGACGATGTCCACCCATCAATCACAGACACTTCCCTGAGGACCCCTTGATTTTAGGATATAACGGGGCCCCTCTGTTGTTTGAACAGATCTCTTCAAATTAGATTTTACAGTTTTTTAATGCCAGTTATTGTTGAAACCACTCTGGGTTGTTATCACTTTCCTGGAAATAATTACATTGGTAAATCGCATGCAAATATAAGCATGAGATAACCAACCGATATCATTTTGTTTAGTTGAATATTACTTCAGAACAGCCAAAGAGAATCAATGATTACGAGAAAATGTTTTATGTATAGTAAGACAAATAATGATACAACAATATTATGCTGAAATACATCTGTTAACAATATTGTAATGTTTGAATTATTTGTATTACATTACTTCAAGATACTAAGATAAAACATCCTTTCTTTTGTTTCTATCATTCGATATTAAAATGATATCACTTAATCATAGATGGAACGCACCTGACTTATAACTTTCCTTATACCTCCCTTCCTTTAATGAATGTTAGTAATAGGATTACAAGGCTAAAAAATATTTCTAAATCAAGTAATTACATAACCTACCTAGGCTTGAGATTATAAATACTATCGTTTATTGTCGCCTTAGGGACTTGAACATACTAAATATTAAGAATGTCAGTTAGTTCGAACTAATAATTAATTAGCTTATAAATAAAAACTGGTAAATTTTCTTGGAAAGAATTCTCGATAATTCGCTCTGTTGATAAAAAGACAATATATAGGAAGACAATGTAAGGATGAATAAGATTACGTGATTAATATTCGAAAAGGTTATATTTTATTCTGAAGACGACTGGAATTATGAATTGGTGGTTAATCTGAAATATAATTTAATTTGATAGGTGACACTTGTATATTATTGTAGATGATTCCGGTACATTTCATCATTGATTTTCTTGAAAGTAGCAGATAACTTTCACTATTATTCAATAATGAATCTTTTTTTTTGTTGATATAGAAATAGACATAGGGAGCAAAAATGATTCATTTGTATACACAAATGACAATAAAAATTTCGCACCTTCAAAGAACCAAAGAAATAAATAAACAAAACAACATATTTACAATTTTAATTAATATTCGTTAATTGATTTTGATGCAAACAAAATTTCGAATAAACTTGTCGTTTCGCATTTATTTCTTGTTTCGTAAAATCTGCTTGGAAGTGCATTTTAATGATAGAATATGCAAACCATTTTATTTCAATCTTAACAAACAAAATATGTCACACAGTGACAAAGAAGAATAAACTTTTTGTATAGAATGACTTAGCAATACTATTTATGATTATTTATAATCATTATGCATTAGCACAAAGATAAACGATCATATCATATATGCTGCTATATATAAATTGATAATGGGCTACATTTGTCAGTTATAAAAAAAAAAATATTATATAGAAGAATCTTCGTATATTCTCATCGTTACTGCTCTCTATCGACAGGAAAATTGGTTATAAAAAATTTTCCACGAGGAAATGCGTCAAAAATTTTTTTGAAAATTTTATTCAATTTTATGTATTATTAAAATCTTACTGAATCATAATCCTCAAATATACTATCATTCTTATAAAGCAATCATTCATTCATTTCTGAATACATTCAATGGGGTCAATCTATTATATACGGTCAATTCTATTGCTTTTAAATGCATGATTTAATTAAATTTAAAAGTAATCACAACTTCGCGACCATTATTATTACCATTATTGGATGATAGAAAGCCAAAAACCAATCTATCACAGCCATCCAAAATGGCACTATAAGTCTTATCTCAAATAACTCATTAGACCAGACAAATCTTGTGCCAAATTTACCTCCCACGCCACCCACGCACTTATCCACTCCCACAACGATTAAAACGGACATGCCGTTGCATTCTCGAAGCCAAATAAATTTCACGGTCTCGCAATGCTATTTTATGTTCCCAGTCAAATTGACTCCTGTTGATGTGTATATAACACTATGTGTATATATATGAATGCATTAAATGGTAATATATAAAAATGGAATGAGATACCACGGATTATAATTAATTCAAAATTTTGATTCTGTGAGAAATGATGCAATTAATTTGAAGGATTACATTATATTGAATTGGTAAATAATAGTGATGCATTTATATGTTACGAATAGTTTTATGGAAGAGTTAATAAAATGATAATGAAATGGGAAAAGAAAGAAAACCTGAAATGGAATTGTTATTTGTGTCGGGAAGTTTATTTGAAGCGTCATTGATTTAATAAAATTTCTACGAGATGTAGTGACTGCCATGTTGTAATAGTTTATGAATACATACGAATGAACCAAATGAAGGCGACAACGATCAACTGACATATTTCGGCAGATCTCTTTGTAATTATATTTACTAGTTTTCTCGCAGAAATGTTTCGGGATTCGAGGAGATATTAATAATCATTCATGATATCGTAGGGAATAAATACAATCATTTTGAGAAATAAAAAATAAATTTCGCAATAAATCGAAAATACTTGTAGCATCTCAGTTTGATTTTAAATAAAAACTTTAAAGTTCATCTAAATTTTGTCCAAACTAAAGGAATAATTTCTGAATACTGTCTATACACACAATCATTTTCTATCGAAGAATGGAAGAAATGCAAAAGTAAAGAGTAAGATCCGAAATTTTTGAGTAAAAGTGGTGAATCCATTACAGGTGAATGAGCATTAATTTCAGTAGAGGTATATTTGCCCGCGAATGAATGGATCTTACATCTTACTACCAATCGATTTATCATTCTTTCATTATGATTTTTAAAAACGCTGAATATGATAAGAAGAATATATTTTTTAGAATGGAGATACCAGAAATGAAAAATGAAAGAATGATGAAATAGTATGAGAAGAGAATAAAAAAAAATTAATTATTTAATAATTAATCTTTTATCCATAAATTTAAATCATTTGAAAAATATTAGTAGTTTAGTTATCACTTTCTATCACTTTTTATTCATCATTTATCGTTATCATTTAGCAACTTCCTGATAAGCCGGAAGTTAATAGCATTAAATTGAATTTACTATCAATTTTATCGCTACCATGTGCATTATCGCCATAATCTCTCGTCACATCTGTTTTATGGAATTTACTACCAATAGTTATAAATATTTATCTCCGAAAGAATAGTAGTAGAGATAAAAGAGTGATAAATGCCAATTGGCGAATAATCATCACTTATCATATAAATGTGGCTCGTTTAAAAGTATGTTTTATTATTTACTCCAATATTGCAAATGGTATTCTAGAAACAGCAGAAACCAGGGTTATGGAATTTCTTTTAGGTTAGTAGCATTTCTTGCTCCTCACTTTTTTTATAAATTGTTTCTAAATATGGGGGTGGAAACTTTTCTTAAAGGAAAAGATAAAACAGATACTTAGATTTGTAATCGAAGGTAAAAGAAGTAGTAAAATAAATGATAGTATCTATGGTACAAAGTGATAGTAAATATAAAATGAAATGAAAATAAATGATAGAATCTATGGCACTATTCAACCTGGTTAGCATTCTACTGCTCCTAATTTTCATCCTTCGTATGAATCATTTTATTTTTTAACGTTGCTAAGTTTTCTTTCGCTTATTTTATTCAACATAATTATTACTCAATAAACTTCATAACGATTGACACTTTTACAGTCGAAGATTTAATTATCCAAGTTTGAGATCACAATAATGAAAGTTATTTCCTACTCTCTCATTCAGTGTTTTATATCTCTGCACCTTTGTGAGGTTTTTGAGAAACTTCAAATAAAATTTAATCCTTCAAATAAAAAAAAGTTAAAATAATTTGTTGAATTTAGTAAATTGATTAAAAATTTGTCTTGTTGTTAATTGTCGTGAAGAATCGAACGGAAAATATTTATTCAATAGTCAGATTACCGAACAATACAATATAATAAAATTTGGTAATATGATATAGTGAATAAAATGAAAATGATTAAGTAGATTCTGGCAAGGAAGACGAATAATTTTGATAAAAAGAAATCCCGTAGAACGGATCTTAAGTACATATATATATATATATATATATTGCTCATACGTGGGTTGAGCTTACAATATTATGTAAATTACGTGAGAAATGACAGAATTAATTTTTTTATATATTTTCACAGAATCAACAATCCCACAACTGTATGAGATTTGAAACCTTTCTTACTATTGTATGGGAGATTTGCAAATGAGATAGTTCTTTAAAGATTAGCTGATAGATGTAAGAATCTTTGTATAAAAAGGAATATATTCTCCGTGCAATCTAAATATTGAAAAACTGATTTATTGCCGTATAAGGTGATGTATCTTTTATTCCGGAAGTGATTTTTTTTTCATCATGAATTCTTTATCTTATCACTATACCTTTCGCTTCTTTCTGACAAATGTAATATTTTGGTAAGATAGTCCGCCGATTGGATAATTTCAATTTTTTGCGTAGATCAACTACAAAAAAATGTTCCAATAGAAAGTAAAATTTAATATATTTCTGGTACATAAATAATATAAAAACAATACATGCTCTTCCAGATTCTCTTTTCGAATTGTAAAACAATAGAACAACAAATGTATTCAGAAATCAATAAACATTTTTAAATTCGTTCTTGTGGAATCGTACAGAATAAGATTGGGAAGCAAAACAGGTGTAAGACATTGATTCTGTTGAGCTTAATGTTTAATGAATAATATTTATTGAAAATGAGACCGAAATTCATTAATGATACTATTTCAAAGCTACTAAACATATAAAATGAAAGATAATTCAGTCAGTAAGTGAAAAATTTTATATCCGAAGAGAATTACACTTAGAAATAGTTTCAGTTACTATTTTGTAGAAAAATTATGATATTTATCCTTTATTGTGAAAAATATGAGACGAGATTCTAGAAAATCCGTCGAGAAATCAGATATAATATTTCTGAATAGGAAATGCAATGTGAGATTATTTACAGCTTGGTTATCTTCTTGTAGTTAAACTTTTATGGCTTTTCGGATTTTTCTGCAAACGTCGATATATTTGTGTTGCAGATGATTTAACTATTGAAGAGGAAATGTATATCCATTATTGTAGTTTACCTATGTCAGAACTTTGGAATCTTTTCACCGTAAGGTTTTTCAGCTCAAAGATTCTAACTATCTTACATAATTGCCCTATTAATTTTAAATCTTTTTATAATGTTACCTAATTAATTTTTTAGAAAACTTTGTTCGAAAAGTGTTGGGCGATTTAATTGATTTTTAAGATATGAAGATATTTGTATAGATGAAATTCCTGAAAAGATGATATCGTCGTCTAAAGTAATCCAATTTTATTAATCCTTTTGGAAGACGGCTACTTTGTCTGAATTTTTCGCTACAACAATTCGCATTTGTTTTAATAACTGAATCATACTAATAATATTTGACATAGCAAACAGATTACTTTTCTAAAACACTTCATTGATACCTTTTATAACAAAATTAATTAAGACATCAAGGAAGATAGTTACGTACAAACAAATAGTAGCGTTAACTAACTTAAGCTTGCTGTTGACATGGTAAATAAATCCAGAAAGGATATATAGAAATCGCGTTCTCTCATGTTGCAAGTGATGGTGATGTCTGAAAATTATAATATGTATCGCTCTAATATTTGATTCTGGAATATTCGACATATTCAGCATATTCGAGCATATTGTCCAGGTTGTTCGATTGTGCAGTAAAATTAAAAATCCTTAAGAAATTCGAAAATGAGGATGAGTCAAGAGAAACAAAAAAAAAAGGATTAAGAGAGAAAAACGAAATAGGAAAAGAAGAAGGCGATGCTACATTTAAAGAGTGCTTTCATTCTTTAAAGAGTGTCTTGAACATTTAAGTTTTTTTCATATGCCAAATTTAATCACTCGGGATTGGAATCTGAAATATTACTTAAAATAATTTTAAATTATCGAAGAAATATTAACCTGATATGGAACAACAAGTTTGCATTTGATCTCGTCGTCCAGACTCATTCTATAACCACCTTCTGATTCACTAACTAACGGTCGGAAAGCACCAAAATCATTCCCACTTTTGAGATAAATATCTTGAACATTGAATAGAAGTGGCATGATAGATTCAGAAGCACGGTTAAACACCCCAATATCATCTCCGGATCCCTAGAAATTTCTTTGTAAATAAATTAAATTTCATTCCACTGCTTGAAACTGTTTTACAATTTCTTATGCGTTAGAACGACGCATAATTCAATAATTGTATTTTAACAATTATGAGCACTGAAAATCAACAAATACTGATAGTGAATATTCATCACTTCGTTATATATGGCATGAGTTATGCGCCTAAATTTTAGAACCTGTGCATTGGCTATGACATTTCGTCGTCTATCCATGATGGTACTACCAGCTTTTCTGTAGATGTCGGTGCAAACTGTCGACTAACGAAACCATGGGATCCTGGATCACAATTCGGTGACATGTAGTCCAAATATTTCACATGTGGTGTCTAAAATTTCATAGCAGTTTTGAATGGTATTTAATAATTTGTTAGCAGAAAAAGCACGCAATATCTGTTATCATCTATCACCATAATTAGCATCATTTTAATGCTTTTGTTGGTAATAATTTTATGGAAAAAATTACTTGGTTGCGAATCTGTCCAAACAAAGTTTCTGCATTTGTGGCTGTATTGCACCTTGCATTAACTTTGGAATTAAACGATTGCTTTCTTTTAGCTGAAATATTGAACAGTTTTCAAATCAAAAATTGATGCTTACAATTAAGCATAGTTATCTTTATAAACTATAACAATCTATATAACTCATATGCGATGATAAAATTCAATATTCCTAACTGATTTTTAAATTTCAATAAAAACAAAAATTCTTGAACAAGATTTTACTATACCTTAGATTCATCAAATTTATGATGATCAATAACATCTGATATGTTCCTTCGATAGGATCCGAAAGGTAACATACCCGATCGATTATCGCCCACTGCTTGTGAAAAGAGAGGATGACTGTTTCGGAGTGAAGATCACCCTAAAAATAAGAGGAATGATTCTCTTAGTTGAAGATATCCAATTAAAAAAAAACTGAATAAATAATACAAAGTTAAATGTTTGCTCAGTATCTGATCTTACAGATCGATCACTTACTATGACTTTATAAACCAATTGTATGAAAAAAAAAAGGAAAGAAGCTTTAATGAAATAAATAAGTGTTGTAAAAATTAAATTTCTTAGGTAGGCAATACCGATAAAATCCGATATCATAAAAAGTTAATATAATTCCAAACTCTTTGGATTGCAGTATAGAAAAGAAGGAAATTAATTTGTCGATGGAAATGAAGAATCGATGTAATCTTTTTAATTTGTATCGGAATGCAAATAGCCATTACAAATCTTAAACTGATTTAAATTCAGCAATTGAAGAAGTTAAAAATTATATAAATTGCAGGTCTCATTATTCTTTAATAGTATTTTCAATTAGTTTTCTTAGTAGCTTCTGAAATCCTTGTTTAAATACCATATATGTAGTTAAGCGTTGCTGAAAATCATACTTGTATCAAGTGTTTGGAACCTTGGTCAATTTTAATGTTCGCATCTCGAGTATGTCCAAATGCTCCCATACCTTCTTGTGTTTGTAGCGCGGGTAAATTCTCCCAAGGTATTTCGAATGGGATCAAAACGTCCCTTAAATGTAAAACTTATGCTTATGAACCAAATAGTCGGAATTTAGAAAAATATTTTATGAACTTCGGTTGTTAATTGATGATGTAGAAATTGAGACTAAAGATAGAAAAACTGAGCCTATAATTGCTCATTAAAATTTAGAAAACATTGAATACTTACAAATGTTGTGGCTTTTTAGCATATCGTTTCGTCGGTGGAATTTTTTCTTCCTTCAGAATATCAACTAGCTTTTTTCTTCCGGTGGCATCTCGTATGGTTCTGGTGGCGGTCTGGGAGGTGGGATCCATTGTGGCTTCGATTTTTCTAGAAAATTTATTATTCTATAAATGTGAAAAATGGAAATAACAGCGAAGATGAGTTTTTGACATGGAGAGAAATGAGAATGGGAAGGAATAAAGAATTGGAAATAGTGTGAACTATTGATGGATATAGTTGGAACATTACTGTGGACCAATTCGTCTATACATAGATAGATGGGAAATTATAGAACGTACTAATCCGAATTTAATCAAAATATGAAGTCGAAACAACAAGCATAACGAAACAAATCGGAGAAAGAATCGTTGACAAATGGAAAATGCGAATTTCAAAACTGACCTTCTTCTTTGGCTTTCTTTTCGGCGATATATTTTTATTGTTTTCAGACTGCAAAATCATTTGATTATTTAGCAAAAATTTTTCAAATTTATTCCTAAATAACTTAACTTCCGATTCAATGTCAGCATTAATGAATGGAATGGAAAGTAATCGAAATTTAAGTGGAATGAGTTATTTAGGAAAAAACCTTAAAAAAATATCAGTTAACAATCAATAGTTTTACTATTACTTTAAATTTAGAGGCGAAAAACACTACCTCGTTTTCAGTGGGTAACTCTGGAATTTCAAAATTTTCATCCTGTTCCTCCGGTTCATCCGTATCTTTATCTTTCAGTTTTTCTTTGGTAGAGTTAATGTGACATCAGTTTCCGGCTCGGGACTATCTTCCATTAATTTAACTTTGGGAGAATTTTTAGGTTTGGGAACAGAAACTTCTTCTGGTTCAAATTCCTCATCATCAGCTTCTTCTGGCTTTTTCTTAGGTTTCACATCTGGTTTCTTAGATTCTGCCTTTGGTGTCTTTTTGGCTTTTGGAACTGGAAGAGTTACATCTGCTTCAGGCTCCGGACTACCTTCAGTGGGTTTGACCTTCAGAGGTGTTTTCGTCCTTGGTTCTGCATTTTCCGGATCCTTTAGTTTAAGGTTAGGTTTTTGGATGGAGCTGAGACCAATTCTGGCTCAAATTCCTCATCATCAGGTTCATTCGTTTCTTTATGAGGTTTAGCATCTGGTTTCTTAGATTCTGCCTTTGGCGTCTTTTTGGCTTTTGGAACTGGAAGAGTTACATCTGCTTCAGGTTCCGGACTACCTTCAGTGGGTTTGACCTTCAGAGGTGTTTTCGTCCTTGGTTTTGCATTTTCCGGATCCTTTAGTTTAAGGTTAGGTTTTTGGATGGAGCTGAGACCAATTCTGGCTCAAATTCCTCATCATCAGGTTCATCCGTTTCTTTATGAGGTTTAGCATCTGGTTTCTTAGATTCTGCCTTTGGCGTCTTTTTGGCTTTTGGAACTGGAAGAATTACATCTGCTTCAGGTTCCGGACTACCTTCAGTGGGTTTGACCTTCAGAGGTGTTTTCGTCCTTGGTTTTGCATTTTTCGGATCCTTTAGTTTAAGGTTAGGTTTTTGGATGGAGCTGAGACCAATTCTGGCTCAAATTCCTCATCATCAGGTTCATCCGTTTCTTTATGAGGTTTAGCATCTGGTTTCTTAGATTCTGCCTTTGGCGTCTTTTTGGCTTTTGGAACTGGAAGAATTACATCTGCTTCAGGTTCCGGACTACCTTCAGTGGGTTTGACCTTCAGAGGTGTTTTCGTCCTTGGTTTTGCATTTTTCGGATCCTTTAGTTTAAGGTTAGGTTTTTGGATGGAGCTGAAACCAATTCTGGCTCAAATTCCTCGTCATCAGGTTCATTCGTTTCTTTATGAGGTTTAACATCTGGTTTCTTAGATTCTGCCTTTGGCGTCTTTTTGGCTTTTGGAACTGGAAGAGTTACATCTGCTTCAGGTTCCGGACTACCTTCAGTGGGTTTGACCTTCAGAGGTGTTTTCGTCCTTGGTTTTGCATTTTCCGGATCCTTTAGTTTAAGGTTAGGTTTTTGGATGGAGCTGAGACCAATTCTGGCTCAAATTCCTCATCATCAGGTTCATTCGTTTCTTTATGAGGTTTAACATCTGGTTTCTTAGATTCTGCCTTTGGCGTCTTTTTGGCTTTTGGAACTGGAAGAATTACATCTGCTTCAGGTTCCGGACTACCTTCAGTGGGTTTGACCTTCAGAGGTATTTTCGTCCTTGGTTTTGCATTTTCCGGATCCTTTAGTTTAAGGTTAGGTTTTTTGGATGGAGCTGAGACCAATTCTGGCTCAAATTCCTCATCATCAGGTTCATTCGTTTCTTTATGAGGTTTAACATCTGGTTTCTTAGATTCTGCCTTTGGCGTCTTTTTGGCTTTTGGAACTGGAAGAATTACATCTGCTTCAGGTTCCGGACTACCTTCAGTGGGTTTGACCTTCAGAGGTATTTTCGTCCTTGGTTTTGTATTTTTCGGATCCTTTAGTTTAAGGTTAGGTTTTTGGATGGAGCTGAAACCAATTCTGGCTCAAATTCCTCGTCATCAGGTTCATTCGTTTCTTTATGAGGTTTAACATCTGGTTTCTTAGATTCTGCCTTTGGCGTCTTTTTGGCTTTTGGAACTGGAAGAGTTACATCTGCTTCAGGTTCCGGACTACCTTCAGTGGGTTTGACCTTCAGAGGTGTTTTCGTCCTTGGTTTTGCATTTTCCGGATCCTTTAGTTTAAGGTTAGGTTTTTGGATGGAGCTGAGACCAATTCTGGCTCAAATTCCTCATCATCAGGTTCATTCGTTTCTTTATGAGGTTTAACATCTGGTTTCTTAGATTCTGCCTTTGGCATCTTTTTGGCTTTTGGAATTGGAGTTACAGATTCTGGACCATTTTCTGCAGGTTTAATCTTCGCAGGTTCCTTTAATCTCGATGGTTTTTCTGATCTTTTAAGATTTGGTTCTGCGATCGGTAAAGTAGCTGATTCTTTTTCTGGTCTCGATTTTTTAATCGTCGGTGATGAAATTTTTCGTGGTTCTTCAGATTCTGTTGGACGCTTAGTTTTCTGCCTCTCTGGCTCTTTAGACTGAATATCATGCCTTGGTTTTGGAAATTCCTCAGATTCCAAAACTTCTTGACACTCTATTTCATCCTCATCATCAAAATCGGTGTCTGGGACCAGTTGCTGAAGGAACGAAAAACTTTAAAATTCTATCAAAATTAAGCTTTCTTTGTTTTATTCGAATTATTATAAGTTCTTCAGTTCATACCTAATACTTATTAAAACTTTAGGGAAAATCCTTTAATTCACATCGTAGGAAATGACTTTTTATTTAAAATTTTTGAATGATTTCGAAAACAAACTATCTTGGAGTATTAAAGTGAGGAACTAAAAATAGAATGTGACTAATGCCAAAAATTTAAGATTCTTTATTTGATGAAGAAAAATAAATTAAAATAAAATAAGGCCGAACGATACATTAATAAAAATTATTTCCAAGTATAAGATGCGTTTAATATTCCTATTATCACGCTCATTGATGTTCCAGGGTTTTTGCCAGGTACAAGTCAAGAGTATAATAATATAATACAACATGGAGCAAAACTACTTTACGCTTATGCTGAGGCGACTGTACCAAAAGTTAGCTTGATCACTAGAAAAGCATAAGTTATACTTAGAAATAATTTTAACAAAACTTTATCTCTGCGTAACAAATCATATAATGAAAATGGAATGGAACAACATATGCTTCAATTTTTTGATATCGTGAAAATGTTCGAGATTATAAAGTGTAATTGTTTACTTATTTTAATGTTAAACTTATTGTTAACAATAATTTATAACTTTATTGCACTTTGTGAAAAAAAAAGTTTATAGATTCAAATGAATGATATTGCTGGTTTATATTGCTATATTGCAAAATTCAATATTTGTTTAAATTTCAAAAATGTGGATGATACATAAAATTAATCGATTTTTTGAAATTGAAATTAGATTGAAGAAAATGAAACTACTTAGTTTGAAATAACATACTTCAGCATCAAGCGATGTGGCAACATCATCTGGGACAGTGTTCGGAGTAGATTCATTTTTTCCACATAGCTTTGACGATTTATCACTAGGGGTCGAGAATTTTGGTTCCACCTTCTTTGCCGGTTCGCAAACAAGTTCACATTCCATTTCTTCATCATCTTCGAAATCCATATCCGACAGTTCAATCTTAAAAGTTTTTTCTTTTAATATTTGACAAATATTCATGTGTAAAGATTCAACTTAATTTTGTATATTCAAATTCAGAAACAAAGTAATATGTTTTCACAAACATCATTTTGATTTTGCTCTAACTGATACAGAAATGATCAGAATTATAAGAAAAAAGAAGACTGCATTCTCCGATCCCATTTTATTACATTTCAAAACAACTTTATTTATTCAAATGATGTGCTATTCAAATTTTGAGAATTTGATTTTTTAAATTGCAAATTTGAAATTATTAAATTTTTGAGATTAAATTATTAGTTTGCTAATTTAGAATTTATCAATGAAATTGAAATTTAAAAAGGTTAAATAAAGTAAATTAATGAAAAACAAAGAAAAAAAAACCTCTTCATTGCCCTTGGCCATCAATATCTCAATTTTGAGCTTCTAACTTCAAGAATATCCTCGAGCACCCTATCAACATATAATAACACTTTACAACACTTCTGCAGCAACAGCAGTAGCAGCAGCAGCAGCAGCAATAGCACAATCGCAACATTGATCCCTACTGCCAACACTTTGTTCCTCATTTCAATTTTCCTTATCCTCTTAAAAAAAAAAAAAAAAAGAAAATTAAGGAAACTTATCTTTGAAATCATCCCTTATGCATTCTATGAAATGAATCTGATTATGGATATTCTACTTTTGTATGAATTTAAACCATTCATTCTTCTCCCATTGCGAAACTTCAATATATCATTTTTATATGTTATTATCAAGAGATCATTCATTATTCGACCTCTTTTTGTACTTATCATTTCATTTAACATCGATAGTTTGCATTGCATTTCATGTAGCAACTGACATTAGTAAGTTAGTTCATTTTTTTCCGCATACTTTTCCACTCTTGAATATTGATCATCTGAAACTCTGGAAAATCAGTGTAGAAATGAATTTTGTTTGTTCACAATTCTCCACAGAGGTTTAAGGATGATTAAATGCTAAACTGTTATTTAGCAGCTTTTTCAGAAAAAAAAAGAGAAAACCAGATACATTGCAAAAAACTAATGTAATCCGATACGATAATCCAACAAATTGATTTCGAAACTTTTCCTTTTCATTCATCCTCAGAATATATATTGATCTTTCATAACGTTTAACTGCTTCGATAATCCTCAAATCACATCTCAGAGATATTCAGAAATTTATTAGGTATCTTCGATGGGATGTAATTTTAAAAAATATTGAATTTTTGATCAAAACTGATCAAATTCGCAGAGTAGAAAGAAATGTAATGCTGCTATAGGATCGTTACAGAGGGATGAAACTCTACGAAAAAAAAAACAGTTCTAAAGGAAAGATTGCGCCAGATACAACTATATATAGCATTTATATTCCTTTTTAATTTATTTTCAAAACTGGCTATTTCCATATTTTACAATCTCTGAACAGTTTAGCAACATTTGTAACTTCCATCATATTAAGTTCTTTCTTCAAGTTCTTCTAGTCTTCTCCTTCAAGAAAGTATTATCAATAATGAGCATTTTATCGTCGTACTCTACTTGTCATGATTAGTTTTTAACATGAAGTTTCTTTAAAAAATTTATTATTGAAATTAAAAATTCGACTATTGCTCCTTCTTTGAGATATATGAAATTTTGAAAATATTTACGAGAATAGTGGTCGAAATGAATATTCGTTATCAACTATAAACTCTATAATGTTCTGAGGGGATATTATGTTATAATTGCTATTGCCAATTTACTCTTTTGTAGAATTTTATACTTTATTCAAGTATACATTCGTAGATTTTTTTGCTTTAGTACTTTTAATGTTTTATCAGAATTTGCTGGAAAGTTCACTGATTGTACTGTATTGGTTGTTATCAATTTCATCAAACTTTTGTCACTAATCAAGACAAGCAGTTTAATTAAGATTATTCAGATTAATTGCTTTTAAATTTAAAATTCTTTTTTCTTCATATATTTCTATTTATTATTTTTAATAATGCTTTATTAAGAAATCTTGATAATTTTGCATTTGTGCAAGAAAATGTAAATGAATGGTTTGATTAAAAAAATTTTGGAAAAGAATTTTCGAAATGTTTATAAACTTCATTACATCGTATTTCTTTTAAAAGAAAAAATAAATGCAAAATCATAAACTTATTTTAAAAGATACATTCTTTCATCAACATATCTTTTACTTCTAAAATACAAGAAGGATGTTGCAAATGATTATTCAGGAAAAATTCCGAATACAAGTGAGTGGGTTGCAAATATATATTAGTAAATTAAATATAATTTTATAGCAGTACCACACTTCATTTTGCTCTATTAAATAAATGATCAATATTCTGATAAACTCTTCACACGAATCTCTAAAGAAGATAAATGAGATGTAATGATTCTGCTCCGAGGATTCGATTATTTTTCAATAAATTTAAAACATGATAAATTTTGAATTGAAGCTAACATTTTAATTATAGAATCAAAGAATAGTGGAGCTATTTTCAAAGTAGAATTTGGAGTACAAAATTTCAAGAAATGAGAAAACAAAGCATCGTTTACTCTTATCATACATTAAATAAATTTAAATGTATAGTTTCATAATTGCATCACAAAATGAAGATACTAAATGAGAATTCTGTATGCAGAAAACTTTTCTTCATTAAAATCCTATCTTCAATTCAAAATTTATCATAGCTTTAAATTTATTAATTATTTCTAACAATCTGTTGCATAATTCACAAGAATCGACAAAGTTTTATAAATATTTGAAAGAATTTGATTTTGAAAGGAAGAATTTATTATCGAACAGAAAGCAGTTAGTATTAGATGGCAAAAATATTTCATACAATATTGTTCTTTAAAAATATTATCAGAAACAGGTGAATGATAAGGAAATGAAATTTAAAGTAATACTCAAAAATTGTCTACCAAAAACCGAAAATTCATTTATACGATTGAAAAATTCTTCGTTCCATTTCTTAAATTTCAAAATGATCATCATTGGATAGAAAAAATATGCGTGTTTAAATGAACTAGCTTTAAGTAAAATGTCGGAATGACAGAAATATTTTATAATACAAATATATCGAGATAATCAAGATATTTTTGTATTATGTAAGCATCTCGAGAATAATCACTGATTTGTAGTATGAAACTGATCAATGTAATATAAATTTCCAAAATGAATAAATCGCTAATAAAATCTTGATTTAATCAAATTAATCAATATAAAGAAAAACAAGATTATTATATTTTATATAGCATATCATCTAACATATAACGAACGTTACGATAATCTCTAATGCAATGAATTATTTATCTAATTCTCATCTTTGTTTTTCTATTATCAGCCAAAATTACTATCAATAACAAAATAGCATAAACTAATTTATATGTAAATATTTTCAGTATTATTTATAACAAAGTATTTAACAAAACCTTAATCTTTTGTTACGAAGAATTTTATGAATTTTTAAAGATTTGATATTCCTATTTGAGATAATTAGATATGCTGATTAGTTTAAGTAATTGAACATATTTTAGAGTCAATTTTAGTTTTTTTTCTTTTGCAATCTTTTCATTTTTATTTTTCTAAGCCATTGTAATAAACTATTTTTTCGTTCTTCTTCTTGTTGCAATCGAATTGTTCTAATCATTTCCTCCATAAATTTTAGGATTCCATCATAGCTTGGCATCATTATAGATTTGCAATGCGTTCCAAATAAATCTGCTATATCTTGGCCCTGAAAATCCGAAAAATCGCGTTTCCAAAACGACTATTCTAGAAAGCCTTGTAGCGTTCATTCTTTTTCCAATTTTTCATACAATGATTCAATCTTAAATCATTTCATATATAACAGTTTTTCTTCACATAGTTTGTCATCCTCAAAAGAATTGACATCACATTAATATCGATCATTATTAAATCAGAATTTAAATCTATTAAATTTTTCTTCGTTTCAAAAAGCAAATCTTAAAAATTGCTAGACACCTCTAAAGGTTCTAACAATGTGTAGATCTATGCATTTAGTAAAGAATTATAAGTTTTTTTTTATGTTTACGAATTGCTTTAACACTTATCATCTTGTCATTTGCGGTCTTTCATTATGTTTTTGTTAATTAGCAATTGATCTTTCGATCAGATATTTCGAACAATTTTCCTTGTGATTCATTTTAAAAATAAATCATTTAAAAAAGACAATCTTCTATTGCGATAATTTTTCATAGTATTTCAGATATTATGAGAAACAAGCTGGTTGATTTGATGTTTCTGAAGTTTATTACTTTTAAACTTCTCTTTTAAATTTATCATATAATCAATTATGTAAGAAGCGTGCAATATAATGTTTAGATTATCAACCTAAACTACTAATTATTTCTATGACTAGTCAATTTTTAACAGTGGTTCAAATCGATTTGTTACATGATCTGATAAAACTGAGGTAATCAGTCATTTTAATTTAAGCTTCTCGTCCATTATTTAATTCAGTTAGCTTTTCATTATCAGTATAAGCTATCTTTGATATTTTATTCTGAAATTATTGTTGACATTTGTTTCAATTTCAAATGCTACAAAAAAACAATGTAATGCCATCGATGAAATTAATTGTTCATTATTATTGCTACTGTTTATCACTCTTATTTTATTAAAGTTTACAAAACTATGGTATATTTTGAATTATTCAAAGTGAAAAAATTCTAACCTGTAATTTCGTAATCGAATCATTTCCATAACATGAATAATCCAAATTCATAGTAGTTTTTCTTTCTGAAGCACTTCCAACTATCAGTGAATGCACTGAATTCGTATTATATTTTTGATATGTTGATGTAGATGATGGCTCAGAATACTTTTCGTCTACGTCTTCATTTGCAATTAAAAATATCGGTGGCTGTAATCGTATTTTACAAATATTTGAATCATAATAATTAAAAAATATAGCATAGTTAAGTTTACAGATAAACCAATCATATAAGTTTAAAAAATAATTGGAAAGATGGGATACAAAAGAATTTATCTCATTAAAAAAACCATGTGATGGTAGAAGGTTTAGAATTTTTAAAGAGCTAGCATTTAGAATTATTATATGGATTCATTGGGACATCTTGCCTTGGAAATATTTTATGTTATCAGACATTTTCCAGATACTGCATAAAAATAGCTTATTATTATTATCGTAAATAAACAATCATGAATAAACAATTATGAAATAGCTTTTCTTGTCGAGAAATTTAGTAATATGCAGTTTTTAAATATCTAATATACAGCTTATATAACAGATGTTTCTAACTCTTAAATAAAAAAAAAAAAAACCTAGTTTTAATATTTATTTTAGAAGAATACAGTTTAATTCATCAGTATGCTCAGTTTTTCAAACAAATAATTAGGAATATTTCAAGAATCTTTTTTTCATCACAGGTCTTGCATCATAGTTAAAATTTAATTTCTTTAGTAATGATACACCTTAACTTTATTCTCTATTGTTTGAAAATCTGATGCTATATCATATAATTGATTGATGGAAGATTGTGATGCGGCATGATAAAATAATATTACACCGTGTGATTTCCGAATTGACATTTGTCGTGCACCTGTATATTCCTGAAATTCTTTTCAGCTTACTTTAACATTTAATTGTTTTTGATAGTTTCATGATTTTTAAAATCTAAAAAGTAAATTTTACTTTAAATAGTTCAAAAATATCCTCCTAAAGAATTCGTTCCTACCAAGCCTGGATCGATTAATTCAACAACAGCTTCTAAGCCATCAACAGTATAAGTTAAATAACATGTATCATCATAGATAATGTGCCTTTCGAACTTCATTGCTTTCGATTTCATCTTCTGTAACTATAACGAGAAAATTTGAAATAGATTTTAAATATAGAGGAATAGATTTGATATAATATACGTTCATTTTGAACAACTTTATCATTGTTATCAATTTCATAATGTATTATAGTAGGCAAGAATTAATTGTAATGATTATTATCATTTCGTTAAATATTTGTTAAAATACAAAAAAAAAAAAAGAAGTGGTGCATTGGAATTTTTACCAATGCTTCTTTTGAGATGAACCAATGAAAGCGATCGTTAATTTTGAATTTTGAGCCATTTGATAATTTTGATTTGATGAATATGAATAGACAAGCAAATAAATATATGATTAAATAAGTGAACCAATAAATACTATCTATCTTGTCAATTCGTAATATTGTCTTGACTTCCTAAAACTGTTGCATTAAATTATTTTCTTTTCACATTATTGAAATATTTTTTAAACTTATGAGATATTTCTGAAGTTATCGATATTTAGAGATTTTGAAAAAGGAGTAGATAGACGAAACAAGAAATGAATCTCTCGACAATGCATTCTGTTATGTAATCCCAACACTTTAAGTTTTGAAATAAAAGAGGAAATGTGGGAATGTTGAAATTTCAGTGATTCTAATTAAGCATAAAATCAATTATTGTGAAAGGTTGAGAATATTATGACTTAATATAGGGGATGAACATCATCTGATGATGATGCGAAATAGAAATTTATCATTTTTAACAACAAATGACTTCTGTCATAATTTCAGTTCTTAGATTTCTACTATTGTAAACTAACAATATTGAGTATATGTTTAATGCTCCAACTATATGAATTCATATGATAAGCAGACTTTGTATGTGATCTATAAATCGGTCGATCACGAGAAAGATAAAAGCATTATGCGATATATGATAATACATATCATATAAAATTGAGAAAATTTTATTGAAGGGGCAAGATTTCATTGGAAATGATGAGGTGTTATGGAAAATAAGCTTTTCATTTTTCAGAAATATAAAATATTTTAAAGCAAAAAGATTTATGGAAGATAAGCCATCAATTGTTAAATCTATTTAATCTGATCAAATCAGAAGCATAAATATATTGCTGAAAGCAAAGATATATATATCTAATAAGATATACGTTTGTATTAGGGATTATTTCAGAATCAATCTTCTGATACTTATTAATTGTACGTCTTTTATTATGCAAATTCTCAGGATTCGGCGAGTGGAAATATAACTGTTAATTGTACAACTATAAAAGAACAGAAATAAAATGTTTATCATAAATCGTTGTATATTTTAAAAGCACAAAAGTAATATATGAAAAAATATCGTGAAAGAACGAAAGATTCAGGAACTGATCGATATTCATATTGATTAATAAGTATTTCAAGAATTTACAGAATTTGCTTTTTTCTGCAAATATAATTACTAGAAAACAATAAGTTGATACTTAATATTTTAATCTAATTTCTATTATTTTCATTCTATAATTCGTAATTTATGTAATTGATAATAGCGAAATGGCAATATTTCGATTTACTAATCAGGAGAGTTACTAATCAATTTATCAGTAATCTTTTGCGTTATTTATAAAATCTTAGAAGTAGTTTTATTATAATAGTTTATGATTATTTTTATTAAAGAATGTTTTCACTAATTAATGAAGTTTCAATAATATCGTATAAAAGACGCAAAGAGAGAAGGCGAATAAGAAGAATGTATTTCAGATAAATTATATTTATTAATCGAGATGACTACTATCAAGGATCAAATATTTGATTAAAGAATTAATTTCAATCGATTTTATCTTATCATAGTTGGTTAATCATTTTAGTGTAGAAAGCTTTTAAAAGTATATACTATATATAATAAGATGATGTCAAATAAAGTAAGTTGAATTGATAAGTATTATTTCAAATTATATTTTCAATTCTAATATAGTAGTGACGAGAAATCAGCTATCTGTGGAAGGTAGAATTCCTGATGATGAATTAATAATATATGGATTGTTGCAAATAAACTTCTTGAAAGAATTATATAATTACCCTATTATCAAGAAATTTCACTTAGTTTACTCAATTTTTCTAGAAGTTAATAGAACGTAATTAATTCAAAAATTATTTTACATATAAAGAATCTATTATATATCATTCGTTTGAATCTTTGAAATAAAGAAACGAACTATTCTTCCATTTCTTCCTTCAAGTCGATGCTACCATTGACAGGATGAAATGATACAATTGAAGAATTTCATATAAACAAAAACAATTATTTATTAGATTGTAAGATATTAGCCAAAGTAATAAACAATAATAAAAATAATAATAAATGTTTTTTTTATATATTACAAAAGTGAGAAATAAAATTTAGAAAATAATGCTATCTTATAATTATTAATATAAAACAATGAAATTTAATTAAATTCAAAAACGGCGAGAATAATAATAATAATAATAATAATAATAATAATAATAATAATAATAATAATAATAATAATAATAATAATAATAATAATAATAATAATAATAATAATAATAATAATAATAATAATAATAAAACATATTTTTCACATAAAGGGCAAAGATTTATTATAAATAAGATAGATAAATAAATTGTAAAAATATAGCTACCTGCTAATTATCAATGATCAGATATATGAGTTATAAAATTTTAAGAAAACAAAATTAAAGAACAAATAAAATGGACGAAACTGATTATTGATTATAAATGAATGAACAACATCAATAGGAAATATCGGTCAAATCAAAATTTGATTTTTTTTATCATTTATATCATTTTTTTCCAATTAAAATGTTCATTTTCCGTATGGCGAGATAGTAATCAATACTATCATCATTTGTCAACTAAACTGAACTTTATAAATGATATTTGTTCATGATCATAAATAAATTGAATCTCATAGAATCCAGATAAGAACAGTACTGCAAGATGTATTTTTGGCTTTGGCCAATTGATATATACATTAATAGGCCTAGGCTCAATTGTTATCTTTTAGAAGCATGAATAACAAAGTGTAAATAAATAGAGAGAAATGAATTTATAAAAATAAATTATTACACTATGATTGACTACGTCAAAATATTCTTTAAAATTTTTCCAATTTCAAAAAATTCTATTTTAGGATGTGCTATTTTCATAATTTAGTTCGTAAGTATAATCGATGATTTGGAAATTGTTTTTTTTTAGTATTTTGGTTTAATTTCATTTTTGTTTTCATTAATTTAATCTATTACTGTTTCTTTTGAATTCTTTATGATAATAATTACTTCCTTATCTTTTATTTATCATATGAAATATTTTGAATAGTTATACCAGAATTTTTCAATATCATATGAAGAAGAAATCATGCGATAGTTAAAATTGTAAGCCATTACAAATTCCTAACAACTGATATTTTTAATTATCAATCTCAAATCACCATAAAATCGACAGAATCTCTAGCATGGCTGTAATTAATTAATCTTTATCTTAAATTTCATATTCTCATTAAAAATCTTAGAAACATGGCTATTTTCCAGGATGTTTCTCCTGATGAGTTAAAAGCTCTCTAAAAGCAACAAATTTGACTGAATTCAAGAAAATACGGAATTTGAATCTATTGGAGTGATATTGATAAGATAAGAGATATTTGATGAATGGAAAATTGCATCAATATGTGGAGAAAAGAAGCGATTGAAAGAAAAAGTACAGTTGCGTCACCACGGTGATTTGTTGTTTATAATTAATTCCATTTCTGATTGCTATGAAAAGCATATTTCTCTTCGAATAATTATTTCTCAATGCATGTCTATAAATAATAATAACTATTTTTTTATTTAGCGTGTATTTGTTTATTATTTGAATTGAAAGAAAATCATATGAAAAAAGGATTGTTTGTTCAAATGCAAAGAACTACGAATCAATCAATTAAATTGATTTAATAAAATCAGAAGGATTATCAAATTTAACTTCTCCTAATCTATATTAATACTGATAATTAACTGTGGGATGAAATTTTCATCTTAGCCGAAATTGAATTTGTTACACGGCTACGATTATATCATAGTTGCAACATGTAACGTACTTTGTGAAAGTGTAGAGATCGAAGTAACTGCTTTGTGAAGGATTGAGGAGACTGATGGATATGCTAAATAGTTCTAGTGGGACTATACAGGATGACCTTCTGATAATTTAATCAGCAAATAAATTGAAGTTAATAATTTGATAATTTTAAATTATAATCCTCGTTTGAATTGTCGTTGAAGGCATTAAAATCGTAATGATTATCTCCAATAGTTCATAGAAGATGGGTAGTTTGTTGCAGAATTCTTAAATTTCTTCATTTCTTTTACTGCATTATATTTTGTCAAGAAATAATGGGTAGTTGCTGAAATGAGCGAAGTGTTGATGATGCGTTCCTCAGATATGGATGATGAAAATAATGTTAATCCGATCACTTCTGTGATTATCGTTGCTGATAAAAATCGATGTCCACGTGGATTCACGCCGGTATATAAATTGCATCCTTTTATTCTAATTAAAACATTATTTTTAAACTAAGCTTGTCATTATTGTTTCTTTACAATTCTTTTTAGCTTAAATTTAATAAAATATGTAGATTGCTTTTGTTTCTTCAAATTTTGTTTGAATCAACCAAGCAAGGTATAAACGTAGTTATATATTTTCATTAGATCTAAAAAAAAAAATAAATACATAAACAAGATTCATAATTTAAATACAAATTATTTATTTGAGAACAAGAAATCTAGCATCTAGCGTCATTCGATGGGATCAACGTCTGTGATTTACATAGAAATATATTGAGCTGTCTTAAAAAATTTTACTAACCACTAAACAGTAACATTTTATCCATATAAAAAAAATTTTTGCCTTATAATTTCTTTATGCATTGAGTTTATGTTATTTGTGCCAATTTTGGCTTCAGATTACAAGAACATTCGACGAACAGAATGATGCCGATTTGTGGAGAGAAAGTTCATTTACTTTTTTAGTCGGCCTGTGCGGTATTTGGCAATCAGCAGAGATACTCCTCAAAATACGGTATGTTATATTTTAGAATTCCATGTAGAAATTGATGTTCAGTTCCATTTTTTGCAGCAATAGTTCATAAAACTTCAGTATTCATATTTCTTTTTTTTTTTGAAATCGATATCCTGCAAGCATTTCTCGATTTTCCAATTCATAGCTTTGTTTTTATACTACGAAATAGTATTTTTGTCCAATATGTCGTAAATAAACTGAAGTTCTTGTGTTTTTTGAGGTTGGTACACATGTAGTGACTGATTTATGTGTCGTAAAGGACTCTGATCCTATTCCCATGGGTTTTATCGCCATCGATTATACAGCAGACTCAAGTAAGTTGATAATACGGACATCAGTTCTGTTCTGTTTTTTTGTAATGTATAGCACATTCCTAAGATGGCTTTCAGTTCATTATTTCTATGCTTAGAATTTTGATTTTTCCACTTTTAAATAAATGATTTGTTAACGTTCTGGCTCTTTTGGGATTTTTTATATTGAACTAAGAAAGTTCTCTGGTCACTTATCAAGGAATGTATAACAGCAAACGATGTTTTTTCATGAAAAATGTTGGCTTTTTTACTTTTACAAAATCAGAAATTTAAAAAAAATGTGAGATCAAACAGTTCAAAAATGGAAGGTAACAGTTTTCGCTTTCTCGCTTTTTATTCATAAAGTTTCTAGAAGAAAAGCTTTACGCAAAAATATCTTTGTGTGCGCACAGTGGCTCGAGATGCTGTTGTTGATGCTGTTGGAGAAATTCTCTTGTTAAGTAAGATGAGAAAGCCACTCAAGAATTATTCTTCTGCTGGGTTTGATTAATCTTTGATTATTTGCTCCAATTTTGAACTTATTATTTAAAACTGTGGTTAGAAGAAAATTGTACTGATGTTGTGTAACATAATTCTACGTTCAAATTTATTACAAATGTTCGAAGATTTCTAGGTGATAATAAATACTGTTTTTTGAAAATATTAGTCTTCATTATCATTGTTTAGGAAAAATTTTTCTGAAACAAAAGTAAAGCCTAACTACATAGTATGGAAGATATAATGCTTCAGATAATCGTAGATTTTCGAACCGGGAGCCCAAATTTCCCTCCTGCTACCTATTTTATTGATCTATTCAGAAAAATTGCAATACATTGGTAATTTATATTGATTTTTAATATATGATTCATACATCTTGTAAAATACACTGAGAGCACAAACTTTTCTATTTCGGTCTTTCGGTTTCAGCGAAGTAGATGGTATTTTGATATGCTTCAAGCATATTGTAATCCCATCATCATTTGGCGTTGCAATACCTCGTAGCAGATCGTAAGTTGTTAATCAATTTGGTATTTTTTTGAAAATCTATTTGCAAGTTCAAAGTTTCAAATGTTTGACTTTTTTCAAAATAGTTTTATTGAAAAATTTATGAATTTAGCATCGTCTCAGAGCCATTTATCATTATACTTATTTTCACATTGCTTTTTTGCTTTCATTTATCTTTTCCCCTCATTGATTCTCACTATTTCTAATGCAGCAAAAAAGTTTTTTTCTTTAATTTCAAATCAAAACATTATCTCAAAATACACTGCTTTATAGCACAACTTCCATGTTATATCCATCCATCGGAAATGGTGACTTTCGACATTCCAGTCCTTCATTGGATAAAACAAAAAGATTAGCATACCAACAAATGCTTTGACTATAAAAGCGGTGAAAAGAGGTGTGGAAGATGTTCCTTTCAAATTGAACCCTCAGGTGGAAAGTACCTTAGCTAAAAATAAAGTAAGTGCAATGTAATGGGAATATCCAAGTTTTGTTGAAAGAATCTTTGAATATGTTTTTGTTTCTTGATTTTCTTTAAGTTTTTTGATAAGTTTTGGTTTGGTTTTTGTAGTTTCATAGTAAATTATACTTTTTATGATTTATAGATTTATCATTTAAAATATCTTCGCATTATATTACTCTCCTAATATAAATTCCTTACATCTTATTTCTTCTAGTTTCTGCATTTTATATATTTATGAAATACTTGAAGCTCTATGCAGTTATAATAATATACTCTTAAATTAAATCTTAGGTTTCGAAGTCATCTGAATATTGTCGTGGATTTTAATGAAAATTTAGTGTGAATTTTAATGAAAATTGTTTTAGTTGGAGATGTTGCCGGAATTAAAGAAGTGCGATTCTGAGCAATTGGATCGTGATTACTGTTATTATTTTACTCTGGAACGGGCAATGCTTTCTGATTCGTGATTCTTGATAGTATGCTTGCTGTATATTGTTGTTAATTTCATTGTTAAGATATTTGAATGTCTTATCATTGAAATTACAAAAGGAGAAATTGGTTGATAAATATCTAATGCAATAACACATTTTCAATAGCTCTATATCAGCATCGATTCCGTCATGTTCTACTAACAAAATTGGAAGTATTCTTGTTACTTCTCAAAAACTTTCTCCTTTAATTTGATTTTTGAATTTCAAAACCACTCATGAAGTGCAAAATTTATTGGTCTTTTCAAAAATTCATTAAGAATCATTGTTTTCTTGATCTGTATTGCTTTAGTAGCGTGCTTCACGAGTAATTTATTTGTTTTCTACTTGAGACATTTTTATTTTAAGAAAATTTGGAATCCAATGGATTGTCAAAAATAAACGCGTACGTTCATTCCAGGTAATAGTGCTAGTCGACCTTTCTAAAAAGATGCTTTCATTGGATATGATAAACAAATATACAATCCTTACTCTCTTTGAGTTTCCACTAAATACCGTTCCGTGCTTTACGAAACTCTTATATCGATTTGTTTCTTAGTGCTTCATAGGACATAAAAGTTTTTAGCTCAACGAAGAAAGGTTACTTTGTAAAGAAGATGACTGGTATAAAGAGGAGTATATTTGGATAATATTGTAAAAAATTGAGCATTGAGCTGGTTATCTTGCTTTGTTAATTGTGCAGTGTTAAATGCTGGTAATAACTATGTTTTATGTTATACCTTGAGTATTATTATTATTTCTTTATATGTGATAAGGTTCAGTAAAATGACAGTAATCATTATTTATGTATTTGTTACATAATCAAATTGTGGCCGATGAAAATAAGACAGTGCATTGGCCAAACCATAGAAATAGTTTTGTGGTTTTTTCCTTTCCAAAATTTTATATCTTCCCATTTTTTCAGGATTTTTTTATTTGCTTTTTTTGATTAGCTTCTACAAAATGGTTGCACACAACGGTTACGGAAGAATTTAGACTTTTAAAATTATCTCGTTGTAGGCATTTCACTGTTGTGATTAATTTATCACTTGAAAACGAATTTCAGTCTTAATTCGGGATAGAAGTAATTGGAGTTAGTAATGAGTGCGGCAACTTTTAGATGTATTTGTAAAAGATTTTTAATTTGAACATATCGTTATTGAAGTAAATGAGGAATGCGAAATTTGTTGACAGATTTTTTTCATCAATTTGGCATCAAGAGGTTTCCTACTTGTAAGGTTTATTACATAAATTTAAAATCATTATTATAGTTCAATCCTGAAGAAATGTCAAACAGGAAATAAACTCAATTTTGCAATTTCTAAGAAATTGATATTTAATTTGTTTTATTTTATATCTGTGGCTTTGAATATTATGTTAAGCGGGAATCTAGTTGAGGATTGAAGGTCGGGACTCTGCAATTCCCGAAAACCAGATAAGATTCAGAAATGTTTCTTGACTCTGGTTACTCTTGCGAAACTCATTTTGGAATAGAATGTATAAGGAACGAAATAGCATTTTACAAAAATCAGAGGACAATAGGCAGAAATGCGAAATCCCGTGAATATAATCCTCGGTTCAGCAGCAGAAGTACTGTCAGATTTGCGATATGAAATAATAGTAGCAAAATATAGTAGAAAATGGGATAATATCAGGAAAGCTTTAGCGATAAAATTTCAGAACTACTACTATTTATAGCTTAAAAATATAACTCTTATATTTGGTAATGTTTCCTAAATTATATAAAGCTATTACTATTTGTATGTCTGATAATCTCGATATCATTTGTTAACTCCAATTGATAAATATAAGCATTAGCTGAGTTTTAAGCAAAGTTTATTTTGGATAAATGGATTTAAGCTACTAACTGTGTAAATTCTAATTCACAGTTTACTTTATAAACATGAAACGGTATAGCGATTCGTAGAGTATTTAAGAAGTTTTCGAGAGTACCATTAGTCGAATAGCGATGTTGCATAATGATGTGATTTATTTCTATCGATTGGAAATATATCTGCGACACATTCGCCATCAACTTCATGTAAATGTACATAAACGTTGTAATAGTTGACCAGTGCATCCAAAGTGAAAAACCATGGCGCTAATGGATCACCGTATTCTACCTGTAAATCAGTTTTGAATCGTATTTTGAAGTTTTACAATTAGAAAAGTAAAATTGATATAGTGTTTAATAATTAAAGAATTAAACTTTCAGAAATTAGAAGTGATGGAAAAATTCAACCACAATTATAATAATTTAATCAAAATTATAGCCTTTACAGTCTTTTGCATTCTTGATCTTCTTATATTTTTTCAACCACTTAAATTAACCTATTTTTTCTTCATAGAATGATAAGAAACTATAATTCCAATAATTCCTCATTGGGAATAACTAACTTGAAGATTGTTAAGCGTTGTAAGTTTGGATTTTGTCTTTGAATAATCCATATATTGCTTACGTTGCTTGATTGGATAATGACTACAAAAAAAATAAAAAAAACTTTTAGTATTATTTCGAAACTTTGAGCATCATAAACTAATTGGCATAATTTCAACGATGAAATATTAATAGAATTTGAAGATATCTTATCAAATTCCATGTTTTAGCTATTATGATTATTCTAATTAATTGATATTTCTTGGATGAGAAATTTTTAATAATCAATTTAAAAAATGATAAAATGAAATCTTTTAAAAATGGTATAGTGAAGTTATATGCTCAATTATAAAACCATTAGAAATAATCATAATAGCATTCTTCTCTCATTCTATCCAAAGAAAAAAAAAAAATCATACCAATGTACAATATAAAAATGTATTGTAGTGCTAATTTTAATAATTAAAAGTCAAACTTTTCTAAATTGTGGAAGTAGATATATTGATTTTTGAAGGCTTATTTCTATTGTTTCAAGTGAATGTAAATTTCTAAAATCTTTTGAAGCAAATATTAATTTGTCTAGATAAATAAATAATATAAAATCATACTATGCGTGACCTTTGCTGCTTCGATAGATAATATAGAGACCAAGTGATGGTAATATATTGTTTAGTGAATCGATTTTTGGCATCTGAAAAATGCCAAAAATGAATAAATTAATTTAATTATTCAGGCTATGCTAATTTTCCCATAATATAATAATGCAAAATAAAAAAGATAGTAAATCGTACCATATGATATAGTTTAAATGAAGCGGGCTTGATAACATAATTCTCAGCTTGATTTGCGGTCATTATTCCAATATAGGCTTCCATTGATGGTGATACTTCCATGGAACCATGTATCGCTGTCCACAATGTCTCTTCTGCTGACATCGGTGCCTGGGCAATACTCGGATCCATTCTATAAGTTGAGCACATTTGTAATATGAAATCAGTTCAGGAAAATACAACAAAGTAGCAATATCTATCATTAAAAAAATTAGTAAATGAAGAATTTACGGATGCATCATTTCATATTCGTTATATTTTTCTTTTGAGAAGATTCCCTGCTTCATGCGACCAACAAATGATTTATTAAGAGTTCTAGCCGTAGGCTGGCATTCATTTTTATCTCGAATATGCTACAACGTTTTATTATAAAATACTATGTACAGAAGTATGATTGTATACAGAAGAACTGATTATTATATGAAAATTAACAGTTAAATTTTGAAAAAAAAAAAAAAAGAAAAAGCATACGATGAAGCATTATCTATTGAATCTCTAAAATTTTTTTCTAAAATTAACATTTATTTTAATTTTAAGTTACAAATTTGGCTATAAAATTAAAAAAGAGCAATTAAGGAAATTGAGGAATTGAATACTTTGAAGATTTCTACGAGAATCTCAAAATTGAAAGAAACAGAATGAACAAAATGACAACAATATACTTTATCTTTAGTAGGAATACGCAATGGCTTTGAATCTTCAATCTCAGCCAAATTTGCAATAGGCTCCGACCTGAGGCTCGAATTTGATGAACGCTTACGAAAATTCCATTTACGTATTGGAACATCCAATGCTGTAATCAATGATTATAATATTTGAAAAATAAATGTAATAGAATGATAAACTTATTCATTTCCAATAATACAGTTTGAAATTTTGGATTCTTACGCTGAAAGATTTTGGATTCTTGCAATGGAAATGAATAAATGATGTTGAAACTAGAAAATTATCACAGCATTTCTCTATTTTTATCAAAAATTTGATCTTTTCATCTCTGTTTTTTTACAAATTTAATCAATGTGTCATCGAATCACATATATAATCTCATGATAATTTAAATATATTTGATTTATTGCTAATACATATAAGATTAATTATCATAAGTATTTAAATTTTATCGATAATGCCGATATTTAAAAATGGATGAATACCTTCACGTTCTACCTTTCTATCTAGATTGTACGAGAAATCATTATGCATATGTGGCTCAGATTTCTCAGAAACCATCTTGCGACCAGAATCTATCAAATCGTACGAGCTTAACGAAGAACCACGATCGGTTTTTTTATTTCTCTAAACTCTTCCGTAACATTTTTAATTCTAAGATATGCAAATGAACTTTGTGATAAAGATACCAATCTCAACAATCTTTTGATTAAAAATTGACGTAAATTTAAGAAAGAAATTTGCAGAGCAGTAATAACTATTTTGAAATATCAGATTCAGAATCTGAAGTAAAAGTAAGAGGCAGAGAAGCAATATGGATATTCGCTTATACAATATGCAAAAATAATTATGAGAAGTCAACGATCATCCATGATTGTATCACTCCCACTTCATAGATTATTAACTCTAGTGTTAACGAAGACTTGTGATAGCTTAGATGCAATGGTGCATGGTCGGCCATGTACACAACATTCCACTTGTCTTAATTCTTTCCGTGAATCACCGAGTTCTGAAGTTGAATACATTGGTGATTGTTGTTGATCGTCCAATTAATTAATTATTAGCTGTAAGTTCGACAAAGTCAAGTTAATGAACTGGTATTAATCAAGATTCAAAGATTCTTACTCATATCAAAATAAACAAATCCAGTTTGAGCTATATATGCTTCTATGGAAACAGACAAGAACAGATGATGTTAAATCACACAAATTTTAAATAACAATGCTACAGTAATAAAATGCTCAAATTAATGAAGGAAGAATTCCAGAAATTCAATACTGAATCATGTGAAGTATAAAAGAGATAGTATTCGTAAAATCGTTCGCAATATTCATTTGCTGTAAAGAAATAATTCAACCTGTAACAATTGAATATGACCTGTAAAGCTTTGACTAAAGAAAACAATGAAATTATGACCAGTTCTGTTATTGTTTATAATCTCAGGTTTCTCCAAAATTAAAATTGAATTTATATCTACTATGTTCTGCATTAACATAGGATATAAAGGTTTGATAAATTAAAAATGCAATAATGCTAATGAACTAGTAATATTTATTTCTCATTTATCGAAATAGATCACTTGCTAACCATTATTCTTACCGGGATAGTCATTCAAAATTCTCCTTCACTTTGTTAAATTAAAAGGATACTTTTTATGTACATAAGATTATCAGAGACATTAAAATGATATTTCATAAAAACTTCAAATCTGAAAATAATTCACCTTCAGTTGTTAAAATTGAAACATTATTTTAAAATCGATTTATTGATACGAAGATTTTAATGCAATGCAAAAAAGAAGCCTTAAATTTTCGAATTGAAGCGTTCGTTGTGAAGGCATTTGATACAGTTATGATTCCTAACATACATATATATATACACATACAGACAGAGAAATGAATAAATAAATAAATAAATAAATAAATAAACTTCAAATAATGTACCATGAATTTTCTAAAATTTTTTTAAAGCTCTCTTTAAAACTGAAAAGACGAGTGAAATAAGAAAATTTACAATTGCTTTGAAAAAAATCTAGAAGTCCTCTGCTCATAAAGGTAGGTAAGAAAAATTAAATGAGCATTTTGAAACACTGGGAATAAAATCAACAACTAATGAACAGCTTCTGCTTATTCTCCGAATTGATGAGAAAGTTGAATTGACAACAATTTTACATGTAATCGGAGAATTCGAGATTTTTGCGAGGAAAAATTGAAACAAAAAATCTCAATAAGCGAAAGATTTTTTTAAAAATTGTAATTTGGAGAAAGAAAAAAGAATGAGAAAGTTTCCAATCCATTTTCAATGCATTTTTGATTATTGAAATATTTAAAAATGCACTTACATTAATAAAAGTAATGGACTAAAAAGAAAAAGAAAGAAAAATGCCTAATGATATTTTATACACTGAAATATACGAAACGCAAAAAAGCAATAAATATTTTTAATTAAATAGAACAATGAGAATGAAAATGTGAAATCACAATGAGATTCCCTAAAAGAGATGCAGATAATAAAGCAGAGAAAACATGAAAGTTACTGATGTAATAACAACTAAATTGAAAATTTAATCAAAGCTGCATCACGATCGCCTTGTTGCATCTTTTGCAAAAGGCTTATTTGTGAATTCCTAACAGAAATCACTTAATTTCAAAAATAATAATAATATTAAATAATAATATTTAATATTTCTTTTTGTGAAATATATTGGAGACAGTTTTCTTATTAAGCAAATAAAAATCTGAAAGAAATCTACATTATTTTAATAAGGATCTTTTTTATAGGTATAACTAATGACTGTTCTAAATTATTTTCTCATTCTCGAATTTGAAAAAAATTTGATCCAACGCTAAAGAATTCACGAATACAAATTGCTTCAAAATAAATGACGAATAAATCTCCATTTGGCTCATTTTAACATAAATTTGAACATCCACTTGGGTTCATTTCGTCATCAATTGTTTCCGGTGATACTCGTTCGTATCATTACTGCCACTTCTTCATTAACTTCATCCAATCCTGAATTTTCAATGACTGCTTCTGTTGGCAATGGATCATCACGCATTTGTGATGAGAAAAACAGCAATGTGCAAATTAGGAGCGCCATGGCAATTGTCTGAAATAAATTTCAACTATTTTCATCCAGGTAAATATTTCAAAGATACAAATGAAAAACACAAACGAAGGACATAGTCTAATGTAAATATGCACATGTAAAATTAATATTCAAAGTAATGTCTTCAGAAAAAATTAATAATTAAAGCAATATCTCTTATGTCACCGTAATACTGTCTCAATTCAATGAAAAACTGTCCTATAATAAATGAAGAAAACTTGCCTGACCAACCACACTGAAAGCAAGGAAAAGATCGGCCAGAAGCTTATTTTGATATAGCATGCAGCTTCCTTGCTGAAAATTATGTAAATGAAAAATTAGAGCTTTATAAAATTCAAAAAGAAAACTAAAATCGTTAAGTGCATACTTTGCCGGAGCACACATCCAAATTGTAACGAATGCACGACACATCAAACATCCAACCAAAAAGAACTGGTGCAGGAATAGTTCCAATAACTCTTACTAGAATCCACTGAATTCCAAGCGCGAAAGAACGTTCAGCATAGTCAACTGTTCTGAAGAAGGATTAATTTATTCCATAATTTTTATTGCAGTGTAAAACAAAAGAAAGTCCTTATTTAAATTGCTCAAAAATTTATTCACTAATTATTTGTTTCAAGTTATGACAAAAATTAAAACAAAATTCGGAATATCTTCTAGATTTTTATTCTTAAAAGCTTTGAAATTAATAATACCTTAGCACCACAGAAATTAATGGCACTCCGACAGCAAATGCAAAGAAACAGAACAGGGCAAACAGAGCAAGAAATCCAAATAGCCCTCTGCATTTCGATTCACATAATCCATTCTTGACAGTCTTGTATCCAAATCTAGTATTTCTAGGTACACACGAACAATTGTAATACAGCTGAAACGAACATTAAAATTTCTTGGAAGCAACTGCTTTAGGTTTCGTCTCTTTAAAGCAACAATTGTTAACCTACTTCATAAAATTATTTCGCTTTTTGTTTTCATGACAAAGCAGATTATAAATCTATTTTAGAATTCTACTACACTTTTAGCTAGAGAATATGAATGGGACTCCAAAAATAACCTTTCTCAGCGGCTCATAATTTTCTTGGCAACCGGCGAAACATGGCGAATAGAACGAGATTTGCTTATCATTGTAAAATTCAGCGCATACTGGATGATATTCACTTGCAACACAGTCACAATGACGGTTACAGACGGATTTTAAAGAGGGTAATATTTCTGTCGCATTGCTATTTTGATTAGAATAGGAAACGCTGTAAAATCGATTAAACAAATAAGAAAACAAATGCTGAAGAGTAATGCAGGAAGTTTAAAATTGGAATTTGCAGTAACAAGAAATTTAAAAGTAAATTCTTTTGCTGAAATTTTAAGCTATGTAATTTCGAATATAACAACTTTACTTTTTCTTCAAAAGTTAAAATATGACATTATTAACTAAAATATATGACCAAAACTCTTTCAACTAATGCATTTGAATTTGACGAAAAAATTTTGAAGCAGGAACTTACGTGTCCACTTCATAATGCTCCTCAATTCCGGCAAGCGGATCGTGATCACAGTAAACGAGATACATTGGGGATAAAATAAGCGTACACATCAACAATGCTATGCAAAATTTCAAAGTTTTAACACAACTTAAACGGAATCGTTGAATAATGAAACCGCTGAACATTGTACCTATTCCAGCCATTGGTACCATTATGCAACCTGAAATGACAAAACAATTGTAGATTGAAATCCAAAAAAATAAACTAAAATTCTGAATTTTTCAAATACAACTAAGAAAAGCACCAATTAACATATTTGCTTTGCTTGGTGCTACGCTGAACTGCCGTTCGAGATATTTTGACATAAACGTCGATGCACCCGTTATGATGAATCCTGTAAATTTTGCACAGATTAATCTGAAAAATCATTGAAGCATTATATAAAATCTAGGTCATATTTCTTGCTGTCATACCACTTCAACTCAAGATATTAGATATCTTTCCCTACAGTACTAGATATTCCACTTTTTATATCCGTACCAATTTTTTTTCGCATCATTTTCTTGAAAGTTCCGAAAATTTTATACCATTTTAAATTATCTCTGAGAGAATAAATACCTTTAATAACATAATTCAAACAATATCAAAACGTCTAATATCATTCAGAAATTTCAAAAATAAAAAGGAATAAAAAGAAATATAAAGAACAAAGAGATAAAAATATCTTGTCATGCATAATTTCAATTTATAAATAGAAATGGAAATATTCATTAAACATGAAATGATGGATCGTATCATATTGTTCGTTATTATGGCTCTATTATGGTTCACAAGATGTATTCTTACAGATAAGTGCTTTTGAAGCTTAGAGTTTTATACTGAAACAATTTTCTTTGTTAAGGAAAGCTAAACTTGATGCAAATATATTGATAATTTTAGGTTTATAGCATAAAAGAAGGTACTACGTCTATAAAAATTCTAGTCCTTACATTTCAGGAGAAAATTCTGGTACTAAAAGAACAAAATGGCAAGGAATAACCGGCAACAAAACACAAGAATCAATTTATCAAAATGGTAAATTGAAACAAATAAATAAAATGCAACGCTTTCAATGGAATACCTACCCCATTATTGTTGAAAAGCAGGGAATAAGAAAGAATAAACGGTAAAAGAATCAAAATAATAAACAATATGGATTACGCAGCATATTTAAATATGGAGGACAAGGAATATTCGGACAAGTAACAATAATTGAATAGTCAGGTAATTTGATTTCATATTAGTCTAAAAATTGTCGCAATTTAACGAAATTTTTTAAAACATACCATCAATTGCCATAGCAAAAGTAATTAGCATATAGCTACCATTTGATACTATTCGATAGATAGCTACTGGTATGTGTCGAACGTCGAGCCAAATGTGATACCAGATTGGACCACGATTATTTTGTAGTGCTGGCATTGACTCGCCAATTGTTACAGTTTGAACAGTTGTCGTACCTTTTAAAAATTTTTTTCATTTCCAATATCACATATTATATAATTTATGTACCTTTACAAAACTGCTATATATACAAAAATTGCTTCACCTTCACCATCAGTTTGCAAAAGTGGTCCACAAACTGCAACTGTTTTGCTTGCTGATGGAATACCGCAACATTCTGGAGTACGTTTTCTTGCTCCAGCTATTGTCTCTTCATGTAATCGTGTTCTGTAAATAAAGCCTGCTGATAAGTTTGTGCTATATATGTAAAATGTTTTATACTACTTGCATTTTATCGAAAACGCATATAGAAAACTTCTATTTACCGATGCCATTTAAGAGATTCCGGAAGAACTTTCGGCAAAACCATTATTGGAAAAACGGCAATCAAGGCCAGAGCACTAGCTATTTGAAAACCGATCCACCAGGCGCCGACCCATTTTGGATCGGTTTCATCGATATTTAGAATTCTCAAAAACATTTTCATCGATATTTAAAATTCTCAAAAAAAAAAAACTGACCCATTTTGGATCGGTTTCATCGATATTTAGAATTCTCAGATAATCAAAAATACATGAATATTATTGAATAAAAGTACCTTAAATGTAATGGAACTAACTTAATATGAAGTTCGGACTGCAAGAAATCAGTGTGATAACGCAAAAAGAGCTCGACATCAGGAACCCAAAAGCCGGACCAAATATTGCAAAAGCATAGAAAATACCTGAAATGGCTGAAGAATAAATTTCTGTTCTAAAAATTGAAGTGAAATTTACGAACTCAATTGGCAATCATACGTAATGCTTATTCAAAAATGTACCAACTTTGACTAATATAATTTTTTTTCAAATAATAAATCAACTGCTACTTTTTCTAAACCTTTTAGTGTTTTGGAAGTTTTTTGCGACAAAATGTTTTACTTCCCAATGAGTGATAGCAATTATCTTTGATGCATTTCGTACCTTCCTTGATTTTTGAAGTTTGAGTACATAGATTTTTTCCAAATGGTTTCAAATATTAAAAAGTTAAAACTCAGAATTTACCAAGATAAAGCGAAGAAAGAGCTGGACCAACATTTTCATCGATATAACTAACACCAAGAGTAAATAATGGCGTTGCACCAATACCATGAAGAAAGTGACCAAGACAGAACATGAACACATATCGAAAAGTACCAGGCTAAAAACTGAAGCTGTGTATAAGCGTCTTAAGCAATTTAAAAGTCTAGAATAGCTAAAAAAAACCTGATTTTCAGGCGATGGACAACTTCGTAAAGCTTCAGTACTAGCTCCCGATATTAACGAATAAAGTGAATTATTTTGCACAGCATAATTTGCTCTGGTTCCTGAAAAAATTTACTTTCGAATGTTTACAAGCAATATGAAATGAATATTTCGGCCTACATATCTTGTCAATTTAATAAACAATAATAACTGCATAATTTATAACATTTTGCTGATTCCATCCGACTGTGTTTACAATGGCTTGCTATACAAGCAAAAGATTTAAAAATATCAATTCTTTAAATCCTTAAACAATATCGGAAATATTTGAAGGAAGACAAAAGAATCTATTTCCATGGCTTCTTTATATAAGGAAATACAAAATACTTAATAATAAAGAAGAATTTAATTATCTAATATACAACAACAAAATAAAAACACCAAGGAATTTAAGTATAAACAATATTAATTTCTTACTGCAAATTAATAGAGGATCGTATAGAGATAAATACAAGGAATAAATCATTTGCTAACGATTTTTAGTATTCATTTATACATTCATTACAATAATAAAGTAAACATATTGTAGTCAATAAAAAAGTTACATTCTAAGTATCTAGTCAATTGTTTCTTTTAAAAAAAAAATAAAAAAATGACGCTAACCGAAAGATGGATGTGAAAGATCGCATTTGCTAAATGTCGGTTCATGAGCATTATAGGTGGAAGTATATGAATCTGAGAAATTATGCGGCATTGTGAAAATAAAACTGCCTAATGCCATCAGTAATAGCCCCACTGCAAGCACCATTGGTTTTGAGTGACGGCCACCAAAGTAAGAGACAGGTATACACAATAGCACATAACCAAAATCATAAAACTATAAAAAAGTCTTGAAATTTTAATATGATGAAAATGAATTAAATTTCTAGAACATAATACCAAGTTATCTTCATTAAAGCTGTAATTTAAAAGAGATTAAGAGAAATTATTTCCTAAACATTCTACCTGCATGATACGACCTATAGTTGATGAGTTAAACTGAAATCTTCGTTCTATGGAAGTTATCGCCGAAGGAACTAAACCATTTACAAGCAATCCCTGTACTGTACAAAACCAACACATCCATAGCAACATCCAGTTTCTTCTACCAAACCGCTGTAACCATTCAGGTCTGAAATAATTGGGAGCATGCGTTCATAAAATAGAAACGCAAGGTGCATTTCAGTATGTGGAAAGAAACGAATGATATCAAAGTAAAATAGAATATATTATTGAGGGCTTCAAGTGATCTGTTATTTATGTGTTGGTGATAAATCAAGTTATCCTAATTCAGTTATTCAAACAGGATGTGGATTTAAAAATTTTATATAGTAATGCATCATGTATTAAATTATTGATCAGTCACAGAAATTCTAATAATATAGAAGATCAATAAATTATCTTCTAGAGAAATCCAGCTTAATTTGAATATTTAAATCCTAGCAATTAGATTCGAAAATAGCATGAAAAAAATAGATTGAAACAATAAAAAAAAGAAAAAAAATACTTTATACAAATCAAATAATAATCATTACACGAAACCTTATTTTTACTTCTTTGAATCAAAAAATGATTAAAATCAAACTGCAGAGAATAGGATTTTGAAATATTACTTGATTTGCATAAAGTGAAATTTAAAAGTATATAATAGAATGGAAAAAAGAAAATTTGACCTCCAATTCCGTAGACCAACCAAAGACTCTGTGGCCATGACGTTGATCTCTTTCTCGATAGCTTGGATTTGTTGCTGCTTTTGCCATACACATACTGTTGACCAAGGCTTTTCTCGCTTCTGCATTGGCCATGGTGGGCCTGATGCAAAACCATTGTTATAATTTCTGAAACCGAATAATTTTCAAGATAAATATAAATGCACATATGTGTCAGCGAATAATTTCATTTAAATTTGCAAAGCGTTTCAATTAGTGTTGCGTAGCTTTACTTGACATCGATGTGCAAAAAGTTAGATATAGTGAGAAAATTTTATTAAGACTAAATTTTTTAACCTAAACTAACCTGTAATGTCCAGCAGGCCTTTTTTGGATTCTCCTGAATTAGACGGTATAGATTTGCCATCATAGGCACTAAATGCTGCAGATTCTGAAGCTTCTAAATTCTTGCCAGTAATAGCTGTAAAAAAGAATGATTTTGCATTTCAAATATATTAAAAATAAAATGATGTCTAACTTTTTATGATAAATAAATTATCCAAGAAAAGATGAATTGCTGCAATAGGCAGAGTTGATAGAAAACAGTACCATCACAGGTGAAATGATAAACCCGGGAAGAAGATGGTTTTTCGAGATCTCCTGGAGCTGAGCGGGTTTCAGCATTTCTTACATTATCGTCCACATACGCGCATTCAATGTGCAACATATTACCAATTTTACCATCATTTCTTGGTTGCATCTATTCCGGCATACGATGCAATAGTCAATAATATGATTGAGATGAGATATTGGCTATGTTGCAGATGGCCACCTAATAAATGCAGAATAACGAAAGAGAAGAATATATAAATATAAAAGAATTTATGCTAATAATAAATAATATATAGGATGCTAATGATGCTTAATAAATTTATAATACAAATAATCGTTCAAACTCATAACAGATAGTAAGCTATTAATTCAAATTTATATAAAATCAATATCGATAATACATATATTACTTCTTGCATATATGAATATAATGATCGAAAGGAAAAAAAAAAAAAAAACAAAAAATGTATGAAAGAAAATATGAATAATCGAGATAGAGAGGAGCAAATTCATATTTATAATTATCTATGAAAATTTATCCTTATTGGATGCACTTTTAGAAAATTGCCCATGAATAATACATGACGTGTTAATATATATATATATATATATGAAAGTTTAAATATGAAAGAATGATAATGACAATTATTCAAATAATATCACTTCACTATTCCGAAATGTAACCTGCTCTAATATCCGGAAATATTATCAATCAGATTATCCCGGAATGCTATTGTTGTTGCTGCCCCTCTTATCAAACAAACAACAAATGAAGCTTCTTCTATGAAATTTATGAAAATTTTCAGGCCACAATAGAATATGAAGCTAAACGATGCTTCAATATTATTGGAGTAGGCTGGTCCAGCTCGAAAAGAGCAAAGCTGTAATCCATTTTAAATCGATTTCTCGACATGATAAGCTAAAATTTCACTATAAATCAATAAACTATTTAAACAATTATTTTCTTATCCCTTCTCTCATCATCAAATATGTTTATGCTTACAGTAATCTTATTAAATAATTTAACATTATGAGAAATAGGCAATATTATTTAGATATACAATTTATCTATCTATTAATATAATAGAAATATCTGATCGACGATATTTGATTCTTTTGCTTTTTTTTTCTATACATAACATAACAAATAAAAATTTTAACCTCTTGCTTAAACACTGTTGCTTAAATTAAGAAATGGATTGTAAGAGGAAGAGAATATTCAACTTTAAAAACATATGTTTTCATAGGAAGAAATAATGTATATGATATCATCATCATTTAACTAACATTCAATGATTATTATTGATTTATTTATTTATGTGAATTTTGTTTCAAAATAAATCATCGATAAAAGAAGCTTTGCAAGTTTGAAATTGATAAAAATGAAAATTATTTCAAGTGAAAAGTTTTTTTTGAAATATACATATGCATTTTTTTTACTTTTATTTAATATTCACATATGAGATATAAGAGATAAATAATAATTTAATAAATGAGATGAGATGAGATTTATAAATTTATTCATTTATTAATAAAAATGTGAGATTTTGGTCTTCTCGAGAAAGGCAAAAAAAAATCAATAATAAGTGTATTCTCGAATGTTATCTAATGAATAAATATTTATTATAAACAAAAATGTTCAATTCACATTTCACATATCATACATTTCTAATATTAATAAATAATAAAACAAAACATATGGAAAATTATTAAAACACAAAAATGGATCTATGTTAGAAGAAAAATATCAAAAATGTCATATATAATATTGCACTTTGTATTGATTATACTGAAAAAAAAAAAAAAACAGTTGAAGAAGCTGATAAAGAATTTTGGTGCCAATATTTATCATCACTTAGTTGATTGATAATGAAAAACGATAATCATTTTGATAATAACCAATCATCATCGTTTGCATTCAATAATGCAAGTAGTTTTAGGAAATTGAAACGATATTTTGTTAATTGTTTGTTAGTTAAGTTTTTAGAAAATCGTTGCTGAGATGAAATAAATAATATCCGAATGATGGAATGTCTCACTGATAAATATCTATTTTATTGATAATCTGCAAGAAGTTATCAAAACGATTATTCTCGAAAATACTTCCATAAAATGATAATTGTTATGCTAAAATTTCTTAATTCATTATATAAATGATTATATTATGCATTGCTTCTGAACAGTTTACAATTGGTCAAAGTTTGCTATCATATTTGACATTTTATGATATTTTTCAACTGCTACAACAAATTAATAATTGCATAAAAAAAGAAAAAGTAATGAAAGATATCATTGACGAGAACAAATTGGAGACTTTACAATGTTTCTTAATAAAAACGGAAACAAATCTCTAGAGAAAGTTGCGCAAAATCAAATGAATTCTATGATAGTGATAAAATTTATTTTAAACATCCGTTGCTCCAATTATTGGAATAGCATTAGATAAATTTAATCAATTTGAAGGTTTTTTAAAATTTCTAAATTTTCAAAGGATAATGTAATTTTAGGACAATCAGAGAAATACATTGTAATAGGAAATTTAATGAATGAATGAATGAATGAAGGAATGAATGATGACATCTGATCTATAATGTGAATCCAATTTTACAAAAATAAAGCATCTAATTACTCTGTCATTAACAGATTATGTCACCTCATCGTTGATATTTATTTCTATAACTAATATAATAAAAAGTGATAGAAGTCAATGATTCTCTTCAAATTATCCATCCATCTTTACATAAATAAATCTTCATAAAGTTTGCTGAAACAAAGATTCCAATGATTTCAAATACAATAAAACATTTCAAATGCATATAATTTGAGAATTCTCTTTTCAAACATTTCAAATCATTGATTTCCTGAATAATTACTCGCTATTTAATCATATTTTTTTGGAGGTACAAAGAATGCACAAAATGAAATCACGAGAATAGAGCTGATTCTGAGTAATTAAATGTTCCTTCTTTTCCTCCAAACTAAAAAACAGAAAGAAGATAATATGATCAAAAATAACAATTAATATCACAAATTATCAAAGAGCAGGGTCTTGACAGGTCTAAATAAAATTTATGAATGAATCCATTCTTAATGAAGAAAAATTGTCATAATAAGATGGATATTGTCATAAACGAGTTGAAATAATGAAATCTACGATCAGTAATAATCCGTCCATTATACTTTTTAACTTTTGATACAATGTTGCGAGATGTTGATGAGGAGATGCATTCAATTCTCAAATTGAATCATACATATTTATTTAGCTTAGATTATAATTCTTTCAACATATACTTTCTTGACACTGTTTTTGTCAATAAACTATCATTCAATTAGTTCTTATAGAAATCTTTATATAAAAGAGCATGACTTAAGCTTTCGTTAATGAAATAATCGAAATGTGCAAAAATTTTTCGTCTTAAATTTCAACAAAAATACTAATAAGAAAGTTTGAAATCGTTGAAAAAATTTCTAAATAATAAAACGAATTGAAGCAATATTGTCTTTATAAAATTAATAGAAAATGTTTGCATCTGAAATTTATGATATCTTGAAGAGAATTTGAAATTTAAAATTAAAAATAAAAAAATTAGTTATATAACGTGCAAATAACTATTATTTATTACTTTTGTAAAATCCAATAGCTATTTTTACCTATTTATTCTTATCATTTATTGTGCAAAAGTATCAAAATTGAATAGAATGATAAAATTCGAGCTATCATAAAATATTATTGATAATAAGTTAATTAAAGAAAATTGAATATATTTAAATAAGTCGATTGGAATAAATAATGTATAAAGAGATGGATAATTATTCGATTAGCTCAATTCATGTCATTAAAAATACCAATGAAATTTATTTTTGACCAAAAATGTGATTTGTTTATGTCGCTTGCTCGTCTATCTATCCAACATTCATTCATGAAAATATTTACTTAAAAATCTTATTCGATGAAATAATTCAAAATGAAATTTTAATCAATCAATCATTCTGCAAAGTAATACTTACTCTGATCAAAAATGATCGATAAACATTTTTAAATAGCTGTTTTTTTTTTTTTTTTACAAATTCATAAACAAATATCATTTTTCTTCAAAAATTTTTAAAAAAAACGAACATTTGGAATCGAAAATACCTTCTAATTTTTTTTAAAACGAAATTTTTCGTCTTTCAAATTTTTCTATTTGTTGCTTGTTAATTGATTGAGATTACAATCCGCAAACTTAAACAAATTCATGCGACAAAAATTTTACCAAAAATAAAAATATATTTATTTACAAAGCGAAATGAATTTCTAACGTTTTTTGCATACCATAATATATTTTACTTTGACAATTGTGACAAATTCAATATATACTTTTGTCCTTTCCTCAATTCTATCTAACAACTGATAAGAGAAAACGATTAGTAATCATATCTCGAGTATATTTTAATGTAATATTGAATTTGTCACAGTAATCATATCTCGAGTATATTTTAATGTAATACTTTTGAATTCACAAATTTAACTAATAGAAGAAGGGTAGCTTTGAAAGAAAACATAAAATGATGACGGTATAATGGAAGTATGACAAATTCATGTCCTTCATAGCCAAGCACAAGGATAAGTGGGAACAAAGGACATTTCATTTATTTTCACTCGATAAGGCTCATCAAAAATTTTTTCCACTGAAGACATACCCTAGAGAGATGTATATACAGGCAGGCTTATGACCTATCTATTAGGAGAAGCCATGAAAAATATCAACTTGCTTTTCGATTTCTTGGCTATTTTTACCATATTTTTTCTTTGTACATCGAACTAGGCCAAAATAAGCTAGCCAAATTATAATAGTAACAAAAAGGAAAGATTGTATACTCATTCATATTACTGCAGTATAAGTTAAGTTAACATGAGAAATATCAGGTTTATTGTTTTATTGCTTGTTAGCTAAGTTACTGCTTCACCTATGCCTTCTTCCTTCCTCCTTCATCGATAAGAAGAGAAATTTCCTATATGAAGCCGATTGAAGTAGCAATGTGTTTCTTTTGGTTTTGAATTTTTGGCTCTTTTGCTCTTCAGTTTCTCTTCATTGTTGCCTTCTGCTCTTCCTTTCCAATTAAATATAATTCTGAAAAATTTTATACAAATATCACTTTTACTCATATTTTTTTATTAGCTTAGCAAATTCATCATCCCGCAAAATTCATCTAGCCAATATTTGTGAATTTTTGGCTTGGTTCATTATACTTCTTGTTCTGGATAAATCGAACTTATCATTTATATCTTTGGCAAGTGAGGTGTTACAAAACTGACAAACTGCGATCTTGGCCAAAATAAGTTAGACAAAATGAAAAACATAATTTTTTTCCAATGATAATTATCTTCGTGGAGATCCTGTTCGACCTGGTTTAAACGATTTAGCAAATCTCAATCATCACAATGTAATACATAATAATCAATTGATACAATATGTTCTCTTAATGTTACTGCTGAAACGTATTCACCAGATTCATGTTTACAAGAAGTATCAATCAATGACTATTTTAGAACAAACATTTTTGCAATCATCTCGATTCATGGCAAATAACAGATGCAATGGAAAGAATATGATGACAGGAATAAAAGATTGTCTCTCAAAAAGTTTCTTGTCGGAAATTTTAGAAAAAACAAAAGTATTACACATTCCTCTTTTTCCGTCTTCAAAATTGATATTTGTTGCTTATTCTCGGCTCGATCTAATTTGTCTTTCTTATTTCTAGATAGTTATAGGATATTTTATTTCGCTTATTGAACGAAATAAATAAAAATGAAGTATTATTTAATCTGGCTCATTAGTACTAATGTATTATAATCATATTCGATCATAGCAAGGATGGTGAAAAGAATTTAAAGATTAACAATATTATAATAATGATTGCAAGAATTTGATAAAAATAAGAAACTGTTGTAATAACTGCTAGATTTTAATGGCAATAAAATTGTCTTATTTTATAATAATAACAATTAAAATAGCATTAAGCAAAATATGTGATCTATTAAGTAATTTATACTTTGAAAATGTTTCTGTCCTATTCATAAAATAAAAGAAAATTGTGTTTAATTAATGAGAATGTAAAAAAAAAAATTTCCAAGCTTACTATATTATAATTAAGCTATGATTAGTTCCCATTTTTGGCAGAAGCAGAATCTTCTTAATTGATCTCAAAAATTGATGAAATAACACTTTTGCAGTTCTTGATGTTTAAATGCTTGCAATGTTTATTTCACTGGAAATAAACATTTGAACATATTCTTTTAAGTTGTTAAAATGAATAACAACTTTGCATTTTACTTTCGAAATATTCAATAAAATAAATAAATATCTATAGGTAATTACTGTAATAATAAAAAAAGATGCATCATTCTATGATATTTAGATGCATTTAAGAAAATTATAAATTCTTCTTTAAAAATCAACAATTATTCCATCTCTTATTTTTTAACTCAATTTCTCGACTTAAGCTAATATCATTGTAATCGAATAAGAGTAATTTCTTTGTTATTTGATTGCAATTTATCAATTTTGTTTTTTATTCCGATCAAAGGTAGTAAATATAAAAAAGAAAACTGAAATATGAATAATGAATGTTAAAAAGCGATCCAAACAACTTTTCTGCAAAGTTTAATCGCCATGCTCAAAGCAATTATTTTCGTCACATTCTGTTTCCGTCAAGTTTTCCTACAAAGCTCATAACTTTTCCTTTAAAATTTCCTCTTCAAACATTAAGCCTCTATTTTTTCCCTCATCAAAGTTGTCTCCTCATAAATTTCTGGAAAACTCTTATGCTTAATTCAAACTCTCAATAATAACTCCTTTCCACGGGATTTCTTTATATTCCTTAAAGAATGAAGCGTTTTAGTTTATATCATAAATAATAACTTAAATTGAAAATTTGAGCTATTAATTTTGAAAACAATTATTCATATTTTAATTTTCATTTGTTTCTCGACTTGAGCTTGCATGTTTTGTCAATTGTAATATGAATTATTTTATCATTCTCTTTCATTCTCGAAAAAGAAGAAAGACATCTTAATCAACTCCCATCCGCAATCGATAATTATTGTTTTTTAACTTTAATAAATTTCCTTTTCTCATATGAATAGAAATTGTAAGAATATAATATTGCTAAAAATGCCAAGATTTTTCCATCTCATAATTTCTTGACATCATCCCTTGCATTATATAACTTATGTTGACTACAAAATGGTCTAAGATCAGAGGAACCAACTTTGGAAGAAATTCAGAAAATTAATATAATCAGTTTCCAATTTTAATATGTTTATATTTTATCTATATTATATGGAATTAAAGTAAATAAATGAAATAATTTAATAGCTAGTAATCAGCAAGATTTATTCTTTATTTTTACCAAATAGTTATTCTTTATATGAGCTGAACGAATATCAAGTTAAATCAGCAATTAAAGTTAAACAAATCGGTTTTATTACTAAATCATAAAAAGCTTAAACCATAAAGCTTTTTTCAAAATTCCGTCCATTATTTAGAAAAGCCAACTACTAAACAATGCTGTCCAAATTTAAACCTAATCTTTGCAATTTTTAAAGCATGGTTTATATTTTTCATCGTAAATTCAAGTTATTTTAAAAATTTGTTTAGTGATATCATTAACTATAAACCTCGAATATTGCACAAGAAATTTCATTTTTTTTTCTGAATCATTACATATTCTGATGTTTTATAGATTCATTGATGGAATGGAATTCTGTTAATATTTCACTTCATCTCAGTATTTTTCCTGATTCATATGATTTAATGTAATATCTAAATTAAATGAAATTTTCAAATTCAACATAATTTTTCATAAAAGAGATTTATTCGTTTTCTTAAATTTCGTAGTAAAGACAGTTTGCTAGAAAAAGTAAATTCATTATGCTAGAATGTTTGAATTCTGTGGTTATGATACGTGATATGATATGATATGGCATGATCAATAATATTTCGCGACAATTTATATCATACAATTAATCGCCTTTAATTGATTAGATTCGATCCAGTTTAATTCAACCTGGTTCGAACAACTTCAATCAACTTATTTTTTGAATTGCCCTTAATTTTTTTTCACGTTTTCTTTTGCATGAATTTTTAAAATCTTTCACGAAAATTTCTATGAATCCAACAGAACAAAAAAAGGATTGATGCCATCAAATTCAAAAGAACTTAATTTAAAAGACATATTACTGGAACAGAATCGGAAATAACCTCTGGAGTGAAGAATTTATGTCTTCTTATTCAGCCAGTCCATTACAATTATTTATCATTTTCATCATAATTTCAAATATCTAAGTATTTTAATGAAATGTGATTTCTTATTACGTATGCATACCATTGTTGAAATTACCGAATTGAATAATTTATAGGCTTCTTGAATTATAAATTATATCGATCTTTTTCGATCCTTGAATTCTTCTTTGACAAAGACTTAGAATTTGCTGGAGGTTTCTGGGATTCAATTTTTCTGCATTGCTTTTATCTGCATTGAATTTCAAGATTTCTTTTTCCCTGACATCAATATCCAGGTTATTTCTAACTTTAGTTCATTGAATTCTGGTATTTATGGTATTTATAGGAAGTATTAATTTATTGATTATCCTTATTTTTTATTGAGCCATATACTATATGAATATATTTTATAATAATATCACTGATAGAACCGATCGATAATCGCTCGATCATTTGACTGCCATATTCGAAAGTTTTGTATATTTTCCGGATGGGAGAGACGTGGAATTAGTGAAAATTATTATACCATTTCCCAGAAGCATAAGTGATAATTTTAGCGATTTATCAATAAAGTGGAAAATTTTGAGAATAATTTTTTGAACGCATAGATCTTTGATATTACATTGCTTCATCTATTAATTTGCTAGAAATACATGATTTTGTACATACCTATAGTTAATTAGCTTAGATAACAGTTTACAATTTTCGTCAGCTTATCAATTTATCTGAAAAATAATGTATTCGAAAATAAGAAAAAATATCACAAACAAATAGGTAGGCTTGGAATTGAAATTTATCAAATTCTCATCCAAAAGTTTTTTTTATTTGGATTCAAGTGCAGTAGAATTTGAATTACGAAATAAATGAATAGAGGAAACTGATCGATCAGGGGATGGATTTTTCAGTAAAGATTCTTTAGATCATTGGTTTCTTTCGATTCTTAATTTTCTTTTCTTTTTTGGAGAGCCCTCATTTTTGATGTGTTTAGCTCTGAAATTACTAGAATTATAATTTAGTATCCAAATATGACAGTATTATTCTATTTTATTTGATCTATTTCATTTTTATTCAATTATATTTGGATGACTAATGGCACAAAAAACATTAGAATGAAGAATCACAGACAGAATCATAAACAGTCCACAAATATATGTGTAGCGCAATTCTCTAAAATCATAAATTATTTTTCATTATAAAAAGACGGAGAAGAATCATCAATTTTTAAATTCTTTATTTTTTTCAGTTTTTTCGATGAGTGATATCGGACAGAATTCTATCTTTTTGAGACCGCTTAATTGTCTACCATTGTGTTATGATTAGTTATTTTACATCTATGCCTTTCATTTGCAATCACTTTGCTACTAGATAATTTGTTTATTTTTAAAAGATTTTACGCTTTTACTTTCTCCTTTATTGATAAAAATTTATTAATCTAATTCACTTACAAGAGATGCTTCTAAAAAACTTTAAAATTCGTTATTTTATGTAGAAGACGACAACAATTTCAACAGAAATTGCGTTGTACGTATATTTGTGTCACAAATCAGTTTATCAGTAGAAAAGTTACGTTCAACAACTTCAAGGTTCCTCAAATTTATAAGTACTACTGAGAATGGTATAAGAAAAAAAAAAGAAATATGTACGGATTTTCTTAATATTCATATTATTACGGTATTTCAGGTATTTCATATCATATCATCTTATTACATATCAGCTTTAATAGAATAAAGCACAACGAAAAGTTTAAACTCGAAAACTAAATGTTTCCTTTTATAAACTGGATAATATCTTTCAATCGAATTTCATTGGACAGCATATTTGATTAAAATTTGCAAATCACTGAAGAACTGAAAACTGATTTTCAATAAACAAAATAACAATAAATTTCGAATGGGACAAAACTTATAGATCTTTCACCGGTGTTTTTGATTTGCAAATGGAAAATTATAACGACCAGTAAATAGATAGATGTGATAAAAAATGGAATTTTATAGTATGAAATAATGTATAAAAATTTGAGTGATGAAATAAATGCATTATAGGAATCTAATCTAATGACAATTAAAAATTTTTCACTTAATTTTAATAATTATTTTTAGCAATCAATCAAGCAGCAATTAATAAAGCATAAAAGACAAAACAGTGCTTACAGTCATGTATATAAAATTATTTTATCTATTAATGTAGATATGCTAAAAATATCGTCTGTTGGTATAATCGTCACGGATAAGGCCTTTCAGTTGATTCTTTTTATTGCTTTTTATATTTTAGCAAATCATTATTTCGACTGAATTCTTTATCGTATTCGAATTGTTCCTTGCAGATATATATTCGCTTATGTGTACTCGGACCGTTGCTTCCTTTGAATTTTTTATCGTATTTATCACACTCTAATATTCTTTCGTTTAAATGCGTCCGCTTATGCTCATTCAAATTGCTATGTTGATTAAATTCTTTACTGCATAGATTGCACTTAAACGGTTTATTAGTTGCATGTATCCAATTATGTTTGCTCAGCGTTTTTTTTGTTTAAATTTTTTACCCTATGTATTGACCCGAAAAATCTTTCTCTTGTATGTACTGATTATGATTGTTCAGCACGAATTTTTGACTGAATTTTTTACTGCATATGCTCTCTTATCTTTCTATTATCTCATTGATCAAATTTTAGAAAGTTTATCGCAAAGTTTGATTTATTATTTTTTCCGATAACTTAAATAATGCTAATTCAATTATGATCACAAAACTTCTTTTTACAATATTTTGGGTAAATAGTAATTAAAAATTATTTTAGAGAAAATAATATAATTATATATTGCTTTTTTTTTTAAATTTAAATATTCCGAAAAAGTTTGCAAATTTAAGCAAGTTACTTCTTATCACTACTTTTCAATGTTCAAAATGTTTTTTCAAACATTCGTCTCTCGTGATTATGAGTTTGCTTATGCTTTTTCAAATTCGATGATTGCGTGAAATTTTTCCCACAATCCAAACAATTGTATGGCTTTTCCTTGGTATGAATTCGCATATGGTCTTTCAAATGCCAGGAATTCACGAATCCTTTCCCACATGCTGAACAATTATATGGTTTCTCGCCATTATGAGTTTGCTTATGGGCTTTCAAATTCGATGATTGCGAGAAACTTTTACCACACTCCAAACAGTTCTATGGCTTTTCATTAGTATGAATTCGCATATGGTTTTTCAAATTGCATGCCAATTCTTTTCTGCACATATGACATACAATTTTTTCCCTCTTGTATTTTCCTTTTTACTCGATTCTTGAATCGGTGAATTCAATGGTTCTCTTTGTTCATCAGTCATTGCCTTATTTGATATCATTGATCCATTCTCAGCTTTTTGAATTGACATGTTACATTGATCCGCTTCTTCTTTTGTATTCACTTTTGGAATTGGTAAATCTAACAGTTCTGTTTGTTCTTCATTCATTTTCATCCCTGATAAATCCAACGGTTCCGTTTCTTTCTCATTCATTTCCAACACTGATAAATCCAACGGTTCCGCTTGTTCCTCATTCATTTCCATCAGTGATAAATTCCAACGATTCTGTTTGCTCGTTACTCGGATTTAATAAATCACACAGCTTTGGCAGTTGTGGTTGTGCCTCCTCAAAATATATGATATTTCTCATCTCGTACTCCGTTAAGATAGTGTTATATTATTTTTTAAATTAACTTACCATTTGAATGCTGCATAATTGAATGATGACGAAGAAAGAATAAATGAAATTCATGTTCATGAACATTCTTCCTAAAAATTTAAAAGTATGCGACAGAATTACATCAAAGAAATGGCATTATCTGCCCTCTATGATTGCGCGTGTCCCATAAAGGATTCGATCTTGAGAAGAAATTTTTTCTAACAAACATTTTTCTAAAGAATTAGCATTGAAAAATAAAGATCATCCAATCAGTATTGGCAAAATATGTATTCCTCACTAATATCATAAGCATAACATGTTATTCCTACTGGAGATCAGCTGCAGATATTATACAGGAAAGTTTTTACAACTTGTATAACTAAACAAAAATAATATTAAAATGTTCTCTAATGTAGTAAATAATGTGAAACTCATTGACTAAAATTTGTAACACAGAATTTAATGCAGGAATAACTGTACATATAAACACTCGGCCAGTTGGAGTGTTAATCTATGTACAACAGAAATAGTAATCCCTTGTAATAAGAAAGAGTGAGATTATTCGGTCAATGTTTAATGCCACTGTTTAATTCTTTATATGAAAAGAATTTATTTGAATTGCTGTTACTGTACTGTTTAAAATAATTTATGCAAAGCAGTCATACATATTTCCCATAATTTCATTTCATTTCAATTTATTTATACCTTGTAAATAAGACCATATTAGCGGAAGAAGAAAATCATATTAATTATGTATGTCAAAGTGATTTCATCAACTTTTTGCTTAGATTTGAAAATTTGAGAATTCTTCATTAAATTTAAACTTATTTTTAAATTTGATGTATGTGTAGTGTGTTTAAAATTTAATATAATCGATTTGAAAATTTGTAGTTGATGAAAAAGCAACGTTGAAATGGTTTCATCAATGTTTTTGCTCGGGTTTGCAAATTTTTATCTAAATTTAAACTTATTTTTAGAGATGGATGAAAAGATGAAATTATGAAAAGATGAAATTTGTAATAGTTGATTGCATTAGTATATGCCGAATATTCCATCCGTTTGAAAAAAAAACGCTTAGAAAAATTAGTAGATAAATATATCGGTAAAATTGAAATGACATTTTCTCAATGAGCTGGAAGCATCACTTGCCATAGTTGAATTTGACGGAAATCAACGCACACTCTTTTTTCCACACTGAGTTTTCGGAAACATTCTCAATAATGTAAATTTACAGAACCTTGAAGTCGCTGAGCATAACTTTTCTGTTTATAAGCTGATTTATAGCTTTCAATATAGACACAACTTCTGTTGAAATAACTTTTCTCATATTCTGATATAAAAAAACTTCAATGGTTTTTTGGAAGTGTTTATAAATGGATTCAGATTAATGAATTTTTTTAGGAAATGAGCAATATATACACAAAAAAGTAAAGTTTTTGAAAAGAAAATCAAATTATCTAATGCTAAAAAAATTAAAATCAAAGATACAAGTGTAGGAAAACTAATCATGATTCACAGTCACAGAAAAACAGTAAAACCTGCTATTTGAAGTGATGGAAATTGCTGAGTATAATGCATGTATATTAATTATAATACTGTATTAATTATAATACTGCTAGAAATATAAGCATTTGGCAGCTATGCAATGTCACTTAAATTATTTATTTATTTTTTAATCTATGAAAAAATAGACAGCCAGCAGTATCCGTTTAAATAAGTGTATATATATATATATATTATATCCAATGCGATTTTCCAAATTGATACGTCAAAAGCTCATTGATATATCAATGTCACTCTGTTTTGTCCCGCTATGTAATCTTGATATATGACTTCCAAAAATTCTGTCGAAAATTTTTCTTGAAAACTCTCAAACATTTTTAATAATCCAATTATGAGACGATTTCCGAAATTTGAATTCTATTCATATTTCCAGAATCACAGAAGAAATTCGAAAAGGTTTATGGAATTTTTTATTTTGAAATAAAGCAACAATACATATGTATCATGGGATTGTATGTGTGAAAATACATGAATCTAAAATTATTCACATAATTCTATCCGAAGTGTGTCAACTGTTTTCAAAGCCTAAATTGTAAATCAGGAAAAATTACAATGAATTCGCTGAAAGATGATTAATAGAGTGAACTTTCGATAATTATGAAATTGTTATTTGATATAGACTAAAGACATGATTAATTACATCAAAGACAATTTTTTGAAGGAAAGACGTATCCAAAAGCAAGTATCTTATAATCTCTAATGAAATTAATGATTCCCAAACAAAGTTTATCATCACAATTTGATCATAAGTGCTTCAGCTTTTTTAATATTTAAAAAATTTGCTAGAGCTTACAATAGACAAAAAAATTCGCTCAATAATTTCGTTCCATGGATTCCTTTATAAATTATCATTCTTGTGAACCATGTTTCCATTAAGATTAAAAGCAAATATCTATAGTTTCAAGATTTGCAACACTTTTCTTTCCTTTTTTGTAAATACTATATAATTATCATGATTATCTGAAACTCATTAGAAAAGTAATATCGATAACTCATCTTTACAGGTCATCAGTGAAAAGCGATACCATTTAATAACAATCCGATTTGCAATCATTATCATTCTCTCTTTTTAAAAAACCAATATTTACTTCTGAACATAGCTTTTGTCATTCTTTTCAGATATTTAAGAATGCTAATTAATTAAATGATGCTTTAATTCATACTGACGATTAATCTTAACAAAAAAATCACATATGGCAACTGACTAAAATTTGAAATACTTTTCATTAATTAAATAGCTACAGAGATTTCATGTGCTATGTTAATTCTCTTCCTTAAACATATTTCTCCATTCATCAAATAATGAAAACAACATATACTAAATAATATAGGTTAGAGACCAAAAAGAACATTGGAAATATATTTTATTCCATACAATTAATTAAAGTTTATAAAAAAGAAAAAATGAATTTGTGCTATATAAATGCTCTAAAAACATCGGTGATTAAAAACACAAATACTGCAATAGCTCATTTAGTTTACTTACCTACAAAATATACTTAGTGCAAATATTTGACCAGATATTTAACTTTTATTATTGCAAAGATAAATTGCAATATTTAAGGGATCAAGATTGTAACGAACAAAATCATCATAAAAATATAAGAATTAAATCTGTTAACAGAATAATAATAGTCAAAAATATTAATGACTTTCCGACTGTCTAATGGAAGAGAATTATAATTTGAAGCGATTCATGAGTTAGTTCTCTGAGGTACTGAACTTGTAAAGCGATATGTTTAAAAAAGATGAGTAATTAATGTAGTTAATAATTTTCGTCCAAATTAAAGTTAAAACTAACATAAAAACTGAAAATTGTGCGATTCTTTAAAACATAAACTGAAAAGTTTATGATGCTTTCAAGTTCCAATAATTTTGAGTTCCATAAACATTGAAACAAGATGATACTTTGCAAATTCAAAGAATTGCTAGATCCTCTGAGCTCACTGGATTACTTGATTATAATTATGAATTTGCATATTTTATCTGTATTCTAAGAATGTAACATACATTGCAAAGATTTCATTCATATTAACATGGAGTTTTGTAAAAATTAAAATTTGCCGACAAGAAAAAAAATTTACATCGATATATTCACCTTTATGTCACTGGTACTCATCCTTAAGTACCCATATATTAGAGCTTTTCTGTAATTTACACAAACGCTTCAAAATGGATCGAAACGCAAACGAATCCTCACCTGACACACGACTCTGAAAAGAAAAAATTCTTATTCATGAAAACGTACCGAGCCAATATGAAACGTTCCGAAATCCTCAAAAATTTTGAAAAATTGCACGAATGTACTTCATGAAAATGACACTTAAACCTTGAAGCTCTGCAAAATTTCATTTGTCAATGCTTTTCCTTTTCTATGAACCATAAATAAGCGAATATCCTCCGCCAAGTTATCGTATTTATTTGTCTTTTTCAAACCCGATGTCTCAGTTGCGTTGATAAGTGAAGGATAGTGCTGAAAAAAGTTTGCAGTATAGAAAAATTAACGAGAAAAAATAAGCAATATTTGAAGGACTTTGAAGCAAACTTCCTCCAAATATTCCTCATTGGCTATTTCTTGCATATCCAAAGTACGTTGCTTCCTTCGACGAATAGCATCCAATAAGTTTCCACCACTATTGTTCCCCATATCTTCACTGAATAAAAAAACCTGTATTTCGATCAAATAGTTAAGTTTAGTAGATCAAAATTAAAGGCAAAAAAAGTTTTAAATTTTAAATGACTTTAAATGAATTTTTCCATAATTCAAAATATTGAACTTCACTTTAAATGTAATAGACAGTGACTGTAAGTGCACAAGCACCAGCAAAATTTGATATGAAAAAACTGAATAACAATTATGGTGCGTAAAAAAAGAATAAAAATTGACTTCAACATAGCTGCGCCACTAAAATTCGGTCCCTCTCCGTCATCATTATCATTTTCAGTAATTGATTGGAATCCAGCAGTTTTCCGTAAACCGAATTTTGGTTTTTCGAATTTCGACAGAACCCTGAAGAAGAAAAAGAGATAGCCAGTCAGGGAACTCCACCCTTTTAGAGTTTCATTAATATAGTTAAGAAACAAAAAGAAAAATAGATATATATTAGAGAACGAAACCTTCTCGAGCGTCTCACTGATGCCGCAGCTTTTGCAGCAACAGCATTTGCTTCATCTTCAATCAGTTGCTCATCTGCAATACCTTCTGCGAAAATTTGATCATGTTGAAGAGCTGAGATAATTCCCGCATTTGTCAGCAATTTTCGGAGTACATAATCATCCTGGAAAAGTTTCTCCATATTGAATATAATTGCAGCATTACTGAATATGATACGTAATTAAATTGTTCAAACTTTTTCTGGGAAATAATCTGGCTATCAGCTTTTGAATGCTAAGCTACAATGAAGATTTTGGGATAGATCATGTCCAAAATCATAAAAATTAATCACAATGAGTATATTACCTGTCCCGAGAATTCTGTTGTAGCTTGTTTATAACTTCGTTTCTTTTTCAAATAAGGAATTTTAATACTTGAACTTTCATCATCTGTCTGATTTTTTCGCTCGTCATTTTTGTTTTCCCTTTTATCATTTTTTGTTCGTCTTTCAGCTTTTTACCAATCGACCTAAATTGTAAAGAAAATAGTTGTATAATAAATCAAGGAGTGAAACTGCTGCATGCTAAGAAAACTATTTGAAAAAACGCAGACCTGCTAATTCTCCGGGCAAGTTTCCTCAATTCATTAATTTTTTCAGTCGATAAATGTTTTTCAACAAGCGCTTTCGCATCATCATCATCATCATCATCATCATCATCAGACATGCTGCCAAGTTTTCTCCGATTTTTCATCTCCTTTTGTTTCTTCTCGCAACTGTTAATATTTTTAAAATTCATTATGACTTATAATCATTATAAATTCTAGGAGTACTTCAATTTTACTGCAAATTTATTACCACTTTCGAACTTATCGATTAAATCTCTATACATAGTTGTTTTCTATACCGTTTTTAGGAAATGAAAACGAATAAAAACTTAGTAAAGCTTACTCTATCTCATTTTTGTCGAAAAAGTTATGTCGAGTAAAATTTCTCGTAGTGCCACTTAAAATTGCTGCTGTCTCGGTACCTTTCTTTTTCAGTATCTTGCTATCACCTATAATCAATGGAATGATGAACAGAAACATTGTGTAAAAATAAGTCTGCGCATATTTTAAGGAAATTACGAAATCACAGTATTCAAAAATGAAGCCGAGTCCCCAAAATAAATTATTTAATATATAACATGAAATTTTGTATGAAAAAAAGTAACCTAAAGAAAATAATTCATGTAAATCATTGGTTTTGAAGAATCGTCGTTGTCTCGGATCAATCAATATACGATTCGATAGAAAAACTTTAAAAATTTGTCTGAAATGATTCAAAAGAACAAATAAAATAAATGCACAAATTTTATATATTTTTTGGACAAAAGAATTTTTTCTTGTTATAAATTTTCTAAAAAAGGCAGAGAAGAAAATACAGCATACCTATGATAAATTTTTTCCTCAATAGTGCCACCAGTTAACAATCTATAGATAGTAACGTCACGTTTCTGTCCAATACGCCATGCTCGTTCACGTGCCTGCAAAACTTTCTAGTTGAATTTCATAATTCTGGCTGATCACTATAATGAAAAAATATCCTTTGTAACCAAAAATTTTGCATACCTGAATGTCAGTAGATGGATTCCAATCAGGATCAAAAATTACTACTCGATTAGCACCAGTAAGATTGAGCCCTAGTCCACCAACGCGAGTGGTTAATAGAAAAATAAAAACCTGATCATCCTGCAATGATAAAAATAGAGATTTCATTTTTCAAAACATAAATCTAGAATAATTTTTTAGACTGACAACAAGGTTCTATACATGCCCAATAAATTTGAAAAATCAATTAACTTTAAATAGAGATAAGTAGACAGTAAAATAAATTCAAACCGTGTTAAATTTTTCAACAAGAGATTGACGGCTTCTAACTGATGTTGTGCCATCCATTCGCAAATATTTATATCTAGGATAAAAATTCGTATATTGAAGATTCCGTTTGTAAAAATTTACAAAAATTAAGGTTATAATAAATGAAAACGGAACAGCCACCTCTCTTGAATCACAAATTTCTCCAGGATTGTCAACATTTGCCGACTTTGAGAAAATAATAGGACTTTTTGATTTTGTCGTCTCCATAATTTGAGTAGGGCCTTGAGCACCTGCAAAGAATTTTAAACTATATCTTATGTCTGATGTATATTAATTACAATATCTTATGGTAATCGATCATTTAAAAAAGCTACGCATAAGAAGAAAATTTTATAAAATTATTTTGCCTGCATTTTGCCACTTCTGCAAGATGCTCCGAAGTCCATTTCCCCATTAACTGTGACATCGTAGTCATCTCCAACAACGAAAAGTTAGAAAGCAGTTATATTGCATGCTACGATATTAATTTTTAAAAAGTCAAGTAACTGAATGCAGTATAATTGAAATGCATTTATAAATGAATTCTTAATACAGTACGCAAGTAACCAGCAAAAATTAACAACCAGTCAAAAAAAAGGAATTCATACTAAATTTATTTGGTCCACCAGTTACGAGATCTGGATGATTACACAATTTGCGTAATATGATCAAACCAACAAAGGCATCCATTTTGCCGGACAAAATACGATCACATTCTCGAGACGACAAATATTCTTCATAAAGATTACGTTGACAAGGCGTAATATTGCAAAAAGTACCTAAAACAGAAAAAAATTTGAGAATTAATTTCTTACTTCTAAATGCTAATTTAAAACAACAGCTTGGAATTAAATAAAATAAATAAAACATAATAATATAACCTGCTCTGTTTTTGTCGGTAAATGAATAGACATTTCAACATCCTTTTTTGACGTCTTAAAAGATATGGGTTAATCGCATCCCTGAAATACTAAATTGTATACAAACATACATCAAATTTATCTACAAAACATAAATATAAAGAAATATATCTAAAAAGATATTGGGGAGGTGTCTTGAAATCTAATACATATGGATCAACACAAGATTAACATTTTTCAAGCATTTCAAAATCATTAATAGCTAGGAAACTAATACTGTAACAGAATATTGTTTTGTAGCAATACATTGCAGTAAACTTAACTTTCCCAGGAAAAACTAGTATATGAGAAGATTAATGTAAAGTTAGCGCATTGTTTTTTTATTTGGAAGTTATTAAAGAATAATCATTTTCATAAAATCACTGTTAAAATATAATGAAACATTTCTTCACATATATTTTTAAATCTTTAGACATCGAATCTTCCAAATATTTTTGAGAAATGAAATGTATTGAGAACCTCAAAATGCAAGCACATTTATAAGCAGTACGCACTTGGACTGCAGTAGCATTTGCATATCCTCCTTGAGTGATTGGAATTGAAAATTTTTCCATAAATGATTTCAGATCACCGAGCCGACCAGGATAAACAAAATCAATCAATGACCTAGAAATGACAGCACATTGTTATTGCTAACTAATTTAACAAGTTCGACTAATTTAATTAAAGCTTTTTATGATCAAATTTTAAACTAAATCAACGAGGACACAGTGTATCTATATTTGAATGCACTTCGACTTAAATTGAAGCAAGATAATATGAACGTATACCACAATTCTCGAAGAGAATTTTGCAATGGTGAACCACTTAAAATCAATCTATGAGGAGTACGCACTTCCTTCACGGCAAGAGTAATCTTAAATTAATATGACAGTATTATTCTATTTTATTTGATCTATTTCATTTTTATTCAATTATATTTGGATGACTAATGGCACAAAAAACATTAGAATGAAGAATCACAGACAGAATCATAAACAGTCCACAAATATATGTGTAGCGCAATTCTCTAAAATCATAAATTATTTTTCATTATAAAAAGACGGAGAAGAATCATCAATTTTTAAATTCTTTATTTTTTTCAGTTTTTTCGATGAGTGATATCGGACAGAATTCTATCTTTTTGAGACCGCTTAATTGTCTACCATTGTGTTATGATTAGTTATTTTACATCTATGCCTTTCATTTGCAATCACTTTGCTACTAGATAATTTGTTTATTTTTAAAAGATTTTACGCTTTTACTTTCTCCTTTATTGATAAAAATTTATTAATCTAATTCACTTACAAGAGATGCTTCTAAAAAACTTTAAAATTCGTTATTTTATGTAGAAGACGACAACAATTTCAACAGAAATTGCGTTGTACGTATATTTGTGTCACAAATCAGTTTATCAGTAGAAAAGTTACGTTCAACAACTTCAAGGTTCCTCAAATTTATAAGTACTACTGAGAATGGTATAAGAAAAAAAAAGAAATATGTACGGATTTTCTTAATATTCATATTATTACGGTATTTCAGGTATTTCATATCATATCATCTTATTACATATCAGCTTTAATAGAATAAAGCACAACGAAAAGTTTAAACTCGAAAACTAAATGTTTCCTTTTTATAAACTGGATAATATCTTTCAATCGAATTTCATTGGACAGCATATTTGATTAAAATTTGCAAATCACTGAAGAACTGAAAACTGATTTTCAATAAACAAAATAACAATAAATTTCGAATGGGACAAAACTTATAGATCTTTCACCGGTGTTTTTGATTTGCAAATGGAAAATTATAACGACCAGTAAATAGATAGATGTGATAAAAAATGGAATTTTATAGTATGAAATAATGTATAAAAATTTGAGTGATGAAATAAATGCATTATAGGAATCTAATCTAATGACAATTAAAAATTTTTCACTTAATTTTAATAATTATTTTTAGCAATCAATCAAGCAGCAATTAATAAAGCATAAAAGACAAAACAGTGCTTACAGTCATGTATATAAAATTATTTTATCTATTAATGTAGATATGCTAAAAATATCGTCTGTTGGTATAATCGTCACGGATAAGGCCTTTCAGTTGATTCTTTTTATTGCTTTTTATATTTTAGCAAATCATTATTTCGACTGAATTCTTTATCGTATTCGAATTGTTCCTTGCAGATATATATTCGCTTATGTGTACTCGGACCGTTGCTTCCTTTGAATTTTTTATCGTATTTATCACACTCTAATATTCTTTCGTTTAAATGCGTCCGCTTATGCTCATTCAAATTGCTATGTTGATTAAATTCTTTACTGCATAGATTGCACTTAAACGGTTTATTAGTTGCATGTATCCAATTATGTTTGCTCAGCGTTTTTTTTTGTTTAAATTTTTTACCCTATGTATTGACCCGAAAAATCTTTCTCTTGTATGTACTCGATTATGATTGTTCAGCACGAATTTTTGACTGAATTTTTTACTGCATATGCTCTCTTATCTTTCTATTATCTCATTGATCAAATTTTAGAAAGTTTATCGCAAAGTTTGATTTATTATTTTTTCCGATAACTTAAATAATGCTAATTCAATTATGATCACAAAACTTCTTTTTACAATATTTTGGGTAAATAGTAATTAAAAATTATTTTAGAGAAAATAATATAATTATATATTGCTTTTTTTTTTTAAATTTAAATATTCCGAAAAAGTTTGCAAATTTAAGCAAGTTACTTCTTATCACTACTTTTCAATGTTCAAAATGTTTTTTCAAACATTCGTCTCTCGTGATTATGAGTTTGCTTATGCTTTTTCAAATTCGATGATTGCGTGAAATTTTTCCCACAATCCAAACAATTGTATGGCTTTTCCTTGGTATGAATTCGCATATGGTCTTTCAAATGCCAGGAATTCACGAATCCTTTCCCACATGCTGAACAATTATATGGTTTCTCGCCATTATGAGTTTGCTTATGGGCTTTCAAATTCGATGATTGCGAGAAACTTTTACCACACTCCAAACAGTTCTATGGCTTTTCATTAGTATGAATTCGCATATGGTTTTTCAAATTGCATGCCAATTCTTTTCTGCACATATGACATACAATTTTTTCCCTCTTGTATTTTCCTTTTTACTCGATTCTTGAATCGGTGAATTCAATGGTTCTCTTTGTTCATCAGTCATTGCCTTATTTGATATCATTGATCCATTCTCAGCTTTTTGAATTGACATGTTACATTGATCCGCTTCTTCTTTTGTATTCACTTTTGGAATTGGTAAATCTAACAGTTCTGTTTGTTCTTCATTCATTTTCATCCCTGATAAATCCAACGGTTCCGTTTCTTTCTCATTCATTTCCAACACTGATAAATCCAACGGTTCCGCTTGTTCCTCATTCATTTCCATCAGTGATAAATTCCAACGATTCTGTTTGCTCGTTACTCGGATTTAATAAATCACACAGCTTTGGCAGTTGTGGTTGTGCCTCCTCAAAATATATGATATTTCTCATCTCGTACTCCGTTAAGATAGTGTTATATTATTTTTTAAATTAACTTACCATTTGAATGCTGCATAATTGAATGATGACGAAGAAAGAATAAATGAAATTCATGTTCATGAACATTCTTCCTAAAAATTTAAAAGTATGCGACAGAATTACATCAAAGAAATGGCATTATCTGCCCTCTATGATTGCGCGTGTCCCATAAAGGATTCGATCTTGAGAAGAAATTTTTTCTAACAAACATTTTTCTAAAGAATTAGCATTGAAAAATAAAGATCATCCAATCAGTATTGGCAAAATATGTATTCCTCACTAATATCATAAGCATAACATGTTATTCCTACTGGAGATCAGCTGCAGATATTATACAGGAAAGTTTTTACAACTTGTATAACTAAACAAAAATAATATTAAAATGTTCTCTAATGTAGTAAATAATGTGAAACTCATTGACTAAAATTTGTAACACAGAATTTAATGCAGGAATAACTGTACATATAAACACTCGGCCAGTTGGAG